>CM066727.1:166951933-169351933 GCA_033961575.1 Aselliscus stoliczkanus
TTCTTGAAACCTTTACTCTAAAACAACTTCTTGGGGAAATAGTTTTAGTTAGTACTGCGAAGTATTGCTCGGAAAAACTTGAATTTCTCATTTAATTCCAAGGTTATCTAGTCTAGTCTGAAAGTCCTAAGACAGAGCCTAGAGGCCTTATTTCCTTGTTTGGATCATTACTTAAACCGTTGTAAAGGGCTACATAAAACTTAATCCTTTACAGGTTTAAGTAAAAGAGAGAAGATAAAGGCAGATTTGTTGTTCACTTTAAGTAAAAGTAAAGTCTTTTACTTCTTTGGGATTTCTACTTCTCTGAGAATATGTCAAACTCGACTGTCCACTCTTGTCTCTGAATTTCTTTTCTAGAATAACGTTTAAAAATATTATTACTTAGATAAAGCCTCATTAAAAACTTTTAATGTACATTTGTAAGTTCAATAATTCTTTTTAAAAGATACTCATTTGAATTCAATGTTGATTTTATTTATGTAGAATTTTCAAAGAGTATGCCTAAATTCATTATTCCATTATGATGAAGGTATTAGTTATTATGGTGATATGATTATTGTCCTCCTTAAAAGATACTACTTGGAAATCTATATGAAAAATATAGACCCTGTACAGAAAAGATTCTCAAGAAATATCTGATCCAGGAATCTAGACTCTTTTCCTCCCAAAAGGATTCATAGTCACTTTTAAGGATCTAGTGAAGTGGTTATTACACATTCAAGAGGCAAGGAATCCGTCTTCCATTTCAGGTTACCAGCTCCCTATATGAATGTGAATAGATAGATCATTTACTCTCTCTGGGTCTCATAAGTAATATAAAGTGAGCCTACTAGATTATTTTTAAGATCATTTTCAACTATGAGATTCTATAGTTCCATAAAACAGAAAGTAAGAATTTTTGGCATAGAAGTGGACTACTTTGAATCTCAGAAATGAAATTTACATGCAACATCTTTTTATTTAAGGTCTTAAAATACCTCGTTTGCTTCTTTCTATTAATGTGTCTTTTTATGAGTGATATCAATTCTGTCACTGAGGTAGAGGACATTTATTTTTGCTTCCAAATGTTTTCAGAATTATTTAGATATATGATGCCAATAACTGGATATATGATCTATGATCTAAAGGTCTTTTATGGTAGATCGTTTTATTTAATTTTCACGGAAGTAATGATTTCGTAAATATAAAACCACAGCCAAGTGTTCTGAATTGGAAATCAGATTCTAACAAATTAAGCACATGTAATTTTTCCCCCCCTACATTTAGGACCCCCCAAAATAGCTAGATGATCTGAAGTTTCATGTATTCACAAGAAAATCAACTCCTAAATTGACAAAGGAGTACAAGACTGGTTAGCTAATTTTCTATTTATATGCAGGATTAATTACTTCAATAAGATACTTTCAAGGTTACTCTTATGGCTAACTGCATAATTAAAAAAGAGTATCACTGACTTAATAACAAAAGTTTATATTATTAGACTCGTCTAAATCTACTTGGCCATTTCCCATTCTCATGATGTAGCAAGAGGGCCAAGGTTGTGTGTGTGGGAGCAGCTGCCTCAGCAGGAGCGTTCTGACGTTGCTGATGGTTGACTTCTAGTTGTTTTTATTTTTAAAAATCTCTATAGCCGAGAGGCCCCTGATTGCTTACAACCATGCAGATGTTCCAACTGACACTTCTGTGGTCCACCACAGTGCATTCTAGTTAACTTACACAGCTACAGTTTATAATTATTTTAACTCATATTTGTTTGTCTTTTTTCCCCCATTACACTCTAAGCTTCATGACACACTTTGTCTTTGTTTTCCCTGTGGCAGATGCTAGTAGTTATGTAATTACGTCCTGATAGGCACTTACCCATTTTGCCCCAGTAACAGGGATTGAAGTTACCAGATGTACAGTGGTAGATTAATGTTGATTTAGGTCTAGAAAGTGAAATAAAATTCAGATAAATACGACAAAATGAAGAACTAATGAAAGAAAGATAAGGAAAAATAATATTTAGACAAGGTTGTTTCAATAATTCCCAAGAGAAAGATAGCCTAGGCAATGCTTCCATCTTTTGTTCCAACTTTGGGATAATAAGCAAAATGGAAGAAGTCTAGGAAATGTGAGTGTGTGTGTGTGTGCGTGTGTGTGTGAAAAAGATCTCAAATAGGTGGACATATTTGTGGAGCAAATGGAGGTACCATGATGATGAGAAAGCAGATCATGTTTCTAACTATGGACATGTTTATTGGGCAAAAAATAGGCTATGTTTTCTCCTAAATCCAGTTAAGCCCTGCTGGTTTGGAAAATATCTAAATGTCTGACTTCAAGTAAGAAAAAATTGATTCTGTTTACCCTTTACTAACAGAGCCAAATAGAAAATATACAAACAACCTATTTTTTTTTTCTTTGAACTAGGAAGTGGTCCCACACATGGTGATCTTAACTTTGGCATTTATCAGGAATTGATCAGTTCAATGAAATATAAAACATGCTCTCATTTCATCTACTTTTATCTTCGTTGCTTTAAAAACAGTAGCTGTATTTTAGATTACTCAATGGAAAGAGAAGCTTTTTGGTTTTCAACAATTTTATGGTTAAATGATTTAAAGAGTTTGTACTTTATGATCAAAGAAGTATTAAGCAATATAGATCAAACAACTCAATGCATACGTGATGGCATATTTGGAACTATGTAAAGTAGTGAAACAGATACCCTCTTCTATTTGTGGTCTTCTATGATAAAAATGCATATATTATGAAAATAAGCCTAACACACACACACACACACACACACACACACACACACACACACACACACACACACACACACACACACACACACACACACACACCTCCCGCCCCAATCATCTCATCTTTGAAAAGCCAACTTAAGCATCCACACCTGTTAACTGCGGTGTACCATCCTACAGCCAAGGTGAGGTTGGCGACTGTATCAACCGGAATTAAATCTGCCACAGCCTTTGGAGTACCTCTTATGGCTCGGAGAAACCCTTTCCCAGCCTGCACAGGAAGGAGAACATGAAACACTGAACCAGGTCTGAAGTGACAGCTGGGGCCAATACTAATGCTTTTAGTAACAACTGCTAACATCGAGTCACTGCTTACTAGGCTATTGTGCTAAGCCTATCCAAATTCCCAGCCAGGTTCATCTCAAATGCCAACATTTCCATGAACCTCTAGTGGTCCTGAGGTTCCTTTAGGGAGTGAAATTCCTCACATGTGTGAGAAGTTAATCTATTTAGTTAATTAACAAACGTGAAGAATACTTTTTCACATCTTAAAAATTCATTCATAAGGCATTTTAAGAACTAAGGTTTTCAAATTTTCCCATTACTACTTTTTTAAATTTAAGTTTACCATTTCTTAAATGATGTTGTTTTCTGATAGTGCTTACTAACTTACTGGCAACAGTAGACATTAAACGTTTAAGAAATATTTATTTTAAAAAAAATCAATAAAATTCTAGCACTTAACAACTTCGTTATCACTTGGGAAAAGGCCACCATTCTTTACTTTTCATTGAGTATCTGAGTTCACCTCACATATCACTGATGTATCAATGCAAGAATTGAGAGTTATTCACATTAATAAATAAGTCATGCCACAAATAAATGTCAGTTAATACATAAAAAGTTGTGTTTATTGATTTGATGAAGTAATTGATTATTTATACCTTGCATACTTCCAACATTGATTTGCAGAATTTAGCACTTTCGTATGTTCCTAATTTCTGTTTTCTTGTAGCTGACTCCCTTTCCTTTGGACATAAGTATATTTTACAAAATTTTGAATAATTCTAAAAAATGTGAATCAGGGTACAGCTTTGTAAACAATGTAGTCAAACTCTGGGGTCATGTTAAAATAATTATGTTCAAAGTGATCACCCTCAACTAAGCCTTAAAGAAGCAAGAGCTGAAGGCCAGTAGAGAAGAAAAAGAGAGAAAAAAGAAATCAGAAAGAAGTTCATTATCACTGCCCTTGACAAGTAGTCATACTTCACTGTCTTATATTTGTATTTCAGTTCGTGCTGGACCTGGTTCTGAGAAGAACAGAGGCAGAGTGCGAAGCACGCGATTTCTAATAAGATTTCAGCTCAGTTAGAGAATTGAATTCCTGCTCATTGTCCTAAAGAGTAGAGCCGTGGTCTGGTCCTAAAATGCTTCAGTGAGAGCTGTGAAGCTCCACAGCTCAAACTCGATCCGTCTTGCCTGCTGGGTGACGCACACACAGGGCCTCTTACCCAGAGGAGTCAGTGACGTTTCTCCTTGTCTGTGAGAGGGTTATGGGTGAAAAGTGTTTCCTACCTCAAGTTTTTTTTTTTGTTTTTTTTTTTGAGGGCAGTGTCACTGGCCCTCACATGTGGGACCCGAACCAGGGCCGCTGTCTTCCCAAGCCAGCGCTTAACCACCGCGCCACTCGGCTGGCCCTCCTACCTCAATTTTTATATTTGAAAAATCTGCTCCAATTGGTAGTTCTCTTTTATAGATCTATTAATAACTAGTTATGTATTAATATGTATCTATTAATAACTAGTTTTATGTATTTATATATAATATATATATATAATTATATATATAAAATCTCTGTCCACACACACGTAAACTCTTGTTTCATAATAATTTGATTTTTATTGCATCCCCAATTTGCAGCGAAAAGTAGGAAACACCCCCATCTTGTGGTAACTATAGGGAAGTACAGACATGTTCCTCCAGACTCAAAGGCTTTCCAAAAATAAAACTCCTAAATAGCTAATTGATGATATCACAGTACCTCTGTTGTTCTGATAATAAAATCCACAAATAGAAATAATTTCATCCTGCTTCTATTTCCCAATCAGCAAAGTTAAGAAAATTTGCTTTACCTTTGTAAAGTAACATTTATGGTTTTAGATCAATGAAGCTAAAGCAACACTAAGCATTTTGTCACTATCCCTCTATTACATTTCAAGGAGTTATTTCCACATTATCATACGTACCGCAATAATGAGCCCACTAGGTCCATTTAGGTTATCAACCCAACCCTAAAAAAAAAAAAAGGGAGAGAAAGAGGAGATCTCTATTGATTACACATATTGGAAAATTGTAATACCTTATAATTGGAACATGTGCAGTCTAATCTTAATAAATTTCAAACGAGAGGACTGATACACCAGTCAATACAACTGTCTAATCCAGTATTTCACAGATCACAAACGAAGGTCAATGGCAAAACACTGGATATTTTCTGCACTTTATTTGTGCAAAAATTAAAATTCTGCCAGTAGGAGCCATGGATGGTTTCAAGTTGTTCTAATGACATCTAAGGGGCTAAATTTGACCTTGGCTTAGTACATAATCTGCTAACTTCATCAACCATTATTTTTCTCCACTGGGGATCTGATTTTGTCTCCCCAGGGAAATATGTGAAACATGATTTTTAGCACTTATCCATTTCTTGAGAATTTTAGGAGTCATAGCATCCATACTATCTCTCTATATATTTTTATTAGCTTGCTTAGATATGCTAGAGAAAAGATTTTGTTTAGGAGTAGTTACAGGAAAATGTCTTTTTGTCTCCTACACCCTAAGCAACTCAGTTGACTTCATTATGTCTTTTTATTTTTTAATCTGCAAAAGTCAACATGTGAGTGTAAAATGGATGAGGGAGAAGAGAGAAGAAGACTAAAGGATTATATGTTGAAACGTTTACTAGGGACCAGGTACCATACTACGTACTACACACTGCTCATACGTTGTCTCATTTTATCAACTCTGCACAGCGGGTCGTAACAACCCAGTTTTCTAGATGAGACAACTCAAAAGGCTGCATGTTCAGTAAGTGATGGAGCTTGAATTTATCTGGTCCTAAAACTTCACAGAATTCCTTCAAAGAAGATGGTGTAATTCCAAGTACAGTACTTTGAAAAGAATAAAGGAGTATATAGAGACAAAAATTCGTAGTCCTAAACCGAGAACTTTTTGTGAACTTTCTGATTCCTATTTACCTTGGCAGTGGTCATACTACCAATGCTGCCATCAACAACTTTCTGGTACATTTAAACTATAGTGGGAAAGGCAAGACATTAAACTATCTCCTATGGACATTTAAGGCTATTGTTAATGAGAAGCTATTTTAAGGTCTCCACCCAAGTTAGAACAGCCAGTGTAAATCCCAGAGGAGCCTCATGCTGGATAAATCCTGAACCAAATGTGGAATTTGCCCCTATAGAATGGCTTCATGTTTGATTTCCTGCACTTGGCTATACATCCTGAGAAGAGAGAGAGAGAAAAAAGCCATCAGAAAGTAATTGGGCTGGAAGGATGCTGACTTGGAAGGAAAGCAAAGAATTCAGGTGAATGCTCTTACTGGGAAAGGTTCCTGCCAGGTTGCTCCAACAATGGAGGGCCGCACGATGGCAACGTTTAGGTTCCTACTCTCCTGCTGCACCACCATTTCTCCCAAGGCCTTGGTGTAGGTGTATGTGTTGGGCCGATCCCCGATCAGCTTGGGTGTGATCTCGTCGATAATAGCATCGTCTAACCACCTGAAGGTAGGCAAAGTAACAAAGGATTCTAGCAACATGTGTTAGACAAGAGACCAAAGAGAAACTGGGAGGCCAGACAATCAAACAAAACTTCCACTTTTCCTAGCTTGAGTTCTGGAATCCAGAGTAGTCACAGGATGTCAAGGATAAGTGTGCACCGGTCCAAATCATGATGGATGAGCTCTTTGCTCTCCAGGGCTGAGCTCACTCTTATCAGTAGAATGCTGCTGCTTCTCACCGAGATAGATGAATTCAACAGCTTTGCAGTCCATGACCTTTTTACATATAGTCTCTGGTTACCTTAAATTACTTGCTCTCGAAAAGTTCATAAGCACACAGTCATTGAACTCATTCGTGAGTGCCAGTCCTGAGCCCAGGAGTATTCTAAGTACTGTGTGCATGGAGCTTAGAGCCTCTCTCGTCCAAGGTGCTTCTGTGGCAGGGCCACTCACTCAGTGTTGTCCAGTTAAAACCTAATGCACCAATCTTGCAAAGTTTAGCTTTTAATTTTTAAAACCCCATTCAACAAATAAAAGCAACTACATCTGACAGACTTATAATGTGTTTCAGCACATCTCGGATGATATGTATTTTGAAGGTCTGTTTAGAGTCTCTGCTAATAACTTGGTAATTATTTCTAGTGAAGCTTGAAGTGCTCTACTAACTATTAACAGTATGTCAAGCGGTGTCCTTATAGTACTCTGAAGCAGTTTTAATAGAATTACTATTGAATAACTCCACTTACAAGAACACATGTATTATAAACAACTGAGTTACCATCTTTTCTTTAAAGATGTCAGAACCATTTTGAAAACCCCAAAGTCTATCTTCACTTCTTGAAGACAGCAATAAATAAAATTATTGTCCATTAAATATTTACTATTTCTCTTATCTGGCAGATCTATTTGGTTAAAGCTTTAATACAATAGAGTTTGAAACACATTAGTCTACCTTAATATGTTAGTGTGATTTTTATAATCCAATATTTGATATATTTATCCCTTTCATATAGGACAGGGCTCAGTCACACTACTCTGATGGTAGAAAAATCTTAGCTGCTACCACTTTACTCCCATGACAAATTGTTAAGCATTTAAGATGTACTCATGGGCTGGCCGAGTGGCACGGAGGTTAAGCACTGGTTTGGGAAGCCAGCGGCCCCAGTTCGGGGCCCACATATGTGAGCCAGTGACACTGCCCTCAAAAAAAAAAAAAAGATGTGCTCATGCCACGACTTACTCAGAAACATAACTCTCCATTTTAATAACTCTCATTGGATTCTGGAGTGCACCCTGAGCACTGTCTATAATTTGGTTTTTCTCTTTGTAGCCACTAGTACAGTGTTTTCTACATAGTCAAATGCCCTTTGATTTAAATTGAGTAGGGAAAGATTGAGAAGTTCCTAGAATTAAAAACAACTCCAAGTACTTAAAAAAATACAAACTATTCCACCTGAGGGTTGCGAGAGAGTGTGGGATAAGGCAGGTATGTCTCCATCTTTATAATAACATTACCTTTACCTCATCTTATGTGTGGGTCAACAGTGGATTAACTAACTTAAGACCATTTTCTTTCACTTGCAAAAACATACAGGTTACAAAAACCTGGTCAGATGAAATACAGCCTAGTTTCAATAAGGCTGTAAAGAAAAAAAAAAAAAAATTCGAAGAAAACCCTAGCAATGCACTAGCACTGGTTTGTATCAGTTGCTATCACTGATACGTTGATGTGCATGGAAAGGGTAATATTTAGAGGCTTTTCCAAGTTAATGAGTTAGCTTCTTAGAAAACATTGGTTTCACAGGTTTCTAAGAACGCATATGCAAAAGAAGTAATGTTCTGGAGATGGTTTGCCTCCACCACTTGTAGCTCCATTTATATTCTAGTGTATTATGTTCTCGTTTCCCCTGTTTTTTACTTGTGAGAAGGGGCAATAATTACATCTTTGTAATTTTTGTAATTATTAAACATCTGAATTTTCAGTTTATCATAAGGACACACAGGAATATTTACCACTGCACTTAAAATTAATTGATGAAACAAAATAAACCAATAAACCTAAGGCAAACTTATTTTTGGTTAAACAACCAAGGATCATATATGTACACAGGTAATAGTTGGTATTAAAATATCTTTTCTACTGTAGCCAAACAGACCATGGCCTGTCTCCTGCAGCCACTTCCTGAATTCTCAGAGATCAGTCTTACAAGCACGTACACCCATTGGTTAAGCGATGCCCTTTTTAGGATCTATAGTCAACTCATGCTCTTCTGTACCAAAGCTTGATTTGCTGCTGGGTTTTGTTCTCAGTTAGTTTTTAGAGCAGTAAATAAGTTAGCATGAGGAAAAGATACCATATAAACCAGAGTACATTTCTGAAATTAACCCAATGGCCTTGGGGGTACTCAAGATGTTTTGAACCCATGGGTCCCAAATTCTTCTAATTAAACTGATTCAAAAGAAGCAAAAAGTTATTAAAGGCTTCAGAAAATAATGTGTGTATGTGTGTGTTTGGCGGGGGGAGCACACACCTACATTTTCCTCTAAATATCGCTATTTTTTTGGTTTTAAACTTATGAATCAACCCTCTAATATCATTAATAATTTCATAATTTATGTATTTACCAAATGAAATAGCAAGAAAAATATGTATTTTCCTCCTAATTTTTGTATTCAACAATCAGGGCACATCTACTGGTGTCTCAGGAAAGCTCCCTGGAGAGTAAGTGCTGGGCGTACTGCCTCACGATAACATTGGCTCTCTCCTTCTCTCACCTGGAGTAGGCCCGTCCCTTGGTGATTGCAATTATCATGCTGTGTGTACTCGTGCATGTGTCTGTTTCTCCACTTTACAGTGAGTCCAGGAGAGCAGGGATTATGTGTTTTTTGTTTTTGTGTTTGTGGTTTTTTTTTTATCTCTATGCTTAATCACTTTTCCTCTCCCAGGAACCAATATTTTATTCAGTAAATGGATGCTCTCTAACATGTCAATCTTGATTGGCCAGTTTATATTCTGTATAAGGTTTGGAGAAGCTGAGCTGGACAATGGTAGGAGGGAACTGGTGAAGTCACAAAGAGGAGGTTGTAGGGAGACTATGGGAAAGGAAGAAAGGATGGAGCGAAATTGGAAGTGAAAGTGTCCAGTGGCTGTGGTGAAAAGTGTTGAGAAGCTGAAAGGCTATGTGTAGACCCACTTCAATTTGGCAGTGTTGGCTTCCGAGCAAATTTAAACTTTTATTGGGGAGAAGAAAGGTGCATCTGAGCCTACATGCTTGTGGTGAACTGACCTCTGTATTTTCCTCCAGACTTTTTTTTTTTTTTTTTGAGGGCACTGTCACTGGCCCTCATTTGTGGGACCTGAACCGGGGCCGCTCCTCCAGACTTTTATGGAGCACTTATTCTGACCTCCAATGGCCTGACAACATAAAAATTATTCAGTTTGTTTAAGAAACAATCTAACCCTACTCTGATTTGTATTTAAAGCCTGGTAATATTAAAAGTACATAGAATTTTCAATTGTGTGTCAACTACTTAGATGCCACCTTGAGACGATACAATCTTGAAAATAAAAGCACAGATGCTAAAATTTGCTTTTGTCTTTCGCCTAGAATGGATAAACTTTCTTGGTGTTAACAATGTCATCTTCAGCACCAAGGCAAAACTACTTTCCCATATTTGGCCTCCTTTCATTTTTCCCAAAGGACCGTTAGTAGACTGCCAGTGTCAGCTGCAGGCGGCTTTCATTTTGCCTGACTCTCACCTTCTACCGTCAGCTCTCTGGCCACAGCTGACTGCTCTCAGTGCTTGATCAAAAAAAAAAATGTATAGTGTCAGATGGGTACTAGACCTATCGGGCGGATCACTACATAAATTGTATAAATGCCCAACCACTATTCTGTACACTTGAAACTAATATAAAATAATATCGAATATCAACTATAATTTAATATATATGTGTATATATATATATATATTTATAGTCATGGGATGTAAAGTTCAGCATAGGGAATATAGTCAATGGTATTGTGATAGCTATGTATGATGTCAGATGGGTAGTAGATTTGTTGGGGTTATCACTTAGTGAGGTGTGTAAAATGTCTAATCACTATGTTGTTTTTGTACACCTGAAATTAATAATAAAATAATAAGCAAGGGAAAAAAAAGAAACACCTTTCTTTTCACATGGCAGATTAGCTGTGTCTTCTGGTGACTTGGTAACTTCAAAAGTGTGATTTTTAGTAGGTACAGATCTATCAGGAACTTTTTATTCAATTAAAGCATCTAGAAATTGAAAGACAATAGAAGGTGAGGAGAATGGGGAAAAGAGCTGCATTGATTATTGGAATACAAGTGAACCCCATTTCAAATGAAAACCGTTAAATAAAAAAGCACTTTAAAACACTATTTCCCAAATTGGCTAGCTCATAAATAACTTATGAGGCCTCTTTGGATTTTTATTCTTAGATGAGTGCAAGGTATCATCTTAGAACCACTAATTGAATCTTTAGGGGCGATAGCCTGATAATCTGTATTTTTAACAAGCCCTAGCGATTCAACTCGGGGAATTTCTAATTTAGAAGAATTCTGCTTCACAAATACGTTATTAAGACTTGGATAAATTGGGATTAGCTCTCAAGAAGGCATTGCTTCTTGGAGGAAAAGGTTCAGTAGAACTGAACTTGAAAAGAATGAAATCCCTGGTACTAGAAAAGTAAATTGTGACAATATGCACATTCTAATCTGATAGCCGATTAGATATGTGCAAGGCCCATATGCAAAGCAGTAGCTATGTCCTACTGTTTTTTTTCCTCCCCAAACATAGGTGTTTTTATCCGTTGCCACGCCCTGTTCTAGTCCTGTATTGCACTCCCACGTCTCAGGCCTCTGGCTCCTCCCCATGTTAATCTATAGCAGCTCCGCCCCATGACCCTATCAATGTTCCTAAGACTCACTTTAATCAAAGTCTTCCCTTTATTGAAACAAAATAAAACAACCGACTGAAGCACCCCCTCTCTACTCCCCTCGCCCCCCCCCACACACACACAGATGGCCCTTCTTCAATGGAGCTGCAGTGCCTAAACGTTAAATACAACACTCTCTGTGGTGGTCACAATCTCCACAGTGTGGCCCCAGCCTATCTTTCCAGCCTGATCTCTAATAACTCCCCTCTACATAGCATATGTGCTGCCAAAATGGACTTAACAGCTGTATCCCAAACATGCCCCAGGGGTTCTTGCGTCCCTCGCTCTGCTTAGCATGTGCACTGATCTCACCTGTCCACTGTGCCTGTTCTTCCAAGTAGACCTCAATGGCTGTCTGTATGCCAAATTGGTCTCCATGTCTGTCGTGATAGTCTTCCTACGCCCTCCAATTCCATCGAACTTAAGATGACCCATTTCCTCCACCACATCACATATAGGTATACTTCGAGCCTGCTGTGTTCGTGTTTGGTTGTGACCTCCTTAAGAGCACGGTCTATATCTTAAGGAAGCATCTTTTAATCTCTGGCACTGTCGAGTATGTGGGTACATTGGAAAGACCATGACCACATAGCCAGATCATGTGGCCAGAGAGGAAATTGTGTTTCTATGATTTACCAGCTGAGGAACTTCTGAGGAGTTACTTAGCCTCTCGAAGCTTTTGTTCTTTGAACAGGAGAGCCGTGATCATAGCTATCCTGCAATACTATGTTAAGGAATTAAATGTCTGAGTGTGTCCTTGCTCAAAGTCGTTGCTCAATAGTGACTCATAGCCATCCTTCCCTTCTTAATCCATATTTACTAGGTTGATTATATAAAAGCAGCAAATATGTATGGATCCATTTTTATGGTTCCTAATCTGGTTATTTCAGGTTTTCATACATGTTTAAAACTCCTTTTTTTCTATTCTGGCTTTCCTATGAGAAGTTACTTTGGCCTGAAAAATTTGGAAAGCACCAGCCCTGAAGCCCTATCTTTCCTGTCAGTCATGTGCATTTAAGAAAATAAACATATTTAAGCTGTTATTCTGAAAACATGGAATTTCCCTGGCAATCCCTGATCCATTTATGCACATGGGTTTCTAAAGGTAAATATCACCAATTATGTACAAGCTTGAAATATAAGGGCAGAGAAGAGTAAGCATTCTGACACAATTACACAGTAACAAGTCTGTGATAGTTGGGATGAGGGGCAGATGACAGCTGTAGGTAAAAGAACTAGGAAAATTAGTTCCTTAACACCGATTAATGGCCATCCTTGTCATACCAATTCAAAACTTTAACTCCTAATTTAAATTATTCTTAAAATGTGTTTATGCTAAAGCTTTTATACTAACACAATAAAATGTAATCTTTCGGGTTCAGAACCATCGAAATCCTGGAAGTTTTTAAATATGGGCTGAAGAAAGAGAGCTGAGGCCTGGCAGTCATGGGCTGTGGGGTGGACAGAAAATGAGCTGGCTGACAGGATGGGGCAGGGATGATAGGCATCTGGTTTAAGTTCACAGTCCCTTTCCCTTTATTAACAACATTTGGGCCTCTGCAACTGGGACAGTTCCTGGCAAAAAGTGCAAATTCTCTTTCATTTCCCAGAATTGGACTTCCCATTAAACTTGTTTTCTAGAAAAAAGAAAGGTTCATGTCACTTTTTCGTGGGTGATTATTTTATTTTATTTTATTCTGTTGTTGTTTTTTTCAGCATGTTTACTAAGGTATAATTGACAAGTAAAATTGTAGGACATTTAAAGTGAACACTGTGGGGCTGGCTGAGTGGCGAGGTGGTTGGGTGCTGGCTTGGGGGGCCAGCGGCTCCGGTTCGGGTCCCACATGTGAGGGCCAGTGACACTGCCCTCAAAAAAAAAAAACAACAATAAAAAATCATCATCTTTAAAGTGAACACTGTGATGATTTGGTATAGGTATACATTGTGAAATGATTCCCCCCATCCAGTCAATTAACATGTATATCCACATGGGTGATTCTCATGAGATCGCAAGGCCCAGAGTCCAGCTTTAAGATCATCTTGTTGTCTAATTCCTGGTTCCTTTGAAAAAAATTAGGACCACTGGAACGCTAAGGACAAGGATAGCTACTAGAACGCATGGGGGTTATTATTAATAAAAATTTCCAAGGAAATAGAAGCCCTAAAAATCTTGCGAAACAATTTTATTTTAATCTTAGGCCAATTACAAAAGAGAAGAAGTCAGAGAATAAGTATATTCTTAAAACAAAGCAACTAAACCTGGATGTAGGTGAATTAATACTTATTCAGAGTAGCTTTCATGTGATTTGTTATTCTAGAGCTTCAGAAAATCCCATCTGATGCAGGAGTTGTTGAAACACTCTTGAGCAATGATGTAGTTAGTGATGGGTTGCTGGACTCTATTCAAAGTACTATTCAAAACCAAACACATAGGTTTTATTTGAAGTTTAAGAAGAAAAAAATGGAAGCATAAGGTATTTTATACGTAAGACTTAATATCCGAAAATATCAGCTTGCTGTGGAGTTCTGTCATCGATCCTTGCTTTTGTCAAAACAAACAAATACCTCCCCCCGCCCCCGCAACCAGAAGAGTATGAACAATAATCATCTAGTGCCATCAATAACTTTTCATTTAATCAGCAAATATTTGAGTCCCTACTGTGTGCTGGCACAAGAGAGCAAGAAGGAGCAAGACTTGTTCCCTTCCTTTGCGAAGCTCATCGTCTAATGGAGACTAGAGAAAAGCAACCAGATATTTAGAATGAACACAGGGTTTGCAGGGGAGAGCACTGATGTCTGAATCAGAGGTGGAAGTTGTCTTTAGGAACACAATCGTGATACACAAGGGTAGACCGTAGGAGAGAGGGGAAAAATTACTTCAGTGTGACAGAAGCATAAATGTAAGGAGAGGGCTAAGAGAGATGAGGCTGTGCAGGTGGTCCTGAGTGGAACATTCTGAATTAATAAATGGTGGTTATGACTTTTCCTTGTTGTAAAAAAACAGTTAAGTTCCTTAATTGCATTCAAAACGTATTCTGTTGAGACACAATATAATGTCATCCCTTGTTCTGTTTGGCTGTATAATATTTATTGAAATAATTATTCTTCTTAGCAGTAAATGACAGACACAAATGTTGTACAAGTGTCAATGACAGTTAGATCATAAACCATGTAGCAATTACCTGCCTCTATATAAAGGGGAACATGGGAAATGCTGAATACCTGGAGAAAAATCAACTCCTTCCTTGGAAGGTGTGCTCATTCTTCTTTGAAATCCAGGGGTATTGAGTGTCTGGACACAGTTTGGGAGGGAGGAAGTGGCATGGAGTACCCCAGACACCTCTCATTATGGGTGAACTGAATCTGTGTTTTCTATCTCTTTTTTCTGGTGAATTGTCAGAGACTCCTGAGCTGTCTCAAATCATGCTGTGATCCATCAGATGTCAGAGGGGTCAACATGGAGTGAGTCTGTGGCAGGGTCCAGAATTAAAGGAAGTCTTCCCCTTTCCTGGGCAAATCAATACACAGGCACCATATTTACCAAGAGACAACACTATAAAGGGGCAGCTAACTGACACACAAATCAATTCTACCCTGAGGCTTTAGACATTGACTTTCCTGCATTGACGTTAAGAATCAAAGTCTCTTTCTTTTCTCCATCTATCCTGACAAACTCTGGACTCTGAAAGTTTCCTTTTACCAGTTAAGCAAATCATGATGTATTTAGCAACTTTAAGTAACCTCCAGATCGTTTGGATGACTTTCATTCTTCTTCGTCCTGGATATTTTTTAATGACAGGTAAAAATATCTATTCTCAGAGCTGTATGAGATAAAAACGTCTGCCCTGAAGGGAATGAACTGTTGATGTAGCAAAAGTTTCATTTTGAAGAGTATTATCTTAAATGGAAATACAGAATTGTTAGAAATTCAAATCTAACAAATTCACTGTGAAGTAGTCTCCTTTTTATAGGAGACATTTTATTCAAAGTTTATTAGAAACAAGTAAACAAGGTACATTTGGTAAGTGGAGCAGAAGAACAAAGCAGCAGAAAACAGAAACATATGTATTCTGAGACCTGGGCCACCTCTAAGGTGAAAGTAGTTCCTGTTAGTTGGCAAGAAGAGAAAAATGCTAGACACTGTTTCTTCTGCACAATAGGGACAGGGAGGAAATTGTATCTCAGCCGGAGACTGACTCATTCTGCCAGGTCTGGGAGGAACTCTTCTTCTCTGTTAGTTCTTATTTACTAACCCTTTAATTAACTGCTATTAAACATTCCCTAGCACTCTAATAATTGCTTTATATAACTCAGTTTATCATCACAACTATAAGATGGGCACTATTATTAGTCTCATTTTACAAATGAAGGAACTGAAACTCAGAGAGGCGAAGGAAGTTGCTCAAGGTCACACAGCTAGTAAACTGCAGAGCCTAAAGTCTTGTCAGTCTGACTCCAAAAGCTTTCTTCTGAACTTTTACACAATATTCTATACTTCCTTTAGTGATAACGCTGAGTTAGTTCATTAAGTGAGAAACCACTTCTATGTAAAATATCCCCAAGGACCTCATGCAATCGTGAACATTGAACAAGACTTTTCTGTGGCATTTTTCTATCCCTGTCCTTTCCTATAACCAAGTACTATATACCCCACTTGGGGATGGAGGGAATAGCAGGGACAGGGAAGCTAAAGCTAGCACCATTCAAAGCACTTTGTTGCAAGGTTGCTCTACTTTGTTACCTCATTAGTGAATGACTACAGAGAATCAAAGAGAACAACCATCTGGGCATCCCTTCACCCCCTCATTTGACCCAACTTACTCCATGGAGTCGATGATTTTTTTGGGCTCCACAGGGCATGGATAGATGACTTCATCGATGCGCTTCAGGTTACAGTTTGAAAAGGCAGTAGAAATATGTATGAAGGCTTCAAGCTTTGGCATCTGACTGGCCATGAGCAAGAGTTGCTGGGTGGCAGTGACGTTAAGTTGCACGGCATGTCTGGAGAAAATTAAGGAGAAGGAAATACAGGTAGCCTGTATCGTGCTTAATGGCGAAAAGCTAGGAGCCCTGCTTTTAAAGTCAGGGCCAAGAAGGATTTTCTACAGTCACTACTGCTACTTAACATTGCTCTGAAGTTCCAGTCTTGTAATTAGAGAGAAAAATTAACAGATATAAATATTGTAAAGGCAGGCACAAAAATCAGTATCAGATTATATAATTGTATATCTGGAAAACAAACAGAAGCAGCTAAAAAATCTGGGATGGATGTAACATAATTCAGTAAGGCATCCATTTATAAAAGTTATGTAAAGTGTTAACTTTCCTATAGAGAAACAACAATTAGGGACCACAATGGAAGAAAGACACACATTCAAAATCAAGCCTTTCAAATATAGGTCAAATTCATAATAAATGAATAGGCTCTATATTAAAAATTGATAAAACTTCACTAAGGATCATAACAAAAAAAAATGAATAAATTGAAAGACATATGTTGTTCTTGGATAGGAATAACGAGTATTTTAAATATGCTAAGTTTTCTAAAGGAATATACATATCAAATGTCCAACCCTTTCAAAAACTTAGCAAAATTATTCTAAGTTTAAGAAAGAAGTATAAGCAGGTGAGATTAGTCAAGAAAATTCTATAAAAAGAGAATGATATGTGTATACTTGTCTAATAAAATAAAAATGGCAGTAATTAAAATCCTATGGTACTAAAAGAGAGAGCCTAATGGATGAAAATAAAGAGTTAAAAAATGGGAATTTAATATAAGAATTTCCTTTCAAATAAAGAGTGAAAATAAATCATTTAATATATGTTTATATAGTAACCTGTTAAGAAGCAATCTGTTAGAAATAAAAGAGAAATTACTCTATATTTATACCTACATCACTCTTATTTTTATAGAAATTTCCTGACTATTCCTCTTTATAGCTAAATATATTTTAAATGGGTCAAAGATTCAAATGTGAAAATGAACAATAGTGAAAGTGAATAACTGCATAAATAATAAAAACAGAGTTGAGGACAAATGACAAACTGTTAAAACATTTGGAGTCTTATAAAAAAACAAAGAATTGCTCAATCTTTCAAGAGGCCTTAACATTTATAATAAAAAAATATTTCAAGAGAAAGAAAAGCAAAGATCATGAATAGGTATCTCACAAAAGAATAAAATGCCAATCAACATGTAAACATTGTCGACCTTGCTAATGATCAAAATAATAAAATCAAAATATGCAATGCCCTTTCCATTATCATACTGACAACATTAAATAGAATTCAAGAATTATAATACAGTATAGTGTGTGTCAGAAATGAGATTCATGTGCACAGAGACAGTATAAATTGACAGTACCTTTTTGAAAAGCAATTTGGCATTCTATGACAAAACGTAAACTGTTCATAACTTGGGCACATCTGATACAAGTAACAGTTACACTTCTGGGAATTTACCCAATGGAAAGCACCCAAAGGTATTTAAAACAAAAATGTAGGCACAGAGATTTTCATTGTAGTGTTTATAAGAGTGAAAAATTAGAAAAAAAACAAAATGCCCACCAATACAGAACTGCTTGAGTATATTATATACATGTACAATGGATTGTCATGTAGTCATTACAAATTATAATAAAATATCTTGATAATGGAAGATATAAAAAATATAATTGAGTAGGTTGCAAAATATCATTCTTAATAGGATGCCATTGTGTGTGTGTGTGTGTGTGTGTGTGTGTGTGAAATTGGAGGCACATTTATTATAGATGCATAAAGAAAAGTTGGAATGTATGTTCTCCACAGTATTAAATAGTATTTCTGAATGGTGAGATTTTGGAGAAGTTTTACTTCTTCGTATTTTTTTTTTCCATTGAGAGCGTATGTTCAAGAAAAAGAAAACAGGAACCATAAAGAAACTTGCACACATGTGTATACACACAAGCCATGAGGGGGAGGTGGGACTGTACCTCAGGTTGTCGTCAAAGCGTACAGTGGCGGCACAGTGGAAAACAATGTCTGTACAGGAGAGGAGTTCCTGCTTATTCTCCTTGCTGATGGCCAAGTCGTTCTGATTGAGATCCGCATAAATAGCTCTGATCTTCTCATGCACATTTGGACAAACGTCTTTGACTTTTTCAAACAGCTAAAACATAAATGTAAATCAACATACAAAGATCACTATCACATCTTCTGTTCTCACTAACTTGTTTCATTATAATTCTCAAAAACAAGTTTTAGTGGGAACACCACTCAGAGAAGGCATTTGCTTTATTTCATGCAGTTCAAAGTCAGTTTGGTATAATCCCTGCTCCTCTTAGTTTGATAAACATTTGAAAAAGTCAGTTCCAATAGCCAATAAAAAGTGTATTCTGAACTTTCCCTGCACAGTCAAGGAGTGATAGTAAATTAAGCATATTCTGCCCCATCCTGTTTTTCCTTACAAGGTGGCTTCACGTTTACATGTGGTGATTGTTTCCATTTTGTGCTGAGAAATACTGTTTTCACTGCAACATTACCAGCCTTTATAAATTACCAGCAAAATTACCAGCCTTTACAAAGGAGGTCTCATGAGTACAAATTTGAAACAGTTTGTTTAACTAGCCCAGATTAACAAAAGGACCTAGCAGTACACATGTAATTAGAAACAAATTAAGCAAATGTGTAACGGCTGCAACAAATGCACATTTGATATAATCTCATTCTAATGTGAATGGCGGTTTTTTTGTCTAATAAGAGAATTACATGAGCTCATGTACTTTTTATGGAATTTTAATTGACTTTTTTAATATTCTAATTTACAATGGGAAAAGGAAAGGGCACTGGCAGCTTTCGCTTTTATTCCAATCATTTAGTTGGAGCACAGTCTCTACTTTCACTTCCACATAGTTCTTAGATTAAATTAGTATATTCCATTTTCTCAGGAAATACAATTTTAATAAACTGATCATGGTTCCAGCCTATTCTTATAAAATAGAATTTTACTCTAATATTGCGATATGTTAACAGTGAGGAAAAGAAAAGTAAGGTTAAATGTTTACAAAGGTTAAGGGCAGAGAAAATTCATCTGTGGTTTTAATCATAATATAGTAGCAGAGATACTTTTCTTCTCCCCTTTAACCCAAAAGAATGTTTTCATCTATTCCTTGGTCCTTAGTAGCAGGCTTCTTCTTTCTGTTAGAGACCACCCCAGGATTTTTACATTGGGTAATAAGAATTTATCTCAGGTAGTCAGAGAAATCATGTTTCATGTGTATCAGGCAAGACCGTGTTCAGAGGCCATCCTGGGAACTCTGTGAAGGTAACTAAGGAAAGGAATTAAACTCACATGTTTTCCTGGTAACATATTCTCTCTCTGAGCTACCATTTTTCTGCACTGTAGGGTCAGCCTTTTCCGTAGTGTGTTACTACTATTCTAATATTAATTTGGAAGTTAGGTCAATTCTCAACACTTTTTGACATCTGGGATTGATAAGGTTGTTAAAGTGTCTGAGGGATGTTCTCATCAAAGATCATTCCAGCTCTTCCAGAAATATATGTAACAGTTCTTCTAATCTCAATGGATCAGAGCATGCCAAATATGTGCTTTCACAGTCAAATGTTTTCTTCTTGTAGTTCATGTTACTTGCACAACAAACATACATTATTTTTTTTGATAAATTTATCTAAAATGTGTGCAGTTTCTCCTATTTTACATAACTACATTTGTGGCAGGCTCTTTTAAGAACTGGAATGATAGATTTTACTTAAAAAAATTATTTCAGGTTCAGTGGAAACTTTGACTTTGGCCTGTGATGGGTTTTGGCTACTTGAGAGCAAGGAGTGGAAGATGGCTTCAGGGTCCTCCCTTCTAGCAATGGGGTTCTTCACATATGATGTAAGCTGCTGTACGAAGATTTTCTTTTTCCTTTGTATTATTTGTTACTTTAAAAGACAGAAGATACTGTTCTACCATATTGTACATTCAGGCAACCAGTACAATATTGAATAGCACCAAGATACCAATTTACAGCAATACTATTTTAGGAGATAATTATTATTTCAGAAAATAATGTCAATCTATATTCTATATATTGATTTATGATTTCAAGGTATATTTGATTAAACATAGTGCAATTTAAGATAATCCAATTGAATTTTCTGATCAAGGTAACAGTTGACTATGGTCAGTGAAAACCAATCAATGAATTGACTGCATCACTTCAAACCACAGTGTTAAATGTGGGTCTCGGGCTGGCCGAGTGGCTCAGTTGGTTAAGAGCTCGCTCAAGAGTGCAAGCTGAACTCTGAGCAACAGCGGTTCGAGGCCAGCCCGAGCTGAGTTGCCGTTGAGCTGCCAACAGGTGGCAGGATGGTTCAGCTAAAAAAAAAAAAAAATTGTGGGTCTCATTTTATCTTTAACTATATACCTTGTCATATGACTTGCCTTGTCTAAATCTCACCATACTGCTACAATTGTTAATAAAATATCATCTTTAAATATCGCTGCATCCTAAATAGAGTGTTAGAGATTACAGCCAACTGCCATCTAATAGATCAATGCTTTTCAAGGTGTTATACACCAAGCGAACTGCATTGGAATCACTAGTATGCATATTAAAAATGTATATTCCTGGGGCCGGCTGAGTGGCGCAGTGGTTAAGCGCTGGCTTTACAAGCCAGCGGTTCGGGTCCTGCATGTGAGGGCCGGTGACACTGCCCTCAAAAAAAAAAAAAAAATGTAAGGCCGGCCAAGTGGTGTGATGGTTAAGAGAGCTGGCTTGGGATGCCAGCAGCCCTGGTTCGGATCCCACATATGAAGGCCAGTGACACTGCCCTCTAAAAAAAAAGTAAATTAAAAAAAAAACACAATGTATATTCCTGGACTCCATGAAAGAAATTGAAAAGGACACAAATAGATGAAAAGAAATTCCATGCTCATGGATTGGAAGAATAAATATTGTTAAAATGTCCATACTATCTAATGCAATCTACAGATCCAATCCTATCCCTATCAAAGTTACAATGGTATTTTTTCAAAGAAATAGAACAAATAATCCTAAAATTTGTATGAAACCACCAAACAACTCTGACTAGCCAAAGCAAACTTGAGAAAGAAGAATAAAGCTGGAAGTATCACACCCCTGATTTTAAACTATATTACAGAGCTATAATAATTAAAAAGTATGGTATTGGTATAAAAACGGGCACATTGATCAATGGAACAGAATTGAGAGCATAGAAATAAATCCATGCATATATGGTCAATTAATGTACAACTAAGGTGCCAGAAATATACAATGGAGAAAGGACAGTCTCTTCAATAAATTGTGCTGGGAAAATTGGACAGTCATATGCCAAAGAATGAAACTGGAACACTATCTGATATCATACACAAAAACTAACTCAAAATGGATTAAAGACTTAAATAAAACCCCTAGAAGGGAACATAGGTTGTAAGCTCCTTAACATAGGTCTTGGCAGTGAGTTTTGAATCTGACACCAAAAGCAAAAGCAACAAAGGAAAAAAATAAATACGTGGGACTACATCACAGTAAAAAGCTTCTGCATAGCAAAGGAAACCATCAACAAAATGAAAAGGCAACCTACCGAATAGAAGAAAATGTTTGCAAGTCATATATTTGAAAGGGGGCAAAATATATAAAGAACTCATATAGCTCAACAGCACAAAAAGAAAAAGAAAAAATCTGATTAAAAATTGGGTAGATCTGAATAGCCATTTTTCAAAGATGACACACATATTAACCGCCACTGGGCACATGAAAAGATACTCAACATCACTAATCATCAGGGAAATGCAAATCTAAACCACAGATATCACCTCACAGCTGTTAGAACGGCTTTATCAAAAAGGCAAGAAATAATGTGTTGGTAAGAGTGAGAAGAAAAGGGAACCCTTGTACATTGCTGGTGAGATTGTAAATTGGTGCAGCAACTATGGGAAACAATATGGAGGTTCCTCAAAAAATTAAAAAATAGAACTACCATATGATCCAGCAATTCCACTTCTGGGTATTTATCTGAAGAAGAACATGAACTCAAAAAGATATATGCACCCTCATGCTCACTGCAGCATTATTTACACTAGCCATGATATAGAAACAGCCTAGGGGTCCATTGATGCATGAATGGATACAGAAATTGTGAGATACATATAGTATTCAGCCATAAGAAAGAATGAAATCCTACCATTTGTGACAACATGTATGGACCTCAAGAAAATTATGCTCAGTGACATAAGTCAGGCAGAGAAAGAGCTGCTATGATCTCTTATATGTGGAATCTAAAACAACAACAACAACAACAAAACAACCAAGCCCATAGATACAAAAAGCAGATTGGTGCTTGCCACATGCAGGAGGCTGGAAGGTGGGAGAAATAGGAGGAGAGAGGAAGTTATATAAATTTATTAAAACTCAATGAAACTACCAATCCTGTGAGGTGGGTGTTATTTTCAAGTTTAGATAGCAGAAGCATACAGAATTTGGATTTTTACACAAGCTCTCATCACCAATAAGGGACATAAAATAAATTACTCCTGAGGTGTTGGCATTCCTAAGCCTGTTCTTGACCTTAATGCCATCTAGACCCTCTCTGTGGGCTACTTACCAGAGAGAGGAGGCTGCTATGTCCCTTCTGTACACACACACACACACACACACTACATAATATCTGAGCTCCATCCCATACTCACAAAATAAGAAATTACTAGGGCATAATCAGGAGTTTGCATTTCACACCAAGTTCCCTAGTTGATTTTAACTGATCCCAAGATGAGAACTTCTCTAGTTGGAGTGTTAACACAGATAATTGCTAATGAACAAATTCGTATGATTCGTTTCCTTTTATAACTGCCCACAGAGTTATAGGATATCAGTGGTTTTCCAACTGTAGACATCAGAATAATCTGTGGACTGGTTAAAAATAATTTTCTTGCTCCACCCTCAGAGATCTTCAGTTGGTAGGTTTGGTATGTAACCCAGAAAGATGTATTTCTTAATAAAAATCCACAGATACAAGTCTAATCGTCCAGTTATCATACTTGGAGAAACACTGACTCTGAAAACTCATGCCCATTTTTAAAGCCAGAGCTTAGCTTAAATTTCCCCCTCTGGTTTGTAACCAATTTAATTCATCTTCATCTCTCTATGTTTGACAGCAGCGAGTTCATTGAAAATACTCAAATTGTGCTTATTAAATGGAAATTAATTACTGTAAGAACAGTAATAGAACTATGAATGGGAGCTTGAGTCCTGAAATTGTTTGGTGACCAGCTCTTTTGTATTGGTAGGATGAAAGACAGCAGATAACTACTAAAGGAAGACACAAAGGGTTCCCTTGGGTCCTATATATAAAGTCAGGGAGCAGACCCTCTTCCTTTGTAATAATGACAAGACTGACAGACAGATGAAATGATGCAAGTGGATCCTCCATAGACATCAACTCTTTCCAAAATTTCTTTTGCTAATGTGAGACATTAATGAAAAGTAAGAAAACATAGATGGAATAAAAATGAGTGAAGAAAAAATATAATTGCAAAAATGTCATTGAAGGCCCGCCAATAAAGAACATAGCATAATTATTTTGGATTCTAAGAATTTATCTTATGCCTTCTCATATATGTTTGATTCAATGGCATAAAACTGAGAAGGTAAGGAGTTGAATAACTACTTGCCATTTATGAAAATTCACACCGAGGCACTGCTGCTTTTCCATTTTATGAAACCATATTCTTGACAAGGGCAGGACAGATGTCTGTGGTCACTGAAAGATATTAGCTGGAAGGTGATCTAAGCATTTCAAACTCATAACAAAACTATACATCTTCCTTGGGAAGTTTGGGAGTGTTTCCTTGATTTGACATTACACAGGCAAATATTTCTCTCTCTTGTTTTTAAACATGAGTGACTATCCTATTTATGGCAATAGTTAGAGTTCAGAGGCAAGAAAGAACTTTGTAAATCCTAAGTAAGAAAATTCAGCAGGATGAGAAAACCAGAAAGAGAAAATTTTTTGGATTCAATAAGCTCCTTGAGTATGCAGACACTAAGACTACATTTTTATTAGCAGGAATTGGTAAACGGCTAGGGGTGTGACATTTACATTATGCTTTTGAAAAAATGTAGAGGTCCTGAACTTGGACTATAATAAGCTTGTTAGGCACAAGACCTCACTTTGGAGGTATTGGTCAGAAGATGTTCAGTCATTATTTCCTTTGATGGTAATCGTCTTTTACAATCATGAGAGCCTTTGATCTTTATTTTTGTGGTCAAAAAAAAAAAAAAAATGTAAGGTCCCTTAAACTAAAGGGCAATCTGTGAAATATCTGGTGTCCTATAGGTGAAAGAGAACTTATAACATTTATCAGAGTTTGAGAGTGCTGAGTAAAAGCAAAGCAATGAGCCGTGCAAGTTAGCTCTCTCAAAAAAGGAAAGACTTATTAAGAAAGGATGTAATCTGAGGACAATTAAACACAAATAAATGCATGTTAATTAAGGGAAAAGAACTATCATACCCAATGTAAAGATTCATAAAAATGTACAAAATATTGGGATTAGGCTACTTGGTAATAACTCCCATAAAATATAAAGGGTTAACCTATAAGTTTTTACGCTTCCTGAGGACAATTTCTATAGGACCATAAGGCAGTATGGTATAGTAGTGTGGTTATCAAACTGTGTCATAGTGAAAGTTGTTTACAAAAACAAGAAACAAAACCCAAATGTCCTGACTCTGGAGGTCCTGACTCAATAGTACTGAGTTGAAGCTTGGGCATCTGTGCTTTGTACAAGCTCTCTAGTGAGCCTGATACCCACAGAAGGTGAGAACCACTGGTGTATTGGGAAGATCTCAGTCAGGCTCTTTGGAGTCAGAAGGGTTAGGGTTTGAATCCTAGTTCTATATTTATTAGCTGTGTGACTGGGGCAAATTACTCATCTCTTGGTACCTCAGTGCCTTTGCATATTTATCTAAAAGGCTAATCATGGGACTATCTCATTCTGTGATCTCATAGAACTAACGATTCAACAGATGTTCTATTTGAAAAAATAATTTTGCGGGCTGACAGCTCAGTTGGTTAGAGTGCCATGCTGATAACACCAAGGTTGCCAGTTCGATCCCCGCATGGGCCACAGTGAGCTGCGCCCTCCTTAAAAGAGTCAACTATACCATGGCATGAAAGCAATGTGTAATCAATGACCATGGCTGTTCCCCAATAAAATTTAAAAAAAATAATAATAATTTTGCATTTAACAAAATTTAGTTCATTTTGCACAAGAATCTATGATAAATGCGAGAGGTGAGAGAATGTTCAGTTCCTCATCTTGTCAATGCTTTCTTCCCACCCCAAAGGCCCATTTCACAGAGTTCCGTGAGAAAAAGTACCTTGGTTAGAAGAAGCACTACCCTAGGGAGGCCATGCAGTGCAGTGGGGACAGCATGGGCTTTAGGGATTAGAGAACTGCATTTTAAATTGTGCTTTGTCACTTCCTTGGACAGGTGTCAACTTTTGTGGATGAATTTCTCAACTGTGAGGTAGCAATAAGGCATGGCACAATTTTGTGAGGATTAAATAGGGTAATGAAAATCAAATGCCTAGCATAGTGCCTGCCACTTAGTAGGTTCCTAACAATAGAAAAAAGGCCCTTCCTGCTTCTACAACAATACTCCACTTTCAAAAGCTGCTAACCAAACAGCTATGTTTGTATGAATGAGTATGTGTTTGAGTGTGTTGCGGCATCCCAAGGTTTCTGATTATACTGTGTGACCCACATACCTCTGAAAACTGAATGTATACCAGAGTCATGGTGAATCCTGGGGCTTGGTGACATTTTGAGTGAAATTAGTACAGCAATTTGAAGCTTTAAAAAAAAAAAAAAAAAAAGATGATGTGATTGGAAGCAATTTAAAACAAAGGAAAGAAGTTGGATACATGAAATCCTGCCAGTGATTGAATTAACTAGTGAATGGTATTGTGAAAGGAAAATAAGAGATTGAGAAAAGAAATTCTCTCTGTTTCTGTGGTCTTTAGTAAATCCCCAGGACCAAATTAATCCCTCCCTCCTCTGTCTCTCTCTCTCTCTCTTCCTCCAGAAAGGAAATGGCCCATAGGGGAGAGGTTCAGCATGTTTCAACTAATCTCAGTTGAGTGTCTGTCAAACTGAACCCTAGTTACACTCTTGTAAAAGTGTATGTTTGTTAGTCATGGGAAATTTAAATTTTTGGTAAGATTATATTCCCACTAATTGTGCCAGGTATATAGAAGCCTCTTGCTTTTTGTGGGATAGGTTCTTAGAAAAAAATAAGAAATAGTATGGAATAAAACTGGCTTTGGGATTTAAAATATAAACTTGTTTCTAGTTGCCTCTGCTTTATATAGAGATTTAACAGAATTATTAATGTCAATGAGAAATTCATTTTTGGAAGTTGGGGACACAGGGCCCAGGCCAGTGCTTTTCCTTTTTTTTTTCTTATAAAAGAGTCTTTACAAATTAACAAGGAACTTCTATGTAAAATTAAATTAATATTTCTGTTGTTTGTTTCTTAATACTCAACAAGGTCAGATAGTTGGTCTTTTTTTTTTTGCAGATGTTATTTGATTCAAGGTGATTTTTTAGTTCAGAGTTAATTTGTTTAAACACATTATTTTTCCTCTTAGGGATTAATTTATCTAATGTCTTGTAGAAAATACCAAACAGTGATAGTCTTGCAAAAGGATTCAGTAAACTATTTCATAAAATGTTACTATCGTCTATTGTCCTAAACTAAATCAGTTCTGCGAATTGAGGGTCCAGGGTTCCTGCATGATTCATTACGGAAAGCTCTCTAGGGTATTTCAAGGTTGATTTATCTCAGGTTCAACTAAGGGCTTATGAGTAATTCACATTTTTTCAATTCAGAAAAGTTGACTTGAAATATCCAGTGCAAACTGCCAAGCTCTGCCTTTGTTTATAAATCCACTTCATGGTGACATCATACAGGATAGGCCCTTCCTGGAAATCTTGAATTATGCCTGGTCTATTCAGACGGTGAATTCTAAACCCAGCATAATTGCTTTATTACATTTTTCTTATCTGATTACTATAGTTTAATAGGAAAAGCCCAACCAGTTTTGGTATTCTCTCCATGAAAAATTTTTTAGATTCTGATCTCACAATCATTCCTTTTTTAAAAAAAATTATTGGGGTGACATTGGTTAATAAAATTATACAGGTTTCAAGTGTACAATTCTAAAATACATCATTTGTATATTGTATTGTGTGCTCAGCACCCAAAGTCTAATCTTCTTCATCACCATATATTTGCCTCATCTTTACCCTCTTTTATCACCCCTTCTCCCCTCTTACCTCTGGTGTCTGTTGAGGTTTTGTTTGTTTGTCTTGTTTGGTTGTTGCTTTCAATTTTATATCCCACATATGAATGAAAACATTCAGTTGTTGACTTGTTCTGTCTGACTTGTTTTGCTTAGCATGATCATCTCAACATCCATCCAAGTTGTTGCAAATGGTAGTATTTCATCTTTTCTTATGGCAGAGCAATATTCCATTGTACAAGAATATATATATACGTACCACATCTTCTTTATCCAGCCATCTATCAAAGGACACTTTTGTTGTTTCCATGTCTTGGCCACAGAGAATAATATTGCAATGAACATAGGAGCACATATATCTTTATGGGTAAATACTTTAGGATTTTGGGGGGTAGATATCCAGGAAGAGGGATTATTAGGTCATATGGTAATTCTATTCTTAATTTTTTGAGGATCCTCCATACTGTTTTCCATAATGGCTGCACCATTTACATTCCCACCAACAGTGTGTGAGGGTTCCTTTTTCTCCACAGCCTCTCCAACACTTGTTATTATTTGTCTTGTTGATAATAGCCATTCTAACAGATGTGAGGTGGTATCTTATTATGGTTTTGATTTGCATTTCCCTAAGAGCTAGTGAAGTTGAGCATATTTTCATATATCTGTTAGCCGTTTATTTGTTTTCTTGGGGGAAGTGTCTGTTCAGGTCCTCTGCCCACTTTTTAACTGGATTCTTTGTTTTTTTGTTGTTGTTGAGGTGTATAAATTCTTTATATATTTTGGACATTAGCCCCTTATCAGAGGTGTTGTTTACAAATACCTTCTCTCATTCGGTTGGTTGCCTCTTTGTTTTGTTGATGGTCTCTTTGGTTGTGCAGAAGTTTTTTAGTTTGCTATAGTTCCATTCATTTATTTTTGCTTTTACTTTCCTAGCCTTTTAGGTCAAATTCATAAAATCCTCTCTAAGACCAAGGTCCATTAGGTTAGTACCTATGCTCTCTTCTATGTAATTTATTGTTTCAGGTCTTATATTTAGGTCTTTGATCCACTTTGAGTTAATTTTGGTATATGGTGACAGATAGTCTAGTTTCATTCTTTTGCATGTGGCTTTTCAATTTTCACAGCACCATTTACTGAAGAAGCTTTCTTTTCTCCATTGTATGTTTTTGTCTCCTTTGTTGAAAATTATTTGCCCACATATATGTGGGTTTATTTCTGGGTTTTCATTTCTGTTCCATTGGTCTCTGTATGTGTTTTTTGCCAATACCATGCTGTTTTGATTACTGTTGCTTTGCAGTATAATTTGAAGCCTGGGAGTATGATACATTTGGCCTTGTTCTTTTTTTCTCAGAATTACTTTGGCTATTAGTGGTCTTTTGTGATTCCATACAAATCTGATGATTTCTTTTTGTTATATTTCTTTAAAAAATTCCATTGGGATTTTGATGGGGATTGCATTAAACCTGTATATTGCTTTGGGTTAAATGGCCATTTTTAACTATGTTGATTCTTTCAATCCATGGACATAGAATATCTTTCCATTTCTTTGTGTATTCTTCAATTTCTTTTAATAATATCTTGCAGCTTTCAGTGTATAAGTTTATTGTCAAGTTTATTCCTAAGTATTTTATTCTTTTTGTGGCAATTGCAAAAAGAATTGTTTTTTTCCTTTCTTTTTCTGAAATTTCATTGTTAGTATATAGGAATGCATGGATTTTTGTACATTGATTTTGGTTTTGTTTTGTTTTTTTAGCTGAGCCATCCTGCCACCTGTTGGCAGCTTAGCGGCAGCTCAACTCGGGCTGGGCATCGAACTGCTGTTGCTCAGAGCTCAGCTCACACTCATGAGCGAGCTCTTTACCTACTGAGCCACTCGGCCAGCCCGATTTTTGTACACTGATTTTGTATCCTGCAACTTTACTGTATTTATTTATTATTTCTAATAGGTTTTTGGTGGAGTCTTTAGGGTTTTCTATATAAAGAATCCTGTCATCTGCAGGAAGTGACAATTCAACTTCCTCATTCCCCATTTGGGTGCTTTTTTATTTCTTTCTCTTCCTTGATTATTCTGGTTAGGACTTCCTGCACTATATTAAATAACAGTGGTGAAAGTGGGTATCCCTGTCTTGTTCCTGATCTTAGAAGAAAAGCTTTCAGTTTTCACCCTTGAGTAGGATATTAGTTGAGGGTTTGTCATATGTGGCCTTAATTATGTTGAGGTACTTTCCTTCAATCCCCATTTTATGAAGCGTTTTAATCATAAATGGATATTGTATCTTGTCAAATGCTTTTTCTGCATCTATTGATATGATCATATGATTTTTATCCTTTATTTTGTGTATGTGGTGTATCACACCAATTGATTTGCATATGTTGAACCATCCTTGAACTCCTGGAATGAACCCCATTTAATTATAATGTATGAATCTTTTTAATGTATTGTTGTATTGTGCCAGTATTTTATTTAGAAATTTTGCATCTGTATTCATCAGAAATATTGGTCAGTATTTTTCTTTTCTTATGTTGTTTTTACCAGGCTTTGGTATCAGGGAAATATTGCCATCATAAAATGAGGTAGGAAGTATTGCCTCTTCTTCAGTTTTTTGGGAGAATTTCAGAAGAATGGGTGTTAAATCATCTTTGACTGTTTGGTATAATTCACTAATGATGATGGTACAGCACTTTTGCTTTCAGGGAGGTTTTGGATGATTGTTTCAATTTCATTATTGTTGATTGGTCTATTTAGATTTTCCAGTACATGATTTTGTCTAGGAAGGTTATATATTTCTGAGAACTTGTCCATTTCTTCTAGGCTATTGAATTTGGTGGCATATACTCTTTCATAGTATTCTTGTATGATCCTCTGTACTTCTGTGGTATCCATTGTTAACTTCTCCTTTTTCATTTCTGATTTTGTTTATTTGCATCTTTTCTTTTTTTTCCTTAGTGATTTTAGCCAAGGGTTTGCCAATTTCATTAGCCTTTTCAAAGAACGAGCTTTTTGTTGCATCAATTTTTTTCTGTTGTCTTTTTGTTTTCTATTTCATTTAGTTCTGCTTTAATTTTTATGATTTCCTTCCTTCTGCTGATTCTGGGCTTCATTTGTTCTTCTTTTTCTGTTTTTTTAAGATGTTATGTTAGGTTGTTTTTTAGGATTTTTCTGGTTTCTTGAGATAGACCTGCAGTGATATAAACTTCCTTGTGGAATATTTAGATTGGTTCCAGTTTTTGCTACTATAAATAATACTACTATATAAATATATATATATATATATATATATATATATATATATATATATATATATATATATTTGTATGTGTCTCTGCTTGTTTTCTTAGAGTGCAACCTTAATTATCTTGGAGAGAAAGTCCTCAAGAATTTGTAATCAATTCACATACCTTTCCCTTCATTGATATATTCCTTTAAGTGCTCTGAAAATACTTAAGAAGCTTAGTCGTGTGTGATGAAATTAATTCTCCCTTCTGATTCTTGAGTCCTAGTTTTATGTGGCCAATAGATTAAAAAATATCCTTCTTTCCAAAGCATCTCCAACTTAATTGTCTCCCTCTGAAAGCATGGGAACAGGAAGTGAGAGGAGGTAGCTATCCATCATGAAAAGAAAGGAATGGGGCAGATACATGAATTTTGATAGATAGAACAGATGTTCTCTTGACCATATTTCCTGAAGACATAGTGGGAATCAAAGGCAAAGTGGTAACATTTTTACTTATGTTTTTAAGGAAAATATCCAAGCCTCACATACCTGATATTATTAATCTACCTTTAGGAACACCATATTACTTAAGGTGGATTAGAAATCTATAAACTGGCTATAAAACTAAAGAGTCATGTCTACTAGGTGATGAAAACAAAGTCCATTAGGGATATATAACTGAGCAAAGCTGTCTGAAGAGGGACTGAGAGTTTCTTCTGGATTTTGATTTTATGCCACATCAGCCTTTGGGTCTTAGTCTTAAGAACCATTAGTCATGATGTAGGCAGTGTAGGAGTAGGAATAAGCCTGTTGGCCCTGGAGCCAGACTTGGCGGTCTGAAGTTTGACTCTCCCGTTTACTAGTTGGGTGACCTTTGGTAACTTTAGATCTCAGTTTTACCATCTATAAAATGAAGATATTAATAGCTCTTATTTCCCGGGGTTGTTACAAAAATCACTGAGGTAATGCAAAAATCCTTTGAATACTGTGTGCCATGTAATAAGTACCCAGTAACCATCAGCTATGATTTTCTGTCCATTTCTGAGTGAGGCCATGAGATAGAGAATTTTCTGATGCTCTTGATGATAGTTTGTACTCAAATCTCATCCTGATGCCAGCAGATAAATGTGGCCATGAAGGTTACTGGGCATCTATAATGTGCTGTGCTATCAGATATACATTAGATGTTAGTATTCCTATACACTGGGAAAGAGACTCTAAATAAAAATACCTTACTTAAATCATCCTTTAACCAACCTAAAGTGACCTTTTATATTCCAAAGGGGACTGTGAACAAGATATATGCTTGTCTTTCTTTTCTTTTCATTTAATTCCTAAAGCAATCTTGGAAAGTCATCATCATTGTTTCTATTTTAAATGCTGCAAACTGGAACTGTAGCAGTGAAGTGATAACAAATTGATAAGCCAGAATTGGAGCCAACATTGGTTTGAAACCAAAGCCTATACTGCTTTCAAATTTATAAGTTAAAAAACACATAATACTCATTTGGAGGAATGAGAGGGTTTCAGACACAAATGGTCATCCACACATAGAACATTTAATTTCATTGTTTTTCCCTCAGAAGAATTTATGGTATAATAGAAATGTAATGGGGGTAATAAAAATATAGATTTACCACAGATAAAGTGGGAAACCTTGTAGAGTTTAAACAATTGAAAGTATTACTGCATGGCTACTTAGTAACCATATCTGTTCCATAAATAACATAACACAATATAATATGATGTGATGTGATGTGATGCAATATAGAATATCCAAAATTTGCGGGGAAGACTACCTTAAGTTTAGAAGAAAATTAGGAAAGAGTTCAGATGAAGTTGTGATAGGTTTCAAACCTATTGCGGGAGTTTTAGCATTCTGATTGTTACTCAGTAAATTCCAGAACATAGATGATCTGTTGGCCTGCCCCAGACACAGCCTAAGCATTCTTTTCTCTCTGTATTTCCACAAACAGTTGTTTGCTGTTTTGTCTTGTCTCCTCTGCTCCATGTGCCCAGACATCCCGCTGGGCAGGTTAGTTGAGGCTATAAGGGAACACCAGAGTGAGTCACCTTGCCCTAAGGCTCTTCCCATAAGTCATACCTTACTATTTAGGATTTGGAAAACTCTCTGCTGCAGTGTCTGGCCAGCCTTGGGCCTCACAAGGATGTAAATGACTTTCAGGTCAGGGCTGGTGCGAAATAGCTTCTCCATCAACACTTTGCCCAAGAAGCCTGTAGCCCCAGTAATGAGAATGGACTTGCCACTATAGAAAGCTGCAATCGTGGACATGATTCTTCCCTTTGTCTTTTATGGCTCCGGAAAGAGGTTCCTGAAAAAGAAGAGAAATAACAAAAGATTACATTCTTAGAAGTTTTAAGGTGCAGTCATTTGAAATGTTTCTGGTACTTGCAGAGCTTTGAATGTGGAAAAAGATCAGAGTGATAGCATCATGGCTTATTGGCAACGATTTATTTCAATCAATATTTATTTAGCTCACTATACACCCCAGACTTTATGCCAGGAATTGTGGGCAAGAAATGAGCAAAACATGGTTACTGCTCTCAAGGAATTGCTTGCAGTCTAATGGAGGAGGCAGACACAGAAAGAGATTGCTACATATACATATGCAATATGGTAAGTGCTAAAACAAAGGAAGTGCAGAGGAGAGGTACATAGCAGGATCTGGACATTTCAGGAGGTGATGACATCTGAGGTGAAAAACGAAGGCAGAGAACGGCTGTGTTTCAGACCAAGTAAAGAGGAAGAACAAAGGTCTAAGGTAGCTCTATGGAGGCAATAAAAGGAATTCAGAGTTACAAGAATGTAAATGATAAGGCTAGGAGTGGCCTTATAACCTGTGAAATCAAAGCTTAGAACAGCTATCATTTTTTTTTTTTTTGAAATTATGATGTAATTAGTATTTCAGTTGCAGTTTTATTTAGAGACAATACTGGAGCAAATAACTTAGTTTCACTTGAACTCATTGGCCCTAGCCTACCTAGCTGTTTTTTTGTTTTGTTTTGTTTTCTTATTTTCCTTGAGCTGAAAATGGGTCGAGTGCCATCCTTTCCTTCATGTGCTGCTGATGGGGTTGAAACATTGCAAAGGACAAAGGGCAGAGAAGGCTGAACAGTGAAGCCACAACCCAAAGGCCTGTTAAGTCCTGAAACAGCACCAGGTGTAACCTAGTGCTCAGTCCTCTGCCAGCCCTGTTCCCAGAAGCACATGGGAAGTGCCAGTGGGAAGCCAGCTGCAGTGCTTCCATGCTATGGCCCCTGACAAAAAAAAGCACGCCAGGCTGTAGAAGTGCAACATGAGCTGTTTTGTCTTTAGATCCCAGGTTAGAGACTGTTGATTGGAAGCAGCAGCTGAGAGCTTTGAACGAAACAGAGCTGGCGGTGTAGGAGCTGACTTTCCTTTCTGTCCACTGATTGTTCTGACTACAGCGAGCCCTGGGCTCTCTGCCTGGAAGGGATTTGGGTGTATCTTACATACCACAAGTCCCAGGACTGGCCCTGATATCAGGGTTTTTAAAGAAGAAGGAAAAACAAGTCCAAGAGTCATGATCCTTCTGCCTCTTGAACTCCTGTCAAGTAACTCCTTAAAGCATGATGACTTTCCATAGTCATAATGTGCATGTGATCATTTGTAGTCATGTTTGATACTTGGAGGATTTGGAGGTTATGTTCTTAGGCAGAACGCTGCCTTTGGAAGATTCATTCATTCATGAATTTACTCAACAAATAATTTGGGCACATGCCTTGCCAGGCTCTGTGTTAAATCTGAAGGGAAACGGATCAACAAGGCAAACAGATCCTTGCTGTCCCCCTAGCAGAGGAAGCCAGTGATACAAAGATAAGTAGATAAATAAGCAAGGTAATTACACACTGTTATAAATGTAAATACAACAGGGATCAAGGACAGGAATCATACCCAATCATCAATACTGCTCACTTTAGGAAACCTGGATTTCAAAGCACATTAGTTATATTCATTTAACTACTACTTTAAGCCCCTTTTATTGAGGGTTGATGTGAGGAATATTACTCTGAAGAACACATTTGGACTTTGTGTAAAACAACCATTAATGATAATTTTTGTCATGTTACATAATGTTCCCAAAGAATGGAATTTTCCTGCTCTGTCCCGAGTCCAAATGCTTCTCAAACACAAAGATCACTATGGCGGAGTACATCGAGTGCTCTGAGAGGAAACCAAAACCTAAACCAGTGGCTCCCAGCACTCATCACCAGATCTTCAAGACCAGGTGGCAGAGGAGTCATGGCCATGCCTCTAATCAGAAGTGATATGAACAATGTCAAAGAGAATTCCTCATCTTCAGGTGAGAGCTGCATCAGAAATGTTTCTTCTATTCCTTGCTTCTGCTTTCAAGACATGGCTTGGTTATTGGCCCCAGAAACCCATCCACATGTTATAGCTTTGCAAGGTCCAAGAATTTTTTAACTCCTGATATAATTCACAAGAATTAATTATTTTAAAGTCAAAATAATTTTATAGTCAGCAATGGAGGCTATGCAACTCTAGAAGGAAGAGTAGGTTTAGAACAGCTGAGCAGGTCATGGCTTGCCTTTCATAGCTTCTCAGATTACCAGTGCAGAGAGCGAAGGACAAACTTTCCTACCCTTCATGCTCATGAGAAGCATAAGTCTCTTTCCCCTCACCAGAATCATCCTGTGTAATGCAAGTTATCTGATGCTTGAATGGAAAAGTAAGAGATCTATGAGGGTCATCCAGTGCATTTTTATTGAATGTAAACTATGTGCCAAGCATGTCTAGATGAGGGGAATGGTAGTGAACAGGCCGTAGACAGCTTAGCTTCTTCCTTTCTATTCTGGAGTATGTTTTCTCCTTAAGATCACCAGTTTTCCCATGGTCATTAGTGAAAATAGATAGCTTTTTGCTCTCCTTTTGATAGTAAAATGAAGCTATTCTGATTTCTAAAGAACAGATGTTAAAATACTGAATCATAATAGTTGTGCCAAGTGATACATTTTTTTTTGCAGGTTGCAGCATATGGGAATTTTATTGTTGGGTAGTTCCTCTGGAAAATAATTTAAAAAATAAGATTAAAACAGCTAAGGGAGACAAGTTTATCCACATTTCTTGGTAGTCCTTAAGAGAAAAACATTTTCAAAAAAGAAACACGGTGCTCTGCCTCTCAAGAATCTTACTCTTGACCAAGGTTTCTTGGTCTTGGTACTATTAACATTTTGGGATGGATAAATTAGGGTGGTGGGTCTGTTCAGCGCAATATAGAGCGTTTAGCGGCATGCCTGGCTGCCACTCACTGTGTGGTAATAACATCCCTCTTTCCCCCAGCTAGATGTTACAACCCAAAATGTCTCTAGACTTTGCTAAATGTGCTCTGAGAGAAAACTTGCCCCCATCCCTCCCTTCAGAGAACCATTGCTCTAGGACTTCCTTAAATTCTCATTTTATAATGTTCAGCACATCCTATTAAAAAGTCGAGATTTTAATATAAAATGTCTGATTGTGAAGCTAAGTATAAATATGATCATGGCCAACACTATTTTGTCTATATTGAATCATTCATACCTAATTACAGTTACCCCAGTAAATTGTACATGTGGCAAATCTTGATAGTATGCCAAATAGAGATAAAGGAAGATTTCTCCAGAGAAAAGTTTCCCACTTTTTATTTAACCAAATTTTTTTCAGTCTCTGTTTGTAAGTTAAACTTGGAGCCCCACCTTTCATTTAGATGGAGCCTCTCAATTTTATAAATCTAAACTTATTATGGGCAAATTCAAGAAAGAATGGCCTGGACCAGCATGAGATGAGCTGAGAAAAAAGCTATTTAGTATTGGTTGCTGTATATCAATAATTCTATGGGCCCGCTGAGTGGCGCGGTGGTTAAGCGCTGGCTTGGGAAGTCAGCGACCCCAGTTCGGTCCCACATACGAGGGCCAGTGACACTGCCCTCAAAAAAAAAAAAAAAATAATAATAATAATAATTCTATAGGTAATCAAGTCAATCTCATCGATAAGTAATTCTGTCACCTTTTTGAAGATTCAAAGTATGTTGTGTGTTAAGAGATATCTCATGTAGACAATGGAGTTTTGCTTGGCAATGTGCAGAGTAATATGGGCTGGTCTATTGAAAAAAAATCAATGCTGTTTTATAAAATTCAGTAAGTGGAACTAGGTCTGCTTCATCAAAATTAAACACTAGAATTATTTCAATAAGTATGTTGAATTAAGGTAATGTACTTACAAAATAATAGTCAGTGAAAAAAAGAAAACCGCAAACTTGTAAAACATTACAATGTTTTATAAATCCCTGTGGAAAAGACTGGAGGTGAATGAAGGAAATTACAGGAGTTTTAAAACAGTGTGATGGAATTAATGGTAAGGTGTTTTCTTTCATGGTGGTAATTTCTTTCCACTTTAAAAGGTAATTTAAAAATATATACTTGAAAAAAAAGTTCTTAGAAAGTAACAATAACCAGTATTTCTGTAGTCACTTCTTTTGCTGTGGGTACTAGAAATATAAAGACATTTGTAAAACAAATTTCCTTAGTTTATTTTTAAAAGTGTGGCTCAGCTGATTTTACACATGTTTTGGACTAAATTGTGTCGCCTCCAAATTCATATGTTAAGGCCCTAACCCCTAATGTGATGGTACTTGGAGATTAAGGCCTTTGGAAAGTGATTCAAGCTAAATGAGGTCATAGGTTGAGGCCCTATGATGATAGGACTAGGGTCCTAATAAGAGGAACTGTCTCTCCTTGAACAGACACCAAGGGAAGGTCAACTGAGGACACAGTGAGAAGGTAGTTGTCTACAAGCCAAGAGAGCTCTCACCAGAAACAGAATTTGCTGGCGCCTTGATCATGGATTTCTAGCCTCCAGAACTGTGAGAAATAAATGTCTGTTGTTTAAGCCACCCAGTCTGTGGTACTTTGTTATGGTAACTTGAGCAGAGTAATACAAACACACAGACACACACACACAACACACTTGAGCAGAGATATGAGTATTTTTGGACAAGTGAGTAAAACAACTCTTGACAATAACTCATATCAACCTTTTCAATTCTGGAGTAACCCTTTTTTATTTTATTTATTTATTATTTTTTTATTTTTTTGTGGGCAGTGTCACTGGCCCTCATATGTGGGACCTGAACCGGGGCCGCTGGCATCCCAAACCAGCCTTAACCACCGCACCACTCGGCCGGCCCCAAGGAGTAACCCTTTTTTAATGAAGCAAATATATATGTCTCATTTTCCCCTCTTTGTGGCATAGAGGTAGGATATTGGTTTTTGGTTTCCACAGGATTGAACAGGTTTTTTTTCATAAACTACAGCGACCTAATTAACCCAAGCCTTAAAAACCTGTGTGTGTGTGTGTGTGTGTGTATATATATATATATATACATATATATGTATATATATATATATGTATCACATATCTACATATCTCTTTGTCAAGTACTTAGTGAAAAAAAAGTTTTCATCAGAGAGTTCTTTCTTTTTATTGCTTTGGTTTCCTGAGTATATCCCCAATTATACAATTCAGCAATGAGCATAGGTAACTTTCACTGTGGGCTTCTTATATCAAGTTTTAAGTTCTTGATGGAGGAATATTAACCCCCAGGAGTACTGCTGGTAGCTGTTGGGCTCAGGCCTCACTAATTGGATTAGCAGTGCTCCATATTCAAGAAAAACCAATTTGAAAAGCCCCACCTCTGGACAATAATTCAGGCTGGCTTTAAGAACACAAAATTTGGCAATCACCTCAACACATTCTTCAAAGTTTGCTTCTGCTTAGCTTATTATTAAGTCTTCAAAACAAAGCAAAACAAAAACCTCCAAATTTAACAGAAGTGAAAAAGGAAAAATATATGACCTAAAGTAATCATTTCATAGTTGACTAAATAGGTGTATTGAGTGCCTACTGTGTACTACATACTGTGTTAGGTATGGATAATTAATATGTAAACATTCTTGCTAAATGATGAAGGATTTAAAAACACATGCTGTTATTATTGTTATTTATAGGTAAGTCAAACATCAGTTGGCAAGTGAAGAATCTAAAATGGTATCAAGAATTTCACAATCAAATGTAAACCTTGATGCTCCTTATTTCCTCTTGGTGAACTATAAATTGGTCAGGTTATAAACAGAAAAATAGTTGATCAACACAATGACAAAAGGAACACTACTGAACAAATTGTAAGTCAACACACATTTTCATGCTTTGCTTAGAATTAGACTATTTTTATTTTGCAGGTGACATGACATATATATAAACATACAGAAGGTGCCAAAAAATGTATAAACATTTTAAGAAAGGAAAAAAATATTAAAATTGTAATACTCAATATATACCAATAACAAAAGATGAATACAAGTCACATTTGACTTCTACAATTACAAGAGGTGCTCAGAGTGGTTACCATCAGTGTCCAGACACTTCTGATTATGGCGAACTACTGCTTGAACAACGCTGACCAAAGTGTCCACTTGTATATGTGTTTCTGGCACCCATGGTACATACACACACACACACACACACATGCACGCACACACGCACACACACACACGCACTGGGGACACCAAAAGCACGTATACACATTTTAAGAAAGAAATAAACTATACTAAAATTACGCTGATGATAACCACTTTGAGCACCTCTTGTAATGTGAGTTGTATTCATCTTTTGTTATCGGTATATATTATTACAATTTGAATACAGTTTTTTACTTTCTTAAAATATGTATACATATTTCTGGCACCCCCAGTGTGTGTGTGTGTGTGTGTGTTTGTGTGTGTGTGTAGAGAGAAAGAGAGAGAGAGGAGGGGGGAGTGGATTCTAAGGAATTGGCTCATGAGATTGTGGAAGTTTGGTAAATCCAAAAATCTACAGGCTGGAGACTCAAGGAAGAGTTGCAGTTTGAGTCTAAAGGCAGTCGGTTGGCAGAACTCTTTCTTGAGGGAGGTCAGAATTTGCTCCATTAAGGCCTTCAGCTAACTGGGTGAGGCCTACTCATAATATGGTGGGTAATCTGCTTTACTCAACGTCCACTGGTTTCAATGTTAATCTCATCCAAATAACACCATCACAGAAACATCGTGAATAATGTTTAACCAAATATCTGGGCACCATGGCCTAGCCAAGGTGACACATAAAATTAACCATCATAAATCCACCCCTTGTCAATTTGGCACTCATGCGCATCTCCTTAAACCATACCTAATCCACACATACAGGCAAAAACAAGGTCATACTTCTGCCTGACATGCTACAACAATCCGGCATACAACTGAAAACACGCTAACCCTTTCTTCAGGAGAGGATGAAAAGTCTTTGGGTGGTGTTTATTCCCCTTCTTGATATCCCATAACTTAAACACTATGTTGTAAAGTTAACAATATGTAAATACTGTTATATAAAATCAATATATTTTATGTTACATAATAAAGGGATTCGATTGTAAGGAAAACAGACATATTTGCTTTACACACACAAATGTATTCATAACAAAATAAGGAAGAAATACTCGCAGTAATTACATTGCTCATTTCTATAACTGGTTGCATGGTCATAGATGTTATTTATCGCTCCCTTCTTTCACTATGTTTCTGTCTTCCCTTTGCCCTCAGCAGGAACTTCAGTGGGTCATGGTTCTTTACCTGATGAGGTGAGCCAAACCTTCATTCCTGAAGGCTCTGGGCCATCTGTAGTGCTCCCTGAATGGTGTTGTAGTTCTGCCCTGACCTTCATCACGGGGCATAGCAATACTGACAGATGCCCTCCGGGATCTCCTGGATTTCAGACATACTCCTCCTGTGGAGTGGCAGCCCAACTTCCTCCTGGGAGTCAGGATCAATCACCCAGCCAGCCCAGTAACTCTCTTCCTTGCCTGTTCATTCACTGGCACGAGGAGTCCCAAGTGGCTGGGTAGCAGTCTGAACTTCTAGTTCAATGGAATCAATGTTGAGTCTCATGATGGAAGCATTCCTCTCTTTGGAACTAAGACCTCTAACCCAGCAGTGCATCATGTTGTGGGGGCAGGAAGCAAAAAAAATTTGCTTTTGGGCCACTCATGGTAATAATAAGCAGTAACACTCTCATTTCCACCCCCTTCATTCCTGGCCCCATGAATCCTGGCTGTAGGAGAAACAGCATCATATGTTGGAGGCTGATTCAGAGCATATACAGCTTTCTGGAGAACCTTGTCTCAGCCCTGTAAGGTACTGACACCTAGCTGGCATTGTACATGAGTCTTTGAAAGGCCATTTCACTCCTCTATCAAGTCAGCAGCTTCAGGATGGTAGGGAACATGATGAAACCAGAGAATTCCATGAGCATGGGCCCATCGCCACACTTCATTTTCTGTGAAGTGAGTTCCCTGATCAGAAGCAGTGCTGTGTGGAATACCATGATGGTGGATAAGGCATTCTATAAGCCCACTCATGGTATTTTTGGCAGAAGCATTGCAGTCAGGAAGGCAAATCCATATCTGGAATATGTGACTATTCCAGTAAGAACAAATAGCTGCCACTTCCATGATGGAAATGGTCCAATGTAATCAATCTGCCACTAGGCAGCTGGTTGGTCATCCTGAGGAATAGTGCCATGTCGGGGACTCCGTGTTGGTCTCTGCTACTGGCAGGTTGGGCACTCAGGAGTGGCTGCAGCCAAGCTGGCCTTGGGGAGCAGAAGTCCACGTTTCTGAGCCCATGAATAACCTCCATCCCTGCCACCACTGCCATTTTGTTCACGAGCCCATTGGGTGATAACGGGGTGGCTGGGAAGAAGTCTTCACCTTAGAGAGGATATCTCAACATGCCCCACACCATTGGACCTCTAAAAGTTCAAATGAGATGAAAGGCCCTAAATTTTTGTTGGATTTATTTGCCACCCTCTGGTATGCAAATGTCTTACCAATAAGTCTAGAGTAGTTGCTACTCTTGATCACTAGGTCCAATCAGCATAATATCATCAATGTAATGAACCAATATAATATCTTGTGGAGGGGAAAGGTGATCAAGGTTTCTGCAAACTAAACTATGACACAGAGGTGGAGAGTTAATCAATTACTCTTGAAGTAGGACAGTGAAGGTATATTGCTGGCCTTGCTAGCTGAAAGCAAACTCTTTCTGAGATTCTCTCTCTCTCTCTCTCTCTCTCTCTCTCTCTCTCTCTGTCTCTCTCTCTCATCTTTCTCCCCCTCCCTCCCTCCCCTCTCTCTCTCCCTTTCCTTCCTTCCTTCCTTCCTTCCTTCCTTCCTTCCTTCCTTCCTTCCTTCCTTCCTTCCTTCCTGGCAAAATAAGATCACTAATATTTTATATTTTATTTTTTCCAGTTTATTGAGATATAATTGACCTATATCATTGTATGAGTTTCAGGTGTACCTCATAAAGGTTTAACTTACCTATATTATGAAATGATTACCATAATAAGTTTAGTTAACATCAGTCATCTTATTTAAATACAATAAAAAGAGATGGAGAAGAAAAAGAAAATAAATCTTATAATGAGAACTCTTAGGATTTACTCTCTCAACAAATTTCTACAGCAGTGTTAGCTGTAGTATTCATGTTGTACATGACATCCCTAGTACTCATTTATCTTATAACTGGAAATTTGTACCTTCTGACCACCTTCCTCCAATTTCCCTTTCCTCACCCTCTACCTCTGATAACCACAAATCTGATCTCTTTTCTATCAGTTTTTGTTGTTGTTGTTTTAGATTCCACATAAAGTGAGATCATACAGTATTTACCTTTCTGTGTCTGACTTGTTTCCCTTAGCAGAATACCCTGAAGGCCTATCCATGATTTTGCAAATGGCAATGTGGACACTGAGGTTGTTTCCATGTCTTGGCTATTATAAATAATGCTGCTATGAACATTGAGGTGCAGATATCTTTTTGAATTGGTGATTTTGTTCCATTTGGATACATTCCCAAAAGTAGGACTGCTGGATCATATGAGTATTCTATTTTAATTTTTTGAGGATCCTCCATACCTTTTTCCATAGTGACTGTAAAAACTAACCTCTCTGGTATTTTGTTTTTGTTTTCTTAAAAAAACAAAAACGGAGATTAAGGTAAAATGCATTTGCCAGATCAACAGCCACATACCAGGTACCAGGGAATGTGTTCAATTTCTCAGACAATGAAATGAATCTGGTAAAACAGCTGTATTTGGAGTCATCCCAAGGTTAAGCTTACAATAGTCCACTGTCATTCTAAAAAAAACAAAAACAACAAATAGGCCAGTAGAATGGGGATGTGGTGGGAATCATCAGCCTTGAATCTTTCAAGTCCTTGATGGTGGCACTAATCCCTGCAATCCCTGCAAGGATAAGGTATTTCTTTTGGTTTGTTACTTTTCAATGTAGAGGCAGTTCTTGTGACTTCCTCTTGGTCTTTTCCACCATAATAGCCCTCACTCCACAGGTTAGGGAACCAAGGTGGGGGTTCTGCCAGCTGCTGAGCATGTCTATTCCAATTACGCATTCCAGAATTGGGGAAATAACAACAGAGTGGGTTTGAAGGCTCACTGCGCCCCCTGAGGGAAAACTCCGTTGATCCCCTGATCTCCATAAGCCCCTCCTTTAACTGGTGGATACAGTGATGTTTTGGGTTTCCTGGAATAAGTGTCAGTTCAGAGTCAGTGTCCAGTTAGTTCCCCAGGAGCTCTCATTATTTCCTTTCCCTCAGCCTACAGTTACTCTGGCAAAAGGCTTTATATCCCTCTGGGGAAGGCAGGGAGAAAAATTAAAAGTATAGATTTTTAGCAAGGGGTCCTTTCTCAAGTGGCCCTAGTCTCTCCTTCATTCAAGAAGTGCTGGCTGAAGTCTGGGAATTGATTAAGGGGTCAGGATCCTGTTTTATGATTCAAGTTAGACTTTTGTTCAGCTGCGTAGAAATTTTCTGCTTACACAGATCAAGTAAGAATTTAGTAGTCGTCCCATCCATTCCACTTCTAGGAACCCCACAATCAACCAGTCAATGCCATACGTCTGTCCCTATAAGTCAGGGTAGTCTGATGGTTGCTTTGATTCTGCTGTCTGTCACGACAACCATGACCACCATAACTTTGGCAACTGAGGGTCACCCCTCAGACCCTGTCACCCCAAGATCCCCATTGCATTTAGGTTTGCCACATCAGAGACAGCAGTTTCCACTGTAAGTTCTGGGCTCAGAGAAGAGTGAGCAGAGCTCTTAAGGATGCTGGGGCTCCCCTTATAAATGTATTTCTGTGGCCCAGCCAAGTTGACACATAAAATAAACCATCACAATTATTATATTTTTTTCCTAACACATTCACCCCATGCTGGATCTCTCTCGATCTCTCTCTCTCTCTCTCTCTCTCTCTCTCTCTCTCTCTCTCTCTCTCTCACACACACACACACACACACACACACACACACAACAGAATCCTTGCTTGATGGCTTGGTAGCTGAACATAAAATACTGATGGGAAGGAAGTTTTACTCATTTATTTGATTTGGAATTATTTCTTTTGTTTGTTTTTCAACCAAAGTATCCAATACTGAAATAATTTCATTTTATCTGAATGCTTCTATCTTTAGACTTAAGTAAGCTTAAGTAAGAAAAAATATATATATGGTATAATATAGGCACAGTGAGAAGAACACTGGTCTAGGAATTGTAAAACCTAGATGTGAAAATTGCTCTGCCTCTAACTGGTCATGGAACTGAATGTCAAATCTTGACAGTTTTCAGACTCAATTTTCTTTCTGTTAAATAATATACTACCTATTTCACAGAATGCTTTTAATAATCAAGTAAAGTAATGGACAAGAGAGATTATTACTCTAAGTGTCATCTGACCAGAATAGAATGATGCCTCTCTTGTTCTGAATATTGCACGTTACACTATTAATGCTACTTTGACCTTGAATCCAAATACTTTGTACTTATTTATTAATATATATTGACGACATATCTCGTCACCTTAACTAGGTAACAAAACACTTGACATAGCTGATGTACTTTGTACTGTATTGTTCCTCACACGTGAACTAGCACAGTATTACGCAATGAAAAGTGGCTCAATAATAGTGTTGAATCAATGAATGAATGAATGAGTCAGGATGGAAGGACTGATTCATTTAATCAATGAATAAGAAGCCAGGGGGTGGTTCACAAACCCTAGTGGGCATGTGAATCATTTGCTAAAATGGTTCTTTACCATACCGCATTCTCTGAGATTCCGATTTAGAAAGTCTGAGGTTGGGCCCAGGGGCATCTTAATGAGTACCCCAGTTGATTCAGATCTAAGTGGTAAGAGAAATGTGGGTGCAGGGTATTTGATTGTGTTCTGATCCCAGGTTACATTTTGTACCTTAGCGTATATCTTTAATATAAGCTTGTGTTGTCCCTAAGATTTGTTTTAATTTCTTAAACTGATACATAAAATAACCTGTTTGCTGTAGAATTCTCATTTCCAATAATAGTAGAATGTGGGAAACACAGTTGGGAAGCAGCAGAGTGTGGTTTCCATCCACCCAGAGCCTAAGCCTGTGCTTCTACACCCTCCAGCTTGTACTAAGTCATTTTGGCTGAAAGCCTTTCTACCTGTTTACTACAAGCATCAGGGCTCACACAACAGCACATGCATTGGAAGAAGTGGAATGGAGACACATCTTTTCAAATAAATAACTAATGCTTTTAAGAATTAGGTTTTTTCTGTGTTCCTGCTTCCCAACATTAAAAGTTAAAACAAATGGCTACATAAAAGATTTTGAAACCTACATAGTACAAATTTATGCATAGATTGTAGAATTGATTAATAAATCTATCCTATTACTCTGGCATGAGAGGGTTATATATCAAACCGTCCTAATTTTTTTTATAAGCTATAGCCATTTTCTTTGCCACTCATATGGGTTAAAGAGCTTATTCAAACACACTTAAGCAGTTTAGAAATAAAGTTGAAGATTTCTGTTTCCCAGTCCGTAACACTGTATCTCAACTTTTGTTTCAACCATGGAAATTACCTGGAAACAAAATAGTTGGAATGTTTAACAAGGCCTGATTAAAAGGAGACTGACTTAACTTCATGAACTCAGCCCACCAAAAAGACAATTGATTCATAGAATAACACTGAAAACTTGCTACAAAATCACAGCACAAATTATTGTTTGTATCAAAAGATTATAATGTTTATATTTAAAAACACATATTTCTTTTGCAGATAAGTGGGTTGCCAGAATTTGTTACTGTCAATAATTAGACACAGTACTTATAACCTATATCCATCCAAAGAAAAAGCACAGTTAGTCACTTCATGCAGTGAATTTTTAGGAGCTTAGTCATGGCCATGTACCAACTAATTATTCTTGAACCACATAAGAAATTATATTTTTAAAAGGTTAATGTGAAGGTTAGTTAGACATAAATCCATATAATATGGTAAACTGGAAATCCTTATTTCCTAATGGAAGTTACTGATCATAACTTGTGCCAATAAATTGGCAGTCTCTCAGGAAACATCTGAATTAATGTAAATACAGTTGACCCTTAACAACATGGGTTTGAACTGCTTGTTCCACCTAGAAAAGGCAGATGTGGATTTGCACTTTAGCTCTACTATTTACTAGCTATGATCTTAGGCAAGTTACTTAGCCTTACCAGATGGTTCCTCGTTTATAAAATGGGAAAATATTATTGGGAGGATTTAATTTTTAAAAAAAGGCTGGACAGCTCCTGGCACGTTTTATAGTTGGGTCTATGAGTCTGGAAGGGAAGAAATGGGTGGTAGAAACATTGGAAGGACATTTTGTCTTTTTCTCCTAATTCCTAGGTTCTATCTTGTATATTTGTGTACATGAGTTTTCTGTTGTACAGGAGCTGGAGTTCTTCAAGGAGGGAGAACTTAGCCATCGTTATGTGTTCCAGATATTATAATTGAATGAATAAATCCTGTCCGATCTTGTCTTTAGCTGCATTTGTGTTCAGCATCGATTTTATATCATACCCTTGAGCTCTTTGAGGGCAAGGACAGTGGATTCAATTTTTTTTATCTAGTGCCTGGTAAACTCTAGGTGCCCAATCAATGTTGTTTAAGTGAATTAATAAATGAACAAACACATGGATAAAGGGATGTGTGGAGGATGAAATGCACGTTAGTAATGGCCGGATGCTAAGCCAGGTCTCTTGTCTTTGAAATCCTGGTCTCCAGGGACTCTGCGACACAAAGTGCAAGAGGCTCTCTGTCTGTCACATTGAGATGCACAGTCCCTGAGAAGCCGTGTGAACCAACTGACTTGGAACACCTTGCTGTGAAATCATTGGAGTAAGTTTAGCATTTAAAGTTCAAATTCTGCACCAGTTCACATGGATGCTAATAAGATAACATACTTCAAGTCATCTTTCTTTTTTGTTCATTGAACAAGGCTTTAAAATTCCATTTAATATGTATATTGGCACTTTCTTTTCAGAAATTTAGCATTTGGGGAGAGGAAGTGACCAAAATAGTCATTCCTGATTTTGCATATCATTATGGTTTCTGTGTTCAAGCATTTGATTATTTTTTAGCTCAGTTAGATTTTAGGAGCTGGTGAAAAATAGAACATACAGAAATATCTAATTACACAGCTAATAGTAGTCAAGGTGACATCTACTTTCTTCACAATCGCTACTTTACCTAAGTTGGAATATTCATTCATTCATTCATTCATTCATTCATTCATTCATTCAACTGCTGATTAAGTATATACTAGTGCCAAGCATGTATTAGCTGCTGGGGACAGTGATAAACAAGACATCTACCTGTTGAGGATTAGGTGCTTTCTCTCTCATCATGTGAGTTCTTATTATAAAATTTTTAACAACTGCAAGTGGCTTTAAGCTCATTGGTATCCACAGAATAACCTCAGGATGAATTTAGAGAGACTATTAGGACCCTGGAGTTTCTTTTGGGCTTGAATAGCTTCTAGATGTGACATGAATGAGATGGGCAATTTTAGACTCGCCTAAGGAATTCACAGGTGTTTTGCATACAACTGATATACCATTCCAACAGGAGAGGACCTAGTTATACCAACATAATCTGGCTTTCCCACATCCACCCAGGTCTGATCCAAACTCCAGCACTGACATCAAGAAAAATGTGCCAAATAGCAGTGGTTCCACACACTTGCAGAAACTACTTCTATTTATTGAGCACCTGCTACACCATAGCACTGTGATGAATGCTTTTCATGAGTGCAAACAAAAAATGGTCAGACCATATATAAAAATAGAACTTTGACCCACAACCTGCAGCAACCTGCCCAGGAACCCAACCCCTTACTTACAATAAACAAGCCAGGAAGCCAGCCAGTTATCAATCAGATTTGCAGGCAGTCAAATTGCTACTTCTAGTGACAGTCCAGGAAGGTAAACAATAACTTCTGTAACCTGTAAGAGGCCCTGCTTCTAGTTAGCCACTTACACCTTCCTCATACCGATAATCTCCAGTCAGGGCACACCAGAAGTCTTCTCTGTTCCACCTAAAGCTTTCCTGCTCCTTTGCCCGCCATTGGTTTCTGCCAAAACACAGGAGACTGGGGCTGTCTCCCTTGCTGTAGAGAGCTCAGAATACACAGCCTTTGCCTGTTCTCATTTGTTGGTCTTCATTTATTTCCACACAGCTATTATACTCCTTTTACAAGTAAGGAAATTTATAGAGATTAACTTTAAAATGGGGCCACACAAAGGGCAGAGCAAGATTTTCAACCTGATCTCGTCAATTCCCAAGTTATCGCATTAAACATTACCCAAATATAGAATGACCAAGGAGGCTTTTCCTCCACTGTCCTCTGCTAGACCTAATTTTTACTTTTGGAGTACTTTTAACCTTAAAAGGCAGTGACTCCAAGTATAATGCTATTAGTCTATACGCCTGCTGGGTTAGCAGAAAAGTACAATTCAGGTGCACTACTAAGAGTTTCAGGAGATACCTAGGGTAATAATGGGAACCCTGATTCCATATTTCTTTACTGTGAATTGAATATATGAACAGGTCTAGAGCCCAGTGGGTAGTGAGACTTGAGTTGCTCATGGGGATATAGTTCTCTGACTGTTGTCACTGATTCGTGAGACTCAGCGCTGCCTGCTTCTACCACATCCCAACGGCTTATTTAGGGCATTTCACTTCCTGATTGCGGGCTTCTATGGATTTTAAGAGGATTTAAAAGTAATATGCAGAATTCTCCAAAATGCAGAATTTTAGCATGTCTATAGTCACTCGTTTAGAGAATGGGGTAAATTCACCAGTATAATGGTGTTCAGAGGCCACGTAGGGGAGTGGATTTACTTAATTTACAATTCAGTTTATTATAAGATTTTAAAGAAAAGAAGCTTGTTGTTTTTGTTACTACATGTTATTTGTCATTTGGGGTTACTCAGTTCTAAGTGTGGTGAAGGCCTCCAACTTACGAGTACATATATGTTCCTCTCTAGTCCACAGACACGCCAACGTTTTGTGTCAAAACTTGGGTGAATCCTTTTGTGTAACATGACATTCTGTCATTTAAATGGATCTAAAAAATATCCAGAGGCAAAGATCCATGCTTAGCGGTCAGACTCAGCTCTCCAAAAATCCTACCTTTGCCATGTCAAACTGTCACCAAATGTGTTGACTGAGGGATTTCTCTGAAGAGGCTCTACAGAGGGAGGGGGTATTCCTCCTGACTCAGGCACCCTACACCCATCAGCAAATCTCTCAGGAATCAGCCACGCCCGGGAGCAGCTGAGAGGCTTCCTCAGGCATGAAAGGCAAGAAAGACAGCAAACAACACAAGTCCCGCTGCTGGAATACCAACCAGAAAAGGGAGACTGTTTGCTTCTCATTTAGAATGTTGACACAGGGAAGAAAGGAAGGATCTTACATTTCACACATTTTTTCTTTTTTTTTTTTGAAAAGGAGCTCAGAATACAACATCAAAGGAAACATTGTGAGCATTGTCAGGGTACAGTGAAGCCTGCAGAAAACATCTCAGTATATAAAAATAAAATAAGAAAAATAAATTAAGAAAGGAATTGAGCTAGAGAGACAAGAGGAGGGAGCGGGGAACAACAAAAAATTGTTTTTCTTGATGAGAAGGAAAAGAAATGAAGTAGTATATACACACAAAAACAGAAGGCACAACTTTCAGCATATCTAGTTAAAATAAATCTAAAATTTACAGAAATTCTTTATTTTCTTGAGAAAGTATTTTTAGATTTCTGTCAAATATAAAATAAAAAGTCACAGTAATACTAAAGGAAGAAACAAGTAAAGTGCATTTTAGTGTACGCTTACATACATACATAAACATCCATATATTCTGTCTGTATTCGCACAAATACACAGACTTTATATATGTAGTATATATATTGCTTAATTTTTCTTTAGTACAAATTCAGAATGACATTTTTCAAAACTAGCCCTTAAATATAGAGTAAAATCCTGGCATTAAAAAAAATGTATACCTTTTATCTATGAATTATTACACAGTTCAGTTACCCTTTTCAATTATATTCTTCTCCCTCCACCCCATCAAAAAAATTGTATCTGGAATTGGTGTTGGCCTAGATTTTCTTGGAAGCATTTTGAACAGACATAGTCCCTTCTAGATAAAGGTTACAAAGAGAAAAAGATAATACTAATAAAATGTAAAATAATGATATTGCACATAGAGAATTCCAATTCAGAGCTAGGAGAAAGACAGAAATCCTCTTAAGGAGATTTCTTTGTTGTTCAGGAAAGGAAAGTATGGGCATGTTTCCTGCTGAGAACCCCCACCTCTCACCCCCTCTACGTGTTGGGGGGTGGAGGAGAGAGAGGAGGAGGAAGAAGGAGGAGGAATTTCAGAGGAGAGAGAGGACCTGAGTGAAATGGTAGGAGATTGAGGAAGAAGGAAGAGAGAACACAAAATTCTGTGATATACTTGATGAGGACAGTAAAGTGAAATATTCAATACAAAATTCCCATTTTGTGTTGTAACCTCTCTCTATTATCCATGCCTTCAGGAAGAGTCTGCTATACATTTATGATAGTGATACTCTTGGTAAAGGGACCAGTGTCTGCCATAGGGAAGTAGTATAGCAGCCATGATGGGGGGGTGAGGGTGAGCAAATCAGCCCAGGTGTGAAGAATCCAGTGGGAGCAATAATTCAGAATGAGAGCTGATCAGGAGGCTATAAGCCTTTGGTTCAGTATATAATTGGGTACTTCAAGAGGTGAAGGGCAATTCTTTCTGAACATTAAAGCTTTGCTAACAAAAGCACATTGGCTCTCCTAGCCATGCCTCTCAATCAGTTGATTGATTTCACAAAAGAAGATTTCCTATTTTGTAACTCAACTTAGAATTAACTGACATTATTGGAAAAGCAGCGTGGTATTGACAAGCAGCACTTTATTTCCTGAAACAAAAAATATAACCGTTCTCATTCGCCTCCATCAGCCACCACATTTTCCCCCTAGAGCCGGACACAGCATATAGTGTATGGCACAATGCTTTGTGTGTTGTAGATGCCTAACAAAATGCTGGTGGAACTGACTCGTACATGGGCCAGGACACATTTGGAAAAGGCACCGTGTGCTCAAATGTTCTGGCATGGCTTCCAGGTTTATTTCAAAAGAAAAAAGCCCAAACATTAGTAACTATATGTTATCTATAGATTTCTTTTCTTACCATAGCTGAACTCAGTGTACTTGTTTTGACCACACACTTCAGGAAGTGCATCAATAATAGCCAATTTTCAAGTGAATGACTTGTGGAAAAATACTAAGAGAGGCATAAAGGTACATTTCCACGACACACAAAGCAGCTCCAATTGCATTCCCAGCATGTACTACTGTGAAAATATGGTGAGGTTTTCTAATTTGCACTTAAAAAGTTCCAGTGACTGCTTATTCTGTCATATTGACTCAGGATCTTCATTTTCATTCTAGTCTTATTAATCTTACCCAGCTTCTCTATGAACATCTTTCCTACTGCCTAGATACAACAGAACATTGATAGAGAGAAGTTCCAAAAAGAGAAGAGAGAAATGCAAATGCAACCCTGAGCCAAGTTCATGAATTCACTTTTGACAGGAGGAGAGATATATACCAATTTGGTGTAACTACAGAAAAATGCAGGCAGATATGTGGTTGTTAAGGGGGAAAAGAAGAAGTTGACAGATTGTACAATTTATAGATGAGTGGATAAATTGACAGAGTTCCTATCTTAAGGCTTCTATTTTTTTTTTTTTTAATAGGAAGGGAAATCAGGTGCTGAAAAAGGCATGGGAAATTGAGGGTTTAGAGGGCTTGAGAAGGATGGTGAAGGAGTGAAGGCAGTATCAATCTGTACATGTGCACAGTTTTCCACAGCTGTACTTGGCGGTGCATGAGTTAGTTAACTCAACCTAGAGTTAACTAAATGTTCAGAGAAGCTGGACGTTAGAGTTTTTCCCATGGTTTGGATTCTGGAGGTAAAGTATAAAAGGTAAAGAATCAAGTTTGTAATTTTAAAACATGGTTTAGGGGATTGATTAAAAATTGTATCGTCGAGACCAGTTAAGGATGGAAATGGAGCTGGGACGGGTGGGGAGGACTGATAGATTGGGAGAAAACGGAGGAGGGTCAAGGGACTGGAGCACTCATTGATGTCCAAGAATATGTGTGGTAATGACAACACCGAAGGCCCCAACTTTTAAATAACGGATTGTTTTCAGAGAGTGAGGTATTCAACTTCAGGATTCCAGACTTGAAGCAGCTCTGGGTGACATGGTCCATGATGGAGCCATTGGAATAGTTGTTAGTGAGGAGCTGACCTGAAGACCACTGGAACCGAACAGATCATGGAGTATTGATGGGAATGGGTGTATTTGTTGGGTCATCTATTGGGTTGTTGGAAAAGTCATGATGTATTGTTTTTCTATGTTTTTGTTGCAAAAACGTGTCATGACTTTTCTGACAACCAATACATTGATGTAGAAAAGTTTTGAGTGAAAAGAAAGATGGTGACTCAGATGTCTAAGCTGTGAAAACATATGGAGGAATAACCAAGATGTTGAAGGATGGCAATGATATTAGATAGAATAATAATCAGATGGCATGGCCTACAAAGAAGATGTCTGGAGATATAATGTTTAGGACATAAGACAATGCTGAACTCCCTGACCATGGGAAAGAAAGAACAAACTATTTGAGATAGCTCTTAATGGGATATTTGAATTTCAGTTAAAGTAAAGAGATAAAAGATGTAGAGGGCTTCTGCTAATATAGAGAGATTAGAAGGGGAGGCTATGGTAAGAAGAAAAAAACATGAGAAGGAAAGAAAGCACAAAGGACTGTGGAGATGAGAGTATGGGGGAGGACAGATGACTAGAGAGGTTTGCAATTTGGATATGAGCCAAAGGTGGAAAGAATGAAACCAGCTTGGGGCTGGTTCAGGGTCAGTACAGATCTCTGGAGTGTTGGAAGCTTGATGACATGCACAAACTGAAGCCTTTGTTCCAGTGTTCAAGGAGCAAGTTGGTGAGATAGTCTTTGGAGAAATCTTAGCCTAGAATTGAAAACAATTAGTTCAATCCTAGGACCTTGCATTGAAAATGGGATTTGTCTCTTCCCAGGGATACATTGCAAAATCCACATTGGATTTAGATTCCCAACCCCTGAGATATGCTCTTTTTCAGCATCAGAGGCCATAATATCATACCCACCCCTTCTTGAACTTTTGAAATTCTATGTTCCCAAAGTTTCAGGGTGTGCATCTAACCAAGCCCAGTGTTCCCACAGCTGTCATGAACTCTGTTCTGTTGCTACAACTGTGCAATCTCATCTACTTGATGGAGAGATCCTTGATGAGGGTTGTTTCTTTTTATTTTTTTTTTTTTAGCTAAGCCATCCTGCCACCTGTTGGCAGCTCAGCTCCAACATCAAACTGCTGTTGCTCAGAGCTTAGCTCACACTCTTGAGCGAGCTCTTAACCAACTGAGCCACTTGGCCGGCCCTTTGTTTCTTTTTTTAATCTCTGTGTCCCCAGCAGTTTGAGATGTGCATGACACATGATAGGCTTTGTTGAATGAATGAAGCATACGAATAAATCTACTTGTGTCTGCACCCATCCTTTTCCATAGAGGGAAAAGCTGCCTCCCTTTGTATCTAAGGGTCATCCCACTACTTGCGTTTGAATTCCACCTTCTCCTGTCTTTTTGAGAGCTATAGGATTGATTCTTCTTTCCTTCTCTTGCATTATCAACCTGTCCTACTCAAAACTATCCTTCTTTTCAGCTTTGGAATATCTCTCACAAGTTACTGTCATCTGCCTAGACCTCACCCTTGAGCTTTGGGCCATGGCACACAATTGCTTACTTAACATTCTACTTGCATATTACAAAGGCACCATAATCTTATGATCTTTTCCCTAAAGACTGGTTGTGACCCAGTTTTGTTTTGTTTTTTATTCTTGAATGAAATCACTGTCTATTCTGTTGTATAAACCTGAAAGTCAAGAGTCACCTTTTTCATTTGCTTCTCTCTCATCTCCATATCTACCCATTGCCAAATGCTAACAGTCACCTCCTGAATTAGTCTAATCACCTGCCTTTCCATGTCCACCACCACCACGAGGTCTAAGCTGCCATAATATCTTGCCTGGTTGTTGTGTATACTAATAAGCTTTCCTGCCTCCATTCTTATCCATGTAAATCCCCAAATACAATTTCTTTGCCACACTGCAGCCAGTTCCAGTTTGGAAATGAAAATCTAATGCCCTTAAATATCTCTAATCACCTCATCTTCCTGTTGCTTTTAGGATAAAGCACTGAAATCACTAAGGTGACCTCAAAGGTCTGATGTGGTTTTGCCTCAGCATGCCTCTCCAGCACACTGGGCAGCATGGTCTCCTGTGCTTTGCTCAGACACCCTGCCTTCTTTCAGTTCATCAAATAGGTCAACTCTCCCCATCCCGGGACTTGGCACATGCATGAGAGACATCCCTAACTTAAGCCTTCACACAAGTTCCTGAACCACCTCTCCCAAACTGCTCCTCTCACAATCTTCTCCATCTCAATGCACAAAGACTTTGTATTGCTCAGTGCAAAGATATTGAGACCACCCATGACTCTCTTTTTCTCACACTCTGTATCCATCCAGTCCTCTGCAAATTCCATCAGCTCTACCTGAAGTATATTCAGGATCTGACCACTTCTCACCACACCACCCTTGCTTGTACTAAATTGGGTCCAAACCATTACCATAATAGCATCAAAATGGTTCTTCCTACCCTCACCTTTGCTCCACTAAGAGTCTTTTCTCTCTATGTTAGCTCAAATGACCCTTCTCAAAGGCAACTCAGATCTATTGCTTCTATGCTTAAACTCTCCAATGTCTGCCTTTCTTAGTCACATAAAAGATGCTGAATGATTTGGCCATTACCTCTCTGGTGGCATCTACTACCACTGCCACTTGCTCCATTCTCCCCACCCTCCCGCCACACTCAGACCCAGGACCTTTGGTTCCTGGAACATGCTCAGAGATGCTTTACTCCAGGTCTCAGCTCTCATTCTGCCCCCTGCCCAGAGAGGCCTCCCCAACCTGTAGCTGCATGAGTTGCTGCCTACCCGTCAGATCTCAGTTCAAAGGTAGCTTGTTAGGGAGATCTTCGCTAAGTTTTTCCCTATAACATATCCACCTTATCTCCATGCATTGTACTCCCTACTCAGCTTGTCCTTTATTTTTCTTCATAGCACTTAAAACCACCTACCATTATTTATATTTATTTGTTTATAGTCTGGTTCCTCCCCCAACTAAAACATAAGCCCTACATGGGCAGGGAATTTTTTTGTTCATTTCTGTCTTCTCAGTACCAGCCTGACACAATAATGAATGTTGTTCTCTTTACTGGATGTTCTTCAGTCTATTTTTGTCTTATCAACACCCAGTCATCCATCCTTCAGTTATCAGTTTAATTCTCACTTCCACTGAGAAGGCTTCCCTGAGTTTTCATATTCCGTCTAATCTGTAAATGAAACTCTTTGCATATACATTTCTCTGTTAGCAATTATCATTGTTGTAATTTCCCATTATATCTGTATGATGTACTGATTAAAACTGCTCCCCTACTAGACTTTAAGTTCCATGAGGACAGGAACACTATCTGCTTTTGCTCACTGTGTCCTTAGGTCTTAGTACAGACCCCAGCAGTTGGTAGGTGCTCAATAAATATTTTTTGAATGAATGAATCAAAGGAACAAATGGATAAAAAAGTTTCTAACATCTTTACTTCACTAACCAACTTCTTTCTGTTGCCCAGCACTACCTTGGTTTTCATTGTATTTTCTTTAAATTGACAGATGAAGCTGTTGGCAGGTACATCATAAATTTAAAGTGGGATGGCTAGAATAGTGATATCTATCTGGACCACCTGTGCAGATTATTTCAAAATCAGATTTTCAAACCGCACATCTGAGTTTTCATATGGATTTTTAAAAGATATCAGATACCTTTCAGGAACTTCACACCTTATCTTGTGTCTTCTTTATTAGAAAAATTAAAAATAGACTGTAAATTCAAAATATATCAATTCTGATACAACAGGTAAACCACAAAAGGTAGCTCAGCATGCCATACTCAGTGGGGGAAATGGGGGTTAGAATATATTCTATCATGGGTAAAAATGCTTTTAAAAACAATTATCGTTGACCTAACTGCAAAGAATGTCAAAACTGAGTAACTATAGAAAGAACATTGCTGAGTTTCTGCAAATGAAGGAGGAGGAAGGAGGAGGGGGAAGGGGAGGAAGGAGGAAGAGGAGGGGAAGAAGAAGAAGGAGGAGGAGGAGGAGGACGACGATGACAAGGAGGAGGACGAGGAAGAAGGGGAGGAGAGGGAGGAGGAAGAGGAGGAAGAGGAGGAAGAAGAGGAGGAGGAAGAGGAAGAAGGAGGAGGAGGAGGAGACGATGGAGAAGGACAAGGGGAAGGGGAGGAGGAGGAGGAGGAGGAAGAAGAAGAAGAAGGAGGAGGAGGAGGAGGAGGAGGAGGAGGACGATGACAAGGAGGAGGACGAGGAAGAAGGGGAGGAGAGGGAGGAGGAAGAGGAGGACGAAGAGGAGGAGGAAGAGGGAGGAGGAGGAGGAGGAGACGATGGAGACGGAGAAGGGGACGGGGAGGTGGAGGTGGAGGAGGAAGAAGAAGAAGAGGGAGGAGGAGGAGGAGGAGGAGGACGATGACAAGGAGGAGGACGAGGAAGAAGGGGAGGAGGAAGAGGAGGAAGAGGAGGAAGAGGAGGAAGAAGAGGAGGAGGAAGAGGGAGGAGGAGGAGGAGGAGACGATGGAGAAGGAGAAGGGGAAGGGGAGGAGGAGGAGGAGGAGGAGGAAGAGAAGGAGAAGGAGGAGGAACAGGAAGAGGAAGAGGAAGAGGAAGAAGAAAGCCCTTAGTAGTCTCTGTGCTGGTCTTATGTGCTGCAGATGCCAGTCAATGATATTCACACTTCAGGAAGATTAAGGTTTTCTACCAGAATATGATGGGGAAATAATGAAATGAATCACTATAAAAATAATTTTATAGCAAGTTTCTCAAATAAATTCTTTTGATAGTACAATATTTAAAAATAATAGCTCGTTTAAAATTTAAACCTTTAAAGTAAATGTAATATTAAGAAAGGCAGTGCCATTCTTCAGGAAAAAACAACAACAACATCAACAACAACACAGGGACATCACCCCAATATTTTAAAATTAAAAACCCTGATTATTTTTTGTTTCATTTGGAAACAAAACAACCTATATGAAAGATTGAAATGTGGTTCTTATAGACTATTTGGCTTGGAGAAGGTAAATTAGGTTAGTAATGATAATGAAGTTTAAAAAACTACTTTTTGTTTAAAAAAAAAAACACATTAAAAAGAAAGCCAATTTTATTGACCTTAGCAAAGTATATCAATGAAATATACATAGTTTGTAGCTATTATTCTGTCCTAGTGCTATGTCTGGAACAGGGCAGATGCCCCACCAAGGGCGAAACACAACATAAAATTACTCAGGAAAAGACATCTTTTTCTGCAGTTAAGAGAACGGTGCTTTTTCAAATGTTTCCTTGGCTGATACTAAAATTCCTTATTTCATACATTCGTGAAAAACTAATTGCTTAGTACAACAATCTTGCTGAATAAAACTTCCTGGAAACAATTAGTTGTAATATCCCTGCATGAAAGCATACTGGCAAAAAGATAATGCAGAAAATCTTGGGGCAGATGCTATAAATATATAGAGTATCTGGGTTCCAGTCAAGATGGTGGAGTAGGAAAATGCTACTCAGGCCTCCTTCCATGACCACATTAAAATTACAACTAAATTATAGGACATTCAGGGACTCCTGGTAAAATGGCGCAATAGACAGATGCTGTGCTAACTGCCTCCCAGGATCACACCAATATTACAAACAAATTATACAGTATTCAACCCTGGAGGTCCCCGGAACACTAGATGAACAGAACCACTAAACAAAGAACTTAAAGAGGAGGCCACGTCGGGTCTGGTAGGACGGGCGGAGACGAGAGAGGGCGAGCCCCGTGAGGGAAGCCCCAGCTGTGGGAAGCTTGTCTGGTTGGGGGAGAGACCCTCCGGCCGCACCCCAAGCTCACCAGCCCAGAGCTCCTTTGCCGGGAAGAGGAGTTCTAAGATAGCCGGCAGTAAATTAGTGAGGACTCTCTTTGCTCAGCTCAGTGAGGCTGAGAGCAGCTGGAGAATCAGTGGGGCTGGTGCCCGGGCTTGCTCGCCGGTGAGCACTTACCTGGTTCCTGGTGGAGGGAGTGGCTGTGTGAGCCGGACCCGGGGGCCTGCAGGGACGGACTGAACTGAACACCTTTGGTGCAAAGGCTGGAGGTTTTTGGGCTGTGTTTCCCGTGGTGTGGAGCCTGCACGCGAGTGGTGTAGGGAGGACGCCATTTTGTCGGGCTTGGGCCCTCCCACGAAGGATCAGGTCCGAGACCTCATTGGTCTGGTGTAATTGGTGCAGAAGTGTGTGTGTGCGTGCACGCGCATGCGGCCTTGGATCCCCACCCTCTGCCCGGCTTATACTGCGTTGCCAGGGAAACGCTGGGCGGGTGCCCTCCGGCTCCAACAGGCTGCTCACTGAGACATGGGAGTGCGCCAGCCGCCTGGGGTCCAGCTCTCTGCACTGCGCTTGCAGAGTTGCCAGGCTGGTGATTGGTTGTCGGGTTGCTCGGCCTGATCTGCAAGCGGCTGATTGGGACAGGCTGAGACTGGGAGTTTTCCTGGGAGTGTTGGGCGGTGAGCTGTGTGCCTGCGTGATCCAGCCAGGGCTCTCCTGGTGATCTATCTAATACATCAAAGCAATCCCAGAGCGACAGCCAGAATGAGGAAACAAAGAAACATGTCACAAGTAAAAGGTCAGAAGAAACCTCTAGAAATGGAACTAAATGAAACAGAGGGAGCCAACCTTTCAGAGACAGAGTTTAGAACACTGATGATAAGAATGTTGAAGGAACTTAGCGAGGACATAAAGAAGGATAGGGAAACCATAAAAAACAACCTGTTAGAACTAAAGAATACAATAACTGAAATGAAGAACACACTCGAAGGAGTCACCAGTAGAGTAGATGAAGCAGAGGAGAGGATCAGCGATTTGGAAGATAAAATAGCAGAACTCACCCAGTTGGCACAGCAAAAAGACCAAAGAATAAAAAACAATGAAAATAGTTTAAGAGTCCTATGGGACAAGTTGAAATGCAAGCACCTTCGAATCATAGGGATACCAGAAGGAGAAGAGAAGAAGCAAGGGGTCGAGAATGTATTTGAAAAAATAATGACTGAAAACTTCGCTACCCTGGTGAAGGAAATCAACATACATGCCCAGGAAGTGCAGAGGGTTCCAAACAAGCTGAACCCAAACAGGTCCACACCAAGACACATCATAGTTAAAGTGGCAAAGGTTAAAGACAGAGACAGAATCCTAGAGGCTGCAAGAGAAAGACAGCAGTTTTCATACAAAGGAACTCCTGTTAGACTAACAGCTGACTTGTCTACAGAAACTCTGCAGGCCAGAAGGGAGTGGCAGGAGATATTCAAAGTGACACAAAATAAAGGCCTACAACCAAGATTGCTCTACCCAGCACGGCTATCACTTAAAATTGAAGGAGAAATAAAGAGCTTCTCAGAAAAGAATAAGCTTAAGGAATTCATTACCACCAAGCCAGCACTGCAAGAAATGTTAAAAGGGCTTTTTTAAATAAAAGAAAGGGGTAAACAAGCTAACCCAGGGAGACCAGGAATACAAATAACAAAATGGCAATACATATGCACCTATCAATAATCATTTTAAATGTGAATAGGCTAAATGCTCCAATCAAAAGACAGAGAGTGGCTGAATGGATAAAAAAATAGGACACATGTATATGCTGTTTACAAGTGGAATACGATATTTCATGCAAATGGAAATGAGAAAAAAAGCTGGAGTACCAATACTTATTTTGGACAAAATAGACTTTAAAGTGACTACAACAAAAGACAAAGAAGGGCACTATAACCCTAGTAAACATCTATGCACCCAACATAGGAACATCTAATCACATATAACAGATTTTGACAGACATAAAGACAGAGATCAACAGTGACACTATCATATTAGGGGACTTCAACACCATTGTCACCAATGGACAGACCCTTTAGACAGAAAATCAACACAGAGGGGCCTTAAATGATACTTTAGACCAGCTGGACTTTGTTGATATTTTTAGAGCATTTCACCCTGAAAAAACAGAATATACATTCTTCTCAAGTACACATGGGACATTTTCCAAGATAGACCATATTAGGCCACAAAACAAGTCTCAGTAAATGTAAGAAGATTGAAGTCATATCAAGCAGATATAAAGGAAAAACTGATGGTTGCTGGCTGGGAAGGAGTGCGGAAAAGGGAGAGGGGGAAGGTTTTGGACAATGTAGATGGGACTACAATGTTGCCGCAGGGTATGGGGGCAGTTCTGAGAATGTAATTGATAATGTTATGAAGAGACTATTATGTTGTGTGAAATAAGTCAGTCGGAGAAGGACAGGTACCATCTGATCTCATTTGTGTGTGGAGTCTGAATTGCTGAGTGAACAATCAAAGTAAACAGACTTGTAGATGTAGAGGAAAAACAGGGTTGCTAGTTGGGAGGGGGTTGTGGGGGAGGGGAAGGGATTAGACAGCATAAATAGACAACTACAATATTGCCACAGGGATATGAAACACAGTTCGGGGAATATAATAATGTTGTAAAAATTTTGTGGCGTGTCAGATAGTCACATGTCTTGTTAGGGAGACCACTTCATGGATGGAGTAGAGGCTTGATCACTGCACTGTACACCTGAAACTGATGTTGTATAGTATTGTATGCCAACTGTAACTGAATATGTGGATGGTCATGGGATTTGGAGTATACTGTGGAGGGGAGTCAGGGGAGTTGTGATAGATATGTATGATATGGTGGGGGGAGTGGGGTGGTGAACTGAGGAAGGGGGGTTGTCACTTTGGGGGATAAAGAGTATAACTATTGCATTGTGTTGTACACCTGAAACTAATAAAAACAATAAATAAATTATAGGACATTCAACCTGGAGAACCACCTGAAGTCCAGCTGAGCAGAAGTCCTACAACTAAGAATATACAGAAGAAGCCACATTGTGACTGGTAGGAGGGGCAGAGACGCAATGCAGGCCAGCCCACTGCTTGCGTGTGGCGGTTGAAAATGGGGAGGAATATCTCGGCTGCAGAGGTTCCACCTGAAGGGCCAAAAGGTACCGGCCCCACACTGGGCTCCCCAGCCCGAAACACTAGGGCAAGGAAGAGAAGTGCTCACATCTGGCTTTGAAAATCAGTGGGGATTCTGTCCATCTGGGTGAAATGGAAGGCTGCTGGAAGGCCAGGCATTCCTTTTAAGGCCCATGCACAGGTTCTTGCTTCCAGGTACTCACCCTGGGCTCCGACCGAGGGACTGCAGCTTGGGAATGGAAGGTATTATGCTAAGTGAAGTAAGTCAGACAGAGAAGGACAGATATTATATGATCACACATGTATGTGGAACTTAAAAAAAAAAACACAAAATAAATTAACTAACAAAACAGAAACAGACTCATAGATACAGGAAAGAAGCTGATGTTTGCTAAATGGGAGGAAGTTGTGGGCAGGGTGAAAAAGATGAAAGGATTAAGAAGTACAAATTGGTAGTTACAAGATAGATACTCATGCAGATATAAAGTAAAGCATAAGGAATATAGCCATTAATATGGTAATAACTATGCATAGTGCCAGATGGGTTCTAGACTAGTCAGGTGGATCACTTCATAAATTATATAAATGTCAAACCACTATGCTGTACACCTGAAATTAATATAAGCTAATATTGAATGTCAACTGTGACTAAAAGGCTCAAATTTTCAGATCTAAAACAAATAAGTCATAAGGGCCGGCCGAGTGGCGCAGTGGTTAAGTGCTGGCTTGGGAAGCCAGCGGCCCTAGTTCGGTCCCACATGTGAGAGCCAGTGACACTGCCCTCAAAAAATAAAAAATAAATAAAAAATAAATAAAACAAATAAGTTGTGGGGATGTAATGATAGCATGGGGAATATAGTAAATAATATTGTGATAGCCTTGTATGGTGTCAAATGATTGCTGGTATTATAATGGTGATTGCTTCTTTAGGTATATAAATGCTGAATAACTATAGTGTGCCGCTGAAACTAATATAATATTGTATGTTAGCTATATTTCAATAAAATTCTTTAAAAAATATAGAGTAGCTGCTCAACAGAGAAGAAAAGGGGCCTACTTTTACCCATAATTTAAAGAAATATAAAGAAAAGAGACCTACTTCTTACCCATGATTTAAAATTACTCATTCATTGTTCATTAACCCTAGAAAGATGGAAGGGAGAAGACATGTTAATTGTCAGGAGTTAAGTAGATAATAAGAAACCACTGTTTCAGGGATAATGGATAAACTATTTGTATATTATCCATTTATACTGACATGGATACTGAAATGTTTTATTTCCGAGATCTTCATTATAATGTTTCTATTTTCTTTCACTAAAATCCCCATCTCAAATTTTTTTAACGTAAATTCTTTAATATTGCCAATCAAATGTCTTAAACAAAATATTTTCCTAGCTCTTGGCAACCAAAGGGCCAAATCTGTTAACAAACATCAGAAATCATAAATATAACAATAACAGTACATGGGCTATCCTGCAGAAACTGGGGTGCCTCCACACCCTAAGAGATCTCTCATTCCTTGCCAAGATAGAAAATACATCTTATAAAGAGGGAAAGTGACATTTGCTTTGAATTTTATTTTCTAATCTTATTTTTTTTTAAATCTAAGTAAAATACATTTTAAAAATATTAAGTATGTTGAATGTTCTTTCAAATATGCCACCTCATTATATTTGTATGGTGCCCCACCAAGTTGTCTTCACATCTTCCCAAATGGCAGCATTCTGTTCTAGTAGAATTTCATAGTGTTCTATGTCATTATTTAAAATATATGCTTGGAGGAACTTACAGGCTCCACACACTGGCTCTAAACCAGGATGGGACTAGGACTAAAATGATTTCAAAATGGAATGTAAAAAGTGTGAAAATTAGATATACATCCAAACTCCCTGTCAAGAGGGACAAAAGATAATATATCTGCTCCACAATACTAAATTGAAATAATTTTGGATGGATTAGAATTTCATTCAGAAGAAACATAAAAAGGGATTGTGTTTCCAACATATAGTAGTTTGGAAAGGAGACTTAGAGCTTACACCTTTTTTTCAGAGCAAAATTTGCATATGAACTTTGCTCATTAGCTCCTTAAAATTACCTTAGAAACAAAGACCTTGTCCCAGTGTTTTGTGATCCTTCATTATTAGAAGTGAAAAGATCAACAGTTTAAACCTGAAGACAATTTTCAGATTCTATGCTATTAAATTAATAAATGAAGCAAGTACAGAGGTTTGACTCTAGGTTTTCGGAACAAGACTTCCAATTCCCCTTTTGCCCAATTCCTTTTCTCTGAGTCAACTTAACTAATGCAGGAAACTATATAGTAAACCCAGAATGATACCTAACTTCCATTAAAATTATTAAACAAGGAGGCCGTTTAAGAAGATTACTTTAATGCCTTTGTACCCTACATAAGCAAACCAAAACCTAAGAGATTGAAACCTAAAGACAACCAACCAGAAACAACCAACTAGGCTTTCCCAAAAAATGCAAGTACTTAAACTATAGACAAACAAACACTTTCCTTGCTTTGTTTCTGCCTCTGCTCTATCAGTGGTTCCCCTAGCTCTTGTCTGTGGAGGGCTTCTAACAACTTCCGGTTTGGCACTGCCCAATTCTGATCAATTCTTGCTCAAATAAACTCTTAACATTTTTAACATGCCTTAGTTTATCTTTTAACACTTCTCAGTACAAATATCAACCAACAAAAGAAATGAAAAGGAATGCTAACATTTATTGAGCACTTACCATGTTGCAGACAAATGTCCCATGTGCCACACAATGAGTTTCTCACATATTCCTTACAATAATTTCAGGAGGCAACAATAAGGACTCTAAGCCCAGGGAGCTTAAGTAATGTGTGCAAGTCCAATAGTAAGGAGAACAGGAATTTGAACCCAGGAGTTCTATCTTCAGGGCCTGTTTTCTTCTACATGAAAGTAGCTAGATGCCCTTGTCTAAGTATCCTCTAGGGTAAAGAGCATGCACCTTCACCTCCACATGCTGTGATTCAGTTTGGAAATAAGGGAATCTTCAATCATTTTAAAAATTAAAACAAGGTGAGGCCTTACGGTGCCCGAACGTGTACTAATGTGACAACCATTGAGCAAACCCCTGGCAGCTCCACTGCCATAGCGAAAAGAATATGATTGCCTTCATTGACTTCTGCCATTTATCTTACAGTTTGCACATCAGCATTTGTCTTAGTGTCTTATTGGATAGCTGTCCGACAACTGTAAACTTTTCTCAACAATAATACCAAGAACTACACTAGCTAAGACTTTTTGTCCCAGGCCTTCTGCTAAGGGCTTCACATTTATTAAACTAATCCACTTAATACTTATAGCAACACTATGAAGCTGGCACAACTATAATGGGTGAGAAAAAGAGGCTTAAAGAGGGTAAGTAAGAAAATTTATTTACAATGTTAACTAATTACTTGTTAATTAATGTTATTTTCATATCCCTTAGCTTCAAAAAGGACATGAGATAATTAAGTACTCATTTGGTGATCCTTCAGTCAGTCCATACAATGATACATCTTTCAAACTATTGCACTGATTCCACTTTGCAATTTAACTATACTACTGATATTTTTTTAAATTACTGGTTATGTCTAATAAATCACTACTTTGGTATGCATGTATAGGATTTGAACGTGTCCCATGGAGAAGCCAGCTGAAATAAAAAGAGGTGAAATATTTATGGGATGAAGACCCCATTCTAATTCTCCCATACCCAACAAAATAGAACAATCAGCTTTCTGAGCTCTTTCGAGTTATTTAATGAACACACACACACACACACACACACACACACACACACATACCACAAATCTATTGTCAGGCATAATCTGGAATGAATAACCTCTGATCTGAGTATGAAAATTAAATTCCCCCTTTTAATTGATTTTTCCAGGCCAATTTAATAATACGATCAGATGCTTTGAAATATCATATTCTTCCCTAGAGCTCTCAAGTTCTCTTCTATTGTAATCATGTTTGAATCCCATATGATAACACTTAGACTATAAATCTGTACCACATGTGCCAAAATGAGGCTTGGTAACACATATGCTCAAGGCAGAATTGAATTTCAGAGACTGGCAACAACGATCGCACTCCTCATCACCCAGTCCCCTACCTCCACAAAAAGTTCAGCATCTCATATCATGCAGTCATAGCGAAAAGCATTTTTTTCTTCATTCAAACGTTTAAATAACTTGCGACAATTATTTGTCCTGTATTTCACAGCACAAGGTGAACCAAACACTCATTTTTAAGCAATGTAGAACATTGCAGATTCATTGATTTCACTTCACAGGAAATTAGTCATTGATTTCTTAGGATAACTGAGTTCTGACGAGCTATGGTGAAGGCCAAGGAAAAGTGAAAATGAGTTAAAAAGACCAGTCTCTCACCTCAAGACTCATTTACCTTGTCATTCCCACTAATAGCTTTAGCAACATCTGGGACTGCATTGATTGCTTGTTTTTCTCCTACCTTTTCATAATATTTCTCTGGTTTTAGGTTTTTCTAGGACAAGAAGGTATGAATAAGAAGAGTTGAACAGCAAATGTGGCAGAAGAATCTAACTTGGGTCTAAAGAACAATAGGACTGGCTCCCACAGAGTCCCACAACCAGCAACCTTTCATCAGGGGAGCTCTTTCGTCTAGGCAAGGAAGGTTCATCACATTATTATATCTTTGTGCCTGAGGTCCAGCTCACCTCAAGCTGACATTGGAAGATCCTGGAGGCTGGGGTCCCATGGACAACTGCACTCACTTGTGTATTGCAAAATACAGACAATACCTTCTGGTATTAAAAAGCTGCCATTGGAACCCCTGGCACACCCAGATTTTGAGAAATGTAACTTGATTATCTTATTGGTGATCAGGAACTGAATATCATCTTGTGATTCATTCAATCATTTATTTATCCAACAACAAAAATTAGTGGTGACCTGCTATGTATTAAGCACTATGCTAGGTAGTAAATATAAAGAGTTCTGAGGGTGAAGAATAAACCAAAATATATGGACTTCCACAAATATCCTTCCACTTCCCCTTTACCCAGTTCTATGTATTTGCTTGGGGAAAGGAAAGGAAAGTGATTTTATAGATGCAGGAATGCCCCATGGTTAAGAACACCATCTCAAAAACCATGTTGCTTAGGCTCCAATCCTGACGTATTTTAATTAACTTTGGATAAGTTTTATAACTGCTATGTGCTTCATTTTCTCTGTCCGTAATCTTGGGATGAGGGTAATAAGAGTACTTCCCTCACAAAATTGCAGGGAGGATTAAAGAGGTTAATTTATATGAATCAAGAAAGTGCCTGACAAATAGTCATTACAGTATAAATATTACAAATATTTTCATCATCCTCTGACATTTGATCAGATTTCCTAGATTTCACTTGTAATAAAATGTCAGTATGTGGGCAGTTCTGCTAAAAGATTTTGTTCTAATAAGACAGTTGGTGTTACTCATCCATAGATGAGCTTTATAAATAATGATGGAGCCTACTGTCCAGGGCTATAAAATAACTGGTACAGTACCACCAGCATTCTAAATTGGGGCTTATTAGTGGGTAAATTTAAATGTAGAAAGGTTATGGTGATAACACTCAGTAACTAACCAAGTTCCTCTTCCCATCCCATTTACTTTAGGTATCTTTTTTCCAAGAGAGATTGTAGCAGTTTACAATCCCAACTGCCATACAATTTTTATTTTATGTTACAAACACTTCTTTAGAATTATGGACCAGATACTCTTCTAAGTGGTTTATAATAGTAGCACATTTAATTTTCATATAAGCCATGTGAGATAGGTAACAGTAGTACCTACCTTGTATATAGAATTCTAAGTTGGCAGGTTTTATTTTCAGCATTTTAAAGATATCATTCCAATATTTCCTGATATTTATTGTTTCTCAGAAGAAATCAGTCATCATTCTTACTGTAGTTTTTCTGAATGTAACCTTTCCCCCTTCTAGCTTTTAAGATTTTTCTCCATATCTTTGTTTCACAACAGTTTCCTAGGTGTCATTTTCTTCATATTCATCCTTCTTGGAGTTCTGTAAACTGGTGAGGGCTGAACACAAATTTTTGGGTTATCTGCATATGGAATAGAATACAAATGAATAACTTTGCCAAACAGTGGTGAAAGAAGACCTAAGAGAAGGGAGATAAAGATAGCATCCTGAGTAACCCTACATATAAAAGATGAAAAATGGTCAGAGAAAGAGCAGCTAGAGAAGTAAAATAAAATCCAGGGGCAGAGGTCACAAACATGAGGCGGAACAGCCAAGGATAATAGCGATCAGTGGTAAACGGAATGGGCAGGTCAGCAAGAATGAAGATTGGAAATGGGGCGTTAGATGCAGCAATATTTTTTTCTCTCAAAAGAACACATTTGTTTTGTTTTTAGGGAAGAGGAGAAGTGAAAGCCAGATTTTTAAGGATTTGCCTTATATTGTTTCAGGTTCAGATTCATATAGTTTTATTGATAGTATCTTGAAGAGCATGTACACGTATTTATTCTCAATAAATAAAATAAAATATTTCTAAACATACTTTGGCAATTTCTAACTACTATATTTTTAAAACGTGGTTAACCAAAATGTCACTAATACAGAGACTATGTCAACCACAGATTTATAGTTAAAGTATATTTTCTACTGAGATCAAATGAAGTCCTGATGATAGGTCCTCCAGGTTTCTGTTAGAGCCAGAGGTACCTTCCAAACAAATAGAAGAATGGTTCTGGGAAGGATTCCAGATAAATTATATCTTTGACATTCTCTCTCCCTTCCTGGTGCTCACTTTTTCATTTTTTATACCTATAAGTCTTCTCCCAATATCATTCAGGCTTTTTTTTTTTTCTATACTTCCCAAGACATGTGAAGGCTGGTTCCATGCTCTATAATTTTCTATTTTCCCGAATAAAATGTTATCCTTGTTCATCATTGCATTGCTTATAATAGGGGGAAAAAACCCTGAAAACAAATATCTAGCAATAAGAGAGGAACAAAATTAGTTTAGCCATGGAACTAAATACTATAAGGTAATTTAAAAAATGGCTAGGCATAATTAATAATATGGAAAAGATGTCACTATATTAAGTGAAAAAAATATGTCTGACCTGTATTCTGGTTCATAAAATAAGAATGTTCTTATACAAATAATAGAATATTTAAAATTGGACTTGCTGGAAAATAGCATATGGCCACAAGTTAAATAATTTGGAGCAGGAGGTCCTATAGTATTCCAAAATATACAACCACTTAAGCATGTGCTATAGTAATGGGCTACCACATGGCTAGGTATGAGTCACTTTTCATTTCTATGTCCTTTGAGTAATTTACAGAGAATGTCATATCCCAACACAAAATTTGGATTTTCCATTAAGAGATTTAAAAAAAAAAATTGTACTGGTATCTTTCTTACACCAGTAAAGCTTAGTAGCTTGTCTAACCAAGGCAAACGGAAACTCCAAGAATCAGTGTTCATTATCATTCTCTGAGTTGTCTGTACACTTAGTTGATTAATGTGATTTCATTATATGCCATTAAATAAAACCTTTTGGACCATCTGTTTTTATGTTTGTTTTTGGAATTTTTGACTGACATTTAAATGGAAAGCTGAAGATTTGTTCATGTTTCATTTAAAAAGAGAAAACTAACACAAAACATTTCCTCATTAAAATGAGTACAATTAAATTATTTTCACAACAGGGCAACTAAGAGAGCCAAAGCATGTCAAATAGAGAATCCAGGATATTCAAAATATTTCTTGTGAAAAACTACTGAATCTGAACATTGTTTTTTCTTGGTCTATACAGTATGTATTTGTCTCTCCATCAAGACGCTGTCAGAGTCTCTCCTCTAACTCATATGATGCTTTATAAAATATGTCTCATCTGTCCTTTAATTCCCGTGAGTCAAGGAGAACATTTTTCTTAATTTAACATATAGAAAATCTAGCACAAGAGACCAGCTCAATTATTTTAGGAGATTGAATAATTCATCAGGAAAATGGAAATAGATTGCAGCTCACACTCTTTCCTTCTTTACATAAAGTTACAGTTTGGGGTTATATACATACAGGCACACTAATCTCATAAGTCACTGTTATAACTACTAACAAAGGACTAGATATGGCCTTTTTATTAGCATCCAACTCCTGATGATGTAGTCATCTATAAATATGCATACATGCATACATGCATACATAATCTACTAAATTCACACACACACACACACACACACACACACACACTATATATTATATTAACACCGTTTTACAGATGGGGAAAGCAGAGGGTTTAAGTCCTTGTCTGGAATATAGAGCAAATCTTAGTTGAAGAACAGATATAAACCAAGTGTTAAAATTACTATTTTCATTAAAGTTACTGGAGTGTGGGGAAGAAACAATTTGTAAACACAAGGAAGGTATCTGCTGTCTGGAAAACATATGATGCATGGTAGGGTATTTGACAGTCTAGAAGGTACGAGCTGGCTAAATTTAACAAAATGAAGTACAATAAGTAAAATTCTCTCCTTGGAATTAAAAAAAATAGTATACAAGCTCAGGGGGAATGGGTGGTTTTATATATATTCTTTCATCCATTTATTAAATGATTTATCAGCTCCTTTTCTGTGCCAGGCTACTTACAGTACTTATTAAACAAGCCAGAGCCTATCATCTTGCAGCTTATTTAGTGGGAACAATGATTAAGGAATTTTAGTTCATTTTACAATATTACAAAACACTGTGATTCTCCCCAAAGCTCATGTAATCTTAGGATGCATTTATTGAAGGCTAGTATCTAGAAAAATATTATATTTAATTCTATCCTAATCTGTACTATTGTGACCATAACCAAGATTTGTATGTTCCACTCTAAAATAGATACAGTTAACTGAAGCACATTTCATGGAGCTAGTCATAGATAGAGGTTCAAAAACTAAAACTGTGTCACATGAGTAATAGTTGAAAGAACTCAAGGGCTAGTTTAGAGAACAATGACTTAGGAAGGCATGAAACCTGTCAAACATTGAAAGGACTGATGTGTAAAAGGGAATTTGTTCTTTTTAGCTTTAAGAAACTGAACTATAATAAATGGGTGAAAACTATAGATAGAGTTCAGTTTAATGTAAGAAATCATATTTTAAAACATCAGAGCTGCTAAAGATAGAGTGGGTTGCCTGAGGAATTAGCAGATATACTCAAACAGAGGCTGGAAAACCACATTGCTGGTACATTGCTGAAGATACTCAAATATCCAATGGATAGCTGAGACAGATGACATTATTATTCTTTCCAAACATGAAAGTCTATTAATCTATGATGTGAGTTAGAGACATACAGGACAACATGGGATTTCTTTATCTTTTCAAAATCTTTGCTTCTATCAAAAGATTCCCTTTATGAATGGTCTTAATGCTGATGTTCAGAGGAAGCTCTTAAGCCTACTTTATTCATGTTATAATATGGTTTATATTATCTTGTTGCACTCGTTGGTCTATTACTCATTGTATTAGGTTCCTAGGGCTGCGGGTAACAAAGTATCACAAACTCGGAATAATGGAAATGGATTGTCTCACAGTTCTGGAGGCCACAAGTCTAAAATCAAGGTGGGGGCAAAGCCATTCCCCCCCTTAAGATGCTAGGCCTTCCCAGCTGTTCCATGCCTCTCTCCTAGCTTCTGGTAGTTCCTTGGCTTGTGACAGCATAGCTCCAATCTTCACAGCTTTCTCCCTGTGTGTGTGTGTGTGTGTCTCTGTATTCAAATTTCCCTTTTTTATAAAAACACCAGTTATGTTGAATTAGGGGCCCAGCCCGACTACTTCAATACAACCTCCTTTTAACTAATGACCCTATTTCCAAATACAGTCACATTCTGAGGTATTGGGGTTAGAACTTCAGCATATGAACTTTGGGGGAGCAGAAACTAGTGGCAAGGAGGCAGGCCTACACTATTCATTTCTACCCAGCCTACCTAGCAACACTAATTGCCAGTTTTTTAGCAGCAGGATTGGGAGTTGAGCGGTAGTACAGACTTCTTCACAGCATCTGAGGCGGTGAAATCACCACTCTCACTACTGATTCAACATGGCCTTCGTAAACTATTAAAAGTTATTTGTCCTAGGGCCGGCCGAGTGGCGCAGTGGTTAAGCGCTGACTTGGGAAGCCAGTGGCCAGGTTCGGTCCCACATATGAGGGCCAGTGACACTGCCCTCAAAAAAAAAAAAAAAGTTATTTGTCCTAAAGGAAGGCATCACTTTATGAACTGCATAAATTCTAGATGACTTGGATCCCACATTAATCCAAACCCAAAATAGATACATTGATGATTGACTTAATCTACGTCAGAGATGAGATAAAAGAGAATGAGGGAAGACTTAACAGGAATACACTTGTAAAGTCAAAAATATTTCTAAAGACAAAAATCTTTGCTGAAAACACTGATACCAGAGGAAAAAGCTTTGTGGCTCTTTAAACTATGTGATCTCTAATGTTTGTTTTTAATTAGAAACAATGTATGATCTTTGAACTCTTTTCATGAAATTCCTCTTGGATCTCGTTTTTTTTTGTGCAAAACTTTGACCTCAGTGCAGGTCCAAATGACCTCCTGCCTGAATTTCTGCAACAGCCTCCAAGCCTGTGTTCTGGCTAGCCTCTTCTCTCTGTGAGGGCATTCTGGGTATCTAATCTTCGCCAGACTAATCCACCTAAAGCGGATTGCTTTCCCTGCACTTTATTTTGTCACACAGAGGTTGCACGTGGCCATTGGAACATTCTCCCATGATTTTGCTCATTGGAACATGCTCCCATATGTTCTTTTTTTCTCCCACTCCTCAGAAATTAAATCCCATTCATTAGTCCAATCCCATGTTTTAGATCAACACTCCAGAGCACGAGATCATTTCATTTTTCAGAACATGTCCCGCAACTGTTGTATCTCTCACTCTCCTATTCCTTTACTCTCTAATTGGCTCATATTTTATAATTTTGTCTCCAGAGTGATACTGGTCAAGACAGGCTTTTTTTTGTCCTTCCCTCTAGCATTTAGCTTGAGATCAGAGTTCTCAATAAATATTTCCTAATACCTGAATAATAGACATTTGCATTTCTCCTTAAGAAACTGACATAGTAAACCTTTTAGTAAAATCTGATAGAAATACAAATAATGAGTAAACAATTATGATACTTGCATAGCTACAAGCCACACCCTATCAAGAAAGACTACACACACACACTCAGAGGAAACATTCTTTGACTCGTGGCTGCTACAATAACAAGGCCTGTTTCCCTTATTTCAAGGGACTAAGGAGTGCAGCTCAAGTTCCCTCATCACTGGAGTTTGAGGAAAACTCTTCCCTGTCTATTCTGCAGCAGGCTGAGTAGATATGTCAGACTAAACGGCAGAAACCGAAGCTGTCTGTGGAGAGCACCGATGTCCACAGTCTTGAAATTTCAGTTCAGAGGAAGAAGTGCAGGAATAGAATTTCAGCTGCTTCAGAATGTTTTGTTTTTTCTTTTCTCGCATACAAGTTGTGATCCTGATCAAACCTCTAGTCCAGTCACGAAATGCTAGGCTTCTAGTCAGTTGTGAGGAAGTACATATAATGCTAAAACACAGACTTACTTGAAATAGTCTTTTAAGTTATTACATGAATAAGCAGAGGCTTATGGTTAATGTGCTATGTTCAAGATCCTGAATTCGTGCGGTGGTGTAAAATTTATCTTAAGATTTAAGCGAATTTTATCTGCAAAGAATCTTATGAAATGCCTGCAATAAATGTCATTTCCTTCTAGTTAGGTTGCCTTCTTCAGAAAAATCAATCTATCTATCATCTATCTATCTATCTATCTATCCATCCGCACATACATCAAACCTGTGTCAGCGCAACCGTAGCCATAATATGATTGAAACTTTACCCAGGCCTGCCCTACAAGGAAAGAAAGAAAAAAGAAAGCGGAGACACCCAAACGAACCAAAGTAGCCAAGTGGATCAGTTATAATGAAAGTATCTGTGTAATTCAAAAAGCCAGCGCAGAGTTCCCTCATTATAGGTAATCAGGCTAGGCCAGGTGAGACCTGATTACGCTGCGGAAGACACTAGTTTGGCTGCCTAAGACACTAGTTTGGCTGCCTCAGTGGTGCCCCCTTCTGGCTATTACTCAGGAGCCTTCTACACAGCGGTTGTACTTCTGTATGAACCACAGTAACGTCCGAGATCCTGTGTCTGAGAAAATGAGGAACTGATGAAGTGTTAGCCTGCCTCTACACTTAGTTGCTGTCAAACGTAGGCTTCCAAGCAGGGGGTGGAAATGGGAAGCGAGCAGTTATGAGATAGAGAGGAATTCCAACGTCGTTCCCCAGCTGTAAAAGTCAGATGTTGTAGCTAAATATACCCCACTATACTGAGCCAAATATGTTTCCAAAATGCCTTGGCCTGGCACACAGGCTATTTACAAATCTGATGAAACCTGACTTTTCTGTCTTCTCGCTTTTTCTCCCCCAACACTATATTTTTACTGTGACCAAACAGGCATTGTTGCTTTAAACTTTGTTCCCCCATTTCATGGAACCTTATTTTCCTTTTATGCCTGTCCACGATACCTCAGTTGGCTTTGTTTGAAACTTCCCAAGATTGTGCCCATGTCTAGGGAAGGTTGAGAACCTCTGGCCTATCGTAGGTCCACATCATATCCTATTTCACCCATGATACCAGCCTGGGCTCCTCTGGGACTCAGACGTGTCTCCCCCCTCCACCAATTCCACTGCAGTTACAGTTTACGTCAGTCTTTTGGCACACAATCATGATTGCCTTATGTCATTTCATGTTATGAGTTTCTTGTTTTTCTTATTTAGCACTTGCACCGTTCTTTCTCTTCCTTAAATGCCTGTGTGTCGTAATCCCCCAATTAGAGGTGGGAACAATGAGAGTTGAATCCCACTGTGCCTTCCTTTTAGTTAGGGGTCAATAAATATATTTGATTACCTGAAAGGGGGTCAAAGGCACCAACCCATTATTTTATCTATGGCAGCCAAAAAATGAGCTTTGTGGACAAGCTACATGCTTCGTAGTGCTGTGGGTACGACTCTCAGGGTCTGCGTTGTTTTGCCAGGTTGAAGACAAGCCATAGTTTAGGGAATTCAGCACAGTTTCTCGGTCAATATTAGTTCTGATGAAGCAAGAATTTGTGTTAGGTACACTTCGGTGTCACTTTTGGAATATAGTGTCTTGTCTTAACTGTTGAGTATTGAACCTTGTAGGAATATTGCAACCATCAGAAAAAGTTCAAGTAACCCATATGTCACTGTGACCCATGACATAAAACACAACGAAAGATAGGCATTTAGTTCAATTCTGCCCAAGGCTGAGGCTTGCTGGATCCTTCGGTGATTGTCAAAAAGTCAGGGAAACAGGTTGTCCAGGGCCACTCTCATTGGGTGAGGAGGCACTCTCATGAAACAAGCTTCTCATGATGACAAGTATTAGAGAGTAAATATAAAGGAAGCACCATTTAAGAAACTGCATATTTATTCTGCTCTACTTCTGGGGAAGACTGTCATTAAGACAGCCCTTAAGCTCTCATCGAAAAAAGGGAATTATTATTTTTTTAAAAGCACTTCATAATTAGCACCTGGTAGCCACAGGTCAGAAAAATAAAATACAGTTAAAAAAAAATTTTTTAAAAACAAGTGAAAATAAGAAATAATTAGCTCTGGACCCCTAATTCCTTGCTTGCAGCCTCCGTGAACATTCAGCTTTGTGACATAGCTGCTATTTCCTAGAGACTGAAGCTTCTGAGAACTTCATGGGTCCCTGAGACCCTTTCAAGCCTTAAGGATGCTTTGTGTTCTCCTTTCTATGTGAGAGCTTTTGAAGTTGGCCAGTGCCATTATTTCATTCCGATTTTAAGGATCACATGAGGTCTTTTCTCCATTTCATTGGACTCCTTTTCTTCAGAGCCTGCCCTTTAGCTTTTGGTACAACTGGCTATTCTTTCTTACCGAAACAGCAAGTGCTTAAAATATGGCATAGTTTTTAGTACCCACATTTTATTTATTTATTTTCTCATTTAGCCATTCCACAAACACTATGAAGAGGAAATGTGCCTTCAGATGAGCAGAACAGGTGGGGCAAAGGTTTATATCACATACCAGTACACTGAAAATTACCAGGCCTGTTCATCGCTGAGACCAGAGAAAATAATATCTTGTTCCTATTTGACAGATCGCTCTCCACAACCCCTGAAAATCTCTGTCATGATTCAGGTCTGGAAGGGGACCAACAAGCAACATTCCCTGAATGTAGTAAACTGCATAGCTGCACCCACTCACAGGTACTGAAAGGAAAGAATGTTTCCAAATGGTAGTTTTCCCTATATAACAATAATGCAATGGAGAGACTCAAGTTTATCCATGAAAGCAACAAAATGACAAATATTTGTAATTATATCACATGATAAGGAAGCACTAAACTCATTCTATCAAGAAAAGAAAACCTTGTGAAAGCCTGTGGTAGCTGTGTAGGTACACAGCCTCACCTCAGGGCCTTTGTCCAGGCTGCTCCTTCTGTGGAGGACACACAGCACAAAGCTCGTGTGTTGCTATGCCCAAGAAACGAGTTGCTGTGAGTTGACTGATGTTTGTCGAGTTATTGATTACAAAATCATGCTAGGTCTTACCACGTTGGGCCTTACTGAAAGACGACAGTAAGGTGCTGGTGGGGATTAAGGCCCCACCCAATTACAACCTTTATTCCTGCACTGACACACACAGTTTTCATGAAGGTAAAACAATATCGTGGGGAATGAAATGGCTTCAGTAACTTCAGAGGTATAGGGTCATACAATTGCTATGCTTAGAGATTTTCTTGGGGCCTTAGAATAAGTATGCCGACCCTTCCCATTAAGAGCTTCACTCTTGGGTGATTCTACCATCAGAAACTAAGAATCAAGGAAATCTCCCAAGTTGATAGGAATTCTTTGCAAAGGAGGATAGATGTGCATCATGCATTGTTTTCCTGAAAAAGCGATAAAGCAGAACAATTACACTGTGGTAAGAGAGCTACTATATTTTCATTTACTTTTCTAAGGTTTAAGGAGGAGGTTCCTGGCTTAAAATGTCACAGAAACCAAAATTCACAGCTGTGGAGCCAAAACTAAATTAAATTTTGTGAAGTGCTTCTCCTTTTTGTAGTATATTAAGTGTCAAGTATCAGTTCTTTTTTCAGAAGTCATCTTTAAAATGAATTATAAAATTACTCATATTATCTTGCCTCCATGAATTCTTAGGGCCTAATGTATAACTTAATCAAAACAGTATCCATTTCCTGGAAAAATATTACTGAAATGTATTTCTTTTGTAATTCTCAGATTTTCCATGAGAATATATTTAAAATGGATTTGGGATCATTGTTTCACTAGAATGTTACCAAGAGCTCTTGTGAGAATTTGTTTTTCTTGAGGGCAGTGTCACTGGCCCTCATATGTCGGACCCTAACCGGGGCCGCTGGCTTCCTAAGCCAGCGCTTAACCACCATGGCACTCGGCCGGCCCTGTTGTTTTTTATTTTTAAAAAGATTTTATCTGATTTGGGGAAGGGGAACAGCCAAGTAGCTGTCCTTCAGTCTTAGTTTTGTAGGGCGCAGCAAGCTCAGGTCCAAGTCCAGTCGCCATCTGTCCACCCGACGGCAGCTTGCAACCACTCAGCTCAAGGTGCCGTGTTCAATCTTGGTTCGACTCCCCCCACAGCAACCTTGTTAGGAGCACGTGCTCTCACCAGCTAAGCCATCCTGCCACTTGTTGGCAGCTCAGTGGCAGCTCAGCTTAGGCATAGCTCATTGGCCCATGTGGGAATCGAACTGATGATCCTGTTGCTCAGAGCTCACACTCTTAACCAACTGAGCCACTCAGCCAGCCCAGAACTTGTTTTTTGAGGGTAAGAAAATAAATGAATCTCTCTGTAAGTTCTTAAAAGAGTGTGAGTCATGCCTACCAACATGTTCATCAGTTAAATAACTGTTCATTTGAGAATACAAATACCGTAAAACTTTGGATTATGAGTAACTTGGTTTGTGAGTGTTCCGCAATGAGCAAACATTTCTATGATGTTGGTGAAAAAGTAATAGCAGTTTGTGCCATTACTCGTTTAACTTGAAAAATGAACAATGTCTTTCAATATAAGTAGTTTGTTTCCAGAATGAATTATGCTTGCTAACAGAGGTATTATTGTAGTTCCTTGAAAGGTTTACTAGAAGGTTCTACCATTTTCTCAGTACATGCCAATGCCCATCCTTATTTTACTTGGAGATAGGAAAATGTAACCATGTGGTGATTTTTGGAAGGCATCAAATAGTAGACTTTGGACCAGACAGAGGTGACTGTGGATTTTGATTCTGCCAGTTGCTCTTTCTTAATCTCATTTCCTTCACTGTGCTAGAAGATAACAGGGTTAGTGGAGATTAAGATAGTGAATATAAAATACTTGGAACACTATAGATACTGATTGGAAGTAAGCTTTCCTTTTCTTAAATTATTATATTAAATAAAAAACAAAAATCCTCTATGCGTCATCTAAATTATGTATTTTGGCTGAGAGACTCAATTATTTTATCAATATCAAAAATGGAGAACTGACAGTCACAGTTAACACTAATCTGGAGTAGCTGTCCAACAGAACTTTCTGTGATGGGGGGACGTTCTGTATGCCTCTGCTGTCCACTATGGTAGCCACTAGCCATAGGTAGATACTGTGCACCTGGAATGTGGCTAGAGTGGCTGGGGAGTGAATTTTTAATTTTACTTAACTTTAATTAAATTTTATTTTAAATATCCAGATGTGGCTAACAGCTACCATATAGGACAACGTAGTTCTAGTGAAATAATAAAGTCATATTTCAACCAGTGTCAAAGTCAGCATTCACTATTAAGGTAAACGATACCATCACACATGTAAATTATTACTAACCAATTCATCTGATTACAAATCTCCCTGTAATACACCTTAAAACGTGAAGTTCTTTACTTGATGAGTCCACTTTACCTCTAGCCATGCCCCTAACTGTAGCCTACATGTAGATGAAGACGGCAGAAATCTCATTTGCGTGAAGAGGCCAGGTAGTTTGGCGCATGACTGTCTAAAATCAGGCTGATAATATTTTCTTTATCCAAAAAGATGATAGTGAATATGAGGAAGACTTAGCCTTCCCTTTTATCCCTTATCCAGAAGGTATCTGTATCCAAATATAAATACATGCTCACACGTATATCAAAAAGGCAATAGATGTCTATGAGAACTGTGATTGAAATCAATGTTTTTTTTAAAGACCTAAAGGGAAAAACTGGGTGTGCTGGGCCAGGTGGAGATGATGGCAATTGTATAAGGTAAAAGCATGAAAAAAAAAATTAAAATGTATCAAGATCCAAAACAGGAGGAGAGAAAGCTCTCAAAACAAAAGTGAAAGCACACGACAGGAAGATAATGGGTGGGGTATCCAGATGGCAGAGCAGATGGAAGCTGAGCAGCGGCTGCATGAGGCAGGAGAGAGAGAAAACATCTGAGATCTTGGAGGAGACCCACCCAGGTCTAAGATCAATCAGCTCTCCATTGAAAAGTTTCAGACCACATTTACCTGACTTCCGTGTCACCCTTGGTGGCGTTGACCACTCTTTCGGCCTTGAAACTCTGTTCTCGTCATTTCTACACCAATTGATTTCTTCATTTCTGCCTGCTGGCTACTTCTCTTGATCTCCTTCCCCGCTGGTTTCTTACTGTTGGCTACTAGACACGATTAGGGGAGTCTGTGCTCTGTGCAGCTCCAGGGGTCACCATTCACTTTGTAGACTTCAGAAATTTGTCGATTCATTATGACCACTTTCTGGCTGATGGCAGTAACTAACAGTGTTCTCTAATTCACACAAAGGCATCCTACGTCCTAGAGTTCCCCCAGTTTGGCCAGTAGGAAGGCAATACTTCCCTTGGGTGTCACTCTAGGCCCATCATTGTTTTCTTTTTTTTTTTTTTTTTAAAGATTTTATTGGGGAATTGGTGGAGGGGAACAGCGTTGGGGAATCGGGGAAGGGGAACAGACAAGTTGCTGTCTTTTTGTTCTTCAGTTTTTAGTTGCGGAGGATGTTGCTTCACTGTTGGTATTGTCATTGCGCTCTTCCCGGATGAGGCAGATCGGTCGCTGGCCTCTGGATGTCGCTCATCGCGGCTATTGGCAGCTCACGCTTGGCTGCCAGCCGTTCACGCTGGCTGCGGGCCACTCACCGCAGCCCATGGCAGCCCACTGCAGCAGGGGCTGCAGCCCACACCATCACCGGGGCTCACACAGCCCAGCTCCAGGTGGAGCTGTTGTCAGCTGTAGAGGGCAGTGTCACTGGCCCTCATGTGGGATCCGAACCGGGGCCGCTGGCATCCCAAAACCAGCGCTTAACCAATGCGCCACTCGGCCGGCCCCATTGTTTTCATTTTACTGTAGCTACTGATGACCTCATTTATACATATGACTTCAACCACCACCTACAAGGTTCTTAACCTGTATTATCCACAGCCCAGATTTTTCTCCTGAACTCGATAGATTCATATCTAATTGGATTTTACACAGTTCTATTCAGACGTTTCAGTGGCACCACAAACACAACATATTAAAACAATGAATTGATTCCCAGTCCTGATTAACACCACTACCATCCACCTGGTAACTCAAGCCAGAATGTGAGAATTATCTTCTTCTCACTCACTCTTCACTTCAGATCAATCGATAATTCCTGGAGATTCTGCTTCAACCTCTTCCAATGTCTGTCCCTGCTACCTTCGTATTGCAGCTCATGGGACCTCTCAATGCCCCCTAATAGCCTGCCATCTTTCCTATCATTCTGGTCCATGCTGCCTCCACATGGCTTCCATTGGCATCTTTCTAAAATGCATATATTATTATGTGACTCTCTTGCTGAAGCTTCTTCAGTTTTTATGCCTTGTGAATCTTATGGCAAAGTTTACCATACAACAAGGAACAGGTGAGCTGGACGCTGCATGCTTTTCCATTTTCAACTTTAACCACTTCTCCTAACATATGCCTATCATTTAGTTATACACATTACATTTGTGTCATGCTGGGGCTCAGCTCCCCGGAAGATTAACACAGGATCCGGTGAGGCTGAAAAGGAACAACAACGGAGCCACAGATAGGGGGTTCATACCACTATATTATATTCTCAGTGGCAGCTGGTGGAGACATGAGAAGCAAACATCCATCAATACACCAACAAGGGGTCTTCCTGCACTACAGTCTCGCTGGCAGCTGGGCGAGACACAGGAAGTAGGATCCACAGGATCTGCACCATCCACAACACCTGTTGCTAATGCAGCCAGGGCAGTTATATGCAAGACAATAGTAGCTAATGGCCAACTAGTTACAGCTGATGGCCATCTAATAACGTAGGCAGCACCTTTCCACGTAAGACAGAGAGCTTGGAAACTGCCCTCCTGACCCTTGCCCAACAATTTGGCTTCCTAAACTGGCCCAGGTCAACTCAGACTGAGTCAGTCGCCCTACCAGAAATCCAGTGGTATTTACCAGGGTCCACTGCAATTCTTTCCAAATGTATCTTTTCCTTTAGACTTTAAGAACCTTGAAAACTGGAGTGTGATTTTATCTTTGTATCTTTAGCACCTGCCCAGCACCTGATGCTCATTGTAAATATTTGGCAAATAGATGGATGAATGCAAAGGTCCAAGAGAAAGGAAAGGGAGGAAATTAGTGAACTTCAAACCCTCCAGAAGATCAGGAAATGTGCGGAGGAGATGAAGTAGGAAAGAAAATAATAACTGATGCAGAAAGTATCTTTAGATTTAAAAATTATTCTGCTTTTTCTAACCTGTAGGTGGAAGTAGGGAGTTGATTGCATCATTATTTCACAGAGATGTAACAGTTTTATGCTGCAGCGTTTTTTGTTTTTTTTTTTGTTTTTTTTTCTTTCTTTTAATCTACAAAAGGGGACTATTACTTCAAAGCATTTATACTCTAAAGCCTTTGTCCTCTATGACATAGCTATGGATACTGGTGATAAAACTTGAAAGAAAGGTGCTATGATATTTAAATGTAAAAAATAATGGGAAAAGATGTAAATTGCCCTTACGCAAAGATATTTCAAAACAGTAAGCATCAAATGAAACTCTCCAAGAATAGTTTTGTTTTTTTCTTCTATTATTCTTTTTTTAAAAAATGTGTTATTTTGAAAGTACACAGCTGTTCACAGCTATAAATAGAAAGGCATCAATATCACATTTGTTTGAAGTACATTTAATGTCACCATTAAGCTATATCAATCATTTCATATATGTACAAACACGAGTGGTGAGTTTTTGGTTTTTAAAAATTGTCTTGCATTTAAGTTTGAGATTCTGTTTGGTCTTGAGTTCAGATATCTTGGGGTATATCTGTTTGTTTGGTAGTTATTATATATTATCAACAGAGCCTGTGATGGAATACATCTTTATTTAAATGAATACTCATACAGTTTCAGAAGTCAACTCTCCATATCATTAGTTTGGGGTATAATTAAACCATAAGGCTGGAAACTGCATTTCATAATTTCAAACATAGACATTTAAAAATGCAATTTAAAAAAAACTTTTAGCTTTAAATGTTCACTGAGCCACTGTTTTGTTTCATTTGTATCTTCCTCTATAATATTAGACATACAGGAGGTACTCAATACATACTTAGGCAAATTATTTAACTTTCTAAGTCTCAGTTTACTCATGAATGAAATGGGATTAATACCCATATCATAAAGCTTTGGAGAATTAAATGAGATAGTGCTTTGTACTGTGCCTGGTCCATGGTAACCATTCAATCAAAGTTGCCATGATTATTTGCATATCTGGTTCTTGTAAGTCTGGCTAAGGGTTCTTTTCATCATCAACATATTCATAGAAATATAAGACTGTGCATTTTATATTCCAGTATGGAGTAGCAGTTAAGTTACAGAACACAAAATCAGGTTCAGAGGGAAATTGGAGACTCCAAATGAACACAGCCAGCCAACAACGAGAAACTGCTCTAGTAAGAACTAAGTAGCTTATGAAACAAATTCTTCCCCTTTGGAATGATTCCTATCTGAAACGCAGCATAAAGTTAGTATTAAATAACAAAATGCACATTATAGGTCAAATGCAAATGTTGCTTCATGTGAATTTTCTCTCCACCAAGGAATTTCACCAATTCTATGACTTCAAATAGTTCAAGAACCGCTGACCTAGACTGTTCCATTACAGAACCTATTTTGTTCTTATAAACAGATTTTAAAGTAAAGTTTTTAAAAAGCACTAGGAAGAGGGTCTTCTTCCCAAATGTTTCTTGTTTTTACAAATGTTTTTCAACTGTATTCTAAATCTTTTCCACTTCTCTTAGAGTATATTCTCTTGTTCTCTCCTCAGTGGAGATATAGAAGACTTGGTCAGTCATTCAGAATTCATCTTCACTTTGCTACTTTCTTTATGTATTACATAGTTGTATATAGGAATTTTCTCTGCTTTTCCCAATATTTCACAACATACATATTATTTTCCTTTCAAACAATAATATGGGAGAATAGGGTCAGTGTTTTGGAATAACATGTAAAATGAGCCTTCATAAGAAATAGAAGGAAGATTCACTATCAGTTTAGGAAAAAAAAAAATTGAAAGTGATTGTAGATGGTGGAAAATACAATTTCCTTAAAACACTATGAGTTAAAATAGCTTAATTATACCTGCAAAAGATAAGATTTACTGATCTGAAGAAATTACCAGAAAAGAGACTTTGATTCCCAGGTTAAAAAGCAAGAAAGACTTGGTCAGAAAATGTATTGAATTCTCTAATATTAAGGAATGTTTTGAGGGAAAATCTCACAAGCAGAAGTAAAAAACAATAATTTGTATTCATCCCCTTCCCCCCTCCCCAACACGATCAAAAAAGGTAGGGATGCAAAATCCTGATGTTCTAGAAGCTTGAGGGGCTTATGCTGCTGTGGTACATACATTCCATTTAGACTCCACCATATTATTGTGTGAACCATTTCAAGAGTACTCACTGCATTTTGCAATGATTCCATGTTAACTAAACAGATTTATTACAAATCTGAAGACCCTGTACAATAAAGAGCCTGAATCCATTTTTCGATGATGGAAAAGTCTTATTCTTCCCACGGCCCTTTCTGCCCCACCTTTGGGGAAGCTGATAAGAAAGCCCAAGAGGGCCGGCCGAATGGATCAGTTGGTTAAGAGCTCGCTCAAGAGTGCAAGCTGAGCTCTGAGCAACAGCGGTTCGAGGCCAGCCAGAGCTGAGTTGCCTTTGAGCTGCCAACAGGTGGCAGGATGGCTCAGCTAAAAAAAAAAAAAAGAAAGCCCAAGAGCTTTGTCACCAGCAGTAAATTCAAATCATGTGTTACAATCCTCATCCCAGCCCTATCCTCTAACCACCATAAAAACTCAAACCTAGTCTTCTTTCCTCCTTTCACAGCTCTTTTGAGCCATTTTCCATTCAATGGAGAGGCTTGTCTTGCTCTTCCCAGAAAGCCTCAATTATGGGAAGAATAAACTTTTCATACCCTCTTTGTGTGTGTGTGTGTTCTCAGTTTGGAAATTCAAACCAAATTTTGCAAGGGGATCCACCCCAACTCTATGGACTGGCCACAACACCCAGTCACCATACTGGAAAGAGGGTCCCTTGCAATGAGGCACAATAACTTTATTACCTAGGAAGAAATCTGCATCCAATAGAAACTAAATAAACTGGAATTCTAGTTTACACATCAATTTCTTGTGAGCTCATATACTGGCAATCCATTCTATTGAACGTAATCAGTGGCTAACATGAGGCCAAGACTGAATTTCAGAACCTTGGAAGTGGAAGAATAGTCTTTGGAATTTGGTAACCCCTCTAAGAGAGTACTACAAGTTCTCTTTTTGCTTCCATTTATCATATGGAAACAGAGCTTTATTCCTTTTAGATATAACATGCGCTCCATTTGAAGAAACTGTTCTACTTTATGGGAGGCAAGCTTGAATGCCTACAAGGGGCAATAATCAACTTAAATAGAGCAGGCAAGAGAAAATAGATGGGCTAAGCTTTTGCATTACAACCCAGAATAACCTGGCTCTATTGCATTGTCTATTAAAACACTTACTGCTTAAAAGGCCTGTGCTTTAAAAGCCATTATACAGTCAGCTTTTGACCCCCTGCTGTAAAGATAAGGTTGAGAGTTGCATAACTAGAAAATCAGAATTTTAACTCCTTTGTTATTAAATTAAAACAAACAAACAAAAATCCTCTTGATATCTGCAATATAGACATTAACTTGTAGATATGTAAATAAATAGGAAAAGAGAGGCACTGAAGTAACAAAGGCTTTTATTTAGACTCTTCCTTACTTTATATTTTCACTTTCATTTTTTTTTATTTCATGTTGACCAGGTCCTTATGCTTTGTTAATTGTTATAAAAGCTGATACTCATGTACAGGACCTCACTCCTTAAGTACATTTAGATGTATTAGTTGACTTTGCTATGTCATGCATAAGTGCAATATTTTATGGAACTTTTGAGCTATTTGATAAACACATAATGTATATTATTTGCTGAACTAGAAATCTGCAAATACATAAATGGATTTTAAAGAACACTGGGTTTTTGGAATTATCCAGAATGAGGTCCAAATACTGGCTCCACCAGTGACTAACTGTGAGGAAACTTGGTCAACCTCATCTGATCCACGGAGAATCTTGTGAGGATTAAATGAGATTGCATGCATATAGCATCATCCATCATAGTATCCTGCATACAGGAAGTTCTTAAAAAATGTTGATCCCTTTCTTTTTCAAGTTAGTCCCTTTAGGTCTTTTGGGTTTTGGTACTCTGAAACCTGATAGTTCATATTTATGCAAAATATTCAAATTTGTGTAATCATACAGGAGAGTTTAAATGATTTCATTCGTGGAGGTGCAATAATGGGACAATGGCAGGAAGCACTGTGGTGTGTTCATTCACCCATTTTTTAATTTGATGCAATAGAGGAAATAAGAGACCTAACGGTGGCTTTTTCACACATGGCTGCTCACTGGGCCATGATTATTCTCCTCTTGCTTTTTGCAAACCATAGGAAGTTTACCTGTTTGGTGGCCATAGCCAACATCCTAATCAATGAACACAAATAGCCAGGCAACTGACTTTCTGATAAATTAGAGTCCACTGTTTACTTTAAAAGAGTAGTCTCTACGGCCGGCCGAGTGGCGCATTGGTTAAGAGTTGGTTTTGGGATGCCAGCGGCCCGGGTTCGGGTCCCACATATGAGAGCCAGTGACACTGCCCTCTACAGCTAACAACAGCTCCACCTGGAGCTGGTCTGTGCGAGCCCCAGCAGCGGTGTAGGCTGCAGCCCCTGCTGCAGTGGGCTGCCATGCGCTACAGTGAGTGGCCGGCAGCCAGCAGTGAGCTGCCAATAGCCTCGGTGAGCGACCATCCAGAGGCTGGCGACTGATCTGCCTCATCCGGGAAGAGCGCACGGGCCAGAGAAACGTCCTCCGCAACTAGATTGAAGAACAAAAAGACAGCAACTTGTCTGTTCCCCCTTCCACGATTCCCCAACGCTGTTCCCCTTCCCCAATTCCCCAATAAAAAAATCTAAAAAAATAAAATAAAATAAAAAGTAGTCTCTACACTGGAATTCATTAGCTAGCCTCAAAATGTATTGTTACAAACTGATTCTGCAGAAGTCAACTACAAGATGCTAGGAGGGGTTGAGATTCCAAATGGAATCGAGCTTTCTGCTTCATCCCTCCTGAACAACCTCTTCAAGTTACTTACTCTCCTTGAAAGCCTAAAACAAAGACACTGTTAAACACCTGGTAAATACCAAAGCTTATTAATACAATGTTAGTGTTGAACATGTAAATATATCAAAGGTCAAGTTGCAGTTACAGTTCCCATAGCAATTGTAACTTGGCCAGTTTACACTTCAATAGTAATACTCAGCATATCCGCAACCAGAGAAAGTATTTCTGTAACAGTTCTAGATCTTTCTGTCATTGAAAAGCTTTGCCTATTATTTGGCATTTGTTTTGGTGTGTTTATTCACAGCAGTATTTCCAAAGCATCACATTTAGGCTCTACTACTAAAAGCTCTTCAAATTGGCCTCCCTGTTTCAGTGGTGATGGCTGCAGCCACATGTATCTTGCAATTGTCCATTGTAGCCAATGGCATTTTAAATGCACCCTTACATTTTTATGGTGAAATTTTTATTATATATCTTCCTGCTGAACTGGAAGGCTGTTTTAACACTAGGGTGTAAAACAGAAAATTTAGGAGTGTTCACCGCTCAGCAAATGAACTCAAATATATATAAAAACTAATATATAAAAATTAAGATTCAGGGGAATACCAAGGTGATACAATAGGTAAACACTGTGCTTACCTTCTCTCACCACCGCATCAAAATTACAACTAAACTACAAAACAACCATCACTGAGAATGGCCTAAAATCTTGCTAACCAAAGCTCTACAACTGAAGACATGCAGAAGAAGCCACCTTTAGACTGGTAGAAGGGACAGAAATATGGAAAGGAGGGGTCTCACACCCGCGTATGACAATTAAAGATTGGGAAGGATATTTCGGCTGTGGAGGTTCCCCTCACCCTCCAGAGGAACGAGAGGTGCCAGGCGCAACCCAGCCCAGGGTTCCAGGGCCAGGGAGAGAAGTCCCCAGAATTTCTGGTTGTGAAAATCAGCGGAGATTGTGACTGAGTGGGATTGAGTGTGCTGCACGCCCAGGTGCTCCTCTTAAAGGGACCACATGTGGACTTACCCACTAACAGAATCACTCACTCTGAGCTCCAGAGCTGTGGCAGCAGCTGAAAAGGTGGCAGGGACATATGGTGGGGAACTGAGTTGTCTGGCTTGGGGAGGGGCTGGAGAGGTAGCTTTCTCCTGGACGGGGGAGCTGGCTGAGGCCATTGTTTCTTTGTTGAGCCCTTCCCCTTCCCAGCTTGCAAACGCAGTGGCCACCATATCTGAGTCTCTGCTGTTTATTTTCCATGCCCTGGCAATTCTGAGACTCCACCTCACCCAACTTTTGGGCACACCTAAGATGTTTCCAGTGGCTTTTTTGTACAAACTGCCTGCCTTAGTTCAAGCTGCAGACTTCCCTAGGGTCTCTCAAAGGTTTGCAGAACCCAGACAAGCAGCATTTGGCTTGAGCATGTCCTGTACCTCTGGCTGAGCAGCCCTAAGGTCTTCACTAGCGGCAGCTGGCCTTGGTTCACGGCTTGGCCTCTCAAGGCACATCCAAACACAGCACGGGTGACAGCCATCTTCGGATTTCTTTGTGGCTCCTGCAGGGTGGCTCTAGGTGGGACATGGGCTGTGGCTCAAGTAGACCCATTGCAAACTCCCTCTAAGGTGGTCCGGGGCTGGTGCCCCTGGTGGCCTGCTTTAAAACAAGCTGGAGCATCATCCAGGTGCCTCCAAGTACAACACACCCAAGGTGCAGATGGGGCAGGCACCAGAGTCCTGCTAAGGCAGATCCTGATCTGTAGGGTCAGCCCCTGCACAACAACTCTTCCACTCTAGTCAAGGCTAGTCCTCACAACCAGTGAGCCCAAGAATCAGTCCCTTCTATTGATATGCTATTATCAACCAGGGCTCAACTATAAAAGGAGGGCACAAACAACCCACATAAGGAACACACCTGGAGTGTGTGGCTTGAGTGACCAGAAAGACTGCTCCACTGGACCACACAGTACATCTACTATATAACACTACTCTACTAAGACATAGAAGCCCTACCTAATACATAGAAACAAACACAGGGAGGCAGCCAAAATGGGGAGACAAAGAAACATGTCTCAAACAAAAGAACAGAACAAAGCTCCAGAAAAAGAACTGAACAAAATGGAGATAAGCAATCTCTCAGGTGCAGAGTTCCAAACACTGGTTATAAGGATTCTTACTAATCTCAGGGAGTAATTTAACAAAGATATAGGAAACATAAAAGTAGAGACAGAAAAGATGAAAAAGAACCAGTCAGAAACAAAGACTATAATAATGGAAATTAAGAATATATTTCAGGGAATCAAAAGTTGATTAGATGAAGCAGAGGATCAAATCAACAATTTAGAAAATTAGGTAACAGAAAACACCCAACCAGAACAGCTAAAAGAAAAAAGAGTCTAAAAAACAGGAGATTTTAAGAGGTCTCTGGGACAATAGCAAGCATACCAACATCTGCATTATACAGGTACCAGAAGGAGAAGAGAGAGAGAGCAAGAAATTGCAAACCTATTTGAAGAAATAATGACAGAAAACTTCCCAATCCTGGGGAAAGAAATAGACATACAAACCCAGGAAATGCAGAAAGTCCCAAACAAGATGAACTCAAAGAGGCCAACACCAAGACACGTCATAATTAAAATGCCACAGGTGAAAGACAATAGAGAAAATCTTAAAAGCAACAAGAGAAAAGCAATTAGTTATCTACAAGGGAGACCCCATAAGAATGTCAGCTGATTTCTCAACAGAAACTTCGCAGGCCACAAGGGACTGGCACAAAATATTCAATGTGATGAAAAGCAAGGACCTACAACGAAGATTTCTCTATCCAGCAAAGCTATCATTTAGAATTGAAGGACACATAAAGAGCTTCCCAGACAATAAAAAGCTAAAGGAGTTCATTACCACCAAGCCAGTATTACATGGAATGTTAAAAGGACTTCTTTAAGTGGGAGAGTTAGGGATGGGTAAAAGGGGAAGGGATTAAGAAGTACAAATTGGTTGTTACACAGTAGTCATGGAGATGTAGGTTATAGCATAAGGAATATAATCAATAATATTGTAATAACTATGTATGGTGCCAGATAGGTATGAGATCTATCTCTCAGGATGACCGATGGGAATGGGGTTGGGGGCAGGGTGAAAAAGGTGAAGGTATTAAGAGATACAAATTGGTAGTTACAAAATAGTCATGGGGAAGTAAAGCATAGGGAATATAACCAATAATATGGTAAAAGCTATGTATAGTGCCAGATGGTACTAGTTAGTGGGATCTCTTCCTAAATTATATACTTGTCCAACCACTATGCTATATACTTGAAACTAACATAAAATAATATTGAATGTCAACTCTAACTGAAAAATTTAAAAAGGGGAGAAAAAGGTCAATAATATTGTGATGGCATGGTACAGTGTCAGATGGTTGCTGGACTTATCATGGTGATCATTTCTTTAGCATTGGGAATAAAATCAATAATGTGGTAATAACACTGTATAGAGCTAGGTGGATACTATTGAATAACTATGATGTACACCTGAAACTAATATAATATTGTATGTTAGCTGTATTTCAATTAAAAATCTTAAAAAAAAAATGAAGGTTTACAGGCCAAAAAACGATGGACTCAAAGCTGAGTGTGAGATTTCATAAAATTACTAAAATAAAACAACAATGTCAACACTGGATTAATTTTGCTTTGAAAGGAAAAAAAATGATTTTTATAACACATGCAGCAGAAAAATTCAAAAGACAATCTATAGTTTCATAGTCAGACAAGAATTAGTGATCTCTGAATCTGTCTTCTTTGTATTCAAAGCTCAGTATAACTCAACATTATGCCAGAATCATGATGGGAGATCAGATGGCAAGTCTTCATAGTCAAAGTGCAGCAAGTGATTCCGGAATATTTATAACAAGAGCCAACAAGCTACACCCAATGGGCCAAATATAGCCTGAGGTCTGTTTTTGTAAACAAAGTTTTATTGGAACACAGACAGGTTGATACCTTTACATATTATCAATGGCTGCTTTGATGTTACAACAGCAGGCAGATGGCGTACTTGTGACAGAGAGCATTGTTTTGGCAAAGGTTATAATATTTACAAGCCTATAATATATTCAACAGAAAATATAGCCAACAAGCCTAAATAAAATCAGACAAATAGAACCATTGCTTGGAATATACAATTCTCTATTTTGGTTGAAGAAAAGTGAGCAATAAAACAAACAAACCCCATATGGACTAGAAATGACCACTTATTTTATTCTGTTTTCAGGCCATAAAATTACCAAATCCCAACTAAAATATGGAGAAATCATTCCCCTAAAAATATTCAGAAAAATTGATATGATTTCTTGTTTTTCATAATCTAAGCCACTAATATACAGGCTTGATACATTTTAAAATCTATGTCTTGGGCCGGCCGAGTGGTGCATTGGTTAAGCGCTGGTTTTGGGATGCCAGCGGCCCCAGTTCGGATCCCACATGAGGGCCAGTGACACTGCCCTCTACAGCTAACAACAGCTCCACCTGGAGCTGGGCTGTGCGAGCCCCAGCGATGGTGTACGCTGCAGCCCCTGCTGCAGTGGGCTGCCATAGGCTATAGTGAGTGGCCCGCAGTCAGCATGAGCAGCTGGCAGCCAAGCGTGAGCTGCCAATAGCCGCGGTGAGCGACATCCAGAGGCCAGCGACCGATCTGCCTCATCCGGGAAGAGCACAATGACGATACCAACACTGAAGCAATATCCTCCGCAACTAAATTGAAGAACAAAAAGACAGCAACTCGTCTGTTCCCCTTCCCCAATTCCCCAACTCTGTTCCCCTCCGCCAATTCCCCAATAAAATCTTTTAAAAAAAAAAAAATTTAAAAAAAAAAATCTATGTCTTGATTGATTTAAAGATTTAAAGTTCAAATATCCTGTATATGACATCCAAATATTAAAAATTATATTTATGTTTTTCATTTCAGGGGTATTTTTATTGAAAGCCAAGTAGAAATAGTTATGAAAAATAATTGAACAATACCCCAAGCAAAATATTTATTATTTAATAACCAACCTCTAGAGAAATGAGGAAGAATGGGCAAAATGGTTATATTTAATACAGCATGAAGGAATGCCAAAAGGAACTTAGGAACATATAAAATTGGTCTTGAAAAACATGGGTAGGAATTAAATAGTTTTATTAGATGCAGAAAATGTGGGAAAATTTATGGAAGTTTCAGCAAGGAAAACTCAGGTAAACTATTATACAAAAAGAGAGGGAGAGAGACAGAGAGAGAGAGAGAGAGAGAGAGAGAGAGAGAGAGAGAGAGAGAGAGAGATCCCACCATAGAAGAACTAAGATGTATAAAATTCTGCAAAGGTAGCTACTAGAAATTTGTGTTCAGGTGATATCCTGAATAATGAAAGCAATTAAGGCAAATGTCAAGAAATTTTTTTTTAAAATCAAGCCTCGAATTGGAAAGTCGTTAATTTAGCTTCATACCTAGAAAAAAACCACTCAAGTGACTCATCCAGAAATCAATTTTCAAATGCTTAAAAGATCAGAAGACACAAAATAATAATCAACATAGCTTTGGCTTTCTGAAAAACACATTAGGCAAACCGATCTTATTTCTTTCTATGATACGGTGACAGGAATAGTAGATGAAGTCAACTGAGGTCTTTTATACAGTTGCTTATGACATGCAACTTGTAAGAAAGACAAAGACTGTTTAGAAAAGCACACAGAATCTCCTAGAATTGCAACATGGGAACCACTAGCTACATGGCGCTATTAAGCACTTGAAATGTGGCTAGTCCAAATTGAGATGAGTCGTTAACTTTAAATAAATACCAGAGTTTGAAGACTTAGCATAAAAAAAAACATAAACTATCTCATTAATAATGGTATATTGACTACATATTGAAATGATAGTTTGTATATACTTACCAAATGATAGTTTGTATACTGGGGTATACAAAATACTAGGAATATATTATTAAGTTAATTTTACCGGTTTTAAAATATTGGAATGTGCCTATTACCAAATTTAAAATTACACATGATGGCTTGCATTTGTGGCTCACAGACTATTTCTGCTGGATAACGCTGTCTATAATACAGACTGACGCTAAACATAGTAGATGGTGGGGAATCTCTTATCTTTCCTGAGCAAGTTTTTCTTATGTAACAAGGGGTGGGAAGGTTGGGAGGTGGGAGGTGGGATGGGGACCGGACAGTCCTTTGTTGAGCTGGTGGGTATGTTCCTAGCATTGCAGTATGCTTAGCATTTCTAGATTCTACCCACTAATGTTTCCCCATCTCTCGTCATGACAACCAAAAACAGTCTTCTCATAGTTCCAAATACCCCTAGGGTGAGGTGGAGTGATACCTTACTTTGAAAACCAGTGGCTGGGAGATTGCTCCTAAGGTCCTTTTCAATGCTGATTTTTTATGATTTTTACAATGTGACTTTATAAGTCTTTTTTGGCCTTGGATTTATGAAAATTATTTTTAATTGATATATTAATGCAGTATCTAATGACAGCCTCCTTGAAAGCTGAATTATAAAACCATTCTTAGTGTTTACCAGGCAAAATGTTCTAAGTTTGCATGAAGTTTAATCATCTAGCATTCTAGCTCTTTGCACCAGCTGCTTTTTATTTAATTCCTTTGTATACATGTCTTGTGCACCAAGCAGGACCATAAGCTCTGATGGCAGGAACAGTTTCTTATACAAACTTTCTCTCTCATAATGAAATGAATAATAGATACCAGCAAAGTAAAGGGATCCAGCGGTCAGGATAGCTTTCTGGACTGAGTTAGAATCTGGTGTTATTCAATATTTTCGGCAGTGACTATGATGGTGGATTATATCAGTCATTTGAAACTTAACCAGATGCTGCTTTATACATTATAAAAATTTAATAGATTTAAATTTGATTATCCAAATTAAATTTTTTGAGGGCAGAGAACTATGTCTTTCTGTGGTAACAATATTTAAAATAACTACATCATATACATTCTCTAATTTAGGAATTGAAAGAACTCTATAAAGAACGTATCGTTATCATCTCCATTTTACCTAAGGGGAAACTGATGTTTAAGGAGGCTGATGACCTGGCGACATTAGGGCCAGAATTTGAAGCTAGAACTTGAATTTAGGTCATCTGATGCTAGGTTGATGGTCTTCGTGTCACTTGACAACACTCTAATGTCTCTTCCTTTGTATGTGTTCTAGTTTGAGTTCCCATAGACATTGGTCCTGAGAAAAGGATTAGAGTGGAAGTTTGGGGAGGTCCAGGAAACACCTGAAGGGGAGTGGGTTTGTGGTAGAGGGAAAGGGAAGCATCCAATAAGAAGTATTATTAAGCCAGCTACCACTATATGTAAATAGACCTTAATTTCTCAGGGAAACACTGAAGTGGTGTAAAACTCAGGTGTTGTGGGCTAAATTGCTTCCCCCTCAAAATTCAGATGTTCATGCCTTAACCCCCAGCACCACAACATATGAATGTATTTGGAGATAGAGCCTTTAAAGAGGAGATTAAGTTCAAATGAAGGCATTAAGGTGCGTCCTCATCCAATCTGACTCATGTCCTAATAAGAAGAGGAATTTAAACACACAAAGAGACACCACAGATGTGCACACAAGAGGAAAGGCCCTTATGAGGACACAACAAGAAGGCAGCCATCTGCAAGCCAAGAAGGAAAGTTCAAAGAAATGATACCTTCCAACACCTTGATCTTGGACTTTTAGTTTCCAGAACAGTGAGGAAATTAATATCTGTCATTTAAGCCACCCAGTCGGTGGTATTTTGTTATGGCAGCCTTAGCAAATGAATGTACCATGCCTCCGAGTTTTCCCTCCCAAGTAGTGAGGGAGTTTGAGTAGTTGTACTTGAGTTTCACTTTCTGTACTCCTGGCTCTCATTTAGTCTCCCTGTCAAGTCTCCTAAACCTCAGGCTTGCAAACCACTAGGACCATCCTCTCCAGCTTCCTGTGTTTGCCCCTTGACCTTGTTCTGTTACATTCCAGTATTGCTCCCAGACAGTAAACACCCATTTCTATCTGAATAACACCTTAGGGGTTACTCAGCTACACCTTCCCAGCTAGGACTCAAGTAGATGGATGTTTTGACAATAGCGTCAGAATTCAAAAGAGTTGGAAGAGCTGGAATGAAGTGTACAGAATGGATTTTAATAGCAAACACATATAGAATTAAATTTCAGAGAGACAAGAGCCATCAGTTATTGCCAAAGATTTAGAATTCAAACTGAATCCTAAGGCAGAGTTTAACACAATAACACAATATTAGTGTCATTATTGCAAGTAAAGAGCGCAGGGCTGACAGAGAACATATGAGGTATGGATGTGAATTCACATTTTAATTCACTGCACCAACAGTGCTTGATGGTATTATTATGTGTCTAGAGAAGAAAAGAATAGCATAATGGAAGAAGAAATTAATTTTTCCATTCTACATCTGGGTAACAATTACATCTAGTTTGGAACTCTGTGAAATAAGGTATGAAATGGAACTATTGAAAAGAGGCAAGAAGTGAATAATAAAGATCATTTAAAATTTGTTTAAAGGGCTGGCCGAGTGGTGCATTGGTTAAGAGCTGGCTTGGGACGCCAGTGGCCCCGGTTCGGATCCCACATATGAGGGCCAGTGACGCTGCCCTCTACAGCTAAGATGATGAACAACAGCTCCACCTGGAGCTGGGCTGTGTGAGCCCTGGCAACAGTGTAGGCTGCAGCCCCTGCTGCAGTGGGCTGCCATAGGCTACAGTGAGTGGTCAGCAGCCAGCAATCGATCTGCCTCATCCGGGAAGAGCGCAATGATGATACCAACATGGGCCAGTGAAGCAATGTCCTCTGCAACTAGACTGAAGAACAAAAAGAGAGCAACTTGTCTGTTCCCCTTCCCGGGAAAAAAATTGTTTTAAAAAAACGTTGAGGAAAAGCTTATCAGATTTGAGAATAAAGATCAGCAGCAATACTAATGTTTTTGAAGCGGTATCACTGGAATCAGATCAGCTGTTATCTATTCCTACTGAGAATTTAAAAGAGAAGAAATAGATAAAAGCTGAAAGAGAAATTTAACAGAGCCTCACAAACTTTGAGGGTCAGAGTGAAATACTAGAAAATGCCAACAAAGGTTAAAAAAAACTTTCTCTGTAGGGACCTTGAAGAGGAAAGATGATGATCCTCACAATGGATCTTGGGAACCAGGCCATATAATTTATCATAGTGGGAACAAATAACTCAGAAGTACAGTTTTTGGACTCTGGGTGATATTTAAGAATTCAGTGACAATTTAACTTGCTTACAACTTCTTTCTTTAATGTCTGACCTAATCTCTCCCTGAACTGCAGGTTCAAATTGACTTCTGTGGTCTGGATAGATAATTACCCTGGTGGAGATATGTAAGGCTCTTTTATAGAAGAAGGAGATGAGCTTCTTAGAGATTTTCTACCTTTGTGTTGATTTTTTTTTTAACTGAGGTGACATTCACACAACAAAATAAACCACTTTAATGTGTACAATTCAGTGACATTTAATACATTCACAATGATACACAACCATCACCTTTACCAAGTTCCAAATTTGTGTTGATAATTGCAGTTAAGACAGTCTTCAGTATATTCCTTTTTTTTAAAATTAAAGTTTATTGTGTAATACATCACCTATATATCATTTTGTGTGTTTAATATATTTCTTTTTGAGGGTTCCTAAAAAAATAATGATGTGGTACAGACTCTGGAAATCTGAAGGATTCCTTTAAACTTTCATTTGGAATTAAAATAGCCCCTTAATATAGGAATGAAACATGTTTGTGCTGATGAATGATAATAAAGTAACTTCGAGTGCTATCGAGCACCAAGATAAATGTTAACTGGAGAATGTCCTGGGGTGAAAATCCTGCTTCTTCATGTTAACTTCTGGGGAGACAGGAAAATGTACTCTGCTCCAAAGGCACATTTCAAATAAAACTTGAATGTTGTGAACTATAAACAATTCAATCTTTAGCGGGTAATTTTGTGCAGGAACTTCAGGAAAACTAATAGAAAAGTCTATCTCTATGTTTGCCAACTATTACATCATATAGTTGAAAAAGTGCTAAGCATAATAAAAAGATAAACACTGATCATTTAGTCAAATAAAAATATGTAATTATATGTTTTATAGATAAGTACATGAGGATTCATGAACATTTAAGGTAATAAAACTAGATTTAATTTGCTTTGATTATGTAAAAATATGTATGCTTGGAAAAGTTGTCTTTCCACTCCCACACCAAAAAGGTAGGGAGAAGATACATCACAAACTGTTCTTTCTTCACAGGGAAAGATTAATAAAGGAGAGGACCAAAAGCTCCTCAGAAATTTCCAGCTCTTTGTATTTTGTGAGTGGTTTTTACAGATAGATGATAGATGAAAGATAGATAGATGATAGATTGATAGATCGATCGATCAATCGATAGATAGATAGATAGATAGATAGATAGATAAATAGCCTCATTGAATAATACATGTGATTTTAGGAAAATACATGTGGTTTGAAGAAAAGGAAAGGTTCCCCAGACCAAGGCTCTCTCCCCTAGAAGTCTTCCTTGGGGCCTTAAAACAGTACCAGAGGACTGTAAAGTTTCTGTTTAAACTATTATAATTACTATTTAATTGTAAAGTTGATGATTACACGTAGTTTTAGGGAAATCATGGGACATATTTATAAAAAGAGCCATGAGCAAAGGCCCACTTGAGGTTTCTCCAGATCTGAGATCTATAAATATGTGAATTCATTACAGTTCAACTACTGGGTCATAGTAATTTCAATTCTTTTTTTCAACCCAATCCTCATTTTAATCATTTGTAAATAACTAAGTACTTATGCAACTGTAGGAGAAGAACCCTAGGATAGCCCTTCTTATAGTATAGTCAGAGTAAGATTGGTTACGTTCCAATTTTATTTTCTGGAGACATGACACCGGGATGATGAACAGATTCACGGACATAGTTCTCAGTGGCATCATTCTTCTATCCATATTTTTCTGCAGAAACATTTACACAATCACGTGTTCTAGTAAAATCTAAATAGAAGCAGAAAAGAGCCTCTCTTAAAAATATCTTTAAAAATCCCAGCCACAGCCAGCTCTATTATTTGCTCTGCAGAGTATTTGGAATTTATGTTGCATGTCTTCACCTGTATCGCTACTCTCGAGCCAACCCAGCCAGAGAAGATTGGAATAAGGCTGATTAGATTTGTGTCAGCTCCCTGAATGCTGGGATTTCCTCTGAGGGCATTCAAACATCATCTGTAAAGGATTTGGCTCCATTATTGCATCATTCATAAACTTCCTCAGGTTATTTTAAGTTGACTGTACTTCAGAAAGCTCTTTGGCTGTAAAGAAAGTTAGCCATTGCTTCTTGTGAGGTAAAACGCTGGGTGTAGGTCTGTCTTGCTTAACCAAATTGATGAAGGATAGGAGATCAGCATGGCTAAACGAAATTCACCGATAGTTTGTTAAAGGATACTGACTTAACCTATATAGTTTCTGGGTTCTCCACAACCAAACCTCTCACGTTTTCTCTGAAAAAGTGTTCAGTTGATTTATGTAACATTTCTTTTTTAACCATTTTTCTCTGACATTGCCATGGGTAAAAGCCCAAGGGGACACTGAGTGGCTAGCGCAGAATCAAAACTGCCTAAATAATGACACATTGGATTAAAGAACTGGGGTAAGGGTAACACATCTATATTTTGTACATATTATACTCATAACATCATTTCCTCAGCTTTTGTCACAGCAATCACATATTTTAGGATAAGGATGACAGTTTTAGGTACAGTTCTTGTTTTATTTTATTTTCCTCTAAATGGTTTTTCAACTGCTTCATTTAAACTTTATTTTCTTGAAATAAAAATTAGGTATTTGTTTTTCTGAAAGCTTTTTCTTTCTAGGATAAAGAAAATAATGCAAACGCAATAAGACTGTTCAAAATGCTCTCTGCCAGTGGCAAATTACCTGCCTGCTTTTGCTGTTCTTATCCAAACTCAGCTGGAATTGCAATTACAATGTATCACAGAGCTTAGTGGCAGGCCAGTGTCCCTGATGACATGGTACATGCCCCAGTCGATAAACTGGCTAAGAAAAGCCAACGTACACCTTGCTTTAATAGCACAACAATTACCTTTTGCAATCAGTGGGGGGAAAAAGCTTTTATCTGTTCAAAATTAAATGTTCTCTTTAAACAAAGTTGCTAAGCATTTTCCCAAAAGTTTCATATGAGGCAAGAGCCATCTAGGGAGCTTAAAATTAAAATTTGATAATGAAGATTATAAAAAAATGACTTCCTATGCTTAGTGCTTTGGGAAACTTAAGTAACAGGTACATAACTGTATAAAAACAAAGGAGTGCAATATTTAAATTTCTTATCCTTTAAAATTTCATAAATTAAGGTCACCTCATTTTTACCTTTGACATTAAATTTTGGTATTTTGTTTTCTTTTTCAATTTTTACTCCAGCAGTTTAATAGGGTGAACACTAAATTACTGTTATTTATAGTTTGGATTCCTTTCTATTCATTTCGTTCTGAGCTTATATTTTAGAAGTGAGCTTTTGCAGCATCTAGGCATGCTCTAAATCAGTATGCCTCAGGGGACCGGGTCCTTCGGCAGATAAACCACATTCTCTGCCCCCAGAAATGAGTTGACCAGTATTACCATCAGGGTGGCTTGATACCTGCTAACAGTAGACAGTTCCCTATATACCCTCATAGCATCATAAATCTCAATTATTTCTGTCAACAGAGGGTTCATCCAAACTCACTGTCTCCCATTATAAGGAGCAAGACCGGAAGCTCAGCAACTCACAATTAGACTCTGGTTTCTAGCCAGGATGCACTGTAAAGAAAATGTTTCCCTTGACATCTGCATGTACTTTTTTTTTCTTTAAGATTTTATTGGGGAATTGGGTGAGGGGTACAGTGTTGGGGAATCGGGGAAGGGGAACAGACAAGTTGTTGTCCTTCAATCTTTGTTGTGGAGGGCACCAGTCGCCATCCGGCTTCCCATCAACAGCTCGTGGCCTCTAAGCTCAAGGCGCTGAGTTCAGTCTTAGTTGCGGGTGGGCGTAGCCACCACCCCATGCAGGAGTCAAACCAGCAGCCTTGTTGTTAAGATCACAAGTCCTCTCCACTGAGCCATCAGGGTAGCAGCTCAGCTCAAGGTGCCGAGTTCAATCTTTAGTTGCGGGTAGGTGTTGCCCACCATTGAACAGGCAATCTTGTTGTTACACCAGTTGAGCCATCCTGCCACCTGTTTGCAGCTCAGCAATAGCTCAGCTAGGGTGCAGCGTTCACTGGCCCATGTGGGAATCGAACCAGCAGCCCTGTTGCTCAGAGCATGCGCTCTAAGCTAACTCTTCACCAACTGAGCCACTCGGCCAGCCCCCCATCTGCATGTACTTTTGACTGATACACAATCAAGGACTCACCTCCTGGTACTTTATGGAACCCTGTGTACAGAAAGTACTTGTACTTCATCTATGAGGCTATGCATATTTATTTTGACTATAGTTTTGATGCAACATTTCTCCAAGAATTTTGTATCAGTAGCTGATAATGAGAAATGCTTTGTTCCCCCTCACAGTTGTCATACTTTCCTTAAAGTTTGTATTTCCAAGATGTAGCTTTGCAGGTAGTGCTCTGATGCCATCTCTAATTGTTGGGCAAAGCAGCATGTTACGTAAACGTACTCATCGAAAGCAAACATCCCTATTGAGTAAAGTAAAATGTCAACATAGAAGAAGAAAGCGACTAATGCCGTACCAAATTAAATGCTAAAAAAATTCATAAACTGTTTTTTGGTTTGTTGTATTTATATGACAATTCAGGACACATTACTTAGTTAGAACACCCAGTGTAAATGACTGTTGGGAGAAGTTCAACCATAGAAGGAAAAGTGATGTAGTGTCTGTCACAGGGTACCAACAGGAGAACAGAATGATATAAAAATAAGGATGTGGAGGGAAGTTCATTTGTCGGTGACATGGGATGCAGAATCTGAGAGGAATTAGAAAAAATGGATACAATGAAAATAAGTGGAACCAAGGCTCTGAAGAAGTTTAGAGGGAATACAATTAGTAGAAAAGATAAAGCGGTCAGCCCTGAACACAGAAAGTTCATTTTATTGTCTAACAAGGATGAAAAGAGGTAAGATTGTGTGGGAGATAGATACATTTGTGGTTGGAGCAGATCCTAAGCTAGATCTTCGGTTATTTGTCTGTAAGGAGTATGAGGCAACATCATATTTTGTCAGTTAAAGAGCTGCAATTAAAGGAAGATGCTCAGGGAAAAGTGTAAATATTTGTGATCACTGCTCTAGATAAGAAGGAAAATAGACCAGAAACCAGCAAAGAAGCTGAAAGTTGTGGAGTGTCCTGCTAAGGTTAAAGATGGATTTGTACTATCCCTATTTCATACAAATACTTACCTGGTATTCTCCAGAAAGACCTGACTGCCTGTGGTTGGAGCAGGGGATATGAATTGGTGGCAAGATCCAAATTTGGGGGTGTGAACAGTGGATTTAGGGAGAAACAAATGGAGAAGGTGGGGGGGTAGAGGAAACTGGCAAAGCTTTAGTTAAAGCAATGGACAGAGGGTGGGTGATGAGGAAGCAAATGACGGAGGGCTTGCTGAATTGAACAATAGCTTTGGTGGGAGAAAGAAAATGAGAGATCTGGAAGCAAACAATGTCACTGTCCAAGTGTGAACTGTTAGATTTAGAGATTTTGGATGTAGCAGTCTGAAGCAGTGCTGAAGCCAAGAATTGGCCTAGGAAGTCGGTTTCTAAAAATAGGGTGCTGCAGTGCTTGAACTGAAAGCTGATGAAGATGTGAGGTCAAGGCAGAGTGCTGTGTGCTCATCCAAATGAATGTTGAACTTTAGGATGCGCTCAGAAGTTGGGAAGGAATGGATATATGTGAGGTACATAGTTGACAAACATCATAGAATGATCTAGAGGTGAAAGGTTATAGCAACAAGGACTGACAGAAAAAAGTGGAGATTTGTGTTAGCAACATGGAAAGGCAGGACAATACCTGGCCCACCTCACGGGTCTTTCTGAGGCTTACATAAAACAATGACTATAAATGTCCTCTAAGGAGTGTAAAATATAATTTAAATGTTATGATTTGTATAAAAAATTATATATACACATAGATATTAGAGCCTACGAAGTCAGACAATTAAGTTCATGAACTCATCATAGAAAGAGTGCTATATATTTCATTGCTGAATATTACTACGGTCACTTTCAAAGTACTCCCCTGGGGAAGCTATGAGCTGATGCTAGAATCTAGTCCATCCTTCCAATCAATTTTGGAACTCTTTTCCTGAAATGGCCATCAGAGCTGTTGTCATATTACGCTTGATGTCCTGAATGTCATCAAAATGCCTTCCTTTTAATATTTCCTTCATCTTTGGGTAAGAAAAAAGTCATTAGGGGCCAGATCTGGTGAGTCAGAAGAGTGTTCCAATACACTTATTTGTTTACTGACTAAAAACTCCCTCACAGCCAGTGCCGTGTGAGCTGGTGCACTGTCATGATGCAAGAGCCATGAATTGTTGGCAAAAAGTTCAGGTCATTTTTGTCTAACTTTTTCACACAGCCTTTTCAGCACTTCCAAATAGTAAACTTGGTTAACTGTCCAATTGGTACAAATTCATAATGAATAATCTCTCTGATATCAAAAAAGGCTAGCAACATCGTTGCAACAAGTCCGCGAACTAATTGCCAGACCTCATACACACACATGAAATTATTAGTCTCGTACGCTATTAATACTACTTACTATTCATATTAGCAACTCTTGTAATATCTTACACTTTATCTTATCAGCTCTTAAAGCATTTCAGTATTTTCTCACAACAATCATGGGAGGTAAATAGTGTCAATGCTATTATCCCCAGATGTGGAAACTGAGGTACAGGCAGAGAGTGATTTGGAGAAGGCCTGCACCAGTGACAGAGCCAAAATTTAAATTTTGATAAAAGAAATTCAAGTCTTCTAACTCCTACAGATAATGAAAAAGAGCCTTTTCAGCAGGTGTTCATTTGCTTCCTGCTTTTCCTATATAACAACATCTAGTACATGCAGACTGTACACCTGATAACTCCCTGTTCTATGATTTGTTTTTTTATTTCCCTTAACCACCACTTATTAGAATATTAGAACTCTAAGAGCTCAAAGGCACTGAATTTGCAAGGAGACTCTATTCTCAACAGCCAATTTCCCTTCCTAGGCTTCAAGTATTTACCTATTGATACAATTATCTTTCACAGTCTCTTGGTAGTAAAAGTAAACCCACAATTCTGTTCTTGTGACATTACCCATTAAAAATGAATATAGAGTCGGGCCGGCTGAGTGGTGCATTGGTTAAGAGCTGGTTTGGGATGCCAGTGGCCCCGGTTTGGATCCCACATATGAGGGCCAGTGACACTGCCCTCTACAGCTAACAACAGCTCCATCTGGAGCTGGGCTGTGCGAGCCCCGGAGATGGTGTAGGCTGCAGCCCCTGCTGCAGTGGGCTGCCCTAGGCTACAGTGAGTGGCCGGCAGCCAGCCAGCGTGAGTGGCCGGCAGCCAGCGCGAACTGCCAATAGCCACGGTGAGCGACCATCCAGAGGCCAGCGACCGATCTGCCTCATCCGGGAAGAGTGCAATGATGATACCAACATGGGCCAGTGAAGCAATGTCCTCCACAACTAGACTGAAGAACAAAAAGACAGCAACTTGTCTGTTCCCCTTCCCTGAATCCCCAATACTGTTCCACTCCCCCAATTCCCCAATAAAATCTTTAAAAGAAAAAGAATATAGAGTCATTTTTTATTTTGTTGATTTCCTGAAAAATATGATGCTACTTAATCCAAATGTGTCTACTATATCCCAACAGTGAGAGTGTTTCAGTATCAAAGACATTTTCAAAATAAGCTTTTTGGTTGGAAGTCTCTCTCGTAACTGGAGTTATGCTTCAATAATGACTATATTTTTATTTTGATGCTTGACTAATGACCATATTTTAAAATTTGTGGGCCTTGGTTTTCTCATCTGTAAAATGTATAATCCTCAGGATTGATGTGATATGTATTTTTAAAGTGCCTGCCCTGCCTAGCCTTGCACTTGTTAAATATTCAGTAAATAGTAAGGGTGATTTTAATCAGCCATGATTTAGTATCCTGCATATCATGGGTAGAACGTTTCCTTCCTGTGTGTGAATTGTGTCACCATGTTGACAACAGCAAAAGGAAATCAACCGTTGCAAACTGGAGTCTGAAACCACAGTCTAACTGAGGGAGCCGTTCACAAACTAGTTGCTTAAAAAGTGAAGCAGACAGGGAAGGTTCTCTTTAAACAAGACACGAAAATCTCAATACAGAGAGAAAACGTTTGGCAAATTCACCAACACTAGTAGTAAGAACTTTGGTTCTTCGAAACACATGGAAAAGAAAGTAAAAAGACATGTCCCACACAGCACCTACGCTATATCAACCCAACAATGGGAGTTATGGTTCATATATGGGTGACACTAGGCAATGGCCAGTAAACAGTTTTGCAAGGAACTGCAGTTAGTTCTGCTTTTACTCAGGAAAGTTACTTTTTAGTTTTCCCTTCTTTTTACTGACTTCTCTAACATCTTTCTTCATCTTGGTTCATGCACAATTCGATCCTTTTCATACAGACACACTAATCCATGTCTGAAGTCCTGCAGTCAGCGCCTGGCTCCTCAATAGCCTGTGTCTCTGTCCCACTCCAGAAAGGGCTGGCTGGGGCTCCTTTCACCCTTCTCAGTTCCCCCTCTTCTGGACCTACACCCAGGACCGCTCTTAGATGTCCCCTGCTCCTCTCACCCTCCCTGCAGGGTAGCCTGGTGTCTGGAATGCTGAGAGGGCTAAGATTGTGGATGTCTAGTGCCAACATTACACTCTGAGGAAGGTGGAAATTAGGCCCCCTGATGCCAAGGACTGGTATGAAGAGAGAGGGTGAGGGTTTGAGGAGAACAGAAGAGATAGAAAAAGCTGGCTTCATTCCAGGAACTTTGATGTTAAATTTACCTGAGTAAAAACTGCTGCCTATCTCAATAAAAGCATTGGAAATAAGCAAAATGGCAGTGGGAGCGAGTACTGGAAGTGCAACACAACTGTCCCCTCACAGGCTAGCTGCCTAGTCACCTCATGCCTGCCCGAATGTGAGGACGGGAAGAAGGCCTAAATGGACAGACACACTGTGCAATGCCTAATTGTTCTTGCCAAATTAAACTGGGTGCAATAGATTTTGAACAGTCCAGATAGCCTTAATAATAACAGAAACACTTCTACGGCACCTTATTTTGTGTCAAGCACTGTCCTTTGCACGTGACACATATGAGCTCATTTACTTCTCAGCACAACCCCTTACAAAGTGTCTGTTACTAGGTTGAACCATGTAAAATTGCCAACTCCACCATTTTGACCTACAAATGACAACTGTGCGTGGTTCAGTCTGCATTTTGTCTGAATTTTATGGGAGAAACTTAACCAGATGCACAGACTTTAAGCAATTTGCTGAAAAGTGTCAAGCGTGGGCCCAGGCAACCAGGCTCCCACTTCTATGGTCATTATTAACTACTGAAATATTCCTCCTCTCTACCACACTGAATGAAAATGACAGAAATGGTTTCTTCCAATTTAAAAATTCTGTCCATGAATCTGTGCTCCATCATTCCCAGTCTCCACACACACACACCAATCTCTTCTTGACTTCTCTTTCTTTTAAAATGATACCACTGCTCACCTAGTCATTCAGCTGGAAATCTCAGAATCAAATTTGATTTCTCTTTTTAATTCTCTGCTACCAGAATCCAAATACTATTTATTATGTCTATCTCAGCGGGAGCTGCAGAATCATAGGGCAAGAGAGCTGTGACGTGAGAGACAATCCCGTTATTTTTATTTTTTATTCTCTCATTCAACTTCGTTATAATGGGTCTCAAAATTCTGTGACAGATTTTTGGTCAAGCTGTTTCTATGAAAAAGTACTGATTTTAAAAACTAACTTAATACCTGCCTCATGAAAAAACCCAAATTGTCCACAAACCATTCTCTTTTCCTTCTGAAGGTTTTATGATGCATTGTAATCATCAACCAGTCTTTTACTGTTAAACATAAATGGCCAATTGCCACAAACAGTTCTGAGACCATTTTTCCACCACTGATTAAGACTGAGGTGGCAGGGATGGGGATAATATTCTTTTAGCCTTCAGAGCTTTGTTAACAGACTTGGTGACTTGGCCAGTTCCAGCTGCCTTCTCGTCCACTGCTTCAATGTCTGCCTCATGTCATGAACAGCAAAATGGCCCAGAGGAGGATTGTCAGAGAAGCCCATATTGTCCTCAGGAAGAGTTTTATTCAAAGCTTTATGGTACCTTTCAACAGGCTTTACTCCAGCTGTAATGTTGACTAGAGCAAAGGTGACCACCATGCCGGGTTTAACAACACCAGTCTCCACTCTGCCCACAGTGAGAGTACAAACCCAGTTTATCCAAGACCCAGGCATACTTGAAGGAGCGCTTTCCCATCTCAGCAGCCTCCTTCTCAAATTTTTTGATGATTCTTTTGTCGATCTCACCACATTTGTAAATCAGATGGCCAGTAGTGGTAGACTTGCCCGAAACTACACATCCAGTGATGATGATGTTGACATGAGTCTTTTCCTTTCCCATTTTGGCTTAGATTTAGTGGTGGTTTTCATGACGCCTGTGTTCTGGCGGCAAACCCATTGCGAAAAGGCAATCTAGTCATTTTTATAATGTAGATATAGTCACTGAGCGGGCAGGTGGCAGAATCAGGACAAGAATCTGTACTCCTGAGTTCTGGTCTGCTCTTCTCTCTCTTTCAATTCTCCCACTGGACTAAAGTTGTGGGTAATACCGCTTTGCTTCTCCAGAGTTTCAGGACAAACCCTTCCATGTCACAATAGCTCTACTTGTTGGACACTTATTGTGTGCCAATTGTTCTTCTAAATGGTTTACATGTATTAATTAAGTCATGAATCAGCACAACAACTCTATGGTATTTACCATTACAAACCCCACTTTACAAATAGGAAACTGAGGCCATAGAATTTAAAGTGATTTGCCTCAGGTCACACAGCTTCCAGAGGTCATAGACTCCTCGGCCATGTACCCTTTGTCCCATCCTACCCTTCAGTGGGTAAAGCTCAGACTTGACTCCTTTGGGAAACAGTTTCCAGTTCTCCCTTCACTCTGGGTTGAGTCGAAAGTCTGATCTGTAAACCTCTTAGAGTCCCCATTCAATCTCACATTGTATGAGTATGTAATTGATGACTTATTTGTCTGTTCTCTCCACCCAGATTTCAAACACTTTAAGGGCAGTGACTGTTTTACCATTCTTAATATTCACAGGGTTTGACACAATGCCTGACAGTAATCACGAAATAAACATTTACTGAATGAATGCATGAAAGAATGGATCGGCACCTAACTCATCTTCCAGCCTTCACTTTCTCCTTATTCCAGCTATCTTTCATCTTAAAGTGAGCTGGGGAAACTAGTAAGACCTTTAGTTGTAAGTGCATTTGAGAAAGGTTAAGCCCTTCATTTATCTTCCTTAATAACCAAAGATAAGCCTTTTGATTATTGTTCCCTGAATGATTGTTCATGAATCTATCACACTATCATCACTAATTTTTTTTTCATCGATATTCACTATAGCTCAGACCCATTTGTTCTAAATTTTACACTTTGATTTTTGAGTGTGAAAAAACTAATTTATTTTACTTTACCTAACCCATTAGACCAGAAATTAGGTCCCTATAAGCAGGTCAAAAAAGTACTTTGATCTTAACATCCTAGACTTTTCATAGTCACAATGGACTTCAGAAGTCATTACAGTGAGATATGCCTTAAATGACTTTATGCTTCAATTCATTAGTTCTAACTGAAGTGTTCAGACTGCTACTGTGTTCCTTGATTTGAAATCATATGTAGAATTATAATAAATAAAGCTGAGTCAACTGGGTATCCAACTGGAAAAAATGCATTTCTATTTCACACACACACACATCCCATTAATTCCAGATGGACAGATCTTAGTATGAAAGCAAAACAATTAACTCTTTAGAAGAGAACATCTTCCTGATCTGCAAATCGGCAAAAATTACTAACCACAGAAGAATACTACTAATAAATCGGTCTCTTATGTTCACCAAAAGAAAAAAATTAAGAGAGCAAAAAGGAAAGCCAAAGCTTGGGAGAAGACATTCACAATACATATATCCAACCAAGGAATTGTATTTAGACTATATGAAGTATATGCACAAATCATTATGAAAAACACAACAGACAAATGGACAAAGGTTTTGGCACTCCTCAAGAGAAGATATACAAATGGCCAAATATATAAAATGTGAAAAGGTGCTCAATATTGTCAGTCACCAAAGAAATACAAACAAAATTACTACTTCATACAACTACTCTCCCACCAAAGTGGCTAAAATAAGGACAGAAAACAAGAAGTGCTGATAAGGATATGGAACAAGGGGATCACTTGATGACTGCTTTCTGGGCGTATAAATTGTACAATCACTTTGGAAACTCTTTGGCAGATTTCCTTAAAGCTCTTTCTATAAAGCAATTCCATGCCTAGGAATTACACAACAGAAATGAATACATATGTTCAACAGAAGACATTCGTAAGACTGTTCTTAACAGCACTATTCCTGAGGACCCTGTAGTGGAAACTATGCATCAACATAGTGTTCATCAACAATAGAACAGAGGAATTAAAGTTGGATATTCACAGTATGGAGTACTGTACAGCGATGAGAATGAATGATCTCCCAACTCACACAACTCGGATAAATCTCACAAACATAATCTTAAGTAAAGAAGCCAGACACAAAAGAATGCATACTATATGATTTCCTTGATATAAACTCCAAAAAACTGGCAAAGCTCATTTATGTTTGAAGCAAGCTAATTTATGACTTAGAAGTCAAAACAGTGGTTACTTACGGCTGCAATAAGTAGTGACTGGATAGGAGCATGAAGGGGACTGGACTTAGGGAGTCCCCATAATGTTTTGTTTTGTTTTTGATCTGGAAGCTGGAATTTGTAAGATGCTTGAATGTATTCAACTTATTGTATTCATGATATATTCACTTCTCAACATGTAAATTATACCTCATAAAAATAATAAAAGTCACGTGGAGAAGAAACACTTGGTGAAGGCAATAGTCATTACTTATGTTCATTATTATATTATTAATTCATACCTACAATGCATATAATGTTTATTTTGTTTTTTTCATTTTAGTGTGTTTAATTTTTTTTTTTTTTTTGAGTAACGTGAAAGTACTTTGTAGGTAGAGTTTCATCACCATATTACATTGTGGTATGGAGGAGTCAAGTATTGGGCTAAGTCTTAGTTTCCTGGATGTTAGGGATTAAATTGTGTCCCCCTTCCTCCAACTCATATAGAAGTCCTAAACACAGTATCTCAGAATGTGACCTTATTTGGAAATAAATTGTTGTAGATGTAACTAGTTAAGACGAGGCCATACTGGAGTTGGGTGGGCCCTTAATTCAATATGACTAGTGTCCTTACAAAAAAGGGAATTTGGACACAGACATAGACATGCAGAGAGGGAAGATGATCTAAAAACAAAGGGAGAAGAGGCCCATCTACAATCTAAGAAGAGAGGCTTGGAACAGCTCCTTCCCTCACAGCCTTTAGAAGGAACCAACCCTGCTGACATCTTGATTTGGGATTTCTAGTCTCCAGATTTGTGAAACAATTAATTTCTGTTATTTAAACCACTCAGTGTGTGGTAATTTGTTACAGCAGTCCAAGCAAACTAATACATTGGGAAAACCAAAAGGCTAAGCAATTGCTTATGGACACCCAGCGAGATAGCAGGTGATGTTAAAAGCTCTTGTGTACCAGTGACCCCGCCCCCACTCCCCATCCCCCATTCCCCAACACCCCATCTCCCACTCCCCACTCCAACTAGCCTTCACCAAGGCTGCCCCTGTTTTGGAACACTGTAGTCTCTCAATCGCATGACACCCTGAAGATGGAACATGAGTACCCAAACCTCCCAAACAGTTCTGTGATGCCTATGAGGAACCCTTAGAAGGGATCTTTCCTGCTCTAGCAGTGACCTGGGTCTAGAGTATTTCAAAGAGGTAAAATGGTCCACTTGATTGTTCCCAAAGGTTCTGATCTTGTTTCCGTCATGACCTCTCTGAGAATCTGCTGAAAGCCATAAACCCTCCCTTCAGACAAATGTCCATATTCATCCAGATTTAAGAGTATAGGTAAGGCCGTTGAAGGCAGAAGGCTGGTTTTTGATCTCTCTTCTAGAAATAAAGATGAATGGCTGAAAATAACAGGGTTTCCACTTGTCATCCCAGAAGTCAGCAATTAATTACTGGCCATATGCCAAGACTCAAAGGTATTCTGGACACTTTGTAACTTTCCCACACTGGTTATTTTTGCTCTTCCCCTATCTCTTTTTCCACAGTGATTAGCAGTTAATTACTTAAACCACAAAGAGATTGTGTGTCTATCTTTAGGGGCGGAAAGGAAAGGGGAATCCTGAGATTGGAACCCACTCCATAGCCAGGTTTGGGGAAAGAGTGAGAAACTGAGAGGATGGGAGCACAGGCTAATTAATCCTCAGGATTTGTGCTGAATAAAGGAAAACATTGTTTCCTTGGGAAGAGTGTTCATTCTCTTTCCTGTGAACTTTTTTTTTATTTTTTTTTTGAGGGCAGTGTCACTGGCCCTCATATGTGGGACCCGAACCGGGGCCACTGGCTTCCCAAGCCAGCGCTTAACCACTGTGCCACTCGGCCGGCCCTCCTGTGAACTTTTTACTATTTGCTTGAACTCCATTTCCCATCATACCTTTATTGGGCTTTGGGAAGCTAAATCATTGACTGGAGCTGGTTAGGAAGGGAAAGAAGGGGACATAAAAACATATGAGTATTTTATATTTGTACACTAAGCATCTTAAAAAATATTTGCAGACTCCCAAGTTGTGACTGGTTAAACACTGCTCAAAGATTAGGGGGCACTAAAGCTTAACGGCAGGTACTATATAACCTGTTCCTCACCATTATATTTGCAGAGCTAAACACCCTGTCTGGTCCATGACAGACAGTCAGTAAATCATATGACTGAAGGAGTGAAGATAGAATGAACGAACAGAATGGTCATGGGATCTGCAGTAATAAGATCTGGATACGAGTCTACAGTCATCTGTTAAATAGATTTGTGACAAGCTACTTTACATCTTGGGGACTGGCATTTCTTTTCTATGAGATAAGGAAACTGGGCCAAATATAGATAAGGTGCTCAGTCATTCCACAATTTAGAATATGAATATACTTAGATTGTATTTTTTTTGTTGTTGTTTTTTTTTTGAGGACAGTGTCACTGGCCCTCATATGTGGGACTGAACTGGGGCCACTGGCTTCCCAAGCCAGCGCTTAACCACAGCGCCACTCGGCCAGCCCTGAATATACTTAGTTAAGGCAAAGCTATTTGCAGTCACCACTATGTATAGTGGATAAGACGGTGTGATATCTGCCAACATAAAGTACATCTGGGAGTTCGGGGAAGTCTACTTTGAGCAAGTTTTACTCTATCCTAAAAGAAACTGAGGCCTAATTTACCTAAAGGGCAATTTTGTGATCAGCAGGCACAGGCACTCCACAGCAATTGCATAACCACTGCTTCAGGCAGGACCAGACCAAAATAGGAGGAGGAAAAGAAGGAAGAAGCAAAGTCATAATTCTAGGAAGGAGAGAGTTTTGACAAGTACATCATGCTGAGAAAGAAGAACTCTATTCATGTGGATGAGAGAAATTAACTCTTTCAAACCATCGAAGGTCCCTGCACCCTTGAGGACAGTTTTGTCAGTGGCTTTTAATGCTCTTGAAGCCTTTTGGTAAGAGAACAAGTGTCTGACTTTTAGGTACTATACTTATCTTGAGGGTAGATATGTCCTGAAGATCTTATATAAACAAAGCACAATGGAAATGGGATTCAACTCAGAATGAGACAACAGTTATAGTGCAATAAAAACAAAACTACAGACTGATATGAAGTTGATTTCATTAATATTTATCAGGGGATCTTATTGACATTTATATTTCATGTGGCATTAAGTGGAGAATTTCTCTTGTTTTGGGTAAATGGTTCTATTTCTATTAAATGAATACTGTCGATCTATAAGATGCTTTTATCACTAGAGAAAACAATGCTGCTACTGCCCACATATCTTTTAGTGTGAAATATTCTTTCTTGAAAGTAATAAGCAAAAACCTTCAATACGTGCACACGCATTGAATAGTTACACACAGCTGGGCAGATTCCTCCGGTTTCTTTGACAATATTGTGCGTTGGCATATCTAACTCTGCTTGAAGTATTGAAGTTTCAGATATATTGGGACCCGATACGTAGTTTAATAGTCTTCCTAATTTCCAACTATCCTTCCTCAAGAATACCTGGGGTTTGTGCTGACTTTTGTGGAATGTGTCCTCTCACTGACCTGTGATAAATAAAGCACCATTTTTCTAAAATGTGGAGCATTTTCACAATGACTTTTTCTCATTTCTTGGCTCAGGAAATATTATTCTTGCCTCCTGTGATCATCCTGTTATTCACCAGTGAATGTTACTGACCCAACAACTCCTCGGCTGAGGTGGAAGGACAAGTAAGTAGATTGCAGAGGGCATATTTTTGTCTTTTGTACACAGATTCACAGGGAAGAGCCTTTTCTTTCTCTCCCTCCCCTCAAGTGTGTGCCTGACTGTTTTGGGGCCACCTCTGGAGGAGTCTGGGAAGTTAAAATACCTTAAAAACAAGATAATAGTATGTTCAAAGCCATAAGGCACACATATTGTCAACTACAACTTGAAAATGTTTTTTGCGGGACTGTAAAGATTAAAGATAAAAAAATTAAGACTTTTTAAAATAAACCATGACTAAAACAATAAACAAATGCTGTTCTTAGTGTCTGGTAATTATATTAATTTTTTTCATTGTCTGCTTAATCACATTGTTGCCTACAAAATATTCCTTGCTTTGATACAAGTACTGGAAAAAATGCAAAAATGTGTATTGAGTGATCTCACCTGAAACCCATTCTTTTTTTACAGGTAGGTCTTTGAGTTAGTCATGGAAAATCCCCTGATGAATGTGGCTGGCAAGGAGCCCCATATTTCATACTGTTTGATTCCCCCAGAATACCCTGAAATCTGGAAAGATTTCACGATAGCAGAGTGATAGACCTAAGCATCTATCTTCTGGCTTTTTGTTTGTTTGTTTGTTTTGAGGGCAGTGTCACTGGCCCTCATCTGTGGGAACTGAACCGGGGCCGCTGGCTTCCCAAGCCAGCGCTTAACCACCGCGCCACTCGGCCAGCCCTATCTTCTGGTTTTTAAGTCCCATGGAAGTCCCTGGACCAGTTGTTCCCACATTTTGTTCCTGAGCTATCTGGTTATGTATGAAGTACCTGAGGATTTTCATACGAAAAATCCTGATACAATAGGTGTGGCTTGGGGACAAGGAAATGTGGATTTGTGTCACCCCAAAATTAAGATTGTCATCCTTAAACCATCACTCTTCACAAAAAGCATGCATCAGTGAAAAATAGATTTGCCTCACTACTGCAGTAAAAACTACGGGTGACTCCTCATGGTGGTCCATGCTCAGAGGTGGCAGATGTCAACAACTGAGTAGTATTGGAGTAAATTACCTGCTCTACCTCTTGGGACTGGTCCTATTTACCTGAGTGTCCATCCTCCATATATGAGTTCACATGTTTGAATAACTCTCCAAAGCTGTTACCTTCAGGACTCTCTTCTGCTCCTCACATAGGCACGGAACATTAGCTACACTGGTCATCAACAATAAATAGCGTTGTCATGACACCAATGCCAATAATAGCAGAGGAGCTTGTAGACAGTCAGTTTACCTATTTGTATGTCTTCCACTGCTAGAGACTGTTTGAATCCCCCCCCCACACACACTCCCATTCAGATGTTGAAATCTAGTGCTGAATGTGATGGTGTGTGGAGGTGGGGCCTCTGGGAGGTGATTCGGTCATGAGGGTGGAAACCTCCAGAATGGGATTCATGGCTTTATAAAGGTGACTACAAAGAACTCCTCTTGCCCCTTCCAACCTGTGAGGTTACAATGAAAAGACATATATGAATCAGGCTTTCCCAACCTTTAAAACTGTTAGAAATAAAAAAAAAATTCTGTTGTTTATAGCCACCCAATCTATGGCACTTTGCTATAGCAGCCTGAACTAACTCAGGCTACCCCCTAATATGTAAAACAAATGAAAAACAAATATATTCAGATTATCTATGGCTGGTGAGTTTAACAGCCTAGAACAGGGGTCAGCAAAACATCTTCTGTAAAGGGCAGACAGTCAATAGGTTAGGCTTTGCTGGTCACAGCTACTTGTTGGATGCGGCACTAAAGCACCCACAGATAATATGATATGTATGACACTGGCTGATTTCCAGCTAATCTTTATTTATGGACACTGACATTTACATTTCATATAATTTTCATGTGCCACAGAACATTCTTCTTTTTATTTTTTTTCCCAACCATTAAAAAACTATAACAACCATTCTTAGTTCAAAAGGATATACAAACACAGGCCAGGGCCAGATTGGCCCTCAGGCCATAATTTGCTGATCCCTGGACTAGAGCACCAGCCACAGCCAAGTCCATAACTGTGTGAGCTTGTTTCTTCTGTTCCGCTCTGTTGCATTGTTCTTTGGCATTCCTGTCTCCACCCCACCACCATGCAAATGTATTGGGGACCAGGAAAGAGATTTATTGCAATATCACTGCTCCTACACACACCCTATGTATTCCCATTGTTTTGCTCTGCAGGAGAAATATTACAAACTTCAAATAAAGCCCAGACCTATCATGGGACACAAGAGGCCCTGTGAAGTCTTCCCCGCTGTTTATACTTCAGGTCCCTCATGTGTAAATCTAGACTTGACAGGATGTACCTCACAGAGGTCCTGCATAGCCTCGCCAGAAAAGTAGAGATTAAAAAAAGAAATGTTTTTCATCAGACCGCAGATCTTGCTTGTGAATATCTCTTTATCTCTTATCCATGGAGCAGAGTTTTTTCCACCATCAACCTAAAGCCTAATTAACAAGAGTTAATTCCAGTCTCCTGCTTTTTTCCAACTAACGTGAAAAGACATGAAAAAAGATAATGGTGAATAGAGAGCTGTAGATGTTAAAAAGTTTAACCTATTGGGCCGGTGGAGTGATGCGGTGGTTAAGAGCTGGCTTGGGACGCCAGCGGCCCCGGTTCGGATCCCACATATGAGGGCCAGTGACACTGCCCTCTTAAGAAAAAAAAAAAAAAAGTTTAACCTATTAATATAGGGCAGCATTTCCCAAAGTGTGTTATGCTGAAGGCTGACTCTGTTAGATGTTTTGCCAAAAATCATTTCAAGGTCAAATAAGTTTAGGGAATAGGCATAAAATATCTCTTTTTTCTTGATGATTCTTAATGTGCATTAGTATACTAAATGCTGTGAGGATTCCTGTAATAAAACTGCTTAACTAGGTTAAATCAAGTGTTTCTCAAGCTTATGTGATCAGGAAAGCTTTTTTTTTTTTTTCCTCTTCATTTCACTGTTATTAATATTCCAAGGAACTGATGATCCACAGACTACATTTTGGGAAACACTGATATAGTCAAGGGGGAAGAATGGAAAGATTTTATGCAAGGGAGGGAATTATGTTTTAGAACCATCACTTTGGTGAGGATCAGGCCTTTCTTTCCTGGTTTTTGTCATTTTTGGAAATTACGCCATATTCTATCCATGTGTTCAAGCCAGAAAAACAGGTGCCATGTTTGTTGTGGTGGTAACCTTTAAAAATTATAAAATGCATGCATGGTTTAAAAATTATTCCAATGGTCCAAATGATAGTATGAAAATCAAAAGCCTTCTTCCTCCTCTCTCTCAGCTCTACCCAACTGCCTGGTATACTTTCCAAAGGTACTAAATAGGGTTAGCAGTTTTCATTCACTTCTCAGTTCTTATGGCAACTCTAAATCATATGCACGGGAGCCTTTTGTTTGGGATTATATCATTCAGCAGTACCTACTAAAGGAATTTATTCTCACACTTCTTTCTGCCTCATCCGCCTCCCACATCCACTCTATCACCAAGTTCTATCAGTTCTGCTTTCAAAAGGCATCTCTTCTATCCTCTTCTCTACATCTTCCTCATCAGTAGTCACCAGTGCTCTGTCCTAACTGGTTTCCTACTTCTGGTCCTTTGTCCCTCTAGTCCATTCTTTTATTGTAGTCACAAAGATCTCCTTAAAATATATATCAGATAGTCTCTGGCTTCAAAGTTTTCAGTGGCTTTCCACTGAAATCACACTCAAAATCTCTATCAAAGTCTGAAAGTTTGCATGACCAAGCTCTTACCTACCTTCTCACACTATATTCAGCCTCTCAGCAAATACCTCAACAGACTCCAGCCACATGTGCCTTTTTTCTGTCCCTTGAGCCTTTCTAGCCTTTTTCTCTCCTTACAGCCTTCTCATTTGCTATTTCCTCTGCCCAGACTGCTTTTTCCACCATGTGTTTTTTTTGCCAAGTTGACCCCTATGCCTCTTTCAATATCAATTTAAATCATTCTTTGTCAGAGACCTTCCCAGAGCACCAAGTCTGAGTCAGCCCTTCTGTTTTTTTCTTCATACCATCCTGCTCTTCTCTTTACTACTTTCAACTTGTTATTATATGTTTATTTTTTTAAAACATCAGTAATATCCAAAAGAATATGGAGCATATCTGCTTTATTCAAAACTAAATGCTGTAAAATTGGCACTGTGGCTGGTCACACAATGGACTTAATAATTATTTTTTACATGAATGAAGCTAGCCAGTGGAAAGCTTTCTTACAGTTTCACTTGCTGTCTTTTCTTTACAAAAACCTTAAGCCCCAGGAAAATCCAGATTTTCATTTTTTTCACACTTATTACCCAGAAGACTCATTCACTCATCTCTATTAGGAGCAGAACTTTAAGTTACTCATGTAACGCTCCTCTAAAGCATCAGTTACCATTTCATTTGATTTTATTCTCTTCTTGGGAACTCATTGCACTTATTTTCTGTACCATTCATTTCATGCTGAATTTTAACAACTTGTAACAACTTATCTGCTATTATTAACTAACACCTTATATTTACATGCTTTGTCTTGCCAATGATGTTATGAGTTTATCAAGTACAGGACTGGTACTTAATTTCCTGAAGTATACAGCATGACTCTGAACAGGATAGTTGCATGAAAGAAGGAATTATCCATCTACCCCCTTCAGCTTCCATTTGGTAAGGCTTCAATGTGGGAGTCTGACGAATTTCCTTTCACTCTATTTTCTTCCTTAGCCCTTTTGAGTGTGTTGCCATCATGCTGAAAACGGAAGTTGATATAAAGATAAGTTCTGAGGTCACAGAGAAGTAATTAAGGGAGGAGTGTGGGGACAGAGGACTTGCCCAGAGTTTCTCAGTTCCTCCCTCAGTGTTACAGGTGGTGACGACAACTCAGTAAGGGACTAGGTATGCTCTATAATGCTAAGCGTCTCCTAGAATATATCAAAGAATAACCTGTTCAAGATTTTGAAAATACGGATTTTTAAAACATAAATGAGGCAAAGAGGATTACCTCCTTGAAAATTTTCAATCATTCACTCACTTTCTTATTGTTCACATTTTGAATGAATTAGATCCAAATACCAATTTAATTCAGGAAGTATCTTTGGAATCCAACAAGTTATTCTGTACTTTCCGTTGTCACTTTCAAACTTGTCTAAATAATAATTTTTAATAAATATTAAAAATACTGAATACCTTAGCTACTTTTTTCCCCCAAAAAAGGGTTACAAAGGATCTGCAATGCTTTTATTGTACTGAACCAACCTTCCTTAATCTACTTCTGGAAAATGGAGTAGAAAATTTCAGCCTGAAACAATGTTGTCTTTGTTAGCATAGAACTGTTCAAGGTAAGCAGACATTTTCACAATTACTACCTCTTTTTACCTATCTCAATTGCTACATGACAACAACCTTTTAAGATGAATAGAGTAGGAGGATATTGTCTGTTGTCAATGAGGAAAGTGGACATAGAGGGCTTAATGACATAAGTATGTAGTAGCTAACTTCTAGGGTTGTGTTGGAGTATTCACCTGAACTGAAGAGTGGCTATGAGACAACACTGCTATTCAGGAAGTTCTCAACAGGGTCATTAACCTAGAATTTGCAGGGCCTAAGGTACAATGAAAATTTCGAGCTCCTTGTTGGAAAGTTATTAAAACAGCTGAAGGTAACAGCAGAACATTAAAGCAAGCATGGGACCCTTCTACGTATAGAGCCCTCTGCAACTGCCCGTTTTGCGTTTCCATGAAGCTGGGCCTGCCTGGGGTCTCTGGATGGCTAACATTTGAGTGGTTGGGTATCAAGGAGACTGTGAACTCCTGAAATTGTAGGCAGAACTCTGGGTTAATATGAATATGTTTGTTTCTCATATTTCATAGCTTTTGTCAGATTCTTAAAGTGGCCTGTTAACACAATAAAGTGTAAAGAATGGCTCTTCAAGAGTAACAAATATTCTCACAGAACCCACAATGTCAGAATAGATTGGTAGGGACCAGCCTGTCCATGTCCACTGTGCATGGTTCTTCAGAAGACTGTGTTTTGAATAAATACAAAAACAAAGCCTTCAGGTTGCCCAGATGTTGCCAGAAAGAAATACACTGAAGAACAATGCACCTTCAAAAGACAGAAAAGCAAACAGTGAGCTGCTCAAGATGACCATATTCTTTATAAACCCCAAAGTTACACCCCAAAGTGATCTGTTTTATTTTCACCCCCTTAAAGGTTCTCCCTCTTCTGTAATTAGATGTCATATTCCCTCCTTTAAATAAAGGGAGAAATGTCTCACTGTAAGATTTACCAACTCATTGTAATTTATATCTATTTTATTAATACTTATAACCCAATGTTAGAAGTAAGGTAGGAATTCAATAAAGCAGGCACAGAAGATGCCCTCAGAAGAAGAAAGAGTCCCCCAAAGACCATCATCTTGAGAAATACTACAGATATGGAAATGTTGCAACACTCGAGACAGGCTGGGAAAAATCCCTGCTTAACTCCTAGAAGTTAAGTCACACACAAATATCTCTCAATGTGGATTTTGCTGAAAAGCCTGCTCCTGAAGTTTGAGGGGTTGCCTTACAATTGGATTGAGTCCCTGTGCCCCTTTAGACTAAATATGCTCCTCAGCTAAATCTCCGACTCATAGAAATGGGGCTAGAGAGAGATGAGTAACTGAAACCAGAGTAATTTTCAAGTTTCCATCTGCACAGTGTCAAACTTCTGTTGATGCAGGCTCTCACAAGTAGAAAAGCACAATTCATTTGTTTCCCGGTGAGTCGGCTGTGCCCACTCTGTTCTCGCTCAAGGCACCATGGGGCGCTCTATGATTCAACCCGGCGCCAAAGCTTTTGCAGATGCAGTCAGAACCTTGGTTGCCTCCAGCAGATATAAGTAACTCATCCGTCGAAGAATAAGTGTTCACCATTCTACCCATCCCGAAAGGTGCACGAGTAGGAGGCTGGCACTGAGGACCCCTTCCTGTGGTGTCTAGCGTTCTATTGGTCATTAATTCTTTTCATGGAATGGAATTGCCCTGCGGGGATTCTCACTCGCCTTCCCACCAACCATGTTTTTCCAATTGGAGTCCTCTGTCTGGTACTTGCTCCTTTGCTCTTACGATGCCCAGGCCACAGGAAGAGGGAGAAAACTTTCAACCGGAACAGACCCCGCCCAAGCCGTCCCTGGCCTTTAGCCAGCCAGGCCCGAAGGGGGGCGTCTGGACGGGCGCATCCCGGGCTGGATGGAGGCTAGCGCCGTGCGAGGCCGCGATCGCGGGGAGCGGGAAGCGCAGGGAGGGCAGCCGAGAAGGGCGCCGCGCCACACGTGGCCCGGAGTCCACGCGCGCTCTCTAGGAATAGCCCCAGGGGCCGCGGAGCCCGGCCGAGCCCCGCGCGGGCGCCTCGCTCCCTGGGCCCCCCACTGCCCCAGCGCTGCTATAGCTGCGTTAACCCTGGCGGGCCTGGCCCACAGGCAGCCGTTCCCGCCTCTGCGCGCCCCACCTTGGCGCGCTATGCCGGCGCCCAACGCGCCCAACGCGCGGGCGGTCGGCGGGATGCGGCGGGGGCACCTCCAACCTGCAGAGCCTCCGACAACGCTTGGGTGTCCCCGCGCGCCCCCCCTGCCCGGAGGGGACCCGCCCCTCCGCCCCCACCCCCAGCCCCAGCCCCGCGCCCCCTCCCCGCCGCCGCCACCCGCGCGCTCTGCCTTCCGCGGCGTGGGCTCCGGACCCTGGAATACCTGAGTCTCCGGCTCGGGGTGGGGTTCCACTCGCGCTCCTCTAAAATCCCGGTCCTTCCCCGAGGCTACGGGAAGCACTCCAGCCGCTAGGAAACCGCTCTTGTCTTTCGGCTCCCGAACGTGACACTCTATATATCCGGCTCCGAGACTGGGTGTGGGGCGGGAGGAAGCCACCCTCCCCCCCCGACCTTCCCCGCTGCCGCCGCGGCCTCGTCGTCGGGCGCGGAGCCGGCGGCCGCCGCGACCCGCGCGGGAGGAGGGCGAGGGGCTGGCGGGGGCGACCGCGCCCACAGGCCCACCCCGAGCCTCCATTCATTCAGCACCGAGCGGATCCCACGCTATTACTCCCGTTTTATTTTATTTTATTATTTCTTTCCCCATTCTTTTAATCGGTGGGTGAGGGGAGAGGGAACTTGAAAGGCGCCCCTCTCTGGTTCTGGAAAAGGAGAGCTCCCACTCCGAAAGAAGAGAGGCGAGGACGGAGGGAGGAAGATAGAGACAGACAGACAGACAGAGCACAAAGGGTCAGAGGCTCTGGTCTGAAAGCTAGCAGGACACATCCTTTCCCACCCACCCTAGCAGAAAAGGCAGCCAAAACTCGGGAGTTAGTTCAGCTTGTTTGGTCTGCACACCCCGTGGGAGGGATGCGCTTGTTATCTGCTCCAGACTCTGCGGAGGTGCCCCGCGATGATCCCCCCAGCGCAGTGTCCTTTTAAAAATCCATGAGGGGTTGGAGGCGCGGTTTAGTCCTATCCAGGTTTGGAGGGCAGAAATCAGGCTCTGTCTGCGTAGGGTGCAGGTAGAAGAGGGCAGGTGGATAGGAGACTGGAAAGAATGCGAGCTGAAGGAAGAGCAGCGGGCTAGCTTTGCTCAGCAGCAATCCAATCTCCAGATTGGAAAAAAAAAAAAAAAAAGATTTGTTTCTTAGCCTGACAGCTTGTGGGGTTGGGATTTGGTATGCTCATTGTTCCATTCTAAAAGGAAAAACTGTATGCACCATCAGAGACTTGTAGAGGAATGGACAGGCTCATGAGTGGAGCTATCATAGACCTTAGCGAGACTGTGCTGAAAACCGGGCAACACCCAACCTAATTCCTCAGAAGAGGTGGAAGGTAAATCCTCAAATAGTATGCGATGTTAAAAAAATCCAGAAATGAATATTGCCCTATAAGCTGTCTTCATTCCCCTCATTACAACAATCAATATACAGATAAAAACATAAAATTTAATTCATAAAGGTTAGAATTAATGAAATGAGCTATTTCTTGCATTTAAAATATTACGCCCATTTTAAATTCTCTTCTACTGGACTCTCTTCAATTAAGTGTATTAAGTCAAGTGTAGCCTAAAGACACTGTGGCTAGTTTCCTCTGGTGACTTCCTGAAACCAACAGAAATTGGAAAAGTTGGGACCAAATAAATATACTCTTTGTTACCCCTCCTCCCACTCAATAATACACCTGACTATGTTCTCAAAACATGTATGACAGTACTTGAAAAGATATTGTCAAATGTTAGTGAGAACGTGTTGAAATCACTCATCACACAGCAGGTAGAAGGTAAATTGCTATAACGTTTTGGAAAGCAACTTAGCAACACATTTTAAAGACATAAAATATTTAGTCACTCATTTTTTTTTTAACGCTGTTCTGAACTTTTTGGTAAAAGATTCCCATTTCTTAGAACGTACCCAAAGGAAATAGCCCACAAAATGAGAAATGCCACATGGGCAAAGTCACAGGTGTTTTTACAGCATTATTAATAAAGTAGAAAATAAAAGACATACTTTCAGTGGAATGTTAATAAATAAAATGCAACATTATTATAGATTACAAAATCATAATTTGATTATCCCCATTAAAAGTGATATTTATGTATGGGTAATGTATTAGTTTGCTAGGGCTGCCCTATCAAAATACACAGACTGGGTAGCTTAAACAGAAAGGTATTGTCTCACAAGCTAGAGAGACACAAGGAAGCTAGAAGTCAGTTTGAATTGTCAGCAGGGTTCATTCCTTCTGAGGGCTGTGAGGGAGAATCTGTTTCATGCCTCCCTTCTGGTGAGTTTGCTGGTCATCTCTGTTTTTTCTTGGCTTGTAGAAGCATAATCCAATCTTTGCCTTCATCTACGCATGGTGTTCTCCCTGTGTGAGTGTTTGTGTCCAAGTCCAAATTTCCCCTTTTTATAAGGACACCTTTGGACTAGGGCTTATCCTAATAACCTCATCTGAATTTATTACATCTGCCACACCACAACTTTAGGTCCAAATAAAGTCACATTCTGAGTTACTTAGGGTTAGGACTTCAACCCATGAATTTGGTGGTGGTGGGAGTGGAAAGCGAGGTGATGGGAGGAAGGGCAGAATTTAACAGCTAACAGATAATAACAAAAAAAGGTAACAGTTGAATGGTGGCTCCCAAAAATATGTCCTGGTGCAAATCTCTGGAATCTATGAATGTTACCTCATTCAGATAAAAGGGTCTCTGCAAATCTGATGACGTTAAAGATCTGAGGAGGAGATCATTCTGGAATATGCAGGTGGGACCTAAATCCAATGGCAAGTGCCTTTATAAGCGAAAGGCAGAAGTTGAATTCAGGAACATGAATATTTGACAAGGTGATGTAAAGACGAAGCAGAGATTGGAGTAATATGGCAGGGGAAAAGAAGAAAGAAGAAAGAAAGAAAGAAAGAAAGAAAGAAAGAAAGAAAGAAAGAAAGAAAGAAAGAAAGAAAGAAAGAAAGAAAGAAAGAAAGAAAGAAAGAAAGAGAAAGGAAGGAAGGAAGGAAGGAAGGAAGGAAGGAAGGAAGGAAGGAAGGAAGGAAGGAAGGAAGAACAGGAAGCTAAGGAATGCCCATGGCCACCAGTAGGTGGAAGAGTGAAGGAAGGATCTTCCCTTAGAGCCTCCATAGTGAGCATGGCCCCCATTTGGATTCAGACTTCTAGCCTCCATAACTGTGAGCAAATAAATTCCTATTGTTTAAGGCATCCAGCAATTTATTATGGCAGACCTAGGAAACTAATACAGCCTTTTGTTTGGGGTGGAATTCTCTGTATTTACTTTTTTAATTTGTTCTTGAAATGGTTGAAGACCATTTCAAGTGTGTATTCTAATAGAGTTCTCTTAAAATTCGCATCCACTTTTGAAGGGAAGAACATGCTAAAAATTTCATCATCTTTCAAAGTAAAGTCTCCAGTAGGACCAAACGCAGTTAAAACTGCAAAGGGTTCTGATCCTGTGAAACTTGTCCTATTGTTCTGGATCCTTGCACATGGTATACATATAACTCCTCTTAAGAGGAATTCAGTTCCATACTGGTTTGATTAAAGGGCAATCTCCAGGGCTAATCTCAAAGTCATCATTGCTCAAGGTCAATGTTGAGAAATAGATTATGACAATAACTGACCTCTGCTTTCAAAGTCTTCCCTCCCTCAGTGTTACTCAATGACTTACCATTTTATTCAATCCCATAAAAGAAGTGTTTCTTTGGAAATCTGCCTGAAAATTTTTATTTAGTATGCAAAAATACTTCCAAAATGTGCCAGACCTAAAATAATATGTCAGATCATTCTAATGACACACTGAAGTCGGAGATTTTGAATAAACCCAGTGTTCCAAAGGGATGCTACCATTCCCCAATGCTATCTGTTTAAACAAATACTGCTTCTGTTGACTGACAGTATCATGGAAACAGAGGATTGATTGTGACCTACAGCAGAATCATAAAAATAAAGTGTTTTAGAGCTAGAAAGCTAGTCCTTTGAGCCCACTAACTTACTTTACAATGGTGAAGCCTGGACTTTGTGTTTTGTCTAAGGTCACTGTATCAGTTTTTTGTTGCTGCATAACCAATTACCATCAATTTGGTGTTTTAAACAATATCCACTTATTGTCTCGAAGTTCTGTAGGAGAGTCATCCAGACATGGCATAACTGGGTTCTTTGCTCAGGTATCATGAGGCTGAAATGACAATGTCAGCCTGGGCTCTGATCTCATCTGTGCCTTGGGCCCACTTTCCAGCTCCTCACTGGTTGTTGGCAGGATTTAGTTCCTTACAGTCATAGGACTGAAGGCCTCATTTTCTTACTGGCTATTGGTGAGGGTTTGCTTCATTCTCTTAGAGGCCATCCTCTGGTCCTAACGACGTGCTCTCTCACAGCATAGTTGTTTGTTCCTGTATAGCCAGCAGAAGAAATACCTGTCTCTTCAAATCTCTGACCCCCTTTAAGGGCTGCAACTCAGTTATGGGAGGACCACCTAAGGATACTTTCCCTTTTGATTAATTCAAAATCGATTGATTTGGGGCCTTTAGTTTCATCACATAACACAATCACAGGAGTGAAACCCATCATAGGCAGATTCTTACTCCTTTAAGGAAAAAAAAATTATACAGAATTTATACAATAGATTGCACTGATCTTGGGGGCCATCTTAGAATTGTGTGGACCTGATCCCTTACTTAGATGGCAGGTGGTATTGATAGCATCAGCAGTAGCAAAGTTGCTTCCTACTTTATTGAAGAGTTATTTTTGAATAAGGAAGATTATTTTTCATTATATGGTGTTTTTATGAAGCAGCTCGTTAAGGGGTTTTACAATTTTTTTTATTGTCTTCTTTTCCCTATGAAGATATACAGGTCTTTAAAAGTTATATAACTTCTTCATTCACCATTGAGAAAGCATAAGAAATTAGAGCTAAACTCATATTCTCTAATTCCAAGTATAGTATCTACTGAGCTGATGGTCCCTTAAAACTTGTGTCATAAATATCGAGTCCTTTGAGAATACTATTGAGAATTCTTTTGAGAATCTTGTTAACACGAATGTAACAGAGTTACAGCTGAGTTCACTAAAGGCATATCCTCTCAATTTACTATTATGTTGACATTAAAAGTAATAAATTAATACAAATGAAATTATTCTCAATTTTGGTGTTCAATGTTCCTCTAAATCCAGTGCCTTAGACCACTCGGCCACGCTACCCGATATTCCTCTACTTCCCAATGTAAGAAGAAAAAAAAAAAAAGCCGGTAACATGCTTCACAGTTCTACATTGAGATTTACATATACGCAAGTTTAACAGTGGATTATTTACTAAAGCAATATAGGTTTGTCCAGGGAGTGACATTCTCAGCAGCTTTCACTTTGGTTATTCTTCATTGCTTTAGGAAAACTTTTTTTAATTAAAAAGGTCAAACATGCTCACTTGAAAATTTTAAGAAATGCAATATATTTTAACAAAGTAAAAAACAGATTGACTCCCACTGCTCTGAGACAACTTCTAATTGTGAAAGTTTATTATATGTCCATCTCAACATCTCTTGTTGCTTAGTTTAGTGTTGCTGCCAGGATACTGGCTCTGCCCTCATCCCCATTATCAGGACTGCTTACTCCTGATTCTTAACTGTGTTGCTCCTGCCTGACATGTCTGCTGGTACAACATCGCCTATCTGTTCTGGGCATACTGCTAGGCTCTGTTTCTACCAGCTTCCATTAAATAAGAGGCGCTGATGATTTTGATGAACAATTGCATTTTCTTCTTATGTGTGGGTATTGTGGCTGCTCTTAAGAGAATCTAACATGTTAAAGTGTCATATAGTTCAAGCAATTTCACCATGTTGAAAAGTATGCAGTGACCCTCACTGGGGGTGCCAGGATTGCTCAGATATGATTTGAACAATCTTTCCTGCTCTCAACTCTCTTTTGCTTCTAAAGTAGGACCTGCTATCAGCCCATGTGAGTTCAGATCCCCATTTTGCACTCTCCACGTCTTCATTCCATCTGCTGTCCACAGGTTCTGCCCTTCCACCATCCCTCAGTTTTCTGTCTCCTATCTCTTTTTTCTCCTTTTTGGTAAGTCTTCCCAGCTAATTATTTCCAGTTCCTCTCCCTTTTCCTTGCTCTGCGTTTTATCAGCTCTTTGTCTAGTCTCTATCCTCCAACTCCTTTGAAGGCCTCTAGTTGGCTGAATTGAGTCTTGGTCACTTATGGCTTTGAAATACCATCTTCATAGTATACATCTTCTTTTTCTTCAAAGCAACACGAATAGGTTTTTGCCACTTCCAAAAATAATTAAGACTGCCCCTCACACATATTTAAAATTCCTATCACCCTTAAACGCCACATCACTGTAAGTGGTTTTTATATATTTGCACATTCAATTCTCACAAGAACCCTAGCTGTGGGCACTATTATTATCCCTATTTTACAGCTGAAACAACTGAAAAAAATTAATTGGAGTAAATTATAAAAGATTCAAAATTGATGGCAGTGAAGAATGGTGGCAGTATCTTCGTAACCTGAAATAGTGTGTGTGTGTGTGTGTGTGTGTGTGTGTGTGTGAGAGCAAAACTGCATTTATGAATCCATACTTTTGACATACTTGCTCTTTTGAAGAATAATAGAACAACTTTTCTTATTCAGCAAATAGGAGATGAGAGTGTTGGGGAATCTAACAGTGATTAAATAATAATCAATTTATTTAAAAACCAGGCTCTTAAATACTTTCTGCCACTGATTTTTGAATGACTGTGTTTCACACATGGGATTTTATTTTCATATATGTATATATGAAATGTTTCATGAACAGCCTGTCCTCTAGTGCTAGATCTTTGCCATGTGATCAGGTCATACTTGAGTTTCTTGATGACAGCTGAGTTAGCATGGTCTTTATTTCCCTTTCCAGTTCTATTTATTTTATGTTCTGTGATTTTTCTTTCCCACTCTAGAGGGTTGCTCATTATCCGCCCCCCCCAAACTAATCAAAAGAACACTTCAGTTCTAAGAATTCTCTTTATTCAACATAAATCAGGAGTTATTCATGTCAACAAGCTCAGGAAATTATTTAACAAGTTCCTTGACAACAAGCCCTTGAATCTATTTTAAAGTAATGATACAATGTAGAGACTCCATACTTGCTTGTTGAATGAATTAATTGAAATTCAAGTCAGTGGAGTTACGACCATTGCATGATTTGTTCAACATCTATGAAGAGCTTAAAATAGCAGGGTTTTACCTTTAAAAATTGCTTTCCTAGCCTTTAAGTTATCAAGACAGTTCTATTATGAGTAGCTTCTCTTTGGGAGAAGTGACCTGATAAGAATAAGAAATAAATGAGCAGTGTTAGGTCTGCAAAAAAGGGGAGCGTTGCATTAGATCACACTTCATTCTAAAAAGAATTGGAGGGTGGAAAATAAAAGGCTTCCTATTTCAATTAAAAACATGGCTGTTTTGTTCTCCAGGAGGCTGCTTTGAATTGAAACAGGAAGCCTGTGGTATTAAGATTTATGGCTTGTCCGTTATGCACAAGGCCACAATGTGAAATAAAACATGTGTATTTTCTATTAAAATTTTTAGAAAAAAGCCATGATGCAATTGAGGAAGTTCCATTAATGCTGACTCAGCACCTGAGTTCATGTGTTTCCTAGCCTTTGGTCCCATTCTGAAGACAGGACACTCAGCTTTAATATGCTTCATGCCACTCTTTTTAGGATCTGTCTCACCCCCAGCAAACAGCTCAGGAGCCAAAAACATAAAGGAGGCTTGGTGAGCTCCCACGAGTTGTAGGCCTTAGGCTAGGCACAGGTGAGATGTGGAGCTCCTGGGCTTCCCTCTTTCTACTCCTGAGTTTTCTAAGTATAGGGTTGTCAGAGAGGTCATGACGTATTTTGTCTATGTTTTTCAAAGGTCATTTATTTATATAAAGAACAAAGATCAATCAATGATATATTGCCCATTTTGTTTGATAACCTTTTGCCATCTTTCAGTGAGCTTCATAATTCCTCGTTCATAGAAGGACCTGTCTTTATTTGTGGAAAACTGAACAAGGTGCTGATTTACAACCTCATCTGCATTGAACCACATCTGAGTTTTGAAGACAGCAAAACAAGTGCAAGTCTGACAGCACAAGGTCAGGCGAGTATGGTGGGTATGGCAACACATCCCATCCAAGCTCCATCCAAGCTCCAAAAATTTTTGATGGGTGATCAAACTTGTGTGTGGTCTTGGGTTATCGCGATGGAACACAACTCCTTTCTCTGGACATTTCTGGATGATGGATTTGTTCAAAATGTCCAATTGCTGACAGTCCACATTCTAATTGATTGTTTGGTTTCTTGGTAGGAGCTCAGAAAACACAATACCTTTAAAATCCCACCACACTGAGAGCATAACCTTCCTCTGATGAATATCTGCTTTCGATGTCATTTGAGGCGAATCATGACATGGGGACCAAGACCGTTTGCATATCACATTGTTGTAAACGACCCACTTCTCATTACCAGTTATTAGCTGCTTCAAAAAAGGATCGTTTTCCTCACGTTTAATGAGCAGATTGCAGATGTTTATATGCGCTGTCAAATGAACTTCTTTGAGTTCATGTGGAACCCAAATATCGAGCTTGCTTATGTATCCCATCTTCTTCAGGTGGTCATGAACATTTGAATGACGGATGTTCAATGTTTCTGCAATCTCTCGTTTTGTGTAACGTGGGTTTGACTCGATCAATGCCTTTATTTTGTCATCATCAATCTGGGTGGGCCTCCCTGACTGAGGAGCGTCATTAAGATCAAAATCACCAGCACAGAATTTCATGAACGATCGTTGGCGCTGACATTCTTGTAGAGCATTGTCACCGTAAACTTTATGCAACCTTTCACAAGCTTGATGTGTATTCTTCCCTTTATGGAAGTAAAAGAGTAAAATATGGCAAAAATGCACAGTTTGGTCTTCCATCTTCAACTTGTTATAAAATCTCTAAAACTCAACCAAATCACTCATTTTTTTTTTTTTTTTTTTTTTTTTTTTTTAGAATGAAGCCAGAACTGTCAGTTGTCAAATGACATGGAATAACATGGATACGAATGACTCTAGTACTTCCAAAAATGAACTAGTGCCATCTGTCGCAAACATGCGTCATGACTTTTCCGACAACCCAATAGTAATGACCTAAATCCAAAGCACCTGAACTGACAAATGCTAATGGAGAACTATTCAAGGACCAGGCTAATCACTGGATTGCTCTTCCACCTCCCAGCATCAGTCTCATTCCTTTATTATCCAATGTTTATGTAATATTAAATTTGAATGAAGCCTACCCTGCTTTCAAAGAGCCTGCGATCTAGTGAGAGAAGCTGGGGTTCCGACGATAATACAGTGTCATAAATAACACTCTAGGGGACAGTCTACTAGTGCAAAAAAGGGCACACCCCCCAGTGAAGAATATGGGGTTCGGAGGAGAGTTTGGTACAGGAAGGATTCTCCTTGATAAGTAGGAGATATTTCCTTGATGGAATGAGACTTTGGGGTAGCATGTGGGAAGAACTGCCCATGCAGAATAAAAAAATAGCTTGTGTATTTCAGAAAGTAAATAAGAAACCATGGAGTGTTTCGAGGAACCTCAACACATTTCCTGTTGCTGCAACATAAATGTGGGAAGCGGGCACTGAGGGGTATGCAGCAGAGACCTGCCCACACAGAGTCTCTTGGATGCTGGGCTAAAGCATTTAGATTGTGTTCTACAGGGAATGAAGAAATTCTGTAGGGTTAGAGGCAGGAAATAACAGGAGTAGGTTTCATTTTCAGTAAACCACAGTAGTAGCTGTGAATGAGATAAATTTGAGAGGAGCAAGCCTGAAAGAAAAACAATAGTTGGAGATCTGAAGTAATCTGGAGATATTGGAAATGATCATTGACTTTCAGTTTCAGGACACTTGTAAGAAAATATTGCCATTAGGTATTTGGAGGGCACAGGGTCTGGAGCCTGATGGCCAGGGTTTGAATTTTGGCCCACCACTAGGTGACCTTGGGTAAGTTAGTAATCTCCAAGTTACATTATCTTCCTGTGTAAAATGGGGATGAAAATAAAGATATCTTATTAGTTACTATGAAAATTAAACAAGATAACTAGTGTATATTGCATAGCACAGTGCCTGGTGTTATATAGTACTCAATGTTAGCCATTCTCATCACCTAATAAAGAGAAAAAAATGAAAAATAGAATATAGTGAGGAATACAATGGCAGTTCCAGATAACTTAAAACCATACTTCTTCTAACCTAAAACGATAAAAAAAATATTTTTATTCCAGCAAGGAGACAATACAAAAAACTCTATCAGAATGAAAAAGTCAAGGGACTATATTTGTTTTCCCACAAAAAACAAAATCCTAGACATATTGACATGCGTCCTAGTTTTCAAGATGCCAAGTTGTACAGTTGGTATGGCCTATGTTAAGGTAGATACAGAAAAAAAAATTCAAAGAATGATGGTATCAATATTTCTGCAGTGTGTTCACTGATGATGAGAAGCATTTGATATCAGTAACTACAGATTCTATCAACATTTGAAAAGCTTCACTGCTCAGAGATGTTTAAAGAAATCTCAGTTCTTTCTGGCCGGCTTCATCAGATTCCACAGTATCTTTACTTGTCTGTCTGATGAAAATGAAGAGAAGGACAGATGTGAGGCTGTTCATTTTACTCAATCTATTTGCTATGTATTTAGTACTTTTATTTTTGATTTTTGATGTATTCAAATTTTGTAATTCTATTTATTTTCTGTATTTAAAATGGAATTATTTCCCAATGTTTTAAAATACAAAAAGTACTATTGAGAGTTTAAAATAACATCAAAAGGAAGTAATCAGCCATATTTTCACAAAGCCCTAACTTAATAGTCTTTTATGACTGCCCCTTTTATGACAGGCTGGTACCTGTCAATCTCATGAAATGTGGAAGCCTTCTCTTGCCCCAGTCCTGTTTGTCATAGTTTTGAAAATGGGACATGGACAATTATTGACTCCCCTTGGTAGAGTCAACCTTTTAGTTATGCTAAAGATGACCAGAAAGTTCTTTGTTATATTATGAAGAAAATAGTTTTCTCTGTTCTGCAGTTCCCCTGCAATCTATTTATAACTAACTCATGCATTTAACAGAAAGGAAACTGAATTGTTACAAGGAAACACATTCATTTTTTTTTCAGTCTTTACAGACTTCTAGATTGAGACAATTTAAATCTGTAGAATTCAGTACTATGCAATTAGCCAGAAAAGCCAGGGTAGAACAAATTTTTGCTAGGAATTTTCAGATATTAGGACAGACATAGTAGGAACTAGTACTTTAAGAAGTGAAGTGTGAAACACCAAACTATCAAACTTCAAATATAACAAAAAAGAAAGTCTAGGTGACTTTTGGTTTGGGTATCACTTTTTAGATACAACATGAAAGCACAATCTATAAAATAAAAAAATTGATAACTGAACTTTATTAAAACGAAAGTCTTCTGCTCTGCAAAAGGCACTGTTAAGAAAATGAAAAGGCAAGACACAGACTGGGAAAACACTTTTCCAAAAGACACATGTGATAATAGACTGTTATGCAAAATATACAAGGGACTCTTAAAACTCAACAATAAGAAAACAAACAACTCAATTTAAACTGGGCCAAAGATTGGAATCTCACCAAACAAGAAATACAGGTGGTGAATAGCATATGAAAAGATGATCAATATCATGTTATTAGGAAATTACAAAGAAAAACAACAATGTGATACCACTACACACTTATTAGAATGGCCCAAATTCAAAAAATTGACACCACCAAATGCTGGTGAGTCTGCAGAGCATATTACCCTTACCATACAATCCAGGAATTATACTCCTTGGTATTTACCCAAGTGAGTTGAATGCCTATATCCACACAAAAACCTGCACATAAATTTTATCGCAGCTTCGTTCATAATTGCTAAACCTTGAAAGCAATCAAGATGCCCTTCAGTAGGCAAGTGAGTAAACAAGCCCTAGCACATCCTTACAATGGAATATTATTCAGTGCTAAAAAGAAATGAGCTATCAAGCCATAAAATGATATGGAGGAAACAGAATTGCATATTAGTAAGTGAAAGAAGTCAATCTGAAAATGCTACATACCATATGATTCCAACTATATGACACTATGGAAAAGGCAAACTATGGAGACAGTAAAAAGAGCATTTTTTAATGTCAGAGTAATACTCCGTTATATATATATATATATATATATATATATATATATATATATATATTTCACAATTTCTTTATACAATCAAGATGCCCTTCAATAGGTGAATTCAATATATGAAACCTATGAAGATTTACATTCTGAACACATAGAAAAAGAAAATTCTTTAGATAACTAGCCGTTAACCAAGGTAACCTGTCACCAGGTAGACATAGAGATTGGGTTAAGTGTGTTTATGATCAGAATATGAAGCATGTGTTTTGTATCTAGGATCTAAGACAGAGTTGATATTTCCACTTAATATATATCTGTTCTATATTATACAAAAAGATGAAAATATGAACCAATTTAGCTGACTATAAATCTGGTAAGAAAAACTAACAAGGGTGGCCTATAATACAATAAGATATCCTACCTATGAGCATAGAGTAGGAAGTCTAGAGTTAAACACTCAACAAACGAAAGTAAAGTGAAATAATAACCCACAATGATCAAATGAACTTTATACAGGAATGGTTTAATGTGAGAAAAACTATTACTATGGTAGGTCATGTTAGCAGATCAACTCACAAAAACAAATAATTCTTTCATTAGCTGCCAAAAAAGGACATATGATAAAATTCAGTATCCATTTCTTGTTTAAAAACTTTTTTTTTAACAAATCAGATTTTGAAATTAATTTCCTTAATCTATAAAAGAATATTTGCTACAGGCCAATGGCTAAAATAATATTTAAGAGTGAAATACTAGAAACAGCTTTATTAAAACCAAGGAAAAATTTAGTATGGAGACTTGCATTAGTTAGAACTCCATTTAATTGAAGCGAAAAGGGAATTTGTTGGCAAGCTTTCAAGGTTTCACAGATTTGTTGATAGGCTGGAAGGCCAGGCTTGAAACAACAGGATTCAAGGAACTCATGAAGATGTGAAAGGAGGGTACAAAGCAGGGACACTCTGTGGTCAGAAAGAAGTCCTCGTGCAGCCCATCCACCAGAGATGCCTTAGCTGCAATGAGTATTACCTCTAGTAGTATGTACAATGTTGGCTCACTGGCTCCAGATGCAAAGTCCCAGGAGAAAGTCACTTGGCTAACTCTCCCACCAACACTGCAATACTACATATAATGGGAGTGCCCTCCAAATAGAGGTGGGGTCCTAATAGGATAGGGAAAATGAATGTTCGATCTCCTTAAATGACCTCACTACCATTGCTATGATTTATCATCTTTGTTTGAAGATTAAAATATTTTAGGGAATCAACTGAATCTAATAGCAAAAGATAAGAACTTTGTGAGGAATTTGGATTAAAAAATACACAGAAAAACTACAGTTTGCCTTAAAATGTCAATAACCAGTCAGAGAATATGATGAAAGGAAATATTACTTTTACAGTAGCAAAAATAGGAAAGTTTCAGAAATCATTAGAGAATCATGATTATTGCAAAATGTTGCATTCCATTGCATTCCAGAGGATTTATGGAGGCTTGGAAGTTTCCCAATGTATATTCTAGGTTTTCTTAATCTTTATTTTTATTTTTACTTTTTTTATTTTTTATTTTTTTATTGTTAAATAAACATTTTTGTTTTCTTTTTGTTTTGAATTAGCTTCAGGTGTACAACACAGTGTAATAGTTACACTTTTTACCCCTCAAAATGACACCACCCCTCCCCCAATTCTCCACCCAACTTCTTCCCCCCCCCGCCATATCATACATATCTATTACAATTCCTTTGACTCCCTTCCACAGTATAATCCACATCCTGTGACTGTCTATATATTCAATTACAGTTGCCATACAATATTATACAACCTCAGTTTCAGGTATACAGTGCAGTGATCAAGCCTCTACTCCATCCATGAAGTGGTCTCCTTAACAAGACATGTGACCATCTGACACCGCACAAAATATTTACAACATTATTATATTCCCCGAACTGTCTTTTGTATCCCTGTGGCAATATTGTAGTTACCTATTTATGCTTGTCTAATCCCTTCCCCTTCTCCCTCATTCCCACCCCCTTCCCAACTAGCAACCCTGTTTTTCCTCTATATCGATGAGACTGTTTCTGTTTACCTTTCTCATTCATTCAGTTTTCCGAATTCCACATATAAGTGAGATCATATGGTATTTGTCTTTCTCCGACTGACTTATTTCACTTAACATAGTAGTCTCTAGGTCCATCTATATCGTTGCAAATGGTACGATTTCATTCTTCTTTATAGCGAAGTAATACTCCATTGTATAAATATATCACAGTTTCTTAATCCAGTCATCTACTGATCGGCATTTCGGTTGTTTCCAAGTCTTGGCTATTGTAAATAGTGCTGCAATAAACATAGGGGTGCATATATTTTTTCGAATTAGCGTCTTGGATTCTTCTGCGTAGATACCCCAGAGTGGAATTGCTGGGTCAAAAGGTAGTTCCATTTCCAGTTTTTTGAGATACTTCCATACTGATTTCCATAATGGCTGCACCAATTTGCAGTCCCTCCAACAGTGCACCAGGGTTCCCTTTTCTCCACACCCTCGCCAGCACTTGTTGTTTCTTGATTTGTTGATGATAGCCATTCTGACCGAAGTGAGGTGGTATCTCATTGTGGTTTTTATTTGCATTTCTATGATGATTAGTGAGGTTGAACATTTTTTCATATGCCTGTTGGCCATCTGTATGTCCTCTTTAGAGAAATGCCTTTTCATATTCTCTGTCGATTTTTTAATTGGGTTGTTTGTTTTTTTGGTGTTTAGTTTCATGAGTGTTTTATAAATTTTGGATATCAACCCCTTATCAGATATATCATTGGCAAATATCTTCTCCCATTCAGTAGGCTGCCTTTTTGTTTTATTGATGATTTCCTTTGCTGTGAAAAAACTTTTAAGTTTGATGTAATCCAATATGTTCATTTTTTCTTTTATTTCCCTTGCCCGAGGGGATATATCAGTAAAAATATTAGTCAGGGTAATGTCTGCAAACTTACTCCCTATGTTTTCTTCTAGGAGTTTTATGGTTTCAGGTCTTACATTTAAATCTTTAATCCATTTTGAGTTTGTTTTCGTATATGGTATAAGTAGGTGGTCCATTTTCATTTTTTTGCACGTGTCCAGTTTTCCCAGCACCATTTATTAAATAGACTATCTTTACTCCAATGTAAATTCTTGCTTCCATTGTCATAGATTAAATAACTGTATATGGATGGGTTTATTGCTGGGCTCTCTATTCTGTTCCATTGGTCTATGTGTCTATTTTTATGCCAGTACCATACTGTTTTGATTACTGTAGGCTTGTAGTATGTTTTGATGTCAGGTAGTGTGATGCCTCCCACTTTGTGCTTATTTCTCAGGATTGCTGTGGCTATTCAGGGTCTTTTGTGGTTCCACATAAATTTTAGGATTCTATGTTCTATTTCTGAGAAAAATGTCCTTGGTAGTTTGATTGGAATTGCATTGAATCTATATATTGCCTTAGGTAGTATAGACATTTTAACTATATTAATTCTTCCTATTCATGAGCATGGTATGTATTTCCATTTATTTGTATCTTTTTTGATTTCTCTCTTCAGTGTCTCATAATTTTCTGAGTACAGGTCTTTTACTTCTTTAGTTAAATTGATTCCTAGATATTTTATTGTTTTTGAAACAATTGTAAAAGGGATTATTGGTGTATAGAAATGCCACTGATTTCTGAATATTAATTTTGTATCCTGCTACCTTACCAAATTCGTTTATCAGTTCTAGCAGTTTTTTGGTGGAGTCTTTGGGATTCTCTATATATAGTATCATGTCATCTGCATATAAAATGACAATTTTACTTCCTCTTTTCCAATTTGGATGCCTTTTATTTCATTTTCTTGTTTGATTGCTGTGGCTAGAACTTCCAGAATTATGTTAAATAGAAGTGGTGAAAGTGGGCAGCCTTGTCTTGTTCCTGATCTTAAGTGGAAAGGTTTTAGCCTTTCCCCATTGAGTACGATGTTTGCTGTGGGCTTATCATATATGGTCTTTATTATGTTGAGATATGATCTCACTATTCCCACTTTGCTAAGAGTTTTTATCATAAAAGGCTGCTGGACTTTGTCAAATGCCTTTTCTGCATCTATTGATATGATCATATGATTTTTATTTTTCATTTCATTAATGTGATGTATTATGTTAATTGATTTGCAGATATGGAACCAGCCTTGCATACCAGGAATGAATCCCACCTGATCATGGTGTATGATCTTTTTAATGAGATGCTGAATTCAGTTTGCTAGTATTTTGTTGAGAATTTTTGCATCTATGTTCATTAGGGATATTGGCCTGTAGTTTTCCTTTTTTGTAATATCTTTGTCTGACTTAGGAATCAGGGTGATAGTGGCTTCATAGAAAGAGTTTGGAAGCCTTCCCTCCTGTATTTTTTGGAATAGTTTGAGGAGAATAGGCATTAATTCTTTTTTGAATGTTTTGTAAAATTCACCTGTGTAGCCATCTGGTCCAGGGCTTTTGTTTGTTGGAAGATTGTTCATTAGTGATTCAATTTCTTTGGCAATAATCAGTCTGTTAAGAGTTTCTGTTTCTTTTTGGTTCAGACTTGGTAGATTGTATGCTTTTAGAAATTTATCCATTTCTTCCAGATTGTCGAATTTGTTAGCATGTAGTTGCTCATAGTAGTTTCTTAACATTTTCTGTATTTCTGTGGTATCTGTTGTCACTTCTCCTCTTTCATTTCTGATTTTATTAATTTGGGTCCTCTCTTTTTCTTGGTTAGTCTGGCTAAGGGCTTGTTGATTTTGTTTATCTTTTCAAAAAACCAACTCTTGGTTTCATTGATCTTTTCTATTGTTTCTTTGTTCTCTATTTCATTTATTTCTGCTCTGGTCTTTATTATTTCCTTCCTTATACTCCCTTTAAGCTTGTTTTGCTGTTTTGTTTTTTTTTTTCAAGTTCCCTTAGGTGTAAAGATAGTTTGTTGATTTGAGATTTTTCTTCCTTCTTTAGGTAGGCCTGCACTGCTATGAACTTCCCACTTAGGACTGCTTTTGCCACTTCCCAGAGATTTGGGGCCGTGGTGTTTTCATTTTTGTTTGTCTCAAGGTATCGTTTGATTTCCTCCTTGATCTCATTTTTGACCCACTCACTATTTAGTAGCTTGTTATTTAGCCTCCATGTATTTGTAAGCTTTCCAGATTTCTTCTTATAATTGATTTCTAGTTGTATAGCATTGTGGTCAGAGAAGATACTTGATATGATTTCAATCTTTTTAAATTTGTTGAGACTTGTTTTGTGGCCTAACATGTGGTCTATCTTGGAGAAAAATGTATATTTTGTAGCTTTGGGGTGAAATGCTCTAAAAATATCAATTAAATCCAGCTAGTCTAAAGTGTCATTTAAGGCCACTGTTTCTGTGTTGATTTTCTGTCTGGAGGATCTGTCCATTGGTGACAACGGGGTGTTGCCACCCCTACTATGATAGTGTTGCTGTTGATCTCTGTCTTTATGTCTGTCAAAATCTGTTTTATATATTTAGGAGCTCCTATATTGGGTGCATAGATGTTTACTAGGGTTATGTCCTCTTGTTGAATTGATCCCTTTATTATTATGTAGTGCCCTTCTTTGTCTTTTATTGTAGTCTTCATTATAAAGTCTATTTTGTCTGAAATAAGTATTGCTACTCCAGCTTTTTTCTCATTTCCATTTGCATGAAATATCTTATTCCATCCCTTTACTTTCAATCTGTGTGTGTCTTTTGATCTGAGATGAGTCTCTTATAGACAGCATATGCACAGGTCCTGTTTTCTTATCCACTCAGCCACTTGTGTCTTTTGATTGGAGCATTTAGCCCATTCACATTTAAAGTGATTACTGATAGGTGCATATTTATTGCCATTTTGTTATTTGTATTTCTTCCTGGGTTATCTTGTTTTCCCCTTTCTACTGTTTAAAAAAGCTCTTTTAACATTTGCTGCAATATTGGCTTGGTGGTAATGAACTCCTTAAGCTTCTTCTTTTCTGAGAAGCTCTTTATATCTCCTTCAATTTTAAGTGATAGCCATGCTGGGTAGAGCAATCTTGGTTGTAGACCTTTATTTTGTGTCACTTTGAATATCTCCTGTCACTCCCTTCTGGCCAGCAGAGTTTCTGAAGAAAAGTCAGCTGTTAGTCTAACAGGAGTTCCTTTGTATGTAACCTGCTGTCTTTCTCTTGCTGCTTTTAGGATTCTGTCTCTGTCTTTAAGCTTTGCCATTTTAACTATGATGTGTCTTGGTGTGGGCCTGTTTGGGTTCAGCCTGTTTGGAACCCTCTGCACATCCTGGGCTTGTATGTCGATTTCCTTCACCAGGGTAGGGAAGTCTTCAGTCATTATTTCTTTAAATACATTCTCAATCCCTCGCTTCTTCTCTTCTCCTTCTGGTATTCCTATGATGTAAAAATTGTTGCGTTCCATGTTGTCCCAGAGGTCTCTTAAACTATTTTCATTCTTTTTTATTCTTTTTTCTTTTTGTTGTTCCAGCTGGGTGATTTCTGCTATTTTGTCTTCTAATTCGCTGATCCGCTCCTCTGCTTCATCTATTTTACTGGTGATTTCTTCGAGTGTGTTCTTCACTTCAGTTATTGTATTCTTTAGTTCTAACTGGTTCTTTTTTATGGTTTCCCTATCCTTCTTTATGTCCTTGCTAAGTCCCTTAAATGTTCTTATTAGTAGTGTTCTAAACTCTGTCTCTGAAAGTTTGGATACCTCTGTTTCATTTAGTTCCATTTCTAGAGTTTTTTTCTGATCTTTACTTGGTACATGTTTCTCTGTTTCTTCATTCTGGCTGTCGTTCTGTGAATGCTTGGATGTATTAGATAGATCACCTAGAAAGAAGAGAGAGAAGAAAAAAAAGAGGTGGGGGGCTCTCTGTCCTCTATAATCTGCAGACCACTTGCTCAGCAATAGAGAGTCTCTGGGCAACTCAGCACCAGCTGTTGGGGGGAAGAGCTTAACGTGTTATGTGCCGGCCTCCCTCTCAGGCTTGCAGTGAGCTTTCCGCAATTAGCTGCTGTGTGCTCTGAAACCGTGTTCACTACCAAAAAAAATTCTTCACAGGTTGTTGCAGGTTGCCCACTACTGCAAAAAAACCCCAACCCTCTGTGGCCTGCGTAGATGTGGGCCAGGCACCGGGGCTCAGGGTGCCTCTGGCAACACAGCTCTGGTGGGTGGGGCAGGCCCCCAAGGCACCACTTGATGTGGTCAGTGGGCCCCACCAAGTCAGAGCAGCATGCACTCTGCACCAGCAATCAATCCACACAAACTCGCCAGGAAAGCCTCAGTAGGATCACTCAGGTGCACTGCTCCCTGCCCAACACTCAGGAAAACTCCCCATCTCAAAGCTTTCTTAATCTTTTACCCTTGAGGAATCCTTACAATAATGTCCAGGTCTCAGGAACTCTTGTGTAAAAATTATATTTACAGTTCATGGTACATTAATGTGATCAATACATTGTAGATATAATGAGCCAATTTTCATTGCTGGTGATCATTGAGTAAAGAATAATATTTTTCTCATGATCTGTTTCTGCTGCACAACTTATTAGCTTACATTTGTGTGTGTGACTTCCTCTTCCCAGAAAGGATGTTCACTTTAATGCAAATCAGTAGTGCTGATAATGAACACTTCAATTGCTTTTTCTTACTTGATTTTATTTTTAACTTATCCAAGTAGGTCTAAAAATCTTAACAAATTTTTACTATGTAAGATGTTAATTTGGTATAATGTGGTAGATGTAGTAGACAGTATATGTACAAATATGTTTTTTGTTTGTTTGTTTTTAAGATTTTATGGAGGAATTGGGGGAGGGGAACAGACAAGTTGCTGTCCTTTTGTTCTTCAGCCTAGCTGTGGAGGATGTCGCTTCACTGGCCCATGTTGGTATTATCATTGCGCTCTTCTCGGGTGAGGCAGTCACTTGCCGGCTGCCAGCCACTAATGGTACCTCACAGCAGCCCACTACAGCAGGGACTGCAGCCTACACCTTCGCCAGCTACTCATGGCAGCCCAGCTCCAGGTTGAGCTGTTGTTCACCATCTTAGCTGTAGAGGGCAGTGTCACTGGCCCTCATGTGGGGTCCAAACCCAGGCCCTGCTGCTCAGGGCTGGTGTCCCAGGCCAATTCCTAACCAATGGCCGGCCTGTATGTTGTTGCTGTTTCTTTTTGTTTTTAAAATTAAAATGACATTTTAGCCAAACATTTTTGGAAAAGAGCTAGATAACTAAGCTTTGCTTATTTTTCTCACAATTAATCTTTGATTTTTATCAATTTTAAAAATCCATAAGGCAAACACAATAAATTTCTGGTAAATCACTACCTTAAGCCAAATGGAATTCCAATTTTCTAAAGGTGGCTTTGGTAGATTTAATATAAATAATCATTATTAATTGATTTTAACTACTGGTATTTACAACATAAAAATTTATTGACCATGTCGAACAGCGAAGCTACTAAAGTCATAAACTGAAGTTATGTGAATGAAAATATGACCCAAGATATAATTTTACATATACTTTGAAAAAGTTTCTTACAAAGTAACATGATCAGACTTATAGTCCTAGCTGTTTCAACATTATTATATAAGCATTCTTGATCTTTTTATAGAAATATTTATGCATAAATGTGCTGTTTTGACACACTAAGTGTGAAGAATGATCTTCACCTCATTATTGTGAATCCTATGCTTGATTTGTGCTACACAAATACTCAATTCTGGATTCAAGTTCAGATAAGCGCACACACACACACACACACACACACACACTTCATTTTTAACTCAAATGAGATTTCTCTCCTTGTTCTGTATGCTTGTTAACACAAGAAAAGTCTTGATTATACATGTTAAGAAACTAAAAACTGCAGCAGTGGTCATTGGTTTCCCCTGGTTTGCATGATATTCTTCTTCAACAGAAACCCAGAGCTGGTCTAATGGCAGATTGGTAAATCTCATTTTAAGTGTAGCTCATAAAGTTATTTCTTCTGCCAAAGCCACATTTTCAGGCTGAGTAGAAGATTCAGTGAGAAGGGACTGGAAATATTGTTTAACTTGAACCTGCAGTTCTTCTGACTGGTTTTCAACAATACTTGAAAATTGCTGATATCATTTCTTACTCTCGAATTCAAGCAGCCATGGAAACATTTAAAGATTTCATTTTACACCATGATTTTCCCAAAGATCAAGTTTCTTTTTAAACCAAGAATCATGTCATATGAAGTCAAAACACTTTTTCCAAGCTGTGCAGATACCTGTTCAATTGGTTTATGTGATGAAAATGTCTCCAAAGGAAGCTAATTTCCATAGCCTTTCTTAATCTTCAAGGCATGCAGGAAAATCTAGACTACTGCCTTCTTGAAATGGCTTCTGAAATTCATCTTTCAACTCAAATAGCTTGGTAAACTACCAAGTTTCTGTGTGTTGCAGATTTATTTGTTCTTAGTCTAGATTTTTCAGAGTGGTCTTTGCTTGAGTAACTGGTCTTTGTTTAGTAAAGCTAACCATTTAGCATCATCCTGATCTGTTTTCATTTTATTTTCAATACTATTTGACACCAGAATCCCTCTGTGAAGAAAGAAGTGCATTGTGACAATGTCAAATTTTTCACACTTTTTTTTTTTCACAGGAGAGGTGAAAACTTTTATAAACATTATTACCTGAAGAGGAAACAACCACACAAATGCCAGCAAAGAATTTATTTCTAGATACGATGACAACACAATACCTGTATCTTGGGCTTTGCTTGTTTTCACCAGCTCTGGAGGCAGACACAATTTCTTGAATTTCACCAGCATATACAATTTCTAAAAATGTGACATACCATGGCTTTTCCTGGTTAAGTTGATTTATCAAATTTGAAAGTGAAGCTGTTGTTCTTCAGGCTATTACACAAAACCTCTTGAGAGTCATGTGACAAGTGATCAATATGTTGACTTATTACATTATTTGAGAATAGAGCCTTTTCAGCTTCTCATTTTGCATCTTGCCCAATCATTTTACTCGCTATTGTATTACAGTTTGGCATTATTCTTAGCCACCCTGTGAGTGTTCTTTCTTGTGGTAATAAGTTCTGCTGTAAAATAACTTAATCCCTGAGGCTTTTACTGATTTTACTCCCAGCCTCCCTCCAGCTTTATTGAGGCATGACTGACACACACAAAATATATATACTTAAGGTACACAACATGGCATTTTTATATATGCATATATTGTGAAGTAATGACTGCAATCAAGCCAATTAACATTTTCATCACCTCACATGATTATCTTTTCTTTTTATGGCGAGAACTCCTGAGATCTTTTCTCTTAGCATATTTCAAGCATACAATTGATTACATGAGTATTCTCTATAGTCACCATGCTATCTGTACATTGGATCTTTTAACTGAAAGACTGAACACTTTGATTAATATCTCTTATTTCTCCCTACCTCCACCCCTCTGGTAACCACCATTCTACTGTGTTACTGTAACTTTGATTTTCGTTTCTTAGATTCCACATATACGTGAGATCAGGCAATATTAGAATTTCTGTGTCTGGCTTATTTCACTTAGCACAATGTCCTTCATTTTCATCCATATTGTTGCAAACAGCAGTATTTTTTCCAGGTAAATAACAGTGTGTGCGTGCGTGTGTGTGTGTGTGTGTGTGTGTGTGTGTGTGTATCATATTTTCTTTATGCATTCATTCCCTGATGGATACTTAGGTTGTTTCCATTACTCGGCTGTTGTGAATAATGCTGCGATAAACATGGGAGTGCAGACATTTCTTTAAAACAGCAATTTTATTTCCTTTTGATATACACCCAGAAGTGAGATTGCTGGATCACATGATAGTCTTATTTTTAATTTGTTGAGGAACCTCCATACTGTTTTCCATAGTGGCTGTACCAATTTACTTTCCCACCAACAGTGCACAAGGGTTCCCATTTCTCCATATCCTCACCAGCACTTGTTATCTTTTGACTCTTTAGCCATCCTAATGCCTATACAGTGATATCTCATTCTGGTTTTGATTTGCATTTCCTTGATGATTAGTGATGTTAAACATCTTTTTATGTACCACTTGGCCATTTATGTGACCTTTTTTTTAACAAAAGTTTTCATTTTTCTGTGGATTCCAAGTCATTAAAAAAATCAACATCTTTACATGTCTAATGGTTATGACATGTAGATAAGAGGCTTTTCAATTTTTTAAAAATAAACCTTACTAGATATGATTTACATACAATAAAATCCTGTGATTTTTAAGGTAAAACTCTATGAGTTTTAGAAAATGTATACAGCTTTGCAATGACAATTACATCTAATCAAGATATATAGAGCATGTCTATTACCCTAAAAAGTTTTCTCATGCCCCCTTGTAGTAAAACTGTTCTCCTCATGCCAGGTCCCTGGCCATCACTGATCTGTTTTCTGTCACTCTAGATTTACCTTTCAAAATTTCACATGAATGGAATTATACAGTATGTAGTCTTTTCTGTTCTTTAACTTAGCATGTTTTTGAGATTCATCCATGTTGTGTGTATAGTAGTACATTCCTTTTTCTTACAGAGTGGTTCATTTTATGAATTTACCACACTCTTCTTATCCATTTACTAGTTGATTAACATTTGAGTTGCTTCCAACTTTGTCCTTCATATTTCCATATAAATTTTGTGGACATGTGCATTTTTTCCTCTGGGTAAATACTTAGGTTTAAATATCTGTGTTTTATTGGAATTGCATGTCAACACTTTAAGTTTCCAAACTGTTTTCTCAAGTGTCTTTATCACTTTGCATTTTCATCAACAGTGAGTGAGTGGGTTTATTTGTTCCACATCCTTCTGAAGACTTGATGTTGTTAATCTATTTAACTTTTGACACTTCAGTGGGGATGCAGTGATTATCTCATGGTGGCTTTAATTTGAATTTCCCTAAAGATGATGCTAATTACTTTTTCAGGTGCTTATTTGCTATTCTTTTATGTTTTTGATGAAATGACTGTTCATATCTTTTGTCTATTAAAAACACTAGGTTGTTTGTCTTTTTATTAGTGAGTTGGTAAGAATTTTTCATCATTTCTGGATATGAGTTCATTTTCAGATAAATGCGCTGCAATATCCCTTCCCACCTGGGATGTCTCTTCATTTCTGCAACATTGTTTTTTGAAGGGTGTGAGCTTTAATTTCAATGAAGTAAAGTTTATCAATTCTTTCTTTTATGTCTTATTTTGTGTGTGTTGTGTATATGGTTCACTTAAGAAATCTATGCCAAATTGGTGACCTTGCTTATTCCAAGTTCACAAAGATTTGTTTCTCATTTCACCTTCTGGAAGTTTTATGGTTCTATCTCTTATATATAACTGTGTCATTTAATTTATATTAATTTTTATATGTGGTGCAAGGTTAGAGTTGAGAGTCATTTGGTTGTATGTGTATATGCAATTCTTCCTAACGGTTTGCTGAAAGATTATTCTTTCGCTCATTGGGTTTCATGGTACTGAAACCCTTGTTGAAAGGTTTCATTTTGGACTCTATGCTTTGTTGCTTGATTTATAACACTATTTCAGAATTTCACTGTGTAACTTATTGTCGTTTTATAGTAAATGTTGGAGTTAGTTAATAAAAGTCTCCCTGTTTTGTTGGACAATTTTTACATAAAAGCCCCTGGGGCTGTTGGCAACCTTGATTGGAATTCTGTTAAATCTATAAACTAATTTAGGGAGAACTGATTTTTTTACACTATTGAATATTCTAATTTACAAATATAACATATCTCTACATTTACTTCAGACTTCTTTAATTTCTCTGAGCAATACTTTGTAGTCTTCAGTGTAAAGTCTTACACATATTTTGTTTAATTTATCATTATTTTATATCATTTGATGATGTTACAAAGGGTATTGCCTTTCAAGTTTCAATTTCCAAATGCTGATGGTTAGTACGTAGAAATATAATTGATTTATGCAGATTAACCTTGTATCCATTGACTTTAGCAAACTCACTTATTAATTCTAATAGCTTTTTCACAGATTTCTTAGCATTTTATTCATGGGTGATCATGTCACCTGTGAATAAGGATGATAGGTTAAAAAGCCAGAAAAGGAAGACATAAACAGAAAATATTACAGAGCAATGAAAATTTTAATAACCACCACCCCTACCAAGCCAAATCACTGAAGTACTTTGAAGAATTTGGAAGAAATCTCACAAAATCAATTGGAAAAGAACAAGGTTATAAAGATTTTTATAGTAAAGATTATATAAATATAATCTAATGAGGAGATCCAAATTCCATATAAGCAGTATTTAAAAAGAAGCAAACCAAACAAATGGACTAGAGAAAGACTTGCATAGTTTACTACGCTTCGCTTTAGGGTTATCTACTTAATTTATCACCTTAAGTTGTCTGTGCAGAAGAAACTCTAGCTGCTGTGTTAAGTGTAGCTTTGGCATTAGAGTTACTTGGTTCAAGCTATTGCTCAACTCGTTACTGGCTCTGTGACTTTGGAAACATTTATCTCATTTGGGTCACTCAGTTATCTCATTTTTAAAGTGGAGATAATAATAGTTCCCGTTATGTATGTAGGCTTGTTCTGATGTTTACATAAAGTGCTTAGAATTGTGCCTGGCACACAAAAAAGGTATTTAATAAGTGTTGCCTACTACTATTAAATATCATTTCTTGATCTGTCATATTTCAATTGTGACTGTTTCTGAAATAGGCAATAGGTAATTCTTATCCAAACGGCTTACAGAGCAAGAGGAAATTGATCGGATCTTGAACAGAGGAGGAAATGAGTTTTCCCAGAGTTAAAACTACCTGTTCAGGGCTTAGTCTCTCTCTCTCTCTTTCTCTCTCTCTCTCCCCTCTTCTCTTTCTCCTTCTCCCCCTCTCTCACTCAATTTAGTAGTTTATTCAGCATTGGCTCCATTCATAGGCAAGAGCTCCCCTTGTGGTAGTAGGATGACTGTCAACTGCTTCCAGCACTTCATCTTTCATTCACAGGGAAATAAAAGGGAAAAAAATTTTTTTAGCCCAAATTTTCACAGAAATAACAGCTTCATTATTAGTTGACCAATTGAAGTCACAGGCCCATTCCTGAACCAATCACTATGGCTGAAACCTGACCCCTACAGATGAGGGTGGGGTCATTTCCTTTAAAAACATTCTGCTTGCATGAGGACAAGGTGGGTACTGTTAATAAGAGAAGGGAAACTGGATGCCAGACAGCCCAAACCAGCAAATACCTGTGAAAAACCCTATCTCATTCATCTTGTTGCTTAAGAGAGATCACATTCCTATATCCAGTAGAAAACTGCTCTTTACCTGCTTTCTGGGATAATTTTTCCATTTCCTTGGGTAAACTGCTCTTTATCTGGCTTTTGCTAGTGTGTGTGTGTGTGTGTGTTTGGCACCGTTTTTATGTATTAGCTCATGCTGGTTTTTTCATAATTATTACTCATCTTCAAATGGAAGCCAGCCACTTGCTAAAAATAAATAAATAAATAAATAAATAAATAAATAAATAAATACTGTGATTAGGAATGGTTGATGATAACAGCAAAATCTTTTCAGTCATAAGCTCTCTTGTAGTCTTGCCATAACTGTTTCCCCTCCTCTTTCACCCCACTTCACCTCCAGAGGTCTCCCTTGACTAGACAATTATATTGTGAGTCTTTCCCTTTCTCTTCCTTACCCTATCTTCCCCCCTCCCTCTCCTTCCCACCTTCTCTTCTCTCTCACATATGAAGACACTGGGGTCCCCAAGATTGATTTGTCTTTCTCCTGTACCTTCCTTGTATTGAGATGTCATCCCGGATCTCTATAGAAGGTCCTTCCTTTCTCATGTGCCCCTTATACCCACGGAGCTCGATGCACCAATCAAAGGAATTTTTAGGCCACTGTCGACAGGAATTTTAGGGGGAAATTAGTTTTCCTGGTCTAGATACTAGGAGGCAAGTGTTGGCTCTCTGTTTTCTCTTCTCTCATCTTAGTCTAGACTTTACAGTATTTGGCAGATATGCCTCCTCATTTGTGGTTTGTGGTTGTGTTCTTTTCCATGTTTCATTGAAGATAGATTATTTTCCCTCTATTTTTTGTTTGTTTTTGGTGGAGTTTGAGGGAGCGGAGAAGAGTAAAAATTTTACTACTCCCTTTTCTTTAACCAAAAATCTTCTTCAGAATGATTTCAGTCTATTTGACATTTTCACATAATGTGCTCCAGATACATCAAAATTAACATGTTAAAAAGTGAAAACATATTCCTTCTTTTCTCCTACCACAATTCTTTTCCTTCTTCAGTTTTTCCTACCTTAGGAAGATGCACCAACATCTCGTTGATTCTGAAATTCTGAAGTTTTTCTAGATACTTTCTTTCTCTTACCTAAAATACCCAATGGCTGTCAAATCTTATATATTTTATCTCTTTTATGCCTTTTAAATCCCTCTCCCTTTCTCAGTGCCCACTACCATTGCCTATATTCTAGACACTATTGATTCTTGTCTATTCTACTTCATCAGCCTCTGATCTGGTCTCTTTGTCTTCATTCTTATTCTTTTCTTTCCCACATAGGAATATTGAAGCCAGTGGGGAATGGACTGATTAAAACTTCTGGGGGCCACATTGAAATGAAGATCCATGCTCAGCACTGGATGTCTAGGATGCTACCTTATGGTTGGTCATGTAATATCTCCTGTCTCTATGACCCCATGTGCCTTTCCTCCTATAGGAGACAATGTACTCACTCCATTTGTGACAAGTTCCTGGGGTACCCTGATGATAGCTGGCTGTGTAAGTCAACGACGGGGCAAGATTTCCTAAAGAAAAGGAAACTCTCTAAAACAGGCTACAGCCCGAGGGGACCCCTGAACTGAGATATTAAGGACTCAAGCCCCTTGGCCTATGCAGCTGTGAAAGGTTTCCTTTGAGGCCAGGAGACCAAGGTCTCTCGGCCATGAGAGTTCTGATAAGAGACAGCTTACTGACCATGAGGTATTTTAATTAACAGCCTTGTTTTAACTCTTTGCTTTGTACATTGCTGTAGCAACAAAAACTGAAGCTTTGACTGAGAAACAGATGTTCTCCTCTATTGCAATAATATGCAGCTCTTCGTAGGATAGGAAAAGTTTGAGACTCCCTTTGCTACTAAGGTCAAGTATATGCCCTGTAAGGTAGTCATGGTAACCGGTGTACCCTGGAAAGATACAATTACAAAAAGGTAAAAGCTCTGAGAAAGAGAAAAAGATCCTGATCATGTGAAACATAACTTGCAATTGAGGTAATGGTTAGAAGCCCGTATAAAAGGGGCCAGGCTTTAATAATAAAGAGTGTGTGACGCTCCTGTGAACCTCTTTCCGGTGTCTCCCTCCTTCTCTTTCCTCGCCGATGCCGTCACGCCGTCCTGCCGTCCCACGGGAGGGAACCCCTGGTCCTCGCGGGGGCTGGCTCCCCGCATAAAACAACAGCAATCTAAGATGATCTTCAACCAGTTCCAATGCCTCCTTCTAGGTACATACATAAAGTCAAGAGTTGTGACTTTTGCCACTCCTTTCCAAGATGCCCCCACTTCTTTCTTTCAAGGCTGACCTTGATGCTGTTTGAACCATTTTCCTGCTGTGTTATAGTGCTAGAGAAGAAACGTAGAAAATGACAGAGGTAGACAGCATAAACTGTCTTCTCCAAATCTATTGTTAAACAACTCTCAGATATAAATCTTCAACCAGTCTCTGGTTCTGGGTTAATCTTTATAATGTGATAAAGGCTGCACTTTTGTTTCTAAGAATGATCTATTTAATAATGTTTTGAAAAATAAAGAAAAAACAGTTCCCATTTTCCAATAAATGGAAAATTTCTCTGTGTTTTAGTAATGATGGCATGAGGGTGGAGTGCTGGTTTAACTTTTGATAAGTTCAGCCAGCACTGCTAAAGCGCTGCATGAAGAGGAAAAATAGTTTCAGTCTGTCCTTCAGCAGCTCAATGAAAGTTAGAAGTAGAGGACACCTAGTGGTGCTTTGTAGAAATTCACGTATGCTAACAAAGAGTACACTTGAATATTTACCACTCGCTATACCAGGATCTTGAGGCCAAATATAACAGAGGCACGATAAAACGACAAAGTACAAACCAAGCCTGATTTTGATCTAACTGCATTGGCTGCTATAGGCTAACTGCTGTAACAAATAACCTCCAAATACAATAGATTATTTTTGCAACCTCAAAACAGTGCAGATGCTCAGTTTGTGGACTTCCATATAAGGACACAAAAAAGTGTCCTGATTACATGGAAAAAAAATATACTTTATGCTGGGATAGGAAGATTCAACAATATGAAGATATTATTTCTCAAAACAAACAGATTAATTAAAATATAACATTTTATGTTGAAATGGCTATGGCTGATTAAAATTTTCAAGACTCATCAAATTGTGCATCTAAAATCTCTGCATTTCACTGTATGTAAATTATACCTCAATTTAAAAAATAACTTAGAAAAGAACACTTAGTATAAAGTTGTAAAAAAGAGCAATAATGGGAGCAGGAACGCTTATATTACAACTCATAAAATCTCAGTAATTACAAGAAAGTGGTACTATAATTTAGAAAATAATTTTAAAAAAGGAGTGGCATGGACATAAAAATAGACTAATTAGTAGAGTAGAAAAGTCAGAAATATACCCAAGTGCATACAGAAGTTTAATAAAAGATGAAATAGCAATTAGAAATCCAATAAACTATTCAGTAAACATTTTTGGAATAGCTGTAAGTATCTGTATTCTTACTTGGAGGAAAGAAGGAAGGAAGGAAGGAAAGAAGGAAGGAAGGAAGAAGAAAGGAGGTAGATAGGAAGGGGAAAGTTAATTCATGCTTTAGAAAAATACTTTTGGGCATTGCATTAGTCAGGGTTCTCAGAGAAATGGAACTAATGGGATGTATACATGCGTATGTGTGTTTATTCACTTGCTTAGGTATATTTGCATGTGTTCATTTATTTATGATAAGGAACAACGCACTTGATATGGAGGCTAACAAGTTTCAAGATCTGCAGGATGAGTTGACAAGGTGGAGACACAGTAGCTGATGGTGTAGCTCCAGTCTGAAGGCCCATGGGCTCAAGACCCAGGAAGAGCTGATGTTTCAGTTCAAATCTGAAGGCAGGAAAAAGTCAATGTTCCTGTTCACAGGTAGTCAGGCAGGAGGAATTCTCTTTCATTTAGGGGATGGTCAGCCTTGTTGTTCTAGTTGGCCTTCAACTGATTGGATGAGTCCCGCCCACATAAGGAAGAGCAATCTGCTTTACCCAATCTACCAATTAAAATATTAATCCTAAATACTGTCACAGACACTTCCAGAATAATGTTTGACTAAATATCTGGGCACCTCATGACACAGTTAAATTGACATATAAAATTAACTATCACGTACATCATAAAAGATTTATATTGACTGCTTTTTCTGTTTCCTGAAATCTTGAAGTCACAAGGGATCATGATATCTTATTTGAAATGAGCCACAGAAGGGAAATTTATTGAAGAATCCTTTGGTTGTATTTGCAAGATATGTACAACATTTCTCCGATCTGGCAGTCCTCTACTGCTTACTGAATACGGGTATGACTCAAATCTACAAGAAAACATTTGTTTACTAAATAAACAGGGAAAATCTTTCTCTTTTAATATGGTGGCAGATCAGGGCATGTCTGGCTGCCCACTAACTTAAATGGTCATTTGTCATTGATTTTCCTATGTAAAGATGGGTACCACTGTGTCTCTAGCAATTAGGGGCTCACACTTCTCTTCATCCTCTTCTTTTTTTCTTTAATGGGTTCAAATTTGATTCATGCTTTAGGTGACCATTGGTGGTTACATTACTCTGATGTTTAACTTACATATATTTCTGCAAGTGCAACTTAAATCACTCAAAGTCATCTGACAGAGTGGAATAATAAAACTATTGTTGAATATAAGATAGCATTCCTGTTTGGATCCTTTATTGTCTGGTGTTATCTATGTTATCTTACCATTTGAAAGGATCTTAATGAGGCCGAATTTGCAGAGAAGCTTCTCTGCCGTGCCCCAGCCATTATCACTTTTCATCATAAATGCACTTTTCTGCAGAGTACTTCAGTCCTGGGGAAAGGAAGTGCTGAGCTGCACAGAGATCACCTTTGCATATGGTTAAGCTAATTGGCATCAATAGCTCACATGATTTACATCTTTTGCATCTGTTTTTTGTTTGGAGAAATTCAAAACTGTAGAAAATCATCCTGGCTTTGTGGGGGGGAAAAAATCAAAACCAAACTTAAATGCTGAGTTAAGGTACATTTCATCCTCTGTATGTCATAATGGGAATAGTTCATCAGATACAATGATCAAGAATGAACCTTTTAAGTGAAAAATGGTCTTCTAATGTTGTCTCAATTACCGTGATTGGGACATGTGCCTATTATACCAGGGATATTCTGTGTTTCTTTGTTTTTCCCTCAGCACAAATCATGTGTACGTGTAGCTGGAGGAATTCATCACAGCCTTGCATCACCTGCAACTATTTTTCTGTAACCTCCCACCTCCATGGATGATTAAAGGAAAGAATAATCTGAGTCTTTATAAGAACAGCAAAACTAAAGTCCTTCTTGGGTTTACCCAGAAAACAGCTGTTGAAAAATAGTGGGCACTTAGGTTGCTTCCATATCTTAGCTATTGTAAATAATGCTGCAGTAAACATAAGGGTGCATATATCTTTTTGAATCAGTGTTTTGGATTTCTTCAGTTAAATACTCAGAAGTGGACTTGCTGGGTCATAAGCTACGTCTATTTTGAAATTTTTGAGGAACCTAAATGCCCATAAATAGATGATCGGATCAAGAAAATGTGGTACATTTATACACAGGAATATTATTTGGTCACAAAAAAAGAATGAGATCTTACCATTTGTGACAACATGAAGGGACCTAGATGGTATTATGCTCAGTGAAATGAGTCAGACTGAGAAAGACAAATACCATATGATCTCATTGATATGTGGAATCTGAAGAACAAAATAAACAAACAAAACAGAAACAGACTCATAGATGCAGAGAACAAACTGATGGTTGCCAGAGGGGAGGGAGGTTGGGGGCACTGGGTGAATAAGGTGTAGGGATTATGAAGTACAAATTGGTAGTTACAAATAGTCATGGGAATATAAAATTCTGCATAGGAAATATAGTCAGTAATGTTGCCACAACTATGTGTAGTGCCAGGTGGGTATTAGACTCATCGAGGGGGATCATTCATAAATGATATACATGTCTGACCACTATGCTGTACACATGAAAATAATATAACATAATATTGAATGTCAACTGTAACTGAAAAAAATAATTAAAACATAAAATATAAAGTAAAAAAATCACTCAAAAGAAATAAATAAAAGAAAAGAAAAGAAAAGAAAGAAAGAAAGAAAGAAAGAAAGAAAAAGAAAGAAAGAAAGAAAGAAAGAAAGAAAGAAAGAAAGAAAGAAAATGCAGTTCCTCTGTTTTTCTGGTGGGTCCTCAGGTGGAAGAGAACAGACTGGAATCTGTTCTGCACTAGTGGACTTGGATGTTTCCAGGAAAGAACATTAAGTCATTATTAGGCAATAAAGGGAACCAGTTGCTTCCTCAGTATAGCTTTACACCCTTCTGTCACTGGAAGTTGATATCTCTGCTAGATAGGAGTGTTTATGTTTGATTTTATAGGTTCAATAGTTACAGAAGTAGGGGTGCCTGCATTGCACATGTCTCTGTATTGTTTATTGTTAGAAGAGAAGCCTCCAGGATAGAATAGTGCTTAGCACATGGTAGGTGTCACAACATTTTTTGATACGTGGACGAAAGAACATCCAGCCTCAATAAAAGTTAAGACTTTATTTGATCCAAACTGAAGAGAATTTCTGGGAAGCAAAATCTCAATGGATTGAGAAAATGCTCCAGAGAATGGTAGTTTTGCGGCTTCTTTTATACATTACTATCAATAAGGAGATGTAATGGGAGTTACCTGAAATCCATTATTGGTTGATTGGGGAGGTGGTAGAAAGCAAAGCAGGGAAATTTCTGGGATTGGATAAAAAGCAAAATTTAGAATCACATGCTTCATTGACATTGATGGGTATAGGATGGTTAACATTTACAATGCATAGAGATGGTATGTGGGAATGGTTTTGTGCTCTGGGCCTGTGGTCAAACCTTCCAGGTGTCTGGAAAAGAAAATTACTTTGATATTTCAAAGATATGTTATCTTAGGTGCACAAAGACAACATAATTTCAAAGGTAGAGACTGACCTTTGTCAAGGAAGCTAGAGGCCTAGAATGTGACTACCCATGTGACCTGCTTTTAGTGAGCAATTTTTACTTTCAGACCACCGTGTGGTTACTTTCTGTCTCTGGGTTTGTAAGGCCCACCATGTGGGCCTCCCCTGAGCATGTCAGGTTTAGTATAAGGACCCTTTTGTGTCCACAGATATGTGAATGAACACCTGATTGTGTAGACTGATTCATACCTGATACCAATTACAATTATTACATGTATATACATACATGCTTAAGTGCACCCAGGTAGGTGTTTCAGTAAATGAAACAAAAACAGCTTCACACTGTGAATTCATTTCTCCTTGACTTTCTTTTTTGCTGGGACATTAGTTTGACTCTAGAAAAGCAAATTAGAATCTCTCTCTACCCGTCCCCAACCCCCTGCACCCCACTTTCCTGCCATAAGGTGCAGGAATTCATGGGTCGGAAACACGTGCTATCATTGAAGAGAATTTCCCATCTGCACATGTTGGGGTTGACATAAGGATGCTGCTTTTTAAAGTGTATTTACAGATGAGCTAAAAGCCTCTGTCATAGTAGTGGCTAAAGAGATAGGTTATGGGAGTTTTTTGTTTTTTGTTTTTTTTCCTTTTTTGGTGGGCAAAGGTATTATATTATTGACCTTGTTTAGAATTACCAGCATATGGTGATAATAAAATGCAGACCAACATTTAGTTAGGTTTATGACTGTTTTTAAATGATCTACAGACTATGCGCTCTGGCTAGACCATCACTGCTTTGCTATGTGTGCCTCTGATTCCAGCACACTGTCACCCGCCAGAGGCGCTCCAGTATCTCTAGGTCTTCCTCTACTTCCAAGGTGAGGTTCTGATATGGATTCTTCAAGGAGCACAAAATGGGACCACTGAAAGAGGCAGAGATTAGAGTGGCAGGAATAAAGGTTAAAATGGAAGAGGACCCAAGTGACACTTTCAGTGACCTTTCTCTGACTGCTCTGATCTCAGATCTCTTAGGCTCTTTACAGAAAAAAACATCATTTGGATATCTGTGTTTATTGCTTGGCTACCAGAAAGCCAAGCAGACCCTGGGTTCTGCCTATATCTAACTCTGTACTAAAGTAACCAGGACCAGGGCATTGTGCCAGGAGTGATGGTTAATTTTATGTGTCAAATTGGCTGGGCCATGATGCCTAGATATTTGGTCAGACATAGTTCTGATGTTTCGGTGAGGGTATTTGGGGTTGAGATTAACATGTATTTTATTATTTTGAAGAATGATAAAATTTTAATGGATTTTAGGCAGGAATATTTCTATTCGGTTTCTTTTTCTCCACAGCCTCTCCAACACTTGTTATTATTTCTCTTGTTGATAATAGCCATTCCAGCAGGTGTGATGTGGTATCTCATTGTGGATTTGATTTGCATTTCCCTAATAGCTAGTGAAGTTGAGCATTTTTTCATACGTCTGTTGGCTGTTTGTGTGTCTCCTTGGGAGAAGTGTCTGTTCAGGTTCTCTGCCCATTTTTAAATTGGACTGCTTGTTTTTTTTATTGTTGAGTTGTATCAGTTCTTTATATTTTTTGGATATTAGCCCCTTATTGGAGGTGTTGTTTGCAAATATTTTCTCCCATTTGGTTGGTTGCCTCTGTTTTGTTGATGGTTTCTTTTGCTGTGCAGAAGATTTTTAGTTTGATATCATCCCACTCATTTATTTTTGCTTTTATTTTCCTTGTCTTTGAGATTAAATTCATAAAATCCTCTTTGAACCCAGGATTCATAAGTTTATTATCTATGTTTTCTTTTATGCACTTTGTTTCAGGTCTTATGTTTAGGTCTTTGATCCATTTTGAGTTTATTTTGGTACATGGTGACAGCAGTCTAGTTTCATTCTTTTGTACATGGCTTTGCAATTAGAGCAGGAGAAATGTTATAAATAGCTATTTCAGGACAATTTTTAGAAGGTTCTAGTATTGAGTTATAATTCAAAGATGTGATAGAACATATTGATTTGTTTTATTTTTCCCTTCATATCTGCAACACAACCACCGACAGAAAATGCACAAACATTTTCCTGGAGAAGTGTGTTACTGAGTCAATAATGAATATTGAGAGCAGCTTTCTTAATTCTCCATTTTGAGACAACAATACCAGCCTCCAGGTAACTTACACAAAAAAATGCAGAGCATTGTCACACAGAATTTATTTACCGTATTTGAGTAGGAAAAACTTTTATCTGGTCAGAAAGTCATTTCCTACACTTCTGAAGATGATTCTTCGTTCATATTATTTACTGTTATTTCCCCTTCCTGACTTTGCCAAACTTTATTTTAAAGAAAGAGGCCCATCTTCAAATTAAATTATTCTTGCTCACCCTTTAAGCGTAATAGGAACTTTCATATTATATATTGACTGCCTGCCAAGTGTTGAAATAAATGATACAATTCTTTAAATGGATAGGCATTTTGACTCAATAATTCCACTTCAGTAATTTATCCTGAAAGAATCAGCATGGATTTATATACTAAGATTTTCTTTCTTCTTTTTTTTTTAAACCTTTTAAAAGAGCAATTAACATTTAAATTGGTGGATTTTGAGTGAAGTGGATTGTCCCTTACGTGAATGTGCTTCTCCAATCAGTTAAAGGTCTGAAGAGAACAGAAGATTCACCCCCTTGAGCAAGAAGAAATTCCGCTAGTAAATGGCACTTGGCCTTTGGCCTTTGGACTTGAATCACAGCTTTGGGTTTTCCTGAGTTTCCAGCCCGATGGCCTACTCTGCCAAATTTGGACTTTCTGGCCTCCATAATTGCATGAGCCAGTTTCTCAAAATAAATCTCTATGTATAGACATATTCTCTTGGTTCTGTCTCTTTGTAACTAACCTCCATGAATACAGCAGGGCATGAGACTACAGAGAGGTTTTGGAGAAAGCATCAGCTGGTAATCAAAGGTATGTAACTTCTTGGAGGATCATCTGTGTACACGTTCTTCACGGAGGTAGCTGGGATGCTGGAGACCATGGCAAGTAGATGGCCAGGAATTCAGAATCTCATTCTGAATATCTCTTTTTAGAGACAACATGACTAACCATAACATATTCTTAGAGCTCTCTCTTGAGAAATAATACACTTTAAAATAGTGATATTTTTTGGTTTAAATAAGACACTCTCAAAATTCTAGTCTAACAATATGTCACTTAAGGATATTAATTAGTACGTTGTTTTCTTCCTAAATCAATAATAATAGTCAAGGAAATAGTTTATATAAATTGCAGTTACCTAGAATAGGTGTGAAACCACCAAGAGCTAGAGAAATAACAAGTATCATGTCCAACGTGTTGTGCTGTTTTGAGACAGTTTTGCCTTAATCTCTATGAGGAACAGTATGTCGCTGATGAAAGACATCAAAGAATCACTAAATAAATAGAGAGATATTCTGTGTTTATAATTAGGAAGACTCAATACTGTCAAGGTGTCAGTTCTTTCCAAATTGTTCTATAGATCCAATCAATTTCAATCAAAATCCCAGCAAGATAGTTTTTGGATATCGACAAACTTATTCCAAAGAGTATGTGGAGAGGCAAAAGATTCAGAATAGCCAATTCAACATTGGAAAGAAACAAATTTGGAAGACTGACATTACCCAATTCCAAGACTTACTATGAAGCTACAGTAATCAAGACAGTGTAGTACTGGTGAAAGAACAGAATGGAAAACCTAGAAATAGACTCCCCTAAATATAGCCAACAGATCATTGACAAAGGAGCAAAAGCAGTACAATGGATACTCTTGAGAAGATACTCTTCTCAACAAATGATGCTGGAACAACTAGACATGCACAGGTGAAAAAATAAATCTAATCCAGACAAACAAAAGCTGAGTTCATCACCACTAGACTGCTTCACAAGAAATGCTAAAGGGAGATCTTCAAATTGAAATGAAAGGATGCTAAGTAACAATGTGAAAACATACAAAAGCATAAAACTCGCTGATAAAGGTAAATACATAGTCAAATTCATAATACTGTATAATATACTATATTGGATGTTCATAAATAACTTTTATATCTAATATAAAAGTTAAAAGAAAAAAATTTTTAAATAATTGATTTTGGATAAAAATATAAAAAGATGTAAAGTGTGGCATCAATAACATTAAATGTGGGGTTGGGGAAGAAGTAAAAGTGTACGGTTTTTGCATGAGATTGAAGTTGCTATCAGCTTAAAACAGATGTATAGCTGTAAGATGTTTTATGTAAACCTGATAACCACAAAGAAGAAACCTTTGTAGGTATGCAAAAGGTAAAGAGAATGGAATAAAAACATATGGTACTACTACAAAAAATCAACAAATAGCATTTTGTGTTAAAACATAAAAATGAATCTTCATATATACTTCCCCACCACCACCCTTTGGTGAATCTAAAACATTTTCTTTGAGTATGGGCTCGCTGCTTGAAGGTCAATGTTGTTTCCCCTCCATTAACCACACCAATTAACTACCACTTACAATGCCCAGGTTCTATTTCTTTACTGTGAAGCCAGAACTTTAAAAAGGAAAAATATTCTAAGTGCAGGATCCTAGATATTTTTTACTTTTTCCCCTAATTTGTTTCCATTTGTCTACCTCCACCCAATTGATTATGATTTTTATTGTCATTTATATTTATTGAATCTTTCCAAAAAATCCTACTCAACTTTTATAGAAACATCAACATTTTCTTCTCATGGTTCATAGGCTTTTGTAATGTTTAATTAAATTGTGAAATAATAATACATTGACCTGGCATAAACAGGTTTGAGAACAAACACCACTGTGTATTGGTGCACATACGAGTATAGCATGGGAGTACAGGAATGGGTAGACCTACTAGGCCAGAATTTGGTGGGACCTGGTCAACATGTGTTATATGCTGGGAATGGAGATATCTTATTAAATGGTGAGTTGGTTTAGGGGAAACCTGCAGTTGAGTTTCTATCACATTATGTTAGAAAAAAAAATCTTTATGTGAATAAAATGGAATCTTTTAGCAACTTAGAGTCCCGTGTTTCTGATTTTAAATTTTATGAATGTTTTTATAGGTTTAATGAGGAGAAGGAAGAATTAAAGCTAACAATATTTGGTGGGGTAATGCATAGCGTTACGCAGAAGCAAATAACCCTCTGCCCTTTATAAGTCCTCTGAAAAGATTGCTTTGAATTATATTATGAGAAAGTTTCCTTGTACCAGCATTATTTTCATAGTTTTTTTGTTTGTTTTTTAATTCGAAAAATTGATAAAATGTCTCACCAAGGGAACTGCTGTTTAAGTGGACCTGGAACTCACATGTAACCCTGAAAATCTGAGTAAATTACTATTTCAGAGACATGAGAGTGGATTTTTATCACCTTCAGCAAATAGTTTCTCCCAAAAAGCTTGCCTGTGTGGGTTCTGTGTAGCTGCTTTATAGACTTTACGTCACCTAATCCTCCCAATACCCTTACATGGTAGGCACTTAGATCTCTGCTTTGCAGTCAAAGAAATTGAGGTTCAGAAAAATTAGGTCAACTGTCAAAAGTTAAACAGCTAGTGAGTGTCTAATTCCAAGTCCAAGATTTGCCCTTCCTACACAACCTGCTCCTTTCCTGGCTTGAAGTGACCATATGTGCAGGTCAGGAAGATATGAATATGCTAAAACTAGGCATTGCCCTTTAAATTTTGAGTGAATGTTCCCTGGATAGAGGTCCTACATGCTTTGGTTTATGAAAGTCTTCAGATCTAAAAATAATACCAAAGGTGATAATCATCCTCTCAAAAATGATTTCTCATATCCTTTAGTTAAAGGACAAAGCTTCTAAACCCTTGTCATACAAATAAAATTCCCTATCTAAATAACTACAATAATGAGCAAAATTAATTTCCTAGTTATTATTTTAAGACAAGATTATTCAAAGTTGCTAGTTATTTATAAAACTATTATCACTAGTATTACTTATTTTGTTTTTGAAATGAAATAAATGCAATAATCCCTGGAAACAAGCGTTGATTAGATAATCTCTGGAGATTATTTTGAGACTGTGGTTAACAATAATGTTTTTCTCTTTATTAGAGAAATAAAACAAAAAGGCTGGTAACTTCAGAGGGAATGTATGGAATTTAACTTGATTCAGCAAGGAGAAAGAAAACAAAACCAGGGCTTTCAAGGAATGGTTTGCCTCAAGTGTATTTACTATTTTTAAAATGTAACTCAAACTTGTAATAGACTATGGCTCCCAAAGGATTTTATATTTATATTTTATATGCAAAGTAATAGAAGGAAGAACAATACAGAGACTTTTAGCTTGTGACAGAGCTGCCAAATCAGAGAATAGACAATACTAAATAACTGTTCTCTTGACTGTTCTGCAGAAGAGTGTGTAAGTCGACACACTCTTCGATAATCACTCCCAGAAGAATTAGTGATGCCCACTCTCCGAGCTTGACTTTCCTCCACACTTTTGCTGATGGTATTTTCCCCACCCCGACTGTCTTCCTTATTCCTATGAATTCTTCATAGACAACTCATTATCAATCTTCCCTACAGCCTTCCATGAATGCCTCAGTTAGAAGCTCTCTCTCCATTCCCTGAACTTCTATGGAATATATGATCTTTTAAAATCACATGGTCTATAGTAGGCATTGTTTGAATATTTAGTTAGTTATGTACTATTTTAAGTCCTGTTTCTGTAAATTCTTGGAAGGAAGGAAATCTGACATATTTCATTTAATTTCTCATCCTAGGTTACAAAAAGATATTCAAAGAGGGGGTGTTAATAACTACCTTATAAGTAAATAACTATGTATTGAATGCTTTCTGCTACCAATATTTTTCCAACTTGTCACTGATGCCTGGAATTTAATCATTAGTGATGTATTTCACTAACTAAAACTCTGTAGATTTTTTCATAAAGGCAAATAGTTCCACATTAGTAGTCAGTTGTCACTAGTGTGGATATATATATATAATATATAAATATATATATATATTATATATATGTATGCTTTTCTTTAACTGAAGTTCAAAATTCTACAGTATATCTTTTTTCTTTCATGACATAATTGATAAACAGCAAAAGCTGCCAATTTTAAGTGAACACTTAAGTTTTGACAAATCATTATATCTATGTAACCTAAATGTCTATCAAGGTATAGAACATTACTCTCACACCACCAACTTCTCTCATGCCAGAATGTCACCATTATTTATATTGTTATACAAGTTTTTGTAATTGCCCTTCATTACATTGAGAAGTTTAATTTTATTATTTATTTGCTGGGAGTTTTTATCATGAGTAGTTGCTGAATTCATTAAATATATATGGTCTGGGACCATTAATGTAAACTATATATGTAAACATTGCCTGGAATGTTATGAGATGATGATGGGTAGTTGGAAGGGAAGGGTTGCCAAAAGAGAAAGAGAGGTAGAAAAAGGGAGACAGAGCCTTCCAGAAGAGCCAGGGCAGATCTATAGCTATGCCTTCTCAAAGCCGTAGTAGGTATGGATATGCTCCCTAAGGAGCTCCTCTAAGAAAACACTTAAAATAGTTTTTTGTTTGCAAACCTAATTCCAACAATAGAAATCATTCAAATCTAAGGTCTTCCTGGAATTTGGTAATTATTGGCAAGTTTAATTCCTTCAGATCTGGCTGATTGTTTGTTCTGAAGCAGCTAGACCTGGGATTTGTCTTCACCACATTAAAACACTTGTCATCCTTCCTTCAATCTCTGGCAGGACACAGTTGTTATGGCTGTCTTGCCAATTAAGCCCATTTAGGGTTTTCTAATTGAAGCTTCATATAGTGGCATCTGTTTTTCATCATCTTAATCTGTGGTCATTTTCCTAAAAGGCCAAAGATGGCCAATTCATCCTTAGACTGGAAATCAATACGCCTCCAACCTCATGTGGCCCAGATTTTATGAATAACATCCGTGGTTTCATTCAATAATGTTCCACCTTGCTTTGATTCTTGGAAAAATAGAGGTTCTATACCCTGCTTCCCAGATGGTTCTGTCATTAGCTGGCATTCAGCAATGTGTTGAAGCCTGTTTGTTAGAATAGACCTGGGAAAATGCTCTCTCTAGTGCATTGTCAGGGATCTTATCTTTCTCATCAGATGCCACTGCAAACGGTTCTGTGCTAAAGTAGAGATTGGACAGGTTAAGCAATGACAGGCATTTCCTGGGTTGCACAGCCCTAAAGATGTTCTGTTAAAGAGAGGTTTCAACACTCAGTTAACAGAACCTTTCTGATGCTGGTTTATTTTTAGGTTAGACACATGGGCTGCTGCTGCCCACCACAGAGATTCCATAATCAGCATTGTATTATCTTGGCTGCATAGTCATCCATCTATCCATTCTACTCTACATCCATCAATTCATCTGATTTTTTTGGTACATTTCAAAGTACCTAACAGATATCAGTGTGCTGCTCCCTAAATACTTCAGCATGCTTTTCTTTAACTGAAGTTCAAAATTCTACAGTATATTTTTTTCTTTCATGACATAATTGATAAACAGCAAAAGCTGCCAATTTTAAGTGAACACTTAAGTGTTGACAAATGACTATATCTATGTAACCTAAATATCTATCAAGATATAGAACATTACTCTCACCCCAGAAATTTCTCTCATGCCATAATGTCATCATTATGCATATTGTTGTACAGCCTTTATAATTGCCTGTCATTACATTGAGAAGTTTCATTTGATTAATTATTTGCTGAGAGTTTCTATCACAAGTAGTTGCTGAATTCATTAAATAATTTTTTTTCAACTACTAAAATGATAACATGCTTTTTACACTTAATTTTATTAATAAGGTGAATTCCACTGTTTGATTTTCAAAGTTTCAACCAATCTTGCCTTCCTGGGAAAACCCCCGCTGGGACATGACATATTATCCCTTTAATATGTTGCTGGATTTTCTTAAGAAATATTTTGTTAAGAAATTTTGTGTCTATGTTAATAAGGTATACTGGCCTCTACTTTACCCCCACACATCCTTTTTGGTAATATCATTTTTAAGTTCCACTAATATTTCACTGGCAGATTTATTTCCTCATCAGATGTTCTCTCAAGTATCAATAGTCAGAATTCACCCCTATATCAACTACTGACAAGGGGATGGTTTCCTAAGCTTGATTTAGACTGTTAAAGATACACTCTTGAAAAGGGAGAGCTACTACTAAAGATGTGTGGAAGAAAGTGACTACCTAATCAAAATCAGGATTTTGTTTTTTGCTTTTTGTTTTGTTGGGGGTAAAGGAATAGCTCTTACAACTAAACCACAAAGATATTACTATCATCCTTTTTGACAGAAGAGGAAAACAAAAAAAAAGTTTAAGAGGTTAAGTAGCTTGCTGAAGGTACAGAGCCAGTAAGTAGAAGATCCAGGATTATGACATAAAAAAAGCAGTATTAATGTAGATGTCAAGAAACTTGCTATAGCCTAGTTGTATCTTGAAATAACTAATTCACAAATATCTCTGGAGCTCAGTTTCCTCATTTCAAAATTAAGCTCTAAAATAAGCTTTATTAATCACAAATTTCACAATCAAAGACAGAATTTCACACCACATTCTCCAAATTTATTTGAATTGATTAATGAATCATTTGTGACCTGAAATATCAGAAGCTGAATGGCAATATCAATTGTACTGAAACATAAAACTACTAGAATATTGATTTTGTGTAAGAAACTCGCAGAAGAAGAGCTGGTTTGGAAGCTGAGTTTACATGATATTCCATCTTCATTTTCTTTCTTAAATACCTTATGATTTACATAGTTTTGAATTTTCTATTACTTTGTAATTAAATAAATACAAAGAATGAAAACATCAAGATTATAATTATTATGGAGACATTATGATAATGAAAAGAACATACGCATGTCTGAGTTTGAGTCTTGGTTCTGCCTCTTACTAGAGGAGTAAGGACAAATCACTTCATGTCCTGACTCAGATTCTTCATTAGAAAAAGAGCAATACAGTCTCGTAAAGAAAAAAGAAAATCTCTCTCAATAGATGAACTTGACATATATGAAACATTCCATCATCAAAAAGCTGCAGAATACACATTCTTCTCAAATACACATGGAACATTCTTCAGGAGAAGTCACATGTTAGACCACATAACAAATCTCAAGAAACTCAAGAAGATTAAAATCATATCAGGTATTTTTTCCTAACCACAATGGTAGAAATAAATTACAAGAAAAAAATCTGGGAAACCCTAAAAAAGTGGAGATTAAACGACATGCTGCCAAATAACCAATGGGTCATCAGAGAAATCAGAAAATACCTAGAGACAAATGAGAGCAACCCTGACCTACCAACATCTATGGGATGAAGCAAAAGCAGTTCTAAGAGGGAAGTTTATAGCAATGTAGGCCTATCTCAAGAAACAAGAAAAAATCTGAAATAAATCATCTAACTTTATAGCTAAAGAAATTATAGCTAAAGAACAAACAAGGACCAAAGCTAATAAAGAGAAAGAAATAATAAAGATCAGAGTGAACATAAATGCAATACTAAAAAGACAATAGAAAAAATAATGAAATTAAGAGCTGGTTCATTGATAAAGTAAACCTAATTAACAACCCTTTAGGTAGACTAACCAAGAAAAAAAAATGAGATGGTTGAAATAAATAAAATCAGAAATGAAAGAGAAGTCACAACTGATACTACAGAAATATAAAAGATCATAAGAGACAGCTACAAACAAGTATATACCAACTAATTTGACAACCTTAAAGAAATGGATACATTCCTAGAAATATATAACCCCCATGGCTGAGTCATGAAGAAATAGAAAAACAGAATAGACCAATTACAGTAAGGAGATTGAATCAGTAATAATAAAAAAAACCTCCTAACACACAAAAGTCTAGGACCAGATGACTTCACTGATGATTTCGTGATATGAGTACATTCATAAGAGAATTAATAGATATATTTCTCAAACTCTTTCAAAAATTTGAAGAAGGAAGACTTCTAAACACATCTCGTTAGTCCAGCATTTTCTGATACCAAAATCAGAAAATTACAAGCCAATATCCTTGATGAAAATAGATGCTAAAATTCTCAACAAAATATTAGCAAATCAAATAGAACAATACGTTTAATACATTAAAGGGGTTATACAGAATAATTAAGTGAGATTTAGTCCAGAGATGCAAAGATGGTTCAACATTCACAAATCAATCAGTGTGACACACCACATTAACAAAATAAAGGATAAAAAGTATAGACACAGAAAAATTATTTAATAACATTCAACACCCACTTATGATAAAAACTCTTAACAAAGTGGCCATAGGTGAAATATACCTTAACATAATAAAGACCATATATGGCAGACCCACAGCTAACATCACATTCAATGGTAAAAAGCTGAAAGCTTTTCCTCTAAGATCAGGAAGAAGACATGGATACCCACTTTTATTCTACATAGTATTGGAAGTCTTAGCTCCAGCAATTGGACAAAAGAAATAAATGCTCTACCAAAAACTTGGAATTAATAAACGAATTCAGTAGAGTCAAAGGATATAAAATCAATACACAGAAACACCTTTCTATATACTGATAATGAACTATCAGAAATAAAAATTAAGAAAACAATCCTATTTATAATTATATAAAAAAAATACTTAGGAATAAAACTAACCAAGGAAGTGAAAGGCTTGTATACTGAAAACTGTAATATAGTGATGAAAGAAATTGAAGAAGACACAAATAAATGAAAACATATTCTTTGCTTATGAATTAGAAGAATTAGTATTGTTAAAATGCCAATATTACCCAAAGCAATCTACAGACTCAGTGCAATGACTATCAAAATTCCAATGAATATTTCACAGAACTAGAAAAATTAATTCTAAAATTTGTATGGAACCACAAAATGAAAACAATCTTGAGAAAGAAGAGCAAAGCTGGAGGTATCACGCTCCATGATTTCAAACTATACTGCAAAGCTATAGGCATCAAAACAGTATGATACTGGGACAAAAATAGGCACACTGACCAATAGAACAGAACCGAAAGCCCCCAAACCCACATATATATGTAAAATTATTTATGACAAAGAGGCCAAGAACATACAATGGAGAGAAAATATAATTTTTTCAATAGGTGGTGTTGGGAAAACTAGACAGCCACATGTAAAAGAATGAAACTAGACCACTATCTTATATTGTACACAAAAATTAATTCAAAATGGATTATAAACTTGAATGTAAACCTTGAAGTCACAAAATACCTAGAAGAAAACATAGGTGATAAATCTCTTGACATAGGTCTTAGCAATGTTTTGGGATCTGACTCCTAAGACAAGGAAATCAAACGCAAAAATAAAAAAATAGAACTAAATCAAACTGAAAAGCTTCTGCACAGTAAAGGAAACTCTCAACAAAACTAAAAGGCAACCTACCAAATGGGAAGAGATATTTGCAAATCATGCATCCAATGAGGGGTTAATATCCAAAATATATAAAGAGCTCATACATCTCAGTAACAACAATAACAAAAAACAGCCTCATTTTAAAAATGGGCCGAGGATCTGCATAGACATTTTTCCAAAGAAGATATACATATGGCCAATAAGCACATGAAAATATGCTCTACATCACTACTTATTAGGGAAATGCAAATCAAAACCATAAGATATCTCCTCACATCTGTGAGCATGGCTTTCATCAAAAAGACAAGAAACAACAAGTGTCAGAGAAAACGTAGAGAAAGGGCAACCCATGTACACTGCTGGTGGGAATGTAAATTAGCATATTCACTATGGAAAACAATATAGAGACTCCTCCAAAAATTAAGAATACAGCTGCCATATGATCCAGCAATTCTATTTCTGAATATTTATCTGAAGACTATGAAAACACTAATTTGAAAACATATATGCATCCCTATATTTATTGCAGAATTATTTACAATGGCCAAGATATGGAAACAACCTAAGTGTCCATCAATGGAAGAATGGATAAAGAAGATATAGTATATGTACACATAGACTTCTACTCAGCCATAAGAAATGAAATCTTGTCATTGGCAACCACATGGATCAAATTTGAGAGTATAACACTAAATGAAATAAATCAGGCAGAGAAAGACAAGCATTATATGATTTTACTCATATGTAGAATCTAATAATAATAAAAAAACTTAAGTGAATGAAACAAAAACAAACTTATCAATGCAGAGAATAGATTGGTGGTTACCAGAGGGAAAGGAGGTTGAGGGGTGGGCAAAAGGGATGGAGGAATCAATTGCATGGTGATGGAGAGTAACTAGACTTTTGGGGATGATCACTTTATAGTGTATACAGATACCAAATTACAAAATTATACCCCTGAAACTCATATAATAAAAACAGAGAAAAACAAATCATACCCAAAGTAAGTAAAATGGAAGGAAATAAATGTACAATACACTGTAGTGACAGAAAGCAGATCAGTAGTTACTCAGGTTGGGAGTTGAAGGGTATTGATCATGAAGGGACAGCAGAGAACATTTTAGAATTCAAACATTTCTCTCTATTTTGATTGTAATATAATTACATAAATGTAAACTTATTGAACTTTACACTTGAAATGAGTGTTATTGTATATAAATTCTGCCCCATTAAATCTGATTTTAAAAAGTTTTAAATCCTTCAAAGCTATATGAAATTTATGCAAAATATCTGTACCTAGGAGGTGTTCAGTAATTATTAGTCTCTTTCCCAAGTTTGCTTGTTAATAATGTTTATAATGTGTTTCATCGTGAAGTGGATATTTCCAAGCTTTTCTGGACAATTTAGAATGTGACACTGGTTACTAAATATTTTTTGGTAGAAACCTAGGAACTCTCTCTCCCCTGTCTAAAATTAATCTAGAGATAGGGGCGCTAAGGGAGAGAGCTGTAGCAACTGGAATTGCATCTTCATGGCTTTGGCTAATGTACCTCACTCCCACTCCCTCGTGATCCCAACCCCGTGATAATTATTTAAAAAAACATTTTGATTCTGATGTTGGCCTTTTACTGTTAAAAATGCTTTTAGCTTCAAGTAACAGAGAATTCAGCCAACAATGGCTTGAGGAAAAAGAATTTATGTTCCCACATAACAAGCAAATGTGGCAGCTGGTGGTGGCTCAGCAGCTCAAAGATATCAGATATGGCATTTCTGAAATTCTCTTGACCGTTTCTTCATTTTCACACTGCAGTTGCCACCACTTCAGGTATCAGGTTCATGTTCAAGTCCTGAAGTAGCATTGCCAACTATCTTGTTCCTTTTATCAGTGAAGCAAAAAGTTTTCCAGATGTTCCCCAGCGGACTTCTGCTTCAGTCTCTGGCCGGATGTGACATGGCCATCTGTCAGGGTGTAGCTGGAAGGGTGGCTGGATAAATCAGCTTACATGCTCCAGCCTTTGTGGGAAGGAGAAGGGTTAGTTCATAATGTCATAATGGATGTGGGCTAACCACCCAGTAGTAACTGCTCCAGTCTTCCTTACCAAGTACTTGAGAACTTCTTCCTTAATTTTTTTTTCCATCTCCTCCAGAGATATTTGCTCCTAGGAGGCTTTATATAGCTGTGGAAGAAAAAGAAATTCTACCTAAAAAGAAATAAGGTCCCAGGTAATGGTGAGAGGCAACCTTAACCCTACATGTAGTAACTGATTTTCGGAACCTGGGAAGGCTAATTCCCTACCTAATTCTTCATCCACTGATTTATGCTTGAAATTCCTGTTTCATCCTTCATAGCCCATTTATTCTAGTTAATATAGAGAGAGCATCTCTGAGGTTACAATTGAAGGTGATAACCAGAATTTTGCAATTACCTATGAAATGAGGAGCTGTGAATAGATTTTAAAGAGGTTTAAGGAAAGCATTAAGGTACTGACGGGGGTTGAATAGGAAACCAAAATGCATTTCTTCCTCTTGACAGTTTTGTTCAGAACTAGTCCTTATTCATCAGTAATCCATCATAATGGTTTATACATTATCTATTTCTCTAGTAGTCAGTAGTTGAATTAGATTCTTTGCTTCCTTTCTCAAGAGAGTAGATACCAATCAATACATGTTCCTAGCTTATCTCCTGTTACTCTCCTATAGAAACCAAAACCGACTTTCCTAGCTAGTCTCAAAATATGCTGTGCACTTTCCTGCTCTACGCAATTGCTCAGAGTATGTTCCACCCAGAATGCCCTGCTTCACTGAAATCTTGCTCATTGGTCAGTGCCATTTTCAAATACTCCTTTCTTTGTTCATCCTGCTTAGAGTATATCAGTTGGGGTTAGTTTTTGTGACACTAACCATATGCTACCCGGTTTGGCAGATAGTGTCTTACAGCCCTATTGAAACATAAGGTCCTTTATCTCAGGGAGTGACAACTAGCCATCTCTATAGCACTTTCTATGACAACTTACGTATTATAGGCACTTCATTTTTAATCTATTTGTTTAATTTTTATTCTGTTTTATCCTATTTATAGAATAAATGTAGAATACATTGTATAATAATGAATAAAGGGAGTAATGCCATGGCTTGAAAAACTATTGGCCTGAACAAATTGAAAATCCAAGCTCCTTCCAGTATCATCACCAAATGGTATGTATATATATTTTTAATGAACAGGTGACTTTTGACATTTGTGTTTAAGTTGTTGTTGTTGTATTTTAGGGATACCATTGAAATAATAAATAAAGAAGAACAGTATTTTCTAGAACAGAAAACAAGAATCCTGAGCATTTGGCACTGAAATATATGATGAGCCGTAATTTATTTGGTTAACTTTCTCACCAGAGAGCTAAATTGTTAATCTTGGTTACTTGCTAGGACTGGTGTTTGTGGGTTTTATTGTAGCAACTCTTCCATCTGGTGACAGCTAATAGTTGAACTGGATTCTTCTGTCTTTGCCAGGAGAGTAGGTGACTTAATAAAACTGTGGTGTTTCTCTACAATATTAATAACATATCATTTTTTTTTCTCTGGTAGGTCATTTGCTCCAAGCAAGAAGACTCATAGTTAATGTTGCCTGCTCTTCACTGAAAATTAACTCAAAACAGATCCACATGAAATAGAAGAGACACTGTCAATAGTTTTCTGAGCTTGACCAATGGTTCAATGGTTCTGAGGGTACCACAAAGACATGCCACTCTGGAGTCATGCTGATGTCTAAAGATGGCACCAATACACTACATGGAGACCAGTCTGATCAAATCCTTATGAACAGAATATCACTGGGAGAATATTAATTTTTTAAAAATTTAATACAAATAAATGGTAATTTCTAATTTTCTTCCCCTTAGGAGCATGTCTATCCTGACACTTCAACAATTTTAAGTGATGTAGTCTTTGCATTCATTTTAATAGATTCCTTTCTATTAAGGCTCTGATGCAGTAATTTGTCACCCACAGAATCTAGGAATTCTATAACTCTCAGGAGCAGAGGAATAAAATCAATGGTAGTGATTCTAACAAAGTCTAAAATTGTTTATGAATTAAATGGATGCTAGACCAAACTAAAGTAAAAGAGAATTTCCATCCAATAATTTCAAAGGTGTAAGGCTCCTAATTTACCCCTCTGCCTGTCCTGAGACTGCATATGAATCCCAAAAGAGAACCCTGGAAAAAGCCAAATTAAGGGGGAGCAACTTTATTCTTATTTTATTTTATTTTATTTTTTTGAGAGCAGTGTCACTGGCCCTCATATGTGGGACCGAACAGGGGCCGTGGCTTCCCAGGCCAGCGCTTAACCACCGCGCCACTCGGTCGGCCCTTGGTGGGGAGCAACTTTAGATCACTCCAAGAATTCAAAATGAAATTGAATGCTGCCCACCCCACAAATTAGGATCTTTCAATTCCAAAATTTCCATCCAATCCCTTTTCAAAATTCTAGCCTACAAATGTTGTCTTCCTAGTCTTCCTCTTGTTCAGGCTTGGATTCCCCTCAGATCTCTGATGTTGTCTCTATTTCAAGAAATCAGGATTCCTTACCTTCTGAAGACTGATTTACTATTTGAGAATGATCTTTCTTTTGCCAGGGTGTCAACAGATTGCCCAAGATTGTGTTCCTGAAATAGCTTAAATCATTTTCAAGCCAAGCTCCATAAACATTACATTTTATTATCCTAGAAAGAACCACAAGACATTAGTCACTGCTAGTTGCATTCCTATGTTATGAAAGACTTTTATTACTTCTGTTTTTGTATTTACGAGAGTGCCCCAGTTTTTTCAACATTATTTAGAACAACAAAGCATCCTGCTCCAATACCGTTATCCATTCTGTACCACAGAGATTCTGATAAGCTCAGTGGATACTTCAGAAGTGCCAGGTTCCGAGCCACCTGGGGCCTTGTACATCCTTTACCTCTGTTTTGTGGTCAGTTGCCAGGACATAATGTTTCAGTGCTTCAATCTACAAGGCATAGGAGTCTGGGAATCCACCAGCAAGTACCCTTGGCTCCATCGTCTATAAGTGATCATTACTGTGAACGATCCCCTTCCATTTCTTTGTGGTGTTCCTGGAAAGGCCCTCAACAAGGTCAAGCTCATAGTGAAAAGCAAATATATAGCCTTCCTTGTCTAAAATGAAGACTCAGTGATAGCATAGGCACTTTTTTTTATTTTTATTTTTTATTTATTTTTTTTTTTTTAGGGCAATGTCACTGGCCCTCATATGTAGGACCCAAACCAGGGCCGTTGGCTTCCCAAGCCAGAGCTTAACCACCGCGCCACTCGTCCGGCCGGGCACTTTTATCTTCTGCCTTTTCACACTTGCAGGTATACTGTGATCATTTTTAATATTCTTAGATATTTTAAAAACATGACATGAATAGTGTATTTCATGTAATATTTTAAAATATGACTGTAGGCGAATGTAATATTTTAAAATATGACTATAATTTATGTGGCAATTTACTTAAATTTTGACACTTAGATTTATTATTATATTGGGTTGTCGGAAAAGTCATGATGCAGTTCTGCAACAAAAACCATAGAAAAATACATCATTGGTTTATACAGAGGAAGGGAGTCAGAGGAAGTGTAATAGATAGATATGATATGGGGGAGAGAAGTGGGGTGGCGAATTGGGGAAAGGGTGTTGTCACTTTGAGGGGTAAAAAGTATAACTATCGCAGTGTGTTGTACACCTGAAACTAATTAAAAAAAAAAAGAAAAGACTGTCATGACTTTTCCGACAACCCAATAGTGTTTTTCAGTTTTAAACAATGCTATTACCCTATGCATTTTCTTCCCGATTTTTGTTTGTTTATTTATTTTTGTTCTTATCTTGGGTTTGAATATCAAAGTGCTAACAAAGGTTCTTTAATTTTCTCTTTATCTCATCTCATATTTATCCTGAGGCTCTTTGGGAATAGAATTGAAAATAAAATAGAGGCAAGGAGTTTCTTGTTTTCTAAGTAGCAGTTTATTGCTTCTGCAGAACCAAACTGGAGAAAGGCCACTGGGTATTGACTCTGTGGTGCTGGCAAGAACAAGAGTCCCTCTGGGCAGCAGGACAGGACTGAGCATCTGGGGCTTTGTGGAGACACTTGGAGGATAGTAGGTGCTTCTCATTTTGAACTCACAGGTGGAAACTACCTGAAATCTGCTTTGTCTTAAAGTGGCTTAAAATCTCGGATCAAACAGTTGGATGTAATTTGCCATAAGCAGTGAAGGCCAGGTTAGACAGTCGGTCTTAGCTTTGGTCCCTCTGCCCAGGACGCAGTGGCTTTTCCATCTTAATGGTCTGCGAGGCCATCCTACTCCTCCTCTCAGTACTTCTGTTTATTTAGGTGTTATTACTTAGTGCTACAAGTCAATGTTCCTTTATGGCCACCTTTCCTTTTAATTATAACTCTGGCACCCTGGGTCACTTCCCCTGGCTCACTTCTGATTTCAGCCATACTTGTGATGAGAGTTCAACACAAGCTCAGAGTCACCTTGCCCTGACAACATCCCCTCCTCTGAAATCTACCATGTGTCTTTTTATTTTCTGTTCAAGCGTTTTTTCCAACTCTGCAAGTCTATAAGAACTTGCTTGGCCCATGCACAAGCTCACTCCAGAAACTCAGGGTAGTTAATATTTGACCACAAATATGGGTTGAGAGCAGATGTTTAAGGATTACAGCCTCCCATTCAGTGTCCCACTGAGTGACAATTCTAGGAAATATTTGCATGCTTCTCTTGATGTCCTCATCACCCACAGTAGAGATTTTGATAATGGTCCCTCATATTTTCTTCTCTTCTTTCCTTGTCTCATACTCCTCATGACTTCACTCCTGTATCCTGGGGTAATATCCCAGATAATTATCTTCTCCCAAGTTTTTGTCTCAGTCACTGCGTTCAGGGAACCTAAACTCAAACAGCACAGAAGTGGTCCTTGAAAGCCAGCTTTCAGAACTGGACCAGAGAGCTGGCTCACTCGCCTGTCAGGAACAGTTGGGTGGCATTGATGGGGATTAGAAGAAAAGTGGCAACCTCTAGAATGCTCATAGCTCCTGGCAAGTTATAGCATTACAATTATGAAGAGGTTTATCTGTGTGAGATGCAGAAGAGGTACAGCTATAATGTGAGGTGATGGTGCATAGCAGGGCTCAGCTTGATGTAAGTTGTGGGCCAAATCTGATCCACTGCCTAATTTGGTACATAAAGTATTATTAAAATACAGCCATGCACATTAATTGATGCTTTGTCTGTGGCTGCTTTTATGCTATGATAGCAGAGCTTAGTAGTTACAATAGAAACTATATTGTTAGCAAAGCCTAAAATGCTTAGAATGTGGCCCCTTAAGGAAAAAGTTTGCAGACTACTGGTGTATAACATGGGTTAGCCTCAGCCAGGCTGGCTTGCATACTTATTGATTGCATATTTTATCTCCAGAGTTGCCTGTAGCATGGTACTGGTCTTTGAATGAAACTATAGAATGAACTAACTCAGATAAATTATAGTTTATAACCATGAGTCTTTGAGTTGTTTGTAGACAGCTGAAGAGGCTGAATGGAAAATACATTTTCATTAATACAAAAACTACAATGAACAGCCATTTTTGCAGAGAAAAAAAAATCTCACAGGAGGGACAAAGTTTGAACCTGTTGTATTGGATTAAAGCACATCATACTTATAAGGAAAAGTGGCGCTATGCCACCTTATCTGACTAAACTTGGCTTTGGAGTGGCAAATGACTTACTGCGTAGTGGATGAGAGAGTCCCATGTGTTTATCTTTCAAACCCCACCCCATATAAATAAGAATGGGTGAGGGAGATGGCACTATCAAGACTACTATTTCTTCCAGCAAAATGGGTCAGTTAATATGCTTACTTGGAGGCAGGGATATTTGATTTAAAATAAATGATAGTTAAAAGGTATCGTAGCCATTAAGTTTTGGGTACTTTATTATGCAGCAATATGCAGCAATTAGATAACTAAAACAAGATAAAATGTGGGGTTGTTGGCCAGCTCCACTAAGAGACTCACAGCTTATACCTCTAGGGACCTGGAGGAAGGCTGTGTTTTTCTGGAAAAGAACTCGCTGTCATATGAGAAACTGGTCCTGCTGTCATACTGGACCCTAGAAAAGACCAAGTGTCAGGTCATAGGGCACCAAGTTACTATATACCTAAGCTGCCCATCATGAGGTAGGTAGTATCAGTTCCATGAAGTAACAAGATTGGATGAGCACAGCAGGAATGCATTATACATATTTGAGATTGGGCCTTGCAGGTCCAGAAGGCACAGTGACTTTTTTGAATTGGTATCCCAGACTCCTACGATACTTATGCATATTGAATAAATGCTTCTTCCTCAAATTTCTTAACTTCCTCAACAAACTCTTGGGAGGTTTCCTAAGGTCAGCTGATGGAAGAAGAAGAAACTTGGGCGTAGTTCACAGATGAGTTTATAAAAATATTCTACAGAACTATAGCCCCACTCAAGGATGTCCTGAAAGACAGTGGTAGGGGACATACACCAAATGGGAGAATCTTTCAGAGGTGCACGTGGCATCCCCTTTGTGGTTAGAGAAGTAGCTTATGGTAAGGATGCACACAGAATTCTGGCCAGTGGCAGGTAGCTTGGAAGGAGCAAGGTCCAGGAAAAGGAGACCTGGGAAAGTAGCATGAAAACAGATTTTTGGGGGGGTGTGGGGGAGGAATGAGCACAAAGGGTGAAGACTTTGTATTAACATTATGCCCAAAGAGGGCATCAGTACAGAGAAGTCAATCAATAGTCAGGCAGACCAATAGAATAGATGTCAGCCAGTCTCTATCCTCAGGCACCCTATCATTTGCACCCTGAAGGTAGATATGGTTGCAGTGATAGAAGTTTTGCTTGGGTCTAAAGCACAGGGTCCCTCTAACCTATTTACCTATTGCCATGAGTGCATGTCCAATATGCAGGCAAAGAGACCAACACTGGGCTCTTAATATGGTATAACCAACTTTCTACTTGAAAGCAAGTTGATTGCATCAAATCCCTTCTATCCTAAGACTAGAAGTGATTTATCCTTAATAACATTATCTATTGTGGATTTGGGTTTGCCTTCTCTACACACAATGCCTTGGCCAACACCACTATTTGTGAGCTTATAAAATAAGTCATTTAGCAATATGATACACCAAACATGTTTCAAACCAAGTGACCTGTTTTTATGACAAAAGAGGTACACCACTGGGTGCAGGACGATGGACTGTATTCATTTTACCATGTATCTCACCATCCTGAAGCAGATGACATATTAGAATGATGGAATGTTCCATTAAAAGTTCAACTAAGGGGCTAGCTTGAGGCTAACACTGGCTAAATGTTTGGGTGTTAGTTTGGGGTGCTGTCCTCCAGAAAACAGTGTGTATGTTGAATCAACAGAAAGTATATGGGTCTATATCCTCAATAGGTAGACTAGAAAGGTTGAACAACCAAGGGATGGGAGCAGGATTGGCTCCTTTCATTGTCACTTTTGGATACCATTTGTAGAATGTGTGTTATCTTCATAACCTTAACTTCTTCTTGGTCAGAAGCTCTACTTGCCTAGAAAGAAAGGTTTTTACCAGAGGACAGAGTAAGAATTCTATTGGTTCTACATGCCACCAGGCCAGCAAGCAAAGGAAAAAAATGACTAAAAAGATGAGAATGATTAACCTGATTTCTAGAGGGAGCCAGGGTTTTTTTTCCTATACAATGCAGGTAGAGAAGATGTCTGGAACTCAGGGAACTGACTGGGTACATCTCTTGCTATTTCCATGCCCAGTATTAATAATGAATGGGTGTAAGGAGGTGGTCCAGTTTCATTTTTTTGTATGTGTCAGTCCAATTTTCCCAGCACCCTTATTAAATAGACTATCTTTACCCCAGTGTAAATTCTTGCTTCCATTGTCATAGATTAACTGTCCGTATATACATGGATTTATTTCTGGGGTCTCTGTTCTGTTCCACTAGTCTATGTGCCTGTTTTTATGCCAGTACCATACTGTTTTGATTACTGTAGCCTTGTAGTATGTTTTGATGTCTGGTAGCGTGATACCACTGACTTTGTTCTTATGTCTCAGGATTGCTGAGGCTATTCGGGGTCTTTTATGATTCCATATAAATTTTAGGATTATATTTTCTATTTCTGTGAAAAATGCCATTGGTAGTTTGATAGGAATTACATTGAATCTGTATATTGCTTTAGGCAGTATGGACATTTTAACTGTATTAATTCTTCCTATAATTCTGCATATAATGACAATTGGAACACCTCGTTATGACATACACAAGAACAAATTCAAAATGGATTAAAGACTTAAATGTAAGACCTGAAACCATAAAACTCCTAGAAGAAAATATAGGGAGTAAATTTGCAGACATTATCCTGAGCAATATTTTTACTGATACATCCCCACGAGCAAGGGGAGTAAAAGAAAAAATGAACATATGGGATTATATCAAACTTAAAAGTTTTTTCACAACAAAGGAAACCATCAATAAAACAAAAAGGAAGCCTACTGAATGGGAGAATATATTTGTGAACGATATACCTGATAAGAGGTTAATATCTAAAATTTATAAAATACTCATGCAACTAAACACCAAAAAAAAACCAAACAACCCAATTAAAAAATGGGCAGAGGAAATGAAGAGACATTTCTCTAAAGAGGACATACAGATGGCCGACAGGCATATGAAAAAATGTTCAACCTCACTGATCATTAGGGAAGTGCAAATAAAAAACACAATGAGGTATCACCTCACTCCAGTCAGAATGGCTATCATCAATAAATCAACAAATAACAAGTGCTGGCGGGGCTTGGGGAAAAGGGAACCCTGCTGCACTATTGGTGGGATTGTAGATTGGTGCAGCCACTATGGAATTCAGTATGGAGGTATCTCAAAAAACTGGAAATGGAACTACCTTTTGACCCAGCAATTCCACGCCTAGGCATTTATCCTGAAAAACCCAAGACACTAATTCAAAAAAAATATATGCACCCCTATGTTCATTGCAGCGCTGTTTACAATAGCCAAGGCTTGGAAACAATCAAAATGCCCATCGGTAGATGACTGGATTAAGAAACTGTGGTACGTTTACACAATGGAGTATTACGCAGCTATAAAGAAGAATGAAATCGTACCATTTGCAGGATGGACCTAGAGAACATTATGTTAAGTGACATGTCAGTCAGAGAAAGACAAATACCATATGATCTCACTTATATGTGGAATCTAAAGAACTGAATAAACGAGCAAGGTAAACAGAAATAGTCTTAGAGACACAAAGGAAAAACTGATGAGGGCTAGATGGGGATGGGAGAAGGGGAAGGGACGAGGCAACATAAACTGGTAACTACAATACTACTGCAGAGACAGAAGAGACAGTTTAGGGAATATAATGAATAATGTTGTAAATATTTTTCTTAGGGGATCAGAAGGACTCATGTCTTGTCAGGGAGACCACTTCATGAATGATGTAGTGGCCTTACCACTGCACTGTACATCTGAAGCTGCTGCTGAATAATATTATATGTCAATTGTAATTTAACACATATATAGTCATGGGATGTGGAATATAGTGTGGGGATAGAGTCAATGGAATTGTAATAAATATGTATGATATCGGGGGTGAAGGGGAAGGGGAGGGGGTAGGGAGTAGGGAGTAGTCACTTTGTAAGGGGTGAAAAAGATAACTATTGCATTGTTTTGTACATCTGTAACTAATAATAATAATAGTAATAATAATAATAATAATAAAAAGTTAATAAAATCATGAATGGGCAATTACAGCATTCACTTCCTGACAAGAGAAAGACAACCAAGGCTTAGATGTGTCAAGGGTGATGATCTACATCACCTGTCCAGGAAATACAGATAAATTGGAGTGCTGATAAAAGTAAGAAAAATCTAAAATGGATAGTGGAAGAACGAAGTAATGAATACCAAGTATTGCTTCGTGGCTAATTACAACAAGGACTTTAGTCTTTTCATCGTATCCCCCTGTTAAGTTTTTGCAGATATTGGAGCTGGCCACCCCTTGAAGCAAACCTTGTGATATATTAGGTTTACCAGAGAGCTTGAGTAGATTGAAGGGATGTCAGTAGTGGATCATATCAGACAATTCTTGTGCATGATTTCATATCTTCTAAGCCTCACATTTACACCAGCCATTGTTGTGACAATCAATGTCAGAAGTGGATCATATCAGACAATTCTTGTGCACCATTTCCCATATTCTAAGCCTCATGGTTATACCAGCCATTATAGTGGCAATCAAATCTGCTTGGATTTTGACAAGCTTCATGAGGTTGAAACTTACCAGTGATTCATCATGGGCATATTGATATATACTTCTTGCTTTCTGCTCCATGGTTTCTCTGACGCCAGAGTATGGGATGTCTGTGGATATTAGCTCAATACTCACAGTTTGCAATTATAAAGTTCAGGGGCCACAGTTGATCAATGGAATATAGCAACTAATGGATAAATGCATTCTTGTTTTGTCTCCTGGGAAGATAGCTATGAAACATATATGTTCCTTGGACAGTCCCACAACATCAGGTGATAGTTATCTGAAATAGGGGACATCTTTATAATACATGCTTCAGTTGTGTTTTTTTTTTTTCTGTTCAGTCCCCCTGTCTCTCACACCTGGTTCCTGGTTCATATTCTCAGATAAACCACCGGCATGTTAGGCTTTAATCTCAAAATCAGGTTTAAGAGGGAAAATAGGTATTAGAATTATTTAATGATATACTTTCTACCTATTGGACTGTAATTTTTTGAGGGCATGGAAAAAGGTGTTCAATGGATGCTTACTGAATGAACTGAATCAAGAAAAATTCAGCACACAAATATTTTTCAAGTATGGCCTTAGCAAGATCTATTCTCATAGCAGAGTAAAGCATAAATATCCAAGGAAATTGAATTTATTTTAAAAGGGAAAGATTACCTGTTAAAACAAAATTGGCTGTCTTTACAGTTGTCAACTATCTTAAGTCTGTAAGGCAAAGGCAGTTAAATAGGTAGATGGAACATGGAATTTCTATAGTTTATCTACCATGATGTGGTCTTACTTGGGAAATAATGAAAAGTAATAAAATTAATTAAAATGAGAAGAAAACTGCCGGTTACCAGAGTGAGGTGAGTTTGTCACATATGAGGGAAAGTGCTACTGTACAATAATGGCTGCCATTTATTGAGGACAAAGTATGTGATGTGAATTTTTTCTAAATGTTTTACATGTATTCTCTCAGTGAGTCCTTACAATTTCATACAGTAGAGACTTACAGTTTTTATGTATGTGAAAACTGAGGTACGGAAATATTAAGTAACGTGTCCAAGTTCACACAGAGGAATGAGTCAGGACATGAATTCAGACTCCAGATCACATAGTCTTTACAACTGTAGTGCATCTCAAAGATACATGTTATTTGTCTATTAATTTTGAATATAGGCTCAAGGTCGCTATATCTAAAACCAGAATTAATAGCACTTTTATATCTCTGACCTAAGATTCCTGATTCTATGCTCCAGATCAAGCAAAAACAATATTTCATGTTAATTATATGGTAATAAGAGTGAACGTAGATATAGTTTACAGAAAAGCCCCAGTATATGCTTTGCTTTTCACTAAGATGTCTAATATTAAAGGTAGAAATGAATTAGTATGCAAAAAGGTCTGTTCCTGGAGACCTGAGTTCTGAACTTGTGCTTTATTGACTGTACCATGTGAGTATCATTTAATAGGAAAACTATAGTCTGGGAATTCAGAGACCTAGCTTTTAATGCCAGTAGAGCCCTCAATGCTTTAAACAAGCTATTTAGCCTTCTGTGTTTTAATTTCCTTCAGTCGCCACATGGTTACCTGCTCTCCACTTAACCACAGGGTTCCTACAAGGTTAGAAAGAATGTGGTTTGAGAAAGCTTGAAGTCCTACTTAAGTGTTTAGCCCTATTCATCATTACTTTCCATCATTGAATTTATTATGCATCTGCTACATAACCCCACACTGTACGCTGTATAAGATCATCTTTCCTATAATCAAAATAGTCCTCAAACCAAAAATGTTATTATGACCCTTGGGCTAATGCAATGTTTTCAGAGATGACACGGTGAAAGAATGTTTAAACCTCTGAGAATGCATAAATGTTTTCTTTTCCTCTCTGTTAATATTAAAGGAGCCATTGAGTGTTCTGGACAGATGCTCCTCTTGGGCGAGGTTCATAGCTTCACCGGTTCAGTTTCTCTTCTCTTGGAAACTCTGTGATGGTTTGTGTAACCAGAGTCCTTAGAGCACTTGTTCATGATGTAGGAACAACGTCAAGTGCAGCTGTTGGTCAAATTCCTATGTGTCTTCCAACCCAATTTAGATGCCACAAGAATAGTCAGGTTTCTCTCAAACCCAAACATGGGCAATTTCCATACAAATGCGACAGAAGGCTATTCTGTGTTCCCTTCACACCAGGGAAGAGTGGAGAAAGGAAGATATCACCTCAGCAAGAGAAATAGAAGATTATTGGAAATCAATTAGAAAGAAACTAAAACATAAGAAGGCTGTGGGCAGGGACTGATTTTTTAAAAATATTTTTTTCCCCAGCACCTAGAAAAACACTTTGTAAGCATTTTAGTAAATGATTTTAAAGGACAGAATAAACAGACATTTAGCCTAAGAAAACTCATTCCATTCACTCAATAAAGGGGATAATTTTGAGGTTGAAGTTAGAAAATCAGGATTCAAGACTGATTTCTTCTCCATATAATCTGGGTATTTGTTGACCTTCTTAAAGACAACTTCTCATCTATAAAACAGGGTTGGAACTAGCCTCCCTGTGAGTAACACAGACTATCTAAAATGCAAATCTCACCAAGATACTCTTGCTTTACAACCTTATCGTCTCCAGGATCAGGTCCAGGTTCCCTAGTGAATCACAAAAAGCCTTCCCTGATCTGGCCTTTGCCTTTCTCTCGGACAAATAAACTCTTAAGGTTGCCAAGTGAAGTGACTGGAGGAATTATAAACCATAAGAGCCAGCTGAAAGAATGGTCATGAGTATGTAAGACAAAATAGTTCTTACAATATCAGGTCGGTGATGGAGCTAAAGGGGTTAGAAACGCATCCATTGCAAAGAATAGAAAACCCTACTAAAGTAATTGAAATAGATAGGAAGGTATATCAACTGCAAAAGCCCTGAGCAGGGAAGCAGGCCTGCATGTTCCAGGAATAAAAACAACCAGTGAAAGATACAAAGCAATGCTGGAGAAAAAGGCAGGATTCAGACGAAATCAAGCACAGCTCTGAATGGTGCTCATAATAACAAATCCGAATTTTATATTACACGCTATGGGATAAAATTGAAAGGGTTTTAAGCAAGTCGGGATAAATATGAGGTGAGGGGCAGGAAGGGATCAAGGGTTTGGCTTCACAACCAGTTGAATGGTGGGGACATTTACTACTTGGGGAAAATGGAAAGAAATGGGCTCTCTTGGCTGTGGGGGAAAAGGAAAGAAAATCAAGAGTTTTATTTAATATGTCAGCATTGCCTGTTAGACACTGCTGTACAGGGGTTTCGTAAATACTGAATCTTGGAGTCTGGATTTCAAGAGTGAGATGGAGGCTTCAGAAACCCTTTCTTTCCCTGGCAGACAGTTAGTGATGTCCTTCCAGTGTTCATGGAAGATTTCCAAGTCTTCTGGAGTCACAGTGTTTCTAGGAAATAACCACTGAGGCAGCTCAACAAGCTGAGGGAAAGTTCAAGTGAATGAAGCTCCTTTAACAAAGCAGCTCTTCTTTATTTCCTTGTTCTTTACATTGGTTTTCTACATATGGATTTTACATAAGATTTTATTTTACGTATGTTTGAAAGTTACAACATAAAAATAGCTAGTATATACATAGTGCTTACTATGTGCTGGATCCTGTATGTTTACGGACACACATCACACACAAATGACCATATATATACATATTACCTCTCTCTCTCTCTCTCTCTCTCTCTCTCTCTCTATATATATATATATATATATATATATATAATATATATATAATATATATGTTATATATATTATATATATAATATATATATGACATATCTACTAATTTAAATATCACAACAACCACCTGATACTGTAGACACCATTATTCACCTTATTTTATGGTGGGGAAACTGAGACAGAGCTTGAGTGACTTACCTAGTCTCAAAGCAAGGAAGAGGTGGAGTCAGAGTTCAGTTGGACTCCTCACCATTATCACATGACCACAGAATAATATTGAAAATTTCTAACAGGGCACACAACACTTTAACCTACTTTGCTGCTTCATGGCTTATAAAAATACCCTAAGCAGCCCCGGCTCGAACTAGCCTGCATTGTGACTATTTCGCCAAGTCATTCATACTCTTGCCTCTATGCCTTTGTTTATTGTGTCCTTTAAAACCCAGCTAAATATAAATGTTTTCATAAAGGCTTGCTTGACTCCCCACCTTTTGAGGGCAGGGTGAATCACGACTTCCTCTGAATGCTTAGAATGCTCGGTTCAGAGTCCAGTTACATCAATCATGATTTCCTGTGTATAGATATCTATTTTCTACCTTCACCACCCCCACAGAGAGAATGTGAAAGCCTTAAGGGCAACTGCGCACCTCCCATGCTTAACTGAGCTTCATAAGATCTCTTTACTTCTGGAAATACGAGTGTACAAATAAATATAGGCCCAGCAGCAACTATTTCCCGTTAAACAATTGCCATAAAGAACTGGCATTTCACAGATTCTTGAATCAGACTACCTTAAGTTGAAATCCTGGCCTGGCCACTTGTTTCCTAAACTTAGAGAAGTTATTTAACCTCCCTTTGACTCAGTTTGTGTATTTGTAATATGCAGATAAAATTACCTATTTCATATGCTGTTATAAGGATTAAACAAGACATGAAGAATACTTGGAATACTGGCACATAGTATGTATTTGATAAATATTTGTTATTATTATTATTATTATTATTATTACATTACCTTTATTATAGAAACATATTTCAATGTGTCCCAGAAGATTATATTTTGTATTTCTAGCACTTAAAACTATGAATGGCATTACATGTATTTTTAATGAATGACTCAATTAATGGATAGAATACATCTATTGAATCATTCATAATACAATAAATATTTATTATGTATCTACAATGTTGGGTTGCTATGCTAGTTTCTGGAGCTCTGTGGGTAAACCACATAAGTAAGGTTTCTTTCTGCCCTCTCGGGGATTATGGTTCCCCTGGGATCGGGTATGGGTGGCACAAACAAATAAATAGGCAATTCTATCACAAGACGATGATAAAGGGTATAATAAGGGAAATACACTGTGTTATGGGAATAGAGGAAAGAGCCTTTCTCATATCTGGGAGGTAAATGTTAGCTAAATTAATACTGGTAGTTAGACAGATTAGTAGATCAGGAGAAAACAGAATACAAGACTGGATGTTTAAGCAGAGCACATACAAAAAGTTTTGGAAGCCAGAGAGAGCAAGGCTTATTGGAGGAACTTCAGGGTGATTAGATGCAAAAGAGCAGAAAGGGAAAGGCTCAGATCATGAAAGATCTTGTGCCCATTTTAGTTAGTTTGGAATTATTCTGAGAGCCATAGTTAGTTATTGAAGGTCTTCATTAGAAGAGTAACTTGATCAGAATTGCATTTTAACAAGATCATTCTAGCTTCAGTGTACAGAATAAATTGGAGGAGGCCAAGACTGAATACAGGGAGACCAATTTGAAGGCTGTTGTAGAAGTCTAGGAGACTGAGACCGGACTAAGTGAGTGGAAGTGAGAATGAAGAAGCAAGGACTGCAGCTAAATCAGCAAGGCCTGGTGATAGACTGGAAATGAGGGTTCGGGAAGAGGTAGACAAGCCTGTGTGATGTTTTACTTCCTGAGAGACACTTGAGTAGATGGTGGTACCTGACATGAGGATAACACACAGTAGGCTAGAGTTGATGAGAAGATGACGAGTTCGGTTTTGAACAGAACAAGTTTCAGTTGCTTAGGACATTCAAAACACAAACAAACAAACAAACAAACAAAAAGCAGTTAACTGAATTAACCCAGGACTTGAGTTTTGCCAGGCAGTGATTAAATGAATAAGCAGAAAGATGACTGAGGATACTATAAGAATTTAATAGAAGTGATACCTTATGAAATCTACTGGGTTGTTGGAAAAGTCATGACATATTTTTGCAATGAAAAACAGAAAAAATACATCATGACTTTTCCAACAACCCAATAGCTAGATACACAAGGAAGAGTAAAGAGAAAGTCTGGATAAACACAGATAAAATAGATCAGCGAGAAAACACAGAGGTACTGCCAAAGTATAGGTACAATGATAATAAATAAGTAAGAAGAATGGAAGAATAGAAGTTATGGTTATATTATTGGAATTGATGATTTCAGAGAGGGACTTCTCCAAGTTGATGACAAGAACCAAATTGTAGTCATGAGAGTGGGAAATGGAAATGGAGTAAAGGAAAAAGCCCTCAGAAATTAGTAAATACAGAAAACAAAGGGTCAGGGTGTTGTATGAGTCATACAAATGTATTTCACATCATTCAAGAGGGTGAAACTTGGGATAGAGAGGACAATTTTAAAATGGGAATAAAAGTCTTTGGTCCATGTGATAGAGTAACTGGGATGTTAGCAGATGACACCAGGGAGGGGGTATTATTGAGAGCAGGAATAACAGACAGCTCCCTGGGCTTTAGAGTTTCAGGGAGTCTCTGGGGGTAGCCTAGACACACTCTAAATTTAAAATTTTGGAAAGAATGTGAGCAGGGCATATAATGATGCTTCACAATTCAACTCACCAGTGGGCTATATTCCTGGAAACTGAGTGAAAGCAGATTTTTTATCATCAGCTCCAACAGGTTGGGTCCACCTGGGAGCCCCAACCACCTCATGCAGTTCATTTCTTCCCTAGCTTTGAAAAATTGGAGCCTAAGATAGGGAACAGTGAATGTAAGAAAACAGGAAAGTCCTAATAAGAATTTACTCTTTCTGAAAGGCTATTTATAAGACTAAACTTTTTTTTTTACTTTTTTCATTTTTTAAGCAAAAAATGGTTCAAAGCTTTCCTCCATTTCTTCAGAATCTAGGTGGAAGAAAATGCAAAAACAAATCAGTAAAAAGAACTGGAAATTCCCCAACCCTTGATGTGGTCCAGCACAAACATCATGGGAGATGTGGAAAACTCTACAAAGCAACATTTCCGAGGATTATAGAATTTTGTGCTGGAAGGCACCGGGATCAAATAGACCAGTGCTTCGTTTTAAATGAGGATGCCCAGAAAAGGCCAACAGAATGGAAGGTAGTCAGGCTGGTACGTGCTGATTAGAAAAGTCATCATAAAATGATCTCTTTCAATTTTATTGAAGAAAGAAAGAAAAAATAACCCAATGGTTCTAATGGTTTTTAAAAGAGAATCTTAGATAAATTTCATTATGGAAATGTAACTGTAAATCAGAATTGTAACAAAAATGATTTTGCTCATAAGAACTTGTTCACTTAATAGTTCATATAATGTTATTATATAATTTTGACTCTGAAACTTTCAAGTAGCCCTGTAACTCTGTGGCATGAGAAATACCCTTAAATGCAAATCCATTTGCATTTAATACATTTAATGCGTTTAATACAACTAGCAAATCAGAAATCATGCTTATTGGGAAGGTCAAAATGATTTATCTGATTAATGTTATAGCTTACTATTTTTCTCATAATAATTACACAATATTCTAGGTTTTCCTTCTTTCACTTAAATAGTTCATCCACTATATAGCTAAAGTGTACCTAATACAATAAATTAGACAAGGAGACACTTATTGGTCACTGACAAATGACCCCAGGAAATTAGGCTAATCTAATCTTCTCTTCACCATCTGATAATATGGCATAATGTGCTTAATAATATCTCCAAGCCTATCTCACTTTGGCTTTGTTCTGGTATCCTAAGACATTTTTGATTTTTTTTTTTATTAGCAGCACTCTTTATTCCAATAAAATCTTACCAACTATGTAAAATATTGAAAAGCCAAAGTTCCAGTTGAAATAGTGATGGCATGTGGCCCACATCTCAGCCCACATACATCTCCACTCCTTACATCTCCCTCCATCATACCTCTAAAAGATTTTGTGGAGCTGTGGTTGAAAACCAGTGTCATAAAGGGATCTATAAAAAGCATAGGCAAATAAATACTTAGACTAATCAGCTTATTTACATGCACACACACCCATACACACCCCCACATGTATTTACACATATATGCATACATACACAAGATGCATTAAAAAACAACAACTATGCATATAGTGAGACCTGGCTATTTAGAAAAATTTAGCACCATAGAAGCCAAATAGAAAATATTATTCTGATGCGTTTGGAAATGTTAATGGAGAATGGATTTCAATGGTTTACAAGGGTTTATGGTACAACGCATGATCTGGTTTATACCAATTGACACTGGCTTCTGTTGACCAAGAGCTAGATTTTATTTATATTCTGGTTGGAACCTTTGACTCATATTATCAGACAACCCACACAACCCGCTTAGCTTTAAAAATAAAATAAAATAAAAACCACCAGAGTGAAGAAGGTAGCGTGTTGCAGTTCTCCTTTGTGGGTTGTGGTTAGTGTAACAAGATCATGAACAAAAGGGTCAGGGAACCACATGGTTTGGACAGGGAACACTTCAAAGCAGCAGCTGCCTTCAAACCAAAAGGGTTTATAAAGGCAAATTGAGAGTATGGTTACTTAGTGTCCTAAGATGACTTGGGGGAAGACTGGACCCACAGAAAAGGTGAAGGGCATAAAAGATACCATTTTTTGGCTGAACACTTACAGCGTGTCAGAGGCTTTATATGTACAGTCCCCTTTTATCCACAGCACAACACAGGTTACCACCTGTTTACAAAAGAGGACACTACAGTTAGGAGAGGTTGATTAATTTGGCTATGATTATACAACCTGTGTTTGTTTTAGCATTTCATTATCTCCTTGTTCTTCCACAAACTAGTCAACCATATTTCTACTTCAAGTTCTTTGCTCTTTGCTGTTCATTCTGCCTAAATTACTTTCCAACAGACATCCTTATATCTCATTTTCTTGCTTCACATAGGTCTCTGTTCAACTGTACCTTCTTAGTGGGGCCTGCTCTGACTACCTTCCATAAGATATCACTCTTCATCATTCCCTATGGTCTTCAGTCCACACAAGGAGAAATGCTGAAAGCAAACTCCTACATCAAGCTGAAAGCTGTTAAGTCCCACCGATAATTGAAAAAAAAAAAGGACTAAAATAACTCCACCTACAGACTTGCAAACAAGAAAACAACAATAAGATGCTTGTCATGCACCTGGAAATGTGCATAGAAAAAAGTCACCTCTAAGTCATCAGCAATCCAGACTAGTAAATTAATCAGAAGACGTTAAAACCTTGGAGGTCTTTTGAAGAATAAAATTCAAAACCATTCTAAAGGGAACATTTTCACATCTAGGGTACATAGGATGTTTGCAGGATGAGAACAACTGAGGATAAATCAACAATCCAAGTTTAAATAACACACAAAGAAATGGACCCCTTTGGGCTGGCCGAGTGACGTGTTGGTTAAGAACTGGCTTGGGATGCCGGTTCTGAGCAGCAAGGTCCTGGTTTGGATCCCACATATGAGGGCCAATGACACTGCCCTCTACAGCTAAGATGGTGAACAACAGTTCCACCTGGAGCTGGGCTGCTGTGAGTCCCCGGGATCGGCATAACTGCAGCCCCTGCTGAAGTGGGCTGCCATAGACTACAGTGAGTGGCCAGCAGCCAGTGTGTATGGCTGGCAGCTGGTGTGAGCAGCCAAGAGCCACCGTGAGCGGCTGGCTGTCCAGAGGCTGGCAACTGATCTGCTTCACCAGGGAAGAGCACAATGACGATACCAACATGGGCCAGTGAAGCAACGTCCTCCACAACTAGACTGAAGAACAAAAGGGCAGCAACTTGTCTGTTCCCCTTCTCTGGTTCCCCAAGGCTGTTCCCCTCCCCCAATTCCTCAATAAAATCTTTAAAAAAAAAAAGGACCCCTTTGAGGGAATATCACCAAAGTCAGCAGTTACTTAAAATGACAGTATTAAAACCAAGCCTGGATTTTCTAGGGGACAGGGTCTGGATATTTATGGCCAGGAGAAGAAGTGGGACTACTGGGAAGCCAAAACAGTATGGAATGAATTCGAAGCTCCCGAGGCCTGGGGCAATGGTTGGAGCAGCTGAGCGAGTTACTAAACCAGAGTGGCCGAGAATGTCTGGACCAATGGGCAGTGAGTAGCTCCCTAAATCCAGCCAGATTCCTAGAGCATCAGAGTTGAGAGGATGTAGATTTCAAAAAAAGCAAAGAGAGGGGAATGAGTATGAGACATCTACTCTGAGCCCAAATAAGTGAAGAGTCTGAAATTGTCCCTGTATAGGGGATCTTATGGCTGACAACAATTTGGAGAGCTGCTCAGAACTGGCTCAGAATAGGACTCTCAAAGCTGAAAATAAGCATGACTTCAGAAACAAGATTGCAAAAAAAGTGAGGAGTCAAGCAATCATAGTGAATGCTAGTCAACAGAAACAGGATGCAAGACATGTAAATACTAAAAGACAGACAAGTTTAAATTGGCAGATACAGGATGCAGAAAATACTATGAATGAAATATTTTACATATTAAAAGTATGCAATTACAATGAGTATAATACGAAGAATGAACAGAGAGACTATTCAGAAACAAATAAGAACTCCATGAATAAAAACTTTCATGTGTAGGTTTCAAACGACAATATAAGAAGTTAAAAAAATATATGACAGAATACATCCTATGTAGTTAAACAACCCATTAGAGAAGCGTAATTTCTCAGGGGAGGTAGTTAGGCGAATGCCTAGAGCTCTCCAGTACTATGTTTCCAGTAAATCATTTCAGGAAGGAATAGGAAGCTTTTTTTCTTTTTTCCTCTGTTACTTTTTCTCTTCTCCAATCTGTTTTACTAGCAATAAAGTTGATATTTGAATCCTTAATCTGACTCTTATATCTATGTTGTTTTTTTTAGATTTACTTTTTATTTTTTGATGTGCTTTGTATTATTTTTTTCTTGTTTCAACTTTAGTTCAAATTTTTTTTGCTCAAAGCTTGAATACCGTCGAATTATGGATATATCAGAGATTATATTCTGCTGATAGTTCAGCATTTGCCTAACACTCTTTATGAGCTATCCAAAATGTCATTATACGAGCAGCAAACTTACATGTAGCAAACTTGTAGCACAAGTTATGATTATACAAAATGTCAAACTTACACAAAAGAGAGACCAGATTATGAATCCCCGTATACTCATTAACATATACTCTTTAACAGTGTTCAACAGTTCATGGTTAATTTTGTTACATTTATACTTTACTTGTACCTCTCAACACACACTGATATATTTTGAAGCAAATTTCAAACATATGATTTGATTATCATATTTGGATATGGAGTGTTTCTGTAAAAAATAACTTTACTTCAGTAACTGGTTACTTCCATCATAATTCACATAGGAAAGACAGGGTAAATATACTTGATACTTTTCCTTTATTTACCAGTTTTCACAATAAGTGTGGGTTTCCTTCTATAATCAAAGATAAAATATGAGTTTTTGGCTTGTGTATTTGGTTGACTGGTTGAATCTTTTTTAGTACGATTCTTAAATATATTTGCATTTTAATCCATTATAGTTATCTTTATTGATGCTTGAAATTATCTATGGCTAGAGGGAGTCTTTTGAAATTGGTTCCTGTGTCTTTCTGACATGACTCTCATAGCCTTTGATTGCTTCCCTGCTTCCTCAGGCATGTTTCAGGTTCACTTTGTTCATTCGAGGCCCCAGATCCATGGACCCATGTTTCTATGGCATTTCTGATCCTTTTAATGGGAAATGATTTGTAGCACAGTCACAGTCTAGGTGTGAGGGGACTTGTGGCTATGGACAAAAAAAATGGTACTATAATAAATCATAAATTTCTAACTGGGTAGGTCATAGTGGGTAGGCACACCCCAGGCTTACAACTTCTTTTTCTTTTTTTTTAAATTAAAGTTCATTGAGGTGACAATGGTTCGTAAAGTTACATAGGTTTCAGGTGTACAATTCTGTAGTACATCATCTATATATCACATGTGTGTTCACCACCCAGAGTCAGTTCTCTTTCCATCACCATATATTTGACCCTCTTTACTCTCATCTACCACCCCCTTCGTCTTACCCTCTGATAACTAGTAAACTGTTGTTTATATCTAAGAGTTTTGGTTTGTTTATCTTGTTTTTTTTTTCAGTTTTATATCCCACATATGAGTGAAATCATTTAGTTCTCGACTTTTTCTGTCTGATTTATTTCGTTTAGTATAATAATCTCAAGATTCATGAATGCCCTCTTAACTTGGGTAACTTGGTTGTTTCATGAGTAGATTCAGTTTTTATATCTTTGTCAGGAAACTATACAGATGATCAGTCCTTCTGAGTTTATCACATCAGGAGGACCATGATGTCCATGTCTGCTTGTCCCGGTCAAGATGATATTAACTTTGATCCCTTGGTTAATGTCATTTTGCCATAATAAAGAAACCATTATTTCTCCTTTTATAATTAATATATAATCTATATCTATGTAGTTTGATCCTGTTCAACAATCTGTGACACGTTGGTTATAGCTTCCACTGATGGTTCTTGACTAAGCAAATTATGGCTGTGTTGGCGGCTAAATGTTTTGTGTCTTTTATTTTAACTGGATCAGAATCTGGGAGGACAAGGAATCCGATGCACAGTATATTAGCCTGGAAACCTCAAGAAATCAACATAAAGGTTAGCAGAGTGAGAAAATGTGTCTTGGAGTGGCTTGGGAGATGCCTTTAAATATAGGCCTTACCAGTCTTTGAATTTGTGGGTTGTAGCAGTTTATATTGTGGATGGTGTTTGCAGGCATGTGATTGGTTATAAAAAGCACTGTTAGATTTGGAGGATTCACCCAATTTTTTGTCTGGTGTCTTCAAGTGTGGAACCCTATCTGGGTTTAGTAAATAAAGGGATTCAGTTTAGGCATTAAGGAATTAGAGCATTCAATTGAGTGAGTAGATTTGGACTCAGGAAGAAATTGCAATTTCTCTCCAGTAATCAGAAAAGATTTTCTTAACCTTGGAGAAAAAGCTTATCTCTGGATGATTTCAAAATCCCTTGGGGAGAAGAAACACCCTTGCTGAGCTAGGGTGTTTCTGTAAAAAGGTAATGTTTCTTTGACAACATCTCTTCCAGGACTGCAAATGCACAGAGCTGTAGCAGGCATGCTCTGATCTCTAGTGTCCCTTACTTTTGGAGAGCTGAGCAGAAAGCCTTGAGAAAGGAATTGATTCTTCCTTTTCATCCCCCCACCCTATTTAGTTTGTTTCTCAACTTGTGCTAAGAGACAGGCATTTACAGAGTAGTAGGTGGTGGAAAGGGAGTTCCAGACGGCCATAAGAAACTAATGTTTATGCAATGTTTTAGAATTAAAGCTGAGAAAGCAGGGTTTAGGGATAAGTATTGGGCCTGGGTCTCCACTTCTTATTGGCATTCTTAGAGAAACTCCAGAAGCCTCAATGGGGGAGTACACATGGGCTCTAGAACTGGTACAAATTACTGGCAAGGCTGAAAACAAAACGTTTATTTTTACTATCCTATGGTTTGTCTATCTTCCTTCTCCAATGGATTATAAATTTATGAATTACTTATTATAATCCTTTTCTGCTCTCCCAGAGTTACTGAGAGTGGATAGCACACAGTGAAAATAGTCCAAAGAGGAGCTCTAGAAGAATCAGCATAGTAAGTCCCATTCCTTCTAGTTTATACAACTAACAAACAGACAAAAAATAAATCGCTGAGGACAACGGAGATGATATCACCTTCTTAAGGAGAACTGAGTTCAGGAAGTAGTTACTGTTCTATGGGGTAGAGTGCCATGGAGCCCCCAAGAACTTTGCTTGTGAAGTTGGCAGGTGTCTATAGGAGGCAAAGACTGGCACCATGTCTCCCAGAAGGATGAATGCTGTGCAAAAGGACATGGAGACCTGTGCAAGGGCCACAGGAAAGGAGAAGATCCTTAAGGAGCCGGATGAAGTGACCCTTTCATCCTGCCTGGGTTTCCTGAGAAAGGAGGCAACACCTGTGCCCACAGGTTCCAACTTAGGGATACCAAGAATAGGTGAAATTAGCACTATGCAAGCTTGCCAGAAATTATGGGAAAAAAGGCATGGGAACAGGGGAATATAGTCATGATGCTTTCATCTGGTGACTAGACAGAACCTCTCACTGCATCTTTCAGGAGGATCACTGATCACTATAGACCTTTGAGGAACTGGATCCCTCAGCCACCTACATACATGGAATTCTGGCTGGGCTAGATGATCAGGGATTCATTTGTTCAACAAAATATTTACTAAGTACCTACTATTTGTCAAGAACTGTCATTGGCAAAGGGATAGAATAGTAAATTGTACAGATAAAGCCTCTGCTTTCCATTCATTGAGAAAGATAGATAATAGACAAATGAACAAATAAATACATGAGACAAACACATAAAAATAATTTAAAAAAAAACAGAGGACATAAAACTTACCTCAACAGCCAATTATATAAAACAATGGTCACTCCTAGATGACACAAATATAGATGATGTATTACAAAATTGTACACTTGAGACCTATGTAATTTTACTAACAATTGTCACCCCAATAAATTTTAATTAAGAGAAGAGGCAGAAAAAAAGTGAAGAGGATGAAAAAGTTATTATGCTAAGCAAAATAAGTCAGACAGAAAAAGTTGAGAACCATATGATTTCACTGATATGTGGGATATAAAACTGAAAGCAACAAAGGAACAAGACAAACAGATGAAGAAACAAAAAACTCATAGACACAGACAACAGTTTAGTGGTTACCAGAGGGTAAGGAGGTAGAGGGGATAGTACAAGAGGGTAAAGGGGGTCAAATATATGGTGATGGAAGGAGAACTGACTCTGGGTGGTGAGCACACAATGTGATACATAGATGATGTATTATAGAACTGTACACCTGAAACCTATGTAACTTTACTAACCATTGTCACCCCAATAAACTTTAATTAAAAAAATGAGAAAAAGTTATACTCCAAAAGAAAAGTTGTGGCTCAATATAGCCTGGAATGAAGAGGGAAGAAGAGTTCATTGGTATGAGATACAAGGAGACTTTGAACCAAACTCAGACCAGATATTAACAAGATTTTTAGAAAAGTCATTAGAGTACAATTTTACTCCTCAGTTATACCTCAATAGAACTGGAAAAGTCATTGGATTGGACTGATGTAAAACATAAGAAACTACTTTAAAGTTTCAGCAGCCTCATTCCCCATTAGGGTAAGATCTTGATGAAATCCAGATGGTAATGATGATTGAAAATATGCAAAGCCGTTCTGTTCTGAGCTGAGACTGCTTGATCAGACCTGTATCCTCAATGTCTGCTAGTGTCTGACTTGCATCTCTCACGTGGCTAAAGGTTGTACTAGGTGCGGTCTGGGGAAGGCTGTTTTGCTAAAACATGTATTTATTATGCTTTTTAGATCGTTTAGGTCTCGAGCTGGTGCTTTGATAATATTATATATCTGATTCACTCTTTAGACTTCTTTAAAAGGCTGGGGATTTGATTAATTCAACGTTAAAGATGCTGAACATATTACCTATTTTCATGAACTACTTACTCCAGGCTGTAGCTAAGTAAAGAACCATGATTCTACCCAGATATTTAAAATGAAATCATTCTGGAAAAGACTGAGCTGAGCACGAAACGGGGAAATGAGGAAAGAAAGATTTGTTTTGTTTTGTTTTTTAAGGTTTTTGTGCTGAAACATATAAGAGGAGGAAGAAGATTTAATTTATGGTTTTACTTCTTTGGGGAATTTACTACTAGAAGGGTACTCATATTTAACACTGAGAGCATTTTAATATTGCTGGTATTATACTATTAGGGGTAATTTAGGAAGTTTTTTGGACTTCTTACATAACTTCTGCTGAACTATAATGGAGAATGTGGCAGGATATCATTTGCCATAGGAGAGAGAGAAGGGTTTCTGGCCTCCTGGTACAGAGTGGCTTTGTGAATAGTTTAAGGTGTGCCCTGCTCTGATGCATTTCAGAGTAAAATTAGTACCGCATATATCAGGTCTCAGGATGGTCAATAGAGGACCAGTCACTGGAATTGGAAGAAGGGCCACATTGGAAGAAGAAGGGAAAAACGCTGCCTGACATACTGTGGGACCTCTTCCCTAGGGAAACAGCCATTAACAGTAGGCTCGAATGGGTAAGTATATTAGGTTCCAGAGCAAACATTATAGGAGGACCAGGAATTATAATGGGAATTAAAATAAGAATTCCTGCCTTCATGGAACTTGTGGGAGGAAAGTTTTGTGTTGTTCTCCATCACACTCTCTCTGCTGCCTCTTCCCGAGGTTCATTGCTCAGGCATGGCCGTGCCTCCCTGGCTCCTTCTTTAGATCTGTGGCTGACAGGGAGCCTGCATCCCCCTTTTCTCCACATTGAAAGCCCTCTGGGTCAGGCTTGGGAAGGAGAGGCTGCAGTTGGCCAGCAGCTCTGCTTGAGAAGGGATAGGGTAAATCCAACTTGGGCCAGAAGAATTCAAAGAACTTTCCTGTCTTGCGTACAGCTCTGGCCTGCAATCCAGCTGATGCTGACATGGATTTCTGTCTGACTCTTGCATGTATTTTCTGAATTGCTTCAGAATCCAGAGGGAAGAGGGACTAACAAGACTTTGCCAACAGTGCCAATGGCCTCTGTGGAGTGGGAGGAGAGAGATCACGTAGGATGGAGAGATATCATGTAGGACAGGCACAGACTACAGATGGGGCAGGAGCACTAAACAGCCACACAGAGAGGAGCTGGGCTCAGCGTGGTGGTACTTCTAACAGTGCCTGTGGGATTATAGGTGACAGCAGCTCTGTCAGGGCTTTACCTGTATGTCTTATTTAACTCTCACAGAAATCCAATGCAATAGATATTGTTTTTTCCAAGGACAGCAGCCAGGATTTTGCAGGAGGGAATTGTATAGAAGAAAGCCTCCTAAACTAGTGCATTTAACACTTTTGACTATTGCTCACAATAGGAAATATAGCTTTCATTGTAACCTTACACTTTAAACGCTTATATTTGATTAAAACAAAAATGTCAAAACCCAAAACAAAATGAAAAAACAGTAGTTATTATTACTATCTGCAATGGAATCTGATCTTTTCTCTTTTATTTTAAGACACCAGGTTTGAACAACTAGAATATTTTCAAAAGTGACGAATTAACCACAACATGTAACTTGAAGGAAAACTGTTCTAAGTAAAGCCAGGGAACATAGATCTGAGTTCAAATCCTGATTTGATCATGATTAGCTGCATGGCCTTCAGCAAGTCACCTTTCAGAGCCTCAGATTCCTCATCTGTAAAATGGGATTCATCCTTATACCTGAGTCTGGTCAGTTAAAAGCAGCAATGAGCCAGGGGCTCAGCTGAGCTATAGAGAGAAGATTCATCAGGTATCAGAGGAGCCAATTAAAAACAACAAACCAAAATGGAAGTAACAGTCAAGACTTTAATTAAATACTTCCTGTAAAGGAATAAGCAAGAGACTAAAACTGGGAAAAGTGCCGACCCTTCCTTATTCCATTTTCTTCCATGGAACCAGTCTAGGGTTAGATGGATTGGCACAGGTGCAGGGCTCGTCTCAATGCCTCCGGGTCCCTGAACAAGAAGCTGTGGACCCAGGGGCTGTGGAGTGGGGTGAGGGTGGGAAGGAGGACTAGGGGGACGGCTGGGAACAAAAGTGCCAAGTATTGATAGAGTGGAGAAAAGTGTCTTCAGGTTTCCCTCTCCTCCCCTTGATAAGGAGGCCTCACAGGAGATGCCTGAAGAAGGCCTAGGCTGAAGGACCCAAATAAAGTGAGTAGGCTAGCAATGCAGATTGCATAAGAGCAGAGGGGCCTGAGTCCTGGACTGTAACTCCTTCCATAGACAAAAATGCACATTGTGCACCAAATCTGGTTTCGGGAGGGCAGCTTTCCTCCATGAGGTCAGCCAGGTAAAGCCTCTGTAATCGCCTGTGGTCAGGCCTGACAACCTTGCATAGAATTTTGGCCAGGATCCAGACTCCTCATAATATATAAGGAGGAATGAACTCTGTGTCTGGCAAAGATACCTACTGAGTAGGGTTACTGTGAGAACTAAATTAAATGAATTGAAATTACCCAGTGCTGATAATAGTGCCTGGCACATAGTTATTGCTATATATGGTTTTTTATTAAACACATAAAGTGGTAAGAGTTCAATAAATGTTAGGTATTTTGCAGTTACCCCGATTTTGCATAGGAACCATGTCTCTATTCCTTCCCCCCTGATCTAAGCCATTCCTGAGTGATTGTAGTTGGAGTAGAAAATATACAAGAATATTTACCAATGGATATGAGAAAAAAGAAAGGTGAGTTTTTTCCCCCTACAATTTTCCCAACAATGAAGGAATAATAGAATTAGAATGTCCCCATTTTGCAGCCTCCAATAATTAATCATGGATCATCACTGGTTGCTAATATCACAAAGAGACAAACAGAAACTGTGCAACTCCTGAAGGAAGAATATATCACCCTATGCTGCCAAAGAAATTGGAGCTGCATCTGCTCAAGCCTCTAGAACCAACAATCAATTTGTATGACACCCAGAGGAGAGAGGAACATGTGAACTGACATCACTGGGAGGCGATCAACAAAATCTAGACTGTGAGAAACTTTTAAGACAAACAATCTAGTTTCTTCAATACAAAATTTCAAGGTCAGTGATGGAGTGGAAACCTACAGATTAAAAGAGACGTAGGAAACAAAATACAAGTCATATTATGTGGTTCTTATTTGGAGACTTATACAAACAAGCTGTAACAAAGAAAAAGTGCATTTATGACATATGTACTCACATGCATATGCACGCATACGTCAGCAACGGTAACACAGACTGCTACTTCGCTTCCTTGATAGTCCCCAAATGTAACCACTACTAGTTTTGCCTCTTCTAGAAGTGCTTTATGAATGGGATGATACAATAAGCACTCTTATGTATATAGTTCCTTTGCTTAACATTTTGTCCAGGGGATTCAACCATATTGTTGGCTGGTAGCAGTAGTTTAGTTAAAACAGTGTATTTTAAAAAGCTGTAGGAGTATAATGTGTCACCCATTATGGGAATGATTTATTTGACATGTTAAAAAACATTTAGTACAGGTAACAAAATAATTTGTAAGGCTTTCTATGAATCAATCCATGTATCTGCCATTGGCAGAGATGATGAAAACAAAAGAATCTGAGCTGGATTTAGGAAGAAGGGTAAAACCAAAGAAGCATAAGACAAGGATAGTCCAGGTGAGAGAATAGTGAACAAAAGCTTTGAGGAGTTTTTGGGAAAACAAACAAACAAACAAACAAACAAACAAACAAACAAAAACAATTAAATCAACATAACTGGGTTGTGGGAGGTATTTGTAGGCTTACCCCCAAGCTTTATTGAGGTACTATTGATATACAATAAATTGTACATATTTAAAGTGGTACAATTTGATTTTTAATATGTGCATAACCTATGAAACTATGACCAGGATCAAGATAATGAAAATATCACTACCAGAAGTTTCCTCATGCCCCATTGCAATTCCTTACTCCCATTCTTTCCCTATCGGGCTTATTTCATTAAGCATAATTACTTTGACATGCATATACGTTGCTGCATATATCAATTGTTTATTCATTTTAATTGCTAACTACTATTGCAATGTATGGATATATGGCAATTTGTTTATCTATTAATCTGGATGTCTATTTGTATTATCCAAAAACTAGAAACAACCTAATTTAGTTTTTGGATAATACAAGTCTGACAATAAAGTTCGTAAACTCATCCTAGAAAAAGTGCTACATAGCTCATTACTGAATATCACTATGGTCACTTTTGAAGTACTCCCCTAGGGAAGATATGCACTGACACCAGAGACTAGTCTACCCTTCAAAGCAATTTTGGAACTCTTTTTCTGGAATGGCCATCAGAGCTGTTGTCATATTACCCTTGATGTCCTGAATGTCATCAAAATGTCTTCCTTTCAATATTTCTTTTATCTTTTGGTAAAAACAGAATTCATTGGGGTCCAGATCAGGTGAGTAGGCTACATGTAAAGTAAGATGAATATTTGTCCATAATTTCTCCTAAATCTGTCCAGACACCAAGTAAAAAAGAAGAGTCTAGAAATAAATCCCCATGCTTATGGTCAACTAATATTTAACAAGGGAGCCAAGAGTACTCAATGGCAAAATAATAGTGTCTTTAGTAAATGATGTTGGGAAAACTGGATAGTCACATGCAGAAAAATAAAACTGGATGGCTATTTTATACCACTCACAAACATTAACTCAAAATGGTTTAAAGACTTAAACATAAGATCTGACACCATAAAACTTCTAGTAAAAAAAAAATATAGGAAAGAATCTCCTTGACATTGGCCTTGGCAAAGACTTTTTTATATATAATGCCCAAAGCACAAGGAACAAAAGCAAAAATCAACAAATGCAACTATGCAACTACGTAAAACTTCCACACAGCAAAAGAAGCAATCAAAAACAAACAAACAAACAAACAAAAAACAACTGAAAAGACAACCTATGAAATGGGAGAAAATATTTGCAAAACATATATTAGATAAAGGGTTCACATCCATAATGGAGTTCATACAATTCAATTACAACAAAAAAAATCTGATTCAACAATGGGTGGAGGAATTATATAGACATTTTTTCCCAAAGAAGATATTGAAGTGGTCAAGAAGTATATGAAAAGATGCTCAACATCACCAATTATCAGGGAAATGAAAACCAAAACCACAGTGAGACATCACCTCACAACTGTTAAAATGGTTATCGTTACAAAGACCAGGGATAACAAATGTTGGCGAGGATATGAAAAAATGACAACTTTTGTACAGTGTTGGTGGATACACGAATTGGTTCAGCCAGAGTGGAAAACAGCATGGAGGTTCCTAAAAAAAGTTAAAAATAGAACTATTAGGGGCAGCCAGGTGGCTCAGTTGGTTAAAGTGCACGCTCTGAGCAACAGGGTTGCCGGTTTGACTCCCACATGGGCCAATGAGCTGCACCCTCTGCAACTAGATTGAAGATAACTATTTAGTTGAGCTGCAGCTGAGATGCTGGTGGGTGGCCGGATGACTCAGTGGTTAAAGTGTGTGCTCTTAACAACAAGGTTGCTGGTTTGACTCCCGCATGGGATGGTGGGCTGCGCTCTCCCCGCCCCTGCCCAACTAGATTGAAAATGGCAACTGGACATGGAGCCGAGCTGCGCCCTCCTCAACTATGATTGAAGGATAACAACTTGACTTGGAGCTGATGGGTCCTGGAAAAAACATATTGCTCCCTTAAAGAACACATTGTTCCCCAATAAAGGTTTTTTTTTGTTTTTTTTTTTAATAGAACTATTAATACCATGGGATCCAGCAATTCCATTTCTGGGTGTATGACAATTTGGATACTCACAAGCCGAAAATAGATGGAAATTTAAAACATGAATAACAGCTTATAGTCACATTTCAAACATATCAGCCCCCATTACAAAGTTAATATACGAAGAAGGCCTTTTATAGAATCATTAGTGTGCTCCTCAAACAAGCATATAGTGCTTTGTGATTTAAGAATCATTAGATACTTTCCATCTCAACTCATTTACATACTGCTGTCTGGATATTGAGGAAGGGAAACAGCTAATTCTCTAGATCTGTTCAATAGATCTTTCTGAGGCAAAGGAAGTGTTTGATATCTGCCCATTTAATGAGGTAACCGCTAGCCCCATGTGGCTATTGAGCACTTGAAGTGTGGCTAGTGCAACAGGGAAATCGAATTGTTTATTTTATTTAATTTTAATTAATTGAAATTTAAATAGCCATATGTGGCTGGCAGTTACCAAACTGGACAGAGCAGCTCTCAATGATGTACCCCATATCCTTGCCTCTTATGAACTATGTTTAAAAACATATCAACAATGTTTGGATTTTTTTCTCCTCAGTTAACTGTGTTTTCTTCAAAGAACAATTTTAGGTATGACATAAGCATTACAAGCCACAGTATCCAAATATATATATATTTTTTGAGGGCAGTGTCACTGGCCCTCATATGTGGGACCGAACCGGGGCTGCTGGCTTCCCAAGCCAGCGCTTAACCACCGCGCCACTTGGCCGGCCCTCCAAATATTTTTTTTAAAACTAATGGTCTTTGCTTATTTCTCTTGCACTTTTCAATTTTGTTTTGTAATGTTTCTTTCTATACTTTAAAAATAAAATCCTTGTTTGGTGCTTTGAGCCTGGATATGACTGTAAGTATAAGTAGTAAAGTAGTAAAGTAGGTATTTTTAAGAGGTGGGGGAAAAAGAAAAGAAATTACTTATTTTTCAAACTTAAAAGGTCATATAAGTAATAAAGATTGCCTTGAATTTGAAAACCACTGTCTTAACAACAACAAACAATTGGGATATCTCAGACATCACGTCCTGGGATATAGATAATGTTTACCATTGATTCAAGGTCTAACTATACTACTTTTTAAATAAACAATTAGCATATAAAATGCTGAACAGAAAAGAGGAATGGAAATTTTTTAGCTCTCTTTTGAGTGTTCCAAAGCAAATTGCAGGGCTGGCCGAGTGGCGCATTGGTTAAGAGCTGGTTTTGGGATGCCAGAGGCCCCGGTTTGGGTCTCACATATGAGGGCCAGTGACACTGCCCTCTACAGCTAACAACAGCTCCACCTGGAGCTGGGCTGTGTGAGCCCCGGCAACGGTGTAGGCTGCAGCCTCTGCTGTAGTGGGCTGCCATAGGCTACAGTGAGTGGCCAGCAGCCAGCGTGAGCTGCCAATAGCTGCGGTGAGCAACCATCCAGAGGCCAGCGACCGATCTGCCTCATCCGGGAAGAGCGCAATGACGATACCAACATGGGCCAGTGAAGCAACATCCTCCGCAACTAGACTGAAGAACAAAAAGACAGCAACTTGTCTGTTCCCCTTCCCCGATTCCCCAATGCTGTTCCCTTCCCCCAATTCCCCAATAAAAATCCTAAAAAAAAAAAAAAAAGAAAATTGCAAAGCCTTTTTCACAGAGTTCACACTGCGGATTTACCCTGGAAATCTCAGCCTTGGACATGTTGCAAGGACACTGTCCCTCAGTTGTTCTGGGAATTTCCAAAGGCTCTTTGCTCTTTCTGGTGGAATTGTTCAGCTGATTTTCTGATGGGTAGCTTAACTTCAGAAATCAGTAAGCAATGGTCAGAGATACAGTGGGAAGGCTAAGAGCAATTGTTCAGTTTATTTAAAGTCCTCACTATCACAAAAGCACTTCCCATTCTTATCTCTGAATCTTTGTTTATGATGTTTCTTCTCCAGGAAAGATCCACCCTATTGTTCAAAGCAAGCTCAAATATCACTATCTATGCAAACCCTTCTCCGATCAAGAGAATTAAAGCATTTGCTTCCTCCTCACTTCTATAGTACTTTGGTTATGCTATTCATGACCCTCCCTACATACCATCTTCACCCACAAGTCATCTTCTCTGGTAGTCTGGGTGGTCATTGAAGCTGGACTGACATCTCAAGTATCTTTGTATTAAGGCCCAGTACTTAATACATGTTAATGTTGTAAAGCTACCCTCATCTTTGAAATGGGAAAGATAAACCACCAACTACACATATTGTTCTAAATATTGTTACTGTATAACAAACTACTTCCAAAACTTAATAGTTTAAAACAATAATTTCATTGTGCTCATGTTTTGTGGGCTAGGAATTCAGACAGGATGCATTGGGTAGTTCTCACTTGGGGTCATGCACGCAGATCTAACCAGATGTTGGTTAGGGCTTTTATCATCTGATAGCTCAACTGGGTTGAAGGTCCAAGTTGGCTCACTCACAGGACTGGCAGTTGATCAGGACACCAACAGAGGCCTCTCCAGTGTAGCAACATAAAAGTAATCAGCTTTCTTACATGAAAGTTTAGGGTTCCAAGTGCAAGGTTCAAGCAAAGTGGAAGTTGCATTTCCTTGTATGACTTGGCCTTGACAGTTCATGGTGTCACTTCTAGGATACTATTGGGTTGTCGGAAAAGTCATGATGCATTTTTGCAATGAAAATCAGAAAAAATACATCATGGATTTTCCAACAACCCAATATTATTATTGGATGTGGTCACAAGCCCACCCAAGGGGACAGGAATTAGACTCCACCTCTTGATGGGGCTGGCAAGGTCACATCTTAGAAGAGGAAATGAGATAAGAGATTGTTATGACCAACTTTGGAAAATACAATCTGACATGTATAAAAAATACATGTTAAAACACACTTTGAACTTGAGAGAGTATGGCCATATTTATTCATCTTTTTACCTTCTATTTTATACTACATCCTTGTGAACTTTGACCTATTCAGTTCTATGCCAAGTCTTATACTTATCCAATGCTCAGAGAGTGTAGCATAAAATGTTAATATGTGGGGATTAGGTAATAATCCTAGGAATTTCTTTGAGCTTGTCTGTTTTGCTACTCCACTCTTCTTTCTTTCCTCTGATATCTTTCCACTACTCTTGCCTGTTTTGTTTACCTTTTATCACTATAGTTTTATGTGCTATATCTCTTGTCATTCGCATTTTCAGAGTATAAGGTCTGACAATTAAGTTCACTAACTCATCCTAGAAAGAGTGCTACATACCTCATTGCTGAATATCACTATGGTCACTTTCGAAGTACTCCCCTTGGGAAGCTATGCACCAATATCAGTGTCTGGTCCACACTTCAAAGCAAATGTTGGAACTCATTTTCTGGAATGGCCATCAGAGCTGTCATCGTATTACCCTTGATGTTCTGAGTGTCATCAAAATGTCTTCCTTTCAATGTTTCCTTTATCTTTGGGTAAAGAAAGAAGTCATTGGGGGCCAGATCAGGTGAGTAGGGAGGGTGTTCCAATATGGTTATTTGTTTACTGGCTAAAAACTCCCTCACAGACAGTGCCATGTGAGCTGGTGCATTGTCATGATGCAAGAGCTCTTTTGGGACCATTTTTACACATACTTTTCTCATGCCAAGGTTTCCAGTTAAGATTCTCCTAACTGTTTCTCTATCGATGTTTACTTGGTCTGCTATGGTTCTCACAGTCAACTGATGATTTTGACACACAATTCAATGAATTTTTGCCATGTTTTCATTAGTTCTGCTTGTTATTGGCTTCCCTGACCTCTCTTCATCAGTGATGTATTCTCTCCTCTCAGAAAAATGTTTAATCCATTTGTACACTGCCGTTTTCTTCATGGCATTATCCCCATAAACTTGGACTAACATGTCCCTGATTTCACTTCCACTCCTGACAAGTTTAACAAGAAATTTAACGTTTGTTCATTGCTCTAATTCAAGCTCAGACATCCTTATGATGGCACACAAAAACATGCAGCAACAATAAGGAATGCCACTCAGCAAGACACTGCCACACGTCGACATGAACACAGCTGTGAGACACTGATATACCAAGGTTATGAAACCTTACTGAGCTGTTTGTACAGTGCTGCCAATGTAAGTGCACGGTGGCAAGTTCGCGAATTTAATTGCCAGCCCTCGTATCCTCATCTTCTCACCTCACCACTTCGAGGGAACTGATAGAAAAGACTTTAGAACCTATAATAATTTGAATAATAATAACTTTGAGTTTCAGAAACTCCTGACAGCTCTTCATAATATCTAGTGATACATGAAGCAAGGGATTTTTGATGAATGGAAACAGTTCAGCCTTTGTAGCAGGTTAATTTTAATCCTTCAGTGCCCACACTGGTCCTTGTAAAAAGTGTGAAATCATTATCTTAGCCTAAACCTTCCCAGATGAGATTTTTGTTTGTCAGTTTTTAGTTAAATGAATAAGAAATCGAGAGAGCACAAGAGTGAGGGAATGAGAGAGCGAGAGAGTGCCTCCTTTTGCTGGGGGTGCAGGTGAATCACAATCCAAGTGCCCAGGAGAGTACCTGATACTGTTGACACTGAAAAATATTGGTTATATAAATAGTTAAATATAATTAGCATTCAACCTCGTGCTGACCCTCTGCCAGATAGACACTAGTGAGTAGGGCTGCAAAGAAGTATGAAGAGCCAGTCACCGAGGCAGTTGGGAAAACAGCACTCAATCACAGAAGTAGACAACTAGCAAAACAATTTCTGTTCTTTGTAAGGTCCAAAGCTAGTGGTACAACTATAAACTATGACCTTGGGAAAATTGGACAGCACTAACCTTCTTAGGAAATGTTTTGTGTGCTTCTGGTCACTCCCCTATCACACTAAATCCTTATAACCTTACTACAGGACAGAAACAGAGAGAGGAACTGAGGGAGTGGAGAGGGGCATGAAAAGCCCAAAGTCAGGCAATGTGCAAAGGGAAGAACCAGAACAAACTCAGGTCGCCAACATCAATGTCAACTTTCTTTCCCTGGCTGTGACCCATATCCTCAGGAGAGCAAAACTCCATTCCTCTTCTTAGAGATCCTTTTCAGCTAATTCTTAGAGGCTATCACATGACTGACATCATTAATAGGTAATTCTGTGATGTTGCATGTGCCCCTTCTAAGAGACTATCTGATGCCCAAACTGATCAGGGTTCAATTTTTCTAACGGCCACTGGAGGGCTCCCCACCGTAAGCTTTATACACAATCACCAGGCATTGCGTAAGTAATTTTTTTTTTTTTTTTGTTCTCTCTGAAGTTTAATTCCAGGCCATCGGGAGTTGATGGGTGACTATGTCATTCTTAAAAATGAAGGATGAATAATATTTGAATGGAACCAGATTGAGTTAACTTTGGGCAGAGGTCATATAAGGATCTTGCCACACGGTTCTTTACGGATCCCTGAAGCCAGGCTCCCCACACTTTGCTTCTCGAGTCCCAAGCCAACACACAATTTCATCAATACACCTGCACCTCTGACCGACAACACTGCATCTACATTATGCCTCCTCTGTTGTCCACCAGCTTCTCACTGCCCTCTACATTGGATTCTGGCCTAGGGGCAGACATCTCAGCCAGGGCAAGGATGGAATGTGTTCACTGCAGGAGCCTTGGAATATTTTTGAAAGTGACCCTCCAGACTTGGCCCCTGTGCTGTCTGAAAGCAGGGGGTGACCCATAAGAGGGTTCAAGGAGGTGCCAGTTTGCTCTCAGACAAAATGCACTCTCTACAACTTTCCCTTGCTGGTTACTATGTCATCCTGCCTGGTGCATTTACAGTTTAAAACACACCAAGAACACAGTGGAATATATTGTGATGGCAGAATTTAATATGGCAACAAGATGTCATTTGGAGACACTCAGAGCCCTCCAAAATGTCCCCAAAAGAACAACAGATTGCAATGTTGAGTTGTTCATGCGTACTTGAACTTTTGCTAATGGTTTCAGAAAGTTTATCTTGCTGGGAAGTTGTTTCAAAATCTAAGTAGAATTTTAAATGGAGTCTTTTCAGTGAAAAACCCTGCCAAAGTTTAAACAAGAATTATTTCATTAAAAAGTACATCACTTCAACTCTGGAATGATTTTCAAAAAGAGGTTGACCTCCATCAGAAGAAATCAGGGGAGGGTCACATCCTTCATGACAAAATCTGGAAGACATAAGAACTAATTACGAGCCTCCCTATTGTGTCAAAGCAGCAGCAACAAACAAAGATTGAGAGTGATGGAATGCTGAATATCAGGTTCATTACTATGTTTTCAAGACCAGAGCCCAGTGCAAAACCTATCTCCCAGTTTACCAACCAAATGCAAACTGTCTATTTCTTTGCGGGTAATTGGTCTTCTTAACCATTTGGTACCCCTATGAGTTGAAATCATTGTTTGCAGTTCAGAGATGTAAGGACAGAGGCATAGGGCAGGCAAGCAACTGACTCAAATCTGCCAAGTTGTGGTTTATGGTAAGGATAGTGGCTTAGTTCATGTGTTTTGCTCATGTGCACTTAATGGGAAGTCACTATCCCACTGATAGTATACCTTCCCATGCTGTCTATCACAGCTATGGTTGGACTCACCCCCTTCAGCAGTAACTTTAGATGTTCGAGGACTTTTGTTAAGAGACCCATAGAAGCAAGATTACACAGCAGACTTTCCAAAGATGGCCCTCTCCCTAAAGGAGTCTGATGTTTTGAATCACACAAGTCAGAAACAAGACCACGAATCTAAACCTGAGAGTAGAGCAGACACTGGTACTGGCTCAGGGTGACTAGTCCAGCCAGAAGTCAAGTAAATACCCATCCACCTATAAGCTTGACAGCAATTTTCCACCCCAGTGCGAGAGAAGAAAACATCAGTGTCTGTCTCTGTGGTTTGGTCCTAATGACATTAAATTGCCAACACCAATCTCCGCAGCTTTTATCTCAGAAAACTCCACCCTCAGAAGTCCATGGTCTGCAGTTCCACCCGTGGCTTGGATCCTGGGATGCTGCTTGGGTGGCATGGAGAGTAAGTCCTACGCTGGCTAGATCCCATCTAGTGCCTGAGCCATCATCATGACTAAATAACTGTAGGTGGAAAGGCCTTTAAACATGGGCTGCTAAGTGCTGAGGCAACCGCCTCTGCACTACTCAGGATTAATTATTTAATTGACTAACAGAGGAAATAGATATGTAATACCCGGAGAGCTTGAGCCTTATCCTAGGTTCAATTTAAGCTAATCATCAGCCTTTCTGGAAAATGTCTAAGTGGGTTTTTCTCAGTAAGGACAGTTGGCGAGTCTGAACAAAACCTTCCTATGCTGTCTGACACAGCTATGTCTGGACTTCTGTGCTGCAACACTGCATGACCAAGAGGGCTTTGGTGGTGCTCTGGTGCTTCAAATTGGCTCAATGGCAAACATATGCCTTTATGAAAGAAAATAGAAATTTCTCAGATGGAAATGAGTATGACGGAATTAGGTACTCCATCTTGAACTTGAAATAAATTAAATACAGAAAACGTATTCTTCTCAACCCTTGGAGCATAGTTTTAAACAGACATGTAAGGAAAAGGAATAGGAAGAACTATCTCTATACAAAGCTTATACACATTTAGACAATTCTGAGAACAATTTTTCTTGGTTCTGGGCACTGCTTTATCCTAGCATGTTTGGACAGTTTGCTGGTTACAGAGGCTGGAATGGCATGGAAGACTAGAATAACACTGAAGAGCCTCTCACAGTTTACAAGATCTAGGGGCTTAGGCAGCAAGGTCATGATCATTTGAAGTATTCTTTCTTTGAGAATCGTATACAAAATAAACATGATCTATGAGCCCAAGATCTAAAATGTGGAGCAGTGGTATTGCCAATTAGATAAAAATAAGGAACCAGCTAAGATAAATACGTTTGTGAATTCTATGGTGTCCTTTGCATTTCCATTAGAGGGCATTCTTGCTTCACAAATTCCTGTATTTTCTTGTCATCAGGGAGCCTTTTCTTCTAAGGCAAGTCTGCATGTTAGGTGGTCCAAACTGGCAAATGGTATGCCAAGCAAGGTAAGAGAAGTTGAGAGGAAACAATATGGCATTTCTTTTTTCCTGCTTTCGAATCAGAAGTGCATACCCATGGTTAACAGAAAGAGGCTTTGGGGCCAACCCTGTTTTCCTGGGAATTTTTTTTCACTTCACAGACCTTGTACACAGTACTTCCATGGACTGCCAGAGCCTTCCCCGGGGGAGTCTGAAAGGGGAGACAGTTGATTTTTCAGAGAGATTGTGCAAATGCAGCCAAGCAAACAGGAAGGTGCCTTGAGTCCTAGACAGGGGCCTTCGCTCTCCATGTGCAGTCGCTGGGGCCCTGTGTGTGGGGAACGAAGTCAAAGCCTGCAGAAAACTGAGCACCTTCTTTAGCATTCTCCACCCCCGCCAGCTTCTTCCCCAGATCTTGATCTGGTCATAACATCGACCTTGTTCGCGTGTACAAATGCGTGGTGTGTGTGTGTGGTTTAATACATGTACACATCCCCAAATAAGTCCTTGGAGCATGCACATGGTGGGACTGAAGTCATTTTTAGAGCGTCCAAGTTTTGGAGTATGAGACACAGGGAACAATGTCAACAAAGAGGTTGATACTTCCTCTGGCAGTGCCTCGAATGAGGGAGACTGTGGAAAGTTACAGTTTCTGAGGGATAACCAAGCACCTTGTGAACAATGCATACATTTCTGAGTGTGCATATGGGGTGGGGGTGAGAAACCACAAAGAAGTTACTCCCTGTCATAGCAGGGGTGGCTAAGTCTTTTTTTTTTTTTTTTTTTTTTTTTAGGGCTCTGTCACCGGCCCTCACATGTGGGACCGAACCGGGGCCGCTGGCTTCCCAAGCCAGTGCTTAACCACTGCACCACTCGGCCAGCCCAGGGGTAGCTAAGTCTTGATCCTAAACATCCAGGGTATAACTCCACTGCCTGCGGAAGGCCTGTCTCTAAAACTGTGTCTTAGCTCAGGATGCTACAACAAAGTCCTGGGGGCCTTGTAAACAGCAGGAATGGATTCCTCGCAGTTCTGAAGGCTGCAAGTCAGAGATCAGAGTGCTGGCACAGTCTGGTGGGGGTGAGAGCCCTCTTCCTGGTTGCAGACTGCTGACTTCCAATGGCAGAAAGAGAGTGTGGGAGCTCACTGAGGTCCCTTTTATAAAGGCACTAATCCCATTCACGGAGGCTCCACCTTCATGACCTGATCACCTCCTAAAGGCACCATCTACCTACAATCATGTTGGGATTAGGATTTCAACCTATGGAATTGACAGGGTCACACACCTTCAGTTCATTGCACTATGGGAACACTCGGTGGTGTGGGCTCATGGGCACTTTTGAGCTCTCCCTGGTCACCCTCAGGTGGCTCATTTGAGTCCTCCGTGCACCACTTATGGTTTCCTCCAACACAGGAGGATGAAGTTGGACAGCTGCAAGGATTCTTCATCAAGGGGTTGGGTTGGGAAGCCAATCAGTGAGAGAAGGGTGCAAACGTGAGATATAAAACACTCCCTCACTTTGGGCCTAAGAGAGCAGTAGCTAGGAGTTCCCCTAATTTAAACAGGAAAACAGAGTTGTATTTTGCCATGATGAAAAGAATTTAATTTGGAGTGGTTGTAGAAAATCATGTCAAGACAGTAATAGTAAGGTAGCTTTTATGAGATTCTTAAAGTACAATGCTGGCAGAGAACTAATGAATCTTGGGAAAAATCAGATGACTAAACTTGTCTCTAATGGGCTTAAGTTAGAGACCCTGGGTAGGGAAATAAAACCTTCAGCTGGAGGGTGAGAGGGTAGGGCCTGCGAGCAGTCCCCTTGGCAAGATCATGATGCAAAGTAATAGTAATTATAGCGATGGGAAGGGAAAGCCGTGTTCTCCCTTGCAGCCATAAACCCCTGGTTTTACAACTGAAGCTCCTGGCCCTGGTTTGCATTTGGGGCTCTGCAGCAACAGAACACCTTTAGCCCAAATCTCTCACTTTCTATTTTTAAAAAGCATGGATTTCAGCCTACAGGGGAGCCTATAATTTACCCAGCACTTGAAACAATTAAATCCACCCCAAGGCGTGGATGAAACTCAGCTCCTCCTGCACAGGTTTTGATGGTCCTACCAAAGCACTTAAGGTGTTCTTTTATGTACAGCGTAATCACCATCGTTCCTTCGCTGAGTGCATTTTATGTCTCACATAATGTAGAGTAGAAGTAGGTGTGCTCATGGATAGAGTGTGGAACCTAAAGCTAGGTTCTGTTTATAGGCCTTCGGCTTGCAAAACATGGGATTGCTTGCCAACTTTGGAACCCCCTGGAAACCTGTGGATTTGGAACTCCAGATAGAATTGCATTTTTTTTTTTTTTTGAGGTTCAAGTTCTTTTCACTTTTGGCACAGATATGACTTCCTGTTTCTAAGAAAGAAAAAAAAAAATCTTTAAAATGTTCCATTAAAAGAACCCCTAAAGAGCCCTGGACATCCAGTGGTTTTTCACAAAACACTATTTTGATGAGTTAAGTGTAAATGTATCAGAAACATATGGATTAAATTTCCTTTGAAACACGCAGGGGTTTGAAAAAGGAGGGGAAAAAGCAGGCCAAACGCACTTTAGGGTTTTGCCGAACCCAAAACATTCAAAAAGTACTTTGAGCTGTTTTAGTAAGTCCAAACCTACAAGCTGGCCCACCCGGGATGGCAACAGCAAACTCGCAGCCAGGCAGACACTCATTTCCCAAACTGTGGTGCTGTTTGTATAGGCAAAGAGACACAGAGCTCATGGTGCAGCACTGTAACCCGGAACCAAAGCAGGGGTTGCCCAAGCCCCCGACGGGGCACGTGCCTCTCACGCTTGCCCAAGTAGTTCAGCTCTGAGCAATGCATAAGGAAAGCAATTGGCTGTGCTCTTTTGGGCCTGGTTATGAAACACAGTTCCTCCTATATGATTATTGCAATTAAATAGATTCAGATAAAATGAGAACCAACTAAAGCCTCTACTCCAAATTTTAATTGGACCAATTGCTTGGAATGGAGGTGTCCCCCCAACTATACATCTCTCTCTCTCTCTCTCTCTCTCTCTCTCTCTCTCTCTCTCTCTCTCTCTCTCTCTCTCCTCCAATCACTTCTGCTTTATCCCTTCTTGTCTTGGTTGAGACCAGAAGCAAGAAGTCCCAAAATCATCCCCCACGTCGTCACAGATTTCCAGCTCCATTCATGGAAGGCAAAAATTTGAACACGGTTCACAGATGCACCACAATTGGAAAGGTCTTGGGGGCCAAAACCCTTTCTTGGGAGTCACCCACTTGCTAGAGTTGGCTTTGGGGGCATGTGGAGCATGCTGAGTAAAGCAATTGCCTTGGAAAGAGAACAAGGGACCCAAGGCAGCTCGGCAGCCGGACAATTCAGTGTTTCCAGTAAACTAAGAATCCCCAAAGAGAGGAAAGAAATTTCCCCTCTTTTCCCATCCTATTTGCTTTTACGGATGATGATGTAGGTCTTTTCCTTTTGCTTCTCAAAGATTCCTGTTTTCAGTTGCACACTATACTCCCAGTTTTCTAAAACCTGGCCTCCTTTTTATGGATAAGTAAGGAAATAAAAGACAGAATATTTTCAATTTCTACAGAGCAAATTGTCCTGGTTTAGGACTTTCTTTAGTTACACCCAGGCCACCATTGTTTCTTTTTTAAGACTTTTAGGGGATTCCCATCAATGGGACTATTTATTGGTGGGTAAACTCAAATAATAAAAAAGCTGGAAACCAGAAATTCTCAGCCCTTACAAGGTCAAAACAGATTTTAACTAGCTTTTAGTTGAAAGAACGTTTGGCTGGGCATCAAAAAGAGATGGGTAGAAGGCTGCTCTTTGTTTTTCCCATAATTAAGTCGACTATATTATCACTTCCTCAGTTTTCCCATATTCCAGAAGGGATGAATGTATATATTACTTGGATAATTGCTGGGAGGATAATGTGAAACGCTTCAGACTTCTTGAGGCCAAGACTGTCAGATTAAAATAATAATAATAAACTGCATTGTACAAAACCTAGAATTATGGTGAAATCCAGTATAGCACTGAATGTGTTAGGAAAATTGCTTCATTCTTACTTCCTGGTAACCTACAATTAATAATAGTAATTATTTATGTGGTACTTGCTATATGCCAGGTATTTTAAGTGTTTTATGCATATTAATTTATTCAATCTTCACAACACTATTAATAAGTAGGTAGTTTTATTATCATGATGGGGAAGCCAAGGCATAGATAAGCCATTTGCCCAATTTTCCAACATAGTTTTGGCAGTTACGCTTTGAACAATGACAGTCAACTCCAGAGCTGATACTCCTAATGTCTACGGGATTAGGTACTTTTATCTTCAGGCAAGACGATCGCAATCCTGCTTCTGAGTTCTCTGATCTTGAAAACATCCTCATGAATTATCCTCCCTCTCATGTATTTAACAAGCAAATAATTATGTTAAAGTAAAGCAGCACACACACACACAAAATCATTTCCTTGTAATTTGCCATCTCACTACTGGCTGCCAATGGAGCCTTCCTCAAACAAGCATGCTTTGTCTGCATGTGGAAAAACTACTCTATAGGTTGATATAAAAACATTTTTAAAAAATGTTCTTCAGGGGAAAATGGTCTGTCACCTTTAATGAAATGCAAATCTATAAATAAAAAAGTCTTTGGAAAAGCAAGGGAAGTATATAGATCCTACTGACATTGGTGTAGAAATCAATTCTGAGGAAAACCTCAAGGTGAGCTCAGAGTCTTGGAGGAGGAAGAGTTGGAATGTTTAGTTTCATCAGGAGAAACTCATTGCCTGCTGCATAGGTGAATGTGGAGGGGACTTTTCTTTTATGATGGGCGCTGGCATCTGACAGCCTCTTCTCCCACTAGCAAAGCCTCAACAGAAGCAGGAGGGAACACTTCAGATACCCAGACCATAGAGAGTATAAACTGAATGGTTTGCGTGTAGGTATTGCTTGTAAGGAGAAGACAGTGGGTCTGCCAAACAGCGCTTAAACTTCAAAGAGCTGCTGAAGCCCTGTAGCCTTGGGAGGCTATTTTGACTTTAAGGAAAGGTTTGCAGTGAGTTTTGTTTCTATGGAAATAAAGCAATTAGGTTAAAGAGCGATTGAAAACTATTTTGTGAAAAAGATACCCAATGGTATTTCTTTTCATTTTACACTAAATTGCATATCATTGTTTCAGGTAGTGCCTGGAGAACAATGCATATTTATGCCTATTTTTAATTAAAGGTTTATTTTATTTTTATTAAAACAGCATTGATTGGCCTGCGTATCATAATGTGAGTTATGTTGCCTGAGGAAAGCCTGCGACTGTGTGTGAAACACCATGGTTCTGCTGGAGGCACCATCTGAACTTCAGATTGAGCTTCCAGGATGACAATGGCATATTCAGACTTGCCTTAAAAACCACAAGGTGTTGATTATTGTCCTACTTTATAGCTCTTTAAAGGATGAATGGCCTGCTTGCCATAGGCTGAAAATAGGGTTAGGAAAATGCTCCCCAGTATTCACCATTCTCTTTCTAATTATAGGCTTTTTCTATACTTCCTGTCCATCTCTTTCTATTCGGCTCCCCCTTCCCCTTTTTAGGATGGTTTCTTTCTTTCTGACTGCTTCTCAAACAGTTCGTCTGGGATCCTTGTGAAAATGCAAATTCTGAGCTCATAGGTCCAAGGTGGAGCCCAAGATTCTGCGTTTCTAACACGTTGAGGTCCATGCTTCTTGTTCAGGGATCACCCTTGGAATGGCAAGTAGTCCATGCCCAACATGTATGTGTGTGTTACAAATGGTTAGTAATTGTAATATTTGCCTAATTTTCCCTCCTCTCTTCTCAAATATTCAAATCTAATCATTGAAATTTTAAAAAAAACCCTCATTTTCTCAATTCTAATCCATACACATCCACTAGATTTAGGCAGCTAATCCAAGCAGGAATTTAGTAAGAGGATCCTATGAGAATAAAAGCTCAATTCTTATTGCCTATCGATGTGTAGTTGGGCTTTCACCCTTGTTTAACGAATGGTGCTGACAAGGTAACAGATTCATCAAAGTTACCAAGGGTATTTGCAGCACAGAGCCATTTCTAGTATTGCCCCTCCTACCCCACCATTAATGGCATTAGTTCCCATCTCCTTCCATCTCCCAAACACATTTCTCAATAAATTAGGTGCTTGGAATAAGTGACCCTCTTTGTACCCAGAACTATCATGCCTCATCGCTGTCCTCACCATACAGTTATATTGCTTTAGTTCTGCCCCCTGAACATTTACCAGTTCACTCTGATAAAATTAGGTTAGTCCTTGGGCAAATTATCCTTGGGAAAAGTTCAGAGTGCAAGTAAAGGGCAAGCTATACTTTGATTCAACTTTTCTTAATTTGCTCAAAGATGAACTGAGAAAAGAGTGACTCAATTTTTCCATCCTCATCTTCTTTCTTTTATTTTTAATACTTTATCCTCTTTTTCCTATGAATAAAAATAGCTGTGCAAGTGAATATATTATTTTATCAACTGTTGACCAGTGGAGAGACAGGCAGACTATATTCTGTACATGATGATTCAGGAGGAGAACAATTGGGGCTTATAGGGGGCAGAGCTGAATCTTCCCTGAAATTCTAAGTCCTGATGGAGCCTGATAGTTAATGCAACTCTCACCTGTTGACAAATGGTGAAGGGACAGTAGAGCTAGAGAAGTGGGGCAGAGGGAGAAGAAACAGGGACGATAAGAGGGGAGGAAGCTGGTTCTTGGGAAGGAGAAGGCAATTCATGGAGAGAGAAGCAAAGATCATTTGTATGATACAACTGATGACCTAGAAAATAACAAGGGAAGGGAGGAGTGACCACTAAGAAGAAGGAAGCTTTATGACTTGGCCTTTAAACGAAGCTGAGTTTAAACATACAATTTTGGTCAAAGACTGATTATTGAAAGAGATAAGTCTTCATTGCTACTGAGGTCACAATTAAACAATGAATTTTCTAATGAGAAAAGAGTTTAACAGTTCCTTAAGAACCCAATACACTGAGGGTATAAAAGAGAAGTGTTTCTCAAATGTGGTAAAAATGGGCTTGCTGGAGCTTGGGAAGGAAGAGAGTGAGAAAGGACAGGCCGGGGAGAGTGCCTCCTTTGGAGCTTATTCCTGCCCAAATATTCTGTAGAAATTGAAACTTATATAGGGCATTGTGTTTTTCTAAATTTACCATTTGCTTTATGAAACCTCACTCGATAGAAGACACTAATGTAACTAAACTCTGAAAGCCAAAGCATAAAAGGCAGGTCCCTTCTCTTAACATTTCACCTTTTCCTCCTAGGTCATGTTGAGAGCATCTTGACAAATCAGAAAAGAAGAAAAAAGAAAAAAAGGAGTCATTGTTCCACAGCCTTTGTTTAAAATAAACTGTTATTTTGGGCCATTTTATAAGTTTTAGAAAGAGAAAACATTTTAGAGACAATATAATAGTTTTATGCTCCTATTCTATAGGAGAAGGGAGGGAAGTAGCTAGCCTCTTATCATATAGCTGGTGAGTGATTAGAACTTGGTTATTTTTTTAACTGTCACCACAGTATTCTTTTCTCTATACTTTAACAACATGTATCTGCTGTCTTTTAGCAATGTTTTGCTTAAGTGTAGAATAAAGTCTCTGAAATAATAACAGGGTGAAAGAAAGAAGGTCCATATATAAAGGATGCTTCTATACCGTCATATTGCTTTTTTTTATGGGATACCTGGAGACCTCTAGCAACTTTCAGTGCTCCAGCTGGCTGATGTGCCTCAGAGATTAATTAGAAAATGATAGAAAAAGAACCAAGGCATTGGTTTTGGCATGTTTCCTAGTCACTTAAACTGTCTGTAGTATGACATTCTCATTGGGCACGTCTGCCTTCATAAAGGCTTTGAGCTTGTGAGCTTTTTTATTAATTTAGACTTTCATTCTCAACCAGTTATCTATGAAAACTTCCGTGGGAAGGACTCCTGATCAGGACCACATCCATTAGGGAGGAACCGATCAATTACAGGCACTGTCCTTTGCACAGAGCAATAAGGCCCTTGGGACCTCAGTTAGTGCTCCATCTTTGAGATCACTTTGCTATTTCCCCTCCAGCTGATTTCAGCAGCTGATACAATCTAGAACCTCCAGAGGCAGGGCTGGAAACTAAGCAACTTGGCTTCAGTGTTCTGGGCTTGAACCTGCTTTGGCCTGGGGGTGGATAAGATGACCTCATAGGTCTTTTCCATTTCCAATTTCTGTGAACCATTGTTCTTGGGAATAGATGATTCAATAAACTAATACATATTTGTGTTTGCCCACTCTGCTATTCCTTGTATTTGTTATATTTTACTTGGTTACTCTGGGAAGAACAAATACATTATGTAAGTCCAGAGACACTCAGAAGTCAAAATCTGCAAAGGGCAGAGTTCAAAGGAATGCAGTCAAGGAGAGAGAAGAGGAAACCTGAGCTCTCAAGTGCTTTCTAGATGTTTCCAGAGCAAAATTTCAGAAAAGTGCCCGGGTGTAATGTCTTCTGGTGCAATGGAAATATATATATATATATATATATATATATATATATATATACACAGAAGACCTAGTTTGAACTGTTAATTACAGACTGCTAATGATTTTAGCTTCCACACAAATAATGGATTCAATCATAATTACCCTGATTATTTCAAGAGGGTTGGTTTGATTATCGTATGAGAAAATATGTGCCTGTATATTATAAATATAAAATGCTATATAAATTAAGGATATTATTATTGTTGAGTAAAGTGATTGTTATACCCAAAAATGAATAGAGAAGTTCTGTGTAGAAAGAGCTATGCCAAAACAGCTGTTTTCTAAAAGTAATTTTGGGAGAAAGGACCAAAAACTGACAATAGGAAATTAAGTTTCATCAGTGCACAGAAAGAAAGAGAAATAAAACCTCAAATGTTCTGGTTTGTTCAGCCTGTAAGCCAAAGTACATTTCAAAATCTAAGAAATACTGAAAGTCACCATAGTTTTTTTTTTCTTTTTTCTTATAATATATGACCCCTAGAAATTTTTAAGTAATACTCTACGTGGTATAACATTCAAAGAGCCTGATTGCAATAATGTAATTCAATATACATTTTTCTGAGCAGATTCAATGTACAAGACCGTGACCTAGACTTAGAAGGAAAAATGATTCCCTGCCTTCAAGTACTGCCAATTTAAAGCGGGGAAATGAGTTTATAAATACATTGAATGTTTTCTAAGGGTTAAAATAGAATCAAAACGATTCTCACAAAAAAGTTTTTCTTTGTCTCTATGACCTCTCAGTTACTCGTTGGTATCTCCAAGAGTGACCCACTCACTAAACCATTAACCATCATATTGCAAATCCCATTTTTGTTCTCTCCTGTCAGTTCATTGTAGTCATGCCTCCTGGCTTTATTAAAACCCACTGAATCGGGCTGGCAAAGTGGCGTGGTGGTTAAGAGCTGGCTTGGGATGCCAGTGGGCCCAGTTCAGATCCCACATATGAGTGCCAGTGACACTGCTCTCTTAAGAAAAAAAAAAAAGAAGAAGAAAGAAGAAAACCTACCAAAGCTCCTGCTACTGCTGAGGCCTCAGCTATTGGTCCCTGCTTGAGGTGCTACTGCTGCCCATAGGTGTCTCTACTGCACTAATACAGCACAAGTAACATTAAATGTGTAAGTCAGACAGGTATTTAAACAAAGTAGGAATGCCTAGTAGGAACCTATTGATTCTGTTCAGCTAGGGGCCATGGAATGCTTTCTCTGAAGAAACACATCTATTTAATGTGAAGCATGAATAAATATCAACAAACAGAGAGGGAAGGGCATCCTAGAGTTATGGAAATATATGGACCAAAGCACAGAGAGAGAGGTGAGAGTTTGTATTATAACATCTGGTCTAGGAAAATGAAGTAGGGAGCTCTCTCAAAAGGATCGTAGTAGGAGATGAAGAACAAAAGAAGTTTCAAACGAGGGCTAACCGTCTATAAAAGATGGGATGTGTGTTTCTACTTTTCCACCATTCCACCTTTCTAAGGAAGAATAATAAGAGGTAGAGTTAATAGTATTTCCCTGCTCATTAAAAAAGAAAACAGGCTTTGAATTAAAACCCCTCCAAGTGAAGTCCTGAGGAGGAGGAGAAGTATATAATGAGGTCAGAAAGTAATGCAGCACATTATCAAAACACCTGGACCTCTACTCATTCAGGACTCAGAAGCCACAACTGTAATCAGCAAGTCACCTGGTGAAAGCAAATACAAACCAAGCTCCACACGTGAGACTTTAGATGGAAGTCTCTTCATTCATCATGACCTGTGAATGCCTGACACAGTAGCTAGCACATTTGATAAATTGGATTCTAAATATCACTACACTTCCTCCAAAGTTGAGTACTTTCATATTAAGTATGCAGAAAACTTTCAGGTTTTATTATAAGGCAAAACAATTTGTGCTGAGACTCATGGTCCTCTATACACAACAATCTTTACCGTTGTTAAGCAATGTAATTTCCTGACATGTCACATCAACTGTGACATGAAGGCAATCTTTGGAAGAAAGAAAATTGTTTCCTCTTTTGAATCACAGATTCTTGCGTAGTTTTTTGTTTATACTATACCTCTCCCCCGCCTCCCCAAACAACTCAAAAATGTGCATATTAATTTATATTCCCCTCTAGCTACTCCATCAGTGCTCTTCTGGTTGGGTTTTTTTCTCCTGCTTGGTAGTCTATAGAACTCTATCAGTTGTTCTCTATATTAAATTGTAATTTCTGAAAGGATATGAACTACCATGGTATTATTTGAAAACTTACTGTAAATTAATAGTTTTAAATTATGGTAATCATGATAATGCTGTCATATGGTCCACATCATCCACTTTGGCCAGTCAGTGTCAAAAAAATGCATCTTTTGGAGCAGCAGGGGATTTGAAAGTCTCCCAGAAATTTTCAACAGCGTCAGACTTCTCTGCTCATGTGCCTCTAGAGAATTTTTCATTATTCTCTCTACCAGACTTACATGTTCTCACAACACTTCTCACAGAGAGCAGAAAGATGACAATAAAATTAGTAAAAATAGTTGTGAGGACATATTATGTCTGCACTAAACAGTTTCCATAGATGACATTTATTCATCTCATTAATTCAGTGATCCACATGTTAAAGACAGAAACTGAGGCTCTAGACAGGTTAAGTAAGTGTCCCAAGGTCACATGGCAAGAATGAGTCTGGGATGGAACTCAAACCCAGGCCTGTTGTCTCCAAAATCCATGTTTTTCAGCAGGACACTCTCAGTCTGCTCCACTCAAACAAGAACAAGGCTGAGCTGTGACTGGGGGTGATGGGGCCAAGGGTTTATCACTGTAAACCTTGGGGCTGCTGTTATTTCATCTTTTTTAGTGACATGAATGATAAATGTAGAAATTAGCACAAAAGACTTCTGGAATGTGTTGTGTTAAGACATTGGTTATAATATCATGGAAGATTGTTTTTAAAAAGAGAAATACAAACTATTAATAATGGAATGATGGTTAACAGAAAAAAATGCAGATTTAACCCAGGCAGTAGAATACAAACTATGGAATACTGATTGACACAAGCTAATCTGAAAATGATCTGGGAAACAAAACATATATTGTATTACCTTTTTTGAAAAGATAGGGAAAGAAAAAGGAAAAGATTAAGGCAGTTTATAGCATACGATTGAACAGAAAGAGACTAGGAAAATGAGCTTTTTTCATATACTCAGAAATGGTAAAGCATTTATTAACATATTAACTGAAAATTTGATTTATACTTAAAGAGAGAGAAATTAAAATGATTTAGAGAAAAACTACCAAAAGCTGGAAGAAATTGAAGATACAAATTATGGGTAAACAATGGCATTTGAGTCGTTCAGTTTAGAGAAAACGATCAAGAGTGGTACTCACTGTATGCCTAATATCATTATAAAAATTGCATTTTGTTTTGTTGCTTTGTACTTTTACAGAGGGTACAGGGATCAGTTTTCATTTCAAATTTACCTCATTTTAGTTAAAGAAGTTTTCTTCTCTGAAAAATTGTATGTAAATCAAGAATATTTACCAAAATCAAATTATGAACTAAAAAATAGGATGAATTCCATTAATAGATTCAATTTGGAAAGAAATTAAAACCTGAAATCATTCTTTTTTTATGGCACTGTGAACAAACCACAGGTTCCCTTTCTACTGTCAACCCGACTCCCTCCAAAAAAACCTCTGTGAGTCAGTTCAAGCTAAGACTGTTATAAATTTTTCTAAAGCAATGGAAATGGAACAAAATCAGAACATCAAAATACTCTCCAACCCAACCTGACCTGACATGATGTTCCACTTGGTTTGGGTCCCTGGTGTACCAAAAAAAAAAAAAAAAATTGAGTCATACTTTAAAAGCACCAGAGAGCACTTCTATTTAAAAAAGAAAACCTATGGTAGATGCTTTAGAAAAACAAGTACTTTTGTGAAATGAATAATCATCCACTGATCTATTGTTTTAAAAATGTTGATTTTTGGACACTAATTTCTTAAACTACCTGATTAGCAATAGATTTTTATTAACATGATGTGGCCAAACCAGGTATAAATAAAACTGGTTCAACTCCTATGCCTACAACTGTATCAAGACAACCTTGATGATTATTTTACATTCAAACTTAATTATATATTTGGGTGATAAATGGCATGATTTAATTTCTTTTACAGAAAGAGAAGTCTGGAAAATAGACATCTTAGACTCTCCCCACTTAGAAATATAGGACCTTCAAGAAGTCAGAGTTGACCCTGTGTCAGTGTCCACTGGGCTTATGCGTGTAAGATAAGCATGCTAGTTCCTTCCACTCCTACCACAGCTTTTCTGGAGAGTAGCCTCAGCCAAGGAGTCAATGCCATGACTGGTTTTCCTTTGCCTCACCACTGGGGTAGTTCTAAATACTTTATGGAACACGTTCCCTCAAGCTGTGTCCCTTCCTCCTCATGGAAGTAAATGTATTTATTTTTCCCAAGAAAAATGAAAAGGACCCTCCATGCCACAATTTCTTGTTTTTGCTTTCTGTTTCTTTGAATTCAGTTCCTTTGTGGGGTCCTGGAGATATTAGAACCTCATTGTTCTGTAAGTTTGGAGTTGTACTTGGCAGCTAATTTAAATCAATCCCCAAACAACTGCAAAGGGGTGTATGTTAGGAGGGTGTGGTGCTAGTGGTGAATCGGGGTGGATAAGTGTAACTTCTCTTCCTAAGATCCCTGATCCCCTAGAGGGGGGACATACAACAAGCAAATTGTAGGGTGTCCCCTTCTATCCATTTCATCCCTTCTACCTATTAATCCAATCATAGGTCTGGGTCTACAAGGAGTTGGGGAGGGATTGGCTACTCAAATATGGGTTAGGCAAGAAATGTAAGTCCAAGTGAAGAAATGGAGTCCGAGAATTTTTCTGGCCCTAAAAAATGGGGGACTATTCTATAAAAAGAAGGGTTGATGCACAGAGAAAATATCAAAATTTACTGCCCAGTAAGTGGCATTCAAATTATTTATGGCAAAGAGACTTCTATTCCAAAGCAAGCTGTTTGATCTTGGGTAGGGTATTTAACTTCTTCCATAATATGTTTTCTTAATACAATCTATTAGGAATTATCTTTACTCAATAATATTATTTTGTGGATTAAATTAAAATATAGAAATTGGCTGATGCATACCTGAAAGTTCCTGAATGGTGCAGACTCAGAGAACGTTAGTCGTCCTCCTTTCTATACATTTAACCCTTAAAACACACAAATGTATAACAAGTGTTATTGCCCACTTACTGAGTGTCATTGAATGACTGGTAAGTACTAGGTCTTTACATATTTTGCTTGTATTGTATAAGTTAACTCTCCCAACAATCTTGTCAGGTAAATGGCCCTGATCCTGTTTTCACAGCAAATTAATGGAGATACAGGGAAGTTAAGTAACTTGCTTAAAATCTCACAGCCGGTAAATGGTAGAATCAAGATTTGGATTCACACATTACAACACAAAAATATTATTACACTATTTTTTTCCTCCCTAAGCCCCCTAAGCAAGTATGCACAGTTATTTTTAGGGAAAAGATCCATAACTGTGCTTCAGATTTTATCAAAAATAAGTATTTTTCACTCAATGATCAAGAAGATTGATTTTTTTTCTGAGTTACTTTAAGAAACCTTGCGATATCTGGGTAATCTAGAAAACATCTGGCCATTTCCTCTGTGACTGTCCTGACTGTTAATACTACCCTACAGTAATATAGTGTATATTCATTTTGTATCTGATGTTTTTCACTCAGCAGTACATTTCTGAAGTTCATTTAAGTTGGGTATGTTACTGTAGTTTGTTTTCAATGATGAATAGACCTCCTGGGAGGAATATACCATACCTGGACATTTGGACAGTTTTCAGTTTGGAGCTATGATGAATAATGCTGCTATGAATATTCTTGTACCGGTCTTTTGGTGCATATGTGCTTGCATTTCTGTTGAAGTAGAATTATTGCATTTTAAGAAACATGTATGTTCAGCTTTAGGAGACGCTACCAGTTTGTGAAAGTGTTTACATGCTTTACACTTCCACCAGCAATGACTTCCAGTTGTTCTATGCCCTCATCAACAGCTGTTATTGCAAGTTTTTCCATTTTAGCCATTCTGGCAAGTGTGTAGTACATTGTGGTTTTAATATGCATTTCCCTAGTGACAATGAAGCTGAGCATTTTTCAATATGCTGATTGGCCATTCATGTATCCTGTTTTGTGAAGTATTGCTTTGGTCATTTTTCTATCAAATGGACCATCTTCTTACTGATTTGTAGGACTTCCCTATATAGTCTGGGTATGAGGCTTTTGTTAGCTTTAAGGATTGTAAATATCTTCCTTCCTGTAGCTTGCATTTCTCACTCTCTTACTAATATCTTTTGAAGAATATATTTTTAAATTTAATGAAGTCAAATGTATTAATTTCTTTCATTCAAGAATAATGCTTTTTGTGTTCTGGTTAAGAAATCTTTCTCTCCCTTGCGTAATGCATATAACCTTCTATCTTATATGTTAGAACTTTATCATTTTACTTTTCAGATTTAGATCTATGAGGTATCTGAAATAGATATTTGCATGTAATTTGAGGTGGAGGATGTTTCATTTTGTCCATATGCATATCCAATTGTCCCAACACTATGTATTGAAAAGATAATCATTTTTCCCATGATTGTATAGTGCCACCTTTGTCTCCCAGCTAGTGATCACTTAGGGGTAGGCCATATAGACTCTACTTTGTTTTCATGGATCTGTTGATCTTTGAGCCAATATCATACTGTCTTAATTACTGGTATTTTATAAGTCCTTTTTTTTCAATTATAGGTGACTTTCAATATCTTTTATATTAGTTTCTGATGCACAATATAGTGGTTAGATATTTATGTAATTTATGAAGTGATCCCCTGATTAGTTTGGCACCCACTTGGCACTTATACATTGTTATTACAATATTATTCACTCTATTCCCAATGCTGTACTTGACATCCCCATGACTATTCTGTAACTACCAATTTGTACTTCTTAATCTCTTCCCCGTTTTCACTCATTCCCTCAACCCCCTTCCATCTGGTAAATATCAGTTTGTTCTCTCTATCTATGAGTCTCTTCTGTTTTAATTTTGTTCTTTAGATTTCGCATATAAGTGAGAACATATAGTATTTGTCTTTCTCTGCCTGACTTATTTCACTTAGCACAATATTTCACTTAGCACAATCTAGGTTCATCCATGTTGTCACAAAATGTAAGATTTTATTTTTTATGGCTGAGTAATATTCCACTGTATATATGTACCTCATCTTCTTTATCTAATTGTCTACTGATGGGCACTTGGGTTGCATCCATACCTTGTCTATGGTAAATAATGTTGCACTGAACACAGAATTAGTGTTTTGGATTTCTTCAGATAAAGATCCAGAAGTGGAACTGCTGGGTCATAAAGTAGTTCTATTTTTAATTTTTTAAGGAATCTCGAAAGTGTTTTTATAGTGGTTGCACCAATTTGCAATCTCATCAACAGTGCATAGGGGTTCCTTTTCTCCACATCTTTGCCAACACTTGTTTTTTGATTTATTGATGATAGGCATTCTGACAGGTACGGGGTGATATCTCATAGTGGTTTTAATTTGCATTTCTCTGATGATTAGTGATGTTGACCACGTTTTCATGTCTATTGGCCATCTGTACGTCTTCTTTGGAGAAATGTTTATTCAGGTCCTCTGCCCATTTTTAAATTAGACTTTTTTGTTGTTGTTGTTGAGTTGTATAAGTTTTTAAATACATTTTGGATATTTATAATAATTCTTCATATCTGATATCTGGGAAAGCAAGTGCCCGTCCTGATTTTCCTTCAAATAGCCCTTAGAGGGGCTTGGCTTTCTTAACCTTTTAGAATAAGCTTTTTCAAGAGCCAACAAAATTATCAAAAAAATAAATTCAAAACAATACAGTTTAGGATTTGGGGAGGAGAATTGTGCTAAATTATTAAGATTAATTTGGGAAGACTTGACATCTTAACATCATTGATTCTTCTATTCCATAAGTATGATATGTCCGCCTATTTATTTATTTAGGTTTTCTTTTATTTTTGTGCAATACATTTTATAAATTTCTATATAGAAGTTGTGCAAAGTTTTTTTTAGATTTATTCCTAGGAACTTGGTAATTTGATACTACTGAAAATGGCATTTTTTTAAAAAATTAACTTTCCTTTTGTTAGTTTCAATTAAAAACAATGTAATTGATATTTCGTATATTGATCTTTATCTAGCAATTTTAAAAAGTTGCTTGTTATTTTGTATTTTCTATATAATCACATCATACCTGAATATTAAAAATTCATTTTGTTCCTTTTCAATACCTCTTACTTATTTTTTTTAATAGCACTTATCCTTCTAGCACTTTTCTTACGATTTTGAGTAGAAGTGGGCATCTTATTCTTGTTCCTGATTTCCAAGGGAAAGCTTTCAAAATTTAATAACATAAAGTAAGATGTCTGCTGAAGGTTTCATGTAGATATAGGTACTCTCCATCAAATTAAGGAAGTTTATTTATGTTCCAAATTCACTAAGATTTTTTTTGAAAATCACAAATATGTATTAGATTATTTCAAATGTTGTTCTTCAAATATTAAGATAACCATATCATTTTTGTCTATAATTTTCTTTTTTTTAAAAAAAAGATATTATTGGGGAATTGGGGGAGGGAACAGTGTTGGGGAATCGGGGAAGGGGAATAGACAAGTTGCTGTCCTTTTGTTCTTCAGTCTAGTTGTGGAGGACGTTGCTTCACTGGCCCATGTTAGTATTGTGATCATTGTGCTCTTCCCGGCTGAGGCAGATTGGTCGCCAGCCATCTGACGGTCTTTCACTGCAGCTCACGTTGGCTGCCAGCCACGCATAGTAGCTTCTGAAGCCCACTGCAGACCCACTGCAGCCTACGCCATTGCCAGCAACTCATGGCAGCCCAGCTCCAGGTCGAGCTGTTATTCACCATCTTAGCTGTAGAGGGCGCAGCATTACTGGCCCATGTGGGATCTGAACCAGCAGCCTTGCTGCTCAGAGCTCGCTCTCCCAAGCCAACTCTTAACCAACGAGCCACTTGGCTGGCCCTCTATAATTTTCTTAATGTGGTAAAATACACTGTTCGATTTTCTAGTGTTACATCAACTTTGCTTTCCTGGTCTAAACCCAAATTGATCATGATGTATTACCCTTGGCTGGCTCGTTCGTAGGGTGTTGAAGATTGTTGCTGCTATGTTCATGAGGTATATTCATTTATAATTCCCCCCACTCCCATAATTTCTTTCAAGTTTTGTTATCAAGGTTATGCTGGCTTCATAAAATAAGAATGGGAGGCTGTTCCACCTTTTCTTTCTTCTATAAGTGTTTGTGTAAATATCACATTATTTCTTCCTGAATGTTTGCTAAAATTCACTGAAAACCTCTCTCAGCTTTTTCTTTGGGTGAAGATATTTATTTACAGACTTTATTTATTTAACAGTTATAGTATTATTTACATATTTTATTCCTTCTTTCATCTTGAGTAGTTATATATTTTTAGGTAAGTTGGATTTTTTTTTTTTTTTGGAAATTTGTTCATGTTAATTTCCAAGTTCATTTTCTTTACTTTGTTCATAATTATAATGACCATATAGTTTATAATCATACTGGGATACTTTTGAGAATAATTAAACCTGTGTAATTTTTGAAGTGTTTATTTATGGACCTAAGATTTATTTGGTTATTTTGGTGTACTTATAAAATGGTTTTATTGAAAGTCTATTTTCAAGAAGGAGAAACCTTCCTATAAAATATAAATAGCATATCTGTTTCCATTAACACACAAAATAACTTGTTTATATAGAGTACCTAAGCATTATAAAATAATCTAAAAATATTTGTTCTTAGTCAATCTTCATGTTACTTAATAAGTGTCTTGGTTGTATTTGTTACTAATATTACTGTATCACTGATATTTTTATGAAGAATACATTTTTTCGGTATTCTTATTTTTAATTTTTCATATACAGTAATACATTGCTCAATGATGGAGATATGTTCTGAAAAATGCATCATTAGGTGATTTTATTATTGTGTAAATATCAGAATGCATGTACACAAACCCAGATAGTACAGCCTACTGCATACCTCAGCTCTATGGAACAGCCTATTGTTCCTAGGCTACAAGCCTGTTCAGCATGTTACTGTACTGAATACTGCAGGAAATTTTAACACAGTGGTATTTGTGTATCTAAACAGAAAAGTTACAGTAAAATTATTGTATAAAAGATTTAAAAATTGCATTCCTATATTGGGCACATATCACGAATGGAGCTTGCCCGATGGAAAGTTAGTCTTGGTTAGTTGGCAAGTGAGTGGTGGGGGACTGTGAAGGCCTAGGGCATTCCTGTCCACTCCTGTAGGCTGTACCCAGTTCCCTATGCCATCCCTTGGTTTCCTTCCAACAGGATCAGAAACAGAACATCAATGCTGTCAGTGCTGCTCCATGGACAGGGATGTGGGCTGCACTGATTGGAAACATCCAGGAGAAACTAGCCAGATGAGACATAGGTCACCATAATAGTGACTGTCAGGAAGGAGTGAAAAGTGGCCTGAGGATCAGTAGGAATAAAACATTAAGATGGAGAGAGAAAAGAACATAGAGGATTGTCATTGCAATATGGTTTTGCCTATTGTGTGTTATAGTAGTGGGAACTTTGTATATTCATTAAAAAAAAAAGAGGGTTTTTAGGTGGAGGAGACGATATAGAACTGAAAATTTAATATTTTGATTTGGGAAATTTGTTTTTGGTTCCATTGACCCTATCTGGCACAAAGAGCTCTCTCTGGCATTGAAGTGATAGAAGAAATAAAATTTATGCTTTACATTATTACAAGTTGAAAACATGTTCAAAGTACAGGCGCAGGCTGATTTCACACCACCACAGAGCGTTTTCACTGAAGTGGCAGTGACACTTCATACTTGCTAAAGTAATGGGTTGTCGCAAAAGTCACGATGCATTTTTGCAACCAAAAACATGCAAAAATATGTCATGACTTTTCCGACAACCCAATAGATCCAGTGGAGCTATGTCCTTCACAGGATCTTAGGTCTTCCACAAAAAATTTACAACAAAATTTATAACAATGTGCTCTGAAGACCATCAGCCTAGAGCTGGGAGGGCTGTGGTGCCCTCACTCAGTGCTGAGGTGACAGGCTCCTTGGTGCTGGAACAGGTCAGTGGCTGACTGATGGGAATGGAATCTGTGCCCTCAAAATTGAGCTGCTGTGAGTGAGAGGTAATCTGTTGTCATGCCCCACAGATATTGCTCCCACCAGAGGAAAAGAAAATCCTCCTGAACCACATATCCTTCCATTTCTTACAGGAAATTCAGCTCCATTATAATGTTATGAGATTGCCGTCATATCTGTGGTCTGTCATTCACCGAAACGTAATTATGTAGCGCAAGGCTGTGATTGTCTGCAGCTTTTTCAAAATTGAAAATCATATTTCTACACATGGAATTGTGGACAGCTTGAACTGACTTCTCTCTGTAGATCAAAATTGTTTTAATTGAGAGCACACTACAGGTGTTGAGGTGCCTCAAAGCTCATAGTAGTTTCCTGGAATACATTTTATTATTTTTTTCATAATGAAATGTACAAATATTTCAGTCCAAATATTTTCACAGGTTCTGTCTTTTTGCTTCATTTCAGCATACATTTCTTTGAAAAATATTTTTGCAAGGCAAAATTCATCAAACAAGCTGTCTATGGTTACGATTCTTTTGAGCATTCACTAAATTTATATGCTGCAAAATTGTGGGCCTTTTCAATTTCATTCCACTTCAGCTAAGAATATAAATTTATTCAATTAGAAATCGGAACTCTATCACAAGATTTTTATGACAAGTTATAATATCATAAATCTCAATTGTAATGTTTTAATATGAAATCTTGTACACCATTTGAATTCTCATAGTTTGTTTCTCCAGTTTCTCCTTGTTTTTAAAGGGATTCATTTATATTTCTTTCTCTTTAAAAGCTTTGTGACTTAATTGCAATTAGTAACTCTAAGAGCGGAGGCTTTATGTTGAATATTTTCATTAAAGATTTCCAACTGATTTTGGGGAAAATGTAACCAAATATCAGAAGTCTTGTTTATGAAGAACTTCAAAAATATTGTAGGACATTGAGGTTGAATTCTTAAGTAGTTCTTCAAAAGTTTGAATGTTCCAAAATCTGATAGTGGGTGGCCAAGGCAGTATGTGTGCCTGCGTGCTATGTTTGTGGGTATATATTTAATTCATTATCAAGTTCATCACAAAATTTTTGTAGTTCATTCTCAAAATTTACATGTATCTGTAAGTATGGAAAACTAGAGCTTTTATTTTAATAGGCAGAATATAGCAACTCTTTGGATGTAATTATAAACTACGTATGTACAGAACCACTGATTAAGATACAAGTTTGAAATTTAGTCTTATATTGGTGTCATGCTTCAAAAAAAATTTGCATTTTTATCACAAAAGCAAATAATTTTCTCCTCATTGTTGAATTTTAAAACAAAATTTCTAAGAGCATTCACAAAATGTCCTATTTTTTACTTTCAACAGAATGAAATGCAAAGCATTTGATTCTGCATAAATGAACTCCCAAGCATTTGACTCTGGGTAAACAAAGCATTATTGAATTAACTGATTTTCTATTTGAAGCATCTGATGACACTAGTATAAAGCCAGCATTTACACATTTGGGAAATTATTGAACTAATAGAGCCAATACATTCAGAGCTGTCTCTTCACCTTTATATGTGCACAAGAAACCTTATATTAAGAAATGAGTGGAATGAATTTAGAACAGTCATTTGATCCAAATGAAAAGTCATGCTTCACAGAATGATATATACATACACCTTCTGCAGCTGCTTTTGCTAATTTTTGTCTTCAAAAATCATTTTCTCAAATAACTATTAATTTTGAAGTAGAATACTGATGTTTTAACAGATTTGTGTCTTCTATGCTTTTGTGAGTTTGGTCAGAAATAGCTCTAAAACTCCCATAATGGCTGGAAAAGATCAACTAATGTTTTATGTCAGTAACATGTTTATCAGCAACATCCTTAAGAAACTAAAATTTAGAACTTAAGTTTTACCAATTATATATTTTTAAATTCAAAAGTATTTATTAGAAAATAAAAGCATTCCTAACGGTCAAAGAAGCATTTAGTTATAGACTTTACATTTGATAAATAACAAAAACATGATAGCAAGAGAGTGTAGATTTTTCAAGTCTACACAATTTATGGCAGGACCACACAGCACAGCTGTTTTCCCACATAAATTCCTAATTTAACCTTAATTTCTCACTTTTCTCACAGACTCCACCCTTGGCAGCCTGGAAGTTTCATGAATCTCATAGGTTGCAGCATGAGTCACAGCATAACTCCCTAGAACACCAAGTAGCTGACAGGGGCAGTAAGTGATGAATAGTCTCCCATCTCCACCAGAACCCAGAGGCAGGTGGTGCTGCCCCTTTGGCACAGTGCACCTAATTTAATCAGTGAGTTCCTTGTTTGTTGCCTGTGAAGGGAGGTGTTAGTTATGCCATGCCTGGTTAGGGTCCGCACAAGATTGGTGGGTTATTATCTACAATCTTCAGTTTTATAGTGAGAACATTACTGAACATACATCTCTCACACGAGTAGATAAAGCCATGGCAGAAGGTGAATGTACAAAGAGGGAATCTACCCAATCCATCTTGGATGATTTTACTGCATGTACTAAATAATACTTTGTTACCAAAGGAAAACTCAGGTGAAATGGGAAGCAGTTGGGATACCGGTACAAAAGGTGCAAACTAGGACATATAATACCTTTTGATAAATTCCTCTCTTGCTTCCTTTTTCTTTCCTTCCTTCCTCCCTCCCTCCCTCTCTCCTACTCTCTCTATCTCTCCCTCCCTTTCTTTCTTATTCCCTTCTTTCTTTTTATCTCTGTCTTTTGAAATATTCCAAGCATATGCCAAGTTAGAGAGACTGTTACGATAAACTATAATGTACTTATCACACAGCTTCAATAATTCTCAGCACATAGCCAATTTATTTTATCTATATTCTTCCTACTACCCCATTCCCCTGGATGATTTAAAAGTAAATCTCAGACACCATTTCATTTCATCTGATGTATTTTTTCAGATATTTAAGGATCTTTAGGAGTGCTTCCCCTTTTGCACTTTTGATATTGGTTATTTGTATTTCTCTCATCTTTTGTTGATAGTCTTATCCACTATTTATTTGTTTTGTTAGACATTTCAATAAACCAACTTACTTCTTTATTGGTATTCTCTATTATTTGTTTGCCACTTCATTAAATTCTCTTATCTTTATTATTTTCTTCTTTCTACTGTTTGTTCAACTGGACATTCTTTTCCTAACTTCTGAAGATATATACTAGCTTATTGATTCTCAGGCTTTTTCCCCCCTAACAAATGCATCCAGCAGTATACAGTTTTATATTACATTAGTGGCATTTCAGAAAATTTTATGTGTAGATAATTTTCAGTCAGATCAAAATATTTCCAAATTTTTACTGTAATTTTTTGACTCAAGGTCGAAATGTTGTATTTTCATTTTTAGTTAGATCAAAATATTTTCTAGTATTTACTGGGATTTCTTTTGACATATGGGTTATTAAAAAGTAAATTTCTTAGTTTCCAATCATAGGAGGATTTTCCAGTTATTCTTTTACTATTGGTTCCTAGTTTAATTGTAATACAGTGAGAAATTATATTCTGTATGCCTTAAATATTTTGAAATTGAAATTTTTTTTATGTATCCCTTCATTCTAGCAGTCAGTTTTTCTAAAAATCTCATATGTGCATAAAAAGAACATGCATTTTGCAGTGGTTGGGTGCAGTGTTCTAAATAGACAATTAATTAAATTGGTTAATCATGTTATTAAAATCTTCTACATCCTTCCTGATTTTAACTTACAAGATAAAATCTAAGTAAATTAGATCAGTTAATATCTCCCTCTATAATTACGAACTCAACTGTTTCTTTTTATTTCTGTCAACTTTTCTTTACACATTTTGAAGCTATGTTCTTAGGTGCATGAAATTTATAATTGATATGTATTCCTAGTAAATTAAGTTTTGTATCATAAAGAAAAGATTCTTTTTATCTTTTATAATAATTTCTTTTTCTTAAGTTTTCTTTGTCTGGCATTAAATAAATTTGTCTGTATACCACCTTTCTCTTGGTTTGTATTTATATGATATAATTTCCTCCTAACTGTAGTGTCAACCATTCTGTACCACTATATTCAAATGTGTCTTTAATAAAAAGAAGACTAGTAGGTTTTTTAAAGCCAGCTGGAAAGTTTAAATTATTTGGAAGATTAATCCGTTTAAATTCAAGGTAATCGTTTTCACATTCAGGTTTAAATCTATCATCACATTCAAATAAAAATATTTGTTTCATCAATCTTGTGTTCTTTTGTCTCTCTCTTCTTGATTTCATATGGGTTAAATGTGGTGGGGTTTTTTTTGTCTTTTGTCTTAGAAGTTATATCTACTCTTTGCAATTGGCAGTCCTATTTGAAAATAATGAAAAGCTGTGAGGCTTTTCTGAATTTTCTGGTTTTAATCCAGTTTCAGTGGGGTGAGTATCTCAGAGCAAATGAAGAAATAAAAAGCAAGTGGTGATTCCTGAACACTTGAGCAAGAGGGAAACAAAACTAGGTCATGACAGTGTCCAATCTTGAGTCTCAGCCAAGTTTCTTACTGGGATTCAGATGTATTTGTTCTGTTTAGCAGACACGTGGCTACATTACAGAGGTGGGTAGCAACACTAACTACTTTAGTGAAGACATTGACAACCAGTAAGGATTAGTTATACATCAGCACCTGTGATTCTGTGGACTGTGCAGGCTTCAAAATTACAAACCCATGAAGGATCTGGAGTTGATGAGTAAAGTGATGGATGTCACATTATAGCTTTCATTATGATTCTTGAATGCAACCATAGCAGCTGGAAAACAGGAAAAATAGCGATTTCTGGGCTCTGTTTACGACATTATGATTTGTTAGACCAGGGCTGTAAACGAGCTCTGGTAACTACCTGGGGAGTTATAGAAATAATGGAATAGAGGCCCCTGAAGGTCATTATTGCAATGTCAATGTGCTTACTATATTATGATGACCAATGTTGCCTCATTATTAACCAGCTAGGAACCACCATAGGGAGTGGACTTTATTCAGAAAAAAGCTTTGCATCCAGAGTAAAGTACCAGATTTCCCAAAGCCAGATTCTATAATCAAATTAATTCAGCTAAGACTCAAATCAAGACCCTGTCTCCATAGAAAATAATTACCTCTATTGAATTTAACCTGTAAAAATTGTGCATTTCTCTTATGCTATTTCAACTAATGGGACTTATGTATGGTGGCTGTTTTGATATTGTTCTTTAACATCAATGAAAGATATTTGTCCATCATATTAAAGCCCCATTAGGCACATACTATGTGATAAGCATTGCATTAATACTGCACATGCAATGTTTCAGTGATCTCCACCACAGTATTCTAGTAGGCATTATAAGGAAACTGAGGCAGAGAGAGAGTAACTCAACAGAGCTAGTGAGTAGCACTGTCAATGTTTGAAGTCAGGTTCATCTATTCCAAAGGCTATAATCATTCCAACCTACAACACTGCTTTTAATCATGAGAACTAATGAACATGTTGGGAAGGAAATGTTGTGATATGGGATTTATTTACAGACTAAATTGGGTACATTCACCTCCACAATTTTCCTTTGCCAGGGGTGGACCATGGATGTTACAAAAAGTACCTAGCTTTGGGATGGATAGAGTTTCACCATGAAAACACTGGGGAGATTTGAGAGAAATTCTAACCAGGTTTCTAACAGTTATGCACATTTATTTAGAACTTCAGGATACACAAATCAGTATAGGTCTTGTCTGTAACAATGAATTCTTTTTAAGATGACAAAGAAAATCATGAGTCTCAAGAATATGTTATATGAAGACATGGGAAGCACTGTTACTTAAAGTAAAAAATTATAAGCAAATAAAATGATGCCTTAGAGCTGGCCGAGTGGCTCAGTTGGTTAAGAGCTTGCTCAAGAGTGCGAGCTGAGCTCTGAGCAATGGTGGTTCAATGCCAGCCCAAGCTGAGTTGCCGTTGAGCTGCCAACAGGTGGCAGGATGGCTCAGCTAAAAAAAAAAAAAATGATGCCTTAGGGCCAAAATATGTGAACTTATGGGTAGAGAAAGAGAAGGAAATAAATGAGGAAAAGATGGAGAAAAATATAGAGAAAAAAGAAAAACTAAGTAGATCAGAGGTATCTAATATAGTCCACTTCTGTGGGAGAAGTCCAGGGATCTAAATATTGACTCTATTTGTACGACGTTAGCAACATTTAAATATTAGGTTTTCTCACTTATAAGAATGAGGGAAAAGATTAATTTTTCTTCTTTTTGCTTTGAGGATATGTTTCTATGCAATTGCTGCTGTATAAGTGTTAACTTTTGTGTATGCTTCTAAACATAATAATACTTTTAAATTCTTAGCAGATTTACAATACTTTCTAGGTGTAACTAGGGCTTGACTTCACACATTGCAGAGCAAGTGGAGTCTTCTTCCTTACATCAAAAATTAAGTTAAAAAAAAAGGAACAGAGAAAATGACATAAAAACATGTAAGAGAAGCCTAAAGTTAAATGTTAACTGGGTCACCAGTTAATAAGCTTGTTTAAGAAATGAACAGAGAGATCCAAGATGGTGGAGTAGATAAACACTGTGCCTGCTTCCTTCCATGAACACATCAAAATTGCAACTAAATTATAGAACGATCAACCTGGAGAACCATCTGAAGTGTGGTTGAACAGAGTTTTATAACTAAGGATATAAAGAAGAAGCCATGTCAAGACTGGGTCCCACAGGACACCTACTATATAAGGCCACCTGGCTAAGACTGGGACACATAGCATATCTACCTAGTACATAGAAACAAACACAGAGAGGCAGCCAAATGAGAAAACAAAGAAATACATCTCAACTGAAAGAACAGGAGAAAACACCAGAAAAATAACTAAATGAAATGGAAGCAAGCAACCTACCAGAGTCAGAGTTCAAAATAACGGTTATAAGGATGCTCAAGGAACTTAGTGAGAACTTCAACAGAGAGATAGCAAGCCTAAAAAAGGACACAGAATCCATAAAAAGAATCAACCAGAAATGAAGAATACAATAACTGAAATGAAAAATGCACTAGAAGGAATCACCAGCAGACTAGATGAAGCAGAGGATTGAATCAGCAATTACAAAGACAAAGTAGCAGAAAACACCCAATCGGAACAGTAAAAAGAAAAAAAATAATTTAAAAAATTGAGGATAGTTTAAGGTACTTCTGGGACAACATAAAGCATAACAACATTCACATCATGTAGTTACCAGAAGAAGCAAGAAAGCGAGGGATTGAGAACCTATCTGAAGAAATAATGACTGAAAACTTTCCTAACCTACTGAAGGAAATAGACATACAAGTCCAGGAAGTACAGAGGGTCCCAAATAGGATGAACCCAAATAGGTTCACATCAAGACACATTATAATTAAAATGGAAATGGTTAAAGACAAAGAGAATCCTAAAAACAACAAAAGAAAGGCAAGTAGTAACTTGTAAGGGCACTCCCATAAGATTGTCAGCTGATTTCTCAATAGAAGTTTACAGGCCAGAAGGAATTGGCACAAAATATTCAATGTGATGAAAAGCAAGGACCTACAACCAAGACTACTTTACCCAGCAAAGCTATCATTTAAAATCAAAGAACAGATAAAGAATTTCCCAGACCCGAAAAAACAAAAAGGGTTAATCTCCACCAAACCAGTATTGCAAGGAATGTTAAAGGGACATCTTTAATATGGAAAGGAAAAAAAAGATAAAATTATGAATAAAACGGCAATAGCTACATATCTATCAACAATTACTTTCATTGTAACTGGATTAAATGCTCCAATCAAAATCCATACGAGGGCTGAATGGATAAAGAAACAAAACCATGACATATGCTACAAGAGACTCACTTCAGATTGAAAGACACACACAGACAGAAAGTATAGGGATGGAAAAATGTATCTCATGAAAATGGAAAATAAAAAAAAAGCTGGGGAAGCAATAATTATACCAGACTTTAAAACAGACTTTAAAACAGACTTTAAAACAAAGTCTATAACAAGAGCCAAAGAAGGGCCCATTAATCCTACTTCTGGGTATTTATCTGAAAAAAAACCCAAAATGCTACTACCAGGGGACATGTGCATCCATATGTTCATTGCAGTATTGTCTACAATGGCCAAGGTGTGGAGGCAGCCTGGGTGTCTGTTGAAGGACAAATGGATAAAGAGGAGGTGGTACATTGAATATTGCTTGACTATGGAAGGGAATAGGTTCTTGCCATCTTCGGCAGCATGGATGGACATGAAGGGTACTGTGCTGAGTGGAGTATGACAGGCAAAGACAGGTGTAATGTGTTTTCACTTATATATGGAACCTAAAGAAAACAAAACAAACAAAGAAAAACAGAAACAAACTTGTAGATACAGAAAACATTTTATGGTTGCTAGATGGGAGGGGTGTTGGGGTATGGGTGAAAAAAGGGAAAGAAGGGGTTAAGATATAGAAATTTATTGTTAAAAATAGTTATGGGGATGTAGAGTATAGTATAAGGAATATAGTCAACAATATTTTAATAACTATGTATGGTGTCAGATAGGTACTAGATTTGTTGGGATGATAAATGGGAGGGGGTTGGGGGCACGGTGAAAAAGGTGAAGGGATTAAGAAGTACTAATTGGTACTTACAGAATAGTCATGGGATGTAAAGTAAAGCATTTGGGAATATAGTCGATAATATGTAATAACTATGTATAGTGCCAGGTGGGGACTAGACTAGTCAGGGGATCACTTCAATTATGCAAATGTGCAACCACTATGCTGCACACCTGAAATTCATATAAAATAATATTGAATGTCATCTGTAATTGAAAAATTTCAAATGGGAGGGAAAGGGGAATGGGAATAAGAGGTCCAAAATTCCAGGTATAAAACAAATAAGTCATGGAGATGTAATGTACAGCATAGGGAATATAGTCAATAATATTGTGATAGCATGGTACACTGTCAGATTATTGCTGAATTTATCATGATGATCACTTCTTTAGCTATATAAATGTTGAATAATTAGGGTATACCACTGAAACTAATATAATATTGTATGTTAGCTATATTTTTAATAAAATCTTTTTAAAAAAGGAAAAAAAAAGAAATGAGCAGATATTTCTTCACTTCGTCTAGCCTTATTATGCATTTATTAAAGTGACAGTTAGAATTCTTTGTGTTCCTTGATCACTCCTTTTATGCTAAGATATGTCTTGATGACGCAATAGCAATACAATAAATCAACTATGGAATTCAGTCTGGTGTTGCTAAAAATCACAGTGGCAGGTACTTTAAGCTAGGCAGGTGGCCTGCCTCCAGAAGTTGTACAATAAAGGAAATAAAGAAACTGGGCAAAAACCAGGAAAGCCATAACTCTCAGGCTGATTAGAGACTACAGGTCAAGCTGACACTGTCATGATCTAGCCTTGTTTCACCTTTGCCCAAGCATTCAAGGAGTACCTCTTGTTGTTTATTTCTTCATTTACTCTGAGCTACTCACCCCACTGAAACTGGATTAGGTTAAAACCATTTGGTTTGTCTTGGAGGCTTCAGAGAAATGTGCTCTGCAGCTTTTCATCAGTGCCTCAAATGGGACTGCCAACGGTGGTGAAGATCTCTCAGGGAGAAATATGTCATCAGAAATTGCAAGTTCTCAGTCACACCTTTGAATGAAAAAGCAAAATGCAAACAAACAACAAAATCCCTCCCTCTGCTTACCCCGCCCCAGCTTCTCCTCTTAACAGGGAACTCTTTAAATAAAACAAACAAGTTCTCAAACCTCTCCAGGGTCCCTCTTACCCTTGTAAGGACTGTGTTGCCCACTTTTGGCTATAAGATCTGGTTTTCTTCCCAGTCCCTGGTGGTCTTGGCAAAACCTCACGCAGGTTCCCATGCCACACACCCAGGGAGAAGATTGTGGGGTTTGGTGGTTAGAGGGAATGAGCCAGAGAATCCTGTGTTTTAGTCTCTGCCGAGCAACTCAACTCTCTGACCTTGCAGATGAGTCACTTGGATATCACTGACTGAAAGGGAGAATTGGGGGCAAATATAGGAACCTAGTCTGAAATCCAGATGCTGTTTGTGAGCTGTGTTTGCCCAGATCAAATAAACAAGCACGAAAAGCAGTCATCCAGGCCCCATGGAAAAATGGTATGTTACCCAGCTGCTTTCATGGCTGGTGGGTGGCTAAATTAGGTTTTTGTTGTGTCTAAAGGCATTTGAGTATATAAAAAAAATTATATAGCAAATATCTGGTGTCCTGACTCTCAAATTATGAAAACTACTACGTAGTCTTATAAGTTAGTAGCAAAGCATAAACATGAATTAAAATCCAATTTACCAATACAACATGTTGCTTACATATTGTAGAAAAGCAAAGTGCATCAAGTGAAAACATTTCAATGTCCTAGACCATTACAGTTATGCTATTCTGGAGTCACATTGCAACCATCATTAACTATTGAAATGAAAACTTGAAGACCCTCAGGTTTCTCAGAAGAGAAACTACATGATTTGAGATTTCTTGTATGACATTCAATCTTGCTGAGAAAAAAAGTCAAGTCCCACTACGTTCTAATTTCTGTCCAGAGGGTAACTGACATTTAAGCTCTTTATCTAGGGATGCTTTCTTTTAGAACATTTGTTGGGTTTGGGCGTTCACTTCCCTCCAACTGTAAAGTTCCAGAATAGATGCTCTGGAAATCCCCCAAAAAAGCCAGATTTAGTCATTCCAACCTTTGTTAATTTCTGCTTCTTCCCTATTCATCCTCTCAACCAAACCACTGTAGATTGCAGTGATCATCTCCATGTGGCATCTCTTATCTTTTCACATATTAGAGTTAAGCAAAAATTTTCCTTGTTCTTATCTTTCCTCTCCTCCTCTTCATTTTCTGGGAGGTGCTCCTTGGCTGATAATCTTTTTGCTGTCCCTTGCCAACAGGGTAGGGTGTTCCTTAATTTTATTTCACCTGTCTTCATTAGAGGCCTTTAGGCATCAGTCAATCAGTGTACTATCATCTTAGCAATAATATTGATGGAAGAATGTTTGATGTTGAAGTAAAATAATTCCAAGAGATCAGGAGACAGATACATGGAATGATAATCTTGAGTCCACCTATGCTTTCAAAGGAAACTTTTGCTTCTCTAGGACCTATTTTCCTCATTAAATGGTGGGGTTGTGTAAGATGTTCACAGACTTTTTTGAGCCCACTGTATTAGTCTGCATTCTCCAGAGAAACAGAACTAGTAGGAGATGATAGGTAGATAGATAGATAGATAGATAGATAGATAGATAGATAGATAGATAGATAGATAGATAGATAGATAGATAGATATTTATTATGAGAATGGAGGCTATGGAGGCTAAGATGTCCCACAGTGTATCATTTGCAACCTGAAGACCCAGGAAAGGGTGTGGTGTAATTCCATCTGAATCTAAGGCCTAAGGACCAAGAAAGTCAATGTATATCCTAGTATGAAAGTTGGAGAAGATGAGAGAAGATGTCCCAGCTCAAGCAGTGAATTAGGGGGGAAAAGGAGACAATTCCTCCTTCCTCCACCTTGTTCTATTCAGGACCTTAGTAGATTCTTTGATGCACACTGGGAAGGACGATGGGCTTCACTGAGTCTACCAGTTCCAATGTTAATCTCACCCAGAAACACCCTCCAAGATACCCAGAAATAATCTTCAATTAGGGCACCTATTAGCCAGTCAAGTTGACACATAAAATTAACCATCACACCTACCTTTTAATGATTTAATGATTTTTTCCCCACCTTTTCATGTAATTTATGTGCATTTTTAAGGTAGTTATCTGAAAACTTTAACTTAGTGTTTGCCTCCTCTAGACTTAAATTCTCCACAGTGAGAATTTCAGGCCAGGTAGGAGCTAAAAGAAAACCGTGGTAGGTATTTTTAGTAGGGTCATTTGAACATCTGTAAATCATGTAACAAAATAATAAGTAAATATTTATTAAGCACTTTAACCATGCAAGGATTATCCTGTGATTTTAAAGTGTATTAGCTTATTTTGTCCTTACAATAACTCTATGTGATAAATATGGTTATCACCATTTTGCAGATCAGAAACCTGAGGAATGGAGAGGTCACATAAATTGCCTCAGGACACATAACTGGTAAAGGGCAGAACTGAGGTGTGAACACAGGCAGTGTGGTCAGAAAGCCATATTCTCAAATTGTCATGCTGATGAGGTCTTCCCACAGTGCTCATACTTTTCTGCTGGCCTCTTGTACAAAAATAACAAATCTTACAGTGAAGCCAGCTCTTCATCTATAGACTCCACAGTATTACCATTGGTCCTAAAATTCTACTACAAGCTACAGCCTCTTTGATCACTTTAAAGTAAGCCAGCAAACCCTCTATCCTGCTTTCTCCTATCTTCCAAGCATGACTTACAATTTAGCTCTGAAAATCCACTTACAGTCTAAAGTCAAAAGCTTTGTGTCTTAAATATAAAGCCTTTCCCTGTAGTATTCCCAACACTTGCAACAACTTGCCCCGATGTATCTTCCAGGCTGAAACCTCACCTTCTTTGTGCAGTCTTTTCTGATTAAAGCAGAGAGGTCTCATATTCACTCACTTAACAAATAGTTATCAGAGATTTACTTAACACCATACATACAACATAGAAGAACCATATCAAGGAGAATAGTCTTGAACTCACTGAGTTTAAAGTCAAGACAGGGAAAGTGTCCAAGAAGCAATTAGTCCCCATGTGACAGAGATATAATAAAATTAACTTACACAAATTCTTCTGATTAAATTTTTTTCAAAAAAGCAGGTGTAAAAATTATATTTCTCATTTCATTCTTCCCTGTTTCTATAATTTTGTGTTCATTTACAGAATGAGTAATTCTAAAGATAGGAACATAGTGTACACACCCATGTGTACACACATCACTATTTAAGGAAAAAATAATTGCTATTACTCATATTTTGATACCTAGAATAATCTATTTCTCCCCTTCCCCTGTTTTGCGTAGTCTTCACCAGCTCCACTGAAATCTCAGGCACACCTGCATTGTATCTCAGGTCAGATGTGCACTGATTCATTTATTCTGAAACCTCTTAGTTAAGAGATCTATTATATTGAAATGATATCAAAATACTTTATAAGTTTTCCAGGAATTACAAGATATTAGGAATAAGAGAGACGTGTTGGATGGACCCTAGAAAACTCCTTTTACTTTTCTGAAAGTGGCTTTTAACTTCAGAGATATAGAGAGCAATTGTTCTCCAAGTCTTACTATACAGTAGATTCATTCAAAGCCAATTTTTAATTTTTAAATTTTTATTATATTTATCTATTCGTTCTAATTAATGGTTTTTAAAAATTGATATGAAATTCACATAACATAGAACCAAGACAACAGAGTAAACACTGTGCCTGCATCCTTCCCTGGACACACTAAAATTACAACTAAATTATAGAACAGTCAACCTGGAGAACCATCTGAAGTCTAGCCAAATAGAAGTCCTGTAACTAAAAATAGAAAGAAGAAGCCACATCGAGACTGGTAGGAGGGGTAGACATAGCCCCAACCTCTCTGTGGTGGTTGAGAATAAGGAAGGTTATCTCGACCAGAGGTTCCCCCAGAGGAGACAGGAATCCCAGACCCTCACACTAAGCTCCCCAGCCTGAAGTACTGATGTTAGGAAGAGGGGCCCCCACAATATCTGGCTATGAAAAACAGTGGGGATTCTGATCATTCAGGTGGGATGGAAGGCTACAGAAAACCCACACGCAACATCTAAATGGCTCGAGCACAGACTCAAGAGCTCACAGGCACTCACCTTGGGCTCCAGTGGAGGGATGGTGAATTGGGAGGCCTCGGAGACATACAGGGTGCAGAGTGAAGTGTGTGGCTTCAGGGGAGAACTGGAGAAGAGTTGTCACTTTCCCAGTAAGGGGTCTTCCTCCCGTGCAGCTGGCAAGTGGGAGCCATCTTTTTAATGTTGAGCCTGCCCCCACAGGCCAGATCTGAATCTGATTGGCCTTTTGGTGAGCTCTGTTGCTCTACCCTGCTGATCCAGCTGGGACCCTGACCCATCAAACTCATGCACCGCCAGAGGCACCTCCTCCAGGAGTAGCCAGGCCCTCCCACATTGCATTCTTTCTTGAAAAACTATCAGAGTCCACGGGCCCCAGAAGGGTGATGATTGGCTTCAGTGTGCTCTGGGACTTTTGCTGAGTAGCTCCAAGCTCAGCACTGGCACCGAAACAGAGTCTACATCAACCTGGTGGCCACAACTCTTCCCACTCTAATGACTCCCTGAGGCCCTGCCTCACACAATTTGCATACTGCATGAGACTTTATCAGTGGCTAAACCTTAAGGTTGCCAGCAGCTGGCATCAGGCGTCCAGGTGTCCTACCTTTTTGCCGAGTTACCCCAGGCCTCGTATTGATGGCAGCTGTCCTTGGTTTGCAAAGTGACCTCTCCCACACACCTCCAGGTTCAGCACAGGCAGCAAACAACCACAGATAGCTTTGTAGCTCCTTCCAGGTAGCCCCTGGTCAGTCATAGGCAGTAGCTGACCTGGGCCGGCACTGGAGCCCCTCCCAAGAGGCCCCAGACCCAACAAACTTGGAGGTTTGTTTCAGACCACAGCAAAGCACCACCTAATTAGCCTCACAAATGGCACACACAAAGGCACCAGGCACCAGAGCCTGCTGGGGCAAATCCCACTCAGTGGGGTAAGCGTTCCACACAGCAACCCATAAGTTGCAGATGTGGCCAAACCCCAGAGCCAGTCAGCCTGAGGGTCAATCTCACCCACTGACATGCAAATAGCACTGAAAGTTCAACTATAACAGGAGAGTACATGCAGCCCCCACACAGGACACTCCTGGAGTACTAGCTCATGTGACCAGGGAGACTGCCACTGGGCCCCACAGGACACCTATTACATAAGGCCACCTGGCCAAGACTGGGACACATAGCATATCTACCTAATACACAAATATAGACAAGCAGCCAAAATGAGGAAACAAAGAAATACACCCCAAATGAAAAAAACAGGAGAAAAATCCAGAAAAAGAATTAAATGAAATAGAGGTAAGCATTCAACCATATAAACAGTTCTAACCAATGGTTATAAGGATGCTCAAGGTGCTAAATGAGAACTTCAACAAAGACATTGCAAGTATTAAAAAGGACTTAGAAACCATAAAAAAGAACCAGCCAGAAGTAGAGAACACAATAACTGAAATGAAGAATTCACTAGAAGGAATCACTAGCAAACTAGATGAAGCAGAGGACTGAATCAGTGATTAGGAAGACAAGGTAGCAGAAAACACCCAATCAGAACAGCAAAAAGAAAAAAACAATACAAAAAAAAATGTGGATAGTTTAAGAGACTTCTGGGACAACATCAAGTGTAACAAGACTGACATCATAGTGTTGCCAGAAGGAGAAGAGAGAAAGCAAGAAATTCAGAACCTATTTGAAGAAATAATTACTGAAATCTGTCCTAATCTGGTGAAGGAAATAGACATACAAGTCCAAAAAGCACAGAGAGTCCCAAACAAGACGAATTCAAACAAGCTGATACCTAAAACATTATAATTAAAATGGAAGTGGCTGAAGACAAAGACAGAATCCTAAAAACAGCAAGAAAAAGTAACTAATAACTTGTAAGTGAGCTCCCATAGGACTGTCAGCTGATTTATCAACAGAAACTTTGCAGGCCATAAGGGATTGGCACAAAATATTCCAGGTGATGAAAAGCAGGGACCTACAAACAAGGGTACAATACCTAGAAAAGCTATCATTTAGAATCAAAGAACAGAATAAGAGCTTCCCAAACAAGAAAAAGCTAAAGGAGTTCATCACCACCAAACCAGTATTACAAAGAATATTACAAGGAATGTTAGAGGAACTTCTTTAAGACAAAAAAGAAAAAAAATCAAAATTATGGTTAATAAAATGGCAATAGCTACGTATCTATCAACAATTACATTCAATGTAAATGGATTAAATGCTCCAATCAAAAGACATTGCAAGGTTGGATGGATAAAAAAACAAAACCATGACATATGCTGCTTACAAGGGACTCACTTCAGATTGAAAAGCACAAATAGACAGAAAGAAAAGGGATGGAAAAATGTATCTCATGAAAATGAACAAAATAAAACAAAACAAAAAAAGCTGGGGTAGCAATACTTATACCAGACAAAATAGACTTTAAAACAAAGGCTCTAAGAAGAGATAATGAAGGACCCAGTAATTCCATTTCAGGGTATTTATCCAAAGAAACCCAAAATGCTACTTTAAATGTGCATCCATATATTCATTGCAGCATTGTTTACAATGGCCAAAACGTGGAGGCAGTCTGGGTGTCCATCAATGAAATAATGGATAAAGAGGAGGTGGTAGATACATACAATGGAATATTGCTCAGCCATGGAAGGACATTTATGGGTTCTGTGCTGTACATTAGGTCTCCAGAACTTATTCTTCAGAAAGTTTGTACCCTTTGATTAGTATCTCCTCTTTTATCCTACCCCTCAACCTTTGATATCTACTATCCTACTGTGTTACAATGAGTTAGAGGTTGTTTTGTTTTTTCTTTTTAGATTCTACATGTAAGTGAGATCATGCAATATTTATCTTTCTGTGTATAAAAGCCTGTTTTTTAGATCTTCTTCAAGTCTTGACTTAGATGTACTTTCCTCAAGATGCCCTTTCTAACTCTTACTCTGCCTTAGGTGCTGCTCCTCTGTGCATCTAAAACACCCCATAATAGTACCCTATTGCTTATCAGTCTTTACCAATGGCCTGTGAGTCCCCCTGACTGCTAGTGCCACAAAGGATGAATATGACTCCAATCCTTAGCCCAGTGTTGGTTCAGAGCCAAGTGCTCATATTTAACTATAAATGAATGAATGAAATGCATGTTACTTTTGAGTTCTCTTTGAGGATAAGGGTAGAAGATTCTTATGAAGTTCTAAATGGAAGACAGTGTATTCCAAACAGTACTACTTGTTAAAGATAGGTAGATTCATTTAATTAAATGCAGCCTTTCAGGGAAACCAAACATAAAACTTCAGTAACCTCCCAGTTTTTTTGTGAGTTGTACTCATGTCTTTGCAGTCTCATTATCTAACACAAAGTCCTGTCAATTGTAGATTCTCAGATAACAAGACCACAATACAGGCATTTACCATAGAGAATAGAAAGGTCAGCTGGAGAAGTGACAGGGAAAAGAGACCCCAAGGGAGACCGAAGCAGGCTAGTTGTCCAGCAAAAATATGGTTAAGATAGGAAGAAGGGATTGAGACATCTAAAGAGGGACATTGACATGATTCCACCAAGGGCAGAGCCATAGCTCTGTTACCTTGGATTTGGGAGTAATAGTTTGATAAATATCTGTATGGTTCCCCAGAGAATAACCAGTTATTTGTGCCTTTTCAATTTCAAGCATCCAAGTTATTTTCTCTTCTAAGAGCAGAGCAGTTCTGGGGCTTGGGAGCTGGGTTAGATGTTTCTCTACTTTCACATTGCACTTGTTCATGTTTGTTCATCTACCTCTACTTGGAACATGAAGTGTTAAGAGCACCCAGCCCAGCGCCTGGTACCTGGCAGGGGGAGTCAATGAATACCTCAGCAAGTGAATGAGATGGCTAAATGGAGAAAGGATTAATGGCTAAGTGGCTCCTTCACATTTGAAGAAGGAATCTGGTTTCCTTCCCAACCAGTTTTTCAATTAACGATACTGGCTCCCCAGAGGAAGGGATAGATAACCAGACTGTTAGCCAGCCCTATTCATTTATCTTTCATCTCTCAAATGTCTATTAATCAATCACTCTTTGCACAGCACTCAAATAAGCACTAAGAATACACAGATTAATAAGAAGAAAAAAAAAAACTCTGCCTGTAAGGAGTTTATGATATAGCAGATGTACGATTGTACACAGAGATCAAATATTGTTGAATGCCACCTAATAATGATGGATCATCTTAGTCTCTTGAATCTCTAAACTCAGCAAAATTGTTTTGTTTACTGGGTATTGAATGATCTAAACATAAGGGCACAAGACCATCTACTGCAGGGACAATCTGAGTTTATGTACTTATTTAGCTGCAATGAAGTTTAATAAAAGAGCAACCATGGAAGATTGATCTTTAGGTGAATATTTAGCAGGCTGAAATTTAATTAAAAAGTAAGTATAGTAGGTTTTCTCCCTGATTGAAGTTTCAGCAAAGATAATATTTTATCCTAAATCACTGGGAAGTCTTTTATTCCATTTTTGGTAGCACTTATTATCTATGATGGGACAAGATGGAAAATTCACAAACAGAAGTAAAAACATCAATCATGTTCTCGGACTGAAAACAAGTGAGTTCACCTGACAGCATTCAACTTTGTCTCTATTTCACAATTAAAGGGGAGACACTGCATTTATTCCCTTCCTACTGATTTTGTTTCACTCTCAAATGACTGTAGGAGAAGAGAAAATAAATAGAAATCTGATGTTTGAATGTTGGCTCCACAGTTCACTAACTATGTGTCCTTGGGCACCTCACTTTTGTGGAACCACAGAGTCCTCACTTGTTACATGAGGCAAGCAGGGCGGCTCTGCTCTGGTAGGGACAGATGACCTCGGAGGTTTGCACTAGTATTATCAGGCTCCCTTTCTGAGGGAGACACAGGCAGCACGGTTGCCAGGTTAAAAATTCATCTCCTGGATGGGAAGAGAACTGACTCTGGGTGTGAACACACAACGGGATATGTAGACGATGTATTACAGAATGGTACACCTTAAATCTATGGAACTTTGTTACCAATTGTCATCCCAATAAACTTTAATTTAAAAAAACAAACACATCTCCTGGGACACAGAATTCCAAGGCTTTGTAAGGCAGGTGGCCCAGCAGCAAGACGTTGGGCTGTACAGTCAGACAGAAGCGGGTTTGAATCCTTGGGCTGGAACTTAATAGAACTTACTAGGCTAGCTGTCCTTGAGGAAGTTACGTATCTAGGATCTGTGACTGCATCTGTACAATGAAAATACTATTTGTACTTCACGAAGTTGTCATGAGAATTAAAAGAAAACAAAACTGAATTAATGTCCAAGTTTTCAATAAATGCTTATGGAGCCCCCTCTACAAACACAGCATTGGCCCGTCCGTACACAGGCAACGACGATGGGCATGTGGCAGGGCCAGAGCTTCCAGGAAACGCACAGGTTTCTTATGCCCCAGAAGGCATGCGTGACCAGGAAAATTTATTTTCAGGGACTTCAGCAAACCAAAGATAGGCGACCCCGAAGTAGGGCTAGATGAAAAAAAGAAAAAAATAAAAAAGAAAAGAAAAGGCCTCAGACAAGGGGCCTTGCAAATACCCATTTCTAGGTATTTGTGATGCCAGCCATAGCAGGCAAGGCTGACTTTTTCCAAGAGGGAAACTCCCTCCACGCTGGCTCAGGGAAAAAGTCCAGACTTTACCCTCTTTCCAGAAAACAAGAATCTCTCAGTTTGTGTTTACGAGAAGATTGTAGGTTTCACTCCAGCTGAAGGTGAAAAGAATGTCCCCCCTCCTCTGCGCCCCGCGGAGCCCACAGAATTTGCTGAAGGTGTGGAGGGGTTGTTTCTCTTCTGCCTGCCGGCGTGTTTGTATGTGGGGGGCGCCAGGCGGGAGACGTCTCGGACTATGGGCCTCAGAGCTGGGAGTCGCCCCGCGCACTTGTACACTGCATATGTTGTGCCTAAGGGGTTGGAAGTCGAGCCAGAAATAATTCCCTCTTGAGACATAGCAGGGCAGTTCCTACTGGCTCGGTCAGGGGGTGGCTCCCCTTCATGTGTCCTGGAGGAGCCGCTGCTGACAGAGTGCTGGGGTCCTTTTAGTTTAGACCTCCGTGTAGAACACGTGTGGAGGGGAAGGGAAGGCCTGCTTGAACGTGAGGAGGGGCGCAGGCCTCAGTGGGCGGGACACCTGCTGATGCATAGAGCCTTCCCCGGGTAGGAGAGGGTCCTTAGATGTACTCTCAGGTTCTGCAGATCAGACCACAATAGCAGACTCCTTCTGTGTGTCCCAAATGTTTTCGTCCTGACCAATCTCTGTGCTTTATCCCAATAGGAATACGGCTGAGCAACCCAATTACTGAGGAGTGGAGCTAGGAGATGTAATCAGGCCTATCCTGATATAACTATTGTTAGCATCCATTCCTAACTCTCAGAAAAGTAGAACAGAGAGGACGTCCTGAAAAAGGTCACCCAAAGTGAAGGCTTAGTGGACTTTCTGGGCAAAACTAGTTTGAATCCCTGGGCCTGGTTCTAACATGGGATTCTAGGGTAAACAATGGAGACCCTGTGTTTTACATTCAGCTCTCCCTACTGTCTTCCACCAATTGTGTGGCTGGAGGGCCACCTGTATCCTGACTCCATCATCTCGCAAACCACTGGATGTCTGCTCGGTCTTGTTAGGCTAAATGGAACCTAAAAAATGATTGAATTTTCCTGTTGTCATCTTTAGTAGTCATGTATTTTACCCAACTTGGAAGTAGTGAGAATATTATTTGGGGGAAAGAGGCGATGAAAATTTATTTTACAAACAACAACAGCAATAATAATCATGGCAACACCCCTCAGATGAGCCAGGCTCTCACTTATTGCTATGCTACCGTAGCTCTGGTTTGGCTGGCCTCCTTGGCTTGGCAGGCTCCATCCACTTCATCTCCCCCTTCTCCTGTTGGCTGAGCTCCCATCCTACTCTTGGCTCCTGTAGCTCGATTCCTGGCTGGCTACGCTAATCCCACATAATATTTTACACAAATTTATATGAACCCCGTTACAAAGCCTAGCAAAGAGGCACTGTTTCTTTTCCTTGATAAAAATTAATCATTTATAGCTTGGCTCTAAGAAAGCAGTCCAACTTGTGGGTGCTTAGTTTTTGCTCATAAGAAACATTCCCTGCCCTACTCTCAAAAGAAAAATGATTCTCCATTCCTGTGCCTGGCCCTGGCCCCCCAAAGTTCCATCGACTTTGAAAATTCCCACCAGTCTCATTTAGAGCCATGCTTACAAGTTGCCTGGGAAGTTCTCCCAGAAAACTCCTATCTACCCTGCCCCTCGGGGCTTGATTTCCCACAGACCCCTGGTGGTTTAGATTTTTGTCTATATCAACAACATGATAAACTTACTGTGTTTATCAAGCTTCTCCAAAGAATTGTGGGAATCATTTGTGAATTACTTCTTTGATTTTTCTTAAATGAAATTCTGTTTTTACTCATGTTAAACAACTGTTCCCAGAGAATAGTTGCTTTAGCGACATTGCTTCTCTAAGGGGGAAGACGTTCTCTGCTCTAATAGAAATCAATGCAGTCACCAAACTCTGGATTTGCAATTAGGACAATGAAAGTTCAGCCAAAAAGCACCTCAATGCCCTATTAGAAGGTAACTAATTTTTTACCACTAAAGAGAAAAATCTAAGGACCCCGCTATATGTGTCGGCACATACATACAGTCTCTATACATTTTCGTAGACTGTTCTAGGAAAACAGAATAGAATTTCTGCTCTTGTTTTCTTTAAGCAAAGACAAATAGTAGATTGTAGCATCTAGCACCTCAAACTTTTCAACAAGTCAGGAGGGATGGAAAGAGCATCTGTGGACCCAGTTAGTTTTCTCAAGCAGCGTGGTGGGTGGTGGTGGTAGTGGTGTGTGTGTGTGTGTGTGTGTGTGTGTGTGTGTGTGTGTGTGTCTATCTGCTGCTAGTCAAGACTTAGTTGACTGTGCTTATAGATCCAGCTTTGAGAATATAATTTCTGCCTTCTATCTAAACACCTAACTCTCTTTTTTTTTTTTTGTACTAAGGAGTCATGACAAAACATACACTCAGGGAGCCTTTATTAAGTGGCAGTAAAATGAACTGGGGTGAATACCACTGATACCACTTCCCAGGTGAATGACCAGAATCCCTCCAATCTATCATTTTAAAATAAAACATCTAAAGCTCAGGGATATGGTCATATTTGTCCACATCACACGCCGATTTAGTAATGGAGAATAGGACTAAAGGCCTAATTCTTCAGATTCCTATGCTAGTGTTTTGTTCTTAACTCCATTACTATCATTTTTTTTTCCCAAATGTTTTAGGCAGTATTCTGGATGTTTGAGCTATATATTATAATTCTTTCCAGAAGAATTCTATATCATACTGCTCACAATATATTCCTATTACTTACTAAAAAGGAAGGGGGTAAATGTATGTCTAAATTAGCATACATCCTTGTTTGGTTGTAAATGTGTGTAAAACAATAACTATATAAGAGACAAGGTGATCACACACACACACACACACACACACACACACACACACAAATCTAGGAGTCAGAACTCAAGACTCAGTATATCAAAAAGAACAGGGTCAATGTGGCTAGGTCCTACCAATAGGAGGCAGAGCAAAGGGACACCCTCCTTAAAATTGACTTGGGACGATCATGCTTTTGATATTTTTTTAATGAAATTTTTATTTTAAAGTAGTTTTAGATTTACAGAAAGGTAGAAAGGATAGAACAGAGTTCCTATACTTCCAGCATCTAGTGTGCTGTATTGTTAAGGTATTACATGAATGTGATAAACTTGTCACAGCTAACTGAAGTCCATAATTTATTCAGATTTCTTTTTCTTTTACCCATTATTCTTTTACTATCTTAGAATCCCATCCAGGGCACCACATTATATTTATTGGTCATACATCCTTAGGGTTCTCTACACTGTGACAATTTCTCAGACATTTCTTAGTTTTGATGACCTTGACAGTTTTGAGGTGGACTGATCAGGTGTTTGGTAGAAGGTCGTTCACCTCAGGGTGTCTTCTTTTTTCTCATGATTAGACTGGGGTTATAGCTTTTGTGGAGGAAGATGTCAGAGCTTCAGTCCCATTCTCATCATATCTACGAAGAATGCCTGCTATCAACTTGAAAGCACTGTTGATGTTAACCTGGATCATATGGCTGAGATAGTGTGTGTCTGGTTTCTCCCCCTGTAAAGGTACCCTTTTCACCCCTTTATATTGTATACCTTTTGGTAAGACTTCACAATGCACAATCCACACTTAAAGGATAGGGTGTGATGCTTTACCTGCTTGAGGGAGCAGTATTTACATAATTATTTGAAATTTGCCATTGCCTTTTAAATGACAACACATATGTGATCACAAAAAACAGTAACAGCAATGCTACCACATGAAAAAAAGGTAAGAGGTAATAAGGTCTCAGAAAATACCTAGTTCTGTTTTCTTGATTTAGCGAGGACTCCATAGAATAAATGACATAATGCACACTCACTGTGGTCAGTTTCAATTGTCAACATTCATGATTCACTCAAAAAATGCTTTTTTGGTGCCTATTCTTTGTTAAACTTTGGGTTTCATCATTTGAATTCAGAACCACACTGTGTGTCAGGGAAGCAAATTGCCATCATTCCCATTCAGTGTTCAGATGAGAAAGCCATGGCAGAAAGAAAGGGGAACAATGTAATCAAACTTCAGAGTAGGAAACACTGAACCTGCCGCCTGCCACGTAGCATTTGGATGGCACGAGAGGGATTATTTAAAGGTTTTGGCAGTCAAAGTGAAAGTCTTAAAGTCACTATGACTCAGATCTAGGAAGAGAGACAAGAGGTTTTAGTAAAGGCAAAGGACAATGGAACAAACAAAACCATATTTGTCTTCTCTCTTTTCATCCACAAGTCAGTTCCCCTCTCCCCCCACACCCACCATTGTTATCATACTTGTTCCTATCTTGCAACCAATGCGTGTTAATATCAGACTCATATTCTGGCAAAGTAACAAAGTGAACTTTTCTTTTATTTTCAGAATAAAAATATGTTATAAAACCAAGAAGTTTCAAAAGGAATACTGGTCTCTTTCTCATGACTACTGACAAAGGGAAGAGTAAGTTACAACTCAAGACTTTCTGATCTACCTGCCAAACAATCTCAGAGAGATGGAGCATGATTCTCAAGAAAGTTCAAACCTCAATTGATATTATGAGAAATTCTGTCAAAGTCAACTGATTTTTATCATCTGGACTTTATACTTATTCTAAAACATTGTTTCTAATTTAAGACAACTTCCCAAATTAAAAGGATGGAAACCTATATGTCAAATATAGAAAACATGCACATAATAAACTTATAAATATGATTTGTCCCATACGAGGAAGATCATCATGATATAAAGGTTTGCAAGTTACTAAATATAATATTTTATCATAAGATAGATTTATATAATTTTCCTCATCTTCTCTGTTCTTCTCTGCATATAGGGAATGAGGAAAAAAAATAGGACCAACAAATTCTAAGTATTAAAAGATTTCCTTTTTTAAAAGTTATTTCAAAAGATATCATTATTTACTGTAATCCTTATAAAGTTTGATTAAAAGATTATACTTCTGCTAGGTTTACGCCTAGCAGAATGTGTTGCAGACCCTAGTAGGGGGAAAAGAACGTAGAAGTCATAAATGCAAAATGCTTTTATATAATTATCAAGAGCTGAGAAAATAATAAACTACATCTATCATCTATCTATCCTTTAGGCTATTGTTCTGCCCAAGTACATATAATATTTTACTCTTGGCAACAGCATAACATTTCATTAATATATTTTTCTGGTTCTTTCTAATCTGGCCCCACTATAACAAGCCACTCTCGTTTTGTCTTCTGGTTGGCACATATATTCATTCTTACAGATTGATCTTTCCACTGTCTTTGCATAAACTGCACCATTCCTTTACCATTGGACTTCATTGATATTATTCACACCCTATCTGGAATACCTTTCTTTCAACCTTCTGACTACCCTGGTCTTACAAATATTTTAACATTCAGCCCAAATTCCTTCTTGAAAACTTTTTCTTTCTTCAACTACTTGGATCACTTTTTTTTCTTATTGAACTTCAAAAAGTCCAGAAGATACAATTTATCCCTTAACTGTTTTCTGATGGTTTTCAAGCATGTTTGTTAGTTTGACTTTTAGTCCGTACCATTAAATTCTCTAAAGAAGAAAATGTGTCTTAAATTTCTACTGTACTTATCTGGTCTTAAATTTGATGTTATATAAATACTGGAAGATGATTGATTTGACTTAGCCTATTTGACAAAAATGCATTCAAAATATTCCAATTATTTCAAGCATCTGCATGAGATGATTTTGTTGTGTCAGAACAGAAGGAATAAAATAAAGTGGCTGAAATGGGGTGAGGTGAGGGAATGTGAGTTCAGGATAGAGCATATAGTATATACTTCATCTTATTTAACCTTCCCTCTGAATCTGATATTATAGCTACAAACTTAAAGATGAAAAAACAGACACTCAGAGAGGTCATGTAACTTGTTCAGGTTTACAAGGCAAACATGTGGTATTAAATGCATTCATAATGTTGTGCAACCATCACTACCATCCACCCCCATTAATTGTTGTCATCTTGTAAAACTAAAATTATATAACCATTAAACAATAGCCCACCATCACCACCCACCCCCAAAGCCCCTGGCAGCCATCCTTTTACTTTCTGTCTCTATGATTTTGACCTCATATAAATGAAATCATACAGTATTTGTCTTTTGTGACTGGCATGTTTCACTTAGCATGATGTCCTCAAGGTTAACCCATGTTGTAGCACATGTCAGATGAAATGGAAAACTCAGAAATTACTCAATTTTATAACTTTTCTGAGTCTCTATACTTTCTCATCTCTAAGGTGAAAATAGTACTTTCTGGTTTCTGTACTGGACTGGCATTTTGTGAAGATTAAATGTGAAGATAATTGGGTGAAACAATTTTCAAAAAATCATGATTGTTTTTATCAACATTGAAGAAGACTTTTCATCTTTGTATGATGTAGAGAACTACTGTAAATGGCAGTGTGGTGAATGGGAGGAAAGTTCCCCTGACCCGCCCCTGTACATGCGCACACACCCACTTTTAGAATGATGAAAACCCCTTCAGTGTGTCCGCTGATGACACAGCCAGGTTTCATGCTGTTTTACAAAATACAGCACGGGTTTGAAAATCTTTGGACATCAGAAGGTACATGACTGCCACCTTTTTGATTGGGGGTTAAAAAGTGGGCACGCGAACCAAGCAATCTGAAGTCACTGTGTGGGGGACAGTCAAGCTGTGGTAAGCGGAGCATCCAGGCTGCAGATATTTGCACAATTTTACTAGTACAAACACCCAAGGTACCAACGCTTTCATGGAATTTCTGGCGGTGTAACTGTATTAACATTGGCTGAGTTCTGAAGCTATTTTCAGAATCGTTCACAAACTTACAGGAGGTACCTTCCCTTTTTACTTACCTTCAGTATTGTTGCTTTTAAGTATTGCACATGCAGGAAGACTTTTTCCCTTTACCTCCACTAATGGTTGTGATTTTTGAATCATGCATGTATGAATAATCCTGAAAACATATAATATTTTGGTTGAGCTAATCTTAAAAAATAAAAACACTCCACCTCTCACTTGATTGAGATGCTAGACCTGATGGCTCTTTCTAGCAAAACTTAAGTGCTCACTGACTTGGTCGAGTAGGTTGACCCTGTCTGGGCTCCAGTGCGAACTGGATAAAATCAATAAACAAACAAATAAATAAAGTAAAGACCATAGGCTCCATGGAGAGTTGAGGCTCCCTGTCTCTTTTATGAGTAATGAATGTGGTAACCACAGAGACTTGGAAAGGGCTGGGATTCTCAAATCTGAAAGCTGACTTTCAAATAGGTCCATGCACTATTACAGGGACTTGCTGGGGGTCTGGGGGCCAACGAGTAAATATGGCAGAAAGTTTTCAGGCAGAATAGCAGGGGTCTTGGAAAGGAAGATATGATAGGGATTGCTGTAAAGCAACCTTTCCTTTCTCCAAACACTTGTGTGCGTTAAAGTTTGAATCCCCAGTAACTGTTGTGCAATGTGACTGAATTTTCCAGCCAATCTCTTGAGAAGTAAGACAACTTGTGCCCAAAGAAGCCCACCTGACAAGGCCATCTGTTTCAAGACTGCTTCACTGTCCTGGGTGGTCCTGGGCTCTTGAAAGGGAACATCTTTCTCTTAAGAAATACACATGAAGTAAACAGAACCAAAGCTGGCTCTTACACATTAGCTTCTCCACTCCATCCCAAATCCATCATGTTTTCTTAAATGTGGAGGGTCTTTCATGTATTAGACCCTTATGTGCCTATTCTTGAATGCCAGCAAAGAAAGGCAGCAAGAGCTAAGAAAGGTTGGAGGGGCCCAGAGAGCACTCACAGCTCCAGACATGAATAAAACAACTGTGGTCATCTTAGCAACTATGACCTATAATCTCACGATCCAGTAGTCAACCCAACAGTCATGGGAAGTCAGAAAGATAGAAATGTGGAGCCTTGTGCCATGCCAAATAGTTGCTATTCCATAATTCAAAATTTTTTTCTGTGTTTACAATGAAAAGTATCTCTGGAACACTAATATGGACCTTACTCTGTGTGAGAATTGTCTTTCCACTAATGTATTCATAGTGGTAAAGAAGAACAAAAAGAGGATTTATTTTTTTCTCCCATTTGTTAAAAAATGGTTCTTGCTCACTTCTCTACAGAATGCATGGTTGTTTACCTACTGTATCATTAAACCCACTCTCTCCATATACTTAAAGCATATGACTCAAAGATGCTGTCAACAATTCTCCGAAGAAGAGAACCATGTACCTAAGGGAGCTGCTCCTTTAAGAGAATCTCAGAAGCAGGAAATTGGATAAGAGGGAACCAAGTTGAAGCTATAATGTAGTTCTCTGTACGTCCTCTGGAGTAACCAGGGCTGACCAGTTCTTTGCTCTGTTTTAGAAGCATGCGTAGGAACCTGGGGAAAGAAAGAATCTCTACTTAGCTGCACTAGCCATGAAAAGACTCATCACTTACTTATCTAAAGATGAGAGCTGGGAGCTGAAGGCATAAAGACAACAGATGGAAAACGAAAGAGATTTTTCAAAACTTCCAAGTTATGAAATTAGAGGGGGCAGATGAATATTGGAAATAGAAGAGGAAGAAATGAAATGAAAATCAATCATAATACAGTGACTCATCTGGCTTTGATTTTTTTTTTCCATTTAAAAATATCAGGATACAAGTGAATTTCAACCCTTGTCCCATTAAAAAGATACTCTTTGTTTTGCTAATAGTTCCATTTCTTAAGACATGGATTTTTCTCAATATATCAAAAGTAAAATCCACTTTTAAAAAAATGAAGATATTTTTATGCTATATGCAATGCAATATCCTCTGCCAGTCTTCAGAGGGCGGCTAAAAGAGATCATATCCTCTACCAAAGAATCTTCCAACTTCAGGGCCCACTGTGAAGTAAGATATTTTAATATATTTTACAGAAGAGAAGAGTAGGTGTCTGTCCCAGGTGTGAAGAAGAAATATTCTTAGAGAAAGCCTAGAATTCAGTGTTGGGAAGGATAAGACTTTAGTCTGTGAAATATTAGCAATGTCTGCTGTGGTGCCTGAGGGTGACGGCGTAACACAATGCTATCTATTCGCTATCTCTGGACTAAATAGTATGATTCCAGAGGTGTTACTCACATAAATATTTTATCCACTGGTTGCTGAGAACGGAAAATTACTTGAAGAAGTAGGAATGGATTGACTGGATCTCTGCAGCCCACACATACAGAAGAAGTTGGGGTGCAAATTAGTGGGGATAAAGAAAAAACACGATTTGTGTTCCAGGTAGGGAGGAGGTGATTGATAGCAGATCTGTGTTCTTTAATGGTGGAACTGTGTATGTGGAGGAGAGAGCGGTGTGGAGAGGGGCCAAGCCACTAGATGCCTGAATTCAGGGGAAAAAGGATGCAGAAGTACAATGCTCTAAGATTCACCCCTCGATCCACCATGATCCCGCAGATTTGAAATAACCCAGAAATCTGTTACAATGAACACTGAAGCAGAGGAATAAGTTACTTTGTTTCTAATGAAGTAGTTTCTAGGAAATCTATTAGGGGTACAGAAAGTTAGAATACAGGGACATGTCTTCATTTATAAGCCCTGCCTTCCATAAGGAGAAATAGTAGGCTTGAATGATCCCACAGGCATTCCTTAGCTCAGGCCAAGTTTAGGAGACAAGTAGGAGAAAGGAATATAAGCTGAATCTTACATAGTGAGCAATATATCACAGTTGTTACAGATTACAGATTCTGCTTTTTTAACATAATAATATATATCTACAAAATCCAATAGCAGACATCTTACCTGATAGAGAAATAGTGAAAAGTCATTCACAATATTAGAAAGGAGATAAGGTACTACTCATTTTCAATATTTTAGAAGTCTTAGCCAGTATAATAAGAAAATTAAACTGGAAATAGATAACAAAAGATAATAAGAAAATTTCCATGTTTTTGGAAACTAAGAAACAGATGCTTATAAATAATCCACAGGTCAAAGAAGAATTCACAATGGAAATTTTAAAATAATTTATGCTGAGTGATAATTAAAATGATAGTATTAAATGATAATATAAAATGATAATATAAAAATCTTGTGTGATAGGCAGTGATTACAAAGAAACTTATAGCCCTAAGTGTATATATTAGAAAACAAAAACAGAGAACAAAGGGTAAGGAAAGGAAGTGGGAGAGAGAAAATTACTATCAGGAATGAAAGAATAGTCATTAAAGCAAAGCCTATAGACATTACAAAGACAATAATAAGATATCACTATGAATTTTATGCCAATGAAATTGAAAAGGTGGAAGAAATGAACAAATGCTTAGTGAAACTCAATTTAAAAAAATAAAAGGAAGAAATAGAAAATCTAAATAGCCATGTATCTATTAAATTGAGGGCATAATTTTTTTTTTAATTGGGGAATTGGAGGAGGGGAACAGCGTTGGGGAATCAGGGAATGGGGAACAGACAAGTTGCTGTCCTTTTTTGTTCTTCAGTCTAGTTGTGGAGGATGTGGCTTCACGGGCCCATGTTGGTATTATCATTGAGCTCTTCCCGGGTGAGGCAGATTGGTCGCCGGCCTCTGGACGGCTGCTCACTGTGGTTCTTGGAAGCTCACATCGACTGTTGGCCGCTCATGTTGGCTGCTGGCCACTCAGTGTAGCCGATGGCAGCCCACTGCAGCAGAGGCTGCGGCCCACACAGCTGCCGGCCATATTTGCTATAGAGGCAACCAGGTGGCGCTGTTGTCCACCTTCTTGGCAGTAGAGGGCAGTGTTACTGGCCATCATATGTGGGATCCAGACCAGGGTCCTGCTGCTCAGAGCTGGCGTCCCAAGCCAGCTCCTAACCAACACACCACTCAGCTGGCTTGAGGGCATAATTAAAAACCTTTTCAAAAAGTCATTTTAGGATTACTTGGTAATGAATCTACCAAATAGTTAAGAAGGAACAAACACCAATATGCTTGCCGTTACTACAAAAATGCTTCCAGAGAATTAAAAAACTGGGAATACTTTTCGTTCCTTTTATGAGATCAACATAAGCTTATCCCAAAACATAACAAGAACATTATAAGAAAGAAAAATTATAGTTCAATCTCTCAAGAACATAGATGCATACTTCTGAACAAATTAGAAGCCGAAAATACAGAAAAGATAATACATCATAACCTGATTGGGTTTATTCCAAGAATGTAAAAGTTGTTTAACACTGACAATGTATTTTAATGCACTAAGAGAACTAAAGAGAGAAATTGTGTAATCTCCTCAAAAGTGCAGAAAACACAATTAGTATGTTTCAACAGTAGGTTGACATTTTCTCAGGAAGCTAGTAATAGATAGGAAATTTTTTATTTGTTAAAGCGTAGCTATAAAAATCATACAGCACACACATATTTAATTGTGAAATATTGAGATCTTAGTCTTGAAATTGGGAATGAAATATGGGTGCCCACTTGCATCACTTCTGTTAGCATTGTTCTGAATGAAGTCCTAGACAGTAGAGTAAGCAAGAGCAAAATAATAAAATGTATAAAGTTAGAAAATGAAAAATATAATTAGTCAGGGATAACATGGTTGTGTAGAAAGAAAATTTAAAAACATCTATAGAGAAACTACATTAAGAGTCAATTTGGCAACGTTGCTGGGTTCCAGGTCAATTTGCAAAAAAATCAATTGGATTTCAACATATCAGTAACAAATAAGTAGAAAACATTATTGAGAGAAATTAGAGAAGACCAAGATAAATGGGGAGGTATGTGATGTTAATGAATTGCAAAATCCAGTGTTTTGAGAGCTGTTAATATTTTCCACATTAATCCATAGATTTAATACAACCAGAAACAAAATAATGCCATATTTTGCTATGAAAATTGATAAGATGATTTAAAAATGAATATAGAAATGTAAAGAACCAAGAATAGCTATGATAATTTTGAAGAAGGAAGAACAAATATGGAGGAATTATACTATTGATAACTAGACCTATTATAGAGCTGGAATAAGTAAGACAGCCTGGGATTAACATAAAGATAAGCATAGTGGCCAACGGAATAAAGTAGAGAGTCCCAAAACAGACCCATACATTAGATTAATGGCAATTGTAACAATGCAGTGCGATGATATTAGACAAAATGGATACGCATGCGAACACACACACACACACACACATACACACACACACCAGAATTTAACCTCTATCTAACATCAAAACATAAATCAGTTCCACGTGTACTGCATACACAAAGATAAAAAGTAAAGCAAAAATAAATTTAGAGGAAAAATAAAAATAAAAAGGATTCCAAAAGTGTTAACCACAAAGAAATAAATGATAAAGCATATTATTTAAAAAGTAAAACATTTTATTCATCAAAATACATAATTAAGAGAGTAAAAAGACAACTTATAGAGACAACAAAGATAACTGCAATACCTCCATCTAACAGAGGACTCATACACACACACACACACACACACACACACACACATTTTCTGAATACATATGAACATGCAAAAACTGTTACAAATCAATAAGATAGATAACCTAATTTTAAAAAAATGGGTAAAAGAGCACTTTACAAAAGAGGGTATCCAACTGGCCAAAATTATTAGTCATGATAGAAACTTAAATTAGTGCCAGAATGGCTAAAATGAAAAAGATAATTGTCACCCCAATAAACTTTAATTTAAAAAAAAGTCAAGTGTTGGCAAGGATGTAGAGTAACTTCATTTTCGGATACTGCAGATAAATTTTAATTGGCACACCAGTTTGGGAAAAGTTTTTACAGTATGTGCTAAAGCAGAACATATGCATTACTCATGACCCAGCAGTTCTACTCTTAGGCAGGTGCCCAACAGAAGTATGTACACCAAAAGCTAAAGTGTACTAAAATGCTTATAGATGTTCTATTGGCAATAGCCCAAATCTGGAAACTACCCAAATGTCCATCAATCAAAGAATGAATAAATCTAGAACTCACAAATATGAATTTATCTCACAAAAATAATTGTGGGCAAAAGTAGACAGGCACAAACAGTACCATATTATTCCATTTATATTTATTCCATTTATGTAAAATTCAGTAACAGGCAAAAATCAACCAATGTGATTGGAAGTCAGAAAAGTGGTTACCTTTGGGAATGGGGCAGAGAGTAATGGGGAGGGAGCAAGACAGGGCCTTCTGGAGTGCTGATAGTGGTTACTGTCTAGATTTGGACAGCAGTTACTGGGTGTGTTCACCTGGGAATACTCAATGAGCTATATACTTATGATTTCTGCACTTTTCTGTATATGTATTTTACATCATTAAATTCATGAGTGATTTATAGTTCATTCTAAACTCCAACAACATTTTTTTCTCATAGTGTTTTTGGCTAAGTTAATTAAAATAAAAGTTGACGGATTTATGCGTTAATTTATAAAACCTTTTTGCCACACCTTTAATGATGAAATCTATTTCTTTTTTTCTGCCAAAGCAGGATTTTCCTTTATTACCTGCTGCTATTGCATTAGAGAGTTGCCATTTCAAATACTACTGGAAGGTTCCATTTCTTCTTAGGGCCTCTTTAAATTACACCTTTAGAATCTTTTAATTACAAAAAAAGCCCCCGTGCCCGTTATAAGCATTGGTCAGTTTGCACTTTTCATCTTTATATGGAGGAATGTTCACCATCTTTACATGTCATAAAGCTTACTTTGCTGGAAAGTGGACATTGGCTGTTGGGGCAAGAGGCTTTTGTACTCATTCATATGCCTGATATTCCCCAGAAGAATTGTTTACAGAATATCACATTATAAGTGAAATCAGGAGAGCTGAGAGAACAGGTGGGAGAAAATGGAAATTGGTTTTCTAAGCCACTTCTCCTGTAATCAAAACTGTATAATGAAAAGTTTATGTCTTCTGGAAGTTGACTTTTATGAAACAAGCAGAGCTTGCCAAACACACTGGGAAGGCCCTCCTCCTGATCTTCCAAAAGCCACTACACCAAGTCATTCCCATCTAAGAGGCAGTCTTGGCAGAGAAAGGTCAAGTGCAGCTCAAAGCTGCCATCTTGATAAAGCATTTCCTAATTTTTCTACTCATAATTGATTTCCTCCTTTGCTTTAATTCAATATTCTTTGTTCATATTCATTTTTATCTTTATATTCCACTAAATAATGTTCCCACTTTAACCAAAATGGCCTCATTTTCCCTTTCCATAAAAATTCGGGTGTTTCAAGCATTGTAATAGCATTATATTATTATATTTTGTCTAAAGTTTCCCAAATCTCCCTAAACCAGCATGCTATTTCAACTTCCTCATTACAATGCTGTCAAAGAACTGTTAGGCTTGAACAGATAGATACCTGTAACTCATGTTCATAGCTGCAGTATTCACAATATTTGAAAGGTGGAAGCAACTCAAGTATCTATTGAAAGATGAATACATAAACAAAATGTGGTGTTTACATGTAATGCAATATCATTCAGCCTTAAAAAGAGGGAAACTCTGACATATGCTACAGGGTAGATGAACCTGGTAGACATTATGCTAAGTGAAATAAGCCCATCACACAAGAATAAACACTGTATGATTTCACTTATACAAGGTTCCTGGAGTAATTAAATTTATAGACCGAGAAGGCAGAAATGTAGTTGCCAGCACTTGAGGGGGCCGGGGGGGGGCGTGCGGGGAGGGTGATGAATGGGAAGTTACTGGTTCACGGGCACAGAGTTCGCTGGATAGGTGAAAACATTCTGGAGTCAGATGGTTAGTGTTGGTTGCACAAGAATGTGAATGTACTTAATGCTATGGAACTGCATGCTTCAACATAGTTAAAATGGTAAATTTTATGTTATGCATATTTTACCACAATGAAAAATTTTAGAGATTAAAAAAAAGAATTCTTAGTTTGTTTCCCCTCAGTAACTCCTGTTTTGTTTGCGGGACTGTCGGGGGTTGTCATTTCTGTTCTTGATTTTCCATTCTGCCTGTCCCCAACCCTTCTGTCTTATGTACTACCACATGCCTGTATTTGACTCTGACTTTGGACAACATTGGTATAGTCCCAAACACAAAGTACAAAACACATTACCTAAAGATTCCAGAAAGGCATTTTCTTTTATTTAGTGGCAATGCCTCAGAACAGAGATATTTAGTTATGTTTTAGCCTCATAAAGAAGCTGTTTTGCCCTAGTGAGCTTTTTGGACAGCAGGAATAGAATACTACAAGAAAGAAATAGTGACACTAATATTATAGTTGGAGTCATAGGAAACCACCCATCCCCTTTAGAGTCCAGAGCAAATATGTCTGCAGAAATTAAAGAATGCCTCATTTTCTGAATATATATGAACGTGTAAAAATAATGTTGCACTATGGGAAAGTTCCTTAATTTAAAAAATTAAATTCAGGTTTAAAGAAAAAAATAATTTCTACTGTTCTATTTTTTATTAAAAGTAAGCACCATTCAATGGCTTATTCAATTTCTACTTTCTCTCATTCTCTCACTTTCTCCTTTTCACACATATAACTTCTTAGAACTCACAGAACAAAACCTAAACTCTTTGTCGTAGAATATGAGGTTCCTCATAACCTTACCTTACTTCTTAATGCCAGCTCAGCACAGCCTAAATTTACCCCAGTCATGTCACATCTGCCACCTTTCAAATGGACCGTGGTACATACATCATTTTGTCCTTTCTTTATACATGTTGTGTACTCGGATCAGAGTACCTTCCCCACCTTCCCCATGTGACAACTTCCAATTCATCTTTGAAACAGTTCCCTTATCACCTTCACTGTGAAGCATTCTGTGCTTTTCCCTCCTCTGCCCAGTCAGTTACCTATCCTTCTACAATGATCCCTCGTGATTCAGGGACTTCCTGCATAGTTCTCTTACTGTGCTCATGCACATGCAGACATTGTCTACACGTAGGTGTAAGATTTAAGATGCTCCAGAACGGTACCATCATTGTCTCACAGCACCTGACCCAGCACTTTAAACTCTCAGATGTGTGTTGGAAAACAGGAATGAAAGCCGAATGAAGAAATTAGTAAAAATCAAGCCATAAACATTCATCATCATGGATTTCACAGAGAACACACAGGCTTATGTGTCTGAGGGCAGGAATCAAGATAAAGTACATTGAAAACAAAGAGGGTAGAGTTTTGTAGTTTCTGCTTGAATATCAACCTCACTTACAACTCAGTCACTTAGTTCATTTCAGTTAACTGCTTCAAAGTGGAAAAGCAATAAATTGTCTTCTTATATAAAATAAAAATAATGTTGTCCTCTAGCAGTTTTTTTAAGTAGAAAAGAATCCCTTTCTACCTAGAAAATGTGTGGTAAGAAAGTCAGTAGAATTGTTTCCACTTACAATGCTTTCAAGTTATATCCCTAGAGCCATTTGGCCTGAGATATAAAGGTGGAAAGAAACTTCGTTTTATGCACATGCATGCTCACACACAGTGCACTCTCTTATATAAACCAGGCAGTGACAAGCTACTTGGATGGCTAAATCCAAGCTGGTCCACCAAACAACATTCGGCACTGTGTTGGAGAGCATTAGAGCTGCTGGGTTTTAAGGTTTGCCTTGGCTGGAGTTCCCTGTAACACCACCCACCTCTCTCCAGTTGCAATATTCTAACCAGGTCACCTAGATGCTGTGTGAAACAGATGTTCATTGAAGGGAAAAGGAAATAGGTGGTGTCCATTGAAAAGTGATAGCCATGGCAGAGGGGAAAGTATATTTTTACCTACAACACAAGCTGAATATTATGGAAACTTATTGCAAGGGCAGAAATTCCTAGCTCTCCAGGAATGTGCAGCACTTAGTAAGTTAAGCACTTCAGTATACTGAGAGGGCACTTAGTAAGCACTTCAGTATACTGAGAGGCAGGAAAGCAGAGTGGTGAAGGGTTCAGGCTCTGGGGTCAGACTGGCTTTAACTCCTAGCTCTGTACTTCCTAGCCATATATCATTGGGCAAATTACTTAGTCTTTATTTTCAGTTTCTTATCTATAAAACTGGGATAATAATAATACCTACTGAATATGGTTCATGTGACTATCACATGTGTTGATTCATGTAAAGGACTTTAAACAGTGCATAGTGTTAACTATTGTCCCAATGATTGTCTACACTGATGGACACTTGCTGATTTGCATTACCTAACAAAGGAGGTTCTAACAAAGGAGGAACAGTGATTAGGTCTTCTTCAATAGGCTAGAAAACCCAGTCTGTTTTCAGTGTTAAGAATATTTTCACTTACAAAAGCCAGGAAAGGAGATAGCAAAACAACCAAATACGGTCCTTAAACCATTCTTTGACATTCCAGAAGCCATACTTTACAAGAGCACCATGAACTGTGGTCTGGCTGCTGTGCCTCGGCCTGGAAACCGACGAGTCGTCTTCTTAGCAATGCAGTAGAACTCTTACTTGGTAACACTTGGCCTCAGCTTTGGGGCTCCAGATTTTTCCCCTGAACCTCCCTTCCCTGCCCTTCATGACCTTTCCAAACTTCCACTCATCATCTCTTTCCTTCCGAGAGAATTTCTATTAGTGAGTGTATTCTTACCTGATCGAGTTGTCCATCTGTTTTGTGATTCAAGGTGTTTGTATGTCACATATACACTTTCTGACATCGCATTGCAATTTCTGCTAAGTTACCGACTGGCAGAAGTAGGAATTAGCAATTTGGATCCAGAGGCTCCTCTATTTACAAGCTTATTTTCGTAAATTTTCACTGATGAGAACAAAGCTCTACACCAGAGCATAGCTTCAGCATGTTGTCTGTCTCTAACAGAGAGCAACGGAAGCTATGCGTTTTTTCAGCCTTTGTCTCTGACATGTTGTTTTGTGCCTATTCTTACATGTTCTATGAAATATATTAACTCTGCTATATCCAATGAACACAAAAGTGACAAAAGTCAGATGAGGAATTCAGTTTTGCTATAAAAATAAGGGATCCCCTCTGCCTGTGGTTGTAATGGAGTGACTGGTGATGCACTAATTAATTCTCCTCTGTAAACAGCCATAGAAAGGGCACCTTCTGACATGAGGCAACTGTGTTCAGGCCTTGAATAACAGACAGTGCAAGACAGCACTCCATAAGAGAATGGAAAGCTGGGAGGTGAGACCCATGATTGCCCCAGCCCTGTGCCTGTGTACAATTTCCTGGTGCAACCTAAGAATTGAAACTCTAAGCAGACAGAGTGCTTCCTCTGGGTGGAGGAAGCAGAGATCAGAGTCCAAAGGATGCAATGAGATCTGAAGGGGAAGACAGCAACAAGGAGGATCCAGAGGTCATGTGGAATTCCTAGTGGGTTTGGGCTGAGTGGGGAGCTTGACAACTACAGGGTAAATATCTTGATATTTTGCATTTTTTTCCCAGTTCATTGTCTCACTAATTTCTTTGTAAATTGATGAGATCATTTATATGGAATATTTTCTTATATCCTAGGTAATTCTTCTGAAACGTATTAATCTGGTTGTTGCTTACAAGAGCCTTTGTCATTTTCTCATTTTGTGGACTATGTATATAGGTCTCATGTTGAGTCCTTTCTGTTCGTTGCTCATTTTTCAATATCTCATATTCTATCCAGATCTTCTATTTGCTCCAGAATAACATGGGAAGGGATAGAGATGGGGATTCAGATGGGTAACAAAGCCTATCATTTAGAATGCTTTCTCAGCATATTTACTCTCTTTCTCTGGGAAATGACTCTATTCATCTTCCTGTAATTCTTTCCATACCTTCCCTAACATGCCTTGGAGTGAGAGGTTTATCAACAGAAGGAGGAAATGGGGTTACCTATTGTCCAACACCTGAAATCAATTGTTAAGTTTTCCTTGTTCAGCTTTCTATGTGCTTGCAGTGGGAGGGTAAACCTGGTCCCTGTTACTCTACCATGGCTGGATAAAGAGTTCCCCTGTACTATATGGGGCAGAATTCAGAAAGATGGGAGCAATGCAGAAAAAGAATTCCACAGATCTGCACAGAAGTACCCTTGGGTCTTTCCTTATACTAAGGTGTACCCGAATAGGGCAAAACTCCAGGCAGTTGGGGAAAAAACTGACCAGAAACCTGTGAACTGATTGAGTGGCTCCAAGAACTCAAGCAGGACCTGAAGTTCTCACCTGTCAAAGTTGCAAGTCCTTGCTGATTATTTGGGGCATTTATTAGAGACCCAAAATGGGTCAGACCTTACGAATGAAACTAAATCATCACTACAGTAAAGGTTACATTGGACTTTCCCTGACGAAGCTTAAAATAAGATTAAAAAAGATCAACCTATAAAAACAAAGTCCAGCAGTCTGTAGAAGTCAACAAAATCCAGACACTAAAAAAAATGTACAATTCCCAATGCCCAGAAGCCAATGAAAGTTATTAGACTTGATGCAGGAAAATATGACCCATAATTAGGAGAAAAATCAGTTTATAGAAAAAGACCAAAATGATAGAATCAGATGAAATTAACTGACAAGGATGTTAAAACTATGTAACAACATATAAAGGAAAATGTGAACTGCGTGAGAGAAATGGAGATACAAAAAAGAACAAGATGAAGTCACAGACATGAAAAATAGAATATTTTAAATGAGAAGTTCACTGGATTGGAGTAATGACAGATTGCATTCTGCAGAAGACATAATAATAGAAACCAACTACAGTGAAGTACAGAGCAAATAATTTTAGTATATCTAATCCAGCTCTGTGTGTGTGTGTGTGTGTGTGTGTGTGTGTGTGTATGTATATATAGTGGTGTTTATCCCAAGAGTGCAAGGTTTATTTAACATTTGATAATCAGTTAATCAACTTTACAATGTTAATAAAAGAATAAAAGTCATATTATTTTTATTTAATTATTTAAATAATAATTATTTAAATAAACAATTATTTAAAAAGTAATTTTAAAAATTAGCAATCACGATAAAACTTTCAGCAAAGTAAGAATAGATGGCTTTCTCAACCTGATAAATGGAATCTGTGAAAATTATAAGCTGACATCATAGTTAATGATAAAGAACAAAAATATTTCCCTCTAAGTTGAGAAACAAGGCAAGCATATTAATTTTCATGCTGCTATTCAATGTTTTATTGGAGATACTAGTTGGTGCAAAATTAAATGGCATCTAGATTGAAAGAAAAAAGCAAAGAAGTAAACCTGTCTTTATTTGCAGATGACATAATCTTTTGTGGCAAAAAAATTAAGGAATCTTTAAAAAACAGCAACTAGAACTAAAAATGACTTTAGTCAGATTAAAAGACAAATGAGCAAACACACAATTCAGTTGCATTTCATTATATTAGCAATAAACAAATGGAATTTGAAATTAGAAAGTCAATACGATTTAGATCATTAAAATAGTAAATAGGCAAGTTAACAAATACATGTAAGAAAAAATAACAAAGTCTGTGCCATTTTGAAAGAAAATGGCAAAACCTGTGAAGGCAAACTTTTTTTAAGTAGCACAGACAAAGCATGAACTGTAAGGAAAAAAATTAAAATATAGCCTTCATCAAAATTCCAAATTTTTGTGCTTTGAAAACACCATTAAAAAATAAAAATACACACTGAAAAAATAATATTTGCTTTCTTCTACTACAGATTTAAAGGAACTGTATCTAGAACTTATAAAGAACTTAACAATTCATTTATAAGAAGAAAAGCAACCCAATTTTTAAAAAGAATTTAAATAGAAACATCAAAAAATAACTACAGTATACGCTCAACATTACTTGTCATTAGGGAAATGGAAATCAAAACCAAGAGATATCACCTCATGCCTCTTAGAATGATCATCATCAAAAAGACAAGCAATACAGGCCAAACAAGTGGCTCAGTTGGTTATGAGAGCGAGCTCTAAGCAACAGGGTCGCCGGTTTGATTCCCGCATAGGCCAGTGAGCTGCGCCTGAGCTGAGCTGTCACTGAGCTGCCGCCGGGCGGCCAGATGGCAACTGGACTTGAGAGCTGAGCTAGCTGCGCCCTCCACAATCAAGACTGAAGGACAACAACTTGGTTGTTCCCCTTCCCCAATTCCCTAATAAAATCTTTAAAAAAAACAAAAACAAAAAGGCAAGCAAAAATGCTGGCATGGAAGTGAAGAAAAGGCAACTCTTGTGCACTGCTGGTAGAATTGTAAATTGGTACAGCTCTTATGGAAAACAGCATGGAGGTTCCTCAAAAGAAAACAAACAAATAAATAAAACTACCATTTGTTCCGGAAATTCCACTTCTCCACTTCTAAGAATAAATCCAAAGGAAATGAAAATACTAACTTGAAAAGATATCTGCACCCTCATGTTCATAGCAGCATTGTCAATAGCCAGGATATGGAAACAACCTAAGTGCCCACCAACAGATGAATGGATAAAGAAAATGGCTATATATATATATATATATATATATATATATATATATATATAGTTAACCTTAAAAAAAAAGAAATCTTAACATTTATAGCAACATAGATGAACCTGTAAAACATTATTTTAAATAAAATAAGCCAGTGTCGGAAGGACAAATACTGTATGATTGTACCTTAATAAGGTATTTAAAATTTTTAAACTCATAGAAGTAGAGAATAGAATGGTCGTTGTCAAGGAAGTAGGGGAGAGGAAGTTGGAAATTGTTCAGTGGTTATAAAGCTCCAGTTATACAAGAGGAATAAGTTCTAGACATTTGCTATACAATATTGTGATTATGGTTAACAATAGAGTGTTGTGCACTTAAAGTTTTGGTGAGAGGATAGTTCTCATGTTAAGCACTCATCACAAAAAAGAAAAGAAAAAAAATGGACACAGGAAAGTTTTGGAGGTGATGGGTTTGTTTGTGGCGATAGTTTCATGGGGGTAGACCTCAGTCCAAACTCATCAAACTAAGCACATTAAACATGTGCTGTTTTATGTACATTTATTATACCTCAATAATGCTTTTTAAAAAAATTGAGTGGAGGAGGACAAGGATCAATATAACCACTCATAAAATCTTATCGGGAGTATACATTGTTTATAACATTGTTGAAAATAATTTTCATTTGAAGGTGTGCATATCCCATTAACCCAACAATTGCACTCCATGAAAAATCCCCTAAAGAAATCTTGTCCTAAAATGCATAAGGAAGAGTAAAAAGACCAACAAAAATCAAGGCAGTTATGAAGAAAACAAGGGAAATTAGCCTCATTAGGTATCAAGACCAACAGTAAAGTAAGAATATGTATTAAATAAAATGTGATTTTGCACAGAAATAAATCAAATTACAGAAAAGAGACGTTAGCAATAGATCCCCATATATATGGGAAATGGAATATGATGGGTGTCATTACTAGTTAGTAGAGAAATAATGATTGTTATATATAACACACACACATGTGTGTGATACACATATCAATGATCTTATTGTGTGCCAGCCATGGTTATAAGTACTTCTAAATATTAAAATAATAGTCTTTCTATCAAGCCTATGAAAGAAGGCTACTCAAAATATAGTGACATAATTTACTAGATTATTTAAGCACAGTGTTGAATAGTTGTGGCTCAGGTGAAAATCTTGAATAAAAAATTATATTTGTAATTCACTCAAAAAAAAAAAGGCATACAAAGTTTTTAAAACATCTTTTATTCCCCCAATTAAAAATGATTGTAGGGCCGGCCGAGTGGTGCATTAGTTAAGAGCTGGCTTGGGACTCCAGCGGCCCCGGTTCGGATCCCACATATGAGGGCCAGTGACACTGCCCTCTCCAGCTAAGATGGTAAACAACAGCTCCACCTAGAGTTGGGCTGCGTGAGTCCTGGTGATGGTGTAGGCTGCAGCCCCTGCTGCAGTGGGCTGCCATAGGCTACAGTGAGTGGCGGGCAGACAATGTGAGCGGCCAACAACCGGTGTGAGCTGCCAAGAGCCGCTGTGAGAGGCCATCCAGAGGCAGGTGACTGATGTGCCTCACCCGGTAAGAACACAATGATAATACCAACATAGGCCAGTGAAGCAACGTCCTCCACAACTAGACTGAAGAACAAAAGGACAGCAGCTTGTCTGTTCCCCTCCCCCAATTCCCCAATAAAAATCTTTAAAACAACAAAAAAAAGATTGTATCCCACACACATACAGAATATAGTAATTAGTAGACATTTATTAGGAACATTAACATAATATATATGATTATGTTAAAATTAGGTGACAAAACATAGTTATAATAAAAATAAATTGACTATGTATTTTTCATCATTAAATATAAAATCCAAAGAGATGTTTGGATTCTAAGGATAGAATAGTTTAAGTGGATCCCAGTCAATTGAAGACTATGTCCTCAAGAAGATGAATTTTGATGAATTCTTAAGTGCTTTTACTAGACAGGATCACTCTGTTCTAAGCATATGTGTGTGTTATGTTTTAGCTAAGGGATTGAATATGGAGAATCATCTTCCTGGCTAGGGTGGATAGGTGAGCAAAATTGGCTATAGCCAACTAGTGTAAGATAAAATAATAGAATCCTTTAATCAAGATGAAAGTTTTCATATGGCAGCCAATGGGCAACTCTGATGTTCTCAGCAATCAGAAGAGGGTTAGATAGATGTAGCCAGGAGGAAATGTATGGAAAAGACTTGAAGAGTAAAGAAGCTGGGCATGGGGAAACAGTACAACACAGTGGTTGATTCTACCATTTACTGGACTGTGGGAAAGGTTCTTAGCCTCTTTATATTTCAGTTTATTTAATAGTAAAAGGGTGAGAGTATTAATGCCTCTCTCACAGTGTTGTAAAAAGTACTGAAAAACAACAACAAACCTATGTTAATCCATTATAACAATGCCAGACACAGAGCAAGCACTATAAATGTCAGTTTTTATCATTAATATTATTTTGGTTTTCCAACTAAGCTTCTTAAGGAGTATAAGTGTCTAATGACTATGTTTTAGACCTGAAACTAATATAATATTGTATGTCAACTATAATTGAAAAATCAATTTAAAAAAATGGAAAAATTTAAATGTTGGTAAAGGAAAAGACAAAATGATTGCTTTAGGCTGTGGATATAATCTCGTCATAATGAAGGCGAGCACCAACTTGAATGCGCACGCACACGTATACACGTACACACGCACACCTGTGAGAGAAGAAGAGGAGGTAACTGTAACTGTGTAGTGGTGAGCTTCTAGTAAAAGTCTTGTTCATAGAAACAGAGTGATAGGGACCAGCCTGAGAGGTATTAATCGCCAAGGAAAGTGTTGGGACTTGTCAATGAACCAGAATTACTTTGAATTATAAGAATTTGGAAGAGAGTGTTATGAGTATTGTTCAAACGTGTAACAATTCCTGAATTACAATTCCAGGGAGTCATGCTGCACTTACTAGCACTGGGGAGGGGAGGGTGTGACTCCCCTTTGCATTGTACACGCTGGCCTATTCACTCACAAGGAATGGGGTGTTTATGGACATAACCTCACTGAGCCTGGGCTTTTTCTTGCAGAGTTACAAACATTGCACAAATGGCCTTCATCTTGCCTCAAACTGTGTATTTCACACACTTTTTCTAACCTACATGTGGCTTCCAACCCTTACTTCATCCTTATCTCATATTGATCTTGTACCCAATTGAAAATGCTAAGTTTTTTCATGCAGTAACACCTTCTTCATTCTGGACTTATATTTGGGGACTTGCGGAAAGGGCTTTAGATTTCTCAGATTGTTTCAGTTCGCTGGATTTGGTCCATCAGTCCTATCTGTCTGTTGAGATCAGGCTCTATTATCCAACAAATTTGTCATCCACTCTGGTTTGGGGTCCTTAGGATATCTGGTAAGCATGCGTTCCCTGACTTCATCTAAGCCATTGATACAAATACTGCGAAGAGTAAGATCAGGGACAAAACCCTAATGCAAGTCACCATGTCCCTCCAACTTGACATTCATTTAACAGTTAGCTTGGTTCAGGTATCTACTCTAATTAGCTATCGATAGCGGACTATATTATTCATCTAAGCCAAGGGACTGTATTACAGGGGGCTATATATAGTCAGGAAGTTCAGGGGACACCTCTAAAACTGAAATCTGAAGATGTGGCTCTGATATTTCACATTTACTATAATTGCTCAAATCCAACAGGGCTCTAATTCTAGGGCTCCACTTCCTCTGGATCATAAACCTGTGTTTTTAAAGAGCACACAGGAGCCCCTATATGTTCTTCATGTGTGTTTCTCACTGCTCTAGTCCTGGAAGACTTGGGGTTAAACGACAACAAGTGTTTCATAGTCAAATAGATTTTGAAGATGCTACCAATTGTGGAATTCTTGGCATTTTGCACTGTGTGTTAGCCTCATAGGGACTTAGGAAATCCCTCAGTGCAGAGCGACTTACTCATCTACGAAATACTTGTTCATGAGATGCTGCTTCACATTTCAGGGAATTGCAGGTATAAAGCATTGCAGCTATAGAGCTTTAGGATCCTGTGAAACAAGATCTAAACCCAAGGGAGAGGCCCTCAACATCATGTGGGGTGGAATGCCACTGTGCCTAGGGGCCTGAATCATGTGGGAGGAGCAGGAGGTCCGGGCCTCTGTGGGCTTTATTGTTTCTATTCCACTGAGCTCTGAGTCTCCAGCAGCTCAGTGTTCTTCCCCTGTTAGTCCCTGCAGAAGAGTGTGGAGGGCAAGGGATGGTAGCCACGAGGCCAGAGAAAGAGCAAAGGAACTATAGTCAACGCTGACTCAAACTGGAATCTTCCTGCGTGGAGGCATCTAGATGGTTCTCCATGTCGGAGGACAACAATTAGCTGTGAAATATAACATCTCTAAAAGTTGTGACACATGTACCATGCTTCTCATTCTGTGGCTGACTGTTCATTATTCTGGAAGGAGTAGCCTATTCTCTGGAATGAAATGGAAGAAGATATCATTTCTATTTTGTGCATTTTTCTCTCACTCTCTTTTTTCTATCAGAGGGTTAGAGAGAAGAAAAAAGAGAAGAATAGGCTGTATTTGGTTTGTTAGCTTTGTGGGAGGAGGAGACACTGAGGAGAAGCATGGGGGTGCAGAGAAAGGAAGCTGGCCCCTGCTTTACCTAAGCCCCGGCTAACGACTGCATCTTCATTCCCCTTTTCCTGCATGTGGGACTGTGGGATTATGAGAACGTCAAGACATGATTTCAGTTTTCCAATTATCCAGGGGTTATGTCAGTCAGCCAAACAACATGCTTCTGCCGCTGCCTTCTCGCCCGACAGTTGACCCTGCCTTTGCAAGACCACCCTCCTTCTAGCATAAAACCAAATCCTCCTATTTGTTCTTCCATGACGTCTCCCACACACTGAAGAGGTCAACTGCATTTAACTAGCAGAGATTATTTTGTAATCCAGTGGGCTACCATCCTACAGAGACTCCCGCTGAGATCACAGTGTTCATTTCTCTGTCGGAAATCTGTTGTGATTCTAATCCATGTGTCTCAGAAGTGAAGAGTTCAAGCTTTGCCCCTTAGCTCAGCTCTTAGACTGCATGCCACTGATGGGATGCTTTTGGCACCAGCGCAAATCATGCTCCCAGACCCCTAAACAATAATTTTTCAAAACTCCTTCCCATCTCTAAACACACGCATACTACGTCCTATCCATTCCACCTTCTCTGCCTCCTGCTTTTCTTTCCGTTTTCCTTGGCAGGTGTTGGTGTTGGATAAATATTCCTTTCCCGATGGTGCTTGCCTGTCAGGTCCCAGGGAGAGGAAGGAAAATGGCAAGTTCATGAATCAGGATTGTGTCTGGCAGAAGGTGTGCTCTAGTCCTGTGTGGCACATCTGGCCGCAGGTTAGAACAAAATGAAATAAATACAACAATGGAGTAAAACTGCAGCTCTTGGAAACCCGAGGTGAAAACAGAGTTACCTAAATGTCGTAAATGTGTATGTCCCTAAAACCAAAAGCATGTGATGGAAGAGGAGGAAGGAAGACCAGGAGGCACAACTTCAAAGCACTCATCACAGGGCAGTATGAAAAATACTTAAAAAGCAGCAACGAACGTTTTCAAAATGAAATCGGTCCAAAAATGAACAGTATTTGTAAGGTCTTGCCTGACAAGTGTTGTCGGATGGAAGCAGCAGTCATGGACTCCTGTCAGCAGTGCCCTCCTCATGCTGCCAGAGCTGTTCCAGGCAAGTCTCCCTCTGAGTCTCCTTTTCTGTCGCACCATGGCCTGAGCTTTAAAGAAAATGCAGCATTGTTGGTTGTTATTATTTCAAGTGGGCTTGCAGAATTAATATTTTCCAAGAACTCCATGTATTTTCAAATTATTTTCATATCCTTGGTCACAATATCCATTCATGTAATGGGATGGGTGGGGGATAAGGACCATATATCATGCTTGTGCAGAAGCAGAATTTAAAATGTGCAATAGCAGAGAGAAAACAGCCTTATGGAGAAGAAAATGAAGGCTTATTTGGATATGATATTTTAGATCATATATTTAGATATGATATTTTAGATTTGAAAGAAGAGAAAAACAAAAGAGGGAAATTTTGAAATTACATAAGAACTGAAAAAGAAACAAAAGGCTATTGATAATGGGACATAAACATCAAAGATTTGTGTAAAACAATATATACCATCAAGGTAGTACCAGCAGAAGATGGTAAAATTGAAAACTCTAATAGAGTGCTAAGTCAGGGTTCTATTTAGCAGAAAATCTTTCCTTGGAAAAAAGAAAAAGAAAACATCCTTTGTAAGCATTTGAGTGCCTTAAGAGGATGGTACTAGGATCAGCTCATAAAAAGCAAAAACACTGCTTTCTCTGGGATGGCTTTAGGCTAACAGATCACAGCCATGTCTAAAGAGATTGCTGGTGGAAAATGAGAACCATTTTATTCTCTGTACTTCCACAAGCTTGTAGAAGGTTTTGTTTGCCTCAGTCACTAACAACAAGTCTGTCTTTTGCCAAAAGCAAAACAACAAGAACAACGGAAACTACAGATGAGCAAACACCAATAGTCAGTGGGGCAATTAACCTCAAGAACAATTAACCATGTGTTTTTTGGGTACCTTATCCTTCCTGAATTCTCGGAAAGCTTATGCGTCCTTGTGCCTCATTCCTCACCAGATGTCAAGTGCAGAGTTACTGTAATAAATAAATGTGTGTTTAGTGAATAAACAATAACAGAATGGGAAACAGATATGAAATAAAAACACTCATCACCCCTGAAGGTTTGAAACTAAGGCAACTAAAGACAACAATCTCCAGGGGAAGAAAATTTGGCATTTAGGTCTTGACAGTTCATTCTTCAAGAGGTCTTAGGATGTTGCCTGTTGGAAGGGTTGATGAGTCCCTCTATAGAGGATACAGAAGAGCCCCCAAAGCCATAATAGGCTGATGTCATGAGCGACCAGTCCAGAGGCCAAGGCTCCCCTAAGGCCACATTGGATAGGGTTCATGATGAACAGGTATTATGGAGGGATGCCAGGGTATGATTATAAGCTCCTGTATCTGGAAGACAAGGTAGGTGAACCTGTCAGAGGTCTTTTGGCAAAGAGGCCAGGTATAGAAAAAAACCTGACCCCCAGGACAAAAGGAGACTCACTGAGAAACCTTTATCCAGGGACAATAAACTACTGGTGAGGTTAAAAGGAGAATTTTGAGGACAGCAGAACATCTGTTACTCTATTTTCCCAAGGTCTTGGAAACTCTGACCCAGGCATTGGATTCAGATCCCTAGGGAGGGGGGCTTATAACAGGTAGAGTCATATGGATAAAAATGCTATTAAACACTTGAGTTCAAGGTGCTGTTATCCAAGTACCAGTGTAACCAAGTGAGTATAAAGGACTTCTTCTGTCCCTTTACGAAAGGGGTTATAGGAACAACTGGATGAAATAATAGAAGAATGGATGGTTATCAGAGGAAGTGACAGAGGACTTGAAGTACACTGAGATCACATTATTCCTCTCTCCAAAATCCCCTAGTGGATTCCCGTTGTACTCCAGATAAAGCTGAAACTCCTTGCCAAGGTGAACAAAATTCTGTGCAATGACCCCTCCCTTCCTCATCAACTGCATCTTTTCCGACTCCCCCTCCCTCTTTCTGCTGCAGCCAGTGTGACTCGCTTGCTGTTCCTCAGGTAAGTCAAACCCACTACAGCCTCTGGGCCCCTGCATTGGCTGGGCTTTTCCTTCTCTCTGGCCTGCTCTCTCCCTAGACCTTCACCTGGCTTCCTTTCTGAATTCATGCAGGTATCAGCTTAAATGTCACCTACTGGGAGAGCTTTTTCCTGAGTTGTAGGACCAGTGAGGAAGAATTAGAATTGGGTTAGGGTTCTTCTATCCTGAAAGTTGACACTGAATGAGAATCATGCTCACTGGTTAAAAATATCCCCATTATGTGCTGAGACTAGTGTGGCCAGGCATGGCCATCACAGATATATCTCAGGGTCAGACTGTGATACCTTTTCTTATTACAGCACTGTTCAGCACCATGATTTGAAGTTTCTTGAACTACTGTGATTCTATGTAGAGTTGAATGCTAGAAGGTACTCTATCAAACTCTTAGCACTCAGGAGTAATACATCAAAACATGGTAATCAGATCATTCTGGCAATTAAGTTTCTAAGAAATGAAGACCTCTACCAAGCCATATAAGAACATCTTGTGAAATCAGCTTTGCATAAACACTCCAAGACATCAAAGAGGGGGCCTACTTCCTTGATGTTGCTTATCAAATAGTCATCAGCAATAAGGACTGCTTGGGGCACAGCAGAAATAGCCTCAAAATAAGTCCATGTGACATCCACAATTTGACAAATAAGCAACCACACTGAAATCTCTCTTCTCGATCATACAAAGTAATAATACAATTAACAGAAAAGAGAATGGAGAATGAGTATTTTAATTCTTGTATTCTCCAATGCCATGAATGAATATTTAATGTGAAAAGATTGAATTCAAATGGAAGAGCATGTTATTATCAAATTTTAGTTTTAAAAACATGCTTTTAACTTGGAATGTTTACAGGCGGCTTTGTTTATCTAAAATAAGTCACACCCCAGTGAATTTCCTGAAGTTACTGCAATGCTAACTCATTTAGTGCCAGTCATGACTAACTCATATCAGCTTAATAAGCCTTGGCAGAAGCGAGTGAGTAGAAGAGATGGAAAGAGATATTATCACAGTTTATAAACAAAAAAGGGGAACAACTAATGTTACATGAATCTGTTCACACTTGAGAGTGCCAAGATTTCTTTTTAAGGCTACAATGCTGATCTTTGTGATAACTGAAGAATAGACACTAGCTTCCCTGGTTTTCATTCATCAGTGAAAATGTGGTGGGGTTTCCGCAAGCACAGGTGTGCGTGGCAGATGTGCACACATGCCCAAGATGTCAGATTCTTGCTCTGCTCGTGCAGGTGACATGTATAAGAGGGGAACTATTCTCTCCTCAAAATGTGTGGAACACAGACACAGAAAAAGGCCTTCATTACCAGAAAGTAACCATTCTAAGTATACACCATGTAAAGGTATGGGCCCCAGCATTAGATCAGAAGTAAACTTTTGCGGTTCATCCAGAACTCTAATTCAGAGTTTAGAATAAACACAAGCACCTGGGTTTGTCTCCACTCTTCCTTCTGAAACCTCCATCTAGGCAGTGCCCATTAATTATGATGGTATTTGTCCCAAAATAGTCTTCTTAAAAAGATACATGATTTGGAGAAATGACTGACTCTAGAATGGGGATGAGGAAAATCCAAGATGAGTCTGAAATACCCTATAATGCAAATAAGCAAGGCAGGGCTCAAATAACAAAACAGAAGTTTTGTCTTAGGTGATCTAAATTCTTCATAAGTATTCTAGGTGATGCAAATGTAGCAGATTCTGAACCATAGTTTAAAAGCACAACCCTAGAACCACCACCCCAATACTCTGCCTTTCAGTGAATAGATGAGGAAGTGTGGAATGGTGGTGTTTTCCAGAGTCATGTTAGATTGGCTATATTACCAGCAGCTTCTAAGGTAAATGTGCCCTTAAGTTGAGCTGAGATGCATGTTTTATGGACCCTTTACTCCCTGTAGTGATGTTCCTTGTAGTTCATCATCCTCAGTATTGCTCTAGGTACAGAATGTGCTACCAAGATAAACAGTGGAAACCACTGTTTGGCAATGCTTATGTTCCAGGGACATAGGGTTATGGTCATGTTCCAGGGACTTCTATAGGAGAATGGCCCAGTCACCCCAATAGCTATAACAAAATTCTGTAAAGCAAATGGAGTGAGTGAACTTACCCAGGCTTTGCTTCCCTCCATTGTTTAATTTCCCATGTTGCTTGTCCTGGTATTTTCCTTTTTCGTGAGTTAGTCCCTCATTTTAGTGAAGCATGTCCACTACAAGTCTCTTGAAAAACAAGGAACAGGAGGTAAGTAATTTTCAAACTTGCCTCTCTGAAAACAGCTTTTTTGTATCCATGTATTTTATTAGTGAAGTATCAATTATTTTAAATTCAAATTTATGATAAGGTTAGGACACGCAATTTTTAATGCATTGCCTCACTGTCCTCCATCTATCAATTTTGCTAGACTGAGTGTCATACTTAATCTCTCTTTTCTTTATGACATAATTATTTCTCTGGAATAAGATCTTCTCTATCTCCCAAATATTCTGTGATTCATGTTATTGTGCCTAGGTGTTGGTCTTTTTCATCCATTTAGTTGGAATCTCATGCCCTTATGTTCTGGTAAATTTCCTTCTAATTATTTCTTTAATAATTTACTCTCCTCTATTTCCTTTGTTCTCTTTCAGGATTGTCATCATTATACGTTGAGCTGCTGGAATTGATCCTCTAATTTTCTAACATTTTTATCTTCAATTTCCCATCTCTTCATTTTTTGTCCTACTTTCTTAATGATTTCTTCACCTTTATTTTTCCAAATCTTCTATTAAGTTTTTATTTCTGCTATTATAGTTTTAATTTTCAAAGGTTCTTTTTCTGGGGTTGTTCCCCCCCTTTTTATAATACCTATTATTGTGTATGCATGAAGTATTGTCTTTTATTTATCTAAATGTATTTATCAACGTTGCATTTTTTTAAAGTTATCTTATGTTCCCACATTGTTCTATTTTTTTCAAGTTTCTTATTTTTTTTAATTTGTTTTGGTTCTTACAATTCAGTTTTCCTTTTCATGGTTAGTCCAAATGGTGGATTAATCAGCTAGGAAACTCCAAACTCCAAATATCAATATCTGTAAGTCTTTTCTTAGAGCTATTCCATTGCTAAAGAAAAAAAAAATCACCAATCCTTTGCAAAAGGCAGAATTGGGAATGGTGTATTCCTGGTTGCTAGTATCCCCAAAGCTCAAAGAAAAGACATCGTTTACTACAGAACCTTTCACTTGACCCTCTTTCGATTTGCACTTGACTTTCTTGCTACTGGTTTTGCCTTTCTCATTTTCTTTGTCCTTTCTGGTTTATATGTTTTCAAAAATGTCTTTACTTTCATGATTCGAGCTTGAGGATCATCTACTATGTTTAATCAGTCTAGCCTCCTCTTGTCCCAGATGCCTAGAATACAATGAATTCTCAGTAAATGGGAGCTGAATGGCTCACAGATGTTTAAACATGAAATAGCAGGAGAGAACATTCTACTCTTTGAAATTTTTGTTTGCTGCGAAACATCAATTTTTCCTCAAATATAATAGAATTCTCCCATTAAAAGAAATGAATTGTGTTCCTGCCATTTCCCCTGTACTACATCTCAAATTTAGAATTTCAATTGTGTTCCTTGTTCCCAATCATAGCTAGACAGAGAACTCCTTAAAGAAAGGCTCTTCTTTTTACCTGGCATGTAGTCAGTTCCTAAATAATGTTGACTGAAATTTTCCTTTGGGTAAAAATGAACCTGGTCTAAATAGATCTCAATCAAGGCCTAGTTCAGTACCTTGGCAACAAGATAGGAGAATCAACAACAGAGTAAGAGTGACAAATGCCCCAGGCAAACCAAAGGTTTGTTGTTCTGGGCAGGCATTTTCAAACTGGCATTTTAAAATTTCAATTCCCTTTTATTTGGAAAAGAGGCGAGATTGCATATCAAAGGGCAGGATAAGAGAAACAGAGGTTGCCATGCCTATTCTGGCCCCAGATTTGCAAATCCCACTTTATAAAAAGACAAGCTCTGCATAAAAAAAGCTTTGCAGTTAACTAGAATTTTTTGCAAATTATTTCAGATACTCTCTGTTGAGTAAACATAGGTCTTGTAAGTGGAGCAATGCTGCTGCTGGTGGTAGTGGCGGGAGTTCTTATAGTTTATCCCAGGTGGCTTATATGGTTCCCTTCCTGAAAGGAATTGACATATGTTCAGATTTCCCTCTCATTACATTTCCAGTGTCTTTTAAAAATTCATGTCCTGGGTAATGGCTTAGTATTACCCTTAATAGAACGCTAGTCAATGTATGTACATTGAGTTTGTTCTTTTCTCTTTAAGTTGGGAAACTGATGTTGGAGAAAAAGTGATAGAACAAGGGTGTTTGCCTTCATAATCTGGGTACTGTCATTTCCACAGCAATTCTATTGTGATAGGCTGTCTGAGTATACTCTCAGTCTTAGGTCAGTTTTCTAATCACTGGATAGAAACTAACTCAGTGTTGTGGCCTTGCTTAGAGTGATCCTAGTGGTATTATCTCAAGATTTCATGTCTCTGACTTGGAAACTGTTGGCAGATACAACTCTTGGCTTATCAAATGAGGTTTTCTTGGACTAGAACAGGGGTCAGCAAACTGCAACTCACAAGCCACATGCAGCTCTTGGGATATGATCCGTCTCAAAAGTTTGCCGACCTCTGGAAGAGCCTATCCTGTCCCTCACAACAATTTAAAAACTATTCGAGAGCCATAAATATATTTTTACATAATCACCATGATGTGAATAATATCCTTTAAAATTTTTATAAACGAAACTATGATAGTTTTATTTTCATTTTCAGTTTTACTTCAGAGCCACAGTTTGCGAGCCGCAGTTTGCTGACCCCTGGAGGCTCTTCTGTCTCAGAAGTTTGCCCACCCCTGGACTAGAACGGTGATCAGAAATGAGACTAGAGTGAAGTTCACTAGCAGCAGCTTTAAAAGTGTATCAAGGGCCGGCTGAGTGGAGCATTGGTTAAGAGCTGGTTTTGGGATGCCAGCGGCCCGGGGTCAGATCCCACATATGAGGGCCAGTGACACTGCCCTCTACAGCTAACAACAGCTCCACCTGGAGCTGGGCTGTGCGAGCCCCGGCGATGGTGTAGGCTGCAGCCCCTGTTGTGGTGGGCTGCCATAGGCTACAGTGAACGGCCGGAAGCCAGTGTGAGCTGCCAAGAGCCGCGGTGAGCGACCATCCAGAGGCCAGAGACGGATCTGCCTCATCCGGGAAGAATGCAATGACGATACCAACATGTGCCAGTGAAGCAACGTCCTCCGCAACTAGACTGAAGAACAAAAAGACGGCAACTTGTCTGTTCCCCTTCCCCGATTCCCCAACGCTGTTCCCCTCCCCCAATTCCCTAATACAATCTTTAAATAAAATAAAATAAAATAAAAATAAAAGTGTATCTAAAGAAAATAGCCAGACTCTGAACCTTGAACAACTTGGAAAGCAAGGATTTGAAATGTGGAATTTGAAATACATGTGAGTGGTGATGTAGTCTTCTGAGCATAATGCTAAACATGGTTTTATTTCAGTTTCTTGATATTTTCATCTTTGGTATAGACTTCACATTCCTCATACATTATGTTTAACCTAGACTAGGGTTTGCCTTTAAGCCCTCATTATCCCAATGTCTTCTTGGACAACTCTTGGATGCTAAATATTTTAGATGGGCTTGGCTATATTTGTTTACATACCAGAAGATATTTTACTAATTACTTATCATTCACTTTTAACCTATCATTCTTTATTATTATATGAAAAAAACATCTTCTCTGACTGTCTCATTGCTCTGTTCTTCTTAGAACATCAATTGCTTTGGGTCTTCCAAGGCCTAAATTGCAATAGAACATTCTAGAAGACAGAAATATTATATTTACAATTGCTACAATGTCAACCAGGAAACCTGCTTTATCATTTATTTTAAAATTTAATTTCATTACTTTATTTTTTGTTTAGTTGTTATGTGGCCTAGTGGAACAAGTGTAGATTAGCATGGAACTAGCATTCAGAGAGTCAGATAGGCCTGAATTTAATTCACAAATATACCATGTGTCCTAGCTTTGTAACCTTGATTGAGCTTATTAGTCTTGCTAAGCTTAAATCTAAGGTATGAGCAAATATACTTATTTCAATTTTGCTGCCACTACAGAGAAGACAAGACACTATGGGCTACAGAAATGATCAGTTCACTCTCAACTTAGCAGTATTGGGGAAAAAGTCATAGATGTCATTCTTTCTTTCCTCTGCATTCACAAAGGCCCTTGAATGTGGTTTTATAAGTTCTACGGAGAAAGTAGAGACCAGTGCTCTTAGTTATCAACAAGATTAAAACAACAACAACATGGTTTTTAGTAGTTACTACTCAGAGATACCCCACTACAGTGGTATACAAAATTTGATGTAAAATTATGAGGAAACACCCTTAAAATGAATCAAAATAATTACGACATTTAAATTTAATGATATATCATGCGGAAATTTTAAAACTTTTGATATTTATTTCTTTACAAAACTTTGAACAGGGAATAAGTTAGAAAACCTTTAATGTGTATACTAAAGGAAGTTTTACACTCTTTTGCGAGAAATGTAAATCAAAAGTTTTCTACCATCTTATTTGGGAGAATCTGCACAATGATGGTTTTTGCTTTCAGTCCACAAGAAAAATAAAAAAAATTAAAAAAAGAAAGAAACCCATAAATCTCATAGCAGTTTGTTACTAGTACTAGGGGATTCATAATTAAGTTATTCCATACTTAAAAGGTAACTCTAGAAAGTAAGTCAGAACAAACATTTTCACATGCTAGCAAAACCGGCTTAGAGGTAAGGCCCCCAGGGATGAATAAAGGTCTGATTTCTTTTGTAGCTTGTCCAGAGGTCTGACTACAAGGAGAATTAATATATAGTACCATGTCAAAGATAAATACATTATTATTTTTATTATTACCAATAATAATAAATTTATTCATTGCACTGGAGAGACTATATAAACAACCAAAAATAACCACTTTAAGGAATTACTGCAATGTTTGGAAATGTAAAGTAGAAAATTTGCAATGAGATATTTGTTCCAGGACACACATACAAATTCACATCAAAGACACAGAGTATATTTTTGTGTGTTTTCCCATGAAATGCAGCTGATATATAGCACTGAAATATTGTATCCTTTTATCAAGCACCTAACAATTGCCAGGCACTGTGCTACATGTATAATCTCATTGAATCCTCACATCAACCTAACCATTATTAGTCCCATTTTATAGATGAGGAAACTGAAGCTCAAAGAATTTAAGTCCCTACTACTTAGTGTGGCCCAGGAGCAGCAGCAGCATTACCTGGGAGACTATAAGAAATGCACTCTTTCCCAGAACTACTGAATCATCATTAGTAATTTCACAAGATCTCCAGGTGATTCTCATGTGCGAGTAGCATGGTTTAAGTAAATTGCCCAGAACATGCATTTAGATACTGGCTGAGCCACGACTTAATTTAGTCAGTGTTAGTATAAAGTTGGTACTAAAATGTGTATCCTAGGATGTAAATGATACAAATTAAAATAAGAGGCAAACTGTGAAAATGGGCATTGTGCAGGGCACACGTAGGTCAACCCGGAATGAAAGAGGATAAACAGGGTTGCAGACTCTATGGATGTGAGTGATGACTCCCTCCACATTTACAGCGATGTGGCCCTCTGACCTGATGCTGAGGGGCAAGTTGCATCGGTTTCCCTAATTACCACCAAGCGCCCACCACTCAAAGTATCTACCCCCTTTTCACTTCACACATTATCTTCGATGGGGTCAGCGGAGGAACTGCTCCACTTCTCTTGCTGTAACTGTCATTACCATTGCTGAGACTGACCTCTGTGCTTGGGAGTTAGCTCACGCTCTTACGATAGAAGCATCACCTGTGGGTTTCCCAGGTCGTTGAACATAACTCTCGCGGTAGCTCTTCAAACTCTCATAGAGGTAAAGCCCCTTTCACATATGTCCGGGAATCCTCACAAGTATCTCATGTGTGTTCACAGGTAAGTCCTGTCAGGGCACTTGGTGCCCTCTGTTTTCTTTTTTCTCCCCCAACTTTCCTATAACCCAACCCCTTTACTATGCCCACTGCTCTTCAGCCACTCACAACCATGGCTCCCCCTGAAAACTTCTGTCCAACAAGCAGCAGCCAACATGGTGTTCCTGGAAGTCCTTTGAGCTAAAGCATGCTATACCTTGTGTATTCTGCTAGAAGAAAGACAGCGTCCCTCAGGGCCCTCCTCTCCACATCTCTAGGGAGCTCATATGAAAGTGCAAGCTATGTGACCATGTGACAGCCCAGTCACCGGTCAGCTAAGACTTCCCTACTGGGCTACACTCCTTTGCCTGGTTCTCTCTTTCTGTATACTATCTGTTTACATCACTGTACATGGGGGCTTTATACAGTGTATGATACATAATAAATGCTCAATAAATATTTGTGGTTTTGAATGGAGGATTAATTCTCTTTTCATAGTTTCTCATGCAAATATTGGCAGGTCTGACCACCAAGTCACCAGACAGGCTCAGATATGTTTGAGTCGCCTCAGTGGGGACAACTTAAGATCTCAATGAGATTCCCTTCCTTTTAATGAGGAGGATGGATTTTACAAAGATTTATGTTATTAAAAATAAGAGGGCCAGCTGAGTGGTGCAGTGGTTAAGAGCTGGCTTGGGATGCCAGAGGCCCCGGTTTGGATCCCACATATGAGGGCCAGTGACACTGCCCTCTAAAAAAAAAATAAATAAATTAATTAATTAAAAAAATATGAGAGGAGACACCACTGTGCTCCTTTCTTTCTCTGCATATCTGTGTGAGATACAGTGTTCTCTTCCCCTCTCTCCTGCAGGCTTGTAACCTGCTGCTCATAGGAGGTTTCCTCGTCTCCTGAGACACTTCACCTACTGATTCCAAAGTTACATGAAATTAAGTTCCGGGCCTGGCTTCCTTGGCTCCTTGGAGATGTAGTCAAGTGGGGCTTTTCAGGGCTGCCCCAGGCACCTCCTTGCTGCACATGCACCTGACTCAGCACCAAAGAGACAGGACTTCTCCAGTAACACAGCACATTTGCCAAGAAATGTCTAATGTCAAGGTAAATGTGAATCAAGACCCAGGGAATTGTATGTCTGGGTTCATTTCCTATTAGCAAAAGGAATATATTACCGAAACCTAAAAGAAGTGCTATAAAATTAATTACTTCATTTAATTTAATCTTTACAGTCCCTCTGTGAGATAAAACTTTTTTTAAGTGAAGAAACCGAGGCTGAGCTAGGCAAGTTAATAAGTTAGGTAGCTAAGAAGTAACACAATTGACAAATTGGAAAGGCTAGATTAGAACTCACATTGGCTGCCTCCATGTCTGGTCAGAAGCTTTGGACAAGAGTAGACATTGGTCCAAGGGAGTGATGGGCTCTGTCTCCTGGTGGGCATCTTTGGGATCCTAAGCCAAGAGAGAGTCAGTCGATTCTGAGCTTAAATGAGGGGAATGATATATGCGATGTTATTTAGGTTTGTACCTCATTGCACCTATAGAAGCTATTAAACAAGCTCATTTACAGATTGGTGTCCAGTAACTCCCACCAAAATGCTCTGTGGGTCCCTGCTGTGGGCAGCAGACTGAGGTGGTGCTTAACTGTCCCTACCTGTCAGCAAGAGACTGAAAAATAGTGTGGGTGCTGTGAGTGGTGCTGACAGAAGAATGTGCTACCACTGCCAACAGGAGGCTATGCCAAAAGAGCCACCATCATTGGGTAGTGAGACATGCCCAGGAATCTATTGCCAACACCAACTGCCTCCACTGAGAACCAATTCCTCTTTGGAAGCCGCTAGCGAGCCGCGCGCTGGCACCACCCTTGGGAGACAGTCCAAGGCCACCTTTGGGAGCCCAGATAGCATTGGGTCTGAGAGACCTGGCTCCCTCACCATTCCCAGCGTGAGTCACATTCGTGAGGATAGAGTTTGTTGATCTTTCAGGAAACTGCTCAGCGAGAACGAATAACAAATTCCCAAACAAAAAACTGGCAGCATTAGAGGCACCAACACTTACGGTTTGGGGAGATGTCTGCAGAGACTTTCAGTGCTAACTAGGTTCCCGAGGGGAGCACCTGGAGCGGGGCTGCGTGCTATCACTTGCCATTTATGTTGGGACATCTGGCCAGCAACTGTTTATAGAAAGTCATCTCTTAAACTTGGGGGGTCATCATCATCACTGAACAATGATTTTTCCCTTAAATCTGATCATTTCCTTCTGGCACCTCCATCTTCCTAACGTCTATTTTTGAGGTGTAAAGTAATTCCCTCTTGAAATTTCTGGATGTTTCTCTGAGGCTCTTGTTTGGCCCTTTAATTTCAAACATTTTTCTGGGCGTTCTATTTACATGACTTTGCTTAAGGGTCCCCAGACTCCTCTCAATCAACTGCACGGGCCTGCCAGCACGGGCCATTCTTTCATCATTTCATTCCTGTTTGGGTCCCGTCTTGCAGCTCCCTAATGTTCCCTTCATGTCCCCACCACCCAAACATTTCACTCTTCACTCTCACCCAAAAACACCCTCAGCAATGTTTACATATAATAAGCTACCTTTTTCCAGGGCTTGAGAAGTTCTGTAGGAAAAACTTGAGTCATTTGTGGAAGCTTCTTTAAACTCTATCGTTGTTGTGCTGAGTTTCCAGGTAATTACTGCTCGCTGCAATGCTTGTGGCCTCACAGCAGCCTCGGGTTACCTTCTCCCCACAGACCAGGGACATTCCCATGGCACAAGGAAGAGTTTCCAAGGGTGGGAGGTCACTGCCAGTCCTTCCCTTCCTGAAGTGTGCCACAAAGTGCTGGTTGTCCCACAGCCTCTGTGTGGTGACTGAATGACATATCAATGGATTAATGTCTATTAATGAATACAGCACAATGCCTGGCCTCCCCTCCATCTGTATTATGTGTCTTTTACGCTAAATATATTTTAATTCCTTTCAAGTCATCCTTTGCATTCTCACATATCTCAACTCTCTTGTGACCAGGTGGCTCTACAGAGATGATTTTTATGAACCTGAAAACTCTTTGTAAAGGCTTTGCCTTGTACATATGAATTGTTTCTCCTAATAAATTATATTTTTAAAATTTACTAGTACCCAGATGAAAATTCTCTGAAGTTTATTTTCCTAATTATTTTTTCCTTTTCTTACACAAAGAGTTTGCTGAAAATATTTACCAAATGTTCATTAAGGGCAACACCCACCCTATATTCTCAGATGACTAGGCTATAAGAAATGTAAGTAGATGTTTTTTCCCAGAAAAATTATTTCAATGATTTTTTTAACTAAAAATCTTTTCTCATTACCTTGATAGAATTCTGTGTCATTTCTTGTCTTGTTCAGACCCACCCTTTTGGTTGAGAGTAAAAACAAACTATATATTTATGCTTAATGTTGAAATATTGTATTGCAGATATTTCAGACTAAGCATGTTTTGATTATTCTTTTTAACTCAAACTTAACTTTAAATTTGAATGCAAAATTATATTTTAAACTGAATAAGCAACTGAATATATGCCATAAAAGAGCATCTGAGAATGCCAAAATTATCACAAGACACATAAATATTTAATTATTTTAATCACTTAGTCATTTAGCAAATGCTCATAAGGCAATAGATTTCTAGGTTTAGAAATTAAATCTTTTCCCTTTAAATCAGGGCTGTTGATTTTTGTCCAGCTTTACTGAGGCATAGTTGACACGTAAAAATTGAATATATTTAAGGTTTCCAACATGATGATTCGATATATGTATATATTGTGAAATGATTACCACAAACAAGCTAATTAATATATAAATATTCATCATGTCACATAGTTAACATGTTTTTGAGTAAGGTGAGAGCACTTGAGATCTACTCCCTGGAAATTTCAAGTATACAGTACAGTATTATTCATTATAGCCACCATGTTGTACAATAGGTTTCCAGAACTTATTTATCTTATAACTGAAAGTTTGCACCCTCTGACCAACATCTACGTATTTCCCCAATTCCGAGCCCCTGACAACCACCATTCTACCATCTGCTTCTAAAAAGTCTACTTTTTAATATTCCACATATGAGTGAAATCCTGTAGTTTTTGTCTTTTTTGTCTGGCTTATGTCACTTGGCATAATGTCCTCCAGTTTCATCCATGTTGCCCATGGCAGGAGATATATAGATCACTCCGCTTTATCCATTCATCTGTCAGCGGACACTTAGGTCACTTTCCTATCTTGGCGATTGTGAATAATGCTACAATAAATATGGGAGTACAGATAGCTCTTAGAGATCCTGGTACCATTTTCTTTGAATATATCCCCAGAATGGAATTGCTAGATGATAAGGCCATTCTATTTTTAATTTTTCAAGAAACTTCCATACTTCCAGATATTCACATGTTCCATAGAGTTATGGACTGTTTTAGGGTCCATAGTTAGGATGGAGGTCAGTGCGTCTTGTTACCTGAGGCAGGGGCGAGCATGGCTCCTCCCAGGTCCCTTGATAGATGGTGCTGATAGCAGGACCAAGACTAAATGCTACTATACCCAAGTCCACAAGGGACGAAGGTATTTCTGAGTCTGTATCCAGAGCCATGGTCAGCAAGCCTGCCATGTGGGCATGGGCCTAGCTTATCAAAATGGCCCTCCTCAGTCTTGGGCTCCACCTGGGCTTTACGACCTTTTACCTGAATCCTAAAGCTCCCAGAAAGTCACTGTTGTCAATGAGTGGTTGCCAAATTATTGTTGCTGTGGGAGGCTATGAGCCAGGCTGCCTCCTACTCTGCCTCTTGCTGACATCACCTCGGGGCTGATTAACTGTATATTGGAAAGCAGGCTTATCTAGCTCAGCGAATTTTTTTCATCACAAAATAGCAGGTATAAATACCTGACAACCCTGGTTAACGAAATTTGAAGATAAGGTTAAAAATGAAGGAGGCATCTAAGACTTCCATTTATGATGTTATGAGGAGGTTGGTGACCCTTTCCCCACCCACCACACCCTCCCAAATAAAACCCAAACTGAACAAAATTGGCAAAACAACCATTTCTGTTGATTGCAAATGGACAATATATTGAGAAGCATTTATTATTGAAAACCTCTTAGAGCATCAGGTAAGAATGTGCGCATCTGTGGCCTGTTCGCGAGGGGTTTCTCCCATTGCTCCCACAACTTGATGATAATTATAGTTGAAAATAGTAGCTTGGGACTGGCCCCCAAACTTGCACCTCTGACACACCAGAAGAGGCAGATTTGATTTGTAGCAGACATGGAAGTCAATAGTAACCTGAAGTGGATTATGATAAGTTAAAGATTCATCTTGTAATACCCAATGAAATCTCAAAACTATAATTAATGAAATAAAGGGGGATTAAAATTACATGCTAAAAATATCTGTTTAACCAAAAACAAGGTAGTAAAGGAGAGGCAGAGAAACAAAAAAGAGGTGAGACCTATATAATACAATACTAAAATGTAAATGGACTAAACACTTCAGTTAAAAGGCATAGAATGTCACACTGGATAAAAATGATATAGCTGTCTCTCTCTGGCCCTCAAGCTCTCCGGCACTTGCTATCTCTGTCTCCTTTTCTCTCCCTCCCCCTCTCTCCCCCTCTCCCCCACCACAGCTAGGCCCAGTTCTCTTCCCTGAGAATGTATCACTAAGAAACCCTGCTGGCATATTAATCAGCTTTCTGACCTTTGATTACTCACTACATGCGCAAGAACTGAGACTCCCATAACGCCAATATTAAGAGAGCTTGCATGCTCCTTAAAAGGCTGGAATATGTAAGAAAAATAACATCAGGAATATTTTAGGCTGGATTCTATCAGTTGTGGATAAGAGTGTAAAGCCACACCCTCTGCCTTAGAGTGAGGGATGCTGTCCCTCTGAGGCAGAGCTCAGAGAAGGTGACTGTCCATGTCCCAGGTCCTCAAACCCTATCGTCATCACCTGCTCCTACCTGCCTGGCCTCCTGTCAGCCAGTGGCTGGCTGCCCTGTACACTTGAGAGCAGAAGACCTTATTTTTGCTTCCCTCCCTCTCAAATGTCCCCCTCCCTTGAGTGCTTGAAAGGTGTTTTGAGGGTGGGAGGAAAATCCAAAGGTTTCCCAGTTAGCCAAAAAAAAAAAAAAAAATTCAGCTGTATGCTTCCTACAAGAGATACTTTTTAGATACAAAGACACAAATTAAGTGCAAAGTAAAAAGATGGAATAAGATATACCATGCAAATAATAACATGAAGAGTAATTCTAAGAGGGCTACAGTAGCTATATTAATACCTTACACATGTATTATTTTAATTTCTCTGGGTCAGGAACCTGGGCATGTCCTAACAGGCTCCTCTGCTTAGGATCTTTCAAGGGCAATCTAGGTATCAGTCAGACCTGCAGTCTCACTTGATGCTCAATTGGAGGGGATCTGCTTCCAAGCTCATTCAGGTTATAAACAGAATCAGTGCCTTGCAGTTGTTGGACTGAGAACTGTTTCCTGTGAGCTGTTAGCCAGAAGCTACCTTCAGCTCCTTGCCACATGGGGGTCCCCAACATGCCCATTGGTCTCTTCAAAGCCCATGGGAGGGAGAGAACGAGAGACTCCAGTAAGATTATCCACCTAACTGACATATATATATATATATATAGAAAACTCCCCCAACAACAGAAGAATACACGTTCTTTTCAAGAGTACATTGAACATTCTCCAGATAATAATTCATGATGCTTTCAACTGCTATTTGTGGATATTTGTTCTGAAGCAGAAGATAACTAATACAAAGGGGAAATTCTTCAACTTAATAAAAGCCACCTGTGAAAAAATCTATGTCTAACATGACACTTAATGATGAAAGCCTGAATGTTTTCCCTCTAAGATGGAATAAGGCAAGGATGCCCACTCTCGCCACTTCTTTCAATACTTTACTGGAGGTTCTAGCTGGGAAAGCATGGAAAAGAAATTAAAGGCATACAGATTGGAAAGGAAAAAGGAAAACTGTTTTTATCTGCAGACAATATGAAATAGAAAATCTTGTGAGGTATAAACATTTTAATCTAATAAGTGAGTTTAGCAAGGAGGCAGGATACAAGATCAATGATCGATATACAAAAGTCAAATTATTTTTATATGAGCAGAGAACAGTCCAAAAATTAAATTAAGAAAATGATTCCATTTATAAAGAATATTTCTGTTAAGAGAAGGAGGAGGAAGAAAGGGAGGAAAGGGAGGGACTGAAGGAGGGATAGAGAGAGGAAGAGAGCGAGAGAGAGAGAGAGAGAGAGAGAGAGAGAGAGAGAGAGAGAGAGAATATTCTTATATTCCTTTAGGAACTGAAAGAAGGTTGGGAGAGTAGTTTCAAATAAAGTTATAAAGGGCTCAGGAGAGGCGGGTGATGAAGATCCTTGCAAGCTATATTAAGAAGTTGGGACTCGGGGCAGCTGGTTGGCTCAGGTGGCTAGAGCACAGTGCTCATAACACAAACGTTGCAGGTTCGATCAATGGGCCACTGAGAGCTGCACCCTCCACAACTAGATTGAAACAACTACTTGACTTGGACTTGATGGGTCCTGGAAAAACACACTTTTCCCCAATAAAATTAAAAATAAAAATTTAAAAAACCTTGGAAAAAAAGAAGTTGGGACTGTAGTCTGAGAATTAGCAGAAAATATTTGAGGGTTTTATGTTTTTAAAGAAGGATATTACATAGGCTTTCTATTCAGAAAGATCATTCTGGCAACAGTGTGAATTGGAGAAGGACAAAACTGGATTTAGGGAAATAGGGTGATGGTGCAGCAACTGAGGCAGGGTCGAGTTAGTAAAACTGGAAAGAAGTGGTCAGATTGAGGGCTACTTTGAAAAGTAATGTGAAAATGATTAGGTATATAAAGCAAAGTATAACTCAATAACAAATATTCTCAGTTTTTTTTCAGAAATACAGAATTTCCTGAGAAAGCTGCCTAGATGAGCTATATAAATTGATTCCTCATGGAAGTTTCCTCAATCCATTTACCTGGTTGCATTTTGAGTACAGTCCTCAACTGTGGAGGTTGTGCTAGATAAACTTCAGGGTTTCTTTAGAAGTTAAGATCCTATGGACAGTAAAACTGGCTAATGGACAAAATGCTCAGAGGACAAATGAAGTCAAGAAAAAGGGAATATCTGAAAATGAGCAATGAATATAAAATTCTTCTATCAAGGGACAAATACTCCAAGAGCAACAAGACATGAAGAAACTAGGCCATGCGTTTTAAAATTACTGTGTATTTGCTCATTTATGCATTCAACAAATAGTAATTGTGTATATACTATGTGTCAGGAATTATTTTAGGTATGTAAAGCACAAGAATGAACAAGGCAGTCAGTTCCCCTTACCAGAATAAAATATATTCTAGTGGGGAGAGAAGCACAATACACTGATAAATAAATGAATAAGGTGGTCACAGAGATTCTGAAGTGTGTCAAGGGTACAAACTTGGAGATGTAGTAGAAAAAGTGGCTGGAAGAGTGTTTTGTGAATAGGGTGATCACAGAGGCCTTTCTGAAAAACTGGCATGTAAGTCCCCAAGGCATCATTATATATTATAGTTGTAACAAATAAAAGATTGAAAACAGTGAAGATGTGCTTATATTCTACTAACATCTAAAATAATAACATGGATAGAACCAGTGGGTTATTTGATAAACTGAAATAAGCTAGCTGGGTTGTTTTTTGTTATCTTGATTTTTTTCCTCCTAAAGTCCTAAAACTGAGAATAGGAGTAAGTATGGCCAGATTTTAAAGAGAGATGCTGACCACACTAATTCATGATCAATCTCCATCACTAGCCTCTAGCCTATATAAGAAAAGATAAGATGTTTGAAGGGATGATTTGAGAGTACCATCAACATAATGAGTTGTAGGTCAAGGGGAGCGTACCCCTCTCCACCTTATGTGGTCAGTCAGACAGTTCATGGCTCTTGTCAGTAAAGGGTAATGTAGAGGTTCCTGAAGGTTATTCTCCAAAAGCAACTTTCCAATCTTTTGTGCTTCTATATTCTGGAACTAACAATGTTGGGGTACATGAGGAAATATTTTCTGGTAAATGTCCAGAACTGATAACTGGGGAAACAAAACAGGAGACACGTGAGTGAACCTGTTCACAGCTCCTCAGTCCTGTAATTCAGCTGTGTACAGGGATTGCCCACAACCATCACATCTCTCACCTCTTTGGATTCATGTGATTTTGCCCGATTGTGTTGGCATTCCCTGCTCTGGAGTGGTGCCCTGTCTTGTGCACCCCTGGCCACTTGTCTTTAGCATCATTTGGATTCCCCACATCAGCCTGAGACCTAGGAAGACTGTTTTCCAAAAGAGCTCAACCATTTCACATGCCCACTACAGTGTATGAGGGCTCTGATTTTTCCACATTACACATCAACACTTGTTACTGCCATTTTAATGAGAGCCATGCTGGTGGATGTGAAATGGTATCTCATTGTGGTTCTGATTTGCATTTCCTCAATGACTAATGATGTCATTATCTTTTCTTGTATTTTTTTTTTCGTTTGAGAAATGGCTATCCAAATTTTTTGCCCATTTTTCATTTGAATTGTCTGTTTTATTTATTATTGAGCTGAAATTGTTCCATGTGCACTTGCAAAGAATGTATATTCTACTGTTGTTTGGTAGGGTGTTCTAGTGAGAGGTCTTAGGTCTAGTTTTTTATAGTGTTGTTTAAGTTTTCTATTTCTTTTTTGATTATTTTTTAGTCATACTATCCATTCAAATCTCCAACTATTACTATTAAATTGTCTGTTTCTCTTTTCAGTTCTGTAAGTCCTTGGTTCATGTAATTTGTTCATGTAATTTGTTTATAATTGTTATATATTCTTGATGTATGGACCCCATCATTATAAAATGCCTTTCTTTGTCTCTAGTAACAATTTGTCTTCAACTCTATTTTTTTTATGATTTTAGTATAACCACTCAAACTCCCTTTATGTTTCTCCTTGCATGGTATATCTTTTTCTATTATTTCACTTTGAACCCATTTTTATCTTTGAATATAAAATGGGGTCTCTTATAGGTAACATATAGTTGAAGCATGGAGTTAAGGAAGGGAAAATTGGTACAGGGCAAGTTAAAATGCCATAAATCTCACTATTCTTAATGAGACTCAGTCAAATTAGACACTTATTTCTCTGGTTGACAACGAGGTCAGTCAGTCCTTCTATATGCTTCCATGGTATCCTGAATTTATGTAGTTATAACATCCATCACACTAAATTGCAATTCCCTCTTAAATGTCTACACCTCCCCCCATAAAATTGAGTTGTAATGAGAGCAGATATATTGTTTACTATACTTCTAATGCCTAGATCACAACTTAATACATATTTTAACTAAATTAAAATGATGTAGGTTAGAGTACATTAAAACAAAAAAGATTCAAAACTGTTTTTTTCATTCTAGTTTCCTGCTATCTTTCACATCATTTTCATCTTTCTCACTTATTTAGTGGGACTAGGTTAACAATTCCTGGGGAAGTCCTTGAACTCTATAATTAACACTTGACCCTTTGCTAGAAAATATTGTTATTTTATTCTGATAGAACTAATTAACATCACTGGAAGAGTTTGTAAAAGAAAAACAACATTGTCTTTGTAAGATATTGTACAAGTATTCCACCTAGAAAATTATTTAGGGATTTACTGCCAAAGAGATTTTTATTGTAATATACACATAGTGTATATTATTACAGAAAAGGCCACATGCTTCTTTGCACTTGAGGCCTCTAAAAAACATTTAATGAGAAAATTTCATTTGTCGAGTACCATCAGAAAAATTACACGTCAAAAAAGGAGCTGTTTTTACCATATGGAAAGTAAATTTCTAACATAATCTCTATGAAGAATCAGAAAATTAAGCAATCCCCCAAACCTCCCTAGAGGGAATCTCTAACCACAGACTTTAATCATTTCAATTATGTTTATTTATTCATTCATTCAATAAGTTTATTCATTGATTCAGTAGACCCATTCATTAAATAACAGTCCAGGTACTATGCTAGACCTGTGGAATTATAAGGGTGAATGAAATTGGTTTCTTCCTCTGAGAAATTTACATTCTAGGGGGAAAGACAGATATGGAAACATATAATTACTATAATGTGATAATTCCTCTGATGAATTTATACACAAGAATCTATGGAAGTGGAATGGAGGGAACATATAACTGACTCAGCCAAGGGATAAGAGAAGACCTCATAGGAAATATAATTAAATTACTTGAATTAAAAGTATGAGTTATTCAGGGCCGGCCGAGTGGCACATTGATCAAGAATGGTTTTGGGATGCCAGTAGCCCCGGTTCGGATCCCACATATGAGGACCAGTGACACTGCCCTCTACAGTTAACAACAGTTCCACCTGGAGCTGGGCTGCGTGAGCCCCAGAGACAGTATAGGCTGCAGTCCCTGCTGCAGTGGGCTGCCATAGACTACAGTGAGTAGCCAGCAGCCAGCGTGAACGGCTGGCAGCCAACGTGAGCTGCCAATAGCCACAGTGAGCGACCATCCAGAGGCTGACGACCGATCTGCCTCATCGAGGAAGAGCGCAATGACGATACCAACATGGGCCAGTGAAGCAAAGTCCTCCACAACTAGACTGAAGAACAAAAAGACAGCAACTTGTCTGTTCCCCTTCCCTAATTCCCCAATGCTGTTCCCCTCTCCCAATTCCCCAATAAAATATTTAAAAATATATATACATATATATGAGTTATTCAGATGGATAAAAGGAAGAAATATATTGCAAGTGAAGATTATACCATGGAAGTTAACAGGATAATCAATAGGATAAGAATAATAGGTGTCAAAACCCTACACATTCTAAGATAGATATAAGATCACTCATTAAGTCTCACAAAGGTCCACCAGTGTAGCCACTATCAATGTTTGTGGTAGAGATTATTAGATTACATTGTTCTCCTCCCAGGACAATGAAGACACACAACTCAGACCCTGCCCTTAAGTAGGACCTTATCAGTAGTTCTTGTCAATGAAACAATGATTAGTAGCAACGCATCTCAAGTCTTAGTCCATTTAGGCTGCTAAAACAGAGGAGCAGAGTTCTGGTGGCCTATAAACAAAAGAAATTTATTTTGCATATTTCTGGGGTCTGGAAAGTCTAAGATCCAGGAATCAGCATGGTCAGGTTCTGCTGAGAGCCTGCATTTTGTTTCATGGAAGGCTTTCTTGTGCTGTGTCCTCACACGGCAAAAGAGTAAGGGATCTTTTTTGGGAGTCTCTTCTATTAGGGCACTAATTCCATAAATGAGAGCTCCACTCTCATCATTTTCATGATCTATGTACTTCCCAAAGGACCAATTGCCAAATACCACCACATTTGCCATTAGGACTTAACATATGAATAATATGGGAGGGGGGACATAAATATATAGTCCATGGAATTTCACTTTCTGATTAAGGCAGTAGAGAGCAGTTTTTGTTTATTTGTCTGTTTGTTTTTTTGTTTTCTGCTGCAGAGAATCTGGAGACACATTTTCAAATAACAGTCACCAGGTAGTTAAATTTCCATCTGCTGCTGGCTGCAGCAACTTGGTACATACAGATTTCCAAGCTTAAGATGGAGAATAGTAAAGGTTATAGTTTGGATTAAAGATTGAAATTTTCGTACAGATTGGATTGGAGTTTTCAATATTTGAAATTTAAGAATATTTGTTGATATAGAAATGGCATGAAGAAGCTAAGGGGTCAGCTCAAGATTTTCTCTAAGTGCATCTAAGAACAATTGAACAGAATGGTTTTTAAAGGGAAATACTAAATAGTGGCAAAGAATACTGTTCTTTCCATTTGTATCTTATTGAGTCAATGCCTTTAACCAACTAGATCTAGAAACACAGGAGAGCTTGATATGTATGGGAAATGCAAATAATTTATAAGATTGAAAGTAGCCATGGGACAGATCATGAAAAGCCTACATATATATTGCTAAGGTGTATAGATAGGGGTGATGGAGTACATGATCAGATTTGCCTTTTAGGAAATAATTTCATGAGCAATGTCGAGTTGGATTAGAACAAGTTAAATATTAAAGTGGGATGACCATTCAGAATGCTATTGCAGTTCTTAAGGTAAGAGATATGAGGCCCAAAACTAAGGCAAGAAAAAATGAAATAGAAAAAGACAGCTCCAGAGTTATTTGAGAGGCAGAATACATAAGACTCGATTACCAATTAGATAAAATGCATAGAAAGAAGCTTTGAGAGTCATACCAGGAATTCTGTTTTAGAATGTCTACTATAATATTTATAGAATGGAGAATACCTGTGGAGAAGCGATGTGAATAAGAGAAATCAGTTTTGAATATGTGGTACGTTAGTTACCTCTGGGAAATCCAGGTGGGGCTAGATAGATACATCTAGAGTCCAAGAGAGAATTGAAGACAGAGGTCAGAGTTGAAATATCATTGCATTTGCTTTTATCTATTTTGGAGTCACGGATGTCCTATGACACAGTCTGAATGAGATGCAATTGGAAATTTGCTGGGTGAGGGGTTCCAGAAATGTGCTTACATCTTTGATTATAAAAGATGTGGTCTTGGCTGTCATGTCCCTTGTCCTTCTTCCCTTTGTCACTCCCCTTTCTTCTTCCAACCTGAAATGAGATCATAAGCCTTGGAGGTACAGTAGCCATTTTATATCCATTGGCAACAACAGAAGGATAACACCTGAAGGCTGGGGATAGGGGAGTAGACAGATTCCTGTTGGCATCATTAAAATACCTAGACTGAGTACCTCTGTATTTCTTCTTACATGAAATAAATTGACCCACATTATTAATGAGATTTTCTATTATGAAATGTTAAATACCATCAAAAGTGATACAAGAGCTCTTAGACAGTAGTTGAAAAAGATCATGATTATAAATGCCCAAGGCACTCAACTAGGTATTTGGGTGATATTAGCCTGTGTGTTACAAACTGCATATGTTGAATTGCCATGCAAGCCCCAAAATGAAGATTTGTGTCACAAAGGAACAAATGAACAATTGAAGCAAATAAGACTGAGAGATCAAGTAAGATTGCCCTAATATTTCAATTGCTCATTGAATTCATCCTATAGATATGTTTCAGGCACTCACCACTCAGTGAGTGGCTCCTCTGGGGCAGCTGCAAATGCTACAGATTTTTCTACATTTTTTTCTTTTTAAGTTATTGCATTTGCCTTCTTGGTAATCTTGTTGAAATCTATTCTTACTCTGCATCTTTGTTTTTATTTCAGTCTCTTAACTTTCTGATTTCTGGGGATCCCTAGTCTTAGACTGAATCCCCATAGCCAGGTAGACTTCAAAATTACACAAAAAACATGAAATCTCTGTTTGTATAATAAAATGGGGCTGTTGTGTATTGAATTGTGCCCCCCCTGCCCAAGTTCATATGTTGAAATCTTAGGGTCATTGCGGATGCAATTAGTAAAGATGAGATCATACTGGAGTCGGGTGGACTCCCTCATCCAATACGACTGGTGACCTTATAAAAAGGGGAAATTTGGACAGACACACACCCAAGAAGAATGCAATGTGAAGATAAAGGCAAAGGTCAGGATGATGTCTCTACGTGCCAAGGAATGCCACAACTTGTCAGAAAGCCTCAGAAGCTAGGGAAGAGGCATGGAACAGATTCTTCCTCACAGCACTCAAAAGAAACAAACCTGCTGACATCTTGATCTCAGACTTCTAGCCCCCAGAGCTGTGAGACAATACATTTCTGTTACGTAAGCCACTTGGTTTGTGGTACTTTGTTATGCGTCCCTGACAAACTAATACAGAGTCTTTTGTTTTGTTTCTTTCCTTTGGTATTTCAGTGGAAAAATTCATTTTGTACTTTTCCTTTTTCTCCTCAGACAGTCACTTTCAGGATCTCTTGGGACCGCCCTTTCTAATCAATCCTCCAAGGGATATTCTTTATGATACATTCTTGAGGTGGTCCTTGCTGCATTTATATTTCAAAACCCAAATGTTATTAGTGGTCTTCCTCTGGATGATTGCATTGGAAAGGTTGATTGGACCTACTCTTTAAAATGTGATTTAATGTTCATTTATCTCCTTTCTTATTCTACTGGATTGGCAGAGGGTGTGTGAAAAGGAACTGCCATGAAGATTTCACGGTTTTGACAAAACAGTTATATTCAGAATTAAAATGAAAGGTTTACTTTCAATGCCATCACTTTCCTATTGAAAACAAGAAATAGGGTTTAGTTACCCTCAACTGAAATTGAACAGAGGATATGTTCTAAGAGAACATAAAGGATGGGGAGAGGAAGTTGGTGTTGCATTTGGAGTTTGTGATGAATACTGTTTTAGATCTAGAGAGCTAGATACAATTTGGAAGGAATGAGAGGAAGAAGTTAAAAGGTGAAATATTGCTGTACTTTATTCCAAGAAAGGATATTCTGTCCTCTTTAGAGAGCAGCATGATTGGAAGAGGGGTTCAGCCAGTGGCCATCTGCACTAGAGCAACAAGAGAAACAACCTGGACTTCCAGACCCCGTGCTGGGCCCTGCCAGGCCACAGAACCATTTTGGCCCATTTTCATATGGATGCCACAACCTTGCATAGAGAGCTGCATTAGAGGAGAGCAGACGACAATCCATCTTTGCTATAATTCAAGCCACATTTATCAAATGCTTCTATGTGGCATGCACTGTACTAATTGTGCAAAGATGAATAAGACCTGAGCCCTGCCTTATTCAGTTCACAGCTGGGTAAGGGAGATCAAAAAGTCTTAATGAAATGTATCAGACTTATATCAAGACCAGAGATTCAGTCATATTCTCCCTTGTGTACTCACAGTGTTTTACATTTAATAGATTTTTGGTAAAAATTAAGTAATGCAGATACTTGTAAGGTGGCTATAGAAACCCAGAAGAAAGAAACAGTTCTATCAGGAGATATTAAGGAAAAGTTCAGTAAGGAGCAATAATTAGATTGGGATTTAAAAAGCTATTTAGAACATCACTTAGTTAAAAGGAAAAATAAGTAGGAAAAAGGCATTCTTGGTTGAGAGATTAAAATGAGGCAAGCAAGAATGACTTGATAAAAAAAAAAGTAATAATAATATTGAGTAAATGCATAATTCATTCTGGATGTTATACATACTTCATTTTATTCTTACAACAGTACTGTGGGGACAATATTGTTACATCTAGTACATGTATGAAAACATGGTGGTCACACGGTCACCAAGAATCAGAGCCAGAATCGAACCATTAGCTCCTCACTATACAATCTTCCTTGGAAAAAAAAAATAGGGGAGATTCTGATGGTTTTTAATGAGAGAAATAGCATGTTCTGGTTTGTTTTCAGCCAGAAACAAAGATTGGAAGGTGGCAACTTTCTGCCAAGATTCCCTAAACAACATTCAACAATCAACTTAGAAAACATACATCAGTTTGACTGATTTGAAGGTAGGTACCATGTTTGTAAGTTGTGAACATAAAAGCTTCAGTACCACTGAATGTAGAAATAATCCATAATAAATGCATATATTTGTAAGTATTTTAAATTACTGTAGGCCCCATGGATGTACATTTGAAAGTAGGATTTTTTAAATATACCCAACTTGTTTTGTGCCTTTATCCTTCAGGGCATAATTCTAACATCCAGCAAACAAATACATAAGGATTCTGCATAAGAGCCCACAGCAAAAGGTATTTCACTTTGGTATAAGAAATGGTTCATGCTACCTCATGAAATAAAGGGGTTACACCTGTGCTATTAGTTAGAAAATTTACTTTGGCTATTAGCATACAACTTTTTTTCAATGTCCCTTCAGAATCTTTAGGGACTAACATCTCATTCCGATTCAGAGGGTGGAAAACATGGCAGCTGGTTGGTGCTTTATTTAGCTGACTGCACCAAAAGGTTTATTGTATCTACGTAGTTTATAAATATCTAAAAGGTTGCTATGGTCTTTGCTCGCAATGGCCCCTGAGGGAGGACAAGAAATAATTGAAGCAGGAGGTTTAGGAAAAATCATTTTAAAAGGCAGATCAGTTTACTGACAGACCATGTGTACTCTGCCAGTATGGGAGGTTTGTAGTTCAATTTAACTGACTTTTATGGAGATCTCTCAAGTGACCTTACACTATATTTTTAGAAGGGAGTTTTATGTTGGGTGTTGTACTTAAACAGAAAATATAGGACAAATGGCAACTTCTGAAACTCTGTGAGCAGGAAGGCTGACATTTTCAGAGAAGTTCTACCAGTAAATTAAAACCCTGGTCATTCTAATGACAGAGATCTTGGTGACACAATAAATAGGGAGACTCTTGTTATTTGATGACCATGTCTCTTAGAACTTCATGAAAAATATATCTTATTCTTTCAGCTTTCAAGGAGATGCTATGAATGTTATTGAAATTATTATCATTTCAGAAGTTGATCCAGTCCCAAGTAGTAATTGAATTTCCCAATAAAATACTCCCAGAGTAAACATCTGTTGTTGCCCAATGCATTCCACAAAGCATCTTTAGAGGCTTTTAAAATTTTATCCCAAGGTCCATGTATAGTGTTGAAATCAGTTCAGCAGTGTGAGGGCCTAAAGAATAATCACATCGCGGGATCCAGAACTCCTGGGCATGGGTATTCCCGTGATAATAGTCATCTTCATTCTTCTCGGGTAGTTTATTACTGTTGTCTATTTGCTATAAAACTGCTCTGGCTATGGTTCTCCACCCTACTCCGAAGTTCCCAGAAGTATTCACTCAAAGAAATTCAAAATTATTCTTTTTTAAAAAATTAACATCATATTATAGGGTCTATGTGCATAGATCTCTATTCTGCTTATGTTATCTTAAGTTTGAAGGAATCTGTTTGTATAAAGTTATACCGTATAAGAATAGGCCCAGGCCAGCCGAGTGGCTCAGTTGTTTAAGAGCTCGCTCGAGAGTGTGAGCTGAGCTCTGAGCAACAGCAGTACGATGCCCAGCCCGAGCTGAGCTGCCGCTGAGCTGCCAACAGGTGGCAGGATGGCTCAGCTACAACAAACAAACAAACAAACAAACAAACAAACAAAAAAGAGAGAATAGGCCCTTTTTAAATGAATATCCTAAGTAAAGGTTTTCTATCGCTGTCTTTACATCCTGGCCAATAGCATCCTGAGAAAAGTGTTATTTGATTCACTCAAGTTTGGATACTATTGATTAAAAACTAGCGTGAATAGATTTTTAAGACTTTATGTGAATTTTTTTAAAAGGTTAAATAGGGCTGGCCGAGTGGCGTGGTGGTTAAGTGCTGGCTTGGGAAGCCAGCGGCCCCAATTCAGGTCCCACATATGAAGGCCAGTGACACTGCCCTCAAAAAAAAAAAAAAGTTAAAGTAATATTGGGAAATATTCTGCTAAATATATATTTATTCTGCTAAACATAGATATGTAATACATGCAATAGCTACAGATAATACATAAAGGCATCACTGGCACGTGAGTCCATCAAACACCACCATCAGTCCCACCTCACTGGAGAAGATGAAATCCTTAACTAGAAAGAGAAAAATGTTTCTCCAGGTTTGGATCAGAGTCTTCCCCACCACCTCTCATGCTGGTATTCACAAACATTGTTCTATAGAAGTGTCATCATTATCTGCACATAGTCAATGCCCAGTCTAATTCATCACATACCAAAACACCAAAAAGCTCATTCAATAAAGATATGCCTTTGAGAAGCTGTGGTTTCAGAATAACATTAAACCAAACTGAAGACTCATCTCTATACTTGGAATGGCATCACAATTTTCCTTATTGAATCTGCTATGAATATTATATTTGGTTTCTGGGGGTCTCATTAATGTTATCTATGAAGCATGTTTTATATTAAACAGGGCAATAGGAACACAAACAAGCAGGCCCTAGCTGCCAGTATATCTATTTTAAAACAATGACTATAAAATCCCAAGGTGCCATTTTTGTATAATAGTGGTAGGCAGACAAAGCTTATCCATCTTGGAATTTTCATAACTACTGAAAGCAAGCAAGATATTTCCATTTATCATGAAAACCAGTGCTAACCTTGTGCACGCATGCTCACAATTGAAAATTGTATATAAATTTATGTGCAAATTAAGTGTAGCCCTCAGGCTCCTGGCAAGTTGCCATTGTACCCTTTGGAAGTAAAGGCCTTTGGCAACTCAAAATTTATAGCTTTTTCCACTGAAGTCTGCTTCATTGACTTTTGCTTTTTTGTGGTCTGCTGGTGACTTGATGCCTGATTCTATAATGGACATTTATATTCTTATCTCTCCATTTGGGAGACCTAATGAATGAAACGACAAAAACAAATGAATTAAATTATTTAAGTTCGGAGGAAATATTTTGAGCTCAATTTTCCAATTACAAGACTTTCTGTTAAGCTCACTGAAACCTTTCATTTGCAAATAATAATGTAAACAGAACAATAAAGTGGTGGACACGTTCTCTTACTTTTAGCTGCCTCTTATCAAAATGGTTGACCTTGTGAATGTAAAATTGGTCCTCACTTATTCAAAGATCACTTACCCAGCAAGCAGACTCTGCTAGTTGCTTTCCAAGTACCTGGAAGAATCCCTAGAAAAACAGTGAAAATTGACTGCAGCCTGTGTGCCAACAGCCATGCACTACACCTATGAAAGTGACTCTCACAATCAATGAAAATCCATTGTACTTATACTTTGTCTTTAATTCTAATATATTTAATTCATTTGTTTCCTAGTCTACAACAGTTTGGATGCAGCAATTCAGCAGAAATAGTTTTGTAACCAGGTTCCCTGACTCCAAGAAGCAGTGACATTTGACAATCGGATAATACAATGGGAGAGGGGAAACCAAGGGCAAAAGCAAAACAAAAAATCAGAAAACTGGCTTAAGAATGTCAATCTGAGGATATTTGCTATGTGGTCAACAGCTCTATTCGCTTCAACAGCCCATGAGATTATTATGGCCTTACTGCACAACAAAGACATGGATGAATTCACTTATATATATTAATTAAGAACTTAATACATGCCTGGGGTTGGAGAAGCAAAGGTAGCTCACACCCTTGAAAATATTACAGTTCAGCTGGAAGAACAGAAACATGATAGAGATAGAAAGCGCAGTGGGAGTAAAAAAAAGAAGAAAAACTTATTCATTTTGAGAGCTCAATGGATGAGTAATATTTGAAGTTGTTCTTAAAAGTTAATCAGAAGCTTTCCAAATTGATAAAGGAGAAACTGATGTGATAGAAAGAAAGACCAGTATATGCAATGGCATAGAGTAATGAAAGAGTGGGTTGTGTATGGCAGGCAGAATTCCAAAATGGCCCCCACTATTTCCACCTCTACTGAATGTGCCCAGTGTAACCCCCTCTTTTGAGTGTGAGCAGGACATGCCTGTGAATAAGATGGGATAGTACTCACATGATTATGTCATATTGTATGTCAAAAGGGATTTCGCAGATGGAATTAAGTTTCCCTAATCAGTTGACTTTGAGGTAATTAAAATGGAAATTATCTTGGTGGGTCTGACCTAATTGGGTGAGCACTTAAAAGCAGTTAAGAGATTCAAAGAGAAGGAGATTCTACTGCTGACCTTGAAGAAGCAAATTGTCATGTCATGATAGCGCCTGTGCTAGGGACCTGAGCATCATTTCTAGGAGCTGGGAGTGGCCCTGAGATGTAGTGGCTTCTATAAGAGCTAGTCATAAAACAACTACCTCAGTCATATGGTTGCAAGGAAATAAGTTCTACAAAAACCAAAGGACTTTGGAGCTGAATTTCTCCCTACTTGAGATTCCATATAAGGACGCAGGTGGCTGACACCTTTATGTAACATTAGTGAGACACTGGGTGGAGGATTTCACTAAAATGTGCCAGCATCCTGATCCACAGAAACTGTGACATCATGAATTTGTCATGTTAAACTGCTAAATTTCTATCAATTTGTTACACGAATAAAAAATACAGCATTTTGAGGGAACAGAAGTTTAAAATTTATAGAACTTGAGGTAGCTGGACAGACAGCAGAAGAAATGTAGAGAAGGGAAAAATGAATTAAGGGTCTGATATATAATGACAAGTCTGAATTTACCCTGTGGGTCACAGGCAGCCATCGAAAGTAGTTAGTAAAGGGTGCTGATAACACCCTTGTTTTGAAAGCTAATGCTGGTCTAAGGGACAATGATGGATTGAACAGCAGATGATGGATGACTGGAACCAGGCTGGATTAAAAATAGTCCTAAGTAGTTGTGACAGCTTATTGAAAGGCAATGACAGTAGTGAGGAAGCAAAAGGAGAAGATTAGAAAAACATTTAGATGGTAAGATCAACATGATCATCAAAGTGAGATCGCAGAAAAGAAGATTAATGGAGAATGATTCCAAAGGTCCTTGCCTTGATGACATAAGAATAAGGGAAGATAAACAATTAAGGAGAGAAGTTATTTTGCATTTTGAAAATAGCATGTGTTCACTGCCTGCAGGATTTCCAAGTGAGTATAGTCAATTAAATACGTAGTTCTGGACTCTAGAGCGAGGTCGAAGTTGGAGATTTATTGGGGGAGTAATCAATAGAGTTGAAGGCATGGGAATAAATGAGATTATTCAAGAAGAAAATGTACTCTGAAAAGATGATGGCAAAGTAAACTCTGGGGAACATCAACATAAGTATAAGTAGAAGCAGAGAAGAAAAATAAGGAATTGTTATTAGAATAGGAGTAAAACCTGAAGAAAGTGGTATTATGGAATCTAAGAAAGAGAATTTTTCAAAGAAATGAAGATTAAACATTGCCAAGTGTCAAATGGCAAGTAGAGGGAGCATTAAGGAAAAGCCTTTCGATTTAACAATAAGAAAGTTCTCGTTGACCCTAATAAGAGCAGTTTGGCCTTTTTAAGAGGGTTTCAAGGAAATGGTGGTTGTTGAAACCACATTGCGATAGATTTCAGGAATGTGTGGCAAGCAAGAATAATGGACTTCGAGGAACTTCTTTCAAGTAGCTGGGCAACTAGAGAAGAAGAAAATTAAGGGAAAAGGACAGCATCCGAAAAGTACAAAGACAACTAATAGAGTGGGAGAAAATATTTGCAAATCATATATCCGATGAGGCTTGTCAGATATGTATACAAAACCCTTACAACCTAATAGTGAAAAGACAAATAATCCAATTAAAAGTGGGCAAAGGATCTGCAAAAACATGTCTCCAAAGGAGCTATACAAATGGCCAATAAGCACATGAAAAGATGTTCAACACTGAGCTTCAGGGAAATGCAAATCAAAACCACAATGAGTTAACACATCATACCCACTAGAATGGCTAGTATCAAAGAGACAGATCACAAGTGTTGGCAAGGATGTAAAGATATTGGGACCTTCCTATACTGCTGGCAGGGGTGTAAAACAGTATACACCCACTCTGGAAAAATATTCTGGCCGCTCCTTAAATGATTAAATATAAAATTACCATACAACTCAGCAATTTCATTCCTAGGTATACATTCAAGAGACATGAAAACATGTACATACAGATACTTGTACACAAATGTTGATAGCATCATTATTCAAAAGAGTCAAAGGTAGAAATAATTCAAATGTACATGAGCAGAAAAATGGATTTTAAAAATCTAATATATTCACACAATGGAGTATTATTTGACCATAAAGAAGAATAAAGTACTGATACATGCAACAACATGGATGAACCTTGAAAACATTTTGCTAAATAAAAAAAGCCATCACAAAAGACCTTTTACTATATGATTGCACTGATATGAAAGTCCAGAATAGGGAAGTCTAGAGTCAGAAAGTAGATTAGTGTTGCTTTGGGCTGGAGGGGGTGATGGATGGTGCCAAAAAGTGGAGAAGGTAATAAGTAAAGGGTATGAGTTTCTTTTTGAAAGTGTCCTAAAATAGACTATGGTGATGGTTGCACACACCCGTGACTATACGCAAACCATTAAATTGTATACATCACATGGGTGAATTGTATGGTATGTAAGCTATATCTCAATAAAGCTGTTTTTAAAAAATAAAGTAAAGGGGAATACTTCAAGGTAGGTAGGGTCAAAAGGAACATTTCTTTCAGCTTGCGAGAGATTCCAGTATGTTTGCACTTTTGAAAGGAAGGAGTTGAGGGCTATTCATAGTGATTGATGCTCATGATGATAACTCTGAATCATCAGAAAAGGTCAAATCCTGTTCAATATGTAATATCTTTTAGAAAGAATTCCAGCAAAAATATCTAAATGAAATTTACTCCTTTGAACCCTAAACTTACTTTCTTTTATTGGAAAATTAATTTGTGAAGAATAAGCATTTCCTCATTGATGAATGACAAATGAGGTGTTACTCTAACTAGAAGAACAATGATGACCAAAAAAGTGTCTTTTTTTAAAATTATTTTTTATTTCTGAAGTTTTGAGGCAATTTTTTTGGCTATGAAAAAAAGAAAAGGAAAAATAACCCAAATCTCATGATTCCCATAGACTTGGTAAGAAGATCCACATTAACCTTTAGCTGTCTGTCTCATGTGTATGAAGCAAAGGTTATATAGCCAGGCTACATACCTGTCACGCTGCTGTGGAATAAGAATGGAAAAGCCATTGTACTTAGCTATCCAGCTGATAGATGTTTCATCAGCACAACTTCTGGTACTCCCTCTGTTGCAGCCAAAATGTTTGCCGTTGCCATTTTGTTTCTCTTTTGAAATTCTGTTCAGCATTATTATTGCTTTATTTATTTATTTATTTATTTATTTATTTATTTATTTACTTCTACAAAGCACTTTATTACCCTTCCATGCCTGCCATGGTAGCATATTGGCCTGGCTATTAAAAACAGATTGTTGAAGACTTGCTGGAAAAACCCCAGAAGATCTATGTGGATTTATTTGTTTTAAAAGTTATTGAAATTCCCTGGATACAGATTAATTTAGCTTGAGATATATAGATATAGATATATTGATATATATATAATTATTTCACCTGCTATTAAGTAGACTCTGCAACTGGAAAGGTTTTTGCTTTGCTTTGTGGAAGTTACCAAATTCTATCAGAATTATTTGAAAGTGCCTAAACATTGTTGTACTGAAATGATCTGCATTCAAACAACCCACCACCCCAAGGAGGGGGTTACTCACACAAGGTATCCAGATGTCTTGGGAAGGGAGCAAATATTCTGCATCTTTAAGGAGGGGCGAGAGCACTGTGGAACTTGGCAGGGGCTCAGCCCATTAAGAGGAGAGACTCCCCATTTCTCTGTTGATGACCAAGGGAAATGATCTGCTGGATTCCGATTGTGAGAAAAGGCAGCTGAGTCTTCTATTGAAGGAATAAGCCAGGCAAAACAACTAGCCTAGTGCTGTGAGGACGCGCCAGATCAGAGTGTCCTGTGAAAGGAAGTCCGACAGGGACAGGACTCATTTCTGGGAAGAACATAATGAGAGCGAGCTGCATAATAAATAAGAGCTGTTTTTCTCTTGATTTGGATTTGAGGTTCAATGTAGAGATCAAGTGGTTTTAAAAAATGAGAGAGAGGAGTGTCTCTGGTTTAAATAAAAGTGATGGGTTTCCATTTTGTACCTATTTAGTAAAGAAGACCTCAGAGAGAAAAAAAAATTCTTAGAGCTGTTCTGTAACTTCCTCACATCAAGTGTGAAAATGGGCCTGTTCTGCTCTTCCTCCAAATCTTAGTACGAGGATTCTCCTGCTTCTCTATGCTGATGCCAGAAACTCCAAAAAAGTACTTTCTAGTGCTTCTAGAGTTTAGAACAGTGGATGAGAACTAAAAAAGGCCTGAATTCTAGAAAGAAAAAAAAAAAATTGCTGTCCAAAGGCATAGATCCATTCGTTCATACCTACATGCTGTCAATATGTTCACAAGAATGGAAAAAAAAACATGGACTTTGGCCTCCAAAAACCTTAGTTTGAACTTCTGCTCCTCTACTTAGTAGCTGACTGAGCATTAGCCTTCTTAAGCCTCAAGTAACTATCATTACATCTCTGTTTCCTCATCTGTAAATTGGGAATAATAATGATAGCTAGCATTGTTTGATAATCAACTGAGATATATGTGAAAACTGTCTGTAGATTGTAAAACACAATATTTATGTCAATTGGAAAATAGCCTTGAACATTTTTCATCTAACCTTACAAAGCCAGGATTTGAACATAGGGCTATATGACTCCCACGTTTGTTTGTTTTTTTCTAAAATTGCCTTGTCAGTCAGAATTAAATAAATATTTATAAATAATATTTAATAATATAACTTATAAATATTTATAACGTGCAAGGCATTTTACTTTTAAGAGATACCAAACACAGATGTTGTTTTCAAGGAACTAATAGTTGATTATGGAAGACAAGACATGGATACAAATATTTACCCTCCAGAGGTAGAAAATGATGAATCTTAAGTGATATTCAATCAATTAATTGTTTGGTAATTACTTATTGAGCATCTACAATATGACAGGTACTGTGCTAGACTCTGGGGACAGAATGATAAGCAAACATAGTCATGGGTGTTGCCCTTTTGGAGCTTATTGTCTAGAGAGAAAATAAAATCATTGATTAAATAAATGAAACCTCACAACATGTATAAGGACTACAAAGTAGATATCCTTAAAATACATTAGATTATTCAGAGATAAAGACTACCTCCAATGAAAGATACAGAGGGTTGGTTTAAGGAAAAGGGTTCATTGGAGCTCAACTTTTGAAGACAGACAGGTACAATTTGGATCTACTGAATAAGAAGTCAAGTTGTCTGAGATAGAGGATGTAGACAGCAGGAACCAAGGAACAGGGTAATGAAGATGCATTTCAAAGTGTTTGGAGGAACTGAAAGTAAATCCATTTGCCTAATGTAAGGGAAGGGGATTAGAAAAATAAAAATTCACAGGTATGCTGAAGCCATATTGTGAGAGTTTTGAATGCCAGATTAGAGGGTTTGGATACTAGTCTATGATCCATAAAGAATCTCTGGAGGTTTATGAACAGTAGGATCATGATCAAGCCTATACCCCATAGAATAATCTGCCAGGACTATGGAGGATGTATTGCGTGGTGAAGAGGTTAGAAGACGAGATTCCATTTAAGAAGCTACTTCAGCAATGAGCTATTTGAGGACTGAGACAAAGAAGGTCCACATTAGGCATTTAGCAATGAAGACACAAAGAAGGAAGAGATGCAGAGGGTATGCTGTCAAAAGATTGACCGATCTTGGTTGTGGAAGACAAGGACAATAACGAACCAATGATAAAATGTGGAGAAAAAGAAAAATGAGCTGTAAATTGGCATTCCTCTTTTTTTTTTTTTTCTGAATGGAACCCTATACTAGCATTGTAGATGTGTTCACATAAAACTTTTGGACTTCAATTTGTTTATCTATAAAAGAAGGTAAGTAGTAATCACTGAGATGAGATAATAATAGTAACTGCTGTATTCAATGAAGCAAATGGATGCATTAGGGTCCTTGGTGGAATATGGCTGACCTAGATTCACCTATTCGAGTAAAGAGCATCAGAGCTAAATAGAAGCTTAGTGACCTGAGTAAGCAGCAGGTTTTACAAGTTAGGAAGCTGAAGTCCAGAGAGATTAAATGACTCAAGTGAGGCCAAACAACTAATAAGAGCAGAGTCCAGATGTCCTGCTTCCCAGGCCAAGGCTTTTTCACCACTTCACGGAGCCTCTTACTTTTAGAACTGATGTTTATTTAGGAAAATGATAGTCTCCTTGCAGCTGGGCTTGCCCAACCCATAACGGCCTTATGCTGTTCAACAGAGTCAGGCAAGGAGCAATGCTTCCTTCTTTCTTCGCATGAGAACAGCTGGGTGTCGGCTATTACAGACAGGGCTCTAGACAGATTCTCTGCTTTGTCCATCCTAGGATTCCAGCCTGTGTCTCAGAAAATTAAATAACTGTTGGGAAAAGCCACAGAGAACTGAAAAGACACACAGGAAAGAACTCCTTCCAAGGACAGAAAGAGGCCAAAATGTACTCACTTGGATTAAGTTGCATAAACCAGGTCTGGGAAAGAGAACATTGCTTGTGGCCTTGTCACTGTGTCTTCCATTTGAGTCACTGAATGAAGAGATTGTACCAAAGAGCAAATAAAACTGAAAAACTACTGATGCTCTGCCTTCTCTGTGAATGTGGAAATGCAAGGTGGAAGCCGGCAGGACGTCTATAGAACTGGCATTGGCAGCCACCAGGGCAGTGGGTACCTGAAGTGGCTATGTTAGTTATGGGTTGTATTGGCCACATGCCAACACCTCGTCACAAACATCAGCTCCCCTGGTTTGGGGCACTGACATCATCGATGTAGATATCAGCATCAGTAAACATGGTTCTACTTGGCATTAGGTAGCTTAGTTGTTACTTTTACGTTGCACCATGGTGGGGAACAAGTGGATATAAGTGACGAAGTACCAAGGGGATTTGTGGGAATTGTCTAGGGGACTCCTGGAATTCCTAGTGTGGAAATTAAGAGGAAAGAATTTCCTACAGAATGAGGTGGGGTGAGCTGGTAAATTCTCTTATTACCTAACATTTGTTCCATAGGTAAACAATAAAAATGAATGTAAACATGCTATTTTATTATTATTATTATTGTTGTTATTATTATTATGTTTGTTGTTTTGAAATAGTCTTATTATCTGGAACACTGATGGGGGCCTGGCCAGCTGGTGGGTTTATATTTCTGAATAATCACAGTTTCTGTAGAAATAGACCTCTTAAGAGTTAACCTTTTGTGTCATAAGATATACTGGTGAGTTCTATGGAGAAAGACCATTGGACTTTGACTTTTCTTTTGCTAGATCTCAGACAAGCTCTTTTTCCATATGTTGACCAGTAGAAAGGGCATAAGATTAAGAGTTAAAGACCTGAGTTTTAGACTTATTCTGCAATATGACATTAGGGGAGTTATTACTTTCTCTATCTGACAGTTTTATCTTTAAAAACAGAGATGATCATCTCTGCCTTAACTGATCTTTCTGGAATTTGGGTCCAATTCTGTTGAGTAAAATAAGATTTGTTTTAAATTGCATTTAACTATAGCAAATCTATTTTTCCATGCATATATGGACTTATTTCATAGCATTTGTAGTAACGTTTTCCAAACTGCATTCATCATAATATAATATCCATGAGATACTCCTTTATTAAATTACTTAGTCAAATGCTGAATTAAATGAAGTTAAATAAGTCTCGTTACTGAAAGATTTCTCTGAGCTTTTAAAATATACTTTGTCAGTATCCAAGAAAAGGATACATTATATAGGTTCTATCATCTAACTCAAGTGTTTCACAGAATACAAATTTGGGGAAATCTGTTTATAGTATTATTTGAATTTTTTGAAACACGCTAATGGACCATTCACTGAGGCTATTCTTCTTAAAAAAAAAAAGCATTTATTTGTCTAAGTCATGCCTACTGATGAATATATTTGAATGATGAGACTTTGCAATGCTTTGCTTATAATAGTGAATTGGAATATACTGATATTCTAAAGTTCTCAGTAAGTCCCGGAAAAGGTTTGAGCCTGCAGAGCAGCCATTGCTGGAAACTTTTCCCAAACAAGGGCTGTAAAAGCTTAATTTCACTGTTTTGTGGGACTTTCCAAAGTAATTACCTCTTATCACTTATATAATATCATTTTCCTTTATACTCTACAGGAACTGTAGAAGGCAGACCTCTTATTCACTATCTAAATAAAGCCAAATAAATAGACTAAATAAAAGTACCACAAGGCAGTCATTTTCATAATTAAAGAAAGAAAAAGCCACTGGAGAAGACCATTCCAACAGGGAAAGAATGAAGACCTATGAACTGAAACACTAGAAAAGATTTAACTTGCTTTTTTTCTTTTTTCAAAAGCCTAACCAAAGATTATAGTGTTGCATTTTTATAGAATGTATTCATTCATTCATTCCACAGACTCACCAACTCCCAAATGGCAGGCATTGCGGTAAGTGTAGAAAGTATAAAATAAATCAGATACATTCCCTCTTTTCAAGGATTTAGTGATCTTAGGTGGGAAATTTAGATGTAAGCAGTTTAATGCAATAATCATATGACAAGTATGGGTAATATAGCATAGAAAATGACAATGGACATTCAAAGGAAGTCACTACCAGTTCAGCTCAGGGGTGTTGGTATCATTTCACAGAGGTGCCAACAGTTGAGTTATAATTTGAGAGATGAACAGGACCTCATCAGGTGGAAGAGTGAGCATGCCTTTTCTGGTGAAGAGAAGGGCTTTAAAAGAATGCAAGCACATGAATAAGTTTAATGTGATATAGCAAAGGTGTTGCTGAAGTATGGCATCTATGGGGATACAAATGGAGGATGATAAAACGGAATTGAAGCATAGGTTAGCCCCAGACTGTGAAGGGATTTTATTACTTTCTTCCCTAAATTAAGAATTTTGCACATTTTGTTTTATGCATTAGGATCTACTGTCTGATTTTATTTGTACACTTCTTTGTAGCAGAAAAACATGAAAAAAATTGTGCCTTAAAAGGTTAACTCTTATACAATGTATAGAATAGGTTAAAGAGAGGATGAGAGGTGAAGGAAAAAGACCAGTTCACCGGAGTAATAATCTCCAGTGAGAAATAATTAGAGCTTGAACTAAGATTGTGGCAAAACAGATAAAAGAAAAAGGAGTCAAGATACACTGATGAGGTTGGATCTGAATGTTGGGGGTGAAAAACAATTGTAAATAACCCAAAGATTTCTAGCCTAAGCAACTGGATGATGTCATCTATTGCTTGGGCATATAAGAAAGGGAGTAAGTTGTGAGAGAAAGCAGGAAGTTCAGTTTTGAACATGTTGTATTAGAAATTCCTGTAGGGTAGCCAGGATGTCTTCTAGGCAACTAGAGATATGAAACTCGGGTTTGGGAAAGCTACGTGGACTAGAAATATTGTTTGGGTGATCACTGAGGTATAGAGGAAAACTGAAGTCACAGGTGTGGATAAGGCCACCTAGCAGGAGCATGGGAAGGGAGGAATGCTAGGAAAGGAGATGAAGAAGAGGACTCCTAGTGATAGAAAAACCAGAAAGGAGCTGCGGGAAATGCATGTTCAAGGAGGAGGGAGTGATCAGCAGTGTTACATTCCTCTGAGATAGGAAATAAAATAAAGACAGACTGTCTCTTTGGAACTTGATAATTGCTAGTGATCTCAGTAAATGCAGTTTCATAGTAGTGATGGGACAAACACCAGATTATAGTGGGTTGGAGAATGGAGGGTGGTGGGGAAAGCAATAGTCAGCGATTTGGAGATGATTGGAAAGAGATGGAGCAGGGTCGAGGAAGGAGTGCATTGAAAAGGAGACAAAGGCGTGTTTATAGACTTAGGACAAAACCCAGGAAGAGAAGACTATTGCAGATTCAGGAGAGAGTATTGATATGGAACCCCTCTGTGTACACACATGCTTTAAAATTACATCTACCAGCTTAAACCATAGCCTTGCAAGGAACTGAATAGTAGCCAATTAAAAGTGAAATTAAATCTATAGCAAGATCTACCTGGGTGGGGATAATGTATTTTGTTTTTAAAACCCAAACAAAAATAATTGCGAACTTATGAACCATTTAAAGTTCTTTTTTTATGCCTCCACAAACTATTCAAGTTAACAGGGGAAAAATAAAGTTTCTAAATAAAGTCTTCCCCTAGGATCGCATTTTTGACTTGCCAAGCCAAACGAACCAAATCTTTTGTTTCTCTAGCAATCTTGCTTCCCAAGAAAAATACACCTGCGAGTATCAGGGGCCAGGTTTTCCTCACCCTCAGCCAACATTTTTTTGCCCCTCAAGCAACGTGAGAGGGCACTTCTCCCTTGCACTCTGCTATCCCTCAGCCAAGAAGGTTAAGCAAATGTACATTCAAGCAGTCACATCACGCTCTTCAGTTTGGAAGTGAAGTAATTGCCCCCTCATTTGCTCCTGCGGATGCTCAGTCTATGAAGTGATTCCTTTCGCATATTCCAAGGATATATAGTTTGAGGAGTCCTGACAGCTCTGGCATGGTAGCACGCAAGTTACCATGTGTTACTGCTTGTGATAATAGCTATTGTCTGTACCATCTAATTATCTCGTCTGGCATTCTACAATCAGTCATTCTTCCATGGCCTGATGAGAAGCAAACTCTTCATATTTTATGTGCATCATGGAGACACTAATTCCCTAAGTGCAAAACCCAGACACTTTATGTGAAGTTTTGGCATGTAGGCAGGCTTTGTAAAATTCCAAGCTGTGGAAACTTTACCCAGTGTATTTTATTTTGGAACTTTGGGGTTTTTTAAAAAATAGAACTAAAAGAGGCTAGCTCTTGAGATTATTCTAGTATCTAGAAGTTCTCATACACCTAGACGTGGTTAATTTGTGGTGAGTTTCTCTACTTATTAAAGGGGAAAAGGGGGACTTAACAATTTGTGAATGCCTACTATATGCTATACACCATGAGCAGTGCCTCATTTGCCTGATTTCTGTATTTTTCACAACAATCCTGAGATATTTATCTCTAGGTAGATGATAGCTAGATAGATGATAGCTACATAGATACAGATAGATAGATAGATATATTGATATAGAGATACACAAACTGCAGTAATTTCTCTAAAAATTAAGACTTAAGTTAAATAATTTGTTTCATATATCACATCTAGTGAAGGATAGAACTGACAGCTAATTCCCTCTCTGCCTGAAAATGCCTAATGCCTTCTTCTAGTGTCATTTTAAGGTATCTCTTGGTTTCACAGAAACCAAAATATTGGATCTATACAGAAGTAGAGAGTAGCATTAGGAAAGAACCATTGATGGACCCTATTACTCACTGCATGAAGTACAAGCACCTCAAAAAGCTCCCCAGGTCCTCCTCGATCCAATTTCCATTCTTGTTAGACCTCCTTCCGCCCAGTATCTTAGCTTCCATCACTGACTCGACAGAAACCATGACCTAGACAGGTTTGCAATGCCTTCTCGTCTCTCCCTCTACCTCAGCACTCCCTTCTGAGCTCAGTTCATTGCTCTTTTTCCATGAAGCCAGCTAGCCATGTGTACATAAGCCTTCAATGGGCCTTTCTTTCTCTGCTCTTGTTTCACTTATGGAGGGTTACAGAGAGTTTAAATTATATGAATTTATACTGCTGTATATTTTTACCCATCTTCTCCCTATTTTCCTTGTCTCCTTACTAACCTTTTTTTTCTTTAACATTGTCTACTACTTGACATGAGTTGAGACCTATAGCAAGGAAGAAAGTGCTCAATAATACTTTTAGATGCATAGAAGTCTACCTGATTTTGTGGAAGTGCTTGGGATGGAAGAAGGGAAACAGAAAATTATGTAGGAAAAAGAATTTTTAATTCTTGAAGTGTGAAGCCATGGCAAAGCTCCATAAGCTTGCCATTTAATGTGGACACAAACACATTTTTGACAAGCTAAGGCTCCCTTTCTCTTGGCTACAGAAAACAATTGAAGTCTCATCTGCCCTGTCAGCTTGTGGGGAAAGAAGCCCAACAGAGGCTAAGACATCAACAGCTGTGAGCAATACAGTAGCAGGTAAGCATCCCAGGGGAGTTTGCTGGATATCACCTACCGGCATTTGGCACCCATTTCCAACCGATTCTGTAGCCTCTTATATCACAGGGGCCAAAAGCCCAGACCCCCAGACTCGCTCACACACAAGCTTTTGTTACCGTTTAATGGCAACAAACCTTTGAACAAGATGTGGTGACAACTTTGCTGAAGTCTCCTCGTCTATGGGTACAGCAACATTTTCCTGACACTTTGCACCAGAGAGTCAGCAAAGTTAGTGGAACCTCTCCCAACCTTTGCTCTTTCATCCCTTCCAACCCTTTTCTAGCACATGTTTCCCTTTATTACATCCCTTTTTAGTTTGAAATTCCTAGAATGGTTTCCATTTTCTTCATTTGCACGGAAAAGGACTTGAGCTAGAATGGAATCTCTACTCCACCCTCAGTGAGAAAGTCTAAGAACAAGAAATAGTTACAACTAAAGGTATCTGGCTTTTATGATAAGTCAGATACTTCCCCCGCTTCCATCTTCACACTGAGCCTTTTTCTCTGTTATACACTGCTATGAATAAATTGTGTCTCCACCTCCCACTCCCCCAATTCATATGTTGAAGCTCCAAACCCTAATATGATGGTATTTGGAGATGGGGCCTTTGGGAGGTTAGGGTTAGATGAGGTCATGAGGGTGGGGGCCCCCGGCCTCATGAGGGAATTAATGATGAGAGAGAGAGAGAGAGAGAGAGAGAGAGAGAGAGAGAGAGAGAGAGAGAGAGAGAGAGATCTGGCCATGTGAGGACACACAGCAAGAACGCAGCTGTCTATAAGCCAGGAAGAGAGCTCTCACTAAAAAACAATTTGGCCAGCACCTTGATCTTGGACTTTCGGCCTCCAGAACTGCAAGAAAATAAATGAGTGTTGTTTAAGCCACCCAGTCTATGGTGTTTTCTTATATCAGCCTGAGCAGATTAATACAACAAGGATTATAATTTGGAATGCACTGAGCCTATTTCCCTGCTTTCATTCTAGCTCCTCCTATTACAATGGAGCTGCTGACACCTGCACTTTATCACTCCCTAGCTAGACCAGAACAGCCATCAGGAGTGGCCTGTGCTTCCATATGGATTTGAGATACATTCTATATTCTCAAGTGACCCCAGAGTCTGCCCCAGGCTAGTCTACTGCATCATTTGCAGACAGGAAGATTGCTGGGACTTGCCCTGATGCAGAGAACAATCAAGAACTCACCCTCAAGTGATGGTTACTTTTCCCTATCCTCCATTTCTTCTAGAGCTTGGGCTAAGGGTAGACATCATTCCTGAAGATATCATGGCGAGCAATGACTCCTGTAAATGTCCCTCCTCTTTTCTTTAACAGAAGTATGCCACTAAAGCTAGAGTGGTATCTCTTGTGCCCTGGAAATGGAACTACTGTCAACCTTCCTAGAGAGTAAGAGTTGAGGCTTACCAGAAGGGCCAAAGCCCTGGAAGAATCCCATGTTTTTCAACTCAGGCTTCTACTCCCCATCTCTTTAGACATTCTACATAAGCACCAGTGAAAACACTGCATAGATTTACTTCTTTTTTTTTTTTTCAGTTGAGCCATCCTGTAGATTTACTTCTTGCAGCCACCCTTAAACTCGAAGATTGGGAGGAGTGCCTTCACCCTGATGATCCAAAATTTCTGTGCAGGAGAAAAGTAGAGTTCTTCTATGGAAACATTGAGAAAGCTAACTGATAGAATGTTGGAACAAAAATCAGGAGTGTTATACTCATCTGCAGCTCTCAAAATAGAAATCCTCCCTCCTGATGGGGAGAAGTTTGTGATCATGCCTGACCTTTAACTGGTAAGAAAAATGGAATGAATCCACCAATGAGATGGAGACAAGCTAAAGAGGAAAGGAGGCCACCCTATATTATAATCTTTCAGTAAGTAAAAACTATATAAAATGTAAACAGTTGGATTAGGACTACATAAATCTATTGTGGGAGTCTCCATTCTATATTTACTTGAAAGAATCATTATTAGTCATGATAGGATGTGCAATTACTTAGGGAGAATCCAAAATTATCAAGCATCCTCAACTATGTCCTTGGGAATCCCCAATACGTCTCTATTTTAGGCCTACTCTATATTACTGCATATGGGTTTGACCATAAATCTCTATGCTGGTGAGCTGTACTAGATTACAAGTGCAGCATTAGACCTCACTGTCCTGTTTAATGGAATAGCTTGCAGAGGAGGGTGAAGGTTAGGAACTGGTTTATCATACATAGAACATACATTCAGATATGCTGCTCCAGATGAAAGACAGGAGAGACCCTATTCAAAATTCTGGATATCACTCTGCCTTTCCAGTAGGGGTAGCTGCTGAGCTGCCAAAAGATGACATGCTAGTAGAGACGTTCTTTCAAGCTGGGTGGGGAACTTTTCAAGATCTGTTCCAAAATTTCCCGTTTACTTCTAGCCACTCGCCCTAAAATATTGTGTCTTCCAGCCATGCATAGCTACTCATCATTGTGTTACCACATCCAAATTTGCTTTTGTTCATGTTGTCCTCTCTCTGCCAGGAATATTATCTCCTTCCCATTCTTTATAGTCAGTTCAGATATGACCATTTCTGACCAACTATCCCAGAACCCGCAAAGCAGAACAAACCCTCCCCTAGACAATGTGTTCTATCGTCTATCTATCTATCTATCTATCTATCTATCTATCTATCTATCTATCCATCCATCTATCTACCTATCTACCTACCTATCACCTACCTACCTACCTACCTACCTACCTACCTATCTACCTAAACTGTCTACTTATCACTTATACTGTGTTGCAATTGTTTCCTTCCCTACTCATGCTCCATCTGAAATGTGACATTTCTGAGGGCAAGCTCATGTCGTTTTCACCTCTTATCCCAGAACCTAGCCTAGTTCCTGTTACATAGACACCCCTCTAGACAAGGAAAATGACACCATTAAGATATCATATCAGGATTGCTCAAAGAATCCATGTTCCAAAAGATACCATGAACTGAGGGCTGAGAGGATTTTGATGTTTAACTACCCATACAGGGGGTAAGAAACATAGTTCCCACTGGATTCTATAGGCAAAGCATACTGGTAAGTATGAGGCAGCGATTCCCATTTGAGCCAGTGTCCTCACTTTGAGGAGGTGCATTGTTCACAGGATAGAACTGGGGACACTGAACAGTTAACAGGATTAGAAACACATAAAAGAGAGGTACTTGAGGTGCTGAGGACATTCCATGGACAGACACTCACGCATGTCTGAAGGCAATGAGAATTGTCATTCCAGGCAGAGGAAGCCTAGGTCTGTCTTGAGTCATCACTCCAACAACAGAGCTGACTTTGCTTACAGGTTAATCTTACTGGTGCTTAAGGAATTAGTCCCCACTGACTTCTTTCACTACCAGGTAGTTTTAGATGAGGGGAGGGGGAACCGAGAGAGAAAGAGAGAGAGAGATGAGAGAGAGAGAGAGAGAGAGAGAGAGAGAGAGAGAGAGAGAGAGAGAGAGAGAGAGAGAGAGAGAGAAGAGATTTCAAGAATCAGAATTCTTATAACAAGGAAGAATTTCTACATCAAAACCTAGATCTGTTTGTGCCAAGTGTGAAAAGGCATGAAATAGCTAGGCATGAGCTATTCCCCAAAGACTTGTCTTTTACTAGAAAGAACTTTGTAAATGTTAATAGGTACTAGATGAGCTGGAAGCAGATTTGCTCTGGGCCCAGAGACATAAAATAATCATCACTTTGTTTGTCTGATTCAAAATGGGCTTAGTATTGATTTGCATTATAAGAATTCCAAATTCCCCCACTCTGGGAAAGGAATCCAAACCCACTATTTTTCATTCCTTGTTGCTTTCTGCACATGAGGCTTCTTTGAAATTCTGCACGAAATGTGGAGAAGAATACATGTGAGAAAAAGCCTGGCAAAATATTGCATCTTCTTCCCTTGCCTGGTTGCACCCCAAACACTAGAGGGTGAGTTTCATTTCAGGTGGTTCTCAAAGGCATGGCTAGAGTCCAGCCAATACACAAAGGGAGGAATTTCGATTAATTCATAGTCATGTACTCATAACAATGGATTACATATATAATGGTGGCCCCATAAGATTGCAATGGAGATGAAAAATTCCTATCGCCTAGTGAAGTCAAAGTTGTAGCTGTTATATTGACAGAGCCCAATGATTACAATTGCCTGCAGTATTCAGTGCAGTAACATGCTGTACAGGCTTGTAGCCCAGGAACAATAGGCTATACATATAGCCTTGGTGTGTAGTAGTCTAGACCATCTAGGTTTGCGAAAGCGCACTCTGTGATGTTCGCATGATGATAAAATCGCCTAATGAGGCATTTCTCAGAATGTATCCCCATCATTAAGCAATGCATGACTGTAGTCCTAAGAAAGTTTGATAGAGCAGGTATGGTGTGTACCAGAGGGCTCACCATTACTACATGGGACTTAAGATGCACCTTAACACTACATTGTATGTTGTAAAAACATTGAGCTTAGAATTTTAGAGTGAAAAGGACTTCAGAGGTTGTCTTCCCCCTGCTTTCCAGTTAAGGATCAGACAGTGAGTCAGCAGTGCTGAGGCTAGAAACCTCATCTCTTGACTTCCACTGCCATGCTTGTCCCTCTCTGCTGCAAACTCTCTCCAACACAGAATACTCTGATTTTTTAATCTTTTACATGTATAATATGAATGTAATGCATGCATAGCAAGCCTGTTTTGTTCATTCTTGAATTCACCAAATAGTAATTCTCTATTTGCCAGGACTGTTCTAGTTGTTGCTTGGGATATTTCAGACTAAGGCAGGCTACAGGCTCTACACTTAGAGTGTTTTTATATTCTAGTGGGACGTTTAAGGCATGTGTACTAATGCCCACCTGACAGATCAGAAAATGGAGCAGGGGGGAAAAGAGGTGGCTAATTAATGACAGACATGGCACTAGGATTTAGAGTTCTTGCCCCAGGTCTTCCTTAGAATGCATGTAAATCCGTGGTTTCATCTCAAAATGTATTCAGAACCACAGGAGGTGGAAAATTGTGTTCATACAGTACTTCTGATTTAAGTCAGGCAGAAATATGCCTGAGGATGGAGGCTGTCTGAGGAGGAAGAACCAGAAGTGTTTTAGTTAAAAAATGCAGGTATATTAAGTTGACTTCTAAGTTTGTGTCATTTTGTTTTCTTGGTGATTGTTATGGGTTGAATTATCTTCTCTCAAAATGATGGAAGTCCCAGGTATCTCATCTGACCTTACTTGGAAATAGGTTCTTTATAGACAGAATCAAGTGCAAATGATACCGGTAGAGTGGACCCTAATCCAGCAAGACTGGTGTTCTCATGAAAAGGGAAAGTTTGGGCACAGAGACACTCATGGAGGAAGATGACGTGAAGACACAGGGAAAATGCCATTTACCAGCCGAGGAATGCTTCATGCCCCCAGAAGCTAGGAGGCATAGGATTCTTCCTCACAGATTTCAGAAAGAACCACCTTGATTCCAAGATGCCAACACCTTAATGCTGGCCTTCTAGCCTCCAGAATTGTGAGGCAGTAACTCTGTTGTTTGAGCCATCCAGTTTGCAGTATTTTGTTATGGCAGCCCCAGGAAACTAATGCAGTAATCCTAGCCTGCCCATTTATTTCATGTCTTATAAAATAAAATCACTTTTATATGACAAAAAATTTTCCACACGCCACCGAATTCTCCCACATTTCTCAGGGCAGGGACACAGACTTGCTAAAGTTAGAGGTAGAAGATAAACAGGTTTCAGACAAGCATTATACTGATAGAGACTGAGGGACTGTCTGTCCCACCCACCTCCCCCCGCCAGCCACTTTCATAGCTCTGGGCAACTGCCTGTACATGACGGAGACCTAACCCCAGAGATAAAGGAGGTCTGTTCTCTTACTGTTTATTGTTAAGTCAGATATTTTCAAAAGTTTTAGCTATATGACTCATGCAGTTAACAAACCCACACAATGTGAGAAGATATAAGGGAAGGAAATATTCTGATTTCATTTGTACCAAAAAAAAAAAAATCTCCAAATTGATGATGAATCACAGAAGAAAAATATAAACTTTCCTTTCTAGTGCACTATCTTTGAAATTCACAGAGAACAGGTTGTTCTTATATGCTCTCAGATGCCACCAGTACTTCATTCATTCATTCATTCATTCATCCATTCATTCGTAATTATAAATCAGTGTCAAATTTAGGGATGACTAAGTTTGGCCACGGAAAAGGATGAAAAGTATATCAGCCTGTTGGGCAGAGTCAGATTCTTCACGAAATCTCTGGTACATAGTAGATGCTCTCATCATAATGTTTGTTGAATTGAAAGAAACTAAAAAAAAAAAAAAAAAAAGTGAAATAGACCCTTCTTTATTATAAGTCAGAAAGGTGTGGAGGGGCGAGAAGGTAAACTGGAGAGATAAGATGTACTGTGATGAGCGCACCTACGTTATAATAATTAAAGTCTACATTATAATCTGTCTCACTGCGCGGGGTCCCTGACAGCCATCTCAATACACATGATGGTTTACAGTGGCCTTGCTGAGATGCCCGCAGGAGAATGCTTGAAAATATCCAGTTGGCCTTTTGAGCTCCTTTTGCTTGGCCTGCTCCAAACTCTTTGGAGTGTACTTCCTCTTGTAATAATGGCCTTTGAGCCATTCTCTACTGCTCGGGCCCACTTCTGCTTCTTTGAAATGTATTTGTTTTTCTTCTAATAAACTCCTTTTCTGCAACTTTACCTCTCGAGTCTATGTCTCCATTCTTTGGCTCCATGAGACCACAATCCCAGCACACATACAATCACTCATTAAAAAAAATCCTGCTTCAGTAGCTTCTAATAGTATAACTTCATATTTTACTATTTGAGGTTCTTATTTCTATTATATATTAAGTTGAAAGCTAAACCCTAAAATGTGTTTTAATGTCCCTATTATAAAAATTTCAACATCACTAATATCACTCTTAATGTCGCTATTATAAACTAATAATTTGAAAAAACAAGAAAAAAGAAAGACAGTGTCCAGTTATATGATGGTATCTGGAGAAGTTCATTTTCTAAACCTTTCAAGTGCCTGTATTTGAACTAAGACTTTCCATTCCCCTTGTACATCTCAGAATTGCCACAAAGCTGGTGTTGATACCTGCAGTCTCAGTCTCCTCTACCACTCTACTCAGTTCCGTAGGTGATACACAACACAACACAAGTTAAAGTCAGGAAATCAGTCATTTTTACTCTGGACCTATATTGTCCCTGGTGTCCTTATTCTCTTAGGAAGAGTTGACCTGGTGATCTATTCAAAAGCTTTCTCTGTCTTGGTGTGTTCACTGTGGAATCATTTTTTTCAGTGTGCACCTTTTTCTTTCTCAGAAGAACATGATGGCTATGAAAACAAACTTTGGAGCCCAAGTTCAAATCCAAGTTCTGTCACTCACCAGCTTTGTGACCTGGGAAGTCATCTAACCTCTCTATACTCAATTTCCTTGTGTTTCTAACAGGGCTAATAGCAATGCCTCTGTCATAAAGTTGTTTCAAATATTAAATGTGTATTAAATATATATTAAATGTATATTTAAGTATTAAATGTAAATGGACATAAAGTGATTAGAACTGTTTCTGCTAAATAATATCCACTCTACAAGTATGTGCAGTAATTATTACTCTACTGTGTCACTAGAAATGTACAAAAAGCAATACAGAACAATATTAAGAAGAGACTTAGGAGTCTTCCCGTTGTCAACTAAAAGAAAATGAAAACTGATAGCTGTTGACACATCTATTTTCATGCTGGAGACTTCAGCAAGGAAGGTCTTTTGTGGCAAAATACACTGTCCTTCACTAAGGAAAAGGGGGCAAAGTACTTGTAAAATTTTAAATATTAATAGCAGGCTCTTGCTGAACACGGCTTTCCAGTTCAGCACTTGAGGCAGATGGTAAAAGCCACATGCTTGTGGATTTTCCCACTTTTTCCACACTCGCAGACTCACAACCACTTTTGGTGCCCGTGGTTTAACCTCTGTTTCTCTAACTCCTGTTTATGAGTCAAGCGGTTTCATGTCATCAGATTGATGGGGAAAGTGTGAACAGGGGATAAGGATGTGGAAGCAGTTTCCACACTGGGCAGGACCACAGTGTGCCAATGAATGCTAAAAAGGAAAAAAAGAATTCAAAGCCTTTGGGCTTTGAGGGCTTGTGTTTAGTTAACTTGGAGAGCTTGAATGCAATCAGAGGAGCTATCTGAGTTTTTAAAAGGCATTATTAATTGGAGTATAAATACAGGTCTCAGTGTTTGTTGGAGGAGGCTGAGGTGACAGTGGTAGCCCAGCAGGGAGGGACAGGGGTCAGAGGCCGGCAACTGAATTCTTGCTAATCTCTCTCTCTTTCTGCTTGGAAAGAGCATAGGTTAAAATTTGCCAATAATGGCAGCATCCTGTCTGGTCATGACAAAGCTCAGTAATGAGGGCAGCAAGGACACTGTGAACCCTACAAAGCTGTTTGTTTCAACTGGCATGTTTATGCAACAATTTGCTGATGAAAGCGTCTGGAGAAAAATCCTATTCCTTATTCTTTGCTCCTGCTTGACCCAGCAATGTTAAGTCTCAGGATTCCATGAAATCATGGTTGGTCAGAACTCCCAAAGCCCTCAGAGATTTCCCCCCACCCCCACCAAATTTCAGAGGCAGAGAAACAAAGCTTAAAGAGGTCAAGTGACTAACCACAAGCTAGTGAAAAGGCTGGGACTGAAATCCAGTTTTTCTGGCTCCTAAAGAGGAGATCTTTCTCCTTCCCCACTGTCCCTTCTACACCTCTCTGAATTCTGCTGGGAGTATGCTGCAGAATTGTTGGAAAAATAGATTTATTTTGTTTTGTTTTTAAATCTCTAAATTACCCACAAAGATAGTTGGCAGCAATTCCAGGGTCAAAGACAAAGTTCCTCCCTGGGGATGCGGGGATATCCTTTCTCCTTGACCTTATTGTGTTATTACCAAAGAAAGTGGATCACACTTCCTTTTTTAGGAAGACTGAAGAGCAGAGCAGTATTGAGGGAAAAGGTGGTTTATGAAGAAGCTCCATGTAGAAAAATTGTCTTAACTTCCCTGTCTGAGTGTTTTCAATATTTAACTAAAGTAATCAATGGATCTTTCAGAAACTGCAATCTACCTTTGCTATGGTTAAAACTGACACCTCCCAGGATGGCCCAAGTGGCTCAGTTGGTTACGAGTTTGCTTAAGAGCATGAGCTCTGAGCAACAGGGTCACTGGTGGGATTCCCACATGGGCCAGTGAACTGTACCTGAGCTGAGCTGCCGCTGAGCTGGCAACAGGTGGCAGGATGGTTCAGCTGGTGAGAGCACGTGCTCCTAACGACAAGATTGCCTGCCTGTTCCATGGTGGGCTATGCCCGTCGGCAACTGAGACTGAACTTGGCACCTTGAGCTGAGCTGCGTCCTGGATGGCTCAGTGGATAGAGCGTGTGCTCTTAACAGCAAGGTTGCTGGTTCGATTTCCGCATGAAAAATAAATAAATAAATAAATAAATAAATAAATAAATAAATAAACAAAACGAAAAGAATGACTTCTCCCTCATTTACCTCATTTTATCTTATTGCTAACCTAGCACCATTTCTCCTTATGCAGAATGCATCTAATTTTTCTTTCCATTCCTCTTTACAGACCAATATTTCTAAGCTTCTCACTACAGTAGCTTCCATTATAACCCCTCTAGTATATCTACATCCTTCTTAAATTGTATTATACTTAACCAGGCATATAATTACATCTGAAGCATTCCCAGGAAGAAAGTGAGACAGTAAGAATATAGTAGTTATTCATGTACATTACATAACATGCAAATACAAGCAAAATACATTTGGCAATTTTCTGCTTATGAGGTGGGGACATGTTGGGACTTCCATTGAACTCAGTACTGAACTGACTCTATAGTTTTCCCCCTCACAGCTGAAATACTATTAATTCCTTCTTTTTTCAATCCACTCATTAATACCTTAGTTCCCAAAATAATTTAAAGGAATTTCATAATGGAGGTAACATTTGAAAAAAGGATTCAAAATTCAATAGATGAAAGATAGAGATTATTTTCAAATTTTAGATAATAATCAAATTAAGCCTAAGATTACCTCTGAATTTCCTGGAAGCAATGTAAAAAGAGAAAATTTTCCACTTTAAGTACTTTTAAAGATTACTTTGATCCAGAAGAACAAACAAGATAAAAGTATCTCTGCTCATAGCTCTTTGCTTGAATTTTCAACCAATGATCCAACACTTCGATAAATTCTACACTTGAAAGGCCTTTGAAAATAGGCTTCATTTCTTATAGCTAGTTTTTACTTGATTAATGCTGGTTGAATGAATGAATGTTACTTTGTCTGATTTTCTAGAAACTTTGTGTCAGGTCTTCAGATTTTCTTAAAATATCAACTAACTACATTCATATTTAAACTGTTTAGACTTCTTACTTCTTAACTGAGTGTTAGACATCCTTGGTTCATCAAGTGGGCTATGAATATATTTGTATATTTTTAAATTTCATTTTGTAAAGGGGTTTGTAAGGATACTTGCTTTGGGTGGTTTATCTGAGGTTGACATAACCCTACCCTGATCTATATGACACCTTCCATGACAGCTAAGGATCAGGATAGAGTGGAACAAGGCCAGTGGTTAGCTCCAGAGCTGAGGTGATGGCAATGACCTAGCATATTAGTTGGTCATTTTTAAAAAATCTTGATGTTTAATGGCTTGTTCTTTAGGCCAAATCAATATAACCTTTATCAAAAACTTTGATATCAAAGGGGCATCTTCAAACACCCTTGATTGTCTTCACATGAAGAAACACTTAGAAATGAGCATGCACGATATACATAATCTATTAAAATATCATTTTATTTTCATTATAAGTTGACCCCAAGTCCGTTAACCAATATAGTTTTTGCTCTTCTCATCCATATAGCAATAATAAACAAAATGTTTTAAAAGACATAGCTAAAAAGATATAGCATGCTCAAAAGCAAAATAAATGTTTTAATAAACTAGAAGTAGAATTAAAATGCAAAGCATTGAACGTGATGAAAGTCACATCCCTGCTGGTCTGTGCACCCAACAATAGGCGTAGTAACCAAGTGTTAGCTCAAAGGAAACCAGTATGTGCTAAAAGTAGTCTGTGCAAAGTAGAGGACAGGTCCAGGTTACTGATTGAAATCATGTCAGTATTTTGACATGACAGGCTCGCCTACATGTCAAGATAGGTCTTTAAAACAGCTGTTGGCCTGTTGCTTGGGCCTGTGGCATTATAAAATATTGTAGGTTTAGGAGACAGAAATACTAAGACACAGTGTTATGACCAAGGACTAAGCCAAACTGCTAACTAGCCTCATGACTGTATCTGGAAGAGTCCAAAGTTATTGTGGTTCAGAAACCCCAAAACATCATTTTAGGCCCTGGTCTTAAAAAGGGAGCCCAGGGGGGCTTGGCACACATTCATATAAAATGGGAGACTGCTGAGGTGTGAAGAGAGGAAACTTAACAAAGAGAAGAAGAAGAAAAACAAGGCAGCAAACACAACCAAAATACCTCATTAAAAATGATTTTGCAAATCAGAAATCTAAAATCTAACACTAAAAAATCAGTGTGATGATGAAGAGAAGCAGTAAAGAGATAGTGACTGAGAAGTATTCTCTGTTGAAAAAATGCACAAGACTTTAAATTAAAAGAGTATTCCAAATACTGAGAGGAAACATTTAAAACAAATTTAAACAAACACATATTTTTGTGACACTAAGAAATACAAAATACAAAGATGAATGTAAAATCTATTAGAGAGAGGAGACTTGGACAAAAGAAGAAAAACTGAAGGCATTATCTTAAAAGAAAAGAAAGAGAGAGAGAGAGAGAGAGAGAGAGAGAGAGAGAGAGAGAGAGAGAGAGAGAGAATAATTGTTCAAATCAACAAGTAAGAAAAAAAGAAACAATATACCTAAGAGAACTAGATGGCAGGTAATGGTAAAGATAAGGGCAGACACTAGATGAATTAAAAAACAAAGATACAGTAGGTGAGACCAGTAAAAATCAATAGGTGGTTATTTAAAAACTGACAAAGTAAGCAAAGTTTGGTAAAACTGATTAAAAAAGAAATCATAAATAAACAATACCAGAACCATAAAGAAATAATAACTGAAGATAGGTTGAGATTTTATAAACAATGAGAAAATGTCATGAACAATTCTGTCAATAAATTTGCAGATCTAGTTAATATGAATACCATTAAATTAAATTAACCATTAAATAAATTGAATTGATAACCAAGTCTCCTCCCACAAAAAACAATACGCTCAGATAGTTTTACAGATGAATTTTCTCAAGCAATCATGAGATAACTTGTATCTGTACAAACTGGTCCAAATACAGGAATAGGAGAGACATATGAGCATTTTATATGGTTAATATAATTGAAATACCAAAACTAGGAAAGGAAAGTACAAGAAAATAAAATTATTGGGTTGGCCGAGTGGTGCGGTGGTTAAGAGCTGGCTTGGGACACCAGCGGCCCTGGTTCGGATCCCACATATGAGGGCCAGTGACACTGCCCTTAAAAAATATATATATAGATCTATTTCACTTACAATATACCTCAAAAATCCCAAATAACAACACCCAATGTAATATACAAAAGATGCATTATAGAAGTATACACCCAAAACTTACATGATCTTATTAACCAATGTCACCCCAAGAAATTTAATAATTTTTTTCTTCTCTTTCTTTTTTTTTTGAGGGCAGTCACTGGCCCTCAAATGTGGGACCGAACCGGGGCCGCTGGCTTCCGAAGCCAGTGCTTAACAATATACTTAAGAGAACTAGACCGCGCCACTTAGCCGGCCCTAATAATTTTTTTAAATTAGTAAGTAGAACTCATCAGTGAATATAAAAACATCACATAATATCCAAATAGTGTTATTCTCAGAAATCCAAGAATGGTCCAATATCAACATATCTATTAATGTAATATATCACAATTACAAATTAAAAGAGAAAAATATTATTTTCTCAATAAATGCAAATATTTGATAGTTCAACATGCATGTGTAATACAAGTACTTACCCTACTTACTGTACAAAGAAGCTCTCTTCATTTGCTGAAGGTATCCATTAAAGATCTGCATAAAAAACATATTTAAAGGTGACATTTTAAAAAAATTTTCCACAAAGTTAGGAACAAAGTAGGCTGCTCAATGTTGCCTCATACACTGTATTCAACATTCTACTGCAGGTTCCATCAATGTGGGGAGACAAGAAGAGGCACAAAATGAAGGAAAATCATAAATGAGAAAACAAAACAGAAATAGACTCAGTGATATAGAGAAAAAAACAATGGTTGCTAGATGGAAGGGGTCTGGGGGATGGCGGAGAAGGTGAAGGGATTAGAAAGTACAAATTGATAGTCACAAGTAATCATGGGGATGTGAAAATACAGTATGGGGAATATAATCCATATGTTGTAAATATTATATAGGGTACCAAATGGCTACTGGACTTATCAGGGGATCACTTCATAGATGGTGTAGATGCCTGACCACTGTGCTGTACACCTGAAACTCAAGTAGAATAATACTGAATGTCAAATATATATATAAATAAATAAATAAATAAATATATATATATATATATATTCATGGGATGTAAAGCACAGCATAGGAAATATAGTCAATGGTATTGTAATAGCTATATACGATGTCAAAGGGGTAGTAGACTTAAAGGGGTAGTAGACTTGGGGGGGTTATCACTTTGTGAGGGGTGTAAATGTAATCATCATTTTGCTTTGTATACCTGAAACTAAAAAAGAAAGAAAGGAAGAAAAAGAAACCAAGGGTCAAACTGTCTCTATTTGTAGTGAATGTGATTGTCGTTGTGGAATATACAAGAGAATCTATCAATGAATTTTTAAAAACTAAGAGGATTTCTCATTACTATTCATTAAAAGGTCAACAAAAAATCATTATTCAAAAATGCAATGGGAAAATCAATTCCACTCACAACTGCAACAAAAACTTAAGTATAACTAAGAGACATACAAAACCTTTATAGGGAAAATTACAAAACATTACTGAAGAAAATAAAGAAATGGAGAGATATAATATTTTCATGAATAGGAAAACTCATGATTGTAAAGATATATTTTTTACAATTTCAATAAAGAGAGAAGATTTGCCTTATCTAAAATCAATACTTTGTGTAAAGCAATGAGTATGATAACTTGTTATGAGCTCAGGTATAGGCAAATAGACAACTGGATGAGAATAAAAATTCTAATGAGAGACTCACATTTAAAAAATAATAATAATTTTGGATACAAGAAAAAAAATAGTGCTCCATCTTCCCACATCCCAGATCCTCTATAGCACAATTTAAATGCCAACATTCATGGTTTTACATACAGGGAAAATTTAGGTTCTTTATTTTTTTGGAACCTCAGAGTACTAATTGGTATCAGGCCTCCTTAAGCTGACCATCTCTAAGTTATTTTGATCCTGCTAAGTACTTTTCCTTCATGAGACTTCCTCTTCTCTGACTACCATGACACTATACTTCCTGGTTCCTAGTTCGCTTCGTGAGTTGTTTCACTGGCTGCTTTTCATCATCTCCCTCCTTAAATAAGCATTTCTCAGGATTCTACGTTCAGAGACCTTCTTTTCTTTGACTAAGTCCTTTACTTCCAGAGCTTCAGCACCTCAGGTTCAATGACTATCAATATTTTTTGCTGTCACTAAAATTAAAGGAGAGCAAGTTGAGTTACATATTAGCAGATGGTTATAAGAAAGTATTTCTATGGTATACCACTGTGTGATATTTGGCATTGAACTCAGAAGTTCAGAATGAGTTGTGTGACTATAATAAAAGCCCTTCATTTACTTTTTTTATGAGAACAAGCTTTCTCAGCACTAGCAACTATAACAATAAAAAAAAAATAGGAATAGAAGTAAGGTGTTGCTACTCATTTTTTGCAAAAATTATGTAAACACATGGACTCACTTGAAAAACAAAACACCCTATCCTTCTTAAATATAGATACATTTCCAATAAAATTTTAGTTTATTATTTAATAATTTCCCTAAATTTATAATATATTTATAGTTTTATCAATTTGGAATAATAATAATTATAATTAATCCAAAAGAGAGTATTTTGAATTTGGAATCTTGTTCAAAACAGGTTTTTAAAAATAGAGTTATGTACCTTTCTGTGTTACAGAGAAATTTGATAGGATTGGCAATAAAATAATTTCAAGTCTACAAACATTGCATTAGAAAATAAATACTGTGAAGAAAGTGGAATAGAAATAGAAGTTAAAGGATTAAATAGCTCCCACTACTGAAAAGCAGCTTATTCATTAAGAAAAGAAAAAACTTAATGGATAATAGCATTTATCAGTCTACTACACTATTAGATTCCATCTGTTAAATCTTTTTATAAAATTATGTTAAAATTTTTTAGATGTCAACTTGAAATTGTGTCAGAGGGCACACATTTTTTTCCAAATATTTTGAGGAAATAGATGAACAAAATGATTTGAGGAACACTGCTTCACAAGCCCAATTACTACTGGTGTCCCTAGTCTTGCAATGAGTCTTTGGTAGTTTTAAATCTATATTATAAAAGCTTGCTAAGTTAAAATTTAAAACAATTATCTTTCATTTCAAATTTAAATAAAAAATTCTAAATGGTAAAAAACAAAAGAATAAAACTTAAAATTTGTTTCAGTGTAGATTTAAACTGTCCCCTTTAAGCCAAGAGAAATATACACATCATACATTTCCTGTAATTCTAGCTTTCTATATTCTATTCCCCTTTTATGTGAGTATTCAAATATAAACTTATTCAAATATAAACTCTCCAGACCGCAAATTCACAGAAAATAGGTATCTCCATGAAAGCACAAACATCCTTTAAAGCTCTGTCTGTCTGTCTCTCTGTATGATGATTCATAAAAAGCATATGCTTGTCCATCAATTATGATATTCTAGTTTCTGTTATGTGCAGCCTCAGCTAATTCTTCAAGGCTCAGCACAATAGTTCCCCCATGCACCTTTTTCCCACCCTCTCAGGCAGACTTAATCACTTCCTCTTAGGTGCTTGCACAGTACATGAAATAAATGCTCATCCATCATGCTCAGGTCTAGAGCACTGAATATACAGTTGGCGACAATCATTTCACGTGTGAGTTCAATGTCAGTGAGAAACCTAAACTGGAGGAAAGAACCTGAGAGGCAAAGACCACCACCCTGGACCCAACATGACATGACAGCATGGCTGTGGAAGGAGGCTCAGTTCAGCCGGCTCTGGAATTGTCACATCAGACAACTTTTCCCATGGTGCTGATATCTGGAGAGGAGTTCAAGCTAAGAAGGAAGAGTAATAAAATAAAAGGACTAGGAACTGAACAAAGTAAAAAGTCCATCGTTTTCCATCCAAGGCAACCCACAGATGCTGGAGCAGCCATCAGCACTCTTCATCTTGTAAAGCTGTGTTTGTTTACTCAGAGCTGGCAACTTTGAACTCGGGCCGAAGCCTCGTTTAGAAACACAAACCTGAAGAGAAACTTTCCATCTAGTTACATATCCCATCACAAGACTGACATTTTTTGTTCTGTTTGTTATAGGCTGGTGGGGAGCTTTAATTTGTTTTGTTTTTTTTTCTTCTCCAATCCCCAAGTCCCCACCTTTGCCAAATCAAAAAGTAGGCAGGGAGGGGACAAATGGAGAAAAATACATATGCACTTGCATTCCCCAAGTGATCTCAGAAGTAACTCAAAACTGTTTCAGGTCATCCATGTCTTAAAAATCAGTTTCATTCTGTGGATTGTTTACACACCACTTCTAGTGTGTCTCTAATAAATTAAAATCTGCTGAAATGGTAAAATATACTGAAGATAGAGTGAATGACCTACAGGCTACATAGAGGGACCATTCTTCTAAGAGGAAGTAGGAAAAGCAATCATAAAATTTTGAAAAATTATGCAATAACTTTGTACTTATTGCCCATCTGTATTCATTACAATGATCTACTTCATAGACATATAAATAGAATGGGAAAGTAACAGATCTGCAGTGTGCTCTCAACATGGCTCTCAACTTCAGTCAATGAAATTCAATTAGAGTCTTTAATAAAGAAAACTCCAAAAACGCCAAGCATTTGTGGACATATTTCTTTATGCTGTCCTGAAGCTATTCACTTCACTTCCTTCCAGTCCTTTCCCTTTTCTCAGAAAGTCTCTTTTGTAAGCAGAACAGAAGGCACGTTTGCTCAGGTTTGCTCGGGGACATGGGTGCATTGGTGGCATCATTCTCTACAGGTACCAAGCTATCTGTATATCTTCCATAAGCACCTAGTTGAGCCCTGGCAGAACCACCTCATGCTGACTGTTCTCAGAAGAAAAGGACCACACAGATAAGACCGTAAAATTGCCAGGGATTCAGAACAGGTTTTACGACAGGCACGCTGATCAAAAGGGCTTAACCAAGAGGATTTTTAATTATGTTTGGGCACTGGAGAGTTCTCAGGTTCAAAGAAATGGTTCTGTGTTTTGTTTAGTTTTGGCAAATCTCTCTTTTCTTCAATAACCTCAGAAAAACAAAGCCAACGGAGTGAAGCCATGCTTGATTTTGTTTCCGTTTTCAGGCAAAATATACCACCTGGAAAAGGTCTTTTTCTTACAATCTGTTCTGTATATTTTTAAGAATATTTTGAATTGGACATGCTCATTTGAACATTTACCCTTTTGAAACTAAAACACTTTTATATTGTGCTGGAATCATACAAATTTATTGTGAAAAACATGTTCTAGCTGTGTCTTTTATTGTTTTGTAAAGCTCAGTGTCAAAATACGTAGCATGACTATTTTTTGTTTCTTGTTTTTTTAAATTCAAAATACAACAGTATGAGGTATAATGAGAAGTGATAATGTAGCTTAAAAGGAGATGGGCAAGTGACCCCACCTTTGCAACGCAGGGGCTAAAATGTGAAGGAAGATTAAAGTTAGACTGACTCAGGCTCATTCAATACACAAGTGTTTCCTTTTTTTTCTCTTTCTCTTCCTTCTTCCTCCTCTCATTTCCCATTTTCTCCTCACCTTCCTCCCTCTCTTCCCCTCCTCTTCTTGCAGGTCAGTAAACACATACGAACTCTGGAAACTGCCTAATTCCCTGGTAGAGTGGGTGTAGGTGACTTTGCTCTAGAAAGGTAGCTTCCCTTCCATTACTTACAAAAATACTGCCTTCTCTGGTCAATCTCCCACTGGGCACGTCTAAGATTTTTGTCAAATCTTTCAAAGGCAGAGAAGGAAAGGAAGAACGAATCTCTATCTGCTTTTCAAATACCTCTTTTTATTTTTTTGCAGAAAAATAAAAAAATGAATATACATAAATAGTAAAAAATATGTTAGGCAGTTGGAGTTACAAGAACATTATGTAGTGCATCACTTAATCACCTAAACCACAAAGCAGGGGAAAAAAACCTTAACCCCAAAATGCTATTTTAATAATCACTGAGGGTCAGTGAGAACCCACAAGCATCCCAGGATCTGTGTCCTTAGCTTACCTCAGGCTTGGAAGGGGGTGGGGAGGCAACGGAAGCAGAAGCACAGTGGGTATGCCTAATTGCTTTTTATAGGTCTTCACACGGCATTTAGCCATGAAGCCAATTAAGGAAGGGGTTGGAACCTGGGTCCCTTTTCCAACCTGATAGATTTGTAGCAGGCTCCTGAATGGCTGTTTTTTGTTTTGCTTTCCTTTACCCAAAACCGAGAGTTCCTCTTGGAAAAAGGCAAGTCTTGAGGGAAGTTTTGAATGAAAGGAAAAAGAGGGAAATTTCAAAATAGGTGTTCATAGAACATAATCTTGGAGATTATGTGGTAGACTGGGAATGGGGCAGGGATGAGAGTGAGGAGGGCAAGAGGTTAAAAAGCTGCAAAAACATTGGTGAAAGCCAGGGCACAAAGTTCAACCAGCTCCAAATAAGCCTTTCGAAAAGAATCAAGGAGAAGCACCACAAAACAAGAAGGTTCAGAGAACGTTTAGAAAGCAGAGATGGGGAGAGTGAACAGACTTGGCAGATGGGAACCAAGAAGAGAAGTTAGGAGGATGTGGATGGGCTGAGGTATGTGTAGTCTGGGGTGAAAATGAGACACCCACATGGAGTTTAATGTACTGAAGCCAAAATTCGGAAGTCTCTAGGGTTTCTCCTGTAAATGCATACTTGAGGAAAACATGATAACATTCTGTATATTCATTCACCAGAGGTTTGACTCCAGTGAGGTCATTTTAACTAGTGTGGATCTGTAGTGTGCCCTGTTTTACTCCTTTAAGGATCCCACAGAGTGACTCTAATGATCTCATTTAAACTAATAACCATCACTTTCTTCCTCTCTTAAATCCACATCCCTTTGCCTCTTAGACATCATGGAAAGGGAATGTGACATTTTAGAAGGTGTTGTGCTGACAGCCCCACAAACCCAGGCCCCATCTAACCAGAAAGGAGAGCTTGTGCTATAGCTATTAAATGTTTTCTCTCCAGTATTCTCCACAATGTATTTAACCCAGCCAGGTTGGGAACATGGGATAATTCAAATGCATTCAGTATCAGTAAAATACAGCTCACGTTGGAAGTGTTATTTCTTCTTTAACTGCCTGTCTGTGAAATTCTTGAGGGCGAGGGCAATTTATTGTCTTCCTCATCTTTGAGAAGAGAATTGTGCTGACTGATTCAAGGATTTTATCCAGCATAGTGCCTTAGATCAGAAGAGGTTCTCATTAATTGCGTATTGGATGGCTGGAAATTATTTGGCTTCTGAAACTAAGCATCAGGAAACAAAAGTATCTCAGTAGAAAACTTCAGAGTAGATATGTATAATTAGGGCTGGCTGAGTGGTGTGCTGGTTAAGCACTGGCTTGGGATGCCAGCAGCCCCGGTTCGGGTCCCAAATATGAGGGCCAGTGACACTGCCTTCAAAAAAAAAGAAAGAAAGAAATGTTTGATTAGGCTTGAGTAATTTTTTTCTTTCTCTTCAATAGTATATAATGGAGGATCCCAATATCTGCCTCTGCATTTCTAGGGTTATTTGGTCCAAAGTTGTTACCATGATGTGGGTACTCAATTAACGCTCTCATAAAAGCAAATAGAGATGAATGGTTCTCTTTTACATATATGTTTAATCAAACAGATCCTCCACTTTTTCTCCTAACAGCCTTTGGAACAAACCAAACCAAAAGCAAGTGTGTAATGTTGTGGCAAAAGTTTCTGTATCATATTAATTCTTTATCTACCTTTTATGTTGCAACAACTTTTATATTGCTGAATTTTTGTGATAAACAGATTTTCAGTTCCATCTAGTCAAATATATTGTTCTACTTTGCATGCGTTATGTGTTTGGTGTTCTGTTTAGAAAGGTTTAAATGCCGCAATATATTTGTATATACATATTAACCTATGGTTATTCTATTGCTTTTAGTATTTTACATTCAACTAATTTGGAACTGAATTTGATGAGTAGTGGGAAAATATAACTTTATATATATGTTTTCCCAAACGGTTAGCCAATTATTTTAAAACTACATATTAAAGATTCAATCTTGGGCCAGCTGAGTGGCCCGGTGGTTAAGCGCTGGCTTGGGAAGCCAGCGGCCCCGGTTCGGTCCCACATATGGGGGCCAGTAACACTGCCCTCAAAAAAAAAAAAAAAGATTCAATCTTTATCATTTACTAAACTCTCATCTGTATTTGAGTCTACTGGACTTTGTACTGCATTATAATGAGTCTCAATAAGAGTGAGAACATTGTCTTATAACTGTTTTTGTTCTTCTAAAAAGTGCAATAGTGTTTAGTACTGAATAATCATTGAATCAATGGATAAATTTTTACTTCACTAAATTGAGCCATCAGACTTGACAATTCCACTGTATCAATATATCTGGAATCATTCCTCTTCCTTTTTTTTTTTAGCCACATTGCCTATCCTTGTTCAGGTCCTAATAATCACAGTCTTTTTCCAATGCATCTTAAACACGATAGGAATAAGGTTCAAAATGCATACCTGATCAAGTAACGTCCACAATAAAAATCTGTAAATGACTACCCATTTCATTTCATGTTCCATATCTTCGAGGGCCACTGAGGCCCTGAGCTCGATGAAGTGAAACTCTCTATAGTTTCCCAAACATACCTTGTTGTTTTTTTTGTTTGTTTGTTTGTTATTTTTAAAAATCCTTTCCTTTGTAAAAGTTACATAGCTTGGTAAATGCTATGATAGAGGTATGGACAAAGTGGATTAATACGACAGGAAGGAATTCTTGGGAATAGAAAGGTGCCTGAGTTTTGGCCAGGATGAACAGGCCACCCAGGTGGGGAATAGCACTCATGCTGTCCCAGAATACAAACCATCGAGAATGAGTAGGTACACGTGAAGGTGAAAACATACACGGGGTCCAGGGCATGAACCCTCTTGCCTGTCATGCTATGGACTCAAGAGTTTTCCCACAGGAATGTGGAGTCAAATTTAAATGTGGCAGTAGCTTGATTACAATATTTCATGGAAAAGGTAAATGGCATAGTAAGTAGCCTGCCTGTAGGATGGATTTACAGAGAATGAGTCCAAATGCCGGAAGACGGGTGAATAGTAGATTTTTAAATTATGTAGTGACATATGTTAAGGGCTTGAGCCCAGGCAATAGTACTTAGAATCACAGAAAGGAATACATATGATATTAATAAAGAAAATCCTATCAGATTTTGTGACTGACCAGGCACAACGGCGAAAAAGAAAAGTAATCAATCTCTCCACCTCACCCCTCCAATTCTTCCACCTACTACCATCCCTGGCTTGACCAATTAGGTGAATAGTGATGTTCTTTACAGAAATAATATCTGTTTGGGGGCTGTGAGACAATGGGGAAGAAAGAAGAGATGATATACATGTGGAGAGTTTCCAGAAGGGAGTAGCCCAGAGCATCACATGCTCCTGAGAAGACAAGTCAGATGCAAACTAAAAAGTGTCCATTTGGAGTTAACAGAAGGTCTGGGTATTCCTCCTGCAAACTGGGAAGTAAGCTGAGACTGTCAGTCCAGACTTCCCCAGAAATGAGCTTAGGTGTGAAAGGAAATAGATCAGTGGCTACAGAATGCACTTGTCCTGCCCTTTTATTTTGCTGTGGAACTCATGAAAGTAAACACTGTCTCCCAAGCTGGAGTGTCACCTCACTGGGGCCAGATACTGTGTCGTGGTTTCCTGGAAGACCACTTGGTTCTCAGAGCCCTAAGAGTTTATGAGTTTTAAATTCTCCACAGTGTCTATAATTATCTTAGTACTCAGGCAGTAGCATTCAATTAAATAGTTGTTGAATTGAACACTGTGGATAGGTGACTCACAGCACTGAGTTGGATTATTCAAAATGTCAGTGCCTCAATTTCCTCCTCATCAACAGCAATTATTATTGGAGCTCTTTTAATAGTAAATTGAACATGGAAACCTCGTCCTTGCTGTCAAGAAATGTTCACATTCATCTACTTAATGAAAGGGCCAGTCTTCCTTCCTTCCTAGAAACATGTTGAGGAGTAGCTCACACAGGAGCGAGCAGACGCATAGGGCACTAGGACACGGCCGCTATGTATAATCTCCCTTCATATATTATGCGCTCTGGGTAGGTATAACCACGAGTCAGCTAACCACACGGGATGCTTTTAGGTCTGGCAAGGGGGATGGAAAGCTCGCTGCATCAGTCTCCTCTGTGAGTGCCTGCACGCTTTCTGGTTTCAGGCTGGAAATGTCCTGTGGTGTGTCTGGCCCAGCCAAACCCAGGAAGTACTGAACTTATTAAAATTTAAAAACAAACCGAAGTTGTTTGGAACCTCCCAAAACATTCACGTTGTGTCTGAGGGTGAAAGGTTGGATTCATTCCTCATTTGACATGAGCACCATATATCAGGAAAACCAACAGTGCAGGGTAATTTTACGAAAGGGCTACACCCTTGCATTGGGTCTTATGACAGTCCTGTAAAGCAGTCCCTGTCTAGGGCCTAGAGGAATTTGGTGAAGTCTTCTCATGTCTTTCGATTCCTTTTTTGTTAGGTTGTCATAGTAATATGTGTTTATGAACAAACTTTTAGGCAGTTTGACATGAACAGGGTGAAGTGGAGCTGGGGGTACCTTGCCTCAGGCTCTACCAACCAGCAGAGGCTGGCTCGGTTCTGGCTCTGTAGTTGAATAAATCTGCCTATGGTGCATCCTGGGACAGCCCCCAGTCTAGTCTATTGCTTGTGCAGAACCAGACCACCCATGGGTAATCCACAAGCATCTGTGAATGGGTAATCAGGAGTTGGCTAAATCAAGCTGATGACCAAAAATGAACCTCATGGTTAGAAATGAAGCTTCCGGAACAACACAGAAGGGTGTGTTTGCCTCCAAATTATGTTTAGATCATCGAAAAGAATTATAGAATTATCTAGAGCTGGAAGTAACCGGAGCAGCTATGTAGCTCCACCCCTTCATTTTTTCACATGAGGGAAGTGAGGGTAGGAGATTTTTTTCGTAAGTTATCCAAAGTCAACAACAGTTAGTGATGCAGTCAGAACAAGAACCTTAAGATGACCTCCTCTCTCCTTTTTAGTGCTAAAATACACATATGCATGTACATAAATTCCACACAAGTTAATGTTTTAAAAACTTGTAGTTCATAAAAGGACATTTGGCATGTGGATGCCCTCTTTAACCTAATCCTGACATACCCAATTGTATATAGTGTTTGATAGATAAGTTAATTTACATAAGAGAATAGGGCATTCTATGGAGAACACAGACTGAGACTGCTGTCTTTGAAATTCAAAGAAATTAAAACATATTGTTTAACCTGAGATGACCCCTTTTAAAAAGCAAGTAGAAAGGAAAATGAAGTGACTGAGACAGAATTCACCTAAGACAGAATCTACCATGATAGTGTACCAGTAGATAGTCGGCATGCAAGGACTGGGAAGAAAATAGCTGCCCACATCAATATCCCTGACTCAGCCATTCTAGAATCAATTTGTACTGAGGAAGTGGCTGTGCTAATGAATCCATAGAACCCAGGACAATTTTGATTCAGAACGTCCTCAGCTCAGTGCACCATAGAGAAAAGGAGCCGCATTCCAAATACTATAAGGAATTGCTACATTCTGAGCCGAGATCTATTTCAGCAGTAGTGACCTGAGCACAGCGTTGCTATCAAGCCCCATTTCTGAGGGCAGGCCAGGTGAGAGCACGCACCATATCAAGCTGTGGCTTTTGCACTCACAACTGTAGTAAGCAGGCATCAGGGGCTTTCTGAGCTTGTAGTTGCAGACTCGGGACTGCTCGGAGGAGGCAGTAAGCTCTGGCTTTAACAATAGTGTCAGCAACAAGTGGGAGGGGGGCATGTTTTTAGGTAATGGGTTTTAGTGGTGCCCATGGTCTCTGGTTGTAGTGAGAGTAATTACAGGAGGGTAGGGTTTATGGGTCACCTAGTCTGGGCAGTGAATATGGATTCCTGTAATCTCAAAGGGACCCACCTTCCTTCCATCTTATCTGGTTAAGGGGCAGCAATCAGAGCTGGCTCTTTGGACATGCCTAACCCAGGAGATTTCTATCTGATTAAGGGGCAGCAATCAGAGCTGGCTCTTTGGACATGCTTAACCCAGGAGAAAAGGGGTGGGAGAGGAGGCTGGTCTCCTTGGGACATCGCTGCCAGTGATATTCTGTGTACTCCAGACTTTTTTTTTTTTTTTGAGGGCAGTGTCACTGGCCCTCACAAGTGGGACCCGAACCGAGGCTGCTGGCTTCCCAAGCCAGCGCTTAACCACCGTGCCACTCGGCCGGCCCTGTACTCCAGACTATTAAAGAAAGTTGTGACAGTTTCAGGGTTTTACTTAAGGGCATGACATTTCAATTTAACAGATTCTTATTTCTTCTAATTTAAAATCTGAATGATATGTCTGAGCTCTTGCTGAAGTCTGGTGACTCTGTGCCTCCTTAAGAAGTTTCTTCCTTTCTTATAGTTTCACTATATTTCATCATGCAGCAAGATTTCAATCCCATAAAGGCTTTCTTCTTTATACACTTGACATTGTCTCTATTAGTAAAGGGAATTCTTTTTTTTTTTTTTTCAAAGATTTTATTGGGAAATTGGGGGAGAATAGCGTTGGGGAATTGGGGAAGGGGAACAGACAAGTTGCTGTCTTTTTGTTCTTCAGTCTAGTTGCAGAGGACATTGCTTCACTGACCCATGTTGGTATCATCATTGTGCTCTTCCTGGATGAGGCAGATCGGTCACCGGCCTCTGGATGGTTGCTCACCGCGGCTATTGGCAGCTCATGCTGGCTGCCAGCTACTCACGGTAGCCTATGGCAGCCAACTGCAGCAGGGGCTGCAGCCTACACTGTCACTGGGGCTCGCAGTCCAGCTCCAGGTGGAGTTGTTAGCTGTAGAGGGCAGTGTCACTGGCCCTCATACATGGGATCCAAACCGGGGTCGCTGGTGTCCCATGCCAGCTCTTAACCAATGCGCCACTCGGCCAGTCTGGGAATTCTTCTTTAAATCAATTAAAACATTCACTATTGCTCCTAGCTCCTTGAGTTCAGATGAAGCATAATGAGAAAGTGACACTCTGCAAACAAAGCCCAACAGTAGGTGTTAAATAAATTCATCTTGAGATGAAGGAGATTGTTTACTTACAGCTATTTTTTTCCATTATAGAAGTGATAAAACAGTTTCCTTCATTATAATTAGTTTTCATACAGGTTTTTCAAGCCTTGGTGAAGGAAAATTGTATATTTTATTGCCTGTGACATCCTTTTTTGTCTCAAGTGTCCATATTAAATGTCATCTCTTCTGTAAAGCCTTCTGCAAAAATCTTATTTCCCAGCCAAAATTATTTGTTTTCCTCAGTTTCTCCCACTTTCTTTATTCTTATCATTAGATACAATAAGAATGTATATGAATCTCTTTCCTCTCCTACAGTCAGTTTCTTGAAAGTAAGGACCATATCTTATTTATCTTTGTAATTCCAGTATCTTTCACATAGTAGGTATCTTTAAAAATTGAACTTATAGGGCCGGCTGAGTGGCGTGATGGTTAAGCGCTGGCCTGGGAAGCCAGCGGCCCGGGTTCGGTCCCACATATAAGGGCCAATGACACTGCCCTCAAAAAAAAAAAAAAAAAAAAAATTGAACTTATATATTGAACTTATATAATATTTCAAAAATATAGAATTAGTTTAAAATTTCAAGGATCACCCAATTGGTTGGAAGTCTCCAACTTGGAGAATCAGTAAATTATTTAGGATGTAAAGATTTTGGGAATCTGTAACCTAATGTATCCATCCATTCAATGGTTTAGTACTTGTGAAACTGGGAAAATCATTTGTCATGTTAAGCTTGTTTCCCACCTAAAATATGAGGATAGTGTTTGCCCTACCTGCCACACAGGGTACCTGTGGGGATTAGAAACATATTCTAATATATGTGAAGACATTTTGCAAACAGTAACATACCATTTACAATTATTAAAATTATTTTAATTTATCTCTTATATTTTTATAATCCTACATGTGACCACTTCATTATTTTAGTCTTTAAAATACAAGAAGGCTAATGACCAAAAAAGAAATGTTAAGTTGATGTTATGTATTTTTATCCATTTGATGCTAAATGGGATGTCACCCAAATCCAGCTTTCTCCTTTAGTGTAGGGCTGCATGACCCTGATATGGTGGTGTGTTCTGTAACAAGATCTCCAATTCACTGATACCTGTAAATGTCACAATTCATTATTAATATTTTTGCTTTAGTCAAGTATATTTTAAAGAAATTTTTCAAATGAGATAATTTGTTTTTCACATTTACCCACTTATTTACTGTTTCCACTACTTTTTTGTATACAATAGATATAAATTTATAGCTAATACCATTTTTCTTCTACCCAAAGTATTTTATTTAATATTTTTTATAGTGCAGATCTACTGGGGATGATGTTTCCTACTTTTCTGAAGCTTCAAAATTATTTATTTTACGTTTAATTATTAAAATGTAATGTGTCTGAATGTCTCACATATGATGAAGTCATATGGTTGGTTGTCGGCTTTTTTCTGTCTGACTTATTTTGCTTAGTGTGATCATCTCAAGATCCATCCAAGTTGTCGCAAATGGCAGCATTTTATCTCTTTTATAGCTGAGTAATATTCCACTGTATCTATGTACCACATCTTCTTTATCCAATCATCTATTGAAGGACACTTTGGTCTTTTCCATGTCTTGGTCACTGTGAATAATGCTGCAATGAACATAGGAGCACATATATCTTTATGGATAAATGTTTTCAGATTTTGGGGGTAGATATCCAGAAGAGGGGTTGCTGGTCATAAGGTAATTCTATTCTTAATTTTTTGTATTTTATTTATTTATTTATTTGAGGGCAGTGTCACTGGCCCTCACATGTGGGACCAAACCGGGGCCGCTGGCTTCCCGTGCTTAACCACCGCACCACTCGGCCGGCCCTTAGTCTTAATTTTTTTTGATGAACCTCCATACTGTTTTCCATAGTGGCTGTACCAATTTACATTCCCACCAACAGTGTTTGAGGGTTCCTTTTTCTCCACAACTTCTCCAACACTTGTTATTATTTGTCTTCTTGACAATAGCCATTCTAACAGGTATGAGGTAGTATCTCATTGTGGTTTTCATTTGCATTTCTCTAATAGCTAGTGAAATTCTGCATTTTTTCATATATCTGTTGGCTGTTTGTATGTCTTCTTGGGAGAAGTGTCTGTTAAAGTCCTCTGCCCATTTCTTAACTGGATTCTTTGTTGTTGTTGTTTTGTTGTTGAGATGTATAAATTCTTTATATATTTTGGATATTAGACCCTTAGATGTTGTTTGCAAAAGTCTTCTCCAGGGCCAGCCCAGTGGCTCAGTTGGTTAAGAGCTTGCTCAAGAGTGTGAGCTGAGCTCTGAGCAACAGCTGTTTGAGGCCAGCCCGAGCTGAGTTGCCGTTGAGCTGCCAACAGGTGGCAGGATGGCTCAGCTAAAAAAAAAAAAATATCTTCTCCAATTCTGTTAGTTGTCTCTTTGTTTTGTTGATGATTTCTTTTGTTGTGCAGAAGCTTTTTAGTTTGATATAGTCCCATTCATTTATTTTTGCTTTTACTTCTTCGGGAAATTTTTAACTGTTGTTTCATGAAATGTTCTGTCCTCTCTTTTGGGTTTCCAATTACATGCATTGTCTCCCACAGGTCATAAATGCTCTGTTAAAAATTTTAGATCTTTTTTCCCTTTATATTGGATAGTTTCTACTGCTATATTTTCAAGTTCACTGATCATCTACTTCATAAATTTCATGTTATTTTTAATCTCTTACAATAAAATTTTAATTTGATATATTGCACTTTTCCTCTCTAGAAGTTTCATTTGGAACTTTTTTATATTTTCCACTTTTCTATTTATCGTTTAGATTCTTGAGTATTATTTTTTGATAGTTATAAGCTTTAAAGTTCTTTTCTGTTAATTCCATCATCTCTGTCATTTCTGGATATGTTTCTATTGACTAATAAATGTTATACATTGTTTCTATTTTTCCTGTCAATGTGCCATATGTTCCTGCTTCTATGTATGTATAGTAATTTTTTATTTGATTGTGATTTTTATATTTTCCAGTGCTGTATTTTATTGTATTCTTTAATGGGTATTGGCTTTTGTTCTAGCAGAGAGTAAGTTACTGTGATCAGTAACTTATCCTTTTGAGGCTTGTTTTCAAGTTTTTTAAGAGAAGGCCTAGAGTAGCTTTAATCTAATGAGAGTTTAGCCCCACTACTAAATGCATGGCTTTTCTGGGGTCTCTACTGATGGCCCAGGTGATTAACAATGACTTTCTACTCTGGGTGGTTAAAACTTGAATGTCCCCCAAGCCTATGTGAACTCTAGGAACTGTTTATCTTTCAGCTTTCCAAACTTTTCTTGGCTCAGCCTCATAGGGTTACATGCTGTGCATATGCATAATATTTAGCTGCCATCTAAAAGGGACTCTTATGTAGATTTTTGGCACTTTCTCTCTATGTATCTCCCTTTTCTTGGATAGTCTTCCCTAAAAATGCCAGGTATTTCAGAGTCCCTTAACTCTTTCTCGTCTTCATTCAGCAAGTCTGCCATGTTTTGTTTGGAATACACCCATTGGCAGTGAGGGCCAGAAAACCTAAGCAGAGAGCAGAGCAGTAATAGGCCTCCCCTCATTCATTTCTCTTCTCTCAGGATCAGAGTCCTCCGTTGTTCCATATATAAAACAATTGCCACATATATTTTTCCAGTTTTCTAGTTGTTCACTATAGGATAGTAAGCCAAATTCCAATTACTTTATTATAGCTGAAATACACTAATTGAACCTTAACATTGTCTTTTGCTCATATACCATAAATCATACTGTTAGGAGAAAATTTTCCGTGAGTTGCTGACATTTCTGTATCTTGTGAGTAAGGCACTTATTCCTATTTGTTCTGCACTATATTTGTAAGGCTGCTGTGTAGGAAACAGTCTTGAAGCATAGAGTTAATGTCCCTAAGAACGAAGAGGAGATTTCTTCACAGCTTTGGAAGCTAGCTCCCTCTGGAGCAAATGGCAGACATACTTACTTCTCTTTAAAAAGAAATGGGTTCCTTAAGCTCAGGGCTGTTGTCCTGGAAAACAGCTCACTGTGTTTTTAGGCATTTTCTGGCCCCTTTCATTGTGGGAATTGGGGCTTGAAGAAATGGTGCAAAATTGCTCATATTCTGTCTACTGCCATTGCTGTCAGTAATAAATTGTCTTTTGTCTCTGATCCAGGAATATCATGTCTTCTATTAACACCCATGAAACTGTGATAAACTAAACTGCTGGCTTGAAAGTACAATAAAATCTCAGACTCTTCACAACATATTTGCTAAATATACCATTTATAATTCTATTGAAGGAGATAATAAAATATACAACAGCTTATAATAACAGCTAATACTTATCCCGGGAATACATTACCAAAGATTTTTTTTTATATAAAAACATATCAAAAACTGAGAAAAGTAATTTTTTATTCCCATTTTTTACATGAGCAACAGAGGTTAAAAGAGGATGTGATTTGGGGAAAGCCAAGTATTTCATGAATAGTAGTCGACATTCAATGTTAAGCTTTGCTGTTCTTCCAATGTCATGAAAACTACTAGCACTACACAATTATAACAATATTAACATTAAAAAAAGCATATAATTGAGGTTTAAACTATGTGGTAGACTAAAATAACTATAGAAATTTAGATGAAATGGAGTCTGGTGCCAGCTAAATTCCTCAGGAAAAATTGATTGGAGGAGGAAAGACTAAGTAACCTAAGCTAGTGCCCAAAGTCTGACACTCAAAGGCTTTCCTATAAAGATTTCTATAAATCCTGCACTCTACAATAGAGCTGTGCTATTTCCTGCTTCAAAAGGATGGATATAAATGAGAGCATATCCCTGAAACATGCTGAATGATAATTCCTTCACCTTCACACATACATCTCTTGCTCACTCATGATTGGCTTGCAGGCTGACAGAGAGTATTTTAGTGGTTATAGGCACAATGGGATATACTTCCTTCTCCAAAGATTCCATAGGGATGTGGGGGTGTTGTTTTGGCAAAGGATTTGCCCAAATAATTATTTTAATTCTTACCCTGAAAAGTAAATATATGAGATCACCCTTTACCAATTAAGTACTTAATTTTAATAATCCATTTATAAAATCTTAATAAGGCATTTAAAAGTCCCTGTGTATACCAGAACATTGAAAATAAAATCTTCCCTCTAAACTTCTCGGCCCTCCAAAATCCTAAACCTAAAATGACAGAACCCAATAAAAAACAGGAGCCAACAGGGTCTTACAGGTCACTAAGGTTGGGAGGGGTAAAGCAAAAAATTGAACAATAGCAACCGTCTTTTGAACATGTTTAAAAATTAGTCTTAACATACTATTCTAAATCTGACTTTGTCCTTCAGAGGATCAACTGAAAAAGAAGAGAAAAATGTAACCAATTTTGCAAGTTCTAACGAGAACATAAAAAACTTACGTAAACACCTAAATTTGACTAGCAGAGAAAAATGGATATTAACTTGAACAGGATTCTGTAACCAGAAGCTCCCTGGGCCTGGCCTTGAATTCTCTGGGAATCTACTAAGGGAGAAACAAGTTGGATTCTTCCAGAAGCTGAAGAACTGATACTTTAAATATTTTTTTAAGCAATTGGAAGAAATACTTCTTATATTCTTTTTAATATGATAAATATTTATTGAGGGGTATTTTGTACTGGCAGCTATAGGAGACATGGAGGTAATAGATAGAACATGTCTTCAAAATGCTCAAAGGAGCAGGGAATTTTGCAGTGGTAATAAATGCATTTGAATAAGTGTATGGAGTCAAGGCTTAATAAGGAAGTAGAAGTGCAAGATGAGCTAGTAATTAGTAATAGATGAGGTACAAAGAGCTATTCTTGGGGACATGAATGGTGAGGAAATCAGAGGCTGGAATTACAGTGGAGTACTCGAGGTCTTGAAGACCTCCTATCATCCTCATGGAAATGATTGTGCAAAGGGAGGTGAAACAAACATGATCGTACTTGGAAGAAAAGCAACAATATTAAGACTGTAATAACAGTTTGAGATTTTAGTATACCAAATTGGATTCTAGTCTAATGTTTTTAAGTTAGAACATCATAAAATTTTCCTAAAATATAAGCTATGGCATCATAACCAAAAAAGTAACTACCTAACCACAAAATAAGATAGGTTAAATTTCATTTCCACCATGAACAGAGCTGATGGGTCCAAATGTGGTAAGTAGACACAAGAGTTCATTTTAGGGAAAGAACTATCACTTTTAGAAAAACCTATGATAAAATATTTAGAGAAGAAAAGTGTGGCCCTCAGGACATGGATTAGATACCCCTGACAATGAGAAAATGAGACTACTTTGTACAAGAAGGCAACTGTAATTAAACTGGGAAAAACAGTGGAGATAATTACATAAAAGACAGGCAAGTGGTGGGTGGCTAGAAGCTAAGTAAGGGAGAGTGTCCTAGAGGGTTTTTGAAGAATAAGACTTATGTGCAGTTTGAGATTAAATGCAGGATTGTTCCATATCCTTCTACCATTGCTCCTGGACCTCTAGTTAACACACATAGCTGTCATATGTGAGGGTACGTGGGAGGAGGAAATCAAGGAGAAGGGATTGTTCATGGAAGATAGCTATCCAGCTTCAAGACGCAAGTTGGACAACATTGGCAGATGTCAGAAACCAGTGCCAGATGTAACTAAGAGAAGCCAAACTCCTTACAAACTGAAGAAATCTTGGGAAGGCATCAGACTTCTTAAGGGCAAGGTGACCTGGGCTAATATTCAGATCATGGATAAGAAAAGACCCTTTTTAAGCATTGCCTAATTTGTGTCTTAAAATGGCAAGGGCAGTGATTTCCCAGTGGAATAAGTTTAAATATAATCATTTTGACAAACATTAAAGCAAAGTGCACCATTTAGCTGTTCATATAAACTTCAAAAGTTTTACTGGATAAAGATTTGAAGGAATATTACATACCAGTATATTAATTTCATTATTGATTTTATGTATAATTAGAAAAGTATATATGGTGATTAAAATTAATTCCACTAGTATTTTAAAATAGTAGTACAGAGGGCGTAATATACACCAGTTTTCTTATCTAATGATAGATTATATTATGTGATTAGTTGGGTTAAGTGGAGCAAGGACCCCAAGATATATAGATTCAAGAAGTTTGGAGTTTATTTCTCTTTTCACATATAAATTCAAACTGATAAGAAAGCGCTGCTCTGCAGTGTTGTCAGGACCAGGCTTCTCCTGACTTATTACTCCATTCCTGGGTATTTTGCTTTGTGCATAGTCCAGATGGCTCACCCTCAAATCTCCATTATGCCAGCCGGAAGGGGGAAGTGAAACAAAAAGGAGGCATCATTCTAAGACATATCCCAGGTGTTGCACATGGCTTTTTTTTTTTTTTTGATATTTTGCTAGCCAGAGCTCAGGCACAGGGCCATACCAGCTGCTAAAGAAGAACTGATAAGTGAGGTCTTCTACAGATGATGGTGGTTAAAATTCCTCTGGACAGCTAAAAGAGGAGTTTCTATTACTGTGATGGAGAAGCAATGTGGGGGACACTCTGACTCCCTCACTAGACTGTGGACTCCAGAGTAAGAAATAGAAAATTTACTATATATAACCTCCTCATCTAGATAAGAGTGCAATTGTTTGAAAATTGGTGAAATGAAGGCCATTTGTGGAAGGCCTTTAAAAACAAACACAAAAGTCTCCACAGTGTCTTCTCAGTCAATCCAATAAATATTTTCTACTCCCAATTCTATTTGCTTATGTACTTGCAAAGTTGAGTATAGCCTATGGCAAGCCAATTCATCTCAGAAATGGCTAAAGTGATCTCCCTAAGGTGGCAGTACCTGTTAAGCTCTCCACATGGCTTGGCTTTGTAAGTGGTCAAACTGTGGCTGACAATCACAACATTTTCTAAAGCCTGGTGTATGGAAATTAAAATGCTAACTTATTAAGTTCTAATAAAAACTATGAACCCAAAAGGTGAACTCTGGGTGCTTCTCTGGTATTCTCTCCCAACCACTGCATGTTGACTTGTGACTGAATCTCGGATTCTTGCAGCTCTTTCAGCTCCCTGCAGCCCCAAAGCAAATAGTCCATGACATGCACCCTCGCTTTCTATTCCAAAGCCCAGTGCACATGGAGCCATCGTGTTGACAAACTCTACTAATGCTAGACAAGAACATGAAGAAACCACTACAGGGAAGAGGAAACCACAAAGTGATGACATGTGTTATTACTTCTCCCACCAGCCTCAATGGCCCCTAGGAACTCTTATGGCTGCGCCATCTTGAGCCTTGAAGTAAGGTCCATACATCTCCTTTCCCAAGAACCCTCATTGTAGGCTCTTTCTCCCTGAGCCTAGATCCCTAATCTTTTGACTAGTATCCAAATTTCCCTATGGGGAAATAAAAGTATCAGTTGATGTTTTAATAATCTCAGTAGTGGAGTACACTCAGCTCACCCTGAAAGCGGTTTTCTCCATTACTTAACAGAAGACTCACTATTTTTAAGCTGGTATTTGTGCTGGCTTTCCCATTCAGAACTTCCCTGGGAAGAATGGGTAGGTACATGCCTCATATCTGTATGATTATAAATAAAGCTTTCTGAAGATTATAAAACTTTCAGAAGTCAGGAACTGCCCACAAGGACTGATTTCTGCTTTCATCCTAGAATTCAGAAACTCTTACAGTGTTTCTTCTTAATAGAAGCTTCTTTCTTGTAGAGGCCCATCATTCTTATAGAGATCCATCATTATTAGCCCTATGCATGGCACATATTAATAAATACTGAGCTATCACCTACTGTGCATTGTCATTAATCATGAGTATGTCTAGCCTCTCCTTTGAGGTGGTAAGCTTGCAGTCTCTCAAGGCAAGGATATCCATCTTTGTAACCCACAGAATATAACATGGCACTTTGTGCATCTGAGGATATCAATGAGTATTTTCTGGGATAAAGTTAAGCAAGAGAGGTATGCATAAACCAACATGGAGAACACAGCCTAGACACTGCCATCCAACAGCTTTTCTGTGATGGAAATGATCTGTGTCTACCCTCATTAGCCAGTCACTCAGGTACAGGTGGCTATTGAGCACTTGGTTTGTGGCCAGTGTGACTAAAGAATTGAATGTTTATTTTAGTTAGGGTTAATTAATTTAAATTTAAACATAGACAGCTGCACGTAGCTGGTGACTACTTCATCAGACAAGGAAACAGAACACACAGGAAAGATTTTAAACATTTTGTGTTTTGAATAGTGTTTTTCTTTCTGCTCCAAAATTAACAGGGTTAATTAACCTTGGGTGCCAGGTTCTTAGCTGAGTACTCTACTATTATCAATTATGTAGACCTCAAGACAACCCCATGAGGTAGATTGTATCATGATTTGTACCTGACCAGAGCATGCAGATGTGAAGTCTATTGCCCACAGTGGTAGTTTAGCTGGAGCTGCTTTTATAAAAAAAAATGAATGAATGAGTTAGTGAGTGAATGAATGGGTTGAAACTGGTTTCAGACATGGTGTCCGGTCTAAGTGAACACACATTCCTCTCATAAGTGCCTTTAGGTCTGGATGAGAAGTGAACTCGAGAGCTCTCACATGCCTGAAACCAGAACATGAGTCACTCCGCCCTGCCCGTGACTTTTCCCAAGCTGCAGGTCCTACTGCTCTTGCTTCTCTCATGCTGCACTTTGCAAGTGCCCGTGGAGGAAAAATCTGGAGCAAGGACTTTTCCTAAATTCAGACCTTAGAGGAGAGTAATTGGAAAACAGCCCCATTCCCCCTTCCCCGCCTTTTTTTTTTTTCAGGGAACTAAACTGGTGCAAAAATGTTTGCTCAGGGCAACTGCTTCCACAGACAATAAAAGAGGTATACTCTTTGGGGGAGAAAGGGGTCTGGAAAGGGATAAGGGGGCAAAGAGGGACTTTCTCTTAGCACAGAGGATGTTCCTAGGGTTTTTGTTTGGGCTTTGGGCATGTGTTTATTTGCTTTTTTTGTTTCCAAAAGGTAGAACCCAGGGTCTGAAGCCTCACAGGCTTTCATTTCAGTAAATGCCAGAAAAAGGCATTCCTTCCTCCTGCACACAATAGGGGTTGCTAAGGTTAGCCCTTAAAGAAGACATTAAATCATACTGGGTGGGAGGATGGGATGAAAAATTTCATGACACAAATGGCTCATTATGTAGGATATGCAATAGAGAAAAAATATCCACCCCCAAATTGGATCATGCATGATCTTTTGAGGTTAACAAAAGGAATGCCATGATAGAAATGATGGAAATCTGCAAGAATGAAGTCCTTGGAGCCAATCCTGTCATTCTCTCTGCTTTCATCTCCCCTAGAATTGGCTCATTACACCACTAGAAAAATACACCACAAAGGAAGTTATGTTCCAAAATGAAAGAATAAAAAAAAGTATTGCCTCGAGCATTCTTTGTACAGGAATATTATTTTCCTTTATGATATTAAACATGTATGTAGTTAATTTAGCCTAATAATTAGTTGGCTTGATGCAAATGTTTGCCCCATCCTTGTTAAAAGATGACTCTGTGATTTGGTTTAAATGTGTCCATGCAAAAATAACCGTTTATCTCTATTTGGGTAGGCTGCTGTAAGCATCTACTACAGTTCGTGACTTCCATCATGATGGTGTTTATTATTACATATTGCACAACAAGCAGGTGGTGATGATAATAATATACTTGAAAGCACACCTATATTCTCATGGCAATAATTTGCAATAGCGCTGTAGGGATAAACAAGGGAGCCAAGATAGGATTTACTGTTAACACTTGGGTTTGCACACCTGTATTAATGACACCCACCTACAGAGAAAAAATACAATAAAGGACATTCCTGTAGGCTCTTGGCAATTTTTAAACATGAATACAACAACTGCTCATTGAGACCCTACCACATGCATGTGTTAAGATAATGCATCAGACTAAATCAGAGGGATAAAGACATGATATCTGCTACACTGAACACCTGCTGGTTTTGTCCAGCATCCAGTATCCCTTCTTCTGGATACAACATTCTGATTTCATTTTGGGGCAATTCCCTCACTGTCAGCACGTGGGTTTAGGTGCCAGATCCCCTGGCTGCAGGTTTGGTTTATTAACCCAAGGCAGGCCAACTTAAGTCACAGTGATTCACAGTGATTAGTGGTTCAGGGTGGGCACATGACCAAACGCTGGGCCAATGAAGACCCATACTTAGGGTATTTGTAGAGCCACTGCAGGAGAGGCACTTAATTTTATAGGAGGTTGCCAAACTGGTAGGATTTATACCTGTACATCTTGCAACAGCATGGAAAGCTCCTGTCTGAGAATAAAGCTGAGAGAGAGAGAGAGAGAGAGAGAGAGGTATTTTTTGAAGTTTAGCCCTTTGAACTTCACAATTATGTGAGTAAATGTTATTTTTTACTTAAGCCACTTAAGGTGAATAGTGTTTCTGTGGTTTGAAGAGACCTGACTAATACATCTCTCTCTCTCTAGAAGACTGTATTTAAAAGAAGAAAAACTAACACCTATTGACACCTACCACCTGGCAGGTAATTTAAGGACACGTTCTCATGTAAGCTTACAATTGTAGGGCATTGTATTCCCACTTTGTATACAAGGAGTGTTCTGCTGAGTGGTTGCACTGCATTTGGTGAACATTCACATAGTTTCAGACATTTAGGTTGCTCCTAAGCTTTGGTTATTATAAAAAATTACAGAAATCATGTTGAATTTGGTCCTTAATGCATTTAAAATCTCAAAGCCTTTAGAGTTAATAGTTTGCTGCAGTTCCCCACTACCTGCTAGGGTCAAACATTCTGCCCCTTTCTCAATTTCTATGACCTGTCTGGCCCCATTAGGCTCTTGAGTTTTCAACTTCTTTAAAATGTCATAATTAACATTCTAGTACATACAACCTTGTCTACTTCTTCAGTTCTTTCTGAACACAAATTCCTAGAAGTGGGGTTTCTAGGATAAAAGGTTTTTATAGGACTTTTTATAAGACTTTTGTCATCTCTTTCTAACCTGCCTTCTGGATAATTGTATCAATTTACTGCCCAACCAGCAGTGCAAGTTTGTGCCTTTTTTGTTTGACTCACACCAAAATGGTGTTATTCTTTTCAATCTTGGCCAGTCTGATAGTAAAATGATCTCCTTGGCATTTCTCTGTTATTAATTGAGTATTCCGATACTGAAGATATTCATATTCTTTTTTTCCTCTTCCATTTTCTTTTTTCAGTTGTCTATTAATATATCCATTTCCTGGGTAGAATTTTTACAGACCCCTAAAAACTGGAGTCAGCAGCAGAGTGGGGGTGGAGGGTGTAAGATAAAGTAGGGTTTACACAGAGGGAAAGTGCCATCCTGTCTATAAGTATTCAAGCTCCAGGAAGAATGTGACAGGAGAAAACTTCAGTAGGTCCGTAGCGAATGAAGTGAACCAAATCTTAGGGAACTAAGGAAAGGGTGAAGGTAAGTTGTGGTATTAAACTGATTGACAAGGCCGGGGACTGTTTGAATGTGGCTGATGGCATTGATTCTCTTGATTCGTTTGAAGATCCTCTTTCAATTAGTCATCTTTCAATCCTCTTAGGATTAGTCATCATTTAGCCTTTGTAAAATCTAGTTTGCACTGAATTGGACCAGATTTTGTAGGTGCCTCAGGTCTCTTGGACTGAGATCCAAAGCCACCCCCTTTATAATGTTGATCTTTTTTGCTATATAACACTGACTTTGTGAGTGCCCTTTAAGAATCTGGGTGCCTTTATTTCCTGGAATTATCTTAAGGTTTATTAAGGCATCTCTCATTCATCTGGATTAATCTCTATCTTTTTCTTTCCATTTTATCTTAAGACTTCCTTCTTCTTGGTTATTCTAAACATTGAAGGGCTTCATGATAGCATGATAGGTGTGTTCTCTTATTTTGACTAACAGAAGATGTTACATTCAGTTACATGAAGATTCCTTCATGACTACATTTGGTGCCAGTTCACTGGGCAAAGCAAACCAAAAAAAGAGTTATGAAGTATTTTGTGTCACTATGTTTACTATGTATTATACATATGACTATTCTCAATTCGTGTATCAGAGTGCTTAATTTTAATGCTTTGTGTTTGTTCAAGAATATTAGAACAGCCATTTATTTCTCCTATGAGTACAGTCTGCATTCTTACAACATAATGTTTATAATTTTACCTAGCAAAGAATGAACACACATTATGTGGAGCATTCTATTAGTCATGATACATAATAGGGATATAAGGCTTGCAATTGACATCACGGAAAAAAGGCAAATATGAAAGCAAAAACAAACATACAGACAATAACATCAACAACAGCAAAATGTCATCCAATGTAGCCGCATTGTTTGTGACTCTGGCCTCTGTTTACCATAACAAAGAAGAATTATAAGTGATAAAGTGGTAAGCACAATTTAAAGTACTAATTAGTGCTGGTGTTTAATAGACAATGTTCTTGTAGGAAGGAAGGCTGTAATCAGAGGCTGATCTTGCTCAGTAATCGTAGCTTTAATAGCTATCTACATATGGCTTTCTAAAAAGAATTTATTGAAATTCCTCCATAAAAGTTTCTTTTTGTGCATCTGAAATTCTCTAGTTTCTATCTCCTTTGTACTTCATTGAAACAATGAGGCATTTGAGGTTTTTTTGTTTGGTTTGTTTTTTTGTAAAACAACATTTATTAGGATGTCAAATATTGGGCTACACTTAAAACAGACTATAAAGAAAAAATTAAATCAAGCTCTTCTTGTCAGTATTATGATCATTTCTTGTGATTTATAATTTGTAGGGATGAGGAAAGTCATTTGATAATTGTTGAGACACTAACAAGCCTCTTATTAACCCAAAAGAATTAGAAAGTGGCCTTGAGACATTTGAAAAACATTAAGAATAACTAGTCTTGAGTTTATCAAGTTTTTCAAACAAGGCTAAGGGGAACACTAGCCTATCAACATCAACAATAGATGACTGAAGAAATAAAATGACTATTAAGTATTGTGCAAACTGTTGAGAGGATACATGAGTGGTGGCAGAGTTCCCACTTGGCAGCCAACCACCTGGGAACAAATCCCAGCCCTTCTATCACCACCACGTGATTCTGAGTAAGTTCCTTACCTACCCAAGCCTCATTTTTCTCCTTTTTCTTAAATGACAGAACTGTTATGAGAATGAATACAAAGATTTCAATAGTGGGAATTATTGAGACTCTTTCCATGGAGTCACTGGAACCGTATTCATAGTCATGCTAAAATGTCATTTGCCTTGTTCCCTCTTAGTCTCTCTTGAGAAACCTGTGGAGGTTCTCAGGGGGTGCATCATATGAGATATCACAACAGATTGAATGCAGAGATGAGAATCCAGCTGTCTGCTATTAAGACAGATATTAAAGAGATTTACAAAACTGGGAAACTGCCTCTCCTCTCATTCAACTGTTTTTGAGAATATAGTTATTCATAAAACCGTGCTCTTGGTATTAGCACATAAGGAGTTTGTACATGTTATTTTTAAATGAGTTAATATAAAGTATATTTTAAATTTCTCCGTTTTAATTTCTAAATACAGTAAATGTCTTTAGATATAGATCACATAAACAAAAGCTTTTTGAATCTGCAGTAATATTTAAGAACATGATAGGCCCTGAGCCGAAAAAGCTTGAGAATGATTGATTTTAATAAATTGCTTGCCAAAATTTTTTCCCCACATAACCTAAGTCAGAAAACAATCCTGTTAAACTATGTAGCCCAAATTTGCTTGCAGAATATCTAATGACTACAGCTATATTATTTCTCTACTTTTTGATAAATTGTCAAGAGCAGTGGTTTTCAACTCTGGCTGCACATTAGAATCCTCTGTGAATTTTTTTTTTATAAAATACTGTTGTTTGGGGCCTCACATCCTGTCACTGATATTTTATAAAAACTCTTTGTCTCTGTATGGAATTTCATCATTCAAATAATAGCTTTAAGAATTATCTTATCTAAGTAGGCATCTCATCCCCTAAAACAAAATGTACCAGATTCTACCTTCTATTATAGGTATGTAGGTTCAGTCCTAACTTCCCAGCAGACCCTGAGCAACCTCAGGGCAGCATTGATGTATAAAGCATTTTTCCTAGAACTTGAAACTATTGGAAATGTCTGTCATAAAGAGAAAAAATGCAAATAATACACAGGAAGAGAAAATGGATTTACTGAATTCAATAATAGAATCATAGAATGAGCTAATCCATTTTACAAGTAAGGAAACAGAAGTTCCAGAAAGGTTAAGTGACTTGCTCAAAATCATGTCTCTCTTGACTTCTGGGGCTGATGGGTTAAAATGTTATGCTCCCAAGTTTAAAAAGAAAAAGGAGAAAGAGGGAGAAGAGAAGGGGGGAAGAGATGAAAGAGAAGGAAGAGGAGAAGGAGGAGGAGGGGAAAGGGAGGGGGAGGGAGAGGGGGAGGACGAGGGAAAAGGAGAGGGAGAGGGTGAAGGAGAGGGAGAAGAAAGCTCAAAAGCTTCACAAAGTGAAAGAAATAAAAATAATATTTATTTGAGATGTTAAAATGAAACACTTGAAAGCTGTTTATTGCCTTCCTTGCCAGCTTCTGGGGGGGACAGGACACATACCCTTGTGGTTATAAATAAAAAGGTTATATAACCCTAGCCCTGGAGAAAGAAAGTTTGCACCTTTCCCTCCTAGACTGTGGCTGACCCCAAGGTGGGTGACAGAACAGAGAAGTGTTCCTTGGTGACAGGGCTAATGCCATGTCTGCGGCACAAACTGGAGAAGCAGAAGAAGCATAGCACAGGCAGTACTTCCACCCCCAAGACCTACATAGGGATGACTTCATGTCACCTTCTCACCCATCCCCTCCAGACACTAGGTGTCTGTACTATACCAGAAAACATTAGCATTCTACAAGAGCAGGCCTTTTGTTCCTCTCAGATAGTTTGTATGAAGACTCAGGGGCACATTCGTGGCAAGATTAAGTTCCTGGGTAGCAGTGGCAGCAGTGCTAATCAGAGCACCCAGCCTCCCATGCCAACAGCATTTGAACTACAAACTGTTGTGCCTTGTACTCAGCTAACAGAGGAATTCTGCTACCAGGCTACCTCTGCTATGTGATTTCTTAAAAATTGCTCCTGGCCACCAAGCCCATTTCTCCAGTCCTCCAAATGAGGCTTTCCTTTTCTTCTTGAGTCAGCCGCAGGTGGCTTTTGCTGCTTACCAGTAAGAACCCTGACTGACATACTACCTAATCCAGAGAGAGTAACATATCATCATCCTCAGATCCCCCATTGGTTACTTTGCAATTTCAAGCAGCATGCTTAAGTGTCCCCTGCTTTTATCAGACAGGGAGAGTACTGCAAGTTTCCATTTTGTGAAATGAAGACATTAGTATTCCAATAATTGCTCCAATCTCCTCCCTTCTTCTCAAATAAAATTTTTAAAAATGTTATTTCTACAATTACAGTTGTCTTCTGTACTTTGTTTATAAGTTGATAAATAATTAACAACCTTTATATCATGCCCACATAAAAATTATTCAACTCTGAGAGCATAGTGTGCTATATTTACATTTCTTTGCTATATGTCTCATATATATCATAACCCGACATCATAATCCTTATGCCACTCAAGTAAAAATTATCCAGAAATCAAATTGGAATGAATTGTGTTTGTTTTTGTAATCTATCTTTACCTCTAACAGAAATTCAAATTTTTTCCTCTTATAGCTAGACAACTCTATTCTTTTGTTCCGATTTGGATTTGCTAGGACTGCTATATATCAATGAATGTGGGATGAGATGTCACTCTTTTTCTTTTACTCCAATGGTTTCTGGAAACCACATTTTGCTTTTCTTGATTTAGTTTAGGTTTTATAGGTATGATATTGTGATTCATAATATGAAATACATATCATATATATACATATAAACTATAATAAATAATATAACAGATATACACATTTGGTCTTTGTTCATTGTTTAGCCTGATTCTGACACAGAACTCCCAAAAGCCTTGGAATTTCCAGAGTGATTAGGGCAATGGGGGCATCTTTGTTGTAATATTTAGTGATCATGTTTTAAAGCCATAAAGATGAAATAGGTGTCTTATTATTCATAACAAGCCCCTCAACTCGGTTTATGTGAGTGAGGTGACTTTTAGAAAGCACATTAGAATGGAAGCTGAGTGTCAAGGGAACCAACTATAAAGAGAGGGCTGAAAATTTCAGTCCCACCTCCTGATTTCCAGGAAAAGGAGAGGGGTTGGAGGTTGAATCAATCACCAATGGCCATTGTAATAAAGCCTTCATAAAAACCTGAAAGGAATGGGGTTGTAGAACTTCTAGATTGCAGAGCCAGAAAGCTTCCATTCACTGTGCTGGGAACCAAATTCTACAAGGACAAAGCTCCTTTGCTCAAGACCTCGTCCTATGCATCTCTTCTTTTGGCTGTTGATTCTTATCCTTTAATATTCTTAATAATAAGTTGGCAATCTGTAATAAATTGGTAATCTGGTGAGTAATTGGGTTTCCTGAGTTCTGTGAGCAGCTCTAACAAATCAATCAAACCCAAGAAAGGGGTTGTGGAAACCTCCAATTTATAGCTGGTTGGTCAGTTAACAACTGGGCTTGCAATAAACATTTGAAGTGGTATGGTGGAGGGGGTGCAGCCTTGTATACCTGAACATTTAACCCATGAAACCTGATGTTATCCCCAGGTAAATAGTGTCAGAATTGAGTTGAATTGTTGGATACCCAGCCAGTGTCTGAGGGCTGCTTGGTAGTGTGGAATCTCCCCATCCAGACCCCCACCCCTCACACACATATACAGATTGGGAACTGGGTGCAGAACTATTTTAATAAGCATACATTTCCAAGTAACTTTCTAAGAAAGGATCTGTGGAAAATAAACAGTTGGGATCCTTGCCTTTCTTCCTGAAAAAGACTTTCATTATGGCTTTCCATTTGATTGATAGTTTGGCTAAATATGAAATTCTGAGTTAAAAATAAGTTTCATAAAGAAGTCTAAAAGTCATTATTAATATTGCTGGGGAGATGTCTGGTGCTGAATGAAATCCTGTTTATTTCATTTTGGTGACTGTTTTTGAAGGAGTAAATTATACAGTTTGGCGAGGGTGTGAAGGAACAAGTAGATAGTAGGAAAGGTCCAGAGCAAGACGTATTGTCCAAAAAAGGAGGATTGGAGATATTGTACTGATATAGAAGTTAGTGTATTATTTTGGCAGCTAGGGTAGGATGGGAGAAGTTCCTAAAGGGACTTAGGGAAGCTAGAGTGGAACTACAAATAAACTCATCTACCTGACAATTGCTCAGCAACTCTAGGTGTCCCCATTTTAGTGAGCTCCGTAAAGATGAGTGCTCTCTCTTCTAGAATAATTTTCTTAGAGAAATTGCTTATGTAAAACAAAATCAATAAGAAAAAATCTTTTTATCCTCCAAAACACAGATTTATATGACATACAAGAGTACTGAGATTTTTACCCGGTCTGCAGAAAAACGGTAGCCAATCAGAACATAATAAATATCTTGCACCTTTAATAGCACAATGAAGAGAAAACGTGCTGAATTACCCATGCAGTACAATTGGAACATTTTCTTCTCCTGAAAATATATACTCATATATCAATTATAACTCATGCCATTGGTTATTCAAAATTTATTTTGCTTTATGAACCATGTAGAATGAAATGCAATCATGCTGTAATATGGTACCCAGTGACATGATAACGCCTACTACCATTACAATTTCAACAAACTTGAATGGAGATTCAAATGAGTAGTGTCTCCAAAGGAAATGGTTTCAAATGGCTTCCAGTGTTTTCAATTAACACAGAAAAGATTAATGGCCTTTTTTCCTTTGGTGGTCTCTGTTGAGGAGGAAAAAACATTAGTTGCCATTTGATTTTCCACTCAATTACATTTACCAACTGGCAGAGAGACCAACCAGGAAAGTTCCTCCATCTAGTAAGCTGGATTCACCATGGGTGTGGTCCAGACATGTTACCACGATGGATTCTTCATGATCAGAATAGCCCACAGACAGCAACTGTCACCAAAGGGAGACTCTAAGGCTGAACTAGTAGGAAACACATCAGCTGTAAATTAATTAGTAGGGATTTTTTCCTTCTCTTCTATTTGTCTTAACCCTCTAGCTAGGTCCTTTGAGAACATACTTTGAAAACATCGTAAGTCTGTCTGTTTAGTCATTTCCCAGCAGAGAGCAAAAGGAATATCAAAATGGATTTGATACTTCTCAGGAAACTGACAAATCAGTTGAAGAGTGGGTAAAATGAAAATGTTAGGAATATCATCCCGCAAAAAAAGGTGATGACTGCTGTAGGTTGGGAGAGTTATGATCTGTCAGAACCTTCTGTTGCAAGGAACAGCTTAGCCAGACACCAATGCTCCATGGCCACCACGGGCAAGTATCTGAACACGGCCTGGAATTCTCTGAGGATGTTATTCATAAAGACACAGTTAATCAAACTCAGATGTCTCTTCAAAATCTCACTGTACAAGCCAAACATATTGCCAGCAGAAGGAAGGTGCCAGACCAGAGAAGGTAGAATCTCTGCGCCCTGGCTTCAGAACTCTGAGGTCTCAAACCATTATAAAAAGTAAAAAAAAAAGAAAACAATTTCGTGTATATGTGTATTTTTACGTGTATCAAATAAGTAGCTTTCTATCCATACAATCAGAGCATTTTACTTGTTCAAGGATTTTCCACCTATATACGTAGATATTTTTTTTTATTTTAATTTAATTTACCGAAAAGGGGGGGAAATCCCTCCTTCTCTCTCTCTCTCCCTTACTCTTTAGAGAAATTCAGAAAGGGCAAGTACGAGCCAAAATCACTTCTGGCTAGAGTCCATGGTTACCAAGCTGAAAGAGCAGGCAGTTTTCTGAGTAAATGGTCTTCCTTCAAATGCCAGATGCCTGCTAAAAGGATCACAGGCTCTCAGAAGCGTTCTGTGCCTCCCCTGCCATCACAAACACAAATGGTGGATCTTTCAACAGAGATGCTGGCACCTTCACCACTGATTACACCCTTGGGTTCTGAGAAGAATGGTTTTCTTTATTCTTGGCATAGGAAAAACTCCACCAAAGGTGGAGTTACTTGATTTGTTCAGAACTCATTCCACGTGATGAGAGTCTGTAAAACCTTGTCACGTTCTTGCCATTGAAAGGGATGGATAAACATAAGGAGGTTTGGGCTCTCTTAGTTTGTACAATTCCCCTGTGAGTCCATGTGCTAACTCTTCGTTGAGTGTTGTTTTGTTGGTTGGTTGGTTGGTCGAGTGGATGGGTGGTTCATGTTTTCCCTCCTAACTCAGTGACATATTGTCCAAGGTCCTTGAAGAGGCATGTGAAGCAAAAACGTAAATAGCACACTTGGGATCTTCCTTCCACAGGAGGAAACGGGGCAGCAGAGCTGGGAATCTTGAACTCGGCCTTCAGTCACAGATCTGGATTTGCCTTTATGTGTGTAAAATGCACATGAAAATTCCTACCTCATAATGCTGTTGAACTTTTTTATTTTCATGAGTAGACTTTATTTTAGGGTTGTAGAAAAGGTGAGCAGAAAGCACAGAAAGTTCCTATATAATGGTTCTCCCTCTGCCCTCAGTTTCCCTGGCTATCTTGTATCTGTATGGCGGATTGTTGAATTTTCAATTACATACCACATAAAAAGCACAGCATTTTAAGCATTAAACAGTGTTTATGAATGAAGGTGAACTATTATGACTGTAATTCAAGACCCCCTCATTTGTTAATACATAAAGCTTTCCTTTCTTTGGTGACATTTTATGGGTCAATCATCAAAAATCACCCCTAAATCCCTATCAGACCACCACATAGTTGGTGAAATAACATCTGTGAAGGATTGTTTCTTTAGATTTAAGACCTGTTGCTCTAGTAATATTTCTTAGAAATGCAAATACTCCTAAGAGAGAGAAAAGAATTTATTTTTATTATTGATAACTGTATTGTGATTAACAAAAGACACAATCACCATTCAAACTCTAGAAAAGATACTGACCACTAGTTGTTTTCATAAGAATAAGAGAAGGGTCCAGACAGTTTTAAGTATGACATTGCTCAAGAGAAGGACCGAAGTAGTTTTGTCTGGCTCGGTGATCTCAGGAAAGGGTATTGCAACACAGGAAAGGAAACGCTCTGAAAAAAGGGAGTTGTGACTTACAGCCTTTCTTCAAGGCAGACAGAATCAGCCTCTGAGCAGGCCAGCAGGGATCTCCAAGTGGCTCCCATAGGACTCCATTTCTAGCAGACTGATGATTATAGGGGCAGAAAAATAAATATCTTTGTTGAAACCTCTTCTCTGCATCTTAACTAATCATCTTTCATATTTGAGGTGCTCTTCAGTTTCCAGAGCTTGCTATTTTGCTCAGGTGACGTATACTCTCAGGCACTGCCAGCCAGAGCCTGAACCACACCTAATAATTCCTTTTTGAGAAATCTACCACAAAAAAAATAATCAGAAATGAGAGGTAACCTTTGCATTCAAAGATGTTCATTGAAGCTTCATGTATGTTACAAAAAAACACAGGCACACACACAAAAAAACACACAACTAAAATTAACCTGAAGTCCAATAATAGGGAAATGGAATATCTATATTGTGAAAAATTACCCAGTATTTAACATTGTTTTCTAATCATTGTATGATATAGAAAAAAAAAGACATGATATAATGTGAAGTGGAAAAACAAACAAACATGAAAACAAATCTGTATATATAGCACCATCTCCAAAATCTTGATCACCACCACTTACACACATACTAGGTACAGTACTCTAAGACATATCCAAATGGCAACCAGAGTTTGCTGTCTTAGTCAGGGCTCTCCAAAAAAACAGAACCGATAGGAAATATTGGGTTGTCAGAAACGTCATGATATATTTTTTCTATGATTTTCACTGCAAAAATGCATCGTGACTTTTCCGACAACCCAATATAAAGAAAGATACTTATTATGATAAGGAATTGGCTCACACAATGATGGAGCCTGGCAAGTCTAAAATCTGCAGAGTTGATGTCTCAATCTAAGTCCAAAGGCCAGCAGACAGGAGGAATTCCCTTTTATTCAGGGGAGGGTCAGCTTTTTGTTCCATTCAGGCTTTCAGCTAATAGATGAGGCCCATTCACATGATACAGGACAATCTGCTTTACTCAGTCTACAGATGCAAATGTTAATCTCATCAAAAAACACCCTCATAGAAACACTCAGAATAATGTTAGACCAAATATCTGGACCACCTCATAACGCAATCAGGTTGACAATCTAAAGCTAAACATCACAAGTGCTGTCGCTGGGTCTGCAAATTTAATGACAGTAGACACCATATCTTTTAGCATGAATTATCATGGTAATAATTTGTCATTTATTACCCAAGCTAAATTCACTTTCAATAGTCAAGAAGACTAAACCATGTCTTCATTGATGTGCCATCCAAATCAGTGACATTCTTTCACTGAAATTTGGTTGCCAGCATTAACCAAGTTGGTGAAATTTCAGAGGTCATTTCCCTTTTTCTGAGGTAGTGGTTAAGGCCTCAGGGGTTAAAACCTCTCTACTGTCTTACCCCCCATGCTCTCTTTGCCCTGCCATTGCTCCATTGACACAGTTCTTAACAGTGTCACTTATCCCCTGGAGCCAGTGATTTTTGCTTTTTAGCTTCAGCCTTCCTGACAAGGTGAATCGCTACTACTGTAGAGGACCGAGCCTCTCTGAAGTTGCCCAAGCAATTCTCTCCTCTGGCAGCCAAATGCAAGGTTCTGGTGTCAGCCAGGCTGTGTGACCTCACAGAAGCTACTTAAACACTCCGTGCCTCAGCTTCCACTTCTGTAAAATGGGGATAGTATTAGTACCTATTTAATAGGGCTTGTGAGGATTATATGAAGCAGTATATGTAGTGTCCTTTGAGTAGTCCTGGCACATTAGGAAACTTTTACATTAAATAATAGTTTTTATTAATATTCTATTATTTGTTATTATTGTAATTCTCTATGTGATGGTTCACTCTGATGTTTGCCTCACATCTCTACCTCCCACCTTTCAGAGATCTAAGTTAAGGTTCAGTCCTAATTCTTCTATCTTTCTCCTGTACCTCTTCTTCCCCAGAAATGATATCTGCCCCTGCAGCTTCAGTGATTGCTGATATCATATATCATCCATCTGAGCCCCATTACTTTTGAATTCTGATTTTCTACTTCCAAGGATGTGCTGGGTTTTATTGCTTGCTGTTCTTGGTGTTAGATTGTATCTAACACCAAAATCTTCATCTGAAGCTCAAAACTGGTTTTCCCCTCTCATTTTCCTACTCAGTGTGCCAAACAGACCTCAAAATGACCCTGAATGGTTGGTGTCCATGCTGTGGTGTGATTCGTCTTTCCCTGAGGTGGGCAGGACCTGTCACTTGCTTCTAATCAATGGAATATGAGAACGGGGATAGGATGCTATGCCTGCGATGCTGGTATGTTATATGACTCCAGCTTAGCAGATTAAAGCGAGAGGTTCTCCTTGCTTGGCTTGATGAAGTAAGGAGCCGTGATAAGAAAACCCACATGGCAAAGAAACACCAGTGGCCTCAAGGACCTGAGGACCACTTCCAAGTGACAGCCAGCAAAACACAAGAGTCCTCAGTTACATAGCCCCAGGGAAATGAATTCTGCCAACAACCTGAATGAGCTTAGACGTGGTTTCTTCCCCCCTAGAGACTCCAGAGAAAACGTAGCCCAACTGACACCTTCTGTCACCCTAAGCCAAGAACTAGATAAGCCGTGCCCAGACTCCTGATCCATAGAAACTGTGAGATAATAAACATATATGTGTTGTTTTAAGCTGCTGAATTTGTTACACAGCATAGAAAACTAATACACTTGGTATCGGTTGATATCCATAGTAACACCGTTGTCTCAGTCTTCCTAAAATTAAAGTTATCTTTGGCTCCTAGCTACTTTTTGTCATTCACTCACTAAATCTGATATGATTGAATTTAATAATAATAGCTAATATGTATGAAGTGATTTTACAAGCCATGTGTTTTTACTTATATGTAAATAACAATCAGTGACTTAACCATTCCCTTTATAGATTTTGAGATTGAAATTTGGAGGAGAAACACAATTTGCCAAAGGTTACACAGTAAATCAATTTCACAGCTCGGATTCATATCTGATACATCTGATTCCAATCCTATGCTCATTTGACTGCACTGGACTAGATACTGAGATGCCTCTGTGAGATCACAAGTCCTAAGTCACAGTTAAAAGTTCTTTTGTCAGCTTTTAAAACCATACAAAATCTGGTCCTGCTCTTGTTCCAGACTTTTTTCTTATTATTCATTTGCTATCTCTAAAATCTGTGGGGGTTTTTTTTAAATCTCTTAACATTGATTCACAATCTTCCTTAGTACTATACCATCCTGAATAAAACAATATACACTTTTGATAAGTTATCATTGGAGAAGGAATATTCAAGTGCAGAGGGGTGGGCTTCCCAAAAGGCTCTGATTCTGTCACTCCAAATTTCACCTTTAGTTCACATCTAAATCATAAGGGCTACTCCTGCCAGTGTCATGGTGATCTCCCCGGGTTATTACTCCCCGCAACGTACTGAAGATGTCCACCATTACTTGCTCTGCCCTCAGCTGTTTCTATAGGAAGTTGCCCTACTAACTGCCCTCTTTAAAAAGTGAATGGATTGTTCAATACCAGCACCATCCCCAGTCAGATTGGAGCTTAGGCAAAAAGAAAAATGTGTGCCCTCACAGGCATTAATCAAAGCATCCTTCCATCGTTGGAGCCAAGTGGGAAAACTTAATAAAAGCTCTACCATCAAAAGTGACTACACAGCAAGCTCTGTATTGCACAATCTGTTCACATGTCACTGTTAATCATCTTATACTTACCTGATGAGAAAGGAAAGGCCACAGGGTCCAGAGCCCACAGGCTGATTGAAAACAACTCTCCCCCATTGCACAATAAAACAGGATTTTAATACAAACAAACAAACAACACCCTGTCTTTATTTAAAATATTAATATTTTGTTCCTCATGATTTTTGCATTACTTTTTGTTTATAAATATTATACCAAATGCTGAAATATTATTTATCTTGACTATTGGCTTTTTTGGCATCCCATTAAATTAAGCACCCCCAGGGGAGTGCTTTATTTTTTTCATTCTAACTCTGGCCTTGTTCAAGATCAACTCCTTAGCTTCAGCTGACTGAACCTCTTATGGCCCTAACCCAAAGCCACATGTGAGATTTGTACTTGTGACTCTATTCTGGCACTAAGGAAACTGCTGGGGAAAATACAGTCCAGACTCTACTCACGCAATCATACATACTTTTGCACATAGGGTGACATCATCCTTTTCCCTAATCTCACTTCCATTTTTTGCTCTGTGACCAAGACCTCTCCTGTGGAAGAGAGAGGTAAAGAAAGGAACAGGAAGGAGGGTTCCCATACAGAAGTTGATTCTAGTAAGATAATAAGGAAACCTAGACCTTATCATGTGGAGTTTTATGCAACTTGTTCTTTCTTGCTCAATTTTGTTCTGTTTTCTCTTAATTTTTTTTTTTTTTGAGGGCAGTGTCACTGGCCCTCATATGTGGGACGGAACCAGGGCCGAACCAAGGCCGCTGGCTTCCAAGGCCAGTGCTTAACCACCGCGCCACTCGGCTGGCCCTGTTTTCTCTAATTTTATACTACGTTCCCTTCATTTTAAAGCACAGTGCCATCCTCCAGGGCCCTGATCCTTTGATAAACTTTGCCTAATGACTGCAATGCTGGGTAATCTCCTCCTTTCATGCCCACTGTCTGTGCCACCAATAGGCTATCTCTCGTGCGTCAGGGAACCTTCATATTTCGGTCACCTCGGGGAGCTCCTGAGCTCCCCTTCCCAGCCTAGCGGGATCAGTTCCTAAGGTCAGCCTCAGGAGTCAGAAATTTGAAACTAATTTAGTGACCTTCTCCACCAAAGAGCATAACCACACTGGCCGCCCACAAGTTACCAACCAGAAAAAGACATTTGTTTTCATAAACTACAAATGTTAATAAATGAAAATTTTAATAGATGATAACTGACATCATCAATTTAAGAGCATCCACCTTGGTGATTTGGATAGCCTGCTGACATTAATAAGAGATTATCTTTATTTCTCATTCTTCTCCCTTCTGGTGCCAGGAAGACTAGCTACATTCCCTCCCTTCCTTACAATAAAAAAATTCAGCTTATCTCCTGGGAACCAGACCTTCTCCTGGGCTGGACTGAATCTCCCATAGCCATAAACACATAAAGAAGCTTTAATGCTGCAGGAAGGAAATATTCACTCCTAATAAGCTGGTGGAAATTTCATGTAGGCCGGTTTTTGGAACCTGTTTGCAATAGTTACAAAATCTAAAAACTTGAGCTGGCCGAGTGGTGCAGTGGTTAAGCGCTGACTTGGGAAGCCAGCGGCCCCGGTTCGGGTCCCACATATGAGGGCCAGTGACACTGCCCTCAAAAACAAAACACAAACAAACAAACAAACAAATCTAAAAACTTATCTTTAATATTGAAGCACACTTTCAAATTGTATGATGTATCCCTTTAAATAAATTGTAAGTTTCTTTTTAGAAGGGCTATATTTTAAATGACTTTCACTCCCCAGAGTGCCCAGTACAAATCCCTATATAAATAATTCTGTGCAGAGTAATAGATCAGACCATTTTGAACATCGTTGCCTCAGTTAACATTTATGCATCCTTGTTTAGGCCAGGCTAAAGGCGACAGGTTAATCAGGTGAAGTCTGCACTAATCCTCAGGGTTTGGGAAGAAAAAAAGAAAAGACAGGCTGTCAGGGTTGATGCCTGCAGGACCAGGATTACTCTACAGTAGTGCGTGGGGAAGGGGAGGCAACTAAACTGTGGGAAACAGGACTAGTTAATTAGGATATCCATCCAAGATATCCTGTCAGAGGCAGATCCTGAAGGACCACCTTCATCATAAGGGAAAAATGCTTAGTTGCTGTTCAGGAAAATATGCTGGAGATCTGATTCAGTATGGCTGTTTCAGACCCACAAGAAGGAGCTGCTTTGCAGACGGTGAGCTGGATGGATGGACTAGGCAGAAAAAGAAAAACGAAGCAAGAGTTTAAAACTAGGGGTCAGAAACATGAGGAGGCTCTAATAAGTGGCAAACTGGTTTGGAGATTATTTCACAAATTTGGCCAGTCTTTGGTGGGATCCTCCTTAAAAGAACTTTTCTAGACTTGCCTCAGGGAGGTTAATTCAATTCCTAAGTCACGTAGTTAGAAAATTGTCAAACTGGGTTTTGGAATCTGCAGTAGGATGATTGGGGCCTGCTCTCTTAACTATTATACATATGAGATGTGATCAAATAATACAGTGAATGTTTAAATAAAAAAAATATATCATAGCAAAAGACATATTGCCATTAATCCTCCTCAGTATGTTCCTCCTTGCTTCCAACACCCTTATCCCATAATTCTTGCCACTTTCTGAAGTCCTCTTTCATGAGTGTCTTTAGTTTCACTGCCATGGCTGCCTTGATGTCATAAACCGATTCAAAACGTTGATCTTTCATGGTTATTTTTACTTTTGGTGAAGAGCCAGAAGTCCCACAGTGCCAGATCCAGTGAATAAGGTGGATGGGGACACACCATAATGTTTTTATTTAACATAACTTGCTGTACCAGAAGTGATGTGTGACACGGAGCACTGTCATGATGAAGGATGATTTGGGGCACACTTTAAAACACACCTTCTCTCAACCATAGCTCACACCCGGCTCACACCAAACAAGTTGAAACTTGTCACACACTGTTACTAAGGTTTGCTGTGCCACGTCCCGTATTGAAGATCCCTGCCTTTCTGTTGGATGGCACTCAGCAGCAGTATTCACCGTAGTTTTTGATCACACCTCGTACTTGTCCAAATAGGAAATTTTCATCATTTCCTCCACCAAATAACTATATAGTATTTAATTATTTTTATGCTTTTCTAATGCACTAGTGTCCTGGGAGTTGTCATGTTATTTTTGTTACTATTTTAATTTCCCTTACCTTACAAAAACTTTTACTCTAATAGGTCACTGCACAAGGGAATTATTTTCTCTTCTAAAAGTTGGAAGATTAAACACATTTTAAATTTTAGAGGGGTAAATCACTGCAACAATGACGCAGTTCTAGAAAGCTAAAATAATTTTTAAAACTTCTTTACCTTAGAAATATTAATGTATCCAGTGACATTTCATATCTGTAATATGCAATATTGATGACAACGCACTCTTACTGGACTTTGTGGCTCCATAGCATTTATTTCATCAGTAAAGTGGCATAAAAATTTAGTATTTTATGATCCCACACTTAGTATTAAGCTAAAATTGACAACTCTTTAAATTGCTTTGTGTTTAAATATATTGTATTTTTGCTAGGAGGTAAAAATGAAACTTATGAATTTTTATTTAATAGTTTTTAAATAGTCATTTAATATCATTTATTAACATTGTAGTCTATTAAAATAAATTAGGTACTATACAATAACCTATTTCTCCTCTTTAGAAATCTGACTGAATGGAAATATATTTATTTGTTGGAGAAAGAAATATTGATAAGAACATGAAAAGCCTGAAAATCCAAATTCCTACACATATGAATATCTCACAAGTGGGTTGTATTAAAGTTGTGACATAAAGGCAGAAGCCAGGATGTTATTATAGACTGAATGTTTGTATCCCCAAAAATCCATAAGTTGAAATCCTAACCCTTTGTGTGATGGTATTTGGAGGTGGGGGCCTTTGGAGGTGATTAGGTTATGAGGGTAGAGCCCTCATGAATGGGATTAGTGTCTTTATAAAAGATGCCTAGGTGAGAACTCTCTTACCCCTTGGCCTTGTAAGGGAGGACATAGTGACGTGAGGACCACCTATGAACTAGAAAGACATCTCTCACTAGACACAAAATTTACCTGCATCTTGATCTTGGACTTTCCAGCCTCCAAAACTACGGAAAATAAATTTCAGCTGTTTATAAAGCCACCGGGTCTACTGTATTTGTTATAGCAGCTATGAACTAAGACACAGCACTTTCTCCGGGGTGAGTTTTTCAGCCCACCAATAACTGAAACGATTCCTGGCAACGGCCTAAGTCAGATATTGAAAAGCACAAAACTTCATTTCCTGACGATAGAACAGCACCATCCAAAAGACCTTTCTGTGACGGTGGGAAAATTCTATATTCTGTGCTATTCAACATAGTTGCCACTAGCACATGTGGTGAATGAGCCCTGGAAATGTGGCTAGTGCAACTGAGGCACTGATTTTAAAATTTACATTTTATTTAAATATAAATAGCTACATGTGGCTAGTGTCAGAAGGCAGGAAAGATGTTGTTATATCATTTAACTTCCCATGCTTAAGGAAAGGGCAAAACCAAATTCTTCGAAGAGAATGGTTTGAGTGAAGGATGGGGCCACATTCAGAGTCTTAATTTCCAGTTGTATGCACTATATGCTTCTCGGTTTCAGTTTGCAGACCAATAAAATCCAATGCAAATTGCACTCTAGTTTTACCGTGAGAGGCAGCCCTGGATGGTGAACAGAGCGTTTGACAGGGGCAGCTGATCTGGACTGTAGCTGGGGGTTCTGTAACCTGAAGAGGCCCTTGTCTCTCTGAAAAACCAGCTTTTTTAGCTGTAAAGTGAAATTGTTGAATTCAACAAACCTAATGCATTACCTGGCCATAATGGTTTACATTCCCATCCAATTGACAAGATATTATTAAAACATTTTTAAAAATCAGTATTATTGCTTCACAGAGATAGAAATAAAAATCTTAGAAATCTACTTATTTAAAAAAAAAAAAAGCTTTAAGGTTGTGCCAGAAATGTTTGAATTTCTGCAGGAAAGACACTGTGACAGAGTAGAATGCAATAGTGACTCAAATACCTGTTTCCTAGGAGAATAAAAGCAGACAACAAATGTTATTTGTATGTTTATGGCTCAATTGCTTATTCCCACAAGTTCCATTCCCATCATACATAGAACAACCATAACAGATCTGCAAAATTGTCTCAGCTTTGGCCTCTGTGGAGTAGAAGCTATGTTCACACAAAGTGGTTAGCTATCGTTTTGTGAGATGCCTTTAAATCAGCTTTACACGTGCAAGCAACGGTTTGCAAGGACTCATCAGGTAATTATACCCCAGGCAACCAATTTGCATGGCAAGTGAGGCAGCGTCTTATTTTATTTGCTTTACATTTCAGCTTTGGTGAAATGAGGTACCATGTAAAATCTCAGCTTCTGTGGTGTTTTGTTTGTCATTACTCGTGTTTGCTAAAATCAGTTATGCGTTTATAAGGATCATGTGCTATGTGACTTACAGTGCAAAATGACCTCACACTGTAGCCCCCCATTGGGTCTTGCGCCATCCAGAACTGTTTTCCTCCATATCCACCCCCAACATAAGGGATCCTGAGTTTCTTTGACAAATAGACAAGGAAACTTCATCTCTGGCCTGTGCAACTTATTATTCTGTCTTCAGATGTGTGGTTTGTAACATGGAAGCGTATGTAAGCCAGTCTACACCTAATATTTTAACAGACAGATGACCAGTTGAAACTTTAAATGTCTAACACTCTTCTCCCTGCCTTTTAGCAAACTTTCTATATAGTTCTAATGGGCTCTTAAAATATGAGGTAACCACCAGAAATAGCTGCTTTATTTAAAAAGCTCACTGTAAAGGTGCTTTTGCTAATCTGACATCAGGGAAAATCCAAGTTCAAGTTTCATGCTTTGGAAAGCAATAAAAATCACCACCTGGAAATCCAGAGGCATAGGCAAATTGATATTCAAAGCAGGTGCGTCAGCCTCCTAGAAACATGGCAGACGTCCTTCAATGGTTCTGGAAGGAAGGTTAGGGTCCCAGCAGGGCAGCACCTTCCTGCAGGCCCTCTGCTGTTAGCCTTCTAGCTGAGCATGTCATAAGCATCCACTGCCTTACAAAGAAAAATCTATTAGTTATGCCTAGGATGGGGATAGGTGAGTTAAACTGACTGGTTCAAACTATCACCTTCAAATAAAAGAACTGAAAAACAACAAACCCTACATCTTTATGAGCTCACATACTAGAGGGCATTTCGATAAATCTTTTCTATTTTTGATTTTTTTTTTCCTTAGCTCAGACCTGGATTGTGAAAAGAAATGCTATATGCTGCCAGAATGAATATTTGCAGAGGTTACAGTCCTACCTTGCTAAGTCCCTCTGCTTTAGATCTCATTGGAATAAATTCTGGACTTCCAATTATTTAATATTTACCAACCATTGTATACCTACTGTAATTGAATATATATAGATTGTCACAGGATGTGGATTATACTGTGGAAGACAGTCAGAGGAAGAGTAATAAATATATATGATATGGGGGGGGAAGTGGGGTGGCGATTTGGGGGTGGGGGGGTTATCACTTTGAAGGGTGAAATGTATAACTATTGCACTGTGTTGTACACCTGAAACTAATTAAAATAAAATAATATTTAAAAAAAATAAAGAGTTGGAAAAAAAAATATTTACCAACCATTAATACTATTCTAAGAAAAAAACCAGCAAATTTGATATAGTCATCAGTTAGGAAACCAACAAAGGTATGAAGAGACAGGGTAAGGACTTGAACTCATTAATTCCCTAAGCTTTTATTGAGTATACTCATATATTGTGGTAGATTACATTGGTGTTTCTATGTTTTTACTCTATTCTGTATCCACACCCTTTGACATGTGGCTTTGAAGTTTCTTCTACTAAACGTGGAGTATATTTCCCTGCTGAGTTTATGTTAAGCTTGATTGTGTGACTTGCTTTGGCCAATAAACATGACACAAGCAAACATTTGAAATGTGTGTGTGCAGTTGGGTTTTCCCTCTTGTGCTCTTGTCTCTACCATGGGAAAAATTTTCTTCTGATTAGCCGCTGCCCCTTCAGCCTGGGTCCCAGAAAGAGAACAGAGCACAACCTAAAGTAAGGAGATAAGCCAACCAGACCCACAACTTGAAAAGGTTTGAGCTTAACTTAGATCCTCTGATCCACAGTGAATATCAGAACTATGCTCTGGATCATAAATGCTAAGTTTTATGTGATGTTGAGTTTTACTGTGGTTGGTTGCAGACCATTTGGGAATAATTGCCAAAAGTAGTTTTTTATGCATGAGGCATTGTGTTGGACCCTAGGAACCTTGAGAATTAGAGACAACTCCTGCTTTTGAGAAACTCTGGGTCTAATAGAGGAGATGTGTATATAAACGGTGCAATCTAGTTAGTGCTTTGAGTGGTCTGAACCAAGTAGGGTGGAATAAAAGAGAAACAGATTGAAGGAAAAGATAGCTGGCTACCAAAATATTCCACTACATTTTGAATTCACATGAGTTATTATTATTATTATTTATTTTTTTTAGCCTTTAAGATGTTTCCTAAAAAAAATGACCTTTTGGGCCGGCTGAGTGGCGCATTGGTTAAGAGCTGGTTTGGGGATGCCAGCAGCCCCGGTTCGGATCCCACATATGAGGGCCAGTGACACTGCCCTCTACAGCTGACAACAGCTCCACCTGGAGCTGGGCTGCGCGAGCCCCAGCAACAGTGTAGGCTGCAGCCCCTGCTGCAGTCGGCTGCCATAGGTTACAGTGAGTGGCCGGCAGCCAACATGAGCGGCTGGCAGCCAGCGTGAGCTGCCAATAGCCACAGTGAGTGACCATCCAGAGGCCGGCGACCGATCTGCGTTATCCGGGAAGAGCGCAATGACGATACCAACATGGGCCAGTGAAGCAACATCCTCCGCAACTAGACTGAAGAACAAAAAGACAGCAACTTGTCTGTTCCCCTTCCCTGATTCCCCAACGCTGTTCCCCTCCCCCAATTCACCAATAAAAATCTTAAAAAAAAAACAAACAACTGACCTTTTATACAACTAATCAAATCCCAGATTCTGCTAATTAATAATTTTGTTTTTAAAGTGCGTGTTTAAAATATACTCATTTTCTCCTCTATATAGACCTTAACATTTACTCCAAAATGACTGTTTATCCAAAATTAAACAGTCGAAATCGTTAGCATGAATTGAGTTTTATTCTCTTTATTAGGCAATATGAGAAGTGTATCTTTATACCCACTGAAGAAAAATATCTAAGCCATCTGGGGAAGGACAACAAGATATATTTTCTTCTCCATACATAAATTCAGGTCACATGGAAATGCAATGTGTCAAGGTCAGACTGCCTAGGAGACATATTCACATCTGCAAATCCCTCTTTACCATTTGGGACACCCATCCTGAATATCACATTAAAGAAAAGGCCCATCCTTTTTCTGCAGAGGGATTACTTTGGATTGCCTCTGAAGACTTACAAAATTCTGGAGACAGCAAACAAGAAGGTGAGGGGTGGGAGAACAGGTATTGAAGTTATTGATCTCAGTTGGGAAGAGGTTTATGCTATATGTCTTCCTCTTTCAATGGGAGGCACAGTTGCATCTGCCACCAGTCTGTGCCAGCCTGCTAGGCAGCCTGAGTAAAGGTATATAGGCATTGTATTAAAAAGTATAAATATTCCTCTGGGTTTTATCATTCAGGAACTCGGCATCTGTGCCCTGTACTCCGCATTTCCAAGCCCTTGGCAAATACCAATAATCAATCATGGAATTCTTTCCTACAAGGTTTTCACATTATTCTAAAAATAATGTTACAAAAAAAGGCACTATAATTTAAGCACATGGACTTTGAAGCCAAACAACCGAGGCTCCAATGTTGCCTCTACTACTTTCTAAAGGTGTTATTTGGGAAAACCAATTTTTCTCTACACCGTGATTTCCGCATCCATAAATTATGTATAACAATACCACTTATTTCACAGGGCTGCTGTGAGGAGGAAATGAGAAAATTGTGCAAGCCGCTTAGAAAAGGCCCTTGCACATAGGGAGATCTAAATGATTGCTATTTCTATTATTCACCATCTAGTAAACCAGGGGTCGGCAAACTGTGGCTCATGAGCCACATGAGGCCCTTTGGGTACATACATGTGGCTCTGAAGTAAAATTAAAAATGAAAATAAAACTATCATAGTTTCATTTATAAAATTTTTAAAGGATATTATTCACATAATAGTGATTTCATTTGTTTTATAGGTCTCACAAAACTTCGAGGGACAGGCTTGGCTCTTCAGTCTCAAAAGTTTGCCAACCCCTGTTAGACTAAGCATGTGCTAGTTATTCCATTTGACTATCCTCGCATTAGGACATCTGAACTGAGAAGAAACGTAAACACTTAGCTTAGCCCCTCACCCCTTCACCCAGCTACCCCTGCTTCTGACCCATCATATATTGTAGGCTAGGAAACAGGGAAACAGGTTCGGACAGGTTAAGTGACTTACTCAGTTAGTGGCAGAGTCATGACTAGAACTGGGTTATCCTGGCTCGATAGAGTGCAATTTCTATTAAGTTGAGCCAAGGTAAGCCACTTTATCTTGGGGAATGGGGGTGGGGAGGTGATCAAGGTTGGACAAAGGACTTTGTGAAGCCCATAATAGAGAATCATCACCAGGGTACAGATGGAGGTCAGACAACCCAAAACCATTGGCCTACAAACTGAAGGAAGGACTTTGGGAAGAAAAGTAAAAGCACTGCAGATATCTTTTTCCTACAACGTAATCTCTCTTTTGCAGAGTAATCTGTGGGGTGAGACTCTAAGCAATTGCTTTTGCACAGCAATGTTGCCAAGGGTTGTAATGCTTCTGATTCTTCAGATGATAGTTATATAATACTCTCATGGGGCTACAATCAACTATAGGTATTGATTTAGCACTGCAGTGGACATGGGTCCCATTCCAGCTCCACTAAATCCATGCTTTTTTGCACAATGTGAAAGCTCGTCTCCAACACACACACACAAACACACAGACATTTGCAACAGAGGCTAACATTCTCCCTAATGAGAAAACTGTTACCTAGACAAAGATTATACTCCCCTTTGTCAGTGAGAAAACCGTAATTTAGAGAAGTCTTTAGGGTTGCTGAGGATTAGAAGAGGAGAATGAGGACTCCCATTCAATCTTCTATCTCCAAATGCTTTGTTTTTGAGTAATCATGGATGCATTAGCCATTCTGCTATGGGGTGCCCCATCTCAGTGTTCACAGCCACTTTTCAGTGTCAAGGCAAAGCAGTTGATGCCAAAGGCCCTTCTCAATTTTTTCTCCCCAACGAAGAGAGCTCAAGAAAAACTCACTTTTGACAAGTGATTTAAAACAGATAACATATACTTTCCTTTCTGAACTCCAGGCTGGCGTGGTGTTACCCTCAGCCTCCATGCTTAGATTCTAGTGCTCTCTGGAGAGGCGAAGTGTTGACATTCAGTTCTGTATTTCTAAGTATTAACACACATGGTGGGGAGCCTTCACAATTACTCACTCAAGCTGAGGTCTTGGTCGGCCTCTTTGAGTCGTTCCCTCCCTGATGCCCCATCAAGCTGCCATGAGCCAGCATGGATATTGTTGTCAAGTGTTGGCAGGAAACCTGCCCCACTGGAACCCCCACAGAAGAGTGAAAAATGTAAAGAGGAGCAAGTGAAATGGGACGTTAAATGATTTTTTTTTTAATAAATGTTTTTAATTGCACACAGAGAGACCTCAATACCTAATACTCAATCCCTCCAACTCTAAATTGATTGTTTGGGCATCAAGGGGCCATATTCCCCACCCGCCCTCCTGCTTTCTCTCCTTTCTCTCCCTTCCCTCAAACCCCACACATAGGAGGGAAACCCCCCACAATTTCCGTGAGACTTGAAGGAACAAATCCTGTCAAGTTAGTTTCATTTTCCTAATATGAGTTGTTCTAATAAGTTTAAGAGGCCACCAGAGCCCTTTGAGTTAGGAACAAATCGCAAATCATCATAACGCTACACCTATTTCTGTTTTATGACAGCAATAAATCACAAGCAGCCTCACAGGGTGAAAACTAGCTACAGCAGTCACAAGTGCCAGGTTCTTGGAGATGCCAATGCCCAAACGTCTTTAGCTTTGCAGTGTATGTTTTGGCTCCTGGAGGCTCAATTTTTCAATTAAGGATTAAAAAATAAAGTGTGTGTGTGTGTGTGTGTGTGTGTGTGTGTGTGTGTGTGAAAGAGAGAGAGCAGCTTCAGGTAAATTTGCTAGGCCAGACAACGAGGCTCTTGTTCTCTCTGAATTTTATTTATTTATGTTAGCTTTACTTTTGTGTCCATGTGACTTTAGAAACGAGTATTGGATACGGAGTGCAGCCAAAGAGTATTTACACAAAATTTAATACCACCTTGATTGTGAGTGAAACGCAAGCCTCCTGAAGATGGTCCGTGGTGTGGTACCATCCAGAGCTCTAAAAACGTGTTCAGATTTCATTGACAAGTCACGCTTCCTAAGCCTTGGTTAGAATTCCAGGTGGCTTTGCAAAATATTTCTTGCACAATTCTAGGCATTTAGACTAACTTGGACTCGATATGTTCCCATCACTTGACGTTGGTCTTTCCTGGTAGGCAATTGAATTTTTTAAATGCCAGTGTCACTTTCTACTCATATGAGCATCATATTTCAGAGAATATTTAGTTCTGTACCTGCCTGCTGAAATAATTTATTAATAATTACTAATTCCTAAAAAAGTGACAAGAGCTAAGGTTTTGAAACAATGAAACTGTTCTCATAGTTCAAAATATGTCTGAGTGCTAATCTTTTATGAGTTGATGTTAATAAATCTTTTTTTAAAAATGAACTGAACTTTTTTCAAATAATTATATTGAAATTACTTTACAATTTTAATTCAGGGACCACCAAAGTTTTTTATTAAATATCCCTTCAGTACGTATTTTATCAGATTAACCTCACTTTAGTGTCCATAGTCAAAATCAAAGTCTCATCTTGGATTGCTGCTTTCTCTGCATACCCGGATCCATGGTAGTGGTCCGTTTCTTCCTTCATAGTGTCTTAACAACACCCATCTCTTCGTTTCCCAGCCCAGACCCTCACCTACTCGGAAGGCATTTTTACGGCCTCCTTCCTGACTACGTTTTGTCTTTCATAACCCTTTAATCCTCTGTGCACAGCAATGTCAGATTAATCTCTCTAAAGCTCCATTTTCACCATCTTACTTCCCTGGTTATTTAAGAAGCGCCTTTGACTACGTACTACCAGCCACATGGAAGCACACCATCACTTCGGCTCCAGAGCTGTATGAGTCAATAAATAACCATCACAGGAGCACTCATAGAGCCACATGTACAGACAGGCCTCAGAGAAGGTTATAGCCTCCTGGGCTGGCTGTGATCAACGGCTGGTCCTCGACATGTTTTTAGATACATTATATTTATTAGACTCCCACTAGGCCCTGGAAAATTGATTCATTCTAATAACAAATACAGTTATAAACTAAGGCGCAGTTTGTTAATATTCAGTGGGCCAGCCACCACCAGACCTGGTAACAGGACTGGTCAGATGAACTAGGCACTCCCTTCCTGGTGAGTGGTCCCCCTTGGGAGACTAGACTATTTATCAGCGGGTGTGTGAGGAGCACAGAATCGGAAAAAGGAAATTGATTGTTGGCTGAAGGAAATATGCGTCATACTCATACAGCCCAACATTGACCTTCTCCACCCAAGGGACGGCTCAGACTATGAAGGAAATAGAGTTAACCTTATTATCTAAATCAAAGCACCAATATCGCTGGAGAGTGATGGCTAAACAAGGATGGATCTTTTTTTATTGTTATAATCTCTGGTTGCGTTAGTTTCCTATACAGTTAAAAAAAACACACACACACACATTGGTTTCCAGATTTTGTATCATTATAGCATCTCCTTATGACATGTTATTATACATTGACTTCCTTTCATTTTAGGCTCTCTTTCTAATGAGATAAGATTTCATAAATAAGCTATTCTTTTTTTTTCTTTTTTCTTTTTAATGTTACTAGACAATCAATTAAGAAACTTTTATTGAAGCTTAAGTTGTGGTACAGAAATACATTTCAATCTATTCAAGTGCAAGCATGAAGAGCAAAATTATGGCACCAAAATTTTCCCTCCTCTATAACACACACTAGGATTAATTTAAATTACTATTCACTTTATGTTTCCTAGGCTTTTTTCCATATAAATTTTTGGAATTTTTCAACATTAGATAAAAATCGTAAATCTATTAGGAAAAAAAAAATCAGACCTCAAGCCAACAAATGTCATCAAATCTACTAGGACACTGTTCAAGAACAAAATCCACTTTGAGCATTGGTCCTCAAAACAGCACCAAAAATTAGGTACTGTATGCTAATTACAGAATCAAAATGATCCACAGATTGAAAACTTCTTCAATGAAACTTTGAATCAAGAACATGCTTAAAATAAAATGTCAAAAGTGTTCCAACCACTTGATTTCAAACCAAGTAGATATTGTTTAGAAACACATATTTTAAAAAAAGTGTTTCATTTATAAATAAGGAATGAAAACATCACTGCATCAATCCAGAAAGAATCAAAAATATTTTGAGGACAAGAATACAAAATTTAACCAACTTTGCTGTTTTCGAGGCTTAAATAAGCTATTCTTAAATTGCAATACAATGTGAGATAAAACTACACAGATTCCAGCCATTGCTATTGCTAGTTGATTGTGCCTGTTTCATTGAGACTGACTTCTCAACCTTATTTCACTCATATATCCCTATCCTATCACCCCGTGGTCCTGAAATTCATTTCTCCATCCTAAACCTTTCACCCTGCTAAGAGAACCATTCCAAGATTCTATTTACCTCCTCCATATTTGTCAGTTCAACAGTTTTTCATTTAGTGCTTGCGTTTTGGCAGATATAAAGGCCTGGCTCCCCTGGAGTGAAGGAGTCAGATTGTTACACAAATAATCACAGCACAATTTGCTGAGAGCTGTAATAAGAAGTAACCACTATGTATGGAAGAAATGCTGAGAAGGACATGATTTAATTTATTTTGGGGATTCACCCTGTGCTTCACAGAATAGGCAACACCTAAATATGACCTTTAAGGGTAAATAGAATAATGCCTAACAAAGATACCTACGTTCTAATCCCCAGAAACTGTGACTGGGTTATGTTACATGGAAAAGGAGAGTTGAGGATGTAGATGAAATTAAGATTGCTAATCAGCTGACCTGGAGATGGGAAATTCTCCTGAACTATGAGTGGGCCCAGTGTAATCACAAGGATCCTGAAATGTGGGAGCAGAAAAAGATTCTACAATGACCGGATGGTGTAGTTATTCCTGGAGCCTACAATTCCAACGGCCATCTTGACATTCACACCAAGAGGTTTCATTTGCACCTTATGTTCAATAGCTTTTAGATGAAGCTCACTACCTGCCTCCTGCAAAATTGATTTGTTCTTCAAAATGCCCTATTTTTATTCATGGCACCACTGTATTACTAATAACTCAAGGTTAAAATTTCCAAACCAGCCACCTCTCAACTTCCCTACACTCAACCAAATATCATGTTATATAGCTTCTACCACCATTATTTTCTAATATTTTTCCCCAGTTTTACTTTCCTGATGCCGCCCGTACATGTGCCATTTTAACCTCAAACAATTATTTATACTCTTTTTCCAATGAATCATAAATTTCCTTTCCCCTCATCATACCTTCTCCATGACGTTTCTTTGCTCTTTTCTTTCTCTGAACTCCTGAGACACTAATTGTTCTTCAAAACACTTAAAACTTCCTGAATGTTTTCACTCATGTTTCCCCATGCCCTCTCTTACTCACTCTTTAGCTCACTACTGGTGACCTCACTGCTGTTGGCCATTCTATTGAAATAGCTTTCCTTGAAGTTATAAGTGACCTTCTATTTACCAAATTTTAGGATCTGTTTCAAGCCTCCCTCAACTTGACCTCTCTGTGACACTGACATCATTGACTGTTCTTTTCTTTCTGAAACTGTTCTCCTCCTTGGATTCTAAGATATGCTGTTTCCAATCTCCCCTTTTATTGTTGTACTACTTATTTTAAGTCTCCTCTAATGACTATTCAGCCTCTTCTGTCCCACTAATACTGCTGTTTCCTATAGGTCCAATCTAAATCCTCATAATTTTCCACCATATAGATATGTCTCTTCTCTGGATATTGGATATAAGTACAGTTTGAAAAATAGACAAGAGCACAAATATTTCTTAACTCTCTGATTGTTGGAATTCTATTTTCTCCGTAGTTTTTGAGTATCTGCTTTTGGCTCAGTAGCTTGCTAAACATAGAAGAGAATTTAAAAGTGATGAAGATATAGCCTCTATGTTCTGAAAGCTGGTAACCAATTTAGACAGGTGCAACATATACATATGAAATTTTTGAGAAATGATCCAAGGCAGACTTGATTCATTGAACAATTGACAATGACCACTAAACACCAGTTGAATGCAGTTACTAAATACATATGACACCAAAGAGTGTCTCTTCTTTTATGGACAAATGCTAAACTACCAGATAAATACTCCCCCCTCCACTTTCCTTGAATTGAGGCACAATCAGGAAATTATATGAAGAAAATGCCATTTTCTAAGTTGTATTTAGCCTTAAATATTGCCTCCTTTTCATAGTTTTCAAAGTTCCTCACCTGCAATAGAAGTAACTTAAATTTATCATTCTGGGTTTGTTAAAATATTTTACAATCTATCCTTACATTTCAAAAAAAGAGAGAGAAAGCCCATCTGAGCAAATGGTAGTAAGGAAAATGTCTCCTAAGTGATTTAGACTGGGACCTTCAAACTGTTCCATCTCTTCTTACTGAAACATTTATTTACAACTATAAATCAGGCATCTGCATTTTCAGCCATTTCTTTCTCTAATAAAATAGGCTCAAAAGTATCTGATCAGATAAATTTTAAAAATTGGTATTTATACTAGATGTATACTACACCATCTCTGGTGTATAGCCATTCTTAGCAGACAACATACAGTAACAACACATTTTGGTTTCTGGCCTGAATGGAAATCATTAACTCAAGCATATCATGGTGAAAATTTCTCTTTCTGGAACATCAGGGTGCAGTTTTAAATGGTCTGGAAAATTTAGAATGGCAATTTTTATCCCTGATTCTCTATCTGGAAATTTAGGTTTCACATTTCTTACAATTTTACAAATAAGAAAGTTCCTGTTCTTAAACAAAACAATAATTATTCTATTATATAATTCATCTTGGGCAGTGGGAAAGGAAGTAAATCTTCTATACACTGGTGCCTACCTAATTCCTAGTACAAAAACTACCAAAATCCATAATAGACATATGATATCACCCCAGGAATAAATTTAATAACAGAAGCTTTGTGGATTAAACCAAGAGAAAAAATATTTGAACTGAAAAGACTTCAGAAACAGTTTGCCAAATACACTAAACCAGAAAAAATAGGTTTCTTCATGACATGTTTATTCTAATTCTTAGTCAATTAATAAGTAGTATGAACAAAATTTTGTACTGGTTTAAATCCAAATTCCCCATTAAAAATTCAGCTCAGGTGACGATCTGCAGGCTCCCCAACTTAATCTTGACCACATCTCTCTAGGCACAGAAACAGGACTCGATAATTCCCAAAGTGCAGCCCAAACTAGAATATAATATTTTTAAGATTAAAGCAAAGAGAGGACAAACACAGACTGACACATACATGGCCATCTGATTTATGACAAAGGTGAGACTATAACACAGTAAGAAAAGGAATTTTTAAAAAAAATGCTAGGTGGTTAATTATGTAACCATAAAGGAACAATGCATTTTCACTTCTATTTCAATGTATTCACAACTGTAAGTTCCAAATCAATTATGATCTATGTACAAGAGATAAAATAATAAGGATATTAGAAAAAAGACAGCAGTAAACATCTTTGTGACTTTGGAGTAGGCCAAACTTTTCCCATAGCTGCAGAAAACATTAAACACAAAGAAAGAAATTGATACATTGACTATGTTAAAATTGAGCAATTCTATTTTTCAAAAGACATCATTAAGGGATAAATAGGCTGTTCCCAGAGGGGAAGAAGCTATTCAAATGCATATATCCAACAAAAGACTCATGTCTAGGATTATAAGATCTATAAATCAATAAGATGATTGACATCCCAAGAGGAAAATGGGAAAGACTTGAGCAGCCACATCACAGAAGAGGATACCTAAATGGTTAATAAACATCTGAAACTTACTAACTTGCTAAGCGCAATAGATCACATAAAAATGGCTCACTTCTCCCATCCCTGTCTTCGTGCCCTTTGCCTTGTAACTTTGTGGTACTCAACTGACTTTGAATCTCAGTTGGGCTGAGGTATGCCTCACTTTGACCATAGTTGAACCTGTGCGTACTCTATGATCCACCAATTCCACTGCTAGGTATATATCAAATAGAAATGTGTATATGTATTTACCAAAAAACAAATACTAAAATGTTTACAGTACAACCATTTATAGTAGTCAAAAAATTGGAAACTACCCAAATGTCCATCAAGTGTAGAATGTATAAATAAGCTGTGGTATATTCGCACAATGGAATACTATACAGTAGAGAGAATGAATTACCACACCAAGACTCTACAATGTGGATAAAATTTAAAAACATGATGGTGATCTATAGAAGCCAGGCATAAAAGACTACATATTGTGTGAACTCAGTTGTGTAATAAATAAAAACAGGAAAAGGTAATCTATGCTATTAGAAGTCAAGAAAGTGGTTAGTTATTCTTGGGTGGGGATAGTTACTGGAAATGAGAGTAGGGAGCATTCTGGGTCACTGGCAAATATATTCTGTTTTTTATTTGGCTACTGGTTATGCTGCTGTGTTCAGTTTGTGAAAATTCATTAAACTATGTACCTATGACATATGCACTTGTCTATATGTATATGACAGTTTAATTAAAAAATGGTTAAAAATTATCAATGGTTTACACCGAAGAGGGGAAGTAAAAAAATGAATGTTAGATACAAACATTTCTAGAGTTCAGTTGCATATGACAGAGAAGTCCAAGAAGCATAGCTTTAACACAATAAAAGTTTATTTCTCTTTTACATAAACAAAATTCAGAGGAAGTTAGCCCAGAACAAATGTGATGGGCTCCAAAAGTCAGAGTCCTTTTTCTTGCTGATTCACTATTTCTGGATTCCATGGTACCAGATGATCCAGCTCCAGCCATCATAAGTGCACTGCACCCAGCAGGAAGAAGAAAGAGCTAAAAAAGTATCCATCCTCTCCTTTCTGGAAACTTCCCAAAAATGTATGTAACATCTTTGTTACATTCCAGTGGCCAGAACTTAATAACAAGGCCATCTCTATATGCAAAAGACACTGGGAAAGGTAGTCTATATTCCACATGATACATGCCCAACTGAAAATCACTGACTACTCCTTAAAGGAAGGAGTGCAGAATGGATACTGGGGGCCAGTCAGTAAGCTTTGACATGCCCTTCTACAGGATTCCTTCACTGGTTGTCTCTTTCTTAACACCTATCTATTACAGGAACTAGTTTTTCCTCCTAAGCAGAAGTTGGCAAATATTTTTGATCAAGAAACCAGGTGGTAAAAAAAAAAAAAAGAAACCAGGTGATAAATACTGGAGGTGCCAAAAAAATGTGTACAAGTGGACACTTTGGTCAATGTTGTTCAAGCAGTTGTTCACTGTAATCAGAAGTGTCTGGACGCTGATGGTAACCACTTTGAGCACCTCCTGTAATTGCAGAAGTCAAATGTGACTTGTATTCATCTTTTGTTACTGGTATATATTGAGTATTACAATTTTAACATAGTTTTCCTCTCTTAAAATGTATATACATTTTTTTGGTACCCACTGGGCTTTGCTGACCCAGTGGTCTCTGGTGCAAATACTCAACTCTGCTAATGTAGCACAAAAGCAGCCATAGACAATATGTCAGTGAATGAGCATGACTGTTCCAATAAAACTTTATTTCCAAAATCAGGCAATGGGCCAGATTTGCCCGTGAACTGTGTTTTGCTGACATTTGTTCTAATTGCTCCTGAAAACCATTAAGTCCCATGAGAACAGATACAACATTTGACTTATTCTCCACTTGTGTCCCCAGGGACTATCATGTAGCCATTGATAAAACAAATATTGAAAACAAAAATATGAGAACCAATTTAGAAATACCTTCTTCAGGATATTACAGTTTTCATGCTAAAGTTTATTCAAAAAAGAAAAGGAGTTACGTTGAGTTTCATCAAGTGATGGTAGAATGTTCATGGTAAATGGAGAGAAAAAGAGGGCAGGAAACGTGTGTGTGTGTGTGTGTGTGTGTGTGTGTGTGTGTAAGGGAAACGAAAGGAATAATCCAAAAGAATCATTTCCATGCTTGGGAGGGTCATGAGGACTTTATAGTTGGTAAATAAACAACAAAAAAATCTTCTCCTCCACTCACCACGTCCTTTTGGATTTTTTCCATTTAATGGGAATGGTCCTGAAGGTTTAGGAAAGGTGTTAGTTCTCACAATTCGAATATCTAAATGTGCTCTAAGCCTGGGGAAGCATAATTTTTCAAATTGAGTAATTCTTTTCTTTCGGGGTCAACTCCCTCACCCCATTCATCCTTCTCTCTCTGAAAATGATCCAGGGAAACTCTGTGTGCTCCTTCTCTTGGCATTCCACAAATAGAACAGAGCAAGACATTAATGAAGAGAGAAAACAAGTTTCCCATTTATTTTGCTTTCAGAAATATACTTGGAATGGCCTGTGCCAGAGTTGTACTATATCAAAAAAAACCATAATCCAAAAGACTAACCCTTTTTAAATGATAACCGACTGCATTTTGTATTTTCATAGAATTACTTTATTTCCGTAAAAAACAGAATTTCCATTTTTCCAATCAAGGAGCTGAGTTTCTAAAGCTTCCTGTGGTCTATTTACATTTCCTACAGTAACTTTCTTAAGCAACAGACCAAGGAAAATATGAAACTTATTTTTTTAATTTCATTTTCCCTTTTTAAAGGCGCCTCTATACTTTCCGGACCTCATTAAGCCCTCAGAGACAACTTCAATTTGCAAATATAAATTAACAACAAATTAGCAGATGCCTCTTTATTATACAAATTATCATCAGTTTTCAGTGATACCATTACCTCTGGCTATGTGCTATGCACTAGATACTGGCATTACTATGCCTTTGTTTGTTTTTCTCAAGAGCAATTAGAAAAGCAAGCGGCATAATAAGATGAATTTAAATGTCTGTGAGTTGAAAAGCAGGGTCCTTTAAGAGACTGGCAGATACAGTAAAGGAGAGACTTATTGCTAATTGTTTAAACAACATGGTGAGGGTAAGAAATCAAGACCTTAGAAGGTTGTATTTATTCATCTGTTTAAACAATATTTTTTGAGGACTTCTATTTGCCCAGCACTGTGTTCAGTGCTGGTAGAGGGAAAGAGAAAGGATTGCTAGTCATGACACTGAAGACCCGTAAGAGTTGCTCTCAATGCTTTTGGGTAATTGCAGAAGAATTGATTCTAAAGATAAGCATCCTGGAACTTCATCAGACAGATTATTTTGAGAATGTTCTTGACTTTTCCACATCATTTGGGGGAGCAACAGAGCGGGACTACTATTTAAAATATGAAGATTTTTAAAAGTTCTGTGGATGTCATTCAGCCTGAAAATCCTGCTGGCTTCCTCTGTCTGTTATTATATCTTCAGCTGCCTTATTCATCTCAACAAAAATGGTTCTTTCAAGCTCATGGCTTGAGTTGCCATTGTTTGTGGAGAATACTTCTTCCCCCTTTGGAGGAAACCCCAATTGGCATAGCACCCTTGGATTCTCTTGGTTCCCTCCTTCCTGCCCAAGCTAAGTGGGATGGTAAATGTGGAAGGAAAAAATAAGCAGAACTTTTCCCTCATCCTTTCTCTTGATTGCAAACTGTGTGCAGGGAGCAAGAGTTCTAGGTTACTAAGAATGCCTAAGTTTTGGAATCAATATTAGGAAACTCACTTATCTGAAGTTATACACCAGAGCCTCCAATCAGCTCTTTCATCATAAAAAAAATATAAAATGGTAATCTCCACATGTCAACTTTCTCATTTTATTTCTCCATTTCTTGGATGGGGAAAAAGGATGTTATTACTAGTCCCTCCAGCATGACCCTAATATCTGGTGCAATGGACCATGAATTTTGACAGAAAGAAGACAGGGAATGAAATTTGCAGACAAAAACAAAACAAAATGAACAACCACAAAATGCTTAGAGGCATTTGATGGAGCCAGGATGTATGCTCTGAGCCTGCAGCTTTCGTGAGGGAGAGACATGTCTTTGACCTTGACTGCTTTCTCTAATTCCTTTGAGAGATTACTTCAGAACAGCTTCGGTGTTCCAGTGGTCCAGGCATTAGTACAGGAGTGGGCAACCTATGGCCCACAGGCCAAATACTGCCTGCCTCCTAGTTTTATCAAAAAAATAAAAAGATAAAAGAAAGAAAAGTTTTATTGGAATACAGCTAAGCCTATTCATTTACATATAGTCTATGACTGCATTCATACTGCAATGGCAGAGTTGAGTGGTGGCGATAGAGGCCATATGTCCCACAAGCCTAAAATATGTACTATCCAGCCCTTCACAGAAAAGTTCACCAACCCATGCATTAATGGGTTGAATAGTCTAATAACCTCTGCTGTGTTTCTCAGCCAGTTCTGTAAATTATTAGGAGATTTTAGTTTTGGAATATTAAGTATTGACCTTCATCCTGGGCCAAGGAAGGACTGATCCAAAAATTGGGTAGCTTGTCTGCCTTTGATCCACCATGTGCTAATTATACTTGTGACTCTGGGAGATCTATGTTGCAGCCTTACCCACAGAAAAGAAAAAGACTTTATTATGGAACAAATAACAGAGATGAGGGTCTCTGCCATACAGTAGATATAACCTGCACTGGGACAAGGGTAGAGGGAAAGTTGCTGAAATCCTCATGAAAACAAATGCCAAAAAACTGTTAAAGAAAGCTGATATAAACTATGCCTTCATCTTGAAAATTATGCTGACACAGAAATAGTACAAATACTTAGGGCAGCAGATACAAACAGTACGAAAAGCTTTAGATTGACAGACTTTAGTATTTTAAGAAATATTTCTTTTTCCTTAGAAATGACAGAAAATGTATAGCTAAGATGTACTTCAACTTATTTGTTTTTTCAAATGTAGTGGTTACCATGATAGAAAAATGACTGATACTCAAAGAACTCTGATAGAAGAAAAGGAGGATTGAACCATAAGAATAAACTTACTGAAAGAGAAGAACAAGAGAATCCAGAATGACTCCTGATCTCAGCCTAAGAAGGTAAAACAACTGTGCTTGAGTTGCAGCGAGAGACTATGTGGAATCAGAAACTGGACGTGCTGCAAAGAGAAGTTATCTCCACCCAACCAAGCCAACTATGCTCTGAAATCCAGGTCAGCCAAAAGGTATCAGTGACAAGAATGATAACTTACTGTGTCCAGTGGAGGAGGTACTATATTCTCAGGTATCCAGGTTACATGGAACTCATCTGAGCGACACTTAATCTGAGCCAGTGAGTAGTAACTCAGCAGTGCTGTCCAACCCATTGCATTTGTATAATCTCAATTCAAAGACCAGGATACTCATAAGCTCACTACATAGAGGGCAAAGTGGCCTCCATACCTGATCAATGTGAGAGCAGATGAAATAACTCAGGCTTGTTCTTGTAACTGGGACATTGACTTTCTCAATTATGATACTTGAAGTCAAAAGACTTTGGTTTAAATTCCATTTGCAACATATGCATTTATGAAACAGCTCTTACACTTTCCAAGACAGTTTCCTTATCCAAATAGGAAAATACCTACTCATGGGGGTTTTATCAGGAATAAGTGCAAAATTGCATGTGAAAATGCCTTGAGCCACATCTGGCATATAGAGGTACTCAATATTCAGGGAATATGCCATTTCCTTTCCATAGTTTGGAAATAAAAGGAGATGGAAAAAAAGTGACAGACACAAACCTGGATTCAGTTCAAGATGTGTCTAACTGGTCACTATCCTCTCCCAATCCCACAGCCTTTAATTAAAACCAAAAAAGGGGTTAAGATTTACAAATCAAGATTGGGCTAAGATTTACAAGTCAAGGTTGTAGCAAACACTATGCCTAATACAGCTTTTCCAAATTTCCCATTAAATTAAAAATATCCCTGAGTTTAAACAAAAAGACAATGTGATGACAGTACTGTAAATAAAAAATAAGGAAAGCCCAAAGCCCAAAGTGCAGGGAGAATTTCCACTGAATGAATCACCCAAGAGGATGGAATGCAACGCATGTTCTTGGATCACATAACATACACTCCACCCTCTGAATCAGAACTCAACAGAGGCCCCAAAAAAGGTAACAAAAGCTTTGCCCTGACCCAAAGGGTGAGAATGTGCACTCCTCAGGAATATAGACGCCCATTCAACAAGTGCTTAACAACTGTGCCTCAGGGCCGGCCAAGTGGCGCAGTGGTTAAGAGCTGGGTTGGGATGCCAGTGGCCCCGGTTCAGATCCCACATATGAGGGCCAGTGATACTGCCCTCAAAAAAAAAAAAGAAAAAAGAACTGTGCCTCAGACAAAGCCATTATCATTCTCTGCTCTCACATTTCATTCACCCCTTCTCCCAAATCAGCAACATTTTCTTGTTACCTCCATTTAGAGACTAACATTTCTGGACATGATTGCAAGAAGTTAACAATAGTTCACAGGTGAAACAAGTTTATATCCTGAGATAATTTAGTTACCCCTAGGAAAAATATTGTAAGAAGGGACATAAAGAGAAACCATACCGGGCATAGCAGGTGCTGGGGGTGAAGTCTGTCATGTATCCTGTTGTTCAGAGGAGCACTGTACACAGCATCTGAATCTCTAGGCTAGTCACAGGACCAGGCAATTTGAGTAACAGAAGCTCCCTATAGAAAACCTATGGAGTCACGATATCTGACTGCCTACTGGGCATATCACTGAGCTGGAGGCAAACAACCTTAATGTCTGGAGATGGGCTGGGGTAGGAATGGATGGAACATCTAACATTGAGAGGAACTGAGAACTAACTGGTTTAGAGCATTCATCCACTCTGACAGCAAATTCTTGGTGCTTTCCCAATAAAGAAGTAGCAAACACAATGAAGAAAATAGGTGAAATCTATGAAAAGACAACAATATAAGGTAAAACAAACAGAAACTTTAAAGTTAAAAAAGTTTAAAAATACTGTATTACAAATACTTCAAAATACACAAAAATAAAAAGCTTTACATATTAGTTATTTATTGCTGTGTAATAATATTACCACAAACTTATCAGCTTAAACCAACACACATTTATTATCTCATAGTTTCTATGAGCCAGGAATCCAGGCATGGCTTAGGTGTGCCCTGTGCCTCACAAGACTGCAATCAAAGTATCAGCCCAAGCTATGCTCTCATCTGAAGTTTAGTTGGGGAAAAATCCATTTCTAAGTTTACTCATGTCATTGGTAAGGTTCAGTTTCTTATGGTTGTAGGACTGATGGCTTTAGCTACTTGCTGTGTCTTGGCCAGATGGCTACTCTCAGCTTTTTGCAGCTACTTTCTGTTCCTGCCATGTGAGATTCTCCAATCCGGCTGCTTGCTTCCACAAAGCCAGCAAGGGAGGGAAAGGACCCAGAAAATATACATTAAGAAACTGGATCCGCAAAGATGTGTCACATATACAATGGAATATTACTCAGCCATAATAAAGAACAAAATCTTACCATTTACAACAACATGGATGGAACTTGAGGGCATTATACTAAGTGAAATAAGTCAGACAGAGAAAGACAAATACCATATGATCTCACTTATATGTGGAATCTAAGGAATAAAATAAAGGAACAAACAAACAAACAAATAAAAACAGAAACAGACTCAGATACAAAAAACAAACTGATGGTTGCCAGATAGGAGTGGGCCTGGTGGCTGGGTGAAAAAGGTGATGAGATTAAGTAGTATAAATTGGTAGTTACAAAGTAGTCACAGGGATATAAAGTACCGCACAGGGAATATAATCAATAATAATGTAAAAGCTGTATAGTATCAGATGGGTACTAGACTAATCAAGGAGAATCACTTTGTAAATTACATAAATGTCTAACCACTATACTGTACACCTGAAAGTAATATAAAATAGTATTGAATGTCAATTGTAATTGAAAGATAAAATAGAAAAGGTTGATATTGACCAGTTCTCTTAGTATCTCCCTGTGTACATATTGCTGATTATATACAAATTAGAGATAGAAATCTTACCAATTTCGAAGAGCATTTGAAGAATCATGTCCAATGGGGAAAAAGAGCTTTTCTTCCCACGGTGTCAGGAAAAAGCTCTGTAAGTTCATAACCAAAAAAGCTCTATAGGTCTAATTTTTAAATAGATTTTATTTTTCAGATTTTTAAGTTCAAAGCTTTGGAGTTCTAGGTTTACAGCAAAATTGAGTGGAACTGTTGCAGTAATTATCTCTTCACATTGGTCATTTGGGGTGGAGGCACAGGAGTGGATGTTAGGAATATAAGAAACTTCCAGTTTATAGTGTTTTAACTTTTTCTTTTATAAGAGCATGTGTTTATTTTGTAACATGAAAAATAAAATTTAAATAAGAAAACCTAAAAAAAAATAAAAAAAAAACTGGATCAGGGTCCATGAAAGGCAAATGGATTGAAATAACCACACATACAAAAACACCAGTGCCTGAGGGTTTTAAAAAATTTTAATGGATTCTAAAGAAACACCAATTTCAATAATAAAATTAAAATCTGTATTAAATTAATAAAATGCAACATAAATTTGAGTACCTCCCAGAATTCAGAGTTAATGATCAATGAGATTAATGTATTCAGACAACAGCCATGTATTTAGTGATCATCTACTATATCCCAGACACTGGAATAGGCACTGGAAATACAAAACAAATAAGACAGATGTGGTTCTAACCTCATTAGAGTGCTCATATTCTAATGAGAGAGTGGACATTTATAAGTAAACAAGTAAACAGACAAAAAAAATTGCAGAATTTTAAAAAATGCCATGAAGGAAATAAATTGGACATTGTAGTAGAAAATATTTGGACAAAGAGAAGCTGTAATACATATGATGGTCAGGAAAGGCCTCTCTGAGAATGAAATTTACGATAAGGATTAGACAAAAAAAATCCATATAAAGAATAACAGCATTTAAGGAACAAATAATAGCAACTACAAAGACTGTTAGACACATTTCCCCTTCTTCATACATTTTTTTCTAGGGGGAATTGTAAAGCCATGTACCTGGAGCATGATGTGAGAGAAAGAGAGTGATCGACATAAAATAAAGTTGAACATGCAGACAGGAGTCAAATCTGGCAGGGCTTTCATGGACCATCATAAAATATAAAGGATACTATTATAAGTGCAATAAGAAGCTTTTGAAAGACTAAAGTATATCAACATATATATAATAAAAGTCTCAAAGGGAGAGAAAAGAAAGAGAGAGGCAGAAAAAATATTTCAAGAAATAATGACTGAGAACTTCCCAAACTTAATGCAAAACATTAAAAAGCACAACGAATTCAAAGTAGGAGACATGCAAAGATATCCACGCTTCAATATATCAAGAGTCCAACTGTTAAAAGCCAAAGACTAAGAGAAAATCATGAAAGAAGCAATAGAAAAAGACTCATTAGGGTAGAGATGGCTAGAAAGTCTGAAGCTAGAGTTAATCTCTTCATTCACTAAAGGGGAGTGACCAGAGAGGGTCAGTAGATGACACAGCAGCAGGGGAGAATAGTGTAGATGGATGGCCTAAGTTTCAAAGAGGTGATTTTGTTTAGCCTTGTTTCTGTTTTAGTCTTTGTTTTAGTGGGAAGGGAGATAGATTGTTTGAAAGTGATGGCAAGCAGGGAGAGCCTTCATTTTCTGGTCTTGACGTTCAGGTGATGTACGAGAAAACAAGTTTACTTCAGAAAATTCATGGGAGACTTTGACCTCTGGGAACAGTCTGGTTTGAGTCAAGGCAACAAAGAGATAAAAATGTTCAGAGAAAACATTGGATTTACAGGGAATATTGCAGTTGTCAGATAAAAATGATACAAGAGACATTGTATATGAAAGGCAAATAAGGGAGAACAACTTTAAGACTCATAGGTATTCCAGAAGAGACAGGAACAAAACAATCAGAAAAGAAAAAAAACTAGAAAAGTATAGCAAATAAGAAAAATGCCCTTTGATTTGCAAATATCTGAGTCTACAGATTAAAAGTAATTCTGAGTTTCAGGTAAAATAATGGGTAGCATAGGGATAGGGGTAGAAGGAGATGGAACTCACACATAAATTTTAGAAATGCTGTTTTTCTTTTTTTAATTTAAAGGAAAAGAAAAAATATCCTCCAAGCTTCCAGATAGGAAAATATATATATATATATATATATATATATATAAATATATATATATATATATATATATATATATATATATATATATATATAAAACACAATTTTTATGTGATCAAATTACAATTAATGTGGAAGGCAAGAGAAAGATATTCTCATCTTCAAAGACTGAAAAATATATATCTTTTTTTGAAAAAAAAAATTTGATTATTCATCCCAGTTGACCAGAAAATAAATCAAAATCAAGAACAAAAATGTCACAGCATAGTCAATATATGGTGATAACTGTTTTCATAAGAAACCTAGAATTATTGAAAAACACATCATAAAAACAATATTTTAAAAAGAAATATTGAGATTTAAATAATCTTTTCACAGAAATCTTACTAATAAAGGTTATTTGGAGACATTAAAGTTTATAAATGTGAAATGCAAACATTACTAAGAGGTTCTAGCAATTGATTACAATGAGTTGTTCAAAAAATTAGTGTTTCTTTTCCTATCATCAATAGCAATCGCATAGCACAATGCATGACACATATCCTTATCACCATTATCATCCATTGTCATGATAAATTACAACATTAAAAAAAAAGCAGATGTATTGCGAAGCAAAAGTGGTTTGTTTTGTTTTGTTTCCATGAGAACTTGGTGCTAGCTCTCTACTGGACTAGATTTATCACCAAGTGTTTTGTGAATCTAAATTATGCTTTTCACTTAGTATTATAAAGAAACACTATGCAAAAAAAATTGTGCATAAAAAGAATGGAGGTAACCATGAATAACAAATAAACCATTAATTAAAGAATAAATAATGGCTGTATCTATAATAAATAAGAATAATAACTATATTTCCTGAATATTTATGATGTTTCTGCTCTTATCTTACAACTCTGAACTACCTCTCTAGCAAGATGGCAGCACCCTAAGGGGTCAAGTGATCAGAGCTTGAATTAACAGGCTGAATCACAATCTCTACCAAGGCCCGGGGCTTTGTTCCATTCTGGACCAGATGCGAGCCAGAGAACCAATGGCAGGGATAAGGATAGGAGCCCTCTATTCACAAGAGGGATCCATGGAGCCCCAAGGGTATGTTCCTAGAAATACCTGCTAGAACTTCCAGAGCTCTTCAGAGCTATTCCTATTCTGGAGACAGGGAGTTATAACTCTTGAGTCATAGAAGTGCTGGGGCAGAGAGCTTGCCTCTGGTGACTCAGCTAGGGACTGCTGGTTTACTAGACAGTACATCAACAGTTCACCAGAACAGAGATTGCTGTGTTTTTCTCCATGTGTCTGTTTGCCACTGTTTAATAAAATCCAATGTCTTGGTGTGAACCTCAAGATGTATCAAACCACGAGTAGATAAAGGTAAATAATGACACACAAAAAGAGATTTAAAACTCAAAAGAAAGAATAGCCAAGTAGAATACCTTAGCCTAGGAAGCCTCTAATGAAACAGAATTGCTGTAGGGACAGATGATAATATTAACAAAAATAATGACAATAATATACACACTTAGGGTGATCCTACTACAGAATAAATTCCTGATTTCCATATTAAAAATTTCAGTGAATCAACTACAGTGGGATGGTCACTGAGCACGTATGCCTTAGATAGACCTAAGTAGCTAGTTATACAAGCAGTAAAGCCTCCAAAATGAATAAAAAGAACAGAAATGGGAGGCAATAGTAAAAGAAATGAGAAGAAAATTACCCTTATTTTGAGCTCTTTCAATCTGCACACTGATATCTTAAATCAGGATATAGTGATTTACTATACACTTATTAAATACCATAGTTTTAGAATTTCAGGAATGAGAACGTAACTATTAGTGAAGCTGAAAAGCACAATAGACATTCTAAATTAATAATGGAAAAATAGAAGTAACTATTATTAACAACTACAAAATAGGAGGAAAATTTAAGTAATAGAAGTAAAATTAAATTTATAAAGTAATATAGTAGAAATAAAGCTAAATATCTCTGGTCTGAATCCCACTATTGAAAGACAAATATCAAAATATAATAAAGGCTAGCTTTATATTGTTTAAGAGGAAATGTAAATCTAGGTGATAATAGAAAAACTGAAAAATACTAACATAAGTAAAACATTACATAAATCCTGCACACATTTCCTGGGCCAGAAACTAGTTTTAGGCCACAGTTAAGGGAGTGGGCAAAGGAGGCTACAAGGTCTGCCTGTCAGGGAAAGAAGGCTGTAGTGAAAACAATTATAGCAAGCCTTTTCTACAATAGTCGAATATCTTAGTATATCCTAATAAGGAAGGTAGCTGATTTCACAACTCCTTATCATTAAATAATGGGTAATCCTCATGGTGCGCTAGAGCCAATCGTGAGTACTCTTCCTCACTGGGAGTACCGTGACATCACACTGGCAGCCAGGGCGGAAGTATTTACGCCACAGAAATCGGCATTTGCTACAAACTTGGACATGCCCCGCCCCCCAGCCCCTAAAGCTGGCTGTTTGCAAACATCAACACATAATTGCCTAATGTAAATGCTGTTTAAATTATTCCAAGCCATAAAGATGAAAAGTACAATTCGCTTTAGAAAGCTAGAAAAATGGACTCTGATAGAACCCTCTTCTTAAAAAAAATAACTATTAGGCCAACACCTTTGATTAATATAGATTCAAATCTAAATAGGATATTAAAATTAAAAAATACTCTCTGATTCTGTTCCAAAACAAGATTCATCTGCATTCCCTTCCTAGGAAAAGTGAAGGTCCTGACTCTCTGGAGGCTGCAGGACACAGCAAAAGAGAAACTACAAACAGTACCTCAGGTGAGAGGGTCTCAGGAAGCAAAGCGCCAGTTCCAAATCTGCAGTGATGAGTTCTGACAAGATGGAGTAAGCAGGTTTGAGAGAGCATGTCGGGGAGGTTGGAGGGGGAAAGAGGTTAGCCAATGAATTTCACTGAGTCCTGGCACCCAGAAGAACAAAGCCCTTTGTCATAGCCCATGGCTCAGCATTTCAGTGTTGAGGAGGTTGAGCCATTGTCAAGTTTCCTCAGGAGGCTTCTTGCTACCAGATAAGTCTCAGGAGTTTCAGACAATGAGGTGAATCTCTATGATGATTTCTCCAAACTTTTCCCTCCCATCTAGGCTATTTGCGGGAGCTGACTGTGACAGCATTACTGGGATCCAATGACTCCCTGTGACATCCTACCATTCTCTGTACCTCTGGGTAATTGCTGGGGCACAGCTGGTAATGTAGGGCTGCAATGCATCAGAAATAAGGTAGAATTTCAAGTTTTTCAACTCTGTGAAGACTGTTCATTAAGTCGTTGACAAAGAAATAAGGCAGAAAAAAAACTTTTGCACAGGACACAAAAATGATCATTATTTACATTTGATATGATGCTATAATCTAAAATCCAATCCCAGGAATAGTAACTGACAATGATAAAGTTTATATGACCAAATATCAAATCTAGGAGTAGGAGAATGAAGATGTAAAAGACAAGTCAGGTGACTGGCCAGGTGGCACTGTTGGTTAGAGCATGAGTTCTGAGCAACAGAAGTCACCTCAATTCCCACGTGGACCAGTGAGCTGCACCCCAGTTGAGCTGCTGTTGAGCTGCCAACAGGTAGCAGAATGGCTCAGCTGGTGAGAATATGTGCTTCTAAAAACAAGATTTCCGGTTCGACTTCCACATGGGATGGTGGACTATGCCTACTCACAAAAAACATTGAACATGGCACCTTGAGCTGAGCGGCCGGATGGTGACTAGACTTGGAGCTGAGCTAGCTGCACCCTCCACAACTAATACTGAAGGACAACTTGGCTGTTCCCTTCCTCCAATTCCCCAACACTGTTCCCTTCCCCAACTCCCCAATAAAATCTTTAAATAGACACACACACACACACACACACACACACACACACACACACAAGGCAGGGAGATAAAATGGACTGAGAGACCCAAGACAGGGACATCCCAAGGAAACCAAATTTTAGGAAGCTTCGAAAAACTGTTATAAGGGAATGTTAAAGGTTGTGGAAAATCATGAGAACAAAAGCTAAGCTATTGATGATGCCACCTACCTGGCCCCAATTTACCTAAGGCCCCTGGCTATGGTATCTTCTTAATTCTCTGAGACGTTGGGTCCTCGTTCCATCAATTATTTAAATACTGAAAAATAGCAAACAGACACTCTTCTTCTAAAGTCAGGAACCAACCATTTTACAGAACATCACTGAAAAAATCTCTCATACTGCAGGTCACATATGCCAACAGTGGATAAGACATCTGCCAAAGTCTACAGACTTTTGGCACTAAAGTGCTGATTCTTCCAGCTCAGGAGAAATAATCTGACACTTCTGAAGCAGCATACTCGACAACTGCATGCTTGTTCCACCATCTAAGCCATTCAGTCACATTTCAAAACATCTCAGTCAGCAATAGCCACACTATATTTCCTCCTCCTTGGAGTAGTTTTTTCTCCTCTCTGATGTGGTCTCACAGGTACACTCTGTACTGTTAAGCTTTTTATTTCTTTTCCACACTCACCTATATAGAAGAAATTACTCCCGTTAGCTGCCTGTTCAAATTATCTGAGAATACTTTTAATGGTTTCCAAAACTGTAGAATACTGCCTTCCTAACACACAGACTTGAAAATCTGGAGAAGGAAAGCAACACTTATTTTGCCTGCGGTATTCATTTTGTTGTAGGATGTTTTCTCCTTTACGTTTATGAAGGACCATCTTGTTAATTTGGATTATAAGAAATACCTCCATTTATAAAAATCTTTGTTTTGAGACCCCCTAAAACATTATTTTGGATGTGAGGTTTTAGAGTATTTGGTCAAGTTAATTTTTGTATACATATTCTCAACGATGTGATTTTAAAGTTCTCTTTCAAAGCAGACCCTCTGAATTGGTATAATGCCAAATCAGTTTTGAACAACTCAAAGTGCAAGACACCACCATCTGTCAAAATACCAATCTAGGATATCCTGAGCACTAATCAAATTGGTTACTTAATGGTTATAATCACACACATACAAAATGCAACCTAAGGCTACACTTTTCTTAGAGAACTCTAAGCTTTTTGTACAGTGAGCTATAGGATCCTTTTGGGGATCCACACTAAAAGATACATTAGTTGTAAAGTGGAGAGTTCTGATCATACTCTGAAATGATGGATATGGAAGAAAGCTCTATGTAATAATGAAAAATAATTTCTCATAATAAACTTTTATTTAATTTCATTTTAAATATATATATATATATATATATATATATATCATGTGCAAATATATATGCATAAAACATTTACACAACTCAAAAGTAAAAACTTTATATATATTATAAAAATTGCATACTCTAAAAAGTCATCCTTGGGCCGGCTGAGTGGCGCATTGGTTAGGAGCTGGCTTGGGATGCCAGCTCTGAGCAGAGGGCCCTGGTTTGGATCCCACATATGAGGGCCAGTGACACTGCCCTCTATAGCTAAGATGGTGAACAACACCTCCATCTGGTTGCCTCTATAGCTAAGATGGCCGGCGAAGGTGTAGGCTGCAGCCCCTGCTGCAGTGGGCTGCCATAGGCTACAGTGAGTGGCCGGCAGCCAGTGTGAGTGGCTCGCAGCCAGCGTGAGCTGCCAAGAGCCGCAGTGAGCAGCTGTCCAGAGGCCAGCAACCGATCTGCCTCACCCGGGAAGAGCACAATGATAATACCAACATGGGCCAGTGAAGCAACGTCCTCCACAACTAGACTGAAGAGCAAAAAAGGACCGCAACTTGTTTGTTCCCCTTCCCCGATTCCCTAATGCTGTTTCCCTCCCCTAATTCCCCAATAAAATCTTTTTTTAAAAAAATTTAAAAAGTCATCCTTTTTCCTACTGTCCCATCCTGTTTCTACCCTAAAGGCAACAATTATTTTCTTTAATTTATGGTTTATCAGCCCTTCATTCATTTATTGTAAAAATAAATGAATATATGAATATATACACGTGTATATGAATATATACACGTGTATATATTTCCCTTTCTTACATAAACTATAATATAGTGTATGTACTGTTTTAGTCCTTGATACATCCTAAAAATTATTCCATATCAATTCATACAGATTTTATTCTTTTATTTTTTTTTTTTGAGGGCAGTGTCACTGGCCCTCATATGTGGGACCCGAACTGGGGCCACTGGCATCCCAAGCCAGCTTTTAACCACCACGCCACTCGGCTGGCCCTTTTTTTATTCTTTATTTTTTTAATAGCTACATGGTACTATTGTGTGAATGCACCGTAATATACTCAGCAAGTGTCCTCCACATGGTCATTTAGGTTGTTCCCAATATTTTGCGACTGGAAATGTGCCATCTACATGTGTTATGTTTTATTTTGGGAGGTGTTTCTTAAGGGTAAATTCCTAAAAGTCAAATTATTAAATAAATGCATATTTGGTTGTGCAAGATATTGTAAAATCCAATTCTACATGAGGAAGATTTATTATAAAAACAAATGAACAAACAAACAAAAAGAAAATGAAAACTCATCAAGTCTCTAGATAAAACTAGCAGCTTAGAGGAAATATACACGACAGAGGGACATTCTAATGACACCACATGATGCAATTAGGAAAATCTAAATGCAGACAACTCTGTTGAGCAAACACCTGGCTTCTCTAACGTATAATTTGCAATTAAAGCAAGGTGGGTGCTGAGTGGAAATCTAAGAATACAAGAAACTTAGGTGACATATCAACTGAATTCAACATGTAGACCTTGTTTGGATCCTGAGTCAAAAAAACTGAAGTCAAGCACACACACTTATGCATAAGTATAAATATATATAATTAATGTATAATAAATATAACATATTTATATATTACATATATATATATGATTATATATTTACATATTACATATTATATGTATAATACAATTGGGGAAATTTGAACTCTGATTAAGCATTTGATGGTATTAAGAAATTATTTTTTCAAATATGATAGTCATTTTAGTTACATCTTTTAAAAAGTTTTTAATTTGGTTTTAAATACTGAAATATTCGTGGATGAAATGGTATGATTTTGACTTAGTTTTAAAATAACTACAGATGTTGTGAGTTGCAACCTTACTACATAGTTATCAGAAGACTGAGCAGATGTAAATATTCCTTAGTCCTTATGGTTCTTATAACCACATGTCTGCAACTTTTTGCGTATGCAGTTCCTCCCTTATCCATTTTGCAAGTTCCTACTTATCCTTGAAGATCTACTTCATATAATGCTTCTTCCGAATCCTGTCTGTCATAACATAGGATTGTTTGATCTTGTTTGGCACAGACATGTTTGGTGCTCAGCTGAGATCCTATTGAATCTCTTGTTCCACTTCTACACACCATTCCCCCCAGCCTCTGCATAGTTTTGCTACTAACATCTAGGCCCTGTACCTGACACTTTCTTTGGGGGCCTGTTCTTAGACTGGTGGAGTCACTTTGCCTTGTACTTAGAGACCACAGGAAGTATCTGGGAGTTTATGACTGCACCCCTTAGGTAGCCCATAGTCAATAAACTGCCCGATGCAGACAGAGTATGAAAACCATCAGGACCAGAGCACATAGTTTCTGGAGACTTTTCCATTGGTCTGTGCAATGATTATTTACTGAATACCTATGTACCAAAGTTTAATGAATTTACTCATTAGCTCTATGTCCAATAAATCCATTTTACTTCCTTTCTGTCATCACCAGTCTAATCTGGTTTCCATTTCACATCTGCATGATTGCAACAAGCACCTAACTGCTTTTATTCTTCATGAAGCTCTTCATACAGAAGCCAGGAGAGCTGAGCATTTCCCTGCCTAAAATCTTCAAAACTGTAATTATTAAAGACTAAGCTTCTACATAAAAGAGTACTCAAAATACAGTGGTTTAAAGAACATGCAAGTTTTATTTCTCTGTCATGGAACAGCTCCAAAGAGTAAAGTCTAGATTGGCAGGTCACTTAGTTGCATATAATCATTTAGAGCTGAGATTCCTTCTATTTTGTTTCTCCTCCATCTCTTAGGGCAAGGTCCAGCAAACTTTTGTGTCATGTGTCTCTGGTCTCTTTTGCAACTCCTCATCTCTACCACTTTAATACAAAATCAGCTATATATAGAATGGATATGGCTGTGTCTCAATATAACTTTATTTATAAAAACAAATTTGGCCTATGGACCATAGTTCACTAACTTCCACTCTAGAGTTCAGTTCTCATCTGCACATCACAGAATTTTGGTCAGGGGCTCTACTGTTTCAACTCATGACAGAAGAAAGAGCATAAAGGAATCTGTGCCCATTTTGGTGCTCAGACTAGGAAGTGGCACATATCACGTGGCATTGGCCAGTGAAGCCATAGCTTTGGCAATCACCTAGCAATACCAAGCTGCAAGTGATATTGGAAATACAGCTTCTTCCTGGATGGCCCCCTGTCCAGCTGCAACTGTATTACTAAGGAAGAAGGGGATAAAAGATCTTATTGGTCAACTAGCATTGTTTGCCACAAATGACTTCTGCTTTTTTAGGAAAAAGTCCAAAACGCTTGGTGTCCTAGAAGTCAACACAGAGTTTGATCTTTGCCTCCTTCTTCAGCCCTATCTTGCACTACTCTCTTCCATGCTCTTTATTTTCCAGTTGTATGTGATCATTTCTTGCAATATACTATGTCAATAAACTAAAAAACCTGTTTTGCCAAATGCTGCATCCCCAGTGCCTAAGGCAGTATCTGACTTTATAAGCCCTAAATAACTAGTTGGTAAGTGAATAATTCAGAGTAGCATCCTGTGCTTAAAATCTGATAAATCAAACACTGTCCCTGTTGTAAGTATCTATGGCACTCTTTGGTTCTAAATCTTCCAAATGGTTTCTAATGTCCTCTTCTTTACACTTTTATCCAATTGGTTACTATGCCAGTTAATTCTATCTCCTCAAATACTCTTACACATTTACTTCTCTCCTTCTCTACTGCCTCTATTACCTTTTGACAGGATTAAATCATATTTCTGGATGCCCACTTCCACACAAATACACACTATATTTTCCCCTCTGTTAGCAAAATAATCTAACTGTAAGTCAAAGCTGATCATTTTGGTTCTCTGTTCAAAATATTTTGGTGGGTCCCCATCATCTTCAGCATAAACATTAAGTTTTTTAACCTGACTTGAAAGACTCCTTTGAGTCTGTTGATTCTCATTCTCTCCATATATACTAAATTGTTTCTGTTAACTCAATTATCCCATGATCTCTTACTTTTGAGCTTTTGAATATGCTGTTTCCTCTGCTTGGGGTTCTTTCCTCATTGCTACCCCCAAGCCACAACTCTTTCTTTTCCTGCTCTTACTTATGCTTCAGGTCTCAGCCAAAGTGAGAGTCTCTCTACAGTCTTACCTGGTCTTTAAGTACATGAAAAGTCACTATTAAGAAACTGAAAAGATAACCTACAGAATGGGAAAAAAATATTTGAAAATATTTTTGAAATCCTAACCTCCAACGTGAGGGGTTTAGAAGGTGAGGGCTTTGGGGAATATTTAAGTCATGAAGCCTTAGTGTCCTTATGTAAGAGGTTCCAGAGACTATCCTCATCCCTTCTACCATGTGAGGTTATAAAAATGATGGCCATCTAGGAAGTGAGCTCTTACCAGACATCAAAACTGCTAGCACCATGATCTTTAACTTCCCAGCCTCCAGAATTGTGAGAAATAAATATTTGTTGTTTATAAGCCACCCAGTTTATGGTATTTTTGTTATAGCAGCCTGAATAGGCTAAGACAGTACTCAAACAAACATGTCTCCAAAGAAGATACACAAATGGCCAACAATCACATGGAAAATTGCTCAACATTATGTCATTGGGGAAATGCTTATGAAAACCATAATAAAATACCACTTCACACCCACTATAATGAAAAATAACCAATGTTGGCAAAGTTATGGAGAAATTGGAATGCTGGTATATTGTGGGCAAAATTATAAAATGGTTCAGGTACTGTGGAAAATAGTTTGGCTGTTCCTCAAAATGTTAAAGATAGGATTACCACATGAGCCAGAAATTCTGCTCCTAGGGGTATATCCCAAAGAGTTGCAAACAGGTATTGAAACAAATACACGTACATGCATGCCCATCGCATCAATATTCACAATAGCCAAAAGGGGGAAACAGCCCAAATATCCATTAATGGTTCAATGGATACACAAATTGTGGTATATAACACTGTGGTGTCTTCATACATACAATGGGATATTATTTGGCCTTAAAAAAGGAAGAACTGATACACAATGCACCTCAAAAACATTATCTAAGTGAAAAAAGTGAGACACTAAAGGTGATCTGCTGTATGACCCCATTTATGTATATGAAATAGCCAGGAAAGGTAAATCCACAGGGATGGAAAGCAGAATGAGTGGTTTCCAGAAGCTGGGGTGGGGGGCAGGAAGAACATGGGGAGTAACTGCCTACTGAATGCAGGGTTTCCTTTTGGAGTGATGAAGATGTTTTAGAACAAGAAGAGGTAGTGTTTAGACAACATTGAGAATGTACTAAATGCCACTGAATTGTTCACTTTAAAGTGATTAATTTTATATTATGTGAATTTTACCTAAAATAAATAAATAATACATAAATAAATAAAGAGGCAGCATCTTCTAGGGTTCTTTTGCCTGTTGTGTGCAAGAGCGATTGCCATATGTTGTGATATGCTATCATGTTTTGCCTTTATTTTTCCCTAAAGGTAATTTTCTGTGCTTTAACTTTATGGTTAAGTCTGATTCAAATACAAGAAAATCATCATCATCCAAAAGTTGAAGAATTTGGTGAAAAAATAATGTGTAGAGAGATTAAATTTTATAAACTTGAACTAGTCAACAAAACGTGTGATAGTCATCTGACTTATGCTGTCCTCCTTCATACAAGTCATCATGTGCTAGTAAGTGCTTTTTTTATACTTTGGCAAAGACAATAAATCTCTATAACATTACACTTTATATTCAAACTTGTTTGCTTTCAAAGTTATAAAAACTTATTTATATAACTTGTTTACCTATATAAACTTGTTTTTCAGATGATATGTTTTTCTATTTGTAAAAGTTGTGCATCTTGGGTTAAGATGGAGCAAATAATTTTCCATTAAAATAGATGGAAATCACTTCTTCATTTAACTGTTTTGGACTTAATGGCAGGATTTTCGGGAATGAATTAGTCATGAAGTAAGGGCAAGATGTACTGGTTTATCTCTCCCACTAGACTTCAGCCTGACTCAGAGTTGGCACCCGATATGATTTTTAAAATAAAACAAAATTTTAAAAGATTACTTAAAATTGGTAAGACCTAAATAACTTAAATAAATGAAGACTGTAAGACTAAAGGCAAAAGAAACTGTACATAAGCACTGTACTTTAGTTGGTAAAGTTGTTTCTCATGGGAGTATGAGCTAACTACTCTGAAACTGCCATACATGTATAAAAAATTGAACAATTACAGAACAGATGGTGAATAACGGGCAACAGTTTTCAAGAACAGTGAACCAATACTGACTTCCTTTTTACGTCTGCAGGAGGAGATGCCATTTAGGTGGTATATTATCCATGCCTGACAGGAAATAAATGGCACACTCTCACAGGATTGTTGAGTCGAGTTTAATGGAAAGACTTCTTACAGGGATGATGTCAGGTCTAAGAAAAAGGATGTAAGGAGAAAACCAGAGAGCCTAGCAACCACATGAGGCTGGTAGCCCTGAAAGGGCAAGGGAATTCCACATAGAGCTGTGGCTATAAGCTGAGGTTGTAGGAGAGGGCTACAAACAGAAACAATGCCTTCATTAGAGAAACTCTATCTGCCCGTAGCCTGGAAGAAAGTTGGTTGAAAGGAAAATACTCCAGACTCCTCCTACCATCTGACCTACTGCCAATTGCTTTCATTAGCTAAATGCAAGTGAAAGTCAAAGAGCAAGGAAGAATTCCAGCTGATGAATTCCAGCTAGATCGATCCTCTGAGCACAGGGAAAAGTGGAAAAGGATAGAATGCAGGTATTATTGGGCAAGTGGGGAAAAACCAAGCACACTGAATGACTAAAGGCAGAAAAATTAGCTGAAAATATGAAAGACCAATCTTATTTATTTCATGATTTTCCCCAACTACTTAACCTTATTTATCTCTGTGTCTGGATGAATAAAGTCTTTGGACAGAGCTATTTTTGTGTTGAGTTCTCATAAGTTAGAAGACACAATGTCTAAATAGTTAACTTATGATTATGTGATATGGAATAGTAAAGGAACCTTCTTTGTACCCCAAGTTTCCACTGACGGGCTCTGAGTAACATTATTCATTTTAACCCTATGAGGTTTTAATAAAAAGACAAATACTTCTTATGACCTTGACAAACAAAACGCAATCTGAGTCTTTATATAAATCTCCATAACCTAATTGAATTTTTTATCTGCCATAAAGGTCTGGCTAAACCTCCATTTCTTAACCTTCCTACCCCATTTTTGTCCCGGCATGGATTGGGATGGAGGGAGTTAATCTCTTTAAATTGACCTCATTTGATAAAGACCAACAACCATGATCAGGTTTCTAATATATCCAAATTGTCCCACATGTCTAAGTTTGGTCTCAAAAGAGCTGAAGTTGAATTTTGCTCAGCATTTAAACTGAATCACCACTTGTTTTTAACCATAGTTGTTTTTATTTCAGTCAATTGCCCTTTAAGCTCTAGACTCTAAGGAGAGTTTGAATTTCAAAAGTAACAATTGCTCTGTCTGTAGTATGCAAGGCTTCTGGTTCTCCTCTTCCAGTTTGGCTAAGCTTTCATTTCTCTCCTTACCCTTCTGGAAAAAAAAAGGGGGTGGGTGGGTGGCAGGGGGGCTAAAAATATACCTCTTAGTTATACAAGGTAATCCCCATCACTTGTCACTTGAAGTATATAGCTACCTAACACTTACCTTCCCATATTTGTATATACCTGCTTGTTTCATATTTTCTAACCAACCCAATAGATGAGGGCAACGGTCGCTGTACATTCAAACAGATGGGTATATCATTATATCCTTAAGGAATGCTTTCTCCTCAAAACAGAATTTGTTGCTGCCTATGCTGACAATCCAAAGAAATTAAAGGCACTTGGTTTTCAAATGTTCACTGACTCTCCATTCTTTACTGAATTTGATTGTTCACTCATGAAATAGGTGTCAAACTAGCCTATTTATGTGAAGCACATTAGAGTAACTGTCAGCCTGTATCAGACTGTTCAGAGATTTGAAGGAAAAAAAAAAATCAACCAGTTTATTTAAACATTTGTGGATGATCTAAATTATTCGAGAATATGTATAAGGCAACATGGTGCAGTGTGAATAACTCGTTCAGGTGATTTCAACTCCAGATCTCCATTGTGCCAACAAATTAGCTGTGGAACCGGGGGCAACCAACTTAATTTCTAAGATCTTTAATTTTCTCATATTTAAATAAGGTTATGTGTATAAGAGTACATTATGTATTATATATGAACCTGCTATATGAAAGGGGTAAAACTGTATCCAGTATTGCCTAACTACTTCTCCCTCCTCAAATCTCTAGAAAAAGCAGAGAAGATATTTTTTGAAATGAATAAATCCACAACTGCTTTAGAAAACAAGAAACGAGTTCAATGAAGGCCCAGAAATTTGGAGGAACCCACTGAAAGAGTGAAAGCAGGTAAGTTCAGGTTAATTAAATTAACCACAGACTAGAACTTAAATATGAAAAAAATAAAGTTTAAAGAAAAAGTTTAGAAAACAAAATAAAATAAAAGGAAAAGGGTAGGAAGAGTTCTGATAGCTCTACACACATATTTAGAATTAAAGAATGTAAGGAGCAGAAGGCGTCTGTATCGGAACCATTCAGGTTATCTACACAGATATGCCCTCTCTCCTGAGTTGTGCCAAGCACCAGGCAATGGAAGTGCTTCTCTCCTGAGCAGGACAATGTGGGCACTTAGAGCAAAGAATTAGTCATATGCATATTGAATAAGGATCCACTCCACAAAATGGGTACTTGGCCAGAAATTTCCAGAATATTTCTTGAATAATCTTGAATAGTTAGGAAATGCCTTTCTTTTACCCCACAATTATGTAAATATCAAAAATGGCATTCTTTAACAGGTAAACGGTTAATAAATAGGAAGAAAAACACAAGAAAACACGATAAAGTAAGTCCATGAAACAGAGACATAAAACTCAGCACGTAGAAGAGTGTTCCTGAATCTTAAATGTATATAAAAATAACCTGAAGAATTTTTTTTTTAATTTTGATTCCCAGGTTGTACCACAAACTAATTAAACCAAAATATGTGGGGTGAGCTCAAAACATCAGTATTTTGTTTGTAATTCTCAATTGATTCCTTTGTGCAGCTAACATTGATTATCATTAGAAGAACAAATACCATGGAATATACAGTTAATCCAGTCAACATAAGGTGATTCTAAAAGAAAAATAACAGTCCAGGATGGCACTATAAGGCATGAGGGGCTCTGTGGATCTTCTCCCCAGCAAAACAACCATCACTGGTGAAAATTATAAAAATAATGATTTAAAGTTTCTGAAAAGTGTCTGAAGGATATACAGCATATTGAGAAACATTTATGCAAGAAATTCCACTAACTCTTGTTCAGAACAGGGAGAGTGTGGCCTTTGACCACAGCCCGCCCTCTCCCTCACTCTCAGCTTAGCATCATAATAACTCTACTTCCGTTGGGTGCAATCAAGGTCATGGGACTCTCTCTCCCTCCAGCTTTCAGTCTAGAGTTGTAGCTTCTCTCCAGGAGAAGCAGACTGCCTCTATTACCTCTAGCTCTGTGTGGCAGAAGCTCTTTTTCAAGCAGGTGCAGCTGAGAGGTGTGAAGGTCTCTCACTTCCAATATGTGCCTCAGTTTCTTCACCTGTAAATGGTGTTAATAACAATTTGCCTAATAGATTTTTGTGAGAATTAGATGAGGTAATGTATGTGAAGCAGGTAAGACAGTATTTGACACATAAGAAGTATATAGCAAATGATATTGCATTAGTTTGTTAGGACTGCCATAACAAAGTACCACAAACTGGGTGGCTTAAACGACAGAAATGTATTGCCCCACAGTTCTGAGGGTAGAAGTCTGAGGTCAAGCTGTTGGCAGAATTGGTTCCTTCTGAGGGGTACAATGCAGACTTTTCCATACCTCTCTCCTGGGCTTTTAGATGTCCATTCCCTCTCTATTTTCATATTACCTTCCCCCTGTGCATATTTCTGTGTCCAAATTTCCCCTTTTATGAGGATACCAGCAGTACTGGATTAGGACCTTCCCTAGTCACCTCACTTTAACTTAATTCCCTCCATAAAGACCCTTCCTCTTTAGGTCACATTTTGTAGTACTTGGGCTTAATATTTCAATGCATGAATTTTGAAGAAACAAGTCAGTCTGTAACAGGTACCTTTCATTATTATTTCCTCTAAATGTTTTCATGAAATGGAGGAAATCGCTGTTTTAAGTCAGGTCTACATAGGCCAATGTGGTAGGACAAAAGAATATAGAGATCTGAGACTCCTGCATATGAAGAGTAATTTCTTCCCCTAAGTCTTTCATCATCCCCCCTCTGTCCACAAAACACTCTGCTTGGGACACCACAAAACCAAGCAAGGCCAGTGTATGAGAGTCTCTGCTTAGTGCAGATCTCAGGGCATTTCTCTTGAGTCATCCTGGTAAAGGCTGGCCCTAACTCTATTTGTATATGGCTCAACCTCAAACACCAGCTATAGATGAGCACTTTAATTTAGACTGGTGAGTGGCATTTGTGGTCATCCTCTCCTGGAGAAAACTGAAACTTCAGTTTCTGGCAAACAGACAGGTGTGAGCGTGTCTTTACTTAAAAGTTTTCCCTAGCAACAATGAATTAGTTCTTTCAGAAGAGAAAGTTTATTTAAAAGAATCTAAGCAATATTAATACAGGAAGAAGGCTAGGGATATATGTCATACCATATGTTTAGGAATATGCCTCTCTATTGTGGTAACTTTTTAGCCACAAAATCATAGGGAAATAAAATGTTTTCTCCTGGACGAAGTATCCATCCACTGTGAGAAGAAAATGGCAAACCGTGATGATATTGATGATAGCCTCACTCCTTCTCCATAAACGATCTAAGAAATCCAAGGCAAAAACTGCAAATTCATGCAATGAATTCAGACAGACTTAAATTTTAGATCTGCCCTGGTGGCCAAAATATGAGCTGTCTGTATTGAGGGTGAAGCCATTTTTTTTGGCAAGAATACTGACTATTGGATTATTTGTCTTGCATATATTTTAATACTTGAATGAGCTTACATAGAATATCTTTAAACAGATATGCATTTATCTTCAAAGAAAGAAGTACTCATTTCATTGGATAAAAATGTTAGGGATTGCTTAGCTCCCAAAGCCTCCCAATTTTAGTAAAGATTATGAAGATTGTCTTTATCCTGTTTTCACTGCGTTAGTAGAATAAAGAAATGTAGGAGACCTCCCCCAAACTGGGACTTCTCAATGTGAGAGTTCCTGGTGTCTGGTTTGCTGCACAGATACCAAACTACAAAATCAATTTCTCAGTAAATGTACCTCTTACATGTCATGCAGACAGAGGGGAAGAATGACGGGAAAGAACAGACTTTGTCATCTAGGCACAGGTCCGAAGCTAACACCATAACTTATCAGCTGCAGCCTTGGGCAAATTATAACTTGTCTAAGCCTATTTCCTCATTTCTAAAATGGTATTTGGGGGAATAGAAACAACAGTTAATCCCCGAGAGCAAATGCTACAGTGAAAAAAGAAAAGAAAACGCTCTTCCTAAGAAGAGGCAATGAGAGACTAGGTAAGTCGGGCACTCTGCTGCTCAGAAGGAAATTTTGTGCAAAGACCAAATGGGTGGGCCTTGCAACAAGGCAGAAGGAAACGACTATTTACCAGTATTGCTATGTTCTGGGGAGCATAACAGGCCCACTCACATAACAGATCCCATCTGATTCTTACATTAACCCTAGGACATGATATTATCATCCCCATTGTACACAGGCTAAGTGAAGTTAAGTAAATTATCCAAAGCCACAGAACTTACAAGATGTGGAGCCAGGAATTAAAATTAAGTCTGTTTGACTCCAAAACCTGTGGTTTTTGGTAACTCTAAACTACATTAAATAATAATATCAGTAATCATAATAATACTCCTATTCTTTCAGAATCCAAAGGGAAACTAAAGCTCTAGGTCAGTCTTCCTTAGCTCAGGCACTGCCACCCTCCCCAGCACCTGCCCGGTTGTATGCCTTGTCACTGCCTGCTGCGGAATGCTCCTAACTGTGCTTCTCCGCCTTCCCACCTGGGCCATTGATTGCCCTCTCCACTCTCCGATCTGTAGTTGCGAGTCTGTTTTGCCTTCACAATCCCATCATTGCTATTTAGCCTCTCGTGCTGCCAACAGAGTCCTGATTCTGAGAAGTTATCCCAGAAAAAGTAAGAGAATGAGGAAAAACTTTGATTCAGAGAAAGTGTTCTTCATCCAGTTCACTACATCCTCCTTAGGACCTTAGTTTCTTCAGGAGATCTTACATGAGCACTCAGGCCAGGTTAGGGACTTCCTTACAAGTTCTACCACAACCTGCAGCAAACGCTGTTAGATCCCACTCTTCAATGTGCCTGCATCTCCCACCAGGGTCTGAGTTCTTGAAGGACAGTATCTTATTCATCGTCAGCTCCCCAAACCTTTCTATGGCACTTCACATACAGTAAGTGCTCAATAATGGTTGAATAAAAGTACATATCACACAGCATTGACTGAACCAGTGGATGGTTATACAATTAAGTTTGAGAAATGTTATAATTGTACATTATGATTTATTCCCACAGATTCTTGATGTGGTTAACAAGTAGTTATTCTAAAATGTCTTTGGGTGATTATATTTTAATTGGCTTAAAGATAATCTAAATGTGAAGAGTATTTTGTATATAGCAACACAAGTTAGAAAGTTGAGTTCAAATTTTTCATCCAAAATTTATGGCATTATGGTTTTTTTGCCAGGGAGCAAACAAAAGTCTGGTTTGGTTATGATTGTGTTCTTAGTTTAATTTGAAGAAATATGCAATTTGTTGTCATCTTATTTCCTTCCCAATTCCTATGTCTTAAAGCTTTTTATCACTGCCTATCTTTGATATTCTCCATGTGATAGATGCAACATTATCCAAAGTTTATTCAAATTGATCTGAAACTTTGGGGGCTAGAAATTAGGTGGGAACTGTTTTCTTCATGAGATTTCTAGTGCTTTTTGGCTTTGAAAGGCTGGAAATGCAACAAGAATAGCTTTTCTTGCGGTATTTTGGTTTCTATTCTCAACCAAAATCAGGAAGTGCAGAGATGCACAAAAATTAAAATAAAGGGGAAAAAGTTAACTCAACTTTTTGAACCTCAAACAAGATTCAGGTTCAATTTCAGTTTGAGGCAAAGGTTCAACTAAGATCTTGTTTTATCCAAACCACTTGGCCCTTCCATTGACATAACTGGTAGGCCCACATATGGATTTTTTTGTTGTTGTTGTTAAGGATAAGGGGAACTGCTGTTATGTAGAATCAATACGTCAACAGGATGTTCTATGGTATTACCATTGTTATGATAGAATTCCACAGCACAGTGACTGCAGTGAAAGCCCAGAGCATTACAAGTGACTATTTTATTTCTCAGAACTCATCCTTATATATATATGGCCTGAGTTTGCCACTTCCTTCTTTGAGAACATCAAGATAAAAGAAATGTTACTCTGTTACAACTCCTGTTATAATAAAAATTTGGCTTCCATATTGATCTGATTGGTTGGTGAGTCAATCAGCAAGACTGATAATTCTTGCCTAGACAGCCAAGAGAGGGCAAATGAGATTTAAAAAGCAACTGATCAGACCATTAGGATAGTGAATGTTTAATTTCTTGACATTGGATTTTATTTGTGGAGACTGAAGTTTTAGTGAGCACCAATTCTATCTGTGTATAGCCAAGAACAGTAGGAATTTATGAATGGTAGAAAAACCAAGTTTGCTATAAACTGAGTACATAAAAACAAGATTTAAACACTCAGAGATGATTGGTATACTGAGAAGAATCTTCAGGTTAGATTTATTAGCTGTTCTATTACTGGAGAACTTAACTACAAAACTTATTTGTCTGATAAGTGCCAAAGGAAATAAGTGGAACTATTTTTCTCGTGGAACTATGTCTACATGAAAAAGAAGTTGGCTAAAGAACACGCCAAGTCAGTCAATTCACTTAAGGAACGTCCATCAACCTAGTTACTTGGTATTGAAATGCTTACTTTTCAACTAGTTGCACTGGTTGTCACTTAGACACTACCATAATCAAATACCTACACAAAATATAGTCTTAATAATTATTTAAAAAATTTGAGATTCGAATCTTATTTGAGTTGTAATCAACCAACAAACATTCATAGCCTCTCCGTACAAATCCCTACCCAGTTTATTTTGTTTTTACATTTTTGATATTTTGACCTTTGTCATAGTCCCAAAACTTTTAAGTGATAGACATTTAATACAATTTCTTGATATTATGTGGCTTTGAATAAGGAATCTCTATATATGTTATTTTTTACTGCATGTTAATAAACTGTTGTAAATATTATATTTTTCAGGCCAAGATACAAAGATGCTTGACTGGATAGATGTAAAGGTTGCTTTGTCAAATATCACCAACATTTTCAGGGTATTTGCAGATAAATTTTTTAGTGGTATTTTGAGAAATTTCTTATGATTTAATATATCAGAATATTTCAACAACTTTTGAAGTGCTGTAAAATGTGCTGTTGATTATTAGCATTTATCTTCTCTAATTTGAATATATTATAATACTCTATAAAATCAAGTTGGAAGAAACCCCATAGCAGTGCCAGATTGCAGAATAAGAATTAGTATAATTTTCTAAGAGGAAAATGTTGGTATTGGTAGACAAGAGGAATCAGCCAGTTGTCTGGAGTTATCACACAAAGATAAAGGTCTATAGTTTGTGTTGGGATTGTCTGAAAAATATGGTTATCTTTGTACCAGATCTAATGCAGAGAGAGTAGCAGGTAAGCAGAAGAAGTTCCCAAGGACACCTGAGCAATGGACAAGTTGGGTGCAATACTCTTCATTTCTTGATGACCCCAGGTCTATTCTATGCAGCTATGCCTTTGAATTCACTTTCAACTTCTCTGACACTGTGGAAATGGAAAGTAGACCTCTTGTAGAACTGCCTTAAGTGCCAGGTTAAAAAGATGCCAGACTTTTCAAGGAAAGTGGATTTCCCTTGTGTGTTCTGGCGTATAAAGTCTGTCTCTTTCATTTTAGGAATAAAATTGTTGTACCTTCTCAACAGCAGAATAAGCCAAACTCAACAATCAAAGTCTCATTTTACTGTGAATGATCTCGACTAGTCCCTTGAGAAAGGGAGTTGGGTGGGGAATATAAACGCATAAAAAAGGAACAAAAAGATTGGCTCATATTATTGAAGTAAGCATTTCATCTGTCCACTGTCTGAATGTATTGTTTTAAAAAAAAATTGATTCAAGATACAAATTGCAGATGGGAGTAACAGAATCCTAGATGTCTCTTTCTTCAAAATGGAAAATAGATAAGAAACAACCAAGGGAATTTCCCCACCCATGTATCTAGAAACTAAACAGAGTCAACTGTTTAGCAGTGAAGAACATTTGAGTCCCTTAAAAAATCAATGTCTTTGGGGGCACGGAAACAACATTGCCCAGTCATATTGATGACTTTGCGATATTGATATCTTCTTACTTAGAATAAGGCAAACCTAAACTCCGTATCCACAAAAACCATCAACACAGTCTCAGCTTCTTATGCTTCACATTCTAACTCTCCTAAGTCATCTTGTCCTTCATACACACACACACACACACACACACACACACACACACATATTTTTGCACATGTGTTTGTTCTCAGAATTGATCTGTAGTAGTTTTTAAATAATTACCTGCTTTTACCAGGAACATGCCAAACTGTAAGAAGTTAATAAAGACAGAAACTTGAGAATTATATAAAACCAAAAAACATCACAACTTGAAATAAAAAGTCTTTCAATATTTAGTTTGTATTCTGCCATGTGAAATGAATACATTCTAATTTTTAAGACATTGAAATGGAAAGAATCAAATGATGAGCTTTTTTTGTTGTTGATGTGAATAACTGTGCCCCACTACCCCACAGCTATTCAATGGTATTTAGAAGACTGTAAAGAAGGGAATATTTTCTAAGAGAACTGTGTTGAAAGGTTGTAATGGAGTTTAATATAGTTTGGGAAGCTCAATTCCACTTATTTTGTCTGGTGCATGTATGTGCATAAGATCAGGTTACTGGGAAATTAAAAAAAAATACACTGCTCTTTTCATTGCTGAGACAAAAAATGAATTATAGCTAAAATATCAGGTGGGGATAAAGGGAAGGAATGAGTGCAATTGGTGGAGTCTAGAGAGATAGCTTAAGACATTCTGGGATGAGAAAATAACAAACGGTTGATTTGCAGAGGCAGCAGCCCTTCTCTCCTTTGGGAAAAAATCATTTCCAGAGAGTTCAGTCAATCCAGATCCCACTGATGAGTCTTCCTCTGAGGTCCCATGTACCTTGCACAGACCTCCCTTTCAAAACTTATCACACTATATTACCTATTGGGGCTGTCTATCTAATCATCACAAGTGAACATCTCAAAAACCAAAACTGAAGACTTGTGTCCATCTCATTGTTTTTCACTGTGCATAAATCCATTAAACTAAGAAACATTTTTTAAGAGAATTACGATGGTTTTAAGGTACTGTGGCTTTACTTTAAAGTATAGCTCAACAGAGCCACTTCTCAAGGGGCAAGTTCCTTGAAGACAAAGACTGTGTTATATATTTCTCTTTGAGAGACCAATGCCTGTCTTTACAGAATACATACTGAAAACATATTAATGAATATAATTTAATCCCATTTTAATATTTTACAGTTGTAGAACAGCTGTTCTCAAAGTATAGTCTGGCTTCTCTGAGGGTCCCAAGACCTTTTCAGGAGTCTACAAAGGTTAAAAACTATTTTCATGATAATACTAAGACATGATTTACCTTTTCACTGGGTTGACATTTGCAAACAAAATGACTTGCAAGGGCAGTTATAGATAAAACTGGTTTTGCCTTAGCACAAATTAAGTCAATGATACTACAATGTACCAGTAGTTGTTTTGTCACCTTCATACATTTAAAAAGAAAAAAAAAAGTTAGTTTCACTGAAGAATGTCACTAATGAACAAGTAAAAATCTTAAATTTTCTTAAATCTCAACTCTTCAGACTTCGTGAAATTTGATGAAATAGGAGATATTCATAAAGGCATATCTACAATATGCTGAAGTAGAAAAGTTGACTCTTCCTCTTTTATATTTTTGAGGGGGAGGGGGTATTATGAGTTGAATCAGTAGCTGTTTTTCACAGAATACCATTTAGATTTTTACTTGAAAAATCAATTTATAGACCAACTATGACGATTTAGATTTGGGCATTTGATTGACCATCTCTCAAAAGTGAAAAAAAAACAGGGAAATTTTCACAAGGAAAATAACAGACACTTTTGTTGCCAATGAACTTTTTCTACCACTGATAGCTTAACAGCTTTCCTGTGCTTGAAGACTTTTCTGATGAAATAGGTTAACTTATTAACAAATGTGATTTTTTTATATCATGTAATTAAATGTGTCAGTCTCTTGAAGATCTGCATGACTTAATAAATCAATGTTTTGCAAATGACTAATAAATCATGATACAAAATCATGAATGTGTAATAAATCACATTCATTGGCCAATTAATTTTATTATAATATAGTATGAAAAGTTTATTGATATGGTTCCAGATTTCACACTTAAGAACTACCTACCACTTGTTGAGTTTTGGTATAGTATCAAAGAATATCCATGATTATTTGAAAAGCTTGTAAAATACTCCTCATAACTTTTTCAACTTTACATACTTCAACCAAACAACACATCACAATAGATTAAATGCAGAAGTAATATAAGTATCCATCTGTTTTCTATTAAGCCAGAAATTAATGAGATTTGCCACACTATAAAACAATGCCAATTTTCTCACTGATGTTTTTTGTTTTAAAAATTATTTTTCATTATAAAGATGTTATTTGTGCTGATACATAATGGTTTTCTTGTTATTTTAAATAAAACAATAAATGACTATTTTAAACCTTTTTAGTTTTAGTTTTCAGTATGTTAAGTATTGATATAATCCATGCAAAACAAAAGCACTATGTAGTCCTCACTAATTTTTAAGTGTACAAAAGTGTCCTGAAACCAAAATGTTTGAAAACTGTTGGTCTAGAGAAATGAGGGAACAGTTTTGATCTCTAAGAGAACCAGAAAATTGAGAATTATTTGCCTATAACCTACTGATCAAAAATTATAAATAGTTTGAAAAGTTGAAAAGTTATAATAAGAATGTAATTGCATGTCAAATTCTGATTAGCATATAAATTTTAACTTGAGATTTTTTTTTTTTTTTTAAGATTTTATTGGGGATTGGGGAAAGGAACAACATTGGGGAATCGGGGAAGGGGAACAGACAAGTTGCTGTCCTTTTGTTCTTCAGTCTAGTTGTGGAGGACTCCACTTCACTGCCCCATGTTGATATTATCATTGCGCTCTTCCCTGGTGAGGAAGATCAGTTGCCGGCTCTGGATGGCCGGCCACTCACGGCAACTCTTGGCAGCTCACGCTGGTTGGCGGCCACTCATGTCGGCTGCAGGCCACTCACTGTAGCTTATGGCAGCCCACTGCAGCCTCATTGCCAGTGACTCACAGCAGTCCAGCTCCAGGTGGAGCTGTTGTTCACCATCTTAGCTATAGAGGCAACCAGGTGGAGCCATTGTTAACCACCTTAACTATAGGGGGCAGTGTCACTGGCCCTCATATATGGGATCCGAAACAGGTCCCTGCTGCTCAGAGCTGGCATCCCAAGCCAGCTCTTAACCAGCGTGCCGCTCGGCCAGCCCTGAAGTTGAGATCTTAAAATAAATGTTTTTAAAACATCTAATGCCCATAATATAAGAAGTTTATCTTTCAATAAAAGCAATGAGGTATTCCATAAAAGTTCAATAATTTTTCCTTAACTATTTGCTCTCAAAAAATGAGTTTAGTGATTACTTCCTCTCCCCCACTTTTTTTGCCATTTCATACATTTACAAATAAGCTTTTAGCTTTCAACCCTCATTTTCAAATTAAAAAAGCTTCAGCTCTTAGCTTTCAGAATACCAGTCTCTCTACTATAAATACTGGTATTCTTTGGACTTTCTCATTTCTTCCCTCCCTTTGTTCATTCCAAAACCATTTATTGAGCAACAAATCTCAACTAAGCAACATGCAAAAAGTTAGTAAAGGTAGAAACCACAGGAGTTCAAGAATCATATGATAGTTATCAAATACACACAAAGATAAATAAGAGATGGTCTTTCTGCTTGAAGGTTTTTCTGGGAAGACTATGAATATAAATTCATTTTACTATTGTATTCAAGTTTCCCAAAGTGATCACCTCACACTTGAAAATGTCATTATGCTGTGAAGGAAAGCCTCTGAGGGAGTGAATTCGTCGAGGAACACAGGGAGCATGTCATCGACAGATTGGTACAACTCCCCTCTGCTTTACCTATACTTTGTCACCTCCACTGGTTCTTTACCCATGGAGGAGGTATTGAAGTGTCTACTATGATTGTGAAAGGCAAAATATGGATCCTATTTTCATACCTTAAATTTGTACTTATTTTAAATCAATATGTAGTTTTAGTGATTTTAGGTAAAGCAACTTCCAGACTTAGTTGTTGGCAATGCTCATACATACCTGGGGAATGCTGTCTGAAAGCCAAAATGCTGCAAAAGTCACAGTGCATTTCAGTCACACTCTGTTTCATATGGCACCAATAACAAATACTGTTGGAAAGTATTTTCAAAGATCCCAGATCCTCTTAAGAACTCCAAGTCTAATTACCGAGCAAGCTGGAAGGTCTAGAAATATTTATAAATATTCACATATGACATCATAATTTCAACTCGTTGTGGAATAATTGCACAAGGCCTTTTGTTTTTGTACCAGGAAAATGAATGTGCGAACTGCTATACGTCTTGGTGAGCAATGAGATGTGTTGAGTGGAGTGGCAAAGAAGTACTCCCTATAGCAGGACCTGTGCCTAATCTACTTGATGTTCCTTTCAAATTTTCTACTTCTCCCAACTGTTCAATCCCATCAAACCCACAGAAAATCTTTCTGCCTAACTTCAGCACTGCTGTCTGCCCCTATTACCATCAAGGAATGTTGTTATTCACCATGACCCAGAAGAAGCAGTTGCACCAGAGAGCACACACAGGAAAAGGCAGCAGTCACCCAGCTATGAGCGATAGGCCAGTATGACTCCCAGGAATCACCTATAATATGAGTCAATCGTCAATACATAGAGAAACTGATGGGATTCTTCTTGGATCCTTGGCTGAACTATGAATAAGTCAGTACCATATAGTCCTGTCTCTGAAAATAGCTTGGTTAATGGCATTTTAGGAAAAGTCAAATGGAATGGGAATGGAGACTTGGTCCTGCCCTGTGACACAGCTAACATTCATCTTCTTCAGGAAACATGGCACCGTGGTGGAAGACACTTAGGGTGGGGATTTGGATAGAGATGGAGTCAAATCCTAGCTGCATGAGCGTGGAAAATATATTTAACCTCTCTGAATTTCAGTGTTCTCATCTGTAAAATGAGAATGAAAATATCTTCTTCAGGGAGTTGCTGTGAGGATTAAAGGGGTGACTGGGCAGCAATTCTTTTGATAATGTTGGTTCCTTTCCCTTTGTTTCAGGTCTTCCTGCCAGCTCTGTCAAAAAAAACTTCATGTCCCGGCCGAGTGGCATGGTGGTTAAGCGCTGGCTTAGGAAGCCAGTGGCCCCGGTTCGGTCCCACATATGAGGGCCAGTAACAATGCCCTCAAAAAAAAAAAAAAAAAAAAACTTCACAAGCACGTTACAGTGCCTGATATCTCCTTATGCCACACCTGACAGGTTGCCCTGCCATTATAAGAATAAAATAAGATTTTAATAATTACAGGTGTTAGTATAAGAAATCATCCCATTCCATTTCAATCTAATTAGACAAATAGTTATTGAAGGCTAGGTGTGAGGTACAGAGTCTGAGTTCAATAAGAAATATACTCAATGAGAAGAGGGGAGTGATACTTCGCATGTACACAAATAATGGTTGTATGCGATGGGACTAGGAAGTGCCTCAATAAATGTACACATGGTGTTTACAGGAGTTCATGTTAAAGCAGATGCTTTAACTTTATCTTTATGCACTACACTTTATCTTCATGCAACTCTTCAACCATGAGGACCTTTGAAGAGTTTCCATCTACCATGAGCGCGTATATAAAGTGAGGACTCTTGGTGATTTTACTGCAACTTTATAAAACACTTCATTCAAAGTGAGTCTCTGCAATTGGTAAATACGGTTCCACCTTATTGTTAGCACTCAGCACATGTGGAGCAAGCCTGAGTTAGAATGTTAACACACATTAACACAATGCTCTACACCTTTATCCTGTCCTGGAGTCAAAGTAATTTGCCTTCCCTTGAATTCAGGAAAAAAAAAAAAAAAAAGAAAGAAAGAAAGTTGGTAAATCTATATTGCTCCATAAACAGTACAGCACAAAGTCTGTTGCAATTCTGTGCAATTTTCTGTAATCATGTATACTTAAGTGAAATTTACATTATCATTATGAGCTGCACTATGGAAATGATTCTTTTAGCCTACAGCTATTAGAACCACCCTGGTGCCAGGACCAAGTTGTCAGCACCAGGGGAAGCAATTTCATCAGGTTTCCTTTTACACGGACACACTGCTCCTATTAGCGCGTATGCCTCCTATTTTGTTTTTTTTCCCCCAGACTCATGCAGTTTGCCTCGTTGAGTGGAAAGGAAAACAATTTCAAGAATGAAAAGTTTCAGCTTGGAGCTAAAAATATCCCACTCATCAGCAGGGGAGGCAGTTCCTCAGCCACTTGCAATAAAGATGACCTCTTTGCCAGGCTTGGCCTCCAGCAGGCGGTGTCTCCTCATGAGCTCTTTTTACATGGGCTCAAAAATAAACAGCCAGTTCCTCTGGCTGGCCTCCCGCCTTGAATGGAGGCAGGGAACATTCTGTACAAGGAAGTCTTTTCCCATCCAGCTAGGGACCAATCCTAACCAAGTCAATCGAAGCATCTCCTGAACGTTAGATAGCAGCAGCTTTTAATGACAGGTGCCCAAGTGGACCAGTTCAGTGTCTTTCAACTCAGCACATTCATATTACAAAGGTGAGGCCATGCATCATGCTATTTTCTAAAACATAAAACTGAGGACTTCCCCCCCCCTTAAGCCTCTACCTTGAATATATGCCTCTCCCAAGGTTACAGGAATACATTACCATATTATAAGGCACCGAGTAAGCAATAACTTGGAAAATGAATGCCAACTACAGGAAAAGTCATACTTAAAATTCCCTTCTATCTGTAAGGCAGACAACGACATCTACCAGCACTCTGAAAAATTGAAACCACATTGTGTCCCTACCCCACGTACCAGGAGTGTATGAGAAGGAAAAATGCCAAATTTGCTTTTATAAGTAGAGAAATTGAGGCAAAACACCATGAGGAACTGCTAGAAAGTTGGAATTATGACCCAAAAGCCTCTCTTCAGGCTAATAACTTAAATGACTTCCCAGAATAGAGGTATGGAGGGCACAAAATTTCCAGACTTGTATTTAGATGTGCAAATTTTATCTTTTTTTTACAAAGTGATAAGGTATATACTTTCAGTCCCCACTGTTCTTGGTGTTAAGAAATGTAATCTTGATCAATTTCAGGTAAATCCAGTCATACAAGATTTATCATTGGTGAATTTAAAATTTCCCCTCTGACTTCTCCTCCCCAGGATGGTACTTAAGTGCCGTGAGATATTCTAGGTTGTGTCAATGGAATACAGGTGAGGCAAGGAGAGGTATTGTGAGTGTCAGAGGACTGTTAGCCTAGACATGCCTCTAATCCTTCTATGGAACACCCCTGAACCTCAGCAAACCAATTAGGAACATTTAGTCTCATCAAATCCTCACTGCTAATAAAATCTTGCTCCTCTTGTGTCATCCACGAAGCACTTATCAACCGTTCTAGCCTATTATGCTCTCTTAAGAAGTACATCAAGAATACCACTTAGCAACAAAAAGGAAAGAACTACCAGCACACTTAACAATGTGGATGAATCCCAAATGCATTACGCTAAGTGGAAGAAGCCAGACACAAAAGGCTTGAGTCTAGGATTCCACTTACATGACTTGATGGAAAAAGCAAAACCTAAGGAACAGAAGCCAGATTGGTGTTGCCTAGGACTGGGAGTGGAAGGACAGATTTACTACAAAATGACAAGGGGGAGTTTGGGGGCAGTGAGGTGACGGAGCTGTTCTGTATCTTGATTATGGTGGCTACATGACGGTGTTTGTCAAAACTAACAGAACTATAAACTAAAAATTGGTAATTTTACCATGTATAGCAAAAATATATTATGAGTTTGTAGCATATGTAAAAGTAAAAAAATGTGATAACTGTAGCACAAAAGGGAAGGAAGCATTGGAAACACACCATATATTCAGAAATATAATATTTAAATTTGGCTTCTAAAGATATATATTGTAAATGTTTGGGAAATTATTAAAAAAAATTTAAAAGCTATGTGACCAAGTCCATTATGAAGATAAAATAAAATAATATCAAATAATCAAATAATCCAAGAGCAGGCAAAAAAAAATAATGTCTGTACGTCACTAGGGTCTTTCATTCTTTTTTTTTTTTTTTTTTTTTTCTGAGGGCAGTGTCACTGGTCCTCATACGTGGGACCCGAACCGGGACCGCTGGCTGGGAAAGCCAGCGTTTAACCACCGCGCCACTTGGCCGGCCCAGGGTCCTTCATTCTTTATATTTGTAACACGTCTTCTCGTTTTTGTTTTTTTTTCTTCCTTGATCAGTCTGGCTGTAGGTTTGTCAATGTTATTTATTTATTTTTTAAAAGAACCAGGTTTCATCGACTTTATTGTTTTTCCTGTTTTCAATTTTATAAATTTCTGAACTTATGTTTATTATTTCATCTCATGTTGGATGTAATTTGCTCTACTTTTTCTTGCTCTGTAAGGTGAAGACTTAGACCATTTGTTGGAGACATTTCTTTTTTTCTAATATAAGCATTTAATGTATATATGTCCCTCTAAGCACTGCTTTACCTATATCCCATAAAATGTAATTGGGAATTTTCCATATATCTTTCTATTATTGATCTATAGTTTATTTTTTATTTATTTATTTTTTTTAATTTTTTTTTTTTTTTTGAGGGCAGTGTCACTGGCCCTCCCATGTGGGACCCGAACTCGGGCCGCTGGCTTCCCAAGCCAGCGCTTAACCACCGCGCCACTCGTCCGGCCCTGATCTATAGTTTACTTCCTTTGTGGCTTATATGATTTCAATCATTTAAATTTATTGAGATCTGTTTTATGTTTTAAATTAGGGTCCATGTGTGTTGATACAGAATTTTTTTTTTCTGCAGCTTTTGTGTTGAGTAATGTTTGATATTGTTCTTCAAGTCTTCTATAACTTAATGATTTTTTTCAGTTTGTTTTATCAATTATTGAGCGATAAATCTTAAAATCTCAACTATCAATGTGGCTTTGCCTACTTCTCCTTTCAGTTCTATCAGTTATTGCTTCAGGTGTTTTGAAATTATTGATATATATATATATATATATATATATATATATTTAAATTTGTATCTATTTATTATTAAATCTATACCCTATAATTGTAAAATGTTCTTGTTCATTTCTGATACTATTTCTATTGAAATCTACTTTGCATTCATTAATATAGGCATTCTAGCTCTCTTTGGGTTAGTTTTTGTATGAGGTACTTTCTTTTCCTAATCGATTTCTTTCCTTCGTGTTTAACTTATCTGTGCCTTTCTATTTAAAGTCTCTTGTAAAGAGCACTTAGTTAGGTCTTTCTTTTTTATCCAATCTAACAATCTCTGATTTTCTTTTTTTTTTTAAATTGAGGTATAATTGACATTATACAACACAATAATTTGTTATTTGTATACATTTAGTTGGATTGTTTAAATCATTTACATTTTATCTAATTATTAATAATGTTGGTTTAAATCCATAGTTTAGCTATTTGTTTTTCCTGCCCTGTCTTCTCTGTGTTTCCTTTTATTTAATTTTTTGTTTTTTTCTGATTTAATTAAATTTTTAAATTTTTTATTTTATTTTCTCTGTTGGTTTATTAGCTATATATTTTTGCTTGGTTGTTTTTGGTGGTTGTGATTAGAGTTCAATGTATATCTTTAACTTATTAGAGTTTAATTTTAGATAATATTGCACTCCTTCATAGAAAGTAGAAGAATCTTACAACATTCTGTCTTCATTTCCCTGTCCTGGCCTTTGTACTATTGTTGTCATACCTTTTACTTCTACACATGCTGCTAATTCCACATTATACTATTCCTTTTTCTTTAAACACTCAAATGTCCTTTAAAATAATTTAAAATGAGAAAAACATTATTTTTACCCATAAAATTACCATTTCTGACACTATTCATTTTTATACTTAGTTCCAAGTGTCATTTTACTTCCTAAAGAACTTCCTTAAACATCCCTCCTAACAGTGAATTCTTTCTACACTTATTTGTTGAAAGTTGGGTCTTTTTCTTTTAGAGATATTTGCAGATTTACATGCAGTTGTAAGAAACAGAGGGCTCCCAGGTACCCTTCACTGGGTCTCCCCCAATAGTAACAGTACACATAACTACAGTACACTATCATAGCTGGGAAATTGACTCTGATACAATGCACCAGACTAATTCAAATTTCAATAATTTTATGTGCACTGGTTTGTGTGTATTTGTGTATTTAATTCTACAATATTGTATCCCATGTGTAGATTCATGTAACTGCCATTATAATCAAGATATAACACAGTGCTATCACAATGATTGCTCTGCTAACCTTTAATGGCCACACTGACTTCTTTCTTCCTGCCCCATCTCCAATCCCTAACAATCACTAATCTGTTCTCCATCTCTATAATGTTATATCATTTCAAAAAAAATTGTTCATAAAAATGGAATTATAAAGTATGTAATCTTTGGAGAGTGATTTTTTTTTTTTTCAGTCAGCATAGTCCCTGGAGATCCACCCAAGTAGAACACTAGTTTATTTATTTTCATTGATAAGTAATATCCAATAGTATGGATGGGGCAGTTTGTGTAATCATGCACTCACTGAAGGATATTTGGTACGTTTTAAGTTTCTGGCTATTACACATAAAGCTACTCTATGGACATTCATGAGCACATTGATGTGTGAACATACGTTTTCATTTCTTAGCGATAATGCCCAGGAGTGCAATTGCTGAATCATATGGTAAGTGCATGTTTAAAGGAAACTATGAAAGTATTTTCCAGGGTGTCTGTACTGTTTTATATAGTTACCAGAAGTGTGTGATTGATCCAGTATCTCTACATATGAGCATTTGGAGCAATCTATATATATATATATATATATATATATATATATATATATATATATATATTCTCATAGGTATGTACTGATATTTCATTGTGTTTTAGTTTGCATTGTCCCAATGGCTAAGATCTTAAAGATCTTTTTTTGTGTGCTCATTTGCCATCTGCATATCCTCTTCAGTGAAATGTCTATTCATGTCTTTTACCCATTTTCTAATTGGATTGTTCGGATTTTTCACTTTTGAGTTTTGAGAGTTCTTTATATATTATAAATACAAGTCCTTTGTCAGTTATGTGGTCTGAAAATACAGTCTCTCAGTTTGTTTGTAGCTGTCTTTTCATTTTCTTAAGAGGGTCTTTCACAGAGAAAATGTTTTAAATTTTGATAAGGTTTAATTTATCAATTTTTTCTTTTAAGAATCATGCCTTTGGTATCAAGTCTGAAAACTTTTCACCTAGATCTAAGTTATTGGGTCCTTTTTTATAGATTCTAGCTCTCTTCTCATCATGGTGATGTTTTCTTGAACATATGGGGCATATTTTTAATGGGCCTTTAAATGTTCTTATCTATCAATTCAATCATATACATATCATTTCTGAATCTATTTCTATTGGTTGATTTTTCTCCTTGTTGTTGGTTGTAGTTTTCTTATTTCTCTCCATGTCTGGCAATGTTTGATATATACTGGTTTGATTACATTGCTGGTTACCAGGTATTGTTTTAGATGCTTAAATACTGTTGTGTTGTTGTTTTCCTGACACAAAGTTAAGTTTTTGGTGTAAGTTGGTCCCTTACCAGTTTGCTTTTGTTAAGTTTTCTGTTAGAGTTGGTCCAAATGAGCCGTTAGTCGAGGACTCATTTTATCCCAAAAGGCAGTATCCTTCTGAGAATTCTCCCTTTTGTTCCCTATATTTTGAGAATTTTTCACGGTGGCTGGTGAGAACAAACTATTTCAAGCCCTGGGTGAGCTTTGAGAATTGCTCTGCCTACTTTTTCTGATGGTACTTTTCTTGGCATCAGGTACTTTTCTTTCATGCAAGTTCAGATAAGTACTCAGCAAAAGACTAGGGAAGTCCCACCAGCCCCCATAGAAATCCCTTCTCTCTCCCTGCAGCTCTCTCCTCTCCAGTACTCTACCTCACAGATTTTAGCTGACTTGATTTCTACAGATCCTATCATATGTCTCTTAAGCTGAACAGGATCACCAGGCTCTGTTTGGGTTCCCCATCTATGATGGTTAATTTTATGTCAACTTGGAGGATGAGATTAACACTTAAATTAGTGAACCTTGAGTAAAGCAGATTGCTTTCCATAATGCGAGTGGACCTCATCTGATCAGTTGAATGCCTGAATAAAACAAATAATTCCCCAAAAGAGGGAATTCTCCAGGAGCCTGCCTTTGTACTGCAACTGGAACATCAGCTGTCCCGGGTCTCCAGCCTGCAGACCCACATTACAGATTCTGGACTTGCCAGCTCTCACAGTTGCATTGCCAATTCCTTATAGTAAATCTTTTTCTATGTACATACACATCCTATTGGTGCTGTTTCTCTAGGAAACTCTTACTAATATGCTGCCTCTCCCTGTAGCCTGTAAGCTGGTGCAATTATAGGGCTCACCTTGTTTGTTTCTATGTTCTTAAGGATCACAGTTACTGCCAGTTGTCCAATATTTGAAAATCCTTCTTTAATACATATTGACCAGTTTTCTATTTGTTTAAGGTAGGTCACTTAGTTCAGTCCTTATTACTCTATCTTGACTAGAAGTATATGTCTATATCCTTCCTGCATTTTTTTTTTTTTGAGGGCAGTGTCACTGGCCCTCATATGTGGGATCTGAACCAGGGCCGCTGGCATTCCAAGCCTGCACCACTGCGCCACTCAGCCAGACTCTGCATTTTTTTAAACCCCATATATCATTCAGTCTCAGGATGATCCTAGCTCAAACTTGGGAAATTAATCCAACACCTTTATATTACAAATGAAAAAAACTAAAGCCCATTCATTCTTTTTTATTTTTAACAAACATTTACTGGGCACCTTTTAAGGACTTGATACATATGAGTTCATATTATGTACTGGAAATTAATAGGTCTGCCTCTCTAGTGAGGGAGCTAGCAAATTGATAGACAGTTTTGTTATTATCATTGATAGATACAGAGGAGATACGTGTCCATGGCTTCTTCTCTGACAATTGTTGGGATTTAAGAGGTTAATACAAAACACCTTTTACCTTCCTAAATTCAGACAAAATTAAGGGAAAGAAGCAGGAATGAGAGATCGAAATACTTGACTTTTAATCATAAAATCTCATTAGTGAATGAGCATCATCAGCTTTAGGCCTAATGGGCTGTGACATTTCCTCCCTGAATATGCAGATTTATGGTAATGAGTCACCAGTAATGCAGGACACCCCCAGACCTCTGCACCCAGGAGCAGAACCTCCTCCCTTAGCTAAGCTCACTTGGAAGAAAAGCTGATTCACAGGTACGTGCTCAGCAGACAACAAGATCCTGTACAGAATGCAGAAGAGATTGAGCCAGGCACTCCAAGTTCCTCCTTCCAAATTCAGAAACACTGGGGAGGTGAGTGAGGAAGTAGAGAGAAGTCAAGAGGTACTCAAGTATAGGTTCCTTCCACAAAGAATTGTGAGCAGTGGGAGATAAGTGTTCTCCCAAACACAAATCATTTTACTGTCAACAAGTCCTTTCTCCTGTTGCCTTATGCATATTTACTAAAGTTCTTTTAAATTCCAAACCTCCTTCCTGTCAGTGACTTTTAGCTCTAGGATTCCTACTATGGCCCTACCACTCACATGTATCCTTGCATGACTAATTAAGAAAAAATTGAGGAAAAGCAAAAAATATAACCATCTTAATAGAGAAAATATGACCTTTTTTAAAACTAATATTTTCTCAAAACTTATAATAGTGCCAGGTACATATTAAGTTCTCAATAAATGTCTGTTTGATAAATGTTGAAATAATTAGCATAAGCTCATTAGACAACAATCCAAAACTAGTTACATTGGTGCCACCCTCCGCCCCCGCCCCAAAGCAAAATAATTTAAGCAGTAGGCATTCAAAAATATCGATTTATATTATAGGGTCAAGACTAGGTGGCTAGCACAGATTCTGGACTCCAGGCTTGAATTCTGGCTCTCCTTGGACCACTTGTCACGACACCTCTGAGCCGAGCCCTTTCATCTCTAAATTAGGAACAGTAATCTTACATACTCCAAAGTGGTTCTGTGAAGGTAAATGAGATAATCCATTTAAAATGCTTAACCACAATGCCTATCATATAATTGTTCAATTAACATTAGCTAATAGTAACAAAACAGTAGTATTGACTGAGCAAGACAACAGAGGTTTCTTGGTTTCTGAACAATGAAATAGAATAACTATAACTCCATTGCCTCTCTCACAGTTTGTTGAGAAGATGAAATGAAATGAATACAAGGTCCATTTGGACACAATGATCCAATGTGACTATTGGATCATATTTTTAGGTTCCCATTGCTCTTCACTTACTAATAACCCTAATAAAGATGTAGAAAGTTTTGGATATTTGGCATGAGATAAGTGTTTTATAGGCTAAGAGGCATTTCTGAGCCCATCTGCAAAGCTGCTGACAGTCTTTTTATTGGTGAGGGTTGTGCCTCTTAACTAGGCTGTCATCATTTCTTTTCTCATACTGGATGTGGGGGAGGGGAGCCCCAGCACAGCTGAGAGGCAGACTCTGGGTGGTCTGGCTGCGGCTGCTCAGTCTGATGGTGCTGTCATTTCTTAAGCAATCATCTCTTCAGCTACTTTATGACCTTGTCCTCTCTTGCTTTCGCTGACCTATCTTGCAGATCACACAGTTATTAAACGATATTAGCTGCAAATATTGATAGTCAAATGATTTTGAGGGCAGAAAACCAAGTTAAAATCACAACTTCCCTGATTAAACATATATACACATTAAGAGCAAAACGTTTTCTTCACTATAAGTGTGAAAGGAAAAAGAACATTAGTTCAGTACAGTGAATTGCTTGATAAAATTTGCACCCTTAAACAATTCTATGACCTAATGTTATAATTTAGCAGATATTGAAAAGTGCAACATACTCTAATGTTTAGTCCTTTGAGAGTAAGTCCTCTCAACACAGGTTGTCCCAATCTAAACACCTTTTTCACTTACAGTTAACCCATTTCTTCTGAAAGCAACACTCCTGCCACAGGTACATGATGTCCTGAGTTTTAAATGATAGAACCAAGCAGAAGGGAGGATGAAGAAGAGAGGTTTTGGATACAATAGGCATTTATCAGTTGCATGTGGCTTAAAATTCCTGCCTTAATCAAAGCTCTCCTAGTTGAATGTTTCCAAAACCCATATCACATTATTTTAAGGGGAAAATACACACAGATTAGGGTGACCCTAAGTCCCCATTTGTCTGGAACTGAGGAGTTTCCCAAAATACAGGGCTTTTTGTGCTAAAACAGGGACAGTTCCAGGACAATTGAGATGGTTGATCACTCTAGCACAGGTGTTGCTAGAGTGGGATCTATTGGGAAGATATTTGGGTATCTATGGAATTCAAGGTCAGTAAACAGACTGGCTGCTTAAGAATCTAACATAAGAAACTGGATACCCATCAGGACAAAAATCACAGTTATTTTTGCTTTGGCTACTTTGCCTGCTCTAGTTCTCTCTGCATATATGTTGTGTTCTCCCTGTTCCCTTCTCCTTTCCCACCTCCCCATCTCACTTCTTCTCCCCGCCTCTGTCTCTCTCTCTCCAGATTAATTCACTCTTTTACCCTTGTAAAAAGGCACAAGGATATAACTATGGAATTTAAGAGTCCATATCCTTATAAACATAATCTTCAAGGATCTCAAGCAAGAATATTTCCCAATGTGTTTCTAGAATCCTAAAAAATTCCCATATAGTCTCAGAATTCATAGATCAAAATCTGAAATTGTTCCTCAATTTTCATATTGTTTATTGATCACATGGTTTGAGAAAAGGCTATCGAAAATTATGGTAGTAACTTCTTTCTGTTCAGTGAATTTGTAAGTATCCTTAAATGGAAATACTTCTGCCTTCTCAGAGCATATTCTAATTCTTTATTACAGTTCTCTTGAATATTTTAAACATTAGACTCAGGTCAGCCTAGAATAATTATTTGATTAATTGAAGCATTTATCCCAAAAACACTGGCCTCAAATCTCTAACTGTTTGGGCTAACCCTGTGGTTATTTCAATGACAGACATCTCAAGTATATGTTTGCATATCTGAGACTCTTACTATGAGAAGGATTCTCTAAATGGTTAGTCGAATTTAGTTAAAACATAGTGTCACCCTCAAAACTGCATACAGAACAAACCAATATATTAGCTATTATGTGCTAGCTACTGCTCTAAGGCAATTAAGCAATTCATATTTCAATTTTGTATAATGAGCTATTAGCAGAACCACAGAAATACATTTTTAAAATTAAGTTATAAATGTGCATGGTCCTCTGCTACTATTTTACAAAGTAAATGTTCTTTCACCAATGAGTTCTTTGTATATTTTACTCATTGGTTGGATGAAATTGGTGGGTTTCCCCTAAAAGTTTAATGGCACCTATATATATGGTGATTTTCTCTAAAGAATTTGAAATGTTTTTTTACCTGTAACATGTTTATTAATCTCTACTTTTCTTATGATATTCTCTTCAAAGATTTGGGTACAGACCCCTTTTACATTGATTACATCTTAAAATTTTCCTAGATATTTCTTGTTTTAACTCTGCTCATATGTAAAATTACAGCATTGTCTTCCTAATATAATACTTATTGTATAGATATTCCATTTTTATTACATTATCACCTATGCATAATATAAAAAGTCAAATGGTTCTCTATGCTGTATGAAAATAAACAAAAAGTAGTCCCTGTTCCACCATTCATCACCCCAAAAAACAACCTCAAAGCTTTTAGGAAGATGTCTCCTTGTATTTATATGCTTAAGTCTATACAAAATGATCTTACTATTATTTGTAAATTTTTAAGAAAGAAATTTCAGTTTTACTTGTTATACTCTGAATTTCTATTGCAGGACATAAGTCTTAAATCTTGCTTTCTACCTCATTCTCCACACAAATATCCTCCTCCCTCCCATTCATTCAATGTAGCTATGATTTGTGCTTAAATCAATATGTTAGATAGTTTTATGATGATTATGAAAATATTATTCAGAGATGAGTCATGTGAAATGCTCTGCTTATATTTATGTCTTATATAAATGTTTCTTCCCCTGGAGTTAATAGTTGCCAAGGATTGTTTTCCTTTATTTGCTTTTTTAACCACTTCTACCTGCCTATGTTATACTGCTCCGTTAACTTGCTAAATCTGGGAATTGTTTCCCAGAATTCATTTTCTGCATGGTTCCAGGTTACAGTTGGCCAAAAGAGATGCTTATGCAAGATCTTGAAGATGGAGATGAAGCACCGAACACTCGTTTTCAAAGGTCCTTTTATGGACAGAATTATGAGAGACGAACACAGAGAAGCCTGGCAGGTCCACATTGGGATTGCTTTCCTCTGCATCCTATCCAGGTCTTCTTTTAGAACCACTGGCCCTTCTGAACAGCAGTGACCTTCAGATGAGGTCTCTACACAGAAGAAATTCCCAGAGACCTCTTCACAAGCTCTCCTCTCAGGAACCCACTTCAATGGCTGGATGTGGCTGGCTTCTCAGATTTTCCTACAAGCTCCAACTTGTCCACCTGTACTAGGGCTTTAGGAGGACAGGTTAATGGTTTCACTCTCTAACTCTCTATTGCCCCTTCTAGACCTCATCTTCCCAGCTTGTCCTATAATACAAGGTGAGACAATTAAGTTTGTGAACTCTTTCTACTAGTAAAAGTGCTCCATACCTCATTGCTGAAGATCACTATGGTCACCTTCAAAGTACTCCCCTTGGGAAGCTATGCACTGATGCGAGTGCCTAGTCTACCCTCCAAAGCAATTTTGGAACTATTTTTCTGGAATGGACATCAGAGCTTTCATTGTATTACCCTTGATGTACTGAATGTCATCAAAATGTCTTCCTTTCAATATTTCCTTTATTTTCGGGTAAATAAAGAAGTTATTGGGGGCCAGACCAGGTGAGTAGGGAGGATGTTCCAATACAGTTATTTGTGTAGTGGCTAAAAACTCCCTCACAGACAGTGCTGTGTGAGTTGGTGCATTGTCCTGATGCTATGAATTGTTGGCAAAAAATTCAGGTCGTCTAACTTTTTCATGCAGCCTTTTCAGCACTTCCAAATATTAAACTTGCTTAATTGTTTGTCCAGTTGGTACAAATTCATAATAAATAATCCCTCTGATATCAAAAAAAAGGGTAGCAACATTGTCATAAACTTAATTGTCAGTCCTCGTATGTATGGGTTAACTCCGATACAGTCATGTGCCACATAAGGACACCATGGTTAACAGTGGGCCACATAGGTCACAGTGTTCTCATACGATTATAATAGAGCTGGAAAATTCTCATCACCTAGTGACACTGTAGCCATCATAAGGTCATTGCTCACACATTTGTGGTGATGCTGGTGTAAACAGACCCACTGCATTGTCAGTCGTATAAAAGTATAGCACATACGATTAGGTATGGTACATAATACTTACTAATAATAATAATTGACTGTTACTGTTTTATGTATTTATTATATTATAATTTTAATCATTAGACTGTACTCTTTCTATTTATAAAAAAAAGTTTGCTGTAAAACAGTATGCCATGTTATACCAGCAACAACCTCATATATCTCGTGTTTATTGCACCTTTATATTGCATCATTTTCTCTTGTGCTTGATTTGATCTCATGTTTTGTGTAGTAACATGCTGTACAGGTTTGTAGCCTAGGAGCAGTACTATACTCATATAGCCTAGGTGTGTAGTCGCTTATACCATCTAGGTTTGTGTAAGCACTCTCTGATGTCCTCACAATGACGAAGTTGCCTAACAACATTTTCCTCAGAATATATATCCATAAGTGGAGTTTGACTGTTAATTATCCCTAAACAGTCATGACTGTGGCTGTATTTCTTTGTTAGAAACTTAACTGAGACTCTCACTAATATTTCCCGAAACTCTTGAACTCTTAAGTCTCTCAAAACATTGATATTCATTAGATAATTTATTATTTCAGCTTCTTATTTTTTATTTTTTTTCCTTAGAAACCCTTTTGGGTCCTTCTGTCATGATTCTATGTGAACTGGCTGCTCTGAAGTTCTGATGTACTTATATCTGGGATTATCTTTCATCTTTACCCTGGAATTTCCTTGACATCTCACCAATTGTGAGGTTTTCTGTTTCCCAGATTCCATATATTCCTCTCTCTTGATTTGGATTCTATTTTGGTGAAACAATATCCACAGTAGGTTCCTGAGAAATATGCATGGGAAAAAAATGTTCTTATACCTGTATCAATTCTACATATTTTAAATCAGACTTCATATTTTTCATCTCCATGCCTTTTTGTTCTATTTTTTATGAAATATCTTCAAATTTACCTACTAAATGTTTTTCTGCTTTTGTGCTTTTAATTTCCAAAAGCTGTTATTCTCTAGATGTTGGTCTTATATGTTGCCCTGTTCCTATGTTTAGGGTATAACTATTCTTTCCTTTATGAGGAAGTTAAATTTAAAAACTATTCTGCTTCATGAACTGTGTTCTTTCTCCTATTAATGTTTTTGTTTGTTTTTGTCATGTTAGAATAGGGCACCAAGAGGTTGGTTGAATGGATGCTCTGAGAATATGGACAGAGCATGTCTGTAGGTATGTCACCTATAGACCTATCACCTATAGAACCTGTGTGGTGACTGGGCAGGGATAGCATTTTGTGACGAGGCATTTATTTGTTTCTTGTGTTTTTCTTTTCATTTGCTTTGTTTTCAGGGACTCATACATAGATTTGAGATATGAGATTTATATACTTAGTGACTTCAGTTATTTAAGGGAATATTCATTCATTTTCTTATTGATAAATACCTATAAATACCTTTCAAACACTCCTTATACTATTCTATAAAAAAGTCATATTTTGTTTGTATGTTCTACTCAAGATAAAAGAAATAATTGAGATAACTTGGCATGTCATTGGAGAGAAATTAATTGGAATGTAAGCAATACAGAAAATAAAAATACATGAAAAGAAAAAGATGTGAATGAAAATACTGAAAGTTGGCTGAGAACATAAACAAAATAGTAGTTTTAAAGGGCAAAATGCTATCCTCCTCTCATTGAATAATTCCATTAAAAATATAATGATGTCAAAATAGCTTCAGAATCTACCCTTTTGAAAACTAGGCTATTTTATAAACAGAATATGCATTTCTGACCATTTCTGACCTAAGAGTTATGACAGAATTTCTCTGCATATTTAATTTTTATGTTGAACAATACAGAGCTAGCTCTTCATATTTGGTTGGAATACAGGTCTACAAATCTCCTTTAAGAGAAAAAGTTTATGAATTTCAGTGACTGTAGAAAACTCCAAAAGAACATGTCTTTGCATGGGTTTAGTTTAAAATTAGGCAGGAGTGGCAATACTTAATTAATAATAATTTTATTTCTTTTTAAAAAGTACTCTTTATTACCACTGCTTGAAATATTTACATATAATATTTTATGTTTTCCAGATGTTTTAGGTAATCCTTATTAGTTTTTTTTTTTATGTAGTGTATAGTTAATGGACACTGTGCCAAACAAAGTCTTAGGCACTGGGATTACAAAATGAGCAAAATACAATCCCTTCCTTGTGCTTGAGGCCCCAACAGTTTAATAAAAGAGACATTCAAGTTTACAATCATCACAATTTGTTACACTACAGTGGGATATATACTAAAATACAGGCTGAGTAAGGGTACTTACATCATATAAATGGGGAAACATCAGATCCTGGGAGAAAGGAGCCAAAAGGCTGGTTAGAGACCTTGAAATCCAAAGGAAATGAACACATATGAAGGATGGTAAGAGGGGAATTAGGAAAGCTGTCCTAGGTAGAGACCCAGTGGAGAGAGACAGCACACAACATTTAGGGAACTAAGTGGTTTCTAGGAAAATGTGGAAGGCAGGTGGTTAAAGACACAGCTTTAAAGAGAAGCTAATGACACAACATGAAGCCTCTTATAAACCATGTGAAGGATTTCGGGTTTTGAGCCAAAAAATAAATTGATCAGATTCGAATCTTACAAACATTGTCCTGCTTAGAAAGAAAGGTGGAGGCATAATGGAAGGTGAATCAGACCAGAGACAGGAAGAGCAGTTACAAGGTTATTGCAAAAATCTGGGTGAGACAAGGTGATGACCTAAATTAATACCAGTGAGGATGGACAAAAGTGGCCTGATTCACAGATAGTAATAATGAGGATGACTGGAACTCGGTGATAGGTTTGACACAGGGAGTGGGTTATTCAAAGAAATCAAGGCTGACAAGAAAGCTTCCAGCTTTGACATCTGGGCAAATGGGGCAGAAAAACTAATGAGCCAACCCAGATACTTATGGGCATCTGAGTGTGAGTGTCCAGCCAGCATTTGGTGATGCTGGCCTAGAGATTAGAGAGTGATCAGTGCTGGAGAAATCATTTGGTAATCACATAATAACTAAAGTTGCAGGAGTAGGTAGTATCACTCTCATAGAGCAAGTAGGGTAAGAGGAGAATAATTCTGTGAGATAGATTGTTGTTGGATGTGTGACAAAAGTCATTTTACAGGAGAGAACACTGTTAGAGAAAAACTTGGCCTAAGATGATCATGCAAATTATCCAGTACAGAATTGATATATATATATCCTGAATTTCTGACCCATTGACTCATTCATAGAAAGGACTCATGTTCATAACTGCAGGTCAACAAGATTGAGAGTCTTTGCACAGGCAGATTAAAAAAAAACCCTTCCCAGCCAGTGACACTGCCCTCTACAGCTAACAACAGCTCCACCTGGAGCTGGGCTGTGCAAGCCCCGGTGACGGTGTGGGCTGCAGCCTCTGCTGCAGTGGGCTGCCATAGGCTACAGTGAGCGGCTGGCAGCCAGTGTGAGCTACCAATAGCCGCTGTGAGAAACCATCCAGAGGCCGGTGACCCATCTGCCTCATCCCGGAAGAGCACAATGACGATACCAACATGGGCCAGTGAAGCAACATCCTCCGCAACTAGACTGAAGAACAAAAAGACAGCAACTTGTCTGTTCCCCTTCCCCGATTCCCCAATAAAATCTTTCAAAAAAAAAAAAAAAAACCTTCCCAAAATATGTGAGAAAACTCTTAAAAACAGCTTTGCCACAAGCACATCATAGCATTACTTGAGAGATAATGAAAATATTTCAAATGAACAAGATCATTTATTCATTGATCTTGTGAATGATCAATGTGCATGGATAGACTGAGAAAACAGCCATAAGATCAAGTTTGAGGGCTAAGGCAATGTGCTGTTGTTGGGCAAAGTACTTCTGAGGTGTTTGTCCTCCACTCAAATGGAGATTCCAACAGGTATTGAAAATCTGAGTTGGATCTATGTAAGGAGATCTATGCTGGAAACATAGATTGAGAAGCCATCAGAATTTAAAATGGTAGTAAAAAACTTGGGAAAAGATGAGCTTACCATAGAACATGAACAGAAAAACATCCAGTCCACGTCGTTTAGCAGCAAAAATGGTCTTAGTCCTCCTTTTAAAAATTGAGTCACGACAAGTAAAAGGTAGGTAGCTGACTCAATAAATAATAAATGGTGAAAGATTAAGTTGAACCTTAGGTTCCTATTTATAAATTTTGTTTTTCCACCAACAGTAAGAAATAATAACAGTAATAATTTTTATAATACAGTTTGGTAGCCTATAGGCAATGGGGCCACTAGTACGCAGCAACAAATCTCATAGAAATATTAATTGGGCAGTCAGTATTTAAATGATCGCTAAGACTTTCATTCAACTGCAATTTTCTAAAACCATACCAAAAAAACCAAATGAAACAATTTCTAGAAACCCTTAGGCAGAACCGGTTGTTGAATGCACTTCAACAATAAGAAAATTGTCTCTTTGAAAAGAGAAAGCTCAGATGCACACAAGTTGGAGCTAATTATCAAGAAAATAATCTCAAAATCATGTCTTTCATCATGAAGAGAGAAGTTCCATGAAGACAAACATTTCAGCCAGCAGCATTTTAGCATTTTTATTATTTTTATCAGTTGAAATTTTATTATAACAAATAAGCTACTTCCATTCAATTCAATATCATAAAATATTCCAATCCTGCATTTAAATTTAAAATAAAAATAAGAGATTTAAAAAATTAGAAAGGTAGAGCCAAAATATCCACTATTTTGGGACAAAATAAATAAAACAGAAAATTGTCATATTAACCATTATAGTTCTTGCTAGTTATTGCTAACGTATAAGATGATTTATTTTTGTAAGCTAATTATCTTGTTAAACTTTCTTGCTAGTTTTAGTAGTTTTTCAGTTGATTCTCTTGAATTTTCTAAGCTCAGTCTCATGTGTAGTCAGGAATATATAAATTCAAACAAAGGCAGAATGTTTTATCCACAAAATTAGTAAATTGTAACAAGTTTGATAATATCAAATGTTGGCAAGAATGTATCAACTGTAGCCAAGAGAGTGAAACCCCAAGAAATAGAACTATAAAATTTGTCTAGGTATCACTAGGCATTATGGGTGAGACAATAAATTGAAATCGCTAATCCGGAAGGCAATTTCACAATTCAGTGGTATCTATTAGAACTCAAGATGAAAAAAAAAAAAAAAGTCAAGGTGAGCATGTCCTGCGATTCAGAAATTGCACTTGCTTGTTTCTATGCTGGATAAAAACTCTCAGTGTGTGCCTAAGGAAGCCTGTACGAAGATGTTGATTTCAGCATTGTTGACAGTAGTGAAAAATAAAAACAACCTAAGTGTCCATCCTATGGGAGTAGTTAAATAAACTTTGTTCTATTGCTCTACATTGGCTTTTTTTAAATGCTGCAAGCCTAAATGTATTAACATGGATATAAGCTTAAGTTCACTATTAAAAGTTAGAAGGTAGAAGAGAGATGGAAGCCACACTTCTGCTCCTTCTGCCTGCATGTACAGCAATAGAAATATTTGTTTCTTTGCCAGTGACAGGTCACCAGCCTTCACATATCTTGAGAGAAAAGTCATAAGGCATCCGGTTTGCTGGCATGGATCATGGTTGCAGCATGGAAAACACTGAAGTCCTAAAGCGACAGTTGTGGCAGCAGATTCCTTATACCCCAGTTAATTAACCATAGTGGAGGTAAAAGGTCCCTTGGCAAGCAAATAGTGTAATATTTGGGCAGTCCTTGCTAGAAGCCCAGCTTAAAAACTGTTTTTCTAGATCATTCCATTATTTTGGAACCATCTAACTTCCAATATTATCTTCTTCCCCCCTCCCCCTTCAATTAGCTAGAGAGACTTCTGCTTTCTGCCATTGAACATTGGGAGATATACCACTTAGTACCAGGAATGGCTGTGGGCAGAAGTTCAAGGTTGAGAACCTGAGATTTTTTATACCTGACCTAGTTGATTTTTAGCAGTGATGGTCTGGGTAGCATTAAAACATAGGATTCTGATAATCTAAGGAAATCTAAATTATTACCTGCATTCACCTGGAACCAAATACTGACTGAAGGTATGGTGTTGGCAAAATGGTAACTGCCTTTGCATCATACATATGGCATGTGAAACACATGGACTGTGGAATGAGGTGTTCACTTCCAAAAATCCCAATGAACATTTTTTTTTTAATTACAGAATTAGGGTTTTAAATTCTTAGTCCCAAGAATGATCCAAGAATTAGGAAGTTTAATATGACTGTCCTGACCAATCAATCTCTCATGGTCACGGTGTTGATTTTGTCAAAAATCAGAGGCAGAAACAAACCTTAAAATACCTAAATTATGATGAAGGTTTAATTCTCAACCTCAAGCAACCTCTTATGTGAAGGTTGTGAAAGTAAGGACATTGACTGGGAAGAAGAGAAATCCCAAAAAATAAAATTATAAAATTTTTTCAGATATGGAAGACAGAGGGTATCTCCACTCCCCAAATTCTGCTGAGCCTCCCCAGCTCTGTCTAATGAAATAGATCCTTCCCACCTAGAAGGCACATCCAGGTCATTGGAGATAGTTCCCTGTAAGGGAATGCCACTTCTCCTAGAACTTCACCCTTCTATCTATCAGAGCCTGCACACCTAAACTAAGATGCAGACCCCAACATTCCTCAGAGGACCAATTGGAAGGTCAAATTTGTTGGGGGTGGGAGAGGGTCTGTCTCTAAAGGAAATGAAAGGATTTACTCATTTATATCAGAAGAACAACTGGAGAATCTGTGCAAAACTGAATTTTATAACATGGGTGGAACTATACAATTTTGCTTCCGGCTCAATATATCAACATGTACACATGAGAAATTCTGGTCAGTGTGCTAACTGAAAGCTGGGAGTGGCTCTGTTAGTACAGTAAGTTCATTAAAACCTTGCCTCAATGGCAAATGTATGCTTTACATATGTTAACTCATTTATTCTCAATTACCACAAAGGTAATTATTATCAATAATTATTCAGAAAGAACACATCAATTTTACAGAGGTTTTTCTCTCACTTAAATGTATACCCACAGTACACCATTTTATAGAAATACTCTAAGAACACACATATTACAAACATTAGTAAAAAGAAATAATGCCTTTTCACCTTGTAAACAAGGAAAGTCAATGAGAAAGGCATTAAATGGATACAAAAATAATAATAAAAAAGTGAACAAATATAAAGAAGTGGGGCCAAAATCATCGGAAGGTATAGATAATAAAGGTAAAGCAGATGAATAAAAAACATTCTTAAATGCACTTTCCTTTAGAATAATAATGTGACTATATAAATTAAACATTTGATCATCAGGCAGAAAAATAATGGTAAGATGTTCCACACTCTTTTTTTAAAAAAGTAAATCAGGGTTTACTACCTGTTAGAATCATAAAATCATAGAGTAGGAAAGGATCTCAAAGGTCATCTAACCAAGTTTTTGATAGTTTAATCCCAAGCATTACATATAAAGTTTTCTAATTCATTTTTACTGACATGCTTTCACCTGCTATCAAATACTGTGTGGGCCGTTCAGGAAATTCTCAGAGATTATAAATAAATCAGTACCATATATGCCTAGTCATTGTGTAAGGATCAAAATAATTGATATTTTTCAGATTAGGGATCTTGATGAGATGGATGTATTCATTTTAAGATAAAGAGATTGCCCTGTCTTGATGTTGGGAGAAATAGTAGCCTCGAAATCTTACTAGATAATGTGGGCATATTATAAAATGTCTAAGAAAAAAGTAGCATTTTTTGTTATGAAGAGATTTGAAATATAGTCATTTGGGGATCAGATAAAGGGAACAGCACCTTTTTTGGCCAAGGAGCAAATTGTTCAAATCAATGTGTGCTAGCTTAGTCATATTGGTTTATAGAGCTTTCTCATCAAAACAGATTCCAGAATTAATTTTGACATGTTTATGTCTGGTAATGGAATTAATCTAGGAGATATCACTTTTTTCTCAAGACTGATCATTTTGTCTACATACCCAGCTGGTTCTTAGCATTGCCTTATTGCTTTCATCTTTCACTTTCCAGATCTTTTCCCATTTCCCTATACTTTACAGTTCAATTAATTATAACTAACAGGTTGCCTGGAAACTGTTTTATGAAAATATGATTGTATGGCATCATAGAAATATTCTCTAAATTTGTCAAGAATATAATATCCAGCTGAAGAAATCTATAAAGCCATGATTATTGTAAAACCACAAATGATGTAAATCACCATACTGGACTCAGTGTTTCTTGCAAATGTGTCAATCAACAGCCAGAATGATTAAGTAAGATTTTGACCTATAATAGATTGCAGAATAGTAAGAAACATGGATGGTTGCCCTGAGTTATGTACATTTGGAACCTTGCTGTCCTTCTTTTCTAAATACATAGAATAAAAATGCATTTAGAAAAATAGAGAAATAGGGAGAAAATATATTTCAAAAATCATAAAAGATAATATGAAAAATTTCATGTCAAAATTTAGATGAAAAGGATAGTTTTTTAAAACTGACTCAAGAAGAAAGAAAAACCCAATAAAAACCCAAAACAATTAAAGAAATTAAAAGCCACCTTATCCCAAAGGAATCAGGCCCAACTAACTTCAGAGATGACTTTGACCAAAATTTCAAGAAATGAGTAATTCCCGTATCATAAATTTGTTTAAAAAAAAATAGAAACATTGGAAAAGCCATTATTTGTACTTCATAAAATGAAAATAAATTCCATGCAAAGGCCAGACAAGTACAGTCCAAGTAAAGAAAGTAATGGACCAATTCATTTATGAACATACATGCAAAGATATTAAATAAACCACTAAAAAACCAATCTTGGCAGTGTGTAAAAAATACACTTTATCCAACTAAGGTTTATCCCAGGAATTATTAGATAATTCAAACATCAGATTGTCTAATATTATTATTCATCCTTATTAGCAGAAGGATGGAGATAGGACATATGATCTCTCAACATATGTGTTCGTCAATAGATGGAAGAAAATACTCATTCAGGTAGACATTCATAATTGAAATACTTTGCACACTAAACACTGCATGGAACTTCTTTCAGCTTCCTTCTTCCTTCATTTAAAGTGATGAAACTTTAGAATTATTTATGCTATATCAGGAACAAGATAAGCATGCCTGCTCTCATGGCTTCTGTTCACCTTTGTGCTATTTTAAAAAAGACATAATAATTTTGATGGAAAATACAAAATTATTCACCTTTGCAGGTGATATCTACATAGAAAATCTAACAGAAGGTCCATAAAAAATATTAAACTTATATGATGATTTAGCATAATTTCTAGATAAATTATGAACATGTAAAAAATAAATAGTATAGGGCCGGCTGAGTGGCACATTGGTTAGGAACTGGTTTTGGGATGCCAGCAGCCCTGGTTCGCATTCCACGTATGAGGGCCAGTGACACTGCCCTCAACAGCTAACAACAACTCCACCTGGAGCTGGGCTGTGCGAGCCCCGGTGATGGTGTGGGCTGCAGCCCCTGCTGCAGTGGGCTGCCATAGGCTACAGTGAGTGGCCGGCAGCCGCTGTGAGCAGCAGTCCAGAGGCCGAGACCGATCTGCCTCAGCTGGGAAGAGCGCAATGATCACAATACCAACATGGGCCACTGAAGCGATGTCCTCCACAACTAGACTAAAGAACAAAAGGATAGCAACTTGTCTATTCCCCTTTCTCGGTTCTCCAATGCTGTTCCCCGCCCCCAATTCCCAATTCCCCAATAAAATCTTAAAAAAAAAATCATTGAAGAACATTATCAACCTAAATCACTAGATATCTATGTAATGGTCCATCATGAAAAATTATTTTTATTTTTTTATTTTGAGGGCACTGTCACCGGCCTTCATATGTGGGACATGAACCGGGGCCGCTGGCTTCCCAAGCCAGCTCTTAACCACCACACCACTTGGCCAGCCCAAAAATTTAAGGATATCAGTTCTCTCCCAAATTAATCTATAACATTAACGCAATTACTATAAATTGATTGTTTTGTGTAAAACCTGACAAGATGATCCAAAAATTCATATGGAAAGGCATAGACAAGAATAGCTAACAACAGATTTCTAAGAACAAAGATGAAATGATTTGCTCCATCAGATATTAACAGCTATCATAGATATCTAGTAATGAAGACAGCAGATAAAGGGAAAAGGATAGACAAACAGACCAATACAACAGAGTCTGGAGTCCCAAACACACTTGTCCACAAATGAAAACTCAATTTTGACTGAAGTGCAGCCATTATAAATGGGAAAAAATACATTATTCAAAAATATTAAAATGGATTAACATGTAGACAAATCTTAAATAACTCACACCGTATGGAAAAATAAATTCTGGGGAGCTTTTAGACAATATTAAAACCAAACTATAAGTTTTAGAAAAAATATAGCCAAATACCTATATGACTGAGGGTTAAGGAAGAATTTTCTTAACTCCAAATGAAATATAGAAAACACAAACCATGAAGAAAAATCTAAGTGACTAGATTAAAATGTAAAACTTTTTCATTAAAAGACATCACAAGAAAAATAAAAATAAACCATGGATTAGAAAAAGTTATTTTGCAGCACATATATGTATTAAAGGAACATTATTCAATACAAAACTAAATATCTTATAAACTTATTAAAAAAATACGCCCTATAAAGAATGAGCAAAGGTTATGCACAAGCAGTTAACTAAAGAGAAAATCCACATAACCAATAAACCCATGAGTGAAATTGTGGCCAGCTAACTTGTTGGATTGCAAATAGAATAAAATCTCAGACCCTTCACAGTTCTTGATATCATCTCGATAGCTGATGAAACAAATACACAAAAAAATAAGTAAATATATTAAAGATTTTGTCATCTTTACATGTCCATGACAAAATAGTCATGGGGATGTAAAGAATAGTATGGGGAATATAGTCAACAGATGAGTACTAGACTTATTGGGGGCATAACTTCCTAAATTATATAAATGTCTCACCACTACGCTGTACACCTGAAACTAACATAAAATAATATTGAATGTAAAATATAATTTATAAGTAGTCATGGGATATAAAGTAGAGCATAGGGAATACAGTCAATAATATGGTAATAACTACATATAGTGTCAGATGGGTAATTGATTGGGGTTATCACTTTGTGAGATATATAAATGTTTAATCACTCTGTTGTTTTGTACACCTGGAACTAATAACAAAAAATAAATAAAATAACATATTCAAAAGCAAAAATGATATTAAAGATTTGAAGAACACAATTAACCAACTTGAATTAATTAACAGATATAGAACATTACATTCAATAACCGAATAAATAAATATAAGAAGTAGACGTTATTTTAAAGTTTACATTGGGCCATAAAGCAAGTCTCAACAAATTTCAAAGGATTGAAAACATGAAGTATGTGTTCCCTAACCAACATGGAATTAAATTATAGAATGGAATTAAAGATAACTAGAAAAATATTTGGAAAATAAGCAACATGCTTCTATATAACCCACAGGTTTAAGAAGAAATCACAAGGTAAATTTAAAAAATATGTAGAACTAAATAATAATTAAAAACATAACACATTAAAATGTATGGGATGCAGCAAAACAATGCCTAGGGGATATATATTGCTTTAAAAACAAATATTAGTAAAGAAGAAAGGTTTAAAATCAATGATCTATACTTCCCACTCAAGAATCTGGAAAAGGGAAAGCAAATTAAACCCAAAGAAAGTAGAAGAATAAAGTAATAAAAACATGTGGTGAAATCAATAAAATAGAAGAATCAGCAAAACACTGGCTCTGGTTCTTAGAACACATTAGTTGCATTAATTAATACAGCAAGAGAGAGAGAATACAAATGACTAATATGAGGAATAAAAAAGGGGCATTCCTGAAGATCCCAAACACATCAAAAGGATAAGAGGATACAATAGACAGTAATGCCAGTAAACGTGACAACTTAAATAAAGTACACAAATTCCTGAAAAGCACAATTTACCAAAAAGTGACCTGGAAGAAATGGAACATTTGTACAGTTTTATACCTACTAAATAAATCAAATCTATTATTTTAAAAAAACTTGGGCCGGCCGAGTGGCGCGGTGGTTAAGCACTGGCTTGGGAAGCCAGAGGCTCCAGTTCGGGTCCTACATATGAGGGCCAGTGACACTGCCCTTAAAAAATTTAATTAATTAATTAATTAAAAAACTCATAAAAACTTCAAGTGTAGATGATTTCACTGGTGAATTCTTTCTTCTAGTTAAATAAGCAACAATCCCAATTTTACATAAACCCTTCCAAACAATAGAAAAATAGTTAACTTATCAGCTCCAAACTTATTTTATGAGCCAGCAAAACCCTGATACCAAAACATTAAAAAGATTTACAAGGGCTGGCCAAGTGGCGCAGTGGTTGGGCACTGGCTTGGGAAACCAGCGGCCCCGGTTCGGGTCCCACATATGAGGGCCAGTGACAGTGCCCTCAAAAAAAAAAAAAAAAAAAAGATTTACAAGAAAGTAAAAAATGGACCAGTATTTCTTATGGACACAGATATGAATACTTTCAATAAAACCTTAGAAAACAGAATCTAATTTTACATTTAAAAGATAATACGTAGAAACTAGGTGAGATTGATTTGAAAATCAACCAGTGTACTTCAAGTAGAAAGTGAACAGGGAGAGAAATCATTTGATCAATAAATACAGAAAACATATTTGATAAAATTCAACATCCATTTGTTACTTAAAATCAAAATGCTCAACAAATCAAAATGCTCAAATACTAGACAAAGCCAAGAATTTCCTTAATCTGATAAAGGATATCTAAGAACAAAATCTTAATGGCCAACATAACATGGAAAAATATTGACCATGTGCCCGCCCTGAGAATGGCAAGAAAACAAGATGTCCACAACTGCCAGTCCTATTCAAAATTAAACTTCGGAGGTTCTAAATAGTTCGATAAAGGAATAAAAAATCGATTTTTAAGAAAAAAGATTGATAAGTAACTAGTGAACCTTATTCACAGATGATATAATTGTACACATAGAAAGTGCAAAATAATTTACAAGCTATTAGAAATCACAACAGAATTAAGGAAAGTTGCTTGATACAAAGTCAATATACACATTTTGTGTTTACCCGTGAGAGGTAGAATGTAATCTCTCCCAATTCATAGGTATGATGCTGAGGCTGGTGATGTTCTAATTACCTAGAGTATTTGAAAGAAAGTCTATTATTCACACAAGAGATTCCTAGAGAGAGTGTGGGAGCATGCACAGGTCTGGGCAGGCTCACACAAAGCAGAGAGGGGTTGGGTCTTCAAAGTAGTAGAAGAGTGGGACTGGGGACAAGTTCCAGAGGGAGGGCTGAGGATTTGCCTGGTTTGAATTTCCCATATGTGTAAAGGAGAGGCTTACTTGGGCTTTGTAACCAATTTCACCCAGATGTGGGCAGAAGGGAAAGAGGGAAGTGGGGCTTATAAGAAGTCAGAAGCCAAACATCAAAACATGGAGTCAAACTCTGTTATGTAGTCCAAATTAATTACATTTCTGTACACCAGTGGGGGAGTGGGGAAAATGGAAATTGGAAAGGAATGCTGTTTATAAAAGCATAAAAATGCATTGAACACCTAGAATAAATCTAATGAAAAAATTTGAAAGAATTTTATACTATGAAAACTACTAAATATTACTTAGGGGGCTTAAAGCACTTAATAAATAGAGAAATATGCTATGTTTATTGACTGAAAGATTCCATCTTGCTAAGATGTGGATTCTCCCCCAAACTGGTCTATAGGTTTAATGCAGTCACAATAAAAATCCCAACAGGACTTTTGTGGAGATTAACAAAACTGCTTATGAATATGCAGTGTGAGCCAGAGAATTGAGCTGGTGACCAGTCTCCATGGGGCTGACATATTGATCCTTTTTAAAATCAGTAAGTTACTCTCCCTCTGTAAACTCAGGATGCAAATGAGGTTTTATTGAATTCCAATTAATAGTTCAACTTCCAATCTTATTAGCAATAAAACATATTTCCTCTAAGACCTTTCCCCTTCCCATCCATTCCCAAATTATCTAAGAACTTTGGGGCTCACTTTATGCAAACATTTCTGTTTCCAAAAACAATGCTAAGCAGAGAGAAATGTAGAGATCATCATTACTATTGCTAGTGGCTGCCATGTGGTACCCTAGTCCAGAATTTGTCCTGCAGTCAAGACGACGCTTATTGCTGGGGCATCATCGGAAGGTGCGCACCCAGGCTGCAGAAGAGCCCATGAAGGGTGAAATCTGTTTAAATTTATAACTCGGTGCTCAACTATTACTCCCCAAGCACAATCACTTTGGACAATTCATTTGGACAACGCTTTCAGCCTCAGACACAGATTGTGCTAAAATCAAGACTGCCTGTCAAATCTTTGTACCGTGATGTGAGCCTGAGTTACATACCTGAATAAATACCTACCACACTATTGACCTATCACTACCCTACTGCACCCCCTCCTTCCATTTTCTTGAACAGAAACAATGTTATAAGGAAGCGCTATTGGGATGTGGTGCAGGAACTCACAGCGTCTTTCATCTGGAAGCTTGTAGGAAAGGCAATTCTCACACCCAACTGCTGACCTTCCGAATGAGAAACAAAAGGGTAGCACCTAGAAATCTGTTTAACAATCTTTCCAGATGGTTCTGATGCACAGTAAAGTGGAACTAGCACTGTTTTAAGGTGTTTTTATGTCTCTGCCTCTAATGAGAACAGATGTGCTAGTATTTTTAAATAGGTTATAGTTCTCACTTAGCTGAGGAGCATTCTATTTCTTTAAGTGCCTACTTCTATTCTGTATAATTCCTTAATTATGCTCTTAGTACCTGGAAGATTTGAAAAGTGCAGCCAGTGTTCGAAAGAAAATTTTAGCATTAGACAATGTGTATACACATGGAAATCCAAGGGATTGCAGGAGAGAAAAGTCACTCTTCCCTTGAGTCGCCTATCTGTCTAAACTGAGTCATTTGGGTGTAAGCAACAGAAGCCATTGCTCTTGACTGGACTGCCACCTGTACTCTCTGCTGCAGTCCTCTCAATCTTATTTTTTTAATCCCCATTCCTTCTGCTGTACCCTGCCCCTTCATTGTCATTCTATGTACATTCTAAATAATAAATATATTGTGTAACATAATCTTCCCCCAAGGAACTCTGGAGCACGCTGGATAAACCGTAAATTTGGCATTTCTAATTCTCTCCATATTCTGCTCTTGGCCTTATTAGAACATAGCATTTTGGACAGCCATATGCATTTTCAAAGAGTTAGGGAAAATATATAAATACAGATGAAATCACGTTCCTTGAGAGTATGATATAAACACACGATCTAAAAAGACGCAGACTGTTAGGAATACTGAAGTGTGGGTGGAGGAGAAAGGCACCAACAGCTCCCTTATTTGTAACCATAAAAGCTAACGGAAGGGACGTTCTTCCAACAATCTTAGAAAAAAAATCACCTTCTCCATGCATTGTGAAGCATTAAATGTCTTGAACAATGTGTCCTCCCCCACTTTCTTTCCCCTCCACCCCAATGCAATTTAGTACATGCAAAAGTCCCAAAACCAGGGCACCAAAAAATGCCCCTATGCATCTACATGAAGTTAAAAACTGATTACATTTTCCTGGTTAGGTTATACCAATGCTTCAGTTTAAAAAGCTAGAGGAAATTTTTCACAAGCTTAAAGGCTTGTCCCAATTTCCTCATTTACCTACCATACAGTATAGAAGCCATATAAGTGGCCTCTGCATGTCAGACGTATCCTTAAGCAAAGCCCCCATTTCTCACTCTTCCCCTCTCCCCCCATCTTACTCTGCTCTCCACCAGAAAGCTGTTTGGCAAATTACAAAGAATAATGTGGTCTTTTCTGACAGTTTGGCTTGGGAGTCCCAAATGTAAACTCACATCACGGCTACCAATGAATGATTTTATTCATTTTAAGGTACTTATTTTCTTTTATTCAAGTGTACTTTTTAAGACATGCAATACACCAAGAGGAAGTGGAATAGGTTTCTTTCAGAAGGGAGACTTACATGACAACCTCTACATTAAAAATATGAAAAATTATTTGTCTAAAATTCCCATTTAAAACGGCATTTGTTTTTTGCGTATTCAACCCCTAAAACATCAAGGTGTATGTGGGTGTGGGTATGTTTACGGTTGTGTGGGCCTGGTTTGTTTAGGGAGAGGTTCCACTTCACCATTGCCACCCACTCTGTCTCAAAACCGAAGGTATTCTGAGGTGCTTCTGGGTTACCTGGAAGTGAATTCACCATACTTCAGTACCAGCACGTCTCTCTTCAAAATGTGGCTCGGGAGTCACTGAGGGAAACCACACAGTGTTAAGACTAAACATTCTTGAGTAAGCCTCAGTGATGGCAAGTTCAACAGCCAGGCTGTTGAGAGAGCAGTTACCGAAATTTTCCAAATAAATAAAGCAAACAAGTTACTTCAGGAAGAAGTTCACATCTATATGATTTATAATACTGGGAGTTGGCCCATTGAGGCAGGAGGAACCCGGTGAACCAGCAGTAAACCAGAGGCCACCCAGGCACTCAGAGGCAGCCTCCAAGGTTTGAGTTCATGTTCAATCGCCCACTGAATCCTTGCTAGGTGTTACTCTGTTTGGGGAGGTGATTGCGTCTTACAACATCCTGTAAGACTTACTGGCTTGAACTTTATCATTCAGCCTCTAAATGGGTTAATAGTAACAGGAAAAAAAAAATAGGGATCCTATTTAGAGGCCCCTGGCAGCAGGCAAAGAGAGAAAAAAAAATCCTCCTCCAAAATCAATGTTTGCTTTGCTGAGGGCCTCCTTAGGTGTACATTGGAAACAATTCTGTCTGTCTCCCACAGTTAAGTCACCCTGCAGCCTCATATGCCAGGTAGGAGTACACAGCGGTCCAGAATCAACAGGTTGCTGCTGCTGAGCAGTCCCAGAACCCAGAGGCAAAAGAGAATGGAAAATATTATATGTGACACTGCAGCCTTGATAGATGATGATAAAAGATGGGAAATACCCTGGAGAGCCCTGCCTCTCTTGATCCCCATCCACTAAACTTAAATAGGGCACCATCTCCAAGAATCATTCTCAGCCATTAGGGAAAACACTACTGCTCTGTGGCTATTCTCCATCTATCATTCTCAGGCACTTTCAAGTGAACACACACACACACACACACACACACACACACACACACACACTCCATACTATTGATATAATGCTTTGATGGAGATATTAAAACGTACTTAGCATTCTTGCAACCATGCCCATATATCTCTCTACCTTGGTATTTATTATACATGTGTAGAATTAGACAATAAAGCATATACAAGGCATAAATTGCATTTGATTGAATTACCCCATATATGTTCTTAGGCAGAGGCCTACACACCTGCAAATGGACTGGGAATGAATTAATAATACCATTTAATTGTTTAGCTTTAGTATCTTATTCAGGTTAAGTGTCTACTAAATTAAATATTAAAATAATTTATATATGTATTTCAAAATAACCAATTGAACTATATTAGCTAATGCTATAACTTTTTTTAATCAGCAAATAACAGCAGCAACTTATCTTCTTATTATTGACATTAGGTCTAGGTCAAAAGCAAGAGAGGTTCTCAGCTCCCAGGCAGGAATGTTCTGTCATTGGTTCACCATTATATAATAAATACAGGGATGCCATTTTTACAAAAAGTATATATAACCAAACTAGAAGTTTTACTTCATAAAGAACTAGAGGCATAAATATAGACAATTAATAGTAGAAGAAATATTTATAAACACTTTAAATAATACTGCAAATATTCATCTCTGTGAAACATTCTTTGAGCATGGCAAATACAAGTGTATATCTTTTAGAATGTCAGATACACACACACACACACACAGGCACACATACATAAGATATAAGATACTGGTTATGTGTCATTCTTTGTATGACACTATAATCATAGTGTCATATGACATTCAACAGGGAGAAACAGCATAAGCTATAAAGATGGAAGAGATTGTTTTTAAAACAAGACAGAATTAATGATCATGAAGAAGGAACTAAGAACAAATAATGAAACCAGGAAATGGAAATCATTCCGGAGAAGGAAGCCTAGTATCAAAAAGATTTTAGAGAAACTGAATATTCTCCAATGACACAATATACATGACACAAGAAATACTGGTTTAAATTAGAATTAAGAATGTGGAAAATTTACAACAAAATATATCTTCTTATCAGAGTATAAATAATAAGAAAGTGCTATGGATAAAAAGACTGAAAAGCAAAAGTTGTGACAGTATCAGAATATTTCATAAATTTAATGAACCAATGACTGTGGGCCTCAGATTAAAACTTAGAACCTGTCAGGCCGGCCAAGTGGCATGTTTGTTAAGAGCCGGCTTGGGCCACCAGCAGCCCTGGTTCAGATCCCACATATGAGGGCAGAGACACGGCCCTCTACAGCTAAGATGGTGAACAACAGCTTCACCTGGAGCTGGGCTGCTGTGAGTTCCGGGGACGGCATAGCTGCAGCCTCAGATGCGGTGGGCTGCCATAGGCTACAGTGAGTGGCAGGCAGCCAGCATGAGCTGCCAAGAGCTGCCGTGAGCGGCCGTGCAGAGGCCGGCGGCCGATATGCCTCACTCGGGAAGAGTGCAATGATAATACCAACATGGGCCAGTGAAGCAACGTCCGTCCTCCACAACTAGACTGAAGAACAAAAGGACAGCAACTTGTCTGTTCCCCTCCCCCGATTCCCCAATAAAAATCTTTAAAAAAAACCCAAAAGCTTAGATACTGTAATTATAAAGAAAAATAGAGGTGAAGTTCAAAAAACAAGGGAAATATGAGTAGTCCAACCACAATTCAAGCAAATGTGGGCATGATGGGCAACATCTACAGCGGAAGGCTCCAAACAGAAGAGAAAATAAACAGAAGGTGCAGCAGCAAAGGTGGAGACAAAGACAGATCACAATTTTCTAATACAAAGACTATTTTCGTTTTGTTTAAAATCTGGAGGACACCATTTCATGAGCTTGCCTACTATTGTCTGGGAGGCTTAGATCTCCCTTTCCAGCACCCAAGTCACAGTCACTGGTCATATGCAGTGGTGGGAAAGGATCAGAGGAATAACCAGGGCTGAGCCTGGAAAAGAGATACTAACCAATATCACCCCAATACATTTAATAAAATGTGTTTTTTAAAAAGGGTACATCCAAGAGATTCCAGAAACAGCTGCAAAAGTCCATAATTTTTTTTAACCAAAAGTGAGAAGCTCAGCAAGCAATCAAAAATGATACTCCTGATTTCTTGTTTAACAGGTGAATGGAACGGCTCTTGGGCCCCCTCAAATCTTTTGTGGTTAGTTTTGACTAAAAAGTAAAAATAAAGTGCTTGTTTAGTCCCAACCGTTTTCCATAAATAATTTAAGTGCATATGGAAAGGACACCTGTTTACTACACTGGTACCCAAGTTGGTGAAGAAGGACTTTTATGTTTCCCTCCTACATGTCTTAGCAGTATTTGAAATTTGTACAAAGGAAATGGATTTTGCATAGATTTTACTGAGCTCTGTGCTAAAATACCTTAAGCCCCAAGATAGTAACATCTCATTGGATTTACTGGTGAAGCAGACAATTAGGGACTGAAAAAAGACAAGGGAAAATGCACCAAGTAATTGGTCACAAACAAAAACCTATGATACAATATGATTACATTTGGGTTCACTGAGTGTGTGGGGGAAGTACAGAGAGTCCCGGCTGAACTGTAAGTCCAAGAGTTGCTTAGAAACATTTCTGACCACACATCAGTCTTATTCGTCATAAGTGTGTAGAAATAGAGATGAGGCGAGCAGATCTGATGTGAATCCTGCTTCACTACATTCTAGCCAGGAATCTTGGGTATTTTGAGCATTCTGAATAGGTTTCTTCTCTTACAAAATACAGATATTAATATATATCTTGAGGGACTGTTGTGAGGAATAAATGTGCTGATAAGCATAAAACATGGAGAAAGTAATCAGTAAATGGTAGCAATCCCTATCAAGATTCTCTTTATAAAAGAAGGAAATAGATTAAAAATCATGTGAGAATATAAGAAAGCAAATGACAGAAAAATCCAATAGTCAACATCTCTTTGGATTCTCAAAAAAATGCACTGTACAGCTTGAAGCAAGAAATAAATTTGGGGGCAAAAAGAAAAAAAGAAAATTGTGAAAAAAACAAGGTTAATTAACAACACTAATCACTCTCAAAATATTTAAATGGGGTAGGAAAGAGAGATTGAAAACCATCTCTTAAATCTATATGAAGAAATAAATTTAAGCTCAGGAAAAAAAAATGAGTTTCTGAGCTTGATAAAACTAAGTCATATTAATGAGTGATGTCGTGAACCTTTGAAATAAACTTGCAGCTATAGTCTTGATGGTGTGGATTTTGCAGAGTTCTGTGCTAGAATACCTCAAGTCCTAAGACAGTAATGCAATTGAATGAGGGTTACATTGAAAAACTTTGGGAGGAAGTGTAAAGAGAAACACAAGGGATTTAGATGAGGAGACCAGTTAAGGCATTAAAAGTAGAAAAAAAGATGCCACAAAACCAGAGTAACAATGGCAATGACTCAGACAAACATCTTTGTATATCAAATTTATCTGGACATTTTAGTGGTCATAAAACCATGTTAGTACAATAGATAGAGGCTAAGGTGGAAATAGCTTTGAAACTCAAGTTTAAGGCACAGAGAGTTGAGTCGGTGACACCCTCAAATGGTCTCCCTAGCAAAGTGACCAAGTCTCAAAGAGAAGTGAATGCTAAGGTCAGTTGCCAACTGAAATTTCACCTTGAAAGGATTTGTGTTATCTCCCTGACTCCACCCCCACAGTAGAAAATTACATGTTCTTCCTTTTAGCTGTTTTTAATTGACCTCCATCAGCACATTTTAGAGGGCAGACGGATGTCAGGGTCATAACTCAATTTGAGAACCGTGTGAAGCAAGGTGAAAGTTTTCTCAACACTGGAAAATCTAAGAATTCATCTCAAACACAGAACTTAGAGTGCCTGACTCTGAAGAAATTGACGTTTTTACTTAAAATAACTTCAAACTGTACATTTGCTACATTTTACAAACATCAGAAGGGCACCACTGACACCCAAGTGAAAAATCCCCACCGTGGCCAAAATGGTTCCACATAAAAACAACTTACCTACCAAGTAAAACTTTCTGCACTCTGTGTGCCCAGGGGGATTGGGGGCAGGAGAGCATGTGCCTACTATGAAAAGAAGCAAAGATTTTTAACCCCAAAAGGGAAAGATGCGTTTAGGTTGAAAAGCTGCTGGCTTTCACCTTTCTCTTTTTCTCTTGCGAGTCAGAATAGGCACCTCCTGAATTCTCCTTTAGAGCAGCCCACACGGTGATTTGTCTGTTGTCCTCCTTTTTAACTTGCTCTTTATAAACATGTCCCCCTCCGCCCACAGACAGCCTCCCACCTCTGCCTGCCTCCCGGCTTGCTGGCCTCCCCTCCTCAGGCCTCAGCTGGAGGAGCGCCTTGCAAACAACTGGCGCTTTGGGGCTCAATGTTCTTCAAGGCTGCCAGTTCTTTCAGGAGGTCGTTTACACGCTTGGCGCCCACTTCAATGAGCTGCTCTGGGGCAACCAGTGAAATGTGCTTTTGCAACTGAAAAATATTGAAGTGCTTTGTTGCAAACAGTATGTAAATGCATGGACCCCCCATCACTAAAGTTAATAGCCAACCAGGTGGAAAGGGTGGTGCCTTGGGGGAGGGGCAATTGTCATCCCCTAAAGTGTGATAATGGTCCTTTCAGCCCCCAGATTATGTATTGTAAAAATTTGCCATTTTCTCCTGATTCATCAGTCTTCTTTTGGAGCTTTCTACCTGGTCAGCCTCTTGTTTGTAAATTGCCATGGTGCATAATAACTCCGAATGGGCCATAAAATGACACATAACATTTGCTTGTTACATCCACACAGTGGGTATGAAGGAAAACACCCCCTTGCACACACCCTTGAGAAAAGACATAAATGTTGACAGGAAAAATATTTCCAGGGGAGCTCCATGTATTTTGGGGTTTTCTTTACTCAGTTGTAATGGCAATATTATCAAATTAGTTTGTGTTGCTTCCAGCTTAATACTTTCATTTGGTTCTTTTCCTTCTTCAGTGTATTATAAAAAGATGATCAATCAAAAAGAAGGGTTACCTTTGATTAAGGAAGTTAATTATGAGTGACTGACTTGATGTGGGTGGGAGGTTTCACTCAGCCATTTTATTTCTCCATGGGAAAGCTAGAAAAATGGGCCATAGGAAATATTGCAAACAAGGAATCACTAGGGTAGTAAAAGTTTAAAGGGAACTTCCCTTCCACTGCCATCACCAATAAGCAATGCTGAAAATGCTTCTTTGTCTACATTTTCTTGCACATTTCATGGGCCTCCAAGTGCTATACAAACAATAAATATGTTTCCAAAATCTCATGGTGGATTACATAAGTAATCACCGTTATATTACACCCATTTCATAAAGGGAAAGCTCAGTCAAACCTGAATTATAGGAAGGATAATTGTTTTCCTTATTAGTCAGGTTTACTCCAGTCCCACAAAAAACATTTAAAAAGAGGCGGTGTTGATAGCATGTACTTTGGAGCTAGAATGCCTTTTTGGTAGTTAAGTGAACCTGAGAAAGTATTTAACTTCTTCATGCCTCAATTTTTTTCATCTGTAAAATGGGGATAATAATAGCACCCTCTATCAAGAGTTTGTTTTGAAGATTGAATCAATTTTTGAAAACAGTTTAGAACAATGCCTTACTCACATAGTAGGTGCTATATAGTACCAGCTGTGGTAATGATGATGATGATGATTATAAAGACATCCTAAAGTATAAATACTAAATGATACAAACAATGTTGAACAGAGAAAGCACACACTCCTCAGCTCCCATGCATTTCTGCATCTGACTGTAAGGGTTCTTCCCTGGGGGAAAGAGTGTGCCCCAAATGGAAGTCATCTTTAATTTTATCCTGAGACCAAGCCTCTCAGGCCTCCTGTTTCTGGTGTGCTGGAGAAAAGCCTTGGTCACAACCACTCTCTGCTCCCCCAAAAGTTGTCCTTTCACAAGGCCCATCTAAAGAAAGCTTTTCCAAGTTAGAATATCTCTGACTCTATCACAACTGTTCCCAGTTGTGTTTCTCCTTTTAAGAAAAAAACCTAATATTACAGTCTGTTTGTTGTCTTGTGAACCAAACCTGAAAACTGAAACAAATTTCTGTTTCTGAAGGTTTCGTCTTTACTCCCAAACCAGGCCTTGTACCCTTCACACTCAGTGAGCTCTCTCCATGGCCTGAAGGGCAAGGGTGTAAATGAACTTGGCACACATCAGTGGACATATTTTCTCAACAAAAGTTACCCCTACGTGTCCAGTCAGCTCCTTCTGGGTCTCAGAAGTTCTCCATCTGGCTGCAATCTTTGAAACATGGTCTGAAAGTCAAATGAAGTCCAACGTTCTGCACAGCTACCTTATTCATTTACTCATATGGACATGTTGCTTCAAAACAGTGTCTACGTTTGCCACCCCTGTAAATAATGGACAAATAACTTAATCTCTCTAGCCTCAGCACTCTCATTTATAAGAAAAACACTGATGAAAGACATCCACCTCAGCTGTAGGGGAGATAAAAAGGATATAGCATCTTTTATACTTAGGACAATATTTTAATGCTCAGTACATACCTAATACACATTAGCTATTTTGTGCATGTGGTTGAGTTTGCTTGTTTCAATGAGTGTATTTTACATTCTCAAATCAGATTACACAGTTGGTAAAGGCAGGACCAATACCCTCTAGCTTCTTTGTTTTCAGCCCAAATAGTTCATACTGTGCTCTTGTGAGGAAGTAACGTACATTTTATTATGCTTTTCAACCTAAGAAAATGCAGTTTTTTCTTTTCTCTACCTGAAATGAACTTTCTTTCTTTTCTTTCTTTCTTTCTTTCTTTCTTTCTTTCTTTCTTTCTTTCTTTCTTTCTTTCTTTCTTTCTTTCTTTCTTTCTTTCTTTCTTTCTTTCTTTCTTTCTTTCTTTCTTTCTTTCTTTCTTTCGTCTGTAAACCCTGGCCATTCTTCCATTTAATTATCACCTTCTACAGGGGTCAATTTGGTGTCCTTCAGGTAGTTCTTATTGCAGCTCTTGTGACGGTATGAATGGTTAAGTTTTATATATATATAAAGAACTCTTTTGTTTTTCTGGAATTTCTTTGCTACATTAGAATGATGGACTATAAATATTTCCCCTACCTCCTGAAAGGATTTGAAATATAAACTCCCTACCCCACCCTAAGATGGTTTTCAGTTCCTTGAGATTTGGATCAAGGTTGAAAGGATCTTCAAAATCTTATACAAAAGATCCAAAAGATAATGGAAGGTTCACAAGGAAGAAAGAATAGGAGGGTTTCCCCAAATATCAGAGGAAACGGAAAGACATGAGGGGTCAACCAGGGGATCTCTCCAGATCTCAGGAGGTTGCCCAGGAAAGAGGAGAACAGCTGCCCAGAAGAAGGCCTTTTGGAAGAGCCACTGTGGGAGGCATTCTTAGAGGACCCAGAAGACACAGGGCCCTGAGTCATGGCCTGCTTACCTCCCAGCAATGACTGCAGGGAGATCATACCCCGCCCTGAGCATTGTCTGTAATCTCAGTGAATCTGCTCTCCCAGCAGAGAGAAAGGCCTAGCTCCATTTCCTCTCTTCTTGCCAGGTCAGCAGAAATGACTGCTGAACATGCCTCCAGGTCCACTCAGATTGCATCTGATGATACACCCTTATACCCTTTCCTTACCTGCACCGTATTCTTAGAACCCCAAGATGCCTAAAGGGAAGAGCAATGTGAGGGCTGGGGTGACTCGCACATTCAAGAAGGTGGTTGAACTGAAGGAGCTTAAGACCCATCAGGAGGGTCATTTGTGCCACCGACACTCCTGTCACTCATTATATTCATTGGCTTACCATCTGTTCTCTGCCCCCTTACCCACAGACCTGTAGGCATGTAGGGGTAGGTGAGGTGTGGGCAAGGAGACAGTCTTCCTCCTTCCCATCCCGCACTTGCATCTGTGCATTCCCAGTCCTAGAACACTTCCTGGCCCATAGTAGGGTATTTTAGTTACACCGTTTTCTTTTGGGGAATAGAATAAGCTAACTCAAAGTGTGGGAAGTTATAAAGTTAGGTGAGGCAATAAGAGAAAAATAAATCCAACAAAATTTCAAGAACAAGAACCATATATATTAATAGATCTGATGTTACCATCCAGTCTGTGAATTGACTAAGATCCTGATACAAACAGCCACCATGAGCCAGCAGGGAAATGATGGCATACCATGGCTGCGTGGTTTACCAAAACTTATTTTTTAAAGCTGGAACAAACCTTCAAATCTTTCTTATTCTAAGCCTTACACCCCCTCAGGGTGACACACTACATTTCTATTTCCTATCTGAGGTATAGCATTTGCTGTTCATGAAGGGTTACACGTGCCATTTCTTGAAACTCAGACTGATCAGCTCAGATGTAACAGTCCCAATTTTGCTCCCAGACTCTCTTGAAAGACTCATCATTTACATGGAGGCCAGAGGTTTTCCAGAATCATAGAACTAGAGTTTCAAAATAGCAAAATGCCTTTAGTATACAATAGAAAATAAAAAATGGATATATTCCCATCTACAAAAAAAAAAGTGTCACTACTTGAAAGAGCCTATGGTATTTCCCTTTTAAGTAATTTATATCTACTGGATTGTCGAAAAAGTCATGAAGTATTTTTCAATATTTTTTGTCACAAAAATGCGTCATGACTTTTCCAACAACCCAATATAGTACTTGTTTTGTACAATTTTTTACTATACTCAAAGAAACAGATTTGCAATGATGAGGGTCTTAGTTGACTCTGGATGACTAAAGCAGGAAAAAAAAATATTGATAGGTTATTGGGTAGCTCACAGAATCACCTGGAAAATTGGAAAACCAGCCTCAGAAAGTGGACAGGAACAAAGAACCATGATGAAAATTATAATCCAGGATCTTTCCCGGTAAGGCCACTGCAATGAACACCAGATGCCACTGATACTGTTAGCATCAGACACTGGTCTCAAAAAAAGAAAAAAGCAGCCCCTGATGTTGAAGAACTAACTGATCTGATCTGACATTCACAGCTAAACCATGCTGTTCTCCTGTTGAACATAATCTCACAGAACATCCATCTCAGACAAGGTCCCCATGCAACACAAAATACTAAATATCTCCCCTTTTGCTAAATGAGTGCCTGCTACTTCTTTACCAATTACAGTTTTATCCTTGCTCCAGTCTGCCCTCCCTATGGACAAGATTTATTGAGATACTCAATCATGGAATTGTACCTATGTTCTGACAGTATCCTATCTGGAGTGAACCGTCCCTTCTTTGATCTGCCGTGAAAGTATCAACCAAAGTCCAATCCTATAATAGGTTCTTTCTAATACCTTCTTACTGAGACCCCCCATATGGCTTTCTGATTTGCATATTCCCTTGCTGCAGTGAGTAATAAACTCAACTTATTTAATGACGAGGTCCTGGTTGTCATTGACTGAAAGCCACTGATAGCTGTCATAGCTGGCTCCCTGCTACTGCCCTTGAAGGATGCTACCATCCCTTCAACTGTCTCCAGAGAGATTCTCCCATCCCTACTTCCTTGTGTCATTTAGTTTCATGTTAATGCTTATAGGAGCAAGGAAAATGAGACACTGGTGGTTTTGGATTTCTTGGCATCCCATTAAGACTATTAGGGAGATGACTTTCCCGAACTTAGCAAGGAAGTTCAGAAGGGGGGAGGGAGAGAAGAGAAGGAAGGAGGGGAGGAAGGAAGGAGGGAAAAAGGGAAGGAAAGAAGGGAGGGAGGGAAGGAAGGAAGAAGGGAGAGAAAGAAAGCTTGAGTATGTTTTGTTAAAATGGCTCCTATAAAAAAGTGACACATGAGCTAAAGAAAGAGGAAGAGATTGCATTGTACTCCCAAAATCATAACCAGGGAAGATATCCCTCCCTCCAGCCTCCAGGCACTTGGTGCAGCACTGGCAGGAAAGCAGGATGGCACAGTAGCTTGGCTGCCATATGTTCCCAAGTGACGAACTAGCTGTTTTTGGACTTCCTTCTGTGTCAGTGAGGATTACATTTGACTGCATAGATCAGGAAAGCCTAAATAACAGCAGTTTAACTCAGAGAGAAGTGTCTCTCCCATTTCAGTGGTAGTTTCACCACTTCCAGCTCCTTCTTACTTACTGCTTCTTACTTACTGCTCCACCATCCTTAGCGTCTCTAAGGTCCAGGAGCACATCTCCTCGTGGCCCTCACTTTGCAACCTGTACACCCATGTTTCCGGGTACAGGAAGAAGGAGGTGGCCAAGAAGTTCTCATGCTCCCCCTCTCCTTTCAAGAAGCGTTCCTGCAACCTCCACACAATACAACCTGATACAGCATATTGTTCAGACCTCAGTCATAGGTCTACACCTCACTAAATGGGGAAGGGTGTTGGGAAATCTAGATTTTAGCTGGGCAAAATATCAAAAACAGTGGTCAAATGGATGTTAGCACCTAGCAGTCCCAGTCACAGCTCATTTCTAATTTTAACTTTGATGAGCAAATGTATGTAAAATGCAGTAACACACCTACTGGAGAAAAATTCATCACCTTGAGAAACACGTAACAAGTTGTCTCAGGCAGCTCCCTGGAATGGTGAATTCACTGCTATCAGATTCACTATAAGCTGGATCTTTAAGACTACTGTTAATCTTTTTCTTTTTTTTCTAGATTCTATTTTCCCAGAACTGGAGGAGGTGACAATGTTAAAGCTGACTCTTTGCAACCCAATCGAGAAGGATAAAAAAGTTTGTTTTTGAAAAGAAGATGAAAGCTAAATTAACAAATATGAACCATGTTTATTTCATCACATTCTCTGCCAGAACGTATATTTGCTGTGGTATAGATAAATGGTTCTCAAATTTTGATTTCAGGGCCATTGGTGGTCCCAAATGTCTTAGGTGGTCCTGTGGCCAATTACAAATACGTTCTAAAATTCAGCCTAAACGTGTGTTTTAAATTTATTTTAATTTACTTGTTTAATTTAAATCAAAATATAAGAATCAATATTTTTAAATTGTAACCTCAGCAAAGATTATTAATTTGGGAAAATATTTCTCAAGATGTGTGTGTGTGGTGCTGGTGGTGGTGGTGGTGGTGGTAGAGTAGGTGGTCCAGTGGCCTTTGCCCATGCTTCATGTTCCACAGTTTGAAAAATTGAAAGCAGAGTCTATTCTCTTCAGCAGAGGGTGACCCATGGGGCTATCAGACTAAAAGCATCAGTTACTGAGTACTCAACAATAAGCTTTATGTTAAAATTTGGGGTCAGATACAAGAACCTATGTAAGGAGTATGAGATGAGCTTTCTACAGGAAGAGACCTACAATAACCCATTTTGTATTGTGATTTAGAGTCACCTTATGATGGCAGAGAGCCCAACAAAGACACCCTTAAAATGTGGCCAAGGTTAACGAAGATCAATTTAATCTTGAAAATCATATTACTACCATACTCTGGAGTAAAAACATGTGATAAATTGATGGAGTTATAAAAGAAAAGAACATTTGAAAGTAAGGAAAATCTAGTTTTATGTAGTTTTATTCCAGAGAAGAGGGTGCCCTAAATGAGTCATGTTAGGTTGGTTGGTCTATCTATTAGTCAGTTTTTGCTTCATGACATTATTTCTTACATTACCCAATTCTATTGTAATTCTGTTTTCATCAAGTAATTGTCTAATTTTAATTTGATTTCATAAGTGGATACCCATCCTTGATTGAGATATGGATATTGAGGTAAACTTAGCACATGAGCTTTATAATTGGCTACTTTTAATTCATTCTTTTATTCATTTATATGCTTTTGTGAGCACCTACTTTGTGCTAGATACCATGTTAGGTACTGGAAACGCATTGGTGGTCTCATATATTCCCATGGATCAAATTTATAATATGTGAATAAATAAAAATGTTTCTGAACCATGGGTGACCAACCTAAGTAGTATCATTCTGCAAAGTCCTTCTTGAAATAGCTTTACTGGCCTTACTGTTTCCCTAAGACTGCATGCCCTTAAAAGCAGAACCTAAAATAAAGGCTTATGATCAGGCTCTAAGTGTGCAATGCTGGACCCATGTCCCTACAACCAAGCCCTCTCCTGTCACTGCTGCCACCCACCCACCCATAGGATTGGTTGAACCTCAGCTTCTGTTCATTCTGATGTAACCACAAGTTGTTGAAGATGCTAACTATGACTCAATAAATTTGCAACATGTTCTTGAATTAACAACCTGCGGCCTGCCACTCAACAATGCTAGGGAAGTTATACATAACATCTTAACATAATACCTTTGTTCTTCCTCATAGAAAAAGTAAAGAGAAAAAAGGTTATGAGGCAATGATTTACAGGTTTGCTTTGCAGAAAAGAATGAGAATTGAGACCACCCCCTGACCCATGTGATCACCTGATGGTGTCTCCATGTCTGCGCGTTGAGATCTTGCCGAGGAACTGGAAACCACAGAAATTTACCCTAACTCCCCCTTCCATTTCCCTTTTCAAACTTAAAAGCCCCTAACTCAGTCCAACAAGCAAGATGAATTTGAGGCATTTCTAAATCTCCCATCTTCTCAGCTAGTAACTCTTTCGACTGATAAACTTTTCTTTGCCCCAAACCCTGACATTTTGGATTTTTGCTTTGTGAAGTATCTGACATAGGAATGAGAGTTTGCTAACAATGTGATTCTCCAAGTAGCAATAAAAAGCAGGAGTAAAATAGGTCAGAGAAGGAGAAAAGGTCAATAAGATGATGCACTATTGAGCTGACCACCCTTCGGGGAAAAAGGAGCTCCATTCTGTGGAATTCTCTGAAGGATCTTGAGCTTGCCCAGGGAACAGAAATGGAAAGTATTTATCCATCACTGCACATCCTGCTATGGTCAAGGATAGCCCTATGGACACTGACTCCCCTGCATTTCTGGGGTCTGCATGTACAAGTGCCAAGCCTAGATCCATGAGCTGCAGCATCAGAGAAGCCTCAGGACAGAAGGAAGAAATGTGAAGCAAGGATCCAGTACAAAGAGCTCTCAAGTTACACCCGGGGAAGGGTTTAATTTAAATTTCTCTGATTGATAGTGAACTAGGGAATCTGTTTTCATTTGTTTGTTGGCTGTTTGAATGTCTTCTTTGGGCATTACTTGTTTTACTTGAATGTGTTTATTTTGACCTTACATTTTCCCTCTTGGATTGTTTGTCTTTTTTTTGTTGATTTATAGAAGCTCTTTAATGGAGTCTGAATATTGATCTTTATATTATGTGATGCAGATATTTTCCCCAATGTAGTCTTGACTTTTTATCTGTTGAGTACAGAACTGTAAAAACCTTATGTATTAAGTTATCATTTTATTTATTCCCCACATGATTTTAAAGACTCTCTTCCATTTTATTTTAATACTTCTATAATTTTATTTTTGACATTTCACACTTACAACCCATCTGGATGTTATAAATGAATAATGTGAGTTAGAAAATGCATCTTAATGAAGTGCTTTCCAGATAGACTACAAGTTTTTCCCAGAGCATTATTTCTTCCACTGATTCAAAATACCACCTTTGTCATAATTGAAATCCATATGTATAAAAGATTAATTACTGAACCTTGTTCTCTTTTAATGACACTATATTCCTATACTAGTACCCCCATTTTAATTAGGCAAGATCCTCATAATTGTTCTACTTTTAACAATTTTTCTATGAGCTATTCTTGCAAGTACTCTCTTTCAGATAAATTTGAGAAACAATTCCATAAAATATTGCACTAGAATTTTGAGATTATATACAATTTATAGATTATGAGTAATTTGACATCTTTGCAATATTTGCGTCCAAGTACACAACATGTTCCTCCACTTATTTCTCTTCTTTTATGTCCTTGGTAAAGATTCATAGTTTCCTTCATATAGATCTCATGCATTTCTTGCTCAGTTTTTTAATGGGCTGCTTTTGACATCTTGTTTCCCCAGATTGCAAGACCAAAATGAATTCATTAGACTGAAGCAACTTTACTTCAGTTCACACTTTGGTTTCACTCGGGTGTTTAAGGTTTAAAAAATGTCTCCTTATTCCTTCCTCTCTCCTCAAGCAAAGTAAGCATTATGTCTTAGTTGTAACAGTTTGGAACAACCCATTGTATTTGACCTGCACATTTCCTTTCATCTGATCTATATTTATGTCCTCCTCATAAATGATGACAAGATAGTTGATCCCAAATGGCTCAATTCTCATCAACCAAATGGTTCTTGCATTCTTACGCTGTTTTAAATAATGGCTCCCTCTGAGTATGTTAGTTATTAAATCACAGTGAAATTCTTTATGCACCACATGATGTTACATTTATATTAAACCCTTGAGGGCAACAATATAGTACTTATTGTACACATGGGCGTGTGGGCACAATTTAGGGCCTAATCATGTGGAGAAAATGGCCGACTAGACTCCTCTTAGAAGAAGAGGCATTGGCATATTTTGTGAGATCCAGCAGGCAAATTAGTCATGGTGAAATGGCCATGACGAAGCCCATTCGCAATCATCACTGTGATAGTTTAACTGCTAGGCTTTCACAGGAAACAAATTCTAAAATTTGCTTTGAATTTCATATGATGGCACAGTAGTCTTTTGAAATGTTTACAATGATTTTTATTGAGAACTTTCCCCCTCTTCCAGGCTTCCAATGGATACTTGTTTCTGTGCTTTTGAAGTTCTGTAAACGAAATAGAATATTAAGATTTGATTGAACTGATAACAACAACTGTGATAACAAGGAAGTGTTTTCTATAGTTTCCATCCTTTTTTTTTTTTTTTCTTTTTTTCCCTATAATGATTTTTCTGGTTTCTTCTCATTCCTTTCATTTTTCAAGTATAAATAGCAGGAGACATATTGATTCGTCTGCAGCTCATTAGAGACTAGAATTGCTTCAGATTCAATTTAAGGCTGCATAGGCAGAAATGGGAGCTTTCTTTTTTTTTTTAAGATTTTATTGGGGAATTGGGGGAGGGGAATAGCGTTGGGGAATCGGGGAAGGGGAACAGACAAGTTGCTGTCTTTTTGTTCTTTAGTTGCGGAGGATGTTGCTTCACTGGCTCATGTTGGTATCATCATTGCGCTCTTCCCGAATGAGGCAGATCTGTCGCCGGCCTCTGGATAGTCGCTCACTGTGGCTATTAGCAGCTCAGGCTGGCTGCCAGCCACTCATGCTGGCTGCCAGCCACTCACTGTAGCCTATGGCAGCCCACTGAAGCAGGGGCTGAAGCCTACACCGTCGCCGGGGCTCGCACAGCCCAGCTCCAGGTGGAGCTGTTGTTAGCTGTAGAGGGCAGTGTCACTGGCCCTCATATGTGGGATCCGAACCAGGGCCGCTGGCATCCCAAAACCAGCTCTTAACCAATGCGCCACTCGGCCCGCCTGGGAGCTTTCTTAATTGTCAGCTAACACACAACTTCCCAGAGGCCCCTGTGTTCACCATTGACCTTGTATTAAGGGTTGAATTATATCCCCCTAAAAGATATGTTGAAGTCCTAAACCCCAGTACTTCAGAATGTGCCCTTATTTGGAAAGAGGGTCATTATATTTGTAACTAGTAAAAATAAGTTCATACTAGAGTAGGGTAGACCCTAATCCTATATGACTGGTATCCTTATTAGAAGTCCATCATATGAAAACACAGAGACACAAGGAGAATATCCTGTAAAGATAGGGGCAAAGGTTGGAGTGATGCATCTACAAGGCAAGGAAGGCCAAAATTTTCCAGCTGTCACCAGAAACTGGGCGAGAGACATGGAACAGAGTCTCCCTCAGTGCCCTTCAAAGGAACTGAGAGTGCCATCTTGCTTTCAGGCTTCCAGAGTTCAGAACTGTGAAATAATAAACTTCTACTGTTTTAAGACACCCAGTTGGTATTTTGGTGCAGCACATTGGGAAACAAATGCACCCTGCTTAACAATGTAAATATTGGTTCTTCTCTCTAGTGTGCAAATTTGGAACCCAAGTTCAGTTCTTCCCTTCTCCTCTGCATCTTACTTCCTCATAGGTGCGAAGCAGTGTGTTCTAGAACCAGATATTCTGCATATATATTGTACTTTCCTGCAATGGAACATTTAGGGATAAAAATACCAACTAATAGATGAGCTTCAAGTACTCATTTTACCATATATCTAACTTGATACATAATATTAACATTTATAGTTGGGATCTCCTTTATCTCCAACAGCTACCGCCTAGAAAGAACTTAGTCCTTTAGATTTTGTCCAAGCCACATCTTCAGCTCCAGGCTGAACTGCCTTGTCCATTCCTATGTGACCCACTAACTGAATTATCTATATTTATGCTTAGAATCCTGTGACAAGTCTCTGTCCCTTAGGTACTTTAGCATGGACAGAAATCTATTAGTCAGGCCTCATATCTTTAATCACTTCTTAGAAAACCTCACCTTTGCTGCACCCAAACCTACTCTCTGTCATCTTTCACACTGCTGGCCTTCTAATTGCCTGCCATTGCCTATATTTTTATGATCTCTCTTATATATATATATATATATATATATATATATATATATACACACATATATATAAATATACACACATTTGTATATGTATATAGATATATATACATGTATACATATATGTATACATGTATATATGTACATATGCATGTATATGTATGTATGCATGTGTATACACATACACATTCACACACATACACATATTTTTTTTTAAACTTATTTAAATTCAAACCTGCTCCTCATACCCCACATTCCTCCTTGGAGTCTTTCACTGGCCTCATAGTCCTGTGTGTATGTTCAAAAATTATAATTCTTCTGGCTCATTATAAAATTGATAACTTCGAATCCCTTATATTATTCAACATGGATAAGATTTCTAAGATTTCGCTAGTGGGGAAGGGATGAGTGGCGTTTTCCCTCTAGCACACATAGAATTGAGAAGGATCTTCATCACTGGAACATATAAGTATTTCATGTGCGAGCTTCTCTGTGGAAAAATTATTCTAATATATATATATATATATATATATATATATATATATATATATATATACCATGGGGCACCATTTGATCTGAGATACAGATGCAGCATTTTTAGTGAAGCCAGTGGAAATCTTCATGGGTTCCTTGATGGGGGAAATTAAATTCATATAGAGTGAGATAATTTCACCATATGCCATGCATTTCCCAGGTAAAACTGAAAATCATAAAACAGGAAGATTAGCCAAAGGGAAAAATATGTGCATTATCTGACATCCTTCACTAGGAGCTATTTAAAGATAAGCAACAGTCTTTTTTGTCAGTAGAATCTTTGATGGAAAGGACAGTTAGACCATTTTGGAATTATTTAGAGGTTGTTTTATAAAAGTGTTTCCTATCTCTAAGAACTCAGGCTACCGGCCTTTTGGTTTTCTTCATTTCAAATACTGCAGAAAACTTCATGGACAAAGCAGGAAAAAACACCAAAAAGAAACTATCACCCTGGGATGGATTTCCAGAAATAATCCCCAGGAATAATGTAAGAAGTGCATTCTTTTGTTCGAATAGGGTAACTGACACGAGTGGACTCCCAGGCCTGGGGTATAGGACCTGACTCATGGGGTAGCATGGGGGAGAGAAACCAGGGTCTGTACCTATGCCTTAGATTTCCAAAAGGAATGTAAAGCTGCCCAAAGATTTCTCCAAGGCTGTGCATCTTAGTGACTATGCTTCCTTGATCTATCTCTCATCTCCTCCAAACCTTCTGACCACTGGGCCCTGAGCTCAGATGTGTGGAAGCATTCCTTCCTGACAGACTCTCTCTGCTGCATCCCCTAAAGGTTGGTGGGACACTGCTTTCAGTTTGATTTTTTTAAGCCTGTTGAGTGAAGTAGTCTGAGAGACAGTGTGTCAATGTCAACATGAGCTTCAGTTTCTCATTTTACCAACACTAAATGGCAGAAGGGCTTTTAGATAAAATGCAGCCAATGCAAAGCTACCTCAAATATGAAGGGGATGTTGTTGAGATTAGGGGAGAATACGTGCAACTTTACTTTATAAATACATAATAAAGTTATTATATAAGTTTAAGTAGGCATTGCCCTCAGGAAGAGGTCCAATCTCCTTAGCTAGGCCATAAAAAGGCCCCACCTGCTTTTCAAGCTCAGGCCTGGCTTCTCTGGCCCCTCCCACGCTACCCTCAAGCCAAACTACCACTGGCAGCTGAGCAAAAGCATAGCTTCAGAGATGGCCGAGTGGCACATTGGTTAAGAGCTGGCTTGGGACGCCAGCGGCACTGGTTCAGATCCCACATATGAGGGCCAGTGACACTGCCCTCTACAGCTAACAACAGCTCCACCTGGAGCTGGGCTGTGTGAGCCCCGGCGACGGTGCTGGCTGCAGCCCCTGCTGCAGTGGGCTGCCATAGGCTACAGTGAGTGGCCGGCAGCCAGCGTGAGCTGCCAATAGCCACAGTGAGCGACCATCCAGAGGCCAGCGACCGATCTGCCTCATCCGGGAAGAGCACAATGATGATACCAACATGGGCCAGTGAAGCAACATCCTCCGCAACTAGACTGAAGAACAAAAAGACAGCAACTTGTCTGTTCCCCTTCCCCAATTCCCCAATAAAATCTTTAAAAAAAAAAAAGCATAGCTTCAACCTTTCCTTTTCCCTCTAATGCCCATCTCAAGGCCCATCCCACATCCTTCCTACCCTAGATAATTTTTCTTCTTTGAAGGTAAGAATTTCAACTTTATAGCCTTTCATTCAAGAATGCCCCCAAAACTTTAAGGGCAGTTCAGTATCTATGTCAACTCTAAATCAAGCACTTGCTGCTTTGTAATTTTCTGTTAATGTGTCTGCTTCTCCCACTAATCTGAAACCTCCTTGGGGGCAGGGATTAGGTCCCAGTCACCAGCACCTTGACAGTATCCAGTGACAGCAGTTTCAATGACTATGTTACACATAGAGAATTCTTCCCTCTTCTCCTCAGAGCATTCCTGCAAACTACGTCATCAGGCAAATGTTCTCAGTATATTATATCTTTCCAGTTGAAGAATGTTGCAACTGGTAGGTGTCTGAGCCACCAAGTTTAAACCAAAAGACTTGGGTTGGAAGCAAAAGGGGTGAGGCGATATATTAAAACAAAAAGCTGTACAAAACTCTCAACTGTGATTTTACTGTCTGTTAAATGGAAATGCTGTATATTACAGTATTTTTTTCCCCCTCAGAGTCATGGTTACTTTAAATGAGATAACCCACAATAAGCCCTCTAGTGAAATGCCTGGTACAAAGTAAACAATAAATGTTAGTTTAAGGAATGATAGTATAATAGAGTCTTTGTGGTCATTTAATACAGCCTCCTCCAGTCCAGTCCAGGAAGGGCCTTGGCTAAGGGTTGGGCACCCAACTTCTCAGACCATCCAGTGGGCTGAAGGCAGCCTATTCTGTGTGCGGACAGTCTTTGGTGTAAGAAAAAAGTTCTTCTTACAACTGAGGTGAGTCTGCACACATCAATTTTGACCATTCTTTATGTGAAGAAGTCAGATTCATTTTCTTTTTACTTTAAACGATTTTATCTGCACAAGTAACATACAAATACATTCCCTTTCTTAAAAAACTAATTAAAACATGGCGGTTGAACTTCTTTTCCGCCACATCCTTTTTATCCTTAGAGTCCACTTTCTTTGTACATGTCAACTTTCCCAAAGATAGAGCTTTGTTTCTGCCCTCTTTCCCTGTCCCCTCTTCCTGCCCTTGAGCTAAATCCCCATTTCCTTCCTCATGTTATAAGTTATAATAGTCTCTACCATCCTAGTGACCTTCCTCTGACAATATTCAAATTTAATCATCAACATTAGCTCTTTACAATGTGTTCTTAGGGGCATAGATGAAAAAGGTGTTCTATGGAAAGTGACTCACAGAGCAATCTGATTATAAATTCCTAAATGAGTGTGTCAAGGTGGTAGTCAGGAATATACCTTCTTTAGTAAAAGTTTTATCTTCATCTTAAGTAAGCCCTGCCCATTGTTTTTGTGCATCTACGTTAACACATCTTTGAAATAAGGGCAACCACCCTCAAGAGAACACATAATTTTAACTATCATGTAATCCAGTCCCTGTTTTGCTTTCTCCCACTTTCACGCAATCTTTCTTACTTTCCTTCCTTAATCTCAAATGTATAAAAGAAGCTGCAAAACTGTCATCCTCCAGAACACTTGAGATCTTACTTCCCAGCAATTGTCGTCAGTTTGGCTCTAATAAAATCTTGGCCTTTTTGCAATGGTCAAATGTAAAATCTTATTAAAATGTTTACAGTTTCGGATGTACTAATGTCAACAGGGTTTGTGGTACAGTGTCTAAACGTGGAAAAGGCAGAAATAAAATTAATCCTAATACAATCTGGAAATACTAATCAAATCTAAAATGCACAAATCTTCAGCAACTCAGCAATTCTACTTCCATAGGTACAATGAAATATATACATAATACACACACACACACACACACACACACACACATTCACTTTTTGTTAAGTATTTATTCCAATGTATATCCAAATGTTGGAGTAATATACATCTGATAAAAATAATGAAGCTGATGTATTTGAGGACATTTGTAAAAATGGCTAAGGGATATTTTAAAGTTAAGAAAGCAATTTGCAGAGAAATGTTTAGACTACTCCCATCTATGTTAAAATTTTAATGTAGACAAAAATATTTACTTGTATTTGAATAGAAAAATGTCTAGACTGAGAAAGACAAATACCATATGATCTCACTTATACATGGAAGCTGAAGAACAGAATAAATGAACAAACAAAACAAATAGACTCATGGATACAGAGAACAAACTGATGGTTGCTAGAAGGGAGAGGGGTTGGAGGAATGAATGAGAAAGGTGAAGGCATCAGGAAGTACAGATTGGTAGTTACAGAATAATCAAGGGGATGTGAAATACAGTATGGGGAATATAGTCAATAATATTATAAAAACTATGTAAAGTGTCAGATGGGTACTAGACTTATTGGGAGGATGGCTACATAAATTATACATATAAATATCTAGCCACTGTACTGTACACCTGAAACTAATATAAAATAATACTAAATGTCAACTATAATTTAAAAATATATAGGCATGGAATGTAAAGTACAGCATAGGCTATATAGTCAGTGGTATTATAATAGCTATGTACTGTGTCAGATGGGTAGTGGACTTATTGGAGTTATCACTTTATAAGTGTATAAATGTCTAATCACTATGTTCTTTTGCACAACTGAAACTAATTTTTTTTTTTAAATGTCTAGAAAACTACCGAAAAAATGTTATACTTGGTGAGAGAGATTGAGGTAGAAGGGGTAAGAGGTGAAATTTTGTTTTTCATTTAATATCTTTTTAAAGTGTTTTAATTTTTTTGTCATAATCATGTATTAATTTTATAGTTTAAATTTATTTAACTAAAAAATTCTTTCAATTAAAGTATAAAAATCAACAGGTAAGAGATTTGAGCAAATAATGCATGTTCCATAATGTGCATAAAATCCGATTAAATGGATTAATATTTCTAAAAGGTTATGTGCCACTTAGAAAGGGGGTGAGAAAAGTCAAACAAAGAAGTTCCAGAAAAAGTATCAAAGAGACAATTGATGGCAGTGAAGTTCCAGGCACAGTGAAAAGAAAATGCAGCCTAGAGAGTGACTTTAAATGCCATTAGCAAAGCCATTATCATAATGATGGTGATGGTAATTGGTGCCATGGCTGGTAGATACCAAGTGTTTGGTTCCATTAGCAAGACCTTCTTAAGTCTGAGGTAATTGCATTATATTATTTTTGGCCAACACCATAAAACTCAATGATTATGGAACTACAATAACCAAGAATGGAGGGCAAAAATATTGACAAGTGCAACACTTATGTTCACTTCAGATTTGGATGAGTAGAAAATTGAAATATGAAGTGTTCAGAATGATGGCGGTTTGAGCCGTCATATTCCCATTTGTTATGAATTAACATTAGTTTCATCTCTCTAGCCATGCCATATGCCCCATAAAAGAAAAAAGAAGTTACATGTGTTGAGTGTCTGTTGATAACTTATTCAACTCCCATGTAATTCTTGCATTGAAGATCTCGCAGTCATAGAGTTCTGGGATATTTTCCATAATGGTCTGTAAAGGGTCTGACATTTTATTCTACTGGCAAGCTAACACATTAGCTCTTTACTGGTTCATGGATGCTAGCATAAGACATGAAGTCATGGGTCAGAGAAAAAGGCTTTCTTATTCACTGAACAGCAAGCAGCCTAGGTGTCATGTTAGTTTGCACTGATTCCCTGTGCCCATCCCATGGATGATACCAGTGTCATTAGACAGGCTTCTGCACAGGCATTTTGTTGCCTCATAGGAGAGAAACAATGAGCTTGGGGTATGTCCTGCTTTTACAGGGTGTGGTAAGTAAGCCTACTCTTTGTCTGAAGGCAGATGTCATCTCATCCTCCAAGGTTACCACTGCAAATACAATCCTGAGGTTGCACTCACCACAAACACAACTGCAGCACTAGACTATGAGACTCTATACTGAACCCAAGGGTCTTCTGGGATGGAACCTCTGTGGCTTTCTACCAGGGAACACCTTCTTTGTTTTCTCCTCTCTGGTACCCTTTCCTTAGGGCCCACATTCTCTTGGAGGAGCTCTTATCCTTCCTAGAACAACTATGGTATCTAAGGCTAGATCTTTGTCTGTCTTTCCACTGTGTCCCATTAAAACTTGCCCTGAACATTCTTCTAGTATGGCATCACTAACATTAACTGATTTATTAATACATGATCCCCAAATATCATCTTCATGTCCCAGAATCACAATAACCCTCCCAATGTACTAAAACATAAATTCTTTCATCTATCTTTAAGTGTAAAGACTTTATTATCCAAATGACTTAGGAATGTTATTCATAATAATAGTAACCACAATAACAGCTAGCACTTAATGATACCCACTGTGTTCCAGGAAATTTTCTATAAGCTTCCATCTTCCCAGCAGTCAAAGGTTATTGATAGTACTAACATCTCACTTCTACAGATGAGTAAACCAAAGCACTAGGAGGTAAAATAACTCGGAAGGGACAGAATCAGAATTCAAACCCAAGTACTTGGGCTCAGAGTCTGCAAACTTATCATTAAGCAAAATTAAGCAAAATTTTAATTATATTATTTCCTCTCTAATTTTTTGTTACCACCACTTTCCTTTTTTTTTTAACTGAAAAGTGGTAAGTGATAATGAGATTAGTGAACTTTCTGCCTTTTCCATGTGAGTCAAGTTGAAAAAATTTTTGGAAACCGTAACACTAGATGAACGGACGTTTGTAAGCAGAATATATGTATGTCTTAAATCTCTACATCCCAGTGACTGGTACATAACAGAAGCTCAAGGAAAGAAGAGGGAGGAAGGAAGGAGAAAATAGGAAACAAAAGAGTGGGAGAGGAGAGAAGGGGAAAAGAAAGGAAAAGGTGGCAGTGTGGGAGAAAGAAGTGCAAAAGGAGGGGAGAAAATAATCCTAATAATTGCCATGTATTGCTGACAAATATTTGCTGATTGATCCAGTATCAGTAACAAAATAACCAGGTAGGCAATCTCTGCACAAGAAAAGAAAGTCCTTGGTGCTTAGATGCTTTTTGGCCCTGGGTCCAGGGCCCTTTCTTTTATTTTATTTTATTGATTTATTTTTATTTTTTTAGCTGATCCATTCTGCCACCTGTTGGCAGCTCAACGGCTACTCAGCTCGGGCTGGCATTGAACTGCCATTGCTTAGAGCTAAGCTCACACTCTTGAGCGAGCTCTTAACCAACTGAGCCACTCGGCAGGTCCCCAGGGCCCTTTCTTTTAATTTGGATGACTTAAACTACCTTTTTCTTTCTCTTTTGCTTTATTTTTTTCTTTCAATATATAAAAATAAAAGGGATACAAGGAAAAGTAAGACAATGCTCTCCTACAAGATTCCAATACCTTGGAGCCAGATCATTTTGAACAAGATCAAAAATAACTAAATAGGGCTGGCCGAGTGCACGGTGGTTAAGCGCTGGCTTGGGAAGCCAGCAGTCCAGGTTTGGATCCTACATATAAAGGCCAGTGACACTGCCCTCAAAAAAATTTAAAAAATTAAAAAAATAACTAAATACTACACAGCAAAACTAGCAATAGAGCCTTTCCTAGCACTGCATTTTATCCAATATAGCTTAAGTTTTATTATGCACAATAGGAGAGTAAACCGATCTTATTCTACATATACATGTTAAAAAGCAAACAAATCATTCTTAAAAGAAATAATTCCAACTACCCAACATTCATGAGCAGCCCTACAATAACAGACCAGTGTGGGCTGATGTAAAAAAAAAAAAAAAAAAAAAGTATTTGCAAGGAAACTAATTCATTCCCAGAGTTTCCAAGGGCTTAATATAAAAAGAAGTGACTACATGTATTTTTAAAACAAGAAAAAATTGCCAACATTTATAACTGTTTTCAAAAGGAAATTGCATGGCCTAATTTACTGCATCTTGGATTTGGAGTCAGGAACTTCCATTTCTGCTCTTTCTCAAATACTGTCTGGCTGTGTGGCCTTGGGTAAATTACTTACCCTCTCTGAGTTTCTTCACTTTAAGAAAAAATGGGGATTATACTGACTGACTGCAAAGAAGAGGTATTGTGCTTAGCAGTGAATTAGTGACTAGGGTGAATTGTTCAAATATGAACAAGGAAGTGCTATGTCTAACTTGAAACACACATTTTAAAGTAATTGGGAACTGTCCCCTCATTAGGTAAATAAAGCAGTTTGACTGCTTTAAAAACTGAAGTCAATTTTTTAATTAAATTTCAATTTTAAAAAATTCAATTACTTTAAAAGCCATATTTCTGAAAGCAACCTCCCAAAATTCGTAATTTACTGAAATTGACTCCCCTTTTTCAGTTTTCAAGTGAGAATCACCTATTTTTTTAATATGTTTTCAGGAAATAGGATGAGAAACAGAGAAATTACCTCAGCATCTGTGTCCTCATCTACTCTTAGCAAATCTTATTAATCTTTGGAATTCTGACTCTGATTTGTTAATGACCCATAGTAAATAGTCAAATATGAGAGAACCTAAGAAATCTTTCATCATACCGCATGAAAGCCCAACTAGGATAAGCCCATAGTGTTTTGTATGTAATTTCTGATATTATCTGCTTAGATGTCTGTTGCTCCATTGGATTATAAAATGATCCAGCGTGGAAACTCTGCCTCACCCATCTTTGCACACACAACACCTAGTATAAGGCTTGCCACATGGTTGCTCTCAAATAAATATCTGTGGAGCAAAACTGAAACTGGAGCAGTTAAATTGGTTTCTTCAGGAGGATTGGATTAGAAATAAATTTCTCAAATTGACAATTTTCTCACTAACAGAACCAAGAATTACAGAGAACAGTTTCAGAAGCTTCTATCAATTTGCTGGATAAGAGAGTATCATGAGGCCTAGCTAATTTAATAATTTCAGTAACCTCTAATAACTTTCCACTATGCATGGATTGTCTAAACTTAGCATGACATGCGGGGCCCATAATGCTCTACCACTATCCTTTTTGGATAAAAAAAAATCTTTCCATCTTCACTTCAACAATGGCAGCTCTGCCCATGGTGCACTTCTCTCAGGCCATCTTAAACTCTACTAATTTGCAAACATATCAGGCCTTTGTACACCCTAACAACTTTCATAAGGATTTTCAAAGAGAAGTGCCTTTATATGTACTAGTCCTTGAAACTAATATTTTCTCCATTTTCGTCCTATATGAACTCCTACCCACCTTTAAGACTATCTTCTGGGAAGTTCTACCAAAATTCTCTCACCCTGGTTCTTTAGACACGTACCTCTACAACACATATTTTTTTTATTGCTTTATATAACGTAACAGGGCAGATACTGTGTCTCATTCCTTTTTATGATCTTAACACTAGCATGATTCATGGTTTTTATTTGTGGTCAATAGACTTTTATACAATGAATTAATGTTTGTGGGTCCAATTATTCAAATTAATGCTTTCTCCCCAGTGACCATTTTCTGAAATCAGTAAACACTTTGGCTTTGGAGGTTAATGACTTACTATATTATGGTGAGAAGAAAAGCCCATGTGAACTTGGAGGGCTATCAGAACTCCTGTTAGAGAAACGGTCTCACTGAGCCAATCATGCTTACATGTGAAGTAATTAAGACTTGCACCCTAAAAAGCCATCAAGATACCAGAGGCTAGGTTTTCAAGGATAAGGATGCTAATCATACATATGGACATGTGATAAAATTGTTTCACAAAACAGAATGACTTTACGTCTTTGGTTGTTTAAAACAAATGACTTCTCTGCAAAATGAGATTTTGGATTATAGGGATCAGTGTTTCTGGGACAAAATTCCTTCCCAGCACTTCTCAGGAAATGTATATGTTTTTCCAAATCCCAAACCTCTGCACAGTTACTTAGGAATTGAGAAAATGCAGAAAAGTGTCCCATTTCTATTGTGAGAAGTAAAGTAACATAGAAATGATAATTGTTTGAAGGAATTCACTAATGTCAAGTGAAATACAGAAGTGAAAAGGGCTGCGACTTGGAGTAGAAGGTTAAGTACAACATTTCTCTAGAAACTGGAACAGGGGCATGTAAGAGGAAGGGAAGCTAGGTTGGGCTTGAAAGTAATTCTTTTGTCATTAAAGTGTGCTGTCTGGCACTTGAGTTAGAAAGCACCCTGCTTAGTGTGGTGATGGTAGGTTGTGCTCCAAAGCCTCAATAGTTACCCTTGAAGGTCCCTGATAATGAGTTCTCTTGATTATGAATAGACTCTATCCTAGAGTGTTAGGTTTCATTTAAAAAAAAAAAAGGAAAAAAAAAATAGCAATGGGACACAAAATCACCAAAGAGAATGAGAACATTTCAGGGCTTTGAGGAGAAAATACTTGCCCTTTACTACCCCATAGTAGTTTCAGCAAAGGGAAGTTATGAATGGCTGCAAAATAACTTTATTGAAAAATAAAAATAACAACCAGTCTGCTTCATATCAATATAGCATATTTCCTACAACTATGGTTTCCCACCATTCTAGCACTCACCTCTTTCCTTAGTCCCGCTACTTATGATCATATTAATTCATCAGGCTAGTGGTTTTTCAATCTCTTAGTGTTACTAATTTCTTAGTGGGCTTGTGCTATAACAAGGACTGCTTTTATGCAGATGAACTTAACTGGGCTTTAGAATCTCCTTAATAATAGATAATAGTTTGCATTCATTGAACACTTACTATATGCCCGACACTGGGTTTAGTGCTGTACTTGAAGTATCTTATTTAATGTTTGCAATGATTCTATGAGGTACAAACTGTTAAAAAGATAAACTAAGGCATAATGAATATTTTTAAAGTTTGAGCAAAAATCAGTTCAAATCAGGTGGCGCCAAGCCAAAAGTGGTTAGAAGGACTCCACCCACAGGAGCTAAGAGCATGACTTCTACAAAAAAGACACTAAGGCAAAGCAACTCAGTTATTTGACTGGCTATTGCTTCAGCAGTTGCCTTATTGGAGACAGTCCAGTTGGCCATTTGTGACTAGTTGTCATAGGTTTTGATTTCTTAACCTTGAGACTTTTCAGGTTTAGGTTTCAGTTTGCTTATACAGGCTGCTGAAGCATTAGAGCCACCTAGTTTAATTAATTAAACTAGGCCTCCTTGTTTAATGAATTTAACAATACTCTCTAATTATCTTCATTTTGCAGATAGGGACACTGAGTCCCAAGGTCACACAGCTAGTAAGCCTCAGAGCCAGGATTCAAAGATTTTTCTGATACTACTACAGTCTCTTATCTACCACACCATATTGCTTCTGGTCATCTCTGCTCATTGTTGGGGATCTTGTCTTTCTGCAGTAAAATCAGAAATATCTTATATGATGCTACAGAAAAATTTGAGAAGCCAGATTCAGTAATGCAGCAACATCTATGTCAAATTCAGTTCTGACATACACCAGAGTCATGGCAACAATGTGGATTTCCACATTGAAAATTTTTCTGTTCCAATCTGCTTCAAAGTGATGGACCAAAGCTGTTAGCAATCAGAGTTTAGATACCATCCAACTTGGCACTTCTCAAATGTCAACTGCATTAGAATCACCTCGAGGGCTTGTTCAGAACACAACATGGACCCCCTGTTCTTTTTCTTAAGATTTTATTGGGGAATTGGGGGAGGGGAACAGCGTTTTGGGGAACCAGGGAAGGGGAACAGACAAGTTGCTGTCTTTTTGTTCTTCAGTATAGTTGCGGAGGACGTTGCTTCACTGGCCCATGTTGGTATCATCATTGCGCTCTTCTCAGGTGAGGCAGATCGGTCCCCAGCCTCTGGATGGTCGCTCACCGCGGCTATTGGCAGCTCACGCTGGCTGCCGGCCGTTCACTGTAGCCTATGGCAGCCCACTGCAGCAGGGGCTGCAGCCTACACTGTCGCTGGGGCTCACAGCCCAGCTCCAGGTGGAGCTGTTGTTAGCTGTAGAGGGCAGTGTCACTGGTCCTCATATGTGGGATCCGAACCAGGGCCGCTGGCATCCCCAAACCAGCTCTTAACCAATGCGCCACTCGGCCGGCCCTGGACCCCATGTTCTTGATGGGCCTCAGTTCCAGAGTTTCTAATTCTGTAGCCCTGGGGTGGGGCCCTAAAATTTGCATGTCTATCAAGTTCCAGATGATGCTTTTGATCTGGGAAAACACACTTTGAGGACAGTCATCTAACCCTACCTCGCTTAACCTTCAGGTGAGGAAAGTGAGGCCTGGGCAAAGGAAGGAGCTCTTTCAAAGGCACCTGCTGGCCAAGAAGCAGAAGCAGAATAGAATCTAGATTCTTTCCCCTTATTTGGCCTCTAAAAATAACTGACAATAAAAATAGCATTGCCTGGAGGGAGGAAGCTCCTATACTGCCAATGGAAGTATAAACTGGCACAAGGTTTATTGCAAGTGATTAGGCACAATAGATTAGGCACTTTCAATGTTCACACCATTTGACTCCATCATTCCACTTTCAGCCAGTTAGCCTTGGAAATAATCAGAAATGAAAATAATCAGTAAAGATATATACCTTTGTATACACACACATAAATATATACACATATATGTATACACACACACACATACATACGTACATACCGGTGTGCCAAAACAATGTATACACGTTTTAAGAAAGGAAAACTGTATTAAAATTGTAATACTCGATATATACTGATAACAAAAGAGGAATACTAGTCACGTTTGATTTCTGCAATTACAAGAGGTGCTCAGAGTGGTTATCATCAGTGTAATTTTAGCATAGTTTTTTCCTTTCTTAAAACGTGTATGTATTTTTTGGCATCGTGTGTGTGTGTGTGTGTGTGTGTGTGTGTGTGTGTGTGTGTCTTTATATACATACACATATTTGTGTGTGTATATATATATATATCTTTACCCCTTTCTAATATACATATATACATACATGTATATGTATACATATATGTGTGTACATATGCATCTTTGTGAAAAATACATAAAATTAATATAAATAAAATGTTGAGGAGGGTGGGGAGAATTGATGCTAAGATTCAGCCTTCTCCCTGTCAGAGGCTCAACAGTAATAAGTATAATATTTATAACTGAGACAGTAGGTGTCACCAGTCTCCTGGCTCTGTGTACATTTACTTTGTTCAGGGCCAAGGGTCCCCCTTCATGCTATCATCCTCCTGCTGAGAGTTCAAGCAACTCTCTCTATTCCAGGAGACTACAGCTGTCTCATGGCCATTGAGCAAGAAGGTAAGAAGAATAAATAGGCACTAATTCAACTTCCAACGGCCCTGACAATGGGGCATGCATTTCAGTGTTTCACTTCATTCTTGTGTACGAAGGTCCCTGCCCCTCATTTTCTTCATTGGCACCTAGATATTTTTTAACATGCTTTCTAGAGATTTAAAACCAATAATCAAAAATAACTTGTTCTGCAGATCTGACCCTAATTTTGTTACGTTTAGAATTGTGTCTATGGACATTAATAAAAGAGCACTTGCAGGCTTTGTTTTCTGTTTCCCAGGTGGGTGAATGTGAGTCTAGTTGGAGATGGTGGATGGGGGATTTCAGGGAAGACGGCTGTGGAAGGGGAGGTAAAGGAAAGTGATAGACCCTGGGGTATAATGAAGAAATATGACGAGTGCAGAAAGGGGGAAAGCCTTGTAATAGCTACTTCAAAATAAATTATACTGCCAAATAAGTATATATATATATATATATATATATATATATATATATATATATATATATATATATATATATATATACATGTTCAAGAGTTTAACCAGTATTAACAGGTCATATTGAAGGACAAAGTATCTCACAATTCCCTTTCCCCAAATCTTTCCCTAGAGGTGAATTGTTCAACCTCTTCAGTCTTTTCAGTGTGCCACCTCCAGGGCCAGATTTGGGTTTGTGGAACCTGAAAGGTATTTACTCTGGGGGACCCTTTTAAAGAAAAATAATTCATCTGACAGTCTGTATACATTTCCAGGCCTTGGAAGAGGCCTGCCTGGCTGTGTAAGGAGCCCTGAAGCTTAAGTTTTATTAGTTTCATGCTTAACCTCCCCTAGGCAATCTCTATAACTCCAAATAACTTCTACCACTTGGAAAGGTGCAGGCTGAGCTCACCCAAGATAGCCTCTACCTCCCCTTCTCCTCTCTGTCTACTAAGATTTGCTAGTTATATTTTTAGATCTTTTTATCTTTAAGTATAATATTGAAGGCACTCTTGTTACTTTTTCAAGAAAGCTAGATATAATATTAAAAAGTGAATGTGCCTACACTTCTCTCTCTTTTCCCTCTCTTCCACTTCTGCTATCTCTGAATTTCTGTCAGCTGGACCAACATTCTTATCAACCTTGATCACATTTTTTTTTTTTAAGATTTTATTGGGGAATTGGGGGAAGGGAACTGCATTGAGGAATCGGGGAAGGGAAACAGACAAGTTGCCGTCTTTTTGTTCTTCAGTCTAGTTGCGGAGGACTATGCTTCACTGGCCCATGTTGGTATCGTCATTGCACTCTTCCCAGATGAGGCAGATTAGTCGCCAGCCTCTGGATGGTCGCTCACCGCGGCTATTGGCAGCTCACTATTGGCAGCTCACACTAGCTGCAGGCCACTCACTGTAGCCTATGGCAGCCCACTGCAGCAGGGGCTGCAGCCTACATGTCACCGGGGCTCACAGCCCAACTCCAGGTGGAGCCGTTGTTAGCTGTAGAGGGCTAGCCGAACCAGGGCCGCTGCCATCCCAAACCAGCTCTAAACCAATGGGCCACTCGGCCGGCCCAATTTTGATCACATTTTGATAACTATCTATAGTTAAGTCCTTAGTGCTCTGTTAATGAAATTATTTTAAAGGCTGAAAATTAATAAACAATATTGATAATATTATCATCATGTAGTATGAATGACTGCAGAAATACATAGTATGATTGGAACTTGGAAAGGAAATGTAATCCTATGACTCCAAATCTGGGCTTTCAAAGAAACCCATCTCAAATATTAACTGCAAATAAATCCTCTTTCATTGCATTCCATTCCTTGCTCAAGGTTTTGTCGTTTTTATTTTGATTTATGTTTACAGCATGACTTTCTTGTACAGACCTTTTCTTAGTGTTTCCAATTATCTTTCTTTTTTACAGTTCTCAAGATAATGTTTCTAATGACCACTACTCACACTAGCTTTTTCAACATGCTGTTTATTACAGTAAATTTGCTTTCTTCTTGAAGATATTCTGCCTAGAGCTCTCTGGCTTCCAACTCGAACTTTGAATGATATCTTTCTAGTCCTGCAGCATAGCAATCATCCTAAGAATTCTTTGTATAATATTTCTGTTAGAGCAACTGGGTCCTGACACTCATGCCTTTCTTTTTCTTGGGTCTCTTTTTGGTTTACCCGTAGTACATCCTCAAGGAACACCTTATAGAAAAGAGGAAGGAACATTTTCTTAGGTCTTACATGTTTAAATATATCATCACTTCATCTTCAAATTTGATTGATAATTTAACTGAGTGTAAAATTCTAAGTTTAGCATAATTTTCTCTCAGAACCTTGACAATATTGCATCACTAGTTCTACCATCCAGCGTTTCTGAAAAAAATAAAAATAAAGAAGGTTTAATTCATATCAGATTCTTATTGCTTTCCATATCGCCTGCTTCATTTTTCTCCACTCTGTAGATTCTTTTAGTAACTTTTACCATTGGTGTTTAGAAGATTTTAGTAGTCAACGCACAAATATTTTTTTCTTTAATTTCTTTGGTATACAATGTTACCTTTCAATAAAAAGATTCATGTCTTTCTTCAGCTAAGGAGAATTTCCTTCAAAATTAAAAAAAAAAATTATTTCCTCCCCTCTATTTACTCTGCTCTTTGATTCTAGAATTTCTCTTAGTTATTTAATCTCCTGAATTAATCTTCTATGTCTCTGAATGTTTACATTACATTTTCTTCTCTTGTCTTTTTGCTCTGAATTCTGGATAATTTCCATGAGTTTCCTTCCAGGCTTTTATTTTTAAAAAAACTTGGCAAATTATAGTTTTAAATTCAAATAAATCTTTCTTATTCTTGGATTTTCCAATTTATTAAAAGCTTCTCTTCAGTTTCCTGAATTACCTCAATTTTTTTCAGGGTTAATTGTTGTATGCATTTCTTCTCAGTCCTTCTCTGAGTGCTGTTGGCTTTCCTCAACTGTCTTAGTTGCCAGTTCATGTTTGGAATAAAGGAATCAGATTGAATGATATTAGTAGCTTGTACAGATTTCCTCTGCTGAGATGTAGTTTATTTTTTCAATAGACCTTTCTCCTGAGTGGAAGGGTTGTTCATGAGCTGTGTGCTCAGGTCAGAGTAAGTTTCCTGTCACCAGGAGGAAACTGGTAGAGCAGCCATCATCTGCCAAGGTGAGGAAAGATTTGCCTTGGAACATGTACATATCACACCCAAAGCCTGCTGATTTCCCAACAGCCTGTTTAACTTCTTCAGAGACGTTCTTTGGCTGTGACCTGTGGATAACTGCCACTGACTGTCCTTTGCTCTGTACATGCAGAGGCAGGGGAAGAGAATGGAGGATGACGAGGCAGGTGGATCAGGCATTCCCTAGCAGACTTGCAAATAATACCTTAAAGCATGCCCCACTTTATACTCCTTCCTTTATTACCCTCTAATACCAAGCTTGAAACTTATTTGGGGTTCAAGAAGGGAACTGGATTTCACCTTCACCAATTTCCTCCTCTGTGTTTTGGCTGAGCTACCCCACAATCCACCTGCTTTTTGTATTCCAGAAATTCACGAACAGGACAAATTCCTGTCTGCTAATGACTTTTATCCATTTCCTCCAAAATTGTTATAGAGTTATCATATTCTGGGTTCCTTTAGTGTCATTCATTTTGTATTACTATGTATTTTTAAAATGTCATTTCAATGATGTTTAGAAAAATCATAAAGTAAAACCTGCCTTCAAAGGCCCATTTTTTGTACTAAAATTTTAACTTTAAAAAGCAGAATTTCCTTGGGGCCAGCTGAGTGGCACATTGGTTAAGAGTTGTCTTGGGATGAGCAGCAGGGCCCCAGTTTGGATCCCACATGAGGGCCTGTGACACTGCGCCCTGTACAGACAACAGCTCAACCTGGAGCTGGGCTCCCGTGAGTTGCTGGTGATGGCATAAGCTGCAACCCCAGCTACAGTGGGCTTCTATAAGCTACCATGAGTGGCTGGAAGTCAGTGTGAGCTGCTGTGAGCACCATCCAATGACCCACGACCGACTGCCTCAGCCAGGAAGAGCGCAATGATCACAATACCAACATGGGCCAGTGAAGCGATGTCCTCCACAACTAGACTGAAGAACAAAAAGGACAGCAACTTGTCTGTTCTCCTTCTCCAATTCCCCCAATAAAATCTTTAAAAACAAACAAACAAACAAACAAACAAACAAACAGAATCACCTCTGAAAGGATTTAGGTCTGTGTGTATATACACACACTGCACACATATAAAAAACTGGAATAAAATGATTCTGTGAGGTAGAAGGAAGGGAGAAATTGGTAGATGCTCAGAAAAATACTTGGCTGATTGATTCAAATATCTTGTCCAATAAAATACAATAGTTTTGTAATATTAAAGAAAAGAGCAATGTGGAAGATTGTAACACTATTGGACACTAATTATCCAATGTGTTTGGGGAAAATTCTGGGTAATGCTTTCCTTAAGTAGAGCTGATGAATGTTTTCAAAGGTAGCAGACTATTATAGTTGATGAGTTAGAACACAGCAATATGCTCCTGATATTTAAAACGGAACAGCTATAATCACTTTCTCAGTTTCACCTATATATATGGTCATGAAATATTTTGCAAGGTTTATTGCAAATATATCTTGTAAGTGAAGTTACATGAGCAATAAAAAGTAGTAGTTCTTACTTTACTAGGCCACTCTAGACTTTACCAACACCCTCGTTTTCTTATACAGCAGCCATTAAGTGGGGAGCCATAGCTTTGTGTAATGCAATTAAATGATAATGGACTTTTAACAATTTTTATGGGCTTATGAAATAATAGTCCCCTGGATCTTTGAAATCTGATAACAGCAGAACATCAGCAACTTACAATATTGAAGATTTTTCTAATTAAGCACATGACTGAATGGAGAAACCCTTTAAGGAAAATTTTTGTTTTGTTTTGTTTTGTTTTTTTTTTTGAAGGCAGTGTGTCACTGGCCCTCACATGTGGGACTGAACCGGGGCCGCTGGCTTCCCAAGCCAGCACTTAACAAGGAAAATTTTAAAGAACCAAAAATGTTTGTATTATTTTATTAAGTACTGTAAGCATTGGTTAGTTTAGACAAGTCAGTAGCGGAGGTTGGGAAATTTCACTTCTGTGACCAATTGTGAACCTTCTAAGGACTTCTTGACATTCTGGGTTTAGGTTCCTTATCTTTATCTATTGTATAATCATAAAGTATAACAGCTGGAAAGTTCATCCATTCCTGCCATTTCCCCCATCCCTGTTTCTCTTCCTCTTCTTTTCTTTTTGAAATTTAAAAAATACAGAGAAGCACAAATTAAATGGCAGACATTATACTTCTCACCATTCACAATTAAACATTAACATTTTCCTTTTTTGCTCTCAGTTTTTTATCCTATGAATACATATTAAAAGAAAATATACAACTACATGACTATATTGTCTTCTTAAAAGAAAAAAAAAGAACATAAAAACAGATGAAAATAGAAGTCTTGTTTAACTTGTATCCCTTTTTCAAAATATTCCCTATTTCTAAGAGGGAAATTTCCTTTTTAGTATCATTTCATCTTAAGTGGGTTATTATCAATACATAGAGCTAGATGTTTTTTTCAGTATAAAAGTCCCCCTCCTCACATTTGCACTTATTTGGATTCATAATACATTTTAAATTCTTTCTTCCAACTTTATTTATTTATTTATTTCTCATGCTTTGTCTTTATTTCTTCTACTTTTAAATCTTTTTCCTTTCTTCTCTTTCAATGGAATTATCATGTTTTCTTGTATCCATTTTTCCATTTGCTGGTTTTGAACTTGTAATTCTACTTTGCATTGTTAAGTGATTCCTCAAATACTTAACATGTATTATAGTTTGTGTTTTCTTAGCACAGTCTCATATTTATCACTATTGCTGCCTTCTACTTATATTAGACCTGATTTTACTACCTTCCACATTCCGTCTCTCCATCTGCTTTATTGTTTTCTGAAATGTTAGTTATTTTTTGTTATCAAAACATAAAAGAAATATTGGGATTGTTACTGTCATTTTTTTTCATGGTCAGTATTTATTTCTGCCTGCCTCTTTCTGTGCTGGGCTAAGGAGCAGCTCGTGTTTTTCTCACTGTGTGTTTCTTAGTGGGATGAAGGCATCCCCACATTCTTGTTGGCCCAGCTAGTGACCAGATTTATCTACTAAAACTGTCTTGTAAAGCCAGATACATGCATTTCTGAGGGTTGGAATAGGAAGACACATTTGGCCTCACATTTAAGCCCTACTCTACAATCTATATTTCACCAGTGAATTACGGGTTGGAGATTATGCAGTGCTAACCTAGAGTCACAAAATTTGTATTTGTTTATTTAATCAATGATGGATGAATGAGGGGGCAGATGCTCCATCAAAAATACAATTATAGAAAGAACTACATGACAATTAAAAAGAAATTAGTAGGCAATCGCAGGAACTGGAGTGATAGGGATTTCTTTTATTGGAGAGGTCACAATTGGCTTCTCAATGAGATATACTTTGGTTTGGTCCTTGAGGTATGATGGAACATGAGCCAGGGTGGGCATTGTAGGCAGAGGGAACACCAAGTGCAAGGTCATGAAGATATGAAAGAGCACGGCCAATTCATAAAGTGGCACGAAGCTCCATGAAAGGACTAGAGAGAAGAACATGAGGAGATGAACAGCAGGAAAGAGATGGGAGAAATGAGAAAATGGACTGAAGTCAGGCACTGACTCTCCTGGCATGCTATGTAAAAAGGCTGGATGTCATGTAAATGTGCCTGGTGACCACTAGCACATAGGCTCATCTCCCCTTCTTCATTCCTGGCAACACTAAATTAGTCAACCCAGTTTTTCCCTCTAAGCCTAGGCATGGCCTTAGAAGCTTTTTCACAAAACACTCTCACGCAATAGTTTCCCTTTGAAAAGAGTTGGCAGTTCTGTTTGTCATGTCTGATGTTAACAATGGGGAGCCTCTGAAATAATTGATTCATACTTTAGAAAAACAGCTTTGGTGAAGGGATAGATGCAAAAGTAGAACAAAAAGCAGTTGGAGACCAGAGATGATGAAGATTTGCAATCATATATGGTGACTGATACACGAGAATGAAAGAAACAAATTTGAGAGCAAATTTAGTAGGTAGGCTCAATCTAGATTTGGTAACTAAGAGGAGAAAGAGAGAAAAGGGTGGAGCTCCAGGGAAATTTTGAAGACAGCTCTAGGCTTTATGACTTGGACAACTGAGTGGGTGAGTGGTGCCTGGTTCCACATCCCCCAGGCCCATCTGTGATTTCGGCTGCAGCTGTGGTGAACAATTTCTATGCAAGCTGTCAGCATCCTGCTTCAAGTACCTGCTAGCACCTCTGCTTTCCTGCTTCATAGCTTTGAAAATTTTTAGCACAGAAATAGTGCAGAAATGTGGGAGAATTTACGAACTTGGAGGGTGGGGATAACCTCAACCAAGAAAGAATGCAAGTTGGTTGCAGGAATATCCCAGCCTCTTATCAATTGGAGGGACAAATCTGAGCACATACTATATGGTTCCTGAGGGTCCCCAATGGGACAGGATCTCAGCTGCCAATGGTCCTAATCAGATCAACAGCATGCCCTTCACTGGCCTCACCTCCTTGGCTGGCTTTTCTCCATTCCACACACCTAATTCAGTGACAACCCCTCAAATAAGCCACCTACAGCTAAGTCCTTGTTTCACACTATGCTTTGGGTTCATTCAAATAAAGACTGTGATGAAAATGTCTTTATTTAAAAGAGATGGGGGCTTGGGCCGGCCGAGTGGCGTGGTGGTTGGGTGCTGGCTTGGGGGGCCAGCGGCCCCAGTTCGGGTCCCACATATGAGGGTCAATGACACTGCCCTAAAAAAAAAAAAAACACTCTCTATAAAGTACATAACAACACTTTAAAAAAAAAAGAGATGGGGGCTTGAAGAAGAGAATGGAAATCTTAGAGTGGAAACTAAATCAGTTGGTTTGGGGAATGTTAAACGTGATGTTCCTGTGGCGATTCTAAGCATTAAAGAAAAGGGAATGGCATGTAGCAGGCTCTCAGGAATTATGTGACAAACAGATAGCATTTGAAGTCTGAAATCTGTTGTCAAAAGCTATTTCATCCTGAAAAGAGACCAAAGGCATAACTAATGCTCCAAGAGAGGTTTATGGAGCCTGGTGCTCTATTCACTCTTTGTACACTAATTGGCAAATTTATAGGGTTGCCAAGATGACAAATTTATATGGTTGCCAAGATGGCAAGTTTATGGATTAGAAAAAATCATATTTTACTAGTAAATGTCATGTGTGTTGTATCTGAGTTGCTTTTTTCTTTTTTCTTTGAAAAAAGTTAAGCTTAAGAAGAAAAGTTTAAAATACAGGAAATAATTTGCAGATTGATGACATTTGTGGAGACTTTGAAAGACCTAGAGAGTAGAGGTGGGATCTGCCCCCGTTCTTCCCATTTAATGACTGTCATCAGCTCACTGGGGAGATCAGTTGCTGTATTTTGTTGAGCTAATGTGAGGTGTAGCTTGAGTAAGTACCTTTGTTTATAAATCTGTGCTGTAAAATAGATTAGCTACCAGCCGCATGTGGCTACTGAGGACTTGAAATGTGCATAGGGCAACTGAGAAAACTTTTATTTTATTTTAATTAATTTAAATAGTGAAGTAATGTAACATGTTTTTTTCATGAAACCCAACTTTGTTTTCGTAGGGCTGTTACATTTCGCTGAAAATTCAGCACCTGAATGGATATTTCTAAAGCTTAGTATGATAATAAAAGAATGTAAAATGTCCCAATAATTTTTAACAGGTTTTTTGAGGTATAATTGATATACAAAAGACTGCCCATATTTAATGTATGCAATTTGATGAGTTTGCACATATGTGTACATCTGGGAAAACATCACTACACTCAGAGTAATAGACATATGCATCACCTCCGAAGGTTTTCTTGTGTCCCTACTTTTGGTGTGTGGTAAGAACACTTAACATGATATCTACCCTCTTAACAAAGTTTTAAGTGCACAATACAGCATTGTTTCTATAGGCCCTATGCTATGCAGTACAACTCTAGAATTAATTCATCTTACTAATTTTTATGTAATATATTGCTTTGGATACATGGGCCTAAGTAAAATATATTGTTTGAAATCATTTCATTTTTGTTACTTTTTAAATATGGGAAGTAAAATAATACTCGGAAATAAAATTATGCCGAGGGTGCCAAAAAAATGTATACACATTTTAAGAAAGGAAATAAACTGTATTAAAATTACGCTGATGGTAACCACTTTAAGCACTTCTTGTAATTGCAGAAGTCAAATGTGACTTGTATTCATCCTTTGAGTATTACAATTTTAATACAGTTTTTTCCTTTCTTAAAATGTGTATACATTTTTTTGGCACCCTCTGTATGTGTGGCTAACATTATATTTCTACTGACAATGCTGGTATAAAGTATATTGAAACCACGAGGTATGCAGTTAATGAAGACCTCTCTGTGTGTAAGGATTATCTTTGGAACACCCTTCAGCAAGCTCTCTTTGGCCTTATGCCTCTTATGTTTCTATTTACTACTATTGTTATCCCTTAACACTTGGGGAACTGAGGGGGAAAAAAAGCACAAGTCGTATAACAAAAGAAAAGTTTTCTAGGGTTTAGTTTTGTAACGTTTTGATTTTTGACCCAGACTTTGACTCTTTAATGTATTTGTCAGTTTGTTTGCTTTATTGAGGCCTGGAGCACTGGATTTTCTTTCAAAATGGCAGGAAGAGGGTGAGGGTGGGGCCTGAAAAGGAAACAAAACAAAACAAAACAAAAACCCTTGGCCCTGCTGAGAAATGAACCAGGGTGTGGCTGGAACTGAACTGGCACCTACTCCTTGGAGCCCAGAGACAAGGGATCAGGTGGAGGACAGCCCGGGGTGGAGGCCTAGATAATCGGTGAGGGGAAAATGCTAAGCCAGAGGAGCAAATGTTGTTCTCCAGACAGGGTCCAAGAGACAGGATGAGGCCAAAAGCAGCTGGTGCCAGGGAATCACAATAGAAGCAGGGACCTATCATAAGGTGAAAGCCTCACAAATGAGCTGCTAGAGAAAACACAAGGTTGAGAGGCAAGCCAGATGGAGGGCGGGGAAGGAAGACAGGGCAAGGATACAGTCAGAGGCTTCCTCCCACGGTCCACATCGTCCTTGCCAGTGGGGAAATGGCTGCATTGCACATCCCTTGTCTGGGACACTCCAGCGTCCCAGCTGCTGACAAATGTTTTTACTTCCCTGGCCCTAATATTCAAAGCAAAATCAGTTGGACTCTCTTCAAACTGATCACTATTATTGAATTTTTTTGGCACCTCTCATATATATCACATGAAAATCTAACTTATTTTTTTTGTTCTCTGCTCTCCTAGCCAGGAATCACCTTACTTTCCTCTAGATTGCCAGTGCCAGTGCAGTGACAAGCTACAAACAGGTAGCCGAAGGAATGAGCCATGGAGATAGCATTAAATTTGAAAACATTGTCACTTCAGGATATGTAAATACCAGTAGTTTTTTAAAAAGTTCCCATAAATTCCTTTCCGAACACCACACATTTCAATATGCATACACATATTAAAACCCAGTATGTCAAAGGGCGCCTTTATTTTGATGCTGATTCAAGTGAGGGGCCCCCAGTTTTAGGATGGGCTGGGGAGGCTGTTTTCAAGAGCTGCTTTTGCAGCTGGATTGTTCACTGACTCGATGGAGTGAAAATGGTCCCAAAGAAGTGAAGAGTCCTCACGGAAATAGCTGAAACAAACACACCAAGTTTCTTGGCGTGATGCAGCAAGGCGGGCTGCAATAGATTAGCTCTGCCCTTAACAACAAGTTTCACTGGGCCGATGAGAGATGTTATGGAAACATATCAAGGGAAAGAGGACTCCAGCCTCAGCTGGCCAGCAGACCATAGGGTAATCACTGCAATGAAAATACTGAACCAGCACCAAGACTCACAGAGCAGCTTATTACAAGAATTTAATATACAATATTATGGAGAATCTGAATAGTTTTTGTAATGGGATACAGAGCCTTGGTCTTCTTAGTCCCTGTTTCAAATTTGGAGTAAGTCCATTTCAACTAAAATTAGTTGCCATTTGAGACAATTTGAAGGCCTTGGCAAAACACATTGGTCATCTCATCCCAGCTACCAGGAGACCTGACCTCACACACAGGGGCTGCTCTTCAAAAGTCAAAAATTCCAATTGATGAGCGTTGTTGTGCTATAGCTTTCCTTTTACAGCAGAGATAGGAGTCCCACTGACATTATTCTAAGGATGCCCCAATCATCGACTCTACTTCTGTGACCAGAAAGGTTCTCATTCAGTTCTAGAGGATCATGATTGCAAAGGTTAATAAAAACAACAACAACACAAAACGTCTTCTAAGGTAAGTTTTAACTCTTCAATCACACTTCTTTTAAGAAAGCAACATGGTGACTTGATAAGTGTAAACTACTGTAGATATTAGGGGGTTATTTCTCAGGGACCAAGTCTGCCCATATTCAAGTTCAGTTGGGGATTCCAGAGAAGGCATCACCCAGGGCCCTGCCCTACCTTTGCTCATTCAACTCTAACCTATCAAATGGCTGAGTTTGAGCAGCCAAAAGCATAGAATTAAGTCAGCAAAAGCTTACTATCTATCTCCATCAATGAGGAAGGTAATTACCTTTTGCCAGCTACATCCTGCATACTTGTTTCAAAGGTTAAGACATAAGAGGTTATCAGAAAACTGGCTTTGAGCCTCATGGTGCTGGAGGATGCTGAACTTCCAGAGTGGGGTACAATTTGAGGGACACCGAGGCCTTATGAGCATCATTGTCAGGCTCACAATCTACTACCTGTTCCCATCAGACTTTCTCCTGCATTGCTCAGCCAGAAGAATGGAGTCACAGGTAGAACTGGAGAAAAGGTTGATGTTCCTAAAGTTTGTGGGCTTGCCCCACCCACCCTCTTGTGTCTCCTTGCACTAACTGCCACCATCTGACATCTTGGGATTCTTTCTTGTGACTGTAGCTCCACGGCATATCTTGTATGTACTAGTTACAAAAGTCCTCTCTGAGTGCAGTGTTCCAGTAAACCAAAATCTAGATTGATATATGCTTTTTGGGATGGTGTAGCCTGAAAATTACATAGAAGTGAGCAGTCAACCTTTCTATGCCTCTTTAAGAGTCTGGGTTTCTCTTCCATCTGTCATCTTCTCAAGACAGAGTCATTAAAGCAGATAAAGAGAAGATCTAGAAGCACCTTTACCCTACCTAAACAAGTAACCATTTAGTGGGCAGAGCCATCAAGAGTGTCAATTAAGGGACACCATCAAAGGCATTCTTTTGACACCAGAGAAGAAGATCAGTTCAATTTTCTGTCTGGTCTTTGAGATGTTCTTCACTCCTTCACAAACCAGCCAGAAATGAAATTAATCAATAAAATAACCTACTGTTATTCACTGATCCAAAAAGTCTATACTGTCTTAATATAATGGAATAATAAAAATAACGCAATTTACATTTTAGAGTGGATTACAATGCGCCACTAAGCTCCATCTTCATGTGTGAGATAGCTGTAAGTAATATAATTTGATAAAATTGTGTTTAATTGGCAGCATTGACATCTGTGGCATGCTTTGATAACATTGTGGATAGAGCTTGTAAGTTCTGAAAAAAACAAAACATAGACTTCCACATCAGATGCAGCCCTTGAACGTCAGTATATGTTCAAGCTGTGCAAAAGGTACTACATGTCGAGCTGTACAACAGAGTTAGAGTCCAGTCTCAGGTAATTATAAAGGTTTAACCCTAAAGGAAAAACATAAAGTTTTTCACTTTTGTGAATGCCCAGCTCATGATGGATGCTAGGCAAGTTCCTGTATTGAGCGGCTGGGGGGCACAGTGTAAAACATCCAGCCACCATGCTTCCTGATACCTGAAGGCCAGTACCTTCCCTCCATCATTAGAACAACCCAGCATGTCTCACTACTTTCCCAGCTATCCTTGCCAGGAACCACAGAGCTAGAATGTCAATCTAGGGATTTGGTTCTTGGTGAAGCTGTGGTGTGTTCCCCCATAATTTACTGTAAGTTCTTGTTCAATGTCTGTGCCACCCACTAAATTATAAGTTCGGAGAGAGCCAGGGCCATGCCTCTACTGATCAGCACTGCATCGCCTGACATGACTAGGCACTCAATATAGTTGAATGAATCAATGTGGAAAAGAGTGAATGAATAAATACAATGGAGTCATTAGAACTACAAGAGTTTATATGCACAGGATAAGTCTATATGGCAATGCTTAAAGAAACTTGCCTTTAAAGATTTTACCTTTGACCTCTGAACAACACGGGTTTGAACTGTGTTGGTCTGTTTATACATAGATTTTTTTTTCAATCAATATAGTTGGCCCTTCATATCCACAGGTTTTGCATCTGTGAATTCAACCAACTTCATATTGAAAACAATATTTTTTTTGCATTCCCAACTGTGGTTTCCCAACCGCGGATTCCCAAATATGGATGGAAAATACTGTTTTCAATCCACGGTTGGTTGCATCTGTGAATGTGAAGGGCCAACTGTAAAGGTTTGAGGAGTCAAAAGTAATATGAATATTTTTGACTGCATGGGGTTTGGTGCGTCTAACCCTTATGTTATTCAAGGGTCAACTACACTTTAGGACACCTACTTACATTAGGTTTAAATGCAATAACTCCCATGGCATCTCATATGGATGTTAATAACACTCCCAGCTCAACATCTGAAGTGTCAGGGCCATTTCTTCAGTCAGAGTAATGGGGCTTCGTTCCCAAGAACCAGTATTTAGAGAAAGCAAAGAAGGATACCCTCAGAGATACAATCTTCCTCTTTTCCTACCCTGCTCCTTTCTTTGTGGCTGCATTTAGTGCTCTCTGCCTTGAGTGAAACCTCGGGGAAGATCTCATGTCATGGTTAACATTTGGATCCTAACCTAATTGAACTGGGAGTCAGGAAGCCTAGATTTTAATTCCAGTTTTGTCATTAGCTGTGTGATCTTAGGAAAGTTACTTCACTTCTCTAAGTTTCTGTTTCCTTGTTTTACAGAATTAAAGGATGGGACTAAAAGTTTCTGACTATTCTTTCCAGCTCAAATATTTAACATTTCAGTGATATCTCATAACTGGGAATCAGTAGAGAGAGGTAGACCGAAAGTGAAAGAGGTAGAACACGGTTTCAACAAAACAAACAAAAGAATAGGCAATGGTTCCGAACTGAGCTTTGCCTACTTAAGTGACAGAATATTCTTGGAACTTCACAGAGGAAAAAGAAAAAAACACATGTCTATATAGATTATATGGTTTCCATAAAGTCAATTTAACTAATTTCACTCTCTGTCTAAAAACGTTTTATATTTCTTTTTGCATTAGCTGGTAGATCTGTCGCATGATGTATTCTTTTTTTTTTTTAAAAAAAGATTTTATTGGGGAATTGGGGGAGGGGAAGAGCGTTGGGGAACTGGGGAAGGGGAACAGACAAGTTGCTGTCTCTTTGTTCCTCAGTCTAGTTGAGGAGGATGCCGCCTCACTGGCCCATGTTGGTATCGTCACTGCGTTCTTCCCGGATGAGGCAGATCAGTCGCCGGCCTCTGGATGATCGCTCACCGCGGCTGTTGGCAGCTCATGCTGGCTGCCAGCCGCTCACCCTGGCTGCTGGCCACTCACTGTAGCCTATGGCAGCCCACTGCAGCAGGGGCTGCAGCCTACACCGTCGCCGGGGCTTGCACAGCCCAGCTCCAGGTGGAGCTGTTGTTAGCTGTAGAGGGCAGTGTCACCGGCCCTCATATGTGGGATCCGAACCGGGGCCGCTGGCATCCCCAAACCAGCTCTTAACCAATGCGCCACTCGGCTGGCCCGCATGATGTATTTTTATGTTCCTTTACTTTCAATATTCAAAGTAAACTTTAACAGTATGTCCTCAGCTGTCCAAAATAGGTACCACTTTATAATGGTGCATGCTACCCATCAGAAATAAGAATCTAGGTATTTCACTGTTTATAACAGCAAATAACTAATTCTCGCCCTTGCAGAAATCCTTGAAATTCTGAGCTTCAATTTAAAGATTAATTCCTGTAAACTCTAACTTATTTAGGCCCAAGCACATGCAATTTTAATAGAGATATTTCAAAGAGCTATAATTTGGGGGTTCTAAGATCATCTTATGGCTAGCCCATGAAATCGGGAAATCACTTTTTCTTGGGGGGAAGAAATTGAAATACGTTCATGTGGCGATGAGATTTTATTTTAACAGTACTCAGCCTCCTGCCAGTGTTGCTTTTAGGATTGTCGCCTGCATCGGGGTGTAGTACCAGTGGTTTACACATGCCACTCTATCTGTGCTGTTGGAATACAGAAGCATTTCAATGGCTTCCCTTAAGCACCAGGCTGTGCCCACTCCTCAAAGCACCTCAACGTGTCTACTGATCAGCTTTCTCCTGAGGTGCTAAGGAAGCCTGGGGCTGCATAACAACTGTGTGTGCATGGCAAGGAGGAAAGTCTAGCATGAATTCATCGAGCAGAAACCTCATGAGGTTCAGCCTTACTCCTTATACTGAAGGGATCAGAGGAAGAACAGGAAGTGCTGGTTGTTCAGCTCTCTGTATCAACCTGCCATAGGATCTTGAGCTAAGCAAATGCAGAGGATTCTATAGGGAAGCTTTAGCATCCTTCAGTGACTTGAAAATGGGCATGAGAGGGAGAGACACAACAGCACTATATGTGTGCACGCGTGTGGGCCGCTAACCTAGGCAGGGCCCACATTTTTGAATGGCCACCACTCATCCCTGAACTCCAAGAGTATAAGGCCAAACTGGGAGTACTTTCATACCGAGCAACATAGGAAAACCCTGGATGAAATTTAATACACACAGGCTACATTCTTCATCACTTTCCATGCAGAGCTCTTGCCTTTGTAATAATCCACCAACTGTCAGAAACTTGGTCCACTTCCACTCTAGGTTCTGTGTTAGAGGAGGAGCACATGGCAGACATCACACGAAATGTGCATCAAATAGACCTATCTTCCAAAGGCCTCAAATAAATGGAATGACCTGGTGGCCAAGGCCATTAAAGGGCTAAAGCAACAGCCTTGTCTCTCCACATTAAAGTCCTTAAAGTTTCACATAGTTTCCATTTCAGCATTAATCGGAATCTAAAAGTCTTTTCCCTTCCCTCCAAATCCTCCCCTTCCCTCCCCCAATTTTCCCTTTCCCCTCTTTGAATTGACTTCTCCAGAAGCATCTTCCCTGCTATTAATAGTGGATAATTGCTTAACATTTTCTAGAGGTAATTAACCTTGCCTTTGAAATGAAAGAAATCCCTAAATTGAGCAATATGATGAAAGCTATTCTTTCATGTAATTTAGTCTCATCAGCCAATACCAGCCATTAAGTACATCAATTTCTAGCTCAAAGGCAGAGCTAAAGAATAAGCAGTGGCAATATTTTAACAAAAAAAGTCAAGGTCTTAACACTGTCAATCTCAATTTCTTCAGGACAGGGTTTCCCAAGGGGCAGCCTGATTGCACGTAGCAGGTGGTTCTGTTCAAACTCCACAGTGACCTTGACAGAGGGCATCTGTTAGAAGGAGTCCATGTCAAACTGACAGCGGCAGGCTAAGTGTTGTATGTGTACATGAGACTCTGGACGTTCACCAAGGACTTACAATTCTTTGCTAAATTTTAATTTCTCTTAGCATTTTTAGAAAAACTGATCTGTCGTATTGCAAAGAGCTCTGATATCCTACATACGGTCTGTCCCTGCCCGCCAGCATTTGTATGCATGCCTGTCTTGTAATTAACTGGATAAGATTTTCCTTTAAGACCACAGGTTTTGGGGTTGTGAGATCCCATAATCAACACGTTTGTACCCCAGCCTCCCCATAACGCCGTGTCCCGCTGATTTCAGACTGATGGATATCAGAATTTTTCTCTTGCTAAGAGAAAGATTTCCAAGATGGAGACTAAACAACATCCCCTGATACCTCATTTCAAAGGTTGGGAAAGTTTTATGCCAGCAAACCACTTTGTGGTTGCATTAGCTGCTCTCTGCCGCCCTGCGGCTAGCAGGAAGTCAGTTTACCGCAGGGCTTTTATCGCCCAGCGGCTGCATCTCGCTTTCTGGGTGACCCTGGCCCACACCCCAAACCAGAGGAAGGCCCAGAGGGGCTTTTTAAGGACTATCCAGAAACCCTCAGAGACACAGGGGGTCAATGCCAGATCTACAGAAACAAAGATTGTTTTATAAAAAAGAAAAGGGTGTGATGATCACTTTGGCGCCCTCTAGGGGCAGTTAATTGCTGCCTTGTATATTGTGAAATCGCACATTTGGGGAATTTCAAGTCAGTATAGAGACAAACATCTTGTTAGTGATTTCCTCATATGGCTTACCAGTAACCTTTCCTACATTCTTTTTGTTGATTATTTTATGTGACCACAGGATCCCTTTTCTCATGGAAACTTCATCATAAAATCCTGTACCCAAGGCGGGGAGGGGAGCGGGGGGGAAACCAACAACAACAAAATTAAAGCCAGAGATTTTGATTGTGTCTATCAGTTCTGTTTATTTTGATGCAAGCATTGAAGGCAGCTCTTCAGCTATCCCTTTTAAATGTTTCCCATTCACAAACATGTGATTTCAGCTGGTTTTAGTCCCCTTTAACAAATAAGGAAACTCTGGTATGATGCATAATATTTAAGAGCACGACATTTAGAATCTGACTGAGTATAATTCTCAGACCACTACTTACTGCCTTTGGGTAGGTTGCTTAACCTCTCTGTGCCTCAGCTTCCTCAAGTGTAAAATGGGTTAAAAAAGAGTACCTTTCTCATAAGATTGCTGTGAATAATAAATAAAATAAGGCCTATAAAGCAAATCATCATCCTATATCTTGTATTTCTGGGTACTGGAGGCAGAAGAGTGGAGGAGGCTCAGTAATCACATAACAAAGATACCCACTTCAGAGGGTTGTTGAAGGCATAAATGAGTTAATGAGGACAAAACACTAGAATAATGCTTAGCACTTAGCGAACGCTTGAAATTGAAATCGTTTGCTGCTTTTGTTTTTCTTACTGATGTCCCTATTGTACAGTTGAACAAACTAAGACACACAGAGGTTAACTGACTTGCTTAGGAAACAATTATTAGGCGGTCGAGTCCAGAATCCATCTGATTCCCATGGCCCATGCTCTTGACCATTACTCTATGTATAGTAACTGTTACTGTGGCTGTTATTTTGACAGGAAAGATACGTTTCAAGTTGGTTTGCTAACATTCTACTGAAAGGACGTTTCTAATTCATCATCCTGTAGTACACACTTTGCAACATGAGCCTTCTTACACTAAAACATTAAAAATGTAACCACCCAGGAACCGGTCTTCTGGTGGCATATGAGCAGAAATCTTTAGCTGTTTTATGGTAAAAGGCTATTTTCCTTTAATCTAAAATCTTTGAGATGGCCTGAGAGAGGGGAGACAGTTGATAGGAATTTGAAAAGGTTGTGTCCTGAGGAGGGTTGGAAAATGTTCTTTGAGAGTGTTCCTTGAGGTGAACTGAGTCGAATGCCTGGTCACCTCCCACTTTTTTCTAGTAAAGGCTCCAGACCATTCCACATTCTGACAAATAGATCAGGAATGTCTCTCACAGAGGTTGCTCCCTACTCCTCTGAGTTGTGTCCTGAGAATTTTTACAATTCCTATTACACTTGGATAGAGACAGTCATTAGCGTGTTCCTAATTCATTATCATAAATGTGCTCCCTGACCGATGACTTCCTTCAGCTTTCTCCCTTAGCATATCACCAGCTCTATTATCTTTTGAGAAACCTCAGAGCCTTCCCAAGTCAAAGATTTCCCATTGATATTAGCTTCCAAAAATAGATTTCCAGTGGAGCAAGGAAGCACTTATCACCAAATTTTTACCGTTGATGAAAAATCTCCTGCTAGTCAGCTTACCGTCTACAACTGCTGAGGCTGTGGAAACTCAAATCTCTGAGGTTGGTTTATTTTTCCCTGAGGGCAGAAAGCTGAGAGAAAATAGTTTGTTGTTTTAGGGAAGACACTCACTCACTTCTTAGACATTTTCTAGCTATTGGGCTGGGAAAAAATAAAAATGTATTGGAAAAGACTGAGTTTTTCTGATGTTGAGGTGCAAAAACTATACAGGTATTTAAAAGAGGTGCTTTCCTCAAAAGTGTAGCCTACCTTCAATTTGGCCATGAAACTTCCTAGTACATTTTCCTATCCTTTAGCTAGGCAATGTTGTAAAATACTTCACAAGTTAGTTAACTCTTCTATTCACATACTATCTAAAAAGGAGAGAGGCCTACCGATACTCAAATAAAATCATCTGAAAAAAATATTTCCTTGGAAGTGCTATCTAGGTAAGAGGAAAAAGTTTTCAGGTTGAATATTAGTCTTGAAGATGGTTGAAGACTTCATACTGCCTAGAAGTCCTTACTCCTAGATAATCACTATTGATAGTAGAGGCAATGCGACAACATTAATAATGCCACTTGGCATTTATATTGGTCTTTGCTATGAAAAGTTCAAATGCTGAAAGTCAGGTCCTAGATGGTCTCTCAGGTGTGTTATTGTTCCCATTAACAGATGGAAAAATCTAAATTTGCAAAGGTCTCTATTTCACTAAAGGACCCAGAATAAGTCACTCCATGGAGACAGAGGAACACACAAATTTTTCCCAGTATTCAGTCTTGTACCTTTTCATATGCAACATAATTCCAAGTGTAGGGTTTGGTAAGTGTGGCCTTACACAATGTAATTCACCCTTGAGGAGGACGGAGGTATAATATTAATACATTCATTTATTAATTCAATATGTACTGAGTACTCATCACATACCAGGTATTGCTCCAGTGTAGAGTCAAGTCCCTAATGAGTAGTCCCGAATTACATTCTAGTGGGGGGAAGACGAAAATAAATAAAATATCAAGTGGAGATAAGTGCTGTGGGAAAAAATAAGGCAAAAACAGGGGGCTACGGAATGCTGAGCATATACACGGTTTTTATTTTCTACGGCATGGTCAAGGAAAGCCTCCACAAGAGATGGCATTTGAGCGGGGATCTGAAGGGAGCTATATTCTCTGAGAGCTGTTCAAGCATAATTTTCAAAAACTCAAAAAGCGACTGTCATATAAATAGACACTGAACATATGTCAAAGGTTTACACTACTCAGAAATCAATAAGGGAATCAATAAGATGTTAAGACTATTTCAAAGAACATTCAAGTACCTGGTATTTATAGGAAGATTAATAACAGAGTGTTAGACCAGGAATGATTGCTAGGTTAGAGACAATACTGGTGACTCTCCTACAAGGCTATTAACTATATCCTTTCGGATTATTTTTTTCTAACGAATAGAAATTGTTTGGCTCTCTCTTGGGGAAAAACCATAAATTAACAAGTAACTTCACTACATCTTGGACTTTGGATCAACAATAAAAAGTGAGGCAAATAAAATACTTTTCCCTAAATAATTCGTCTGTGAGCATATTAAACAATGCACCCATAGGACATTGAGAGGACACACTGTTCTTTCCCTTTACTTTCAAGTTTTGCTATTTTTTATTTTTTTTTAACAGAGCCATGCAGCTGCCTGGAGAAAGAGCATTTCAGGCAGAGCATCTGCGAGTGAATCAGCCCATTTCTCTACTCAGTCCTCAAAAAGCCAATGAACGCCCTCCCCAAACATCCACCTGGCCCTTACCACTCAGTCAGGTGTAAGTAAATAGGTGGGGATAATCTAGAGAAGCTAGAAGATTTTCATTGGAAAGAGCATAGGAATTGAGTCTGGGAGTTGAGAATGGCAAAGAGTTTTAGAAGATATTTGAAAATGGTGAATATGAAAAGTGGTGAAGATAGGGGAAGAATGAATTTATACAACATTTTGCTGCTTTTCGAATGGCATAAACATGTACTTCCCGTACTCCAGCCCCAGCTTTTGACTGTTTCCTGAGAGACTGAGTAAAGATACAAATTAGTTCAAATTACATTTTGGTTGGTTGTTGAATCGTGCTCTGTATGAGATGGGATCATGAGACTGCAGGGCCTCATGTCTCTCCGGCACAACCTTGTTCTGCACGGAAACATTTACACTGGAAGCCGAGGAGGAAAGAAAAGGAATGATTCCCAAGTCTGAGGGTCAGAGGAGTGTCCTGCTTGAGGGAAGAAGTGTGCATCACACACCCCTCCTCCCATATGTTAGGCCTGGCATCCTTTCTGCCCCATTAACCCTCCCTTCCTCCACTCTCTAACCTCTGCTTGCATTGAGGCTTTTCAGAGCCTCACACTTGAGGCTGCCTGCACTTCTGTGCCTACCTCCTGCCTCCCTGTGCATGTTCCAGGCTGAGAACTAATGTCTGTCTTCCACATGAGCTCTTTCTCTCACTCTTTGTGTCCCATAAAAACTCCTATGCCCTCATGAGGTCTTAACTAACTCCTAGGAAATCAACTATCTCCAAACTTTTCACTTGGCTGACTAAGTGGTGATACCATAACTGAAACAGATGTCCTTTAGGATAAAGAACAGGTCTGAGTACAGGGAGTGGATGTTTCAGATGTGTAATTTATAGTTCCTTTAGGCCATCTAAGTAGAACTGTTCAATAGGTCATTTCCCTTTTCTCCCATTACACCCTTCTACTGAGGAATGAAGTGAAGACAGAACAAACACCAGATAAGAATCTGAGGGATGAGGGAGACAGCAGCATCTGTGGATGCCCCTTAATCCCAGAAGGATACTATGTGGAGGAAGAAGGATACTGAGGAGTAAAGAGTCTGGGACACTAGCCTCTCTGCTTTACAAAAGAAGCCCTTGCTCCCAAACATTTTCTTCATCTGCCTGCAAGCCTACTAATTAGAGATTCATTTGGGTTAATATTCAAAGATCCCAAGATGATTAAGGAGAGAGACCTTCATTCTTTTTATCCCTTCCTGTAAATTGGTTTAATAAACACTGGTTTCCTTCCTTGCTTTATTAAGATTTTTGAGAAGGGGGATGAGAGCCTGACTGACCCTAGATTATAAGGACAAGCACAAAGTTGGTTAGGATAAACAGTGATTGAAAAGGAGAGGATGCTGACACTTTTGTTCTGGCCTCAACCCAGAGTCATGATGACAAAGGAAGACGAGGCCAGCGATGTGGACCTTGCATCTGAGCCCTGTCCCCTGGTACTGTCTCCAGGGTTTCCAGAGTTCTGGCCAGTATTCTCCTAGTCTAGAGTCTCTGGCCGTCAGGTCTGAGTTAGTCGTAGATGTGGGTAAAAAAAGATACAAATGCCCATTCATGTCCCCCTATTTATCCTGGGATATATTTTCACATTTCATTCAGCTTATAGTGGCACCAAGCAGCATTCTGTTCTCTCTCCCATCTTCAAGGTCAAGAATCTTATTCCTGATTGCTGAGAAAGGCCAAACTTCTCTTAGGAAGGAAATATCTTTGTCAGAGAAGGCTGTGTCAGATTATTGTGTCTGTTAACAGCAGAACCAGAAGATAATAAGGACTATTTGACAGAGACTAGCATTGACAAATGGTACACATTTTTGAACTCATTTCAAAGTACAAACTCCTATTTCATTTCATTTTCTAAAGCTCTGAATAACTTATAGACAATTTAATTGCCTGTATTTGGGATAAGGAATTCCTAAAATGCTGAATATAATATTTGGATTTAAAGAAAAAGACACCATAATAGAGGCCATTGTTCAAGTAAGTAGAGACAGGTTCGTGTATTTCAAACCTTGGATAAAATATAAAGAAGATTATTGAGCTCCAATTTGAAAGAATTCCACTGGAAGACTCAGAAAAGAGTCCACTTGTGAGAATATGAGACAGAATTATAATATTTACTGGACAATTGTTTGCTAAGAAGCATTTATTTTATATCACTTTTTAACAAGACCAAACTGTCAAACTGTTTAAAATTCCATTGGAAAAATTTGGATTAATACGAAAGTGTTTATTCTTTTACCCTCCCCTGTATATTGGATTACTAATGGAAGACAATGGAAAGAATCTGAGAAATGCTAGTTTTAGCAGCAACTCAGACTGCATTTCAGAAATATTATAGATTATATAAACAAAGGCGACTTTTGGATATGTATTAACATAGCCATAATACTACTGATGCTATGTAAGGTAAAGCCCAAGCAATGAAAAATTCCAGTGCTATCAACAGAGACGATCCTTTGGATGACGATGGTACCAGTGAAACATTCTCCCATATAATGACCATGCTTGGATAAGAAAAAACAGAATCGTGTTCATCTGGTTTGGCAAAATATCATTGTTAACCCCAATAGCTATGATTCATAAACCCGGGCAATAATATATGACCTTTTAAAGTCATTCTGGAACTATGGAATTATTACCTATGAAGGTATTGCAATTATATGCATCCTAGATCATTCACGGAATGTACATCCATGTAAAAGTCTATTCAGAACCAAGGCTGAACTAGTCTTGGTATTACAAGTACTTTTGACTGTTCACTCTAATACCCGATGGGCATCTTTTTTCCTGTAACATCTGAGCTCTAGGCACATGGAGGACCTGTAATGAGGCACCAGTTCTTTGTTGCATGAGGATCACGTGGAGGATTTCTAACCATGGATTGCTGAGTCCTGACTGCAAAGTTTCTGACTCAGTACAACCATGATGGGGCAGAGAATGCATTTCTAACAAGGTTCACGTGATGCTGATGCTGCTTTCCTGGGGACCACACTTTGAGAACCACTGCAATGAAGGAATCCAGGTAGGGAGAGTTAAAAGCAATTTTAGGGAAAAATCTTTATGTGTGGGCCAGGCTAGTCCTGTGCAAAATGAAAAAAAGACTAAGCTTTCCCCTAGAGACTCAGCCTCTTAATGACCTCCCACCTCCACCCAGAATCCTCTGTCTCTGTTTTCCCATCTCTCTTTCCTACCACTAGCTCTCAAAACTGCTCGTTAAAAAATCTTGCTATCTTAATTTATTCTAAAATATAAATAAATCATAGCAGTTAATCTTCTTATGGACCTTGAATCTTAACATGGATCAAAACTTTATACCCAATACATGAAATTCAAACATGAAACGGCAATAATTTTAAATGGGAATAACTTTGTTAAATTTCCACTCTGTCACCTACATTACACCAGTCTTTTCACACTATGTTCCAGTGACTATCCTTTTCCTACCAACAGATTTTAAATACAAGCCACCGCTGATTTGTTCAACCTCATCAGCCATCTCTTCCTCCTTCCACTTTAAATACAACAAGTCTGTACTACTTCAAATTCTCTGAAAATATCCTATTCTCAAGATCAGCTGCATAGTTTTAGGGGCCCAGTAAAATATAAAACCACAGGGTCCTTTGATGAAAATGTAAGAAAGAATTTCAAGACAGCGCCAGCAGAGCATTCACCCAAGCACGGAGCCTTCTGAGCGTGGGGCCCTGTGTGAGCACAGGTCCCAGGCCCATGAAGGGGCCCTGACAATTCTAACATGTTAGCTCCTAAGTCCCTTGGCAGTTGTCTTAGGGCAATACAAAGAAACCAGTCAAAAATGTTTATTTCCTTTTCCTCTGAATTAGTATCTTTAGATTTGTTGAATTTCAAATGCAGGAAAGCACTTGAGTTTCACCATGCATTGGTTCATTTTCCAAGAAGACTCTTGCATAGGCAGAGAGTGCAACATATCACCTTGACCTTGGCACAACTTATTTTCCTTATGCCACTGCTACACTTTCTCCCTCTGTGGTACCTTTGCAAAATACTGTTCCCTCCTCTCGAAATGCCAATTGCCTGTTGCTCGTGTGATAAACTCCCACTCAACCATCAGCTGCTCAGCCCAGGCTCCTCCTCCACTATGAGACCTTTCCCACATCCCAGAGCACAGGGAGGCACAGGGTCCACTCCTGCACTTCAGTCATCTGTTTACTGACACTTAATCTCTTTTGCATGAAGATCTTATTCACTAGGCTCTAAGCTATTCCAAGGCATCCATAGTGCTTTCATCTTTTTATCTGCAGAATCTAGCACAGTGCCTGGCCTGGAAGAGGGACTCAAAAATGCTTGTTAAATAAAAGGATGGGTGGTCATGCATTCTAACATTTTCCATTAATTCAAAAATAGTTTCTTGGAAGAAAAACATTTCTAAAGCCAAGGGATAGCTAAATGTGATTCAGTCTTATGAAATTCCTAGGCAAGGTTGTAAATGTACTTCTAGTTCCCACAAAGGTGGTACGCTGAACTCCTTGGTCTTGCAAACCTAATCTAAGAGGGCTTGACCCTCTCCACCCCAAGGTGTGTTCAGCCCTGCTCAGTGGAGTAATCTAACACATGGGAGTGTTTGAATCATCAAGAATGCTTTTCATAGGGGAGATTGGTTTCATATGGGAACTTTTATTCTTAATTCAAATATCCGAAATTGTTTGAGGTCTACAGTCAATTTTCCAGAGCTGATGATCTAGTCTGTGGTTGATTTAGGTCCTTTGCATCTCTTCCTCCTTCGTGACTTCTGACTATTCTCACTGTGGCTCTACCATGGGTGGGTGGGGAAATACCTTACGAGCTGAAATTCAAACCAATAAAGTCTGCTTTTTGTAAATTTATGGTTTATTTATTAATTTCATGTACTCAAGCTATCTTCATCCTGGCTGACACATAAAATTTGAGCATTGGCAGAATATCATATTTACTTATGTATTTTTCTCCAACTTGCATATACTATTCTGGTCACATTTTGAGAGAAAAATCTGGTGGTTTTTTTTTTTTATCTAAATAATCTTTGTATGTACCTTGTCCTTGAAGCAGCATCTGGTTGTGTTTTTTTCTGGTCAGGCCATGGAGAAAGGAAAGCTAGTTGTTCCTGACTTTTTCTTTAAATTTACTGCTTCTCAGTCTTTGTCTCTTTGCCTTTGTTTCCTTCTTTCATGAATCTGGTGGGCTTCACTCCCTCAAGGCACCACCAGCCCTGTGGGTCACTAATGAGCTGGGACAAGGGTGGACAGGTCCCGATCCAAATCTCAAAAAGCAAGAAAATCCTCCACAGGTTAGATCCATCTTCAGTTGTCCTGCTCTGAAAGCAAATCCCCGGACTGCCTAAACCAAGACACTAGGTATGGAGCAGCAGGAAACACATGAGCAAGCCAGGACTGAACCAGAAACCTGTGTCAATAACAAGACAACTGTGTCCATCTCTTGGTTAGTGATTTAGTTTGACTTTTACCTGTTCAGGTGGATTTCATATTCATTCCTTCACTCTGAGCTTTATCAACTAACTGCGTAATCCAAAATCCAGTAGTGTTTGTGTAGATACTTAATGTATTTAGGAACCTTACAAGTTGCTTTTCTAGACTTAGAATCTGGACTCTCAGGGTACAGAGGGAGTTTGGCAGATTATATTAAATTTGAATGTGCCCCACCACTGTCATGCCTGAGGTATATATTATCTTTGACTAAACACTATCAGCGATGGGAAATTAACTGCTGTCTAAGGTCACCCACTTAACTCTTGAACAGCTCCATTAGAAACATCTTCTCATAAACTAGATGTCAGCTAATGTCAACTTCCCCTTTCAGATTTAAATGAAATTGTTTTGAATTTTCATGTTTTATGAGGTAAGCCATTTAGCAACTCTTTCAATCTCTCTGTTAATTTTTGACATGTGGGCAGGAGGTTGTTTATAATTGTCCTGTCTGCCTCTGGCTAAGGCCAAATCACTCCGTTTATGGACAGACAACAAGTACCACCCTTTCATCTATGCCTGCTCTCCCTTCTGCTGTCATCTCTTCTTCCTATCGGGACACATCACTTGAGTCTATCTCGAACACAAGGCTGTGTAAGTGTGTGGGATGTACTATCAGAGGAGAATTGGTTCAATTGCTGGAGTTTACAGTGCAACAGCCAAACAAATTCTGATTAAATATTAGACATTCCTATTTGCAAAACTTCTCAGCCACTTCATCATCAATGGCCTTGCTTCTACTTCTCACCATGGTGCTTGACTCTTCTCTCCTTTTAACTCCTCACCTTTTCTGTCTAATGTTTTGCTTATATCCCAAATTCCAGTTAACTTCCTCTGTAAAGAAATTTGGTTTTGCTTTTGTCTTCTCTTGGACCTTGACCTTGGGGCCTTGGGGCTCACATGCATGACAGTTTATCAATGTGTTTTCCTGAAGACAGTCCACTTCCTGAAAGTCTTATGCCAGATGTTGCCCCATCCCCATGTGGTTACATAAAGCCCAGCTCTGATTCCCAACACTTCTATCCAGTTCTTTACAAATTGTTCTGTCTTACTCTGAAGTTATTACTGTGGATGGAAAGAACACAGGCTCTGGAATTATTATAATAGATCACAGTTTGAATCCCAGACCTACTACTCATGAGTTTTGTGACATGTATTAAGCTACCTTTTTGAAGGGACCATGTTTCTCAGCTCTGAAATGATGAGAATTATATTAGCTAAAGGATTTGTGTGAGAATTTGATTAAATAATACAGTGTCTGTCACATAATAGACACTCAACAGATTTTATTTCCTTTAGTTAAAATAAAATAAAGTGGAGACAAGATTTGAAATCTCTGAAGCAGACAAAGCCGTTTAAGCCACATAAGCAAAATTAAATCTAGCTTATTTCATGAACATAAGCACAACTCAACTTAGGTTGTTTCTTATAAATGCCTCTGATAATCATTAAAGAAGTTTAAATCATCTTCCTTCAATGGTATGAGATAATCTCTTTTCACCAATCCCCTGCTGTCTAGAAACCCCCAGTGTAATAAGCAATCATTATAAATGTTAAACTACTTTCTCATTTTAACTTTATAAGCCATCTTGTGACATCATGCTTCTGAGTTTCATACCACTTTTTGTTTGAAGTACTCCTCTTGGTGAACATTTTGTTTCTCATTTAATAAAATACTCATGTCAAGTGAAGCTCTCTAAATTTCCTTTAACACTTTCCTTGTCCCCCAGCCTCAATTTTTTAGCACTGTTGTGAGCAATTCCCCAGTCTGGTTCGATCTCATTTTGCTTTGACCTCTAACCCCTACCTATTTGATACCTTGGCTCTCCTGGGCATTTAATCTGGTCCCTGTTTTTGTCTCTGGTTTTGGCTTTCATTCCTCTATGCTCCCAATGTCTGGAACAACTTCATGTTCCCAAACACTCTTTCTCATCTCTGGGGTCTTGAAGTGCTACTTTCTACCTTTTCTGCATGTGCAGTTCCTACTCAGGTCTCACTTAAACGCCCCCCTCTCTTCCAGAAAACCATTCCACGTCTCTCAATACCAAATTGGATGTCACTACTGTCTGTTCCTCTAGTGCCCCATGCTTATCTTCACAACATCCTCCAGCACACTGTTCTGAAATCATTCATCACTTCGCTCCTCCACAGACTGTAAGCTTTCCGGGGCAGAGAGCGACTCATTATATTTTTATCCCTAAGCAGTGGCTTGTAGCAACCCTTCAAGAACGTTTGTAGTTGAATAAAGACACCCTGCCTTGCCTCCATGCCACATGACTGCTCACAGTCCTGACAGGACAGACAATAAACACCACCTTTTAGTCACTTAAAAATCATCTTCTTTCCCCCTTGCCATCACCCCTCACTAATCCCATGTACATTACCATAAGAATGTATTTCTCTGAGCAATAAAGAATTGCTAAAAAACAGAAAATATAAGATCTATACTTCGCTTATCTTTGATAGAAGAAGTTTAATATGGGTGAGGTCCCTGGAGTATAGTAAATGCAGGTCAAGACTAATAAACTGCAAAAACAGTCTGGTGAGTGAGAACCCAAATGCTCTAGTTAAAAAGCATTTGACAATTGCAGACAACTGTGGAAAGAAGGGAACATATTTAAAGAAACTGCTTGTGGAAAAAAACAAATTTCTGAACATAGGAGCGATGAGGGGGCTTTTATATTCATGCATAAAACATAATACATTATCTTTGCTGTACTCTATGGTCAACAAGTGCTTTGCATTTGCAGAAAACAAGGAAATTTCTCCTTCTGCTCCTCCCTTTCTTAGCCCATACGATCTAACTTGCAAAATAGCTTCAGAGATGATTGGTATGAAGTTATGGCTCACAGGTATAACTGAGCTTTCCTGCCTGAGATCACCATGAAGATGCAGGGAAACTTGTCAGAGATGACTGAGAGAAATACTGACTGTTCTCTCTCCTTTCTGGCATCTCACAAGTAGCCCCCTCAGTACCCCTGAAAATGATGCCATGATAGCTGTCACAACCCAAATCTCACTAGCACACAATATTTAAACATTTTAAATGAACAAACAAAATACCTTGGAACATATTCTGTTTTGGTGTTAAACAATGTTGTTTTACAGATATAACATTCCAAACATAAGCCCTTAAATGTAAAATGATAGTTATGATATTGATACTAAGTCAACATGATCATTTTTATGATTTCTTGACTGACTATATAGGTTATCTGAATCTCAAAACTAAGTCAGCCTCTGATGTGGTCAGAGCTCTAGGACGGAGGTTAACAGAGAACGCACCCCTGCCTGCTCAGCCAGGCAGATGGTTCCAGAATGCACACTTCATTCGAACTTGGGCATTCCTCTGGTGTGAAGAAACAGCTTTATGATTTCACTGGCATTTACATATCACAGAGGAATGCTAAGAGAAAGCATCATATTTGAGCTGCTGGAATGGACTGGTCTGTAAGCGGTTTTAGGCAAGTTATTTGTCTCTTTGAGGCTCAGATGCTCATTTGCACAAAAAGTATAAAAATGAATACTGGTATTAGTTAAAAAATAGATCTGGTTATTGTAACAAAAGTCAAAATAACTGCAGGAGCTTATTTCTCTCTCATGATATAGTCTGAATAACCAGTGCAGATCTGAGAGTGCAGCTCAGGCAGTTTTGGGACCATGCTCCTCAGATTCTGTTTTGCATCTTCAACACTCAGCTTTCATCTCAGGGCTAAACGATCTGTTCCCAACTCTTGCCTTCACACCCACATTCCAGCCAGTGGAAAAGGCGGGGGGCATAATCCTTCCCTTTTTAAGGACATAAACCACAATTTATTTACATCTCTTCTGTTCACATCCCATGGGCTAGCATGGAGTCACATGGAGACATCAATCTATAAGACCAACTAGAACATAGAGTCTTTAGCTGAGATGTCATGCACCCAGCCAAAATTAGGACTTGGCTTGCTAACAAAGAAAGAGAATATATACTCAAGCACAGCTAACAATCATCCTTAGGATTCTTTGTAATCTTCTGCTAAAATAATATTGGTAGAGCATTTGACACAAAGTCAATGTTCAATTTGTAGTAAACATGTGTGTGTTTTTTTGTAATAAGCAAAAATTAAATCAGGCAATTTGATCTCATTTGTGATAAAAAGACAAAAGAAAAGGTATGTGTAATTCTAAACAGAGATTCACAATGTGGGTCAGATTAAGAATAAGTGAGGGTCAGGGCCGGCTGAGTGGCGCGGTGGTTAAGCGCTGGGTTGGGAAGCCAGCGGCCCCGGTTCGGGTCCCACATATGAGGGCCAGTGACACTGCCCTCACCAAAAAAAAAAAAAAAATAAGTGAGGGTCAGACATAGAGGTAACTGTCATTGCATTGGTCACATGGCCCTACTTGATTTTAGGTAGTGAAGGCTTCATCCAGGAGCCCAGGCTTGGCTAGTTCCTCAGCCAGTACTAGCAATCTAATGGCTCTATGTTTAGAATCTGGAGTGTCTTGGGTGAGTCCATTACTTCCCTCCTTTAATGCCCAATTCATTTCCTTAGTTCACGTATCTGAGCTCCTGTTGCACTTCTTCCCTTTTTCCACTTGTCCAACCATATCTCATAATCAAGCCTACTCAAAACCTTACACAAGGCAATACCACCCCAAACCCTTGTATACGTCCTCAGATACACTGCTGTACCAGTATCATTAACTTTCATGCGGGGATTTCCCCACTAAGTTCCAAGAAAAGGACAGGGAAGAAAAGAGAAGTGGAGAGAAAAGGAGAGGAGAGGAGAGGAAAACAGAGGAGAGGAGAAGGAGGAGAGGAGAGACAATTAGAAACTGAGGCAGTAGGAAACTATGCCAGAGAGACAGATGGAAACCAAAATAACAAGAATACATAAGGCAGTGGGACTGTGCAGTAATAAGTGGTCACATGGCAGTGCTCCATAAACTCCAGATCACAATTACAGGAAAACGTATGACCCGTACAATATTGAGGGGAAGGGCAATGGGTAATGGGAAGGGTACCAGGGTGACTCATGCATCACAACATGCTGAAATGATTCTCACAGTCAGCAGGACATGCAACAAGTACATACCCACAAAGCTGAATGAAAAATTGCTGGACCATCTGGCAAAACAACTTTTCTAGTTAAGATATTTCACTGACAACTGGGAAAAGTTCTACTTAATCTATGGAGGGGTGCCCCTGTAGGTGTGTAAAGGAATAACATTTTACAATATGTGTCTGGGCTTTCTCTGTGAATATGCAGTAGTTTGACCAATTAAAACAGGACTCAAGATGAGAAATCTCACATACTAATAGATGAAGCAAGAATCTAACTGATTGAATGTGAGAAATTGTAGGAATCTTAGTGGCCACCCAAACACAATAAATATTTTATAGTTGAGAAAGCTATGTATGGACCTACCTAGCCCATGTGGTCAGATTATGGCAGAGCCAAAACTAAGACCTAAGTATTGGGAGCTCCTGGTCCAGTGATCCTTGTCAAGTACTTGCTGACATCAGAGGAATTTATTTTTCTGAAAAGAAAATATACCCTGTGGGAAATCATTCCTATGTTCTTAAAAACATTTTTATCAAAAAGGACAAGACATGAGATGGTAAAACAAATTCTAGGTGTATCAATAATGTCATCTAATCCAATCACATTCCTGAAGAGTTTGCAGAGTGACGAACAACTTGAAACAAACTTTTGGTACTGGCTGCAATTTTTGTAAGTGGCTTTAAAGGGAATGTTGAGGTGAAAAGCCCATGAAGTGCAAAGATTCAGAGGATATGGGCCATGTCACTGGTTGTCCTAGTTGTGCCATCTTGGGCAAGTTACATCACCTCTGTGGTTGGGCTTTGATTTCCTCCTCTGTAAGGGAAAAGATTGTACTACATCTTTGCTAGCTCTAAAATTCTCTTTTCCAGGGATCCTTACTCAAATGCCTACAGTAATAGTACACAACCTGAGGCAATGTGGCCTCCTGGGGACATTTGGCAATGTCCCAACCAGTTGTCACACAGAAGGGAAGGTGATACTGCTGCTGGCCTCTAGTGGGTAGAGGATAGTGATGCTACTAAATATGTAAAATTACCTAGGACAACCCCCAACAACAACAAAAAAATATCCAGCCCAAAAGGTCAACAGTGTTGAGACTGGAAAACACTAACTGAAAAGAACAAGATAATGATGAATTCATTTCATCCAACAATTGTCATGTTGCCTGATGTTCTTCTTCTTTTTTTTTCCCCAGAGAATCTAAGCATCTTGATTTTTAGGTAAAATATCCCAAATTTAAAATATAACAACAAATCAATTGTTTTTGTTTTTGTTTTACAAAACACTCAGGTGGTCAAATAAAACAGGGCTTCAGGACAAATCTTGTCTGCAAGCTGTCAATTTGTGAAATTTCATTCATACTGTCCAAATAATTAGTATAGTTTAGCTGAAAGTGCAGATTTTTTCATCTGTATCTGGTTATCTAAGCCAGAGTCAAGCAGGTCAAGGTTAATTCATGTGTGTGCTCACACACATTGGTGTGATATAGTGGGAGAAACACTAAAATGAGCTGTCCAGAGATGTTACCACTTACCATCTGTGCAACTTTGGGATAAGAATTGTTAAAGTCTCCAAATAGGGTCTCCATTTTCCAGGAGTGTATCAATATCCTTGCTGTCTACTTCTCCAAATTGTCAGAAAATAATAGTATCATGTTGCTGCAAAGAGCTTTAGAAATTGCCTAATACACAGTTATACCTAGAGAAGTGTTGTGATTTTGCCCTTGAACTCAGTCTGAGACAGAGCCGGGGCTTAAAATCCAGGTGTATTACTCCCTGTCCCAGGTTCTCTAAAGAAAGTGAGAGGAGGGAAAATGGTATGGGGAGAGTGCCAGATGTGTCTCCCTGACACACTCTTCCAGATGTGATCCACCCACGCTAGGTCTTCCAGATGTTCCTGAGAAGCACCAGATGTGATCCGTGGATCAAATGAGAGGGGATGTGCAAGTGCTCTGAAGACTGCAGACTCTTACCCTGACCCCAAATGCAAGGCTGGTATTAGTATTAATTTGTATCTGATGTATGACCACAGTCAACCATCTGGCCAACAGCAATGAAAGTGCCTGATGTTGGTTGCAAGAAAACCAGAGCCAGAGTTTAGGACAGACTCAGCATGGACACTTCAGCACTCCTAGAAAAATTCTGCAAAAGCAGATCAGGACCATCAGAGCTGTTACAATGCCACAAGGACAAAACGTGTAGTTAGCTTGACTTTATGTATTAATGAGAGCTAATGACATCAGAGACTAAATCTCCATGGCTAATTGTTGTTTACAAGCATCAAGAACTCCACCCCCTCATGTCTTCTCTAAGCACCTCCCATGATTCCCCCCTGAGGCTTTGTTCCCTTACCACCTCCTGCTGGGGTCTTGTCCCATGCCCTCTGCTTATCTAAGAGACTCATCTCCTGCCACAGAACTCCAGGGCTCCTTTGAGACTTGGTTTGATGCAGTGGACCATTCTGTTAATGCAGCCGGCTTTCCTGTGTGAGGCCAGGTCAGGGTTTGACCAGCATGGTCCGCTCTGATATGGGCCAAACCAACTGCTATCCTGCTATAGGGCTTTATGTTCTTAGAGTCGGTCCATCTTTCCTTAGCATGCTCATTGTGGATACATGAGTGAGGCCAGGGTTTCTGCATTAACATTCAGAGTTTTTTTTCTTTTTTCTTAAATATGTTCAATTAGTGCTAAAATGCCTCCCAGGTCCTCTGTGAACATTGCTACCAGTCATGCTGTCTCTGCAACGGGTGACACAGAACATGCTGCGGCTGCTGTCATGCCCTCGGCCGCTCCAGCTGGCTTTACACTTTTGAGTGTAATGATAGCATTTTCAGTTACTTACAGGATGTTGTTAGCAATACATATTTGCCTTAGAACCAGCGTGATGTGCTTACTTTTCTATTGATGGGACACTGGGCTTTTGGGAATGTGCCTACCACCCTTTTTTTTCTTTCTTTTTTTTCCTTTTTTCTTTTTTTTATTGGGGAACAGTGTGTTTCTCCAGGATCCATCAGCTCCAAGTCTAGTTGTTTCAATCTAGTTGTGGAGGGTACAAATCAGTGGCCCATGTAGGGATCGAACTGGCAACTTTGGTGTTATCAGCACTGTGCTCTAGCCAACTGAGCTAATCAGCTGCCCCTGCCACCCTTTCCTTAAAGCTAAGCTGAAGCTTTACCTCCCTTTTAGGCTTTCTAGCCAACATCATTCCCCTCTAATTTTCCTTAGTTCTTATGTCTGCACCATTCCGTGTTGCTTGTAGTCTCTCTCTTACTGTTTCTCATTCTTTGCTGTGTGATTTCAAGCTCCTGAAGATTCGCACACTCTTTGTTTACCTAATATAAATGATTAACCGAGCAAAACAATTGTTACTTCTTATATGAGTTGTATCCCCATTGTGTAGCCTAGTGGCTTATATCTGTGAGTCTCCTAATAAGAATTCATAGTTGTTGGAGACTATAAGGGTCTAGTATCCCTGTTAGAGTGATGAAGATTTTGAAACAATGAGATGCAGGAGGAGCAGAGATGAAGTCTGAGCTCTTAAAGGTGAAGTTGGAAAAGCGAGCTCAGGGTGAGAGCGGCAGAGCATGCTGGTGCTGCCCACGAGTGCAGTGCTGGGCTGGGTAGGCCTCCCCCGCCGTGGAAGGAAGCCTGCGGCATGCGGCGGTGGACACAGTTCTCAGTGGACAGCTCACTCTGAAGGGAAGAAGACAAGAGCTATTCATCTCAATTATATTTAGCTAAAATCTGAAAACCTGAAAATCCGTTTAGCTGGCTTGCGGCAGAGTGAGTAAAGGGGCAAAGAGAAACTAGGAGTTAGATCCCTATGTTCCCACCATATGGAAGGCTACACGAGAAGTGGGTGAGACTTATCTCCTCTTAACAATTAGTTTTAAAAGATGGTAAGGTAATATCTAAGATTTTTTTTTTCAAATATCTTTATCAAATTCTGAAAGTACCACACCTTCAAACTTGGATCAAATTCCAACATAATCTTCCGATACTACCTGTCCCTCTTGACAAAGTAAAAGCAAAGACTGATTTTATAACATCACAAAATGATCATTTTACTAAGGATTAATACACTAAAATTTCTTCATTTAACTGGAATAAATCATTTCTTCAGTGGCTGTATGAGTATGGCCTACCTACAATTCATCCACTGTCCAGAGACTAAAAAAGGACATAGCGGAGGAATGGCTCAGAACTAAAGCCTGCCCACCCCCCAAAGACTGGTAAGAAGGATGACAGCTGTTTAATAGCTTACTTAGGCCAATTCAGGGGATAAATCCAAAGCTGTGACCAGAACTTCTTGAGGTTAAGGGAGCAGTGTAACAAAGTTTGTAGCTTAGGTCTTTCTTAATCTTTTTATGTTTTTAAAAAAGGCTTTAATTTTTGAAAAGCAGTTTTAAGTGCCCAGTAAAATTCAGAGGAAGACACAAAGGTGCCTCATATAGCCCCTGCCCCCGCCAGCCTCCCTCATTATCAACACCCCTTAAGCAGAGTGGGACATTTGTTACAATCAGTGAGCCTATATGAATTCGTCATAATCATGAATATCCAGTTTACACTAGGGTTCACTCTTTTGTTGTATATTCTATGGGTTTGGACAAATATATCCATCACTATGATATACAGAATATTATCACTGCCCTAAAATCCTCTGTACTCAGCCTATTCGTGCTTCTCCCCTCCAACCTCTAGCAATCATTCATCTTTTCACTGTCTCTATACTTTTGCCTTTTCCAGAATGCCACATAGTTGGAATTATAAAGTAGATAGCCTTTTCAGATTGACTTCTTTCACTTACTAATATGCATTTAAATTTCTTCATGTCTTTTCATGGTTTGATAGCTCATTTCGGGGCCGCTGGCTTCCCAAGCCAGCGCTTAACCACCGTGCCACTCGGCCGGCCCTCTGAAGGGCATTTTGGTTGCTTCCAAGTTTTGACAATTAAGTATAAAGTTGCTATTAATATCTGACTGCAGGTCTTTGTGTGGACATATGTTTTCAACTCTGTTGCATAGATATCAAGGAGCACAAGAGCTGGACCTTATGGTAAATGTATGTTTACTTTTGTAAGAAACCACCAAATTGTCTTCCAAAATGGCTATGCCATTTTGCATTCCCACCAGCAGTGAATGCGAGTTCCTGTTGTTCCACATCTTCGTCAACATTTGGTGGTGTTCCAAATTTTGGCCATTATAGCAGTTATGTGGTAGTAACTCATTGTTGTTTTAATATGCATGATGACATATGATGTGAAGCAACTTTTCATATGCTGATTTTCCATCTGCATAATCTTGTTTGGTGAGTTGTCATTGGCCCATTTTTAATTAGGTTGTTTTCTTATTGCCGAGTTTTAAGTGTTCTTTATATATTTTGGAGAAGAGCCTTTTATCAGATGTATCTTTTGCAATTTTTTTCTCTCCCAATCCATGGCTTGTTTTCCCATTTTTCTAGACATTTTTTTTTTTAAAGCAGAAGCTTTCAGTTTTAATGAATTCTAGCCTATTATTTCTTTAATGGATTGTGCCAGAGGTGATATATCCAAAAAGTCATTGCCATACCCAAAGTCATGTAGGTTTTCTCCTATGTTATTTTCTAGGAGTTTTATAGTTCTGCATGTTAAATTTAGGTCTATGATCCATTTGAGTTAACTTTTGTGAAGGGGATAAGGTCTGTAACGTGATTTTTTTTTTTTTTTTGCATGTAGTTGTCCAGTTGTTCCAGCACCATTTGTTGAAAAGACTGTCTTTTTTCAATTGTTCACCTTTGCTTCTTTGTCATAGATCAGTTGAGTATATTTAAAAGGGTCTATTTATGGGTTCTTGATCTGTCTATTTTTTTTATCAACACCCCAGTTTTTGTTATTATAGCTTTATAATAAATCTTAATGTCTGGGCGCAGTTTTCTACCTTTGCTCTCTCCATCAATATCCTGTTGGCCAGTCTGGTTTTTTGTCTTTTCATATAATCTTTAGAATCAGATTGTCAACATCCACAAATTAACTTGCTGGGATTTTGATTGAGAATGTGTTGAATCTATAGATCTTGGGAAGAACTGACATCTTGACAACATTGAATCTTCCCATTCATGAACATGGAACATATTTCCATTTATTTCATTTTTCTTTGATATCTTTCATTAGAGTTTTTTGGTTTTCCTCATACAGATCTAATACATACTTTGTTAAATTTATATTAAGCATTTTATTTTGAGGGGTGCTAATGTAAATTATACTCTGATTTAATTTCAAATTCCAATTGTTGGTTGATGCTGTGTAGAAAAGGGATTTGCTTTGTATATTAACCTTGTATCCTGCAATCTTGTTGTAATTGCTTTCAAATTATTCACATAGACAATTGTGTCATTTGTGAACAAAGTCAATTTTATGTCTTCTTTCTCAATCTAAACACTGCCTCTTTCTTTTTCCTGCCTTATTATATTAGCAAGGACTTCAAGTACAATGTTGAAAAAGAGTGTTTGACCGGAGACATCCTTACCTTATACTTGATCTTAGCTAGAAAATTTTGTTTGTTTGTTTTTTGTTTGTTTTGTTTTTGAGGGCAGTGTCCCTGGCCCTCATATGTGGCATCGAACCGGGGTCACTGGCTTCCCAAGCCAGCTCTTAACCACTGCGCCACTCAGCCGGCCCCTTAGCTAGAAAATTTTGAGTTTTTCACCATTAAGTGTGATGACAGCTATAGGATTTTCTGTTGATGTTTTTTATCAAATTGAAGTTTTACTCTACACCTACTTGGCTGATTCTTTTTGTAATCATAAATGGGTGTTGAATTTTGTCAATGTTTTTTTGCATCTATTGATATGATCAATGTCGATACCATCAGTATTCTATGGCTGTGATGATTATATTAAATGATTTTTGACTGTTGACTGTACTAAGCTTGCATGCCTGGGATAAATCTCACTTTGTTGTGTAATTATTTACACACTGTTGAATTTTATTTGCAATTATGTTCATGATAGATATTGGTATGTAGTTTTCCTGCAATGTTTTTTTCTGGTTTTGGTGTTAGAATAATGTTGACCTCATAGAATGAATTAGGAAGTATTCCTTCTGCTTCTATCCTATGAGATTATAGAGAACTGATATAATTTCTATTTGAAATGGTTGGTAGAATTCACCAGTGAACCCACTGGGTTATTAATTATTGATTCACTTTTTAAATATATATAGGTCTATTCAGATTGTCTATTTCTTTTTTATGAGTTTTGGCAAATTGTGTCTTTCAGGAAATTGGTCCATTTCATCTAGGTTGCCACATGTGTGGACATAGAGTTGTTCATAGTGTTCCTTTATTATCTTTTTAATATCCATAGGATCTGTAGTGTTGTTCCCTCTTTCATTTTTGATATTAGCAATCTGTGTTCTCTTGATTTCTTAGTTAGCCTAACTAGAGGTTTATTGATTTTACTGATCTTTTCCAATACCCATCTTTTAATTTCATTGATATTCTTTATTAATATTCTGTTTTTTAATTTCATTGATTTCTGCTCTATTCATTATTTCTTTTCTTCTGTTTCCTTTGAATTTGCTTTTCTTTTCCTAGTTTCCTAAGATGCGACTTAGATTATTAATTTTATATCTTTATTTTTTTAAATATATGAATTAAATGCTATAAATTCCCTTCTAAGCCCTGCATACACTGAATCTCACAAGTGTAACAAGTTGTGTTTCCTCTCTTATTCTTAGTAGTCCCAAGAATAAGCTTAGATTTTGGGAAATGGGATACTGGGCAAATGATTCCTGGGGTGATACTCCCTGTGGATAATGAGAGAACTTTACCAAACAGTGGGTGTTGATTTCAAAGAGTAGAGGAGTAAAGAAAGGCATTATAACTTGGAGAGAAAAGTAGAGCTGGACAGAAGAACTGGGATGGCTATGTTATACTGCCTGTGAAGAATTAATTTCTTTGGATTTTTTTTTTTTTTACTACAGAAATATTAAATGGGTGGGTAAATTTTTCCCAATACATATCACAATTCTCTTTTGTTTTCTTTAGTGCTTAAGAACAGCCATCAACACCTTTATAGCTTTATAACTTGCCAGTAAAGACAGAAATGAGACAAAATTAAAAATAAAACTACCACATGATAATCTAGAAATTCCACCTCTGGGCATGTATCCAAAAGAATTGGAACCAGGATCTCAAAGAGATACTCACACCCCCATGTTCATTGCAGCGTTATTCACAATAGCCAAGATATGGAAACAACCTGTGTCCATTGACAGATGATGGATAAGTAAAAATGTAATATATATGGAGGACTTTATGTTAAGTGAAATAAGCCAGACACAGAAAAATAATTACTGTAAAATCTCACTTATATGTGGAAGCTAAAATAGTCAAACTCATAGAAGCAGAGGGCATAATGGTCATGGCCTAGGGTTAGGGGACGGTGATATCGTGTGGTAGTCAAAGGGTAAAGTTTTGGTAATGCTGATAAGTTCTGGAGATCTATTATACAGCACAGTGCCTATAGCTAATAATACTGTATTGTACACTTAAAATTTTCTAAGAGTGTAGCTCTTATGTTAACTGTTCTTACCATGAACTTATAACAATATCATTCATGATAAACAATATAATCATATTATTTATATTGATTATATTTTATGACTATATTAATTATTATAATATAATGAATACAAATAATAATATATTACTATTATTATTATAAAGGGAGAGTGAGGTGATGGCCTTGATAGCAGTGATTGTGTCACGGGTATGCATACTTATCCCCAAATGCATCAAATTGTATATATTAAATATGTCCAGCTTTTTATATGTCAATCATACCTTTATATAGTGGTTTTCAAAGAAAGCCAAACCTACAGAAATGACAAAATTGGGCCAGCTGAGTGGCTCAGCTGGTTAAGAGCTCGCTCAAGAGTGTGAGCTGAGCTCTGAGCAACAGCAGTTCGATGCCCAGCCCGAGCTGAGCTGCTGCTGAGCTGCCAACAGGTGGCAGGATGACTCAGCTTAAAAAAAAAAAAAGTTAGACAGAAATGACAAAACTATCAATAGAATTGAGGCCCATCCTATGTTCAACCACTACCCTTTTGACCGTGTCTGTTCTACAGAACCCTTTGAAGAGGTGGCAGTGACACACGGAGGAGGAGAGGGAAGTCACATGTGAGTCACAATCAGTAATAATTCAGAAACAAATACATATTTAAGTCATCCCTTTTGTTTTCCAAATATATCATGGGGAGGTGACTCTTAACCTGACCCTTGGGTTAACAATGGAAAAGGCACAGCTACCTTCAATTATCTATTTTCTTTATACATTACAGAAAGAGCCATTCCATTACATCTGCATATTTTTAAATAAACAAATATAGGTACTGACCATCAGACCAAGTGAGGGATCCTCTATGACTCTTTAATCACAGCATATTGTAGAGATACTTCCTTTTTCTAATTTCTGTTTCTATAAATAATTTACCAAGTTGTGCAACATGCAGATGACACATGGAAATCAGAATTACAACTTTTATGTAGACCACAATTTTTGCCTGTAAATTGCCTCCAAATGGCTTGGAAAGAATACTGTTTTATGCTACTTTCAACCAAGAAGAGCTACCTGAAAGCATTTATACCTAATATTCAGCAGAACCTATTTCTGTGTTCATCACGCCATTCAGATGGACTGTATCAGCTAGTGCTTCTTAAGAAAAAATTCCACTGGGGTGTAGAAGAACTCAGAATTCTTGATGAAAAGGTAGAGAAAGAAAATACAAAAGCCAATGGTTTGGAAGAAATCTGGAGCATCCTAAAAGTCATTGTAATTAAAACACAGCAGTTTGCAATTACCCTAAAGGGGAAAAGAAATTATACGTAAGGCTCAAAAATACTAATGTGGTTACCCAAGGCCCTGCCACACTAATTAAAATTGACTCGGACAGATATGATATCCTCACATGGACTGAAAACTAGTTGGAAGGCTTAAAACAAAAGAAAATGCAATATAATTAGGTGGAAAAAGCAGTGGGTTTGGAGTGGCTGGTGTATGGTTGGTTCTGCTATTGACTAACCGATTGACCTTTGGCAATTCATGGAACTTCTCTGTGACTCAAATTTTGAAACTGCAAAACAGGATACTACCACTTAACCTTGGGTTAAAAGAATGTGTGTTAAGGTTATGTTCTGTTTTCAAATGTTGCGTCCACACCCTCTGCTTGCCTCTGTTTCTCTTCTCTCCACACAGTGGTAGACAACTTCCTGCCTAACTTCTCCACCAGCCACCGGCTTCATTTTTATTTTGATATGGAAATCCTTCACTAGCATAGCCTCCTAATTTACAAATTTTGATTTTTTAATATTTCTTAAAGCTAGTCTTCACCGTCATGTTTTTAAATTCATCCATTAGTATATTTATGTTCAGTGTTTCTTTACACTTCAAATTATGGAAAAAGGTATTCCTCTCATTTGCTTTTCAGTGACCATTGCATCTCCTGGACTCCTGTTAGCTAAACTTTATTGATTGTTCAAATTCTTGATATAAGTGAAATGGTCAAACATAAAGGGTCTGACGGTGGCATTCCACTGATAAAGTCATAGTCAACTCTATGATGGTTTAGAGATATTCCCATAATGGCCCAGGTACAATAATTGTAGCTATGTTTCAGCAGAAGTTCTCAAACTTTAGTGTAAAATGAACATTTCTGAAGACTTCCTCAGAAAATTCTGATCTGGAAAATTTAGGTACGGCCCCAGAAATCTGTGACTTTGATGGGCACCTCAGGTGATTGTGATGCAGGTGGCCCACAGGCTACCCCTCCAGAAATTCAACTAGCAATTATTTTGGCAATTCCAAGAGTACTCTGGAGTTTTGAATCCTTGTGGTTTAAAAAGAAATACCTTATAAAGAGAAATATTAGCCAAAGTATGTTTTACATTAAAAAATGTGGTGACATATGTCATCACAGTACAGACTTGAGTTTGGATGTTAGTTTGTTCACTTGATACCTGTGAGTCTTAGAGAAGTTGGTCTTACTTTCCTAATATGTAACACGATAATACCACTTGCCACACCAAGGCGGGATTGTAGGAATGAAAGATTTGCAAAGAAAAAAACTTAGTCATGAAAAGTAGTATAGAAACATTAATAATCACTTCTTTAGCATTGATAATTTCAAGAGCTAGATTACTCAACTAAATCAAACAAAGTTGAGGCCAGATTTTCCATAAATCCCTTTCTCCCATATAGTGTTTCCACCCACATAAAGTACGAAAGGTGTGTTTGTCAGCACTCAGTGGCACTCCTAGGTCAGAGGCAGGGTAAGGTGCAACCACAAAACAGCTATGTGACTGAATAACAGTTATCTGGCATTAACAGCAATTCAATAAAATCTGCATTTAATTTAGTACAAAGAACTGTTACTAAGTGTAAATAGAATGTAATGGCAAAAAAGAAATATTTTTTTCATATTGCACTAATTAATTTCAGACAACTCTGACCCATTCTACAAAAGAACAGAAAAACAAAAAGAAAGAAAGAAGAAAATTACCAGTTACAGACTGGCTGGAAGTGAATTATGTGATTTTCCTGTTATCTGGGTGCCATTTTTTATTCTCTTTAAGGTGGTGTACAATAGGCAACAACTATACTGATTAAAAATTTACTCTGTCTGTATTTTGGAATTTAGTGAAAGACCAGCTGTAGAATGTGGTGCCTTGTACGTTTCTCTCTCCTCTGCCCATTCAAATGTATTCACATATACATATATATGAGGTCTGACAATGAAGTTCGCAAACTCATCCTAAAAAAGTGCTACATACCTCATTGCTGAATATCACTATGGTCACCTTCCAAGTACTCCCCTTGGGAAGCTATGCACCCACGCCAGTGTCTAGTCCACCCTTCAAAGCAAATGTTGGAACTCTTTTTCTGGAATGGCCATCAGAACTGTCATCGTATTACCCTTGATGTTCTGAATGTCATCAAAATGTCTTCCTTTCAATATTTCCTTTATCTTTGGATAAGAACGAAGTCATTGGGGGCCAGATCAGGTGAGTAGGGAGGGTGTTCCAGTACAGTTATTTGTTTACTGGCTAAAAACTCCCTCACAGACAGTGCCGTGTGAGCTGGCGCATTATCATGATGCAAGAGGAATGAATTGTTGGCAAAAAGTTCAGGTTGTCTAACTTTTTCATGCAGCCTTTTCAGCACTTCCAAATAGTAACCTTGGTTCACTGTTTGTCCCGTTGGTAAAAATTCATAATGAATAATCCCTCTGATATCAAAAAAGGTTAGCACATCATTGCAACAAAGTTTGTGAAATTGTCAGACCTCGTATATTATATATACATATATTATACCTATATTGTTATAACATTCATACTGACTGAATGCATAATAATGCATAATGCATACACACAATATGTGTGTGGGGGTGCCTGCATCATTTTCAGATTAAGAAATTTTTTAGTAAGAGAAAAAGTTTTCAGTAAAATGTCCCTACATTGAATGGCTCACCATAACACAGGGAAGTACTTTTATAGCAATCCGAAGGCAAAAGCTTGTATCCTCATCATTTTTGTACCCCAGGTATCTTGTATAATGCCTACGAACATTAGACACTAAACAATATTCACTGTTGCTGATGTGATATTCTTTGGAACAATAGGATCTAGGTAGGTCGCAGTGAGATTCTTAAGGAAGTGATAATGCAAACAGGCCAAGATTTTCTCCTGAGTTTTGTTTTATCTTGTCTAGTTATATTAAGATACATCAGATTATACTGCAGTAATAGAAATAGAAAACGCCCAGATCTCAAATGACTTACACACACAAAAGGCTTATTTCTCACTCAACTGAGACCATTTGTAGATATAGGAGATCCTCTACCAAACCAACTGTCCTTCATGTGGCAACTCAGTGATGTAGGCTGTTTTGATCTTGCATCTCCTCAGTCTCAACACAAGGACTCTTCCACTATCACTCAGCAGGGGAGAGAGTTTAGGCTGGTGGGTATGGCAGCAGTAATTAAATGTCTGGTTTGGAGTGATACACATCAGTCTGATTACAGCCCACTAATAGTGTTGATACACGTAACTGCCATGGCCTAGGGAAATATAATCCATTCTATGACCCAGAAACAGAGAACAGGATAGGATAATATCTACCAGAAATATCTACCAGTTTAAATGGTTCACAAAGAACTATATAACAGAGTAAGCAAGTTTCTTTTAAGAAGGAGAACTCATAAGAAATAAATTGATGAAGGAGGTATTTAATCGTAAATAAAATTAACAGATCTTGGATGCTGATTATAAAGAATTCCACAATTTGAATATCTTTTTTAGAATCTAACCCAAGCTAACTTTAAAAATCAATGTGAATTTATTTTATCATAACTTTGAAATGCAATGCATCTAATATTTTAAAGAAATCTATCTTTTCTTGTCAATGTATAGCTGCATAAACAATCCTAAATAATAATAGAAACTGTGATGAGAGAAGGCCCAATGGGAAGCTGATTAAAATGCATTGTTCTGAGGCAAATCTTCATTTTGTCACTAAACATATGGCATTCAATCATTGGGAGTTTGGGTAAACAAATTTAATGTAATGTAATTATAATTTAAATTCATGCTATGCCAAAGCTTGACATATTGTGCCAGTGTTGTTTCTGGTCATCCCAAAATCTCTATAAAAGGGTTGCGAGAATTGAGATGATTCTCTGAGAGTACTTTACAATAGCTTTTCTCTGGGACTTTTTCAACCCTGGATCCCAAATGGATTTAAAAATTGACTAATCCCAAACCTGACATATAAAGCTGACACCAAGAATTTAGAACTAAATTGCTAACATAATTTATGATATTTAGTTTCTTCCTCAGTCACAGAGGTGTGATTAAACTTATTGGTCCAGCCATTGGAGTTGGCTAGAGATCCTTGAACAAGAAGAAAAAAACTGTATAAATTTATAAGAAATGGAAGCCAAGCTTAATTTTAATTTTTGTGTGAAGGAGTCTTTAATCATATAATTAATCTACTTGTTTGGATGCAATTTAGGATGGTTTGAAACACCATCTGCTACGGGAGAGCTCAAACGCATTACTTTCTGGGTGTACTAGACTAGGTAAAGTCTGAATTCCCCTCCAGACCGAGGATTTGATGTGTAGACAGAGCGTGCAATTTTGCAATCTGCCAAGCCAGAAGTGGATTTAATATTACATTCAGAACTGTACTCAAATTGTCAAAAAATGTTCAATAAAATAACATAGCAAATCAGACTCCATTAAACTAGTTGGCAAAGGTAGCATGACAAAATTGGAAAATAAAGCATATGGGACAGTGTTATTTACATGTTTTCAGGGCCTCCTCCCTGGGTGGCTCGCTATTTACAAGACAGCAGTTTCCACCCTTCCCCACTGCTTTAGGTTTGATATGAGGCCAAGTCCTCCATCTGACTTCATATGACTGTGGTCTACTTCAGATTAGTATGTCACCACTCTTCACAGCAGACAGAAATGCAGCCGACTGGGGGAAGAGGGGGGTGAAGGAGGAAGGGATTAAGGGCCTAAATGTTGAAGGTAAACATACCTGAGACAATCATAGCAGTGAAATATGGAGGTTGTGTGGCTGTCAGATGCTCACAGTTTAAGAAATTTTAGATAACAGTTGAAGGAAAGAGTATTTTAGAATTATCAGAATATTTGCTGCCATCAGAAAAAAAAAAAGTCATTCCATAAAGCCTGATTATGCACCTTCTGAAAATGTTTTACAGGATTCTTAGCCTTCTACTTAGAAACTAATGGGACATCTGGCTGTAAAATGGCAGATCATAAATGCTTTTCAAATAAATTATGGTTTAACAGGAGGGCAAAACCATTAATCAGAACAAACGAATCAATATAAAAAAGTATTTTGAAAACCCAAAACATATTTTATCAATACTAAAGGCATTTACAAAAATAATGATAATGGAACATTTGAAAATAAAGATGTAAATAGCAATTTATTTTTCTTTATGAATACAGAACATAAACTCTTAACTATGGGCCAGACATTATTTTAATGGCTTAACCTATATTAACTGGCTAACAACCTTATGATGTGAGTTCTACTGTCTTTCTGAAACTGAGGCAGGGAAGGTTAAATATTAGACTGGTATGTGACCTGAGACTTGAACACAACCTGGTTCCATCCTGTACAAACTGTGATAAATTATGCAAGGGAAAAACACATATCTACTCTGAGTAAACTTTTGCAATGGGAACACTATCATTTATTTCCAAATTACTTAGTATGTGATGTAATTTCTGATGTTAATCTCACTGGTGGCCTGTATCAATTTCAGTTAATAGGTAAAACTTGAGAAAAAGAGCTAGTGGTTCTTGGCTCTGTATTGTGCTCTATGACTAAGACGTAAAACAGAATTAAATTAAGTTATTCAGCCATTTCCATTTTCTTCTCTGAAAATATAAGGTTATAATGTTCACTACACCATCAAGTTATTGATTTGGACTGATGATTTCTCTTGAGAACTGGTTAGAGCTTGGGAGATCAGTCTTCTGGAAGAAGCTTTATTGCTATATTATATTAGCTAATACTGTTGTAGTTGATGTCTTGACTTTATATTCCAGTCACTTTCTTTACATTAACTAATAGAACTGCATGTTAAAGAGCAGTATGAGGCAGTATTGATTTGCTTGAGCTGTGAAACATAACTCTTTCCCCACTAGGAAAACAATAGCAATGAAATGGAATTTGGCTCAAAAGAGAAATGATTTTCCTACAACTTTGCCCCATCTGCATAAACCCTGATACTTCAATAAACCATAGGCTTCCATGCAGGCTATGGTGATGCACCACTCAGTCTAAGCTGGTTGCCATGAGGCTGTGCCTGGAGCTTGTGCTGAGAAAGATCATCAGTATCTTTTTTTTTTTTTTTTTTTTTTTTTTTAAGATTTTATTGGGAAATTGAGGGAGGGGAACAGCGTTGGGGAATCGGGAAAGGGGACCAGACAAGTTGCTGTCTTTTTGTTCTTCAGTCTAGTTGCGGAGGACTATGCTTCACTGGCCCATGTTGGAATCGTCATTGCGCTCTTCCCGGATGAGGCAGATCTGTCGCCGGCTTCTGGATGGTCGCTCACCACGGCTATTGGCAGCTCACGCTGGCTGCCGGCCACTCATTGTAGCCTTGGCAGCCCACTGCAGCAGGGGCTGCAGCCTACACCATCACCAGGTGCAACCCAGCTCCAGGTGGAGCTGTTGTTAGCTGTAGAGGGCAGTGTCACTGGCCCTCATTGTGGGATCCGAACTGGGGCCACTGGCATCTCCAAACCAGCTCTTAACCAATACGCCACTCGGCCAGCCCAGCATCTTTTGCTGGGAGATATAATAATGCAAACATGAATCCCAATAGAATGAATAGCTAGGTGAAATAAAATAGGTGACTGGAGACGGCAAAGGGGACCATTTCCCTTCTGAATGCATGTGCTTTGGCATCAGGAAGACCTGGTTGAGTGCCCAGCTTCACCCCTTTAAGAGCAGTGATCACAAGTGAGTTACTGAACCTCTCTAAAGCTTTCGTTTCTTCTTTAAAAGGACCACTGAATGCATTAACTAGTTGTAATCCATCTAGCACAATGCAGGACAGAATAGGAGCTCAATAAACTGTTCTTAAATCAAAAGCTACTTCTCACCAAATTCAATGTTGGTAGAAGGGGTGTAAAATATAATAGTTTTGAAGACTCATAACTAATTAGACATTACTTTTCATTAACCAAAAATCCATTTTAGAAGTCTAAATCCTCATTCAGTTTCTGAATAATGAACAATTTGAATTTTTCTGAATTCATGAGGTTATTCAATTTCTGCTTAATTTTTAAAAATTGTCATATTGATTACCTAGGCAACTCTCAAGAGCAAACCAACACTGAATCCATAGTATTTCCTCAAATTTAGGAAACGCATTCTGGATTTTGAGGTTAATTTAGGCCAAAGATCAGAAAAATCCCTTCTTGTTGAAGGCACTAACGTAGAATTGTGCCTAGCTCCAAGAGTCATACATTAGTCAGATGGGTTTTTCAGGAAGGTTTCTTTTACTCTTATGATAAAATAAAATATCTACAGCACTGGTTTCTCAGCCTTCTGCTGGTGAGATACGTTTCCTTCAAGTTTCACATGCATTTGTACTCATGACGGGCTTACTCCCCACATAAATCTTAAGGTGGGTAGAAGGAAACAAATTTGTGTTCAAGATCATAGGAAATAACTTGGTTACAGCTTCTCCCCTGGCAAAGGAATTTTTAATACTGTCTCCAATATGGAGGCTACTGGTCACATGTGCCTACATACATTTGAATTAAATAAAATTAAATAAAGTTTAGTTTCTTCAGTTACACTAGCCACATTTCAAGTGTTCAATAGTCACATATAGCTTATGGCTGCCATATGAGATGACACCTATATAGAAAGTTTCCATCATCTCTGAAAGGTCTATCAGTAAGTACTGCTAAATGCCTGACAGTAAAGGTATCCAATTACAATTTTTATTTCTCACTGAGCACACTTAGATACAGGCTTCCTCTTATTTTCTCTTATTCTTTAAGAGAAAGATGTATGCAGAAATACTCATAGCATAAAATATATGACTGAAGACCATTTCATACCTTTACTCCTACTCCTTTTTTTGACTTATTTCATAGGAATGGAATCGTTCCAACCTCATGGTCCCATGTGGGCCCCACACTCCAATGGCCATCTGACAGTGATCTAGCTTGTTAAAGCAAGCTGATTGCCCAAGTGTTACCTGACACATTCCACCTCTCAAGTATTTCTATTAGTCAATTGAATATACAGCAAAACCTTGGATTGTGAGTAGCTTGGTTTGTGAGTGTTCTGTAAGACGAGCAAACATTTCTAATACATTTTAACTTGGTAAATGAGTGATGCCTTGCAATGCGAGTAGTTTGTTTCTGAAATGAATTATGCTTGCAAACCAAGGTATTATTACACAATAATTAGAACAGCTATTCAGAAAACGACAGGCTGGAACTGTTATCAGTAGGCAATGAGATGGCCCTTTTCTTTCCTACTGCTCCTATTTAGAATCTCTTGGACTTTGCTATTCCCCCTCCTTCACAACCCCATCCCCATCTTATTTATACTTCCTACCTTGTTATTTGCCAGTGTTCACCATAATGGCAGGATTGATGGTACCACAATGGCAGAGAGAGAATAAATTTCTATGAGGGCTGAAAAGCCCTGTCTCTCCTCCTTAGAAGTTGGCTAACAAAGGCTGTGAAAACATTGGGTCCTTCCTACCCCAAGTCAGGGCTATTCCTTCATTACCTATACTTAGGTCTGTTTATTCTACTCTCTAACTCAGTCAGAAAGTGCCCAATAGCCTGAAGCTTCATATTCTTTTGTGGTATATACAATTCTGTATGAAAAGATTCACCAGTTGTTCAATGGCTGGGGAAAATAAGCGGTAGCTTTTTTATTTCCACTTTTCCCACTATCATTAAAAGAACTTCTAACCAGTCTTGAACGGATTATCTAAGAGACTGTGGATATGTAGGAGGTACCCTGGTTTGAAAAGTAAAAGAAGCAGGCAGTTCAAACTTGAAGCCACATAGAAGAAAAGTGGGTAAAAAAGGAGCCAACTGACTCCCAAAAGGTGATACACAAGCCCATGGGAGATTTGCAGGTCTCTTAGCCACTCATTTACCAACTGCCTCCTTTTCTTTAACTTGGTCATACTTGCACCATCAGCGTTTGATCCTTTTAGCACCCCTGCCCCAATGACAGAACCCACCATCAACGATAACTTGAATCTATTTCTACCACACTGTGTGTGTTCTTAGCATCCAAAGTGAAATTGTGAGTGCGTTTTCCCAGACATTAGTTAGTTCATTAAATTTAGGTCTTAGGCAATCATTAGCTGTCACGTAGAGAACTCATTGTTTAGCAGAAAAAGTAGAAGCAAGGGATGACTTAGGAGACTATTGCAAAAGCCTAGGTAAGAGATGATAAAGGCTTTGGTTAGGGAGGTAGTAGCAAGGATAAATGGAAAAAGGTAGACGGATTCAAGACAAATATTGGAGTAAAGCTGGTGGGACTGAATTTGAAGTAAGGAATGAGGGGGGATAAAAAGAAATGAAGAGGGATGATACTGACATTCACTGAGATGGAAATGTCAAGAAGCCAGACAAGACCTCTGGGTGGCAGAGGTGGCATGATGAGGAGAACATTGTTTTTTGTTAAGTACCACATCTAAGTGGAAATATTAAGTAGGCGGCTGAATATACTCTGGACTTACAAAAAGAGAACTGGGCTAGAGATACAAATTTAGTGCTCTTTAGCATATGGGGAGTACATAAAGCCACAGAATCAGATGAAATCATATAGAGAGAATAAAAAAATGATGGCATTGGACCTGTCCCATTTAAGCTTAAGGTCTATATAACACCGCATTATTAGTGATACAGCATTTGTAGGTTTTCTTCTTGGTAGACTACTTATGTGTAATAGAAAATATGCATCTCAAATAAGGAACAGAGATAAAACACATTCTGAACACCGAATTCTTCAAATGGGAAACTGCCAGTGTAACAAGGTAGAATCCCTGTGACACTTTGAATTGTATTCATATAAAAGTGAACACCTCTTACTCTTCAATAACCAGTAGCTGGTTATTTATCTGGATTGCTTGGAAGCTACAGACCAGTTTTCCAAAAAATCTGATTTGATATTTCTACCTAGTTTACCTCATTTTATATAACTGCTACCCAAATGCCAGTTTTGATTTGATGCAAAGTATAAAAGTCTTTTCCCTGCTTTATGAGAAATACAGAGGAAATTGTAAGAAAAATAAAACATGTTGTTTAGCTATTTAAAAGACCATGAACAGGGCCGGCCGAGTGGCATGGTGGTTAAGCGCTGGCTTGGGACGCCAGCAGCCCCGGTTCGGTCCCACATATGAGGTCCAGTAACATTGCTCTCCAAAAAAAAAAAAAAAAAAAAAAAGACCATGAACATAAAAACATATTGGTTTGCCTGCAAATTATAACACAGAATGAATTTTAAAGAATAAATAACTCACTGAGACAATAACTAAAATTTTTACTAATTGAATCAGTTTAAAATTTCTATAGTTTAAATTAAACATTTACATTTTTGGCTGTTATGGAAAGCATTACAGAAAAAAATGTTTCATAAAAGGTAGTGCTTTCCACAGTACCCAGTGGTGGTTACTACTATTTTCAGAAAAGAATACCTACACAAAAGAGCAAGAGCTCAAAATTCATTTTTTATATCTATATATATATATATATCTATATATATCTATATATATATATATAGATAGAGAGAGAGAGAGAGAGAGAGAGAGAGAGAGAGAGAGAGAGAGAGAGATCTGGCCACAAGGAATTTTCTGTAATCTGTTTCAGTATCACAGTTGTGTTCAAGTCAGGGATTTGTACATTCTGTGGCTTCAATTTTTCCTTTTTTAATCAGCTTCCAGACTTCAGAGAACTAAATATTTCCCAGGGCTGAGTCAGGTTTTCCTACCTTTGAATGAGTGTGTTTCTTGATTTCTGTGTATATTAAAAAAAAAATACAAAACCAGTTTATATCAGTTATGAGTCAGAGGTGCATTTAAATACAATCAGATATTCTTTGACATCTTTTATCACCAGGACTCTCCCATCACATTGCTCTGGGAACATGGTTCCCTGCTCTGACCCACTTCCAAGCACCTCTCCTTTCTTCACCCATAATTACTAGACCCTTGAATCTCTTCCTCTTGATCACAAAATCCTACACATAGTGTCTTCTCCAAACTTTCATCCTCCTTCCTTGTTGTAACCCAAACCTGATGAGCCAGGATCAGGGAGTCTAATACCCGACAGTCCACTCAGCGGAAGACAGTTTCTTACTCTACAGCCAGGCAGCTCTTGACGTCATAAGAAATTATTTCCCATATAATTTTCCATATGTTCTTCCATACTTATACTCTTAGAGAATCTTCTAAATTTGGGTAGCATGTTTCTATCAATTTAGTAGCATTCTAGTAGCTATGATATAGTGATTTCATCATTCTAGTACCCTTCAGAAATGCAGAATTCATTTCAGAGTGTTCATGAGTTTTATTGATTCATAGAAGGCTGGTTACTGTCTTATGCGAGTTCTTTCTGAGAATTCAGTTTAAATGAGTTCTTATAGGACCTCCTTTAGAAACACAGCAGTTTTAGCTCATCCTGTAAATTAGCAGTCAGAATCTATTAGCTCAAAATTAGTTGATGTATTATATTACAGATGCAATGATTGATTGATTCATTCAATTGTTCATGAACTCACACTTACGGACTAGTCCGCACCACAGGCTAGGCACCATGAAATGCCTTCAGGCGACATTAAGCAGAAGAGATGTGGGCTCTTCCTTCAGGAGAAGATCGATATAAACAAATAAGATAAATTATTAATATAAACGCAAATTATTAATTATGAACAACAACACAAAATACTATTTAATTCACTAAGTACTTCATTGGAAAAGTCCAGAATGTCATGCCTGGGGTGGGTGGAGACGGAATATAATGGGATCAGCTTGTTGAGAATGGATGCTTCAGGGAAAAAGAAAACAAAACTGGGCGAGAGCAGAGATTTTACCAGTTCTTTTCCTCCTATTTACATATACTTGGTGCTTGGGTGTATGAAAATGTGTTTATTTTTCAATTATATAAAAGGAACAGTTTTTGTTTGGGCTGGTTTAAAAACATTCTGGCAGTCACAGCTGTGATTTCTCATATATTGTTTCTGCCCACTTACTACGATGCTGGTGGTGATGCCTACAATTTAGTGACCCATGGATTCAGAACAGATTGGTTTTCTGCTTCTTTAGTGGAGTGTTTGGAAACAGTCGAGTTTAGCTGATAGGTAAACAGTAGACTATGGGCTAAGTGCTTTGATTCAAGTCTCTTTTCCTCTTGGAGTTTTATAAGTGTTTTCTAAGTTCTTACATATGGCTGTGTGTTTTTTTCTTATTCAGGATTTATTATGCAAAGACTACCTATTCAATTCAGTGAATGAATAATTCTTTTGTTTTTATTGTTATGTAAAGCGTAGATAGCATTCTTTGACACAGCTCAGTTTAACTGTCAGATAAAAAACAACTTGTAATTATAGATACCCCACTTGGTGCTGAATAACACCAACCATAGGGACATTGTTCTGGTTTTGATTTCAAAGCAATCTTGAGCAAGACTCCTTTGAATTGGAACATGAGTCAGCATTTAGCAAAGCTGAGTTTAAACCTCTACTCCAGATTCTGAGTGACAAGAGAACTTCTAAATAGGGCACTGTTTGTTCATAGTTTTAGGTATCTGTGATTTACTTGGCTTTGTTAGACAATAGGGGCTTTGGTTCAGTTATATTTTTAACATTCCTTAAAATACATCAGAGTGTTCCCATTTGGGATGTGGATTAGTATGGTGGAGGAAATGAAGAACTTACAAGTGCCGAGTATCCAGGGATTATGTACTGGGCTCTGTGCTGGATTGCCTTGGTTAATATTTTTTTGGTTACACGTAATAGAAAGTGGCTCTGGCTAGCTTAAGGGGAAAAACTAAGTGGTGCTGGCATAGTAAAAGAATATTTGGGTATCTCAGAGAATCCAAGATTCAGGAAAGACAGGGATCAGGAGACTTCTGACCTTAGAAGTAGAGTTCATGGCTGTCTCCCAGGGGAAAGGAGCTGAAGTGAGTCACCATATGACAGGAGGTGCAGTTAGGGTCAGGTCTTCATCTGTTGATTAGTCAATCGAGGTCAGAGAGGCAAAAACGTATTGTGTAGCCAGTTGTTTGTGGGCCACCATACCTGTATTTTGTGGGCAATTCCCAGAGAAAAGGTAATTACTATGAACTGGTGGCCACACCGGCCAGGTCTACTACGTGAAGCATTTTATAAGCTTAATTTAATTTTCACAAAAAGCCTATAAAATCACTACTTGTACCTCACAAATGAGAAAAATTAGACTTAAATTGGTTAGGTAACTTGTCCAACATTTCACAATCAGAATGTGGCAGGGCTAGAATTCCAACTAGGTTTACAAAGCGGGGGCTAGTCTTCATCTTAATGTGATAAGGCTCCAGGGGAAAGAGACTTTGTGATATTTTCTCACGGAGAGAATATCAGGTCTCTCCACAGTACTAGAAAGAGTAAAACTGCATGTTGAAAACTCTGGGGTTGAATCCCAACTCCACCCAGTCACCACGGGCAAGTCAAGGTTTAAGCCTCTCTGCTAATAATTGTGGGTATATCATCTCCTTCACAGGGTTATTGAGATATGTGAAAATACTTGGCACAAAGCAGATACTCATTTTTTGGAAGGGGAAATAACTTTTCTATTAATGAACGCTCAAGCATGCTACTAAAAATGGAGTCACAGTTTGATAGTGACTATATCATTCAAAAAATCTAATGGCTTTCTTACTCTCAGCCTTTCAAGATGGTGCCTTATTCACGTAAACATAAAAGTATGAAATGCTACATAAAAAGAGTTAAGGAAATCATACAATAGGCAAAGAAAATTTTAGATACAAAACATTTGACTACTTTTCTTTGTGACTTTGGGCTCACATTTCAGAGAAAAACAATACTTAATCATCTAATTCTCTTAGTAAATACTACCTTAGATGGTCAATGACCTTTTGATAACCAGAGCAAAAACAGAATACAGTTCAGAATGTGGAAATCTATAACTTGAACATTTGAAATATACCAGCTAATTCAGTTTGGAATGATTAATGTATTTAAATAATGAATTCTAAACCCAGATGATTATTCTCAGTTATTTTTAAGGGAAGCTCTGTGGGGGTGAAAAAAAGCACCACAGCAACCTAAGAGTTTATTATTGTGCATGATGGGTGTTCTGCCAATACTCATAGATTGATTGGTATCAATTTGTTCCAAATTACTTCAGACAACAATTAGTCTATGTAAACAGCAAAGTTAGAACGCTAAATGGAAGAAACAAATCTTTCTGTGAAGGTAGGAGGTGTAAGATAGGTGTAGACTATTATATTCTCTTGATCTTTCTCTAGATCCAAGTTTCTATTATATTCTCTCGATCTTTCTCTGGATCCAAGTCTCTCTGGATATTAGTTACTGACCTTTTATGCTTCATTTTCATATAAATCATATTGGAGTAGCTTGTAAAATATCCTGTCATTTTAAATTTGATGACAAAGAGCCAAGTAGTTTTAAATGTGACTATAACATTGTTACTGGCTTTCTCCTGAATTAAAAGCCCTTCTACCCTTTTTACTATGCTGCATTTCAAGTAAGTGGCTTGCTTGCTTAATTTCTTATTTAAATGTGTAAGAGAAAACTAGTTATTCACATTTAAAGATTTTTAGTAAATAGTACTGTAAATATTTAGGAAGGCATATATTAAAAACATCATCATCCATGGATATTTAAGTTTGATTAAGAAAAAGAATTAATTTAGAAAAACAAAGGATAAAGAAATACAATATCCAAATAAGCTTTTGGAACTCTTTTTATTACACTGAGAAATCCCAGTAAAGTACAAAGCCCAGGAAAGTAGAAGCATTTCAAAAAAGAAGACAAATGTTTGGATGCATTTTAATGACAATATTTAGTTTTGATATTAAAAAAAACTCATTTCCCATTGAAGCATACTGTTCATGAATTGAATACATTCTAAAGTACTGGGAAAGAATTTCATATCTCTTATATTTGAACCAGAATTCATATAAATTGTTACATTATATCTCTTTCTAGAGATTAAGTTCATGGTGTGATTCATTTAAAACATGACTTTCTTGATTCACAGTGTCTTTGAAGAACTGAAATAGGAAATAAGCGTATATCACATACATAACCCTTTAATTGGAACATCAGATCAAAGTTGAGTTAATATAATAATTGTTAATATTTTCAATTGTTACCAATACAAATAGATCCCACTACAGAAAAGCAGTTTTGTAATATCAGAATGAGATGTTGAAATCCATGCTGTTTTTACCTTAAAATCAAATAAATGCTTGATTACATCCTAGAATCTTATCAAGAGTCACTGTGAGGCAATAAGTAAAGATCTTTACTACTTTTTCCAAATAAATAGGCCAACAAAAGCTATAAAGTTTACTTAATTAACTTTAGGTAATGTGGCAATTTTCAATGGCTTTTGGGTCACATAATACTTGTTGCTGCTGCTACTACTATTACTACCACTACCACCACCACCACCACCACCACCACCACCACCAAAATAGTAGTAAATGTAAAAGAAAAAAAATAAAAGAAGATAAATTAGATCTCTTGGTAGTTCTAAATATTGTTTTGGTTTATCCTTGAAGTGGAAATCAATTCTCCAAGGTTTGGAAAGAAAACAAAAACATGTTTATAATTCACAGCATGTATTTTAGAGGTCTAATGATTTATCAATTGCCAGTGTGGTTAGTTTGTCATGTTCTCTTTATTCAATGTCAACGGGTTCCGTAGCTATCAAAGCACTTAACTGTTTCTGAGCACAGGAGAGGAACAGTTCCAAACTGGACAGGCTTCTTTGGCGGATGACTTGATCAAGCTGTTGATTTTTTTTTTTTTAAGAGAGAGAAATAGAAAAAAAAAATACACTTAGTTGAGGATAAAGAATATTATGCCACTTAAGTCCACTAGAGAAACCTTTTCAGGTGATGATTTATAAAATAAAAAAGTGCTTTAAACTCAGAGACAATGTAATCACTATTTCTGGGCTATTATCTAAGATGAGATGATAATCATTACAATTTTATAGTTGATGTTAGTATTCAGTTACTGGAGAAATTAATCAGAGTAGTTAAAAATATATAAAATAGTAATTTAAAAAATATAAATTTGATCAGAGTAATTTAAAAAATATATAAAATATAAAATGCTAGTTCTTAATGAATATACAGATCAAACATCGACAGAGATCATATTAAAAAGAAAATAAGAAATACACAGTACAGAAAAACAGCATAATTACATTATACATAGGGTTTAGTAGGACAAAAGATAAAGGGAAGAAGAACAATTTTCTGAAATTAGAGAAATTTCTTGGGAAAAATGTACTTTAAGAAATATTTGATATTGTTGAAACTTATCTGACTTGGATTTCTGCTGAATTAGAGATTTTTTATTAGGATTGTTTTAATGTTTCAATAACAAATTAGTATAGTAAAGAAAGCAAGAGGTTTAATAATAAAAGTCATATATAATAAAGAACTTTCTGAATGGTAAGGATTATTGACTACATAAAGAAAAGATTCAAGTGCCGCAGCCATGTGTTACCCTGCTGATGATTACGATTCTGAGGTGGCATATGACCCCTATGCTTATCTAGGCAACTATGATATGCACACAGGAGATCCAAAGCGGGATCTGGCTTACAAATGTCAGTATGAACAGCAGACCTATCAGGTGATCCCCAAAGGGATCAAAAACTTATCCACTATTTCCACAAAACCCTCTCGGATTTAATCAAATCAAACCAGAAGGTCTATGAGCTGCAGGCCAGTTGAGTCTCCAGTGATGTCACCGACCAGAAAGTATACGAGATCCAGGACATCTATGAGAACAGCAGGTCAAAGCTGAAAGATTCTTCAAGAATACACTTAGCCGGAGGCTGAAGCCATTGCTCCACAGGTTGGTAACAAAGCTGTCTTCCTGATTTTGCACAACAAATTGTACAAATTGGACTACAGACACACATATGCCAAAGTCAGTGGGGAACTTCCTTGAAGTGGAGGTTTGAATCCTGTTACAACTACTGCAATCTCTTTAACTACATTCTTAATGCTGATGGTCCTGCTCCCCTTGAACTACCCAACCAGTGGCTCTGGGATATCACTGATGGTTCATCTATCAGTTTCAGTCATTTAGTCAGTATTGCTGTAAGATAGCCAAGAAGTCAGAAGAGGATATGACTTCCTTCTTTCCTTTCCTAAAATCTAGAATGTTCACAGTGTCCCCAATGTCCTTTACTCCCTGGTAGACAAGAGCAACATCAACTGGCAGTTGGAGGTGTACACACACGGAGGGGACCCTGAGACTGTGGCTGGGGAGTATGGACTGCACTTTCTCTACAAGAGACTTGGCTACTTTGGCCTGGTGGGGCTTCTGTGTCTGCCCTCCTTACTGGGGAATTACTACCAGGCCATCAAGGTGCTGGAGAATATCGAACTGAGTCAGAAGAGTATGTGCTCCGTGTGCCGAAGTGCCAGGTTGCCACATACTACTCTGCTGGTTTTACATACTTAATGATGCATCGCTACCAGGAAGCATCCGGGTCTTTGCCAGCATCCTCCTCAACATCCAGAGGACCAAGAGCAAGTTTCAGAGAACTACTTACAAGCATGAGATGATTAACAAGCAGAAGGAGCAGGTGCACGCGCTTTGGCCAGCGCCCTCACCCGGTAGCCCACGTGTACCGACAGAGCATGTCCCTCCAGCTTCGGGAGAAATATGGGGATACGCTGCTATGCAGGCAGAAAGGTAACCCGCAAGTCTATGAGGAACTTTTGAGCTATTCCTGCCCCAAATTCCTGTTGTCTGTAGTGCCCAACTACAACCGTGTGCACCCCAAATACCACAAGGAGCCCTTCTTGCAACAGCTCCAGGTGTTTTCTGATGAAGCACAGCAGCGGGCCCAGCTCTCAACCACCTGCAGCTTCCTTAGGCTCTACACCACCGTGCCCATGGCCAAGCTGGCCGGCTCCTGGACCTCACGGAGCAGGAGTGCCGGATCCAGCTCCTTGTCTTCAAACACAAAATGAAGAACTGGTGTGGACCAGCGGCATCTGTGCCCTGCATGGCGAATTCCAGTGAGCCTCTGAGGCTGACTTCTACCATTGATAAGGACAAGATCCACACCAGAGACACCAAGGTCACCAGGTGCTATGGGACTTCTTCATCTGACAGGTTCACACATTTGAGAAGCTTTGGACTCTGAAGAAGATGGGACCGAGACCCTAAGTACATTCACAGTGGTGTTAGTTAGGAATACACTTTGATGTTATTGGTGGGGAAGTATTTTTGCCACTGTGAAGCCTTTACCTAACTCAGTCATCAGCCGGTCAACTGATGTAGTTTATGTGAATCAGGGACTAAAATATTTTAAATAGGTATCAATAAAGGGTCTTCTTTGGAGCCAAGAGAAAAAAAAAAAAAAAAGAAAGAAAGAAAAGATTCTAACTCTTCTGCCCTAAGAAATTTGCCCATGGTGTAAAAATAACCAATGACAACACATTGCCTACATGTTACAGAACAATGAAAGAACTCAAAAGAAAGCCAAATAAAGTCCATTTCACAATATATGCCTGTCATGTTAATGTAAAAGCTGACATATTCTTCCCACAAGTTCCCACCAACATAAAAGAAAAACAAAAGACAAATCCAAACAAGAATTCTGTATTAAATCACACTTCTATAATCCATTGATATTCAAAATGACTGAAAAATTGAAAGATTAAAATTTTGAAGTATCCTCAGCATTAATAAAAAAAAGAATGCATTATACTATTAGTGAAATGTTCATGTAAAAGGATTGTATACCACTAACATTCCCTTAAATCCTAGTATTTTAGGATTTTAATATATGTACAGAAATAGGATTTCTGCTTATCCTTTTTCCTCATTTTTTTTCTTCTACTCTCAGATGATACCTTTAGGTGAATACATATTTATTGCTTACAAGTCTCTATTAAACCAGACAGTTCACTGTATTATAAACCCCAGGTGAGCAGAGATCTTGTCTGTCTTGCTGATTACTATATCCCAGCATCTAGAAGAGGGTCTGACACTTGTTAGACCCTCATAAAATATTTGCTGAGATTGAATGAATAAATATTTAACCCTAAAAGAGAAAAGCAATTACTAGAAAATGATAGACGCAGTTTCAATTCTGGAAGTGAAAATGTGTAACCTAATCTAAAAGATAGGTAGGGATTAAAGTTGAATTTTTAAAAGTTTTTTAAGTATATGTAAAACAGATTGAAATCTAAATATATGCAGTTTTTAAAATAATTTTGCACTTGTTCCAAATTCAAATAATACAGAAGAGTGTACTAACACCCAGCTCCAGTCCATTTCCAGGGGTTTCTGTCTACTTTCTGATGCTTTCAAGCATTTAAAGACAGGTCTTTTAAAATCTTTGGTCCAGATCTTATAATTGTTAACTATAGGAGGGTTAAATTAACACAATCAGTTCCACTGCCATTACTGGAAATTTTCCCTATCTTATTTTTAAGAAATGTCTTGACTATATTCCATGATTTATTTAGCCACACTCCCATTGATAGACATGTAAGTTTACTGCAATTTTGTCTTGTTTTTGAAGCACCAAAGAAATTTACAATCTGAGTACACTCCCTTCAAAAGATGTTACAGTTTCTCTTGCACAGATTCTACTATGTAGAATTTCCAGGTCATGAGATTTGCATATTGTAAATTGTGATAGATATTACCAAATTGCTTTCCACAATGAGAGTACCAATTTCTGAGTCCAATCTGCAGTGCAGAAAAGGACCAGTTTGCCCTGTTTTCTTTTATTCAATGTTGCATAGTTTTCCTTTAAAAGTTTATAATTATATATATATATATATATATATATATATATATATAATGGATATTTTATTATTCATTTTAAAATCGTTCAATTAATATACACTTGGCTTGTTCCTAAACTTTTGCTATTATAATCAATGCTATAATAAACATACTTCAGTACAGACCTCTGTATACTTATACTAGTATATCTTATAGAAATTGTTTGAGCCAAAGAATATGTCATCTCCTAAGTTACTTCTATAAATCAGGTTTCGATACACACATGAACCTGTCTTTGGGCTCCCTATTCTCTTCCCATAGACAATTCACCTATCCCTGCAGAAATATAATGCTGTCTTAATTACGACAGTTTTATAATAAATCTTAATACATCACGTATTAACAACCATATTACCAAGCATTCCATTAAATATTTCAGATGAATATCAATTAGTGAACATGTATAATAAAATTGAATTTAAAAAGGAAGTGATCAGACTAGAGACTATCTGATACCTTTTTTTTCATAAAGCACAAAAACCAAGCAAAGTTCAAAAGTATAATCCTTTGAGTTACATCAATAGGCAATCATTTCTAAGGCAAGGAAATTATGCAATCCAAACTGAAGATAGTTGTACCTGGAGTATTTGGAGGGTGGAGTCAGGCAGGTTGAGATATATAGGTTCATTTTGGAGGTGACTTCCTGGGTGTTTGTTTTACCACTATGTTTCATGACTTACATGTGTTAGCTAATAATGCATTCTATTAGAAGCCCCTTAGAACAAGCAGGAGTTCCATATAAACAATTTTGACTTAATATCTTAGAATTTATGAATGTTAGATAAAGGAAAAACTTCTCTCCTTTTGAGGGCATACAGCACAAACAATTTGTAACTACCTTTCAACCTGTGATTGTTGCTAAGTTAACAATAATCATCTGGATTTATGCATTCAGAATGAATATTTTTAAATTTTTAATAAAGCAAGGATATGTATAAGGACAAAAAAAACTTGACAGATTTTTACTTAAACATACCAAGCACTTTTGTCTTGCTTGGTTAGGAGTCACCCTGGAATTAGTGACTGTAAGATGATGGACATACTGGTTTTGGGTTTAGGTAGATGCAAGGCTCACTTTTTCATTTCTTTCACCATGCCTCCCCCGAAATGTCTTAATGCTAGAATCCATTTAATAAACAGGAGCTCAACGCTTTAAGAAGCAACAAGGTGACATGGATACTCTATGAGGAGTAAGATAAGTTGGGCCACAGCAGTGCTGAGCTTCCAATTTGGTGGGTCCTTCCTGGACATGGTGCTTCAGATCATGCCTGTGAGAGGGAACACTTGAGACCTTTCTCTTAGATGGTGAATTCCTCTCTCTAAAACAAGTATATCAAACTGATGTTCTTGGCGAATTCCTGAATTTCAACAGTTTCTGTTTTATTAGGCATGACTTTATTATCCTTTATTGAAGCAAGAAGAATTTTGGCAAAATAGTCAACTCTTTCTGCCCCTTGAAGAGTGGGGCTTAGTTCTGTATTTGTGGCTTTCATTTCAAAGTGAATCAAAGATTTGTATTCTGTGACTTCATGTTGACAGTATTATATCCAGAGTAGTGTGGCAAATATTTTTGGACATGGGGTTTACAACCTCTTTATAATAGTGTAGCTCTAACTGCTTTGTTTTCCCTTCCATTTCTGTTGCTTCAGCTGCTATTTAGCTCTTTTAGATATCTGAAAAAACCCTGGAAATTCTGAGGTGTCTGAAATAGACACCAGGGCTTTACAAGCCTCTTTTTCCCCCTCTTTGTTATCTCTGCAGTTTGCTGGTATACTGCTGAAAACAATTTAGAAGCATACTACTTGCTAAAAGTTAATGTTTATAAGCTTAAGGGGGAAAAAAAGAGTACACGACTTCCCTGTAATGCACTATTTTAGATATACCTTTGAATTAGTATTTCATGTTGTAGCAAAAGAAAAACAAAACAATTCTAGATATTAGCTTTCTTTTATTTCCTAGTCACCAAAACACAATATGAAGGATGGCGAATTGAAATTGGTCTGAAGAGCAAAATTTAACGTCAATTACGAACAAATAGGACTTATTTTAATGGGACTATTAAGCTTACTGTTTGCATCCCAGAAAATCTGATACATTGTTTTTGAATATATATATATATATATATATATATATATATATATATATATATATATTCAAATATATATATATATATTCAAAAAATATATATATATATTCAAAAACAACATATATATATTCAAAGTATATACATATATACATATAAAATATGCTTAGTACTAATTGTGATTTCAGTAGCTTTGGAGATTCTACCAACAAGATACACCAAGAGACATGAAAATATTAGGTTTACCTTTATCAATGTTACTTTTACAACCTACCCTCCTGCAAATTTTAAACTTAGGATTAAAAAGTTATCTAATTTTTCAAAAAAGCTAGAATGGGTACCTGGAAAACACACTCATAAAAATGACTCATAAATAAATGCTATCAGTTTAAATAATACGTTTTATGGATTCAGTTTTCACATTCACTAACAAGCTGTTTCATGGGTATGGAAGAAAGGTCAAGTGTGATCTGGAACTGTAATTACTCAGGCAGATTTTCCAGTTAACATCATCATATTGGGTAAAAAGGATTGTTTACCTTCTGATAAGAAATAAAAGTTCTTTAGTCTTTTATTTATTACAATGCTGCCTTTTTAACATTGCTATATGGATATGAATGCCTGTCTTTTTCTGACTTTATTATACCCCCCCACACACCACACTGAAGCTGTTGTTTTATTTACATGTTTGAGATTGAGACAACCAATTAATCAATTAGTCAATCAGTTGATCAATACAATAGTCAAAACTGCCCACTACTTGCATCATTGCTCTGAGGTGTGGGGGAAAAAAAGAAAAGAAAACTATACAATAATACCTTGTCCTTAAGAGATCTGTAGTCTTTTGAGAGAAACACGTGTAATAATTAAAGAACAATATGGGGGAGATCATAGTGGGAAAATCCACAGCAGAGAAAACCTCACAGAAGTGTAACTTGAACAGGCTGTTGGGGTAAAGAGCATTTCCTTAGAAAAAGAGGAACGGGATGTGGAAGAAATTCTAGGAAAGCAAATTAGCAGGAACAAAGACAGAGACATTCAAGGAGACACTGTTTAGAGACACTGAGGAAGGAGCGTTGAATCTAGTGGAGAAAGTCTGCTAGGAGTATTCACACATTCTTTCACCCAGTTAGTCAATATTTATTTAGTACTTACTCTGTGCCAGACACTGTTCTAGGCATTAGAAATCTAGTGGTGAACAAGACAATTCTTTGCTCTTATATAAATTACATTTAGTTTGAGGAGATAAACAAATTAATACTCTTCAGGTGGAGATCAATACTATAAAAAAATAACAAAGTAGGGTAAAGGATTTGACACAGACTGAGAGGATTTCTTTTGGGTAGGATGATTAGAGAAGACCACTTGGAGAAGGTGGCAATTAAGAGACTTGAAAAAAATGAGGGAGGAACGAACCATAAAAAAAAATCAGGAAAGAAAATTAAAGGCAGATGATATTGCAAGAGAAAAGTCCAAAATGTGGGTCAGACTTGTTTTGACTGAGGACTGGCAATAAATACAAGAATGGAGCAAAATGAGCAAGGAGTGGGGCTGGTAGGAAACAGGGTCAGAGAAGCACATGGTGGCCAGAGCACCATCGGTCACCATGGGTAGCCTGGACACTACGGGTCACAGGAAGAGAGTTTTCAGCAAGCGGTGACCATGTTTGAAAACTATCACACTTGTTAGTGGGAACAACAGATTGCAGGGATGCAAGAGTGGAAGAAGAAACCCAGTTAGGAAACTTTAGGTCGGGGAAATCCATAAAGTTAACCAGACTGCTGACCGTGGAGTCTTAACAGCAGGTCAGACTTGCTGAAGGATTAAAAGTATGGATGAAAGGAAAAGAGAAATAAAAGGTGATTCTTAGAATGATGGTGCCGTTTACTGAGATATGATGAACTGGAGTTGGAGTGAGTTGGCCAGAGGAAAATTAGAGTTTTGTTTTGGAAATGGTTAGTTTGTTTAATCCGATAAACTACGTCAGAGATATTGGATATGAGTCTGCAAATCAGGGGAGAAATCAGGGCTAGAGATACAAATTTATAAATCATCTGTATATACAAGGCGTTTAAAACATAGGTGAGCTTACCAAGGAAATGAATGTAGAGAAAAGAGAAAAGGTCAGAACGACTAAATTCTGGAGCTTTCTAAACCCATGGTCTGGCAAAGGAGCAGTTGGAATTATGAGGTCTGATGGATAATTTTTGTTATGGGTTCTATTGTGTCCCTCATAAAGATATGTTCAAGTCCCAACCCCTGAACTTGTGAATGTGACCTTATTTGTAAGCAGGGTCTTTGCAGATATAATTAATGCACATTGAGTTCATGTGGATTAGGGTGGCCTCATAAAGTGACACAGAAACACAAATGCAGGAAGAACACCATGTGAAGAAGGAGGCAACTATTGGAGATGTGTCTGGAAACCAAGGGATGCAAAAGACTGCCAGCCACCCCTAGAAACTGAAGAGAGGCATGGAACAGACAGACAGTGCACTACAGCCTCAGAGAGAGAGAGAGCATGGCCCTGCCGACACCTTGATTTTGGACTTCTAGCCTCTAGGACTGTGACAAAATACACTTCTATTGTTTTAAACCATCCAGTTTGTGGTACTTTGTTACAGCAGCCCGGAAAACTACTAACAAAGATTTTTCCTGATTGCTGAGGTCCTTATATACCAGGATAGTGTTTGCCACAATGTACAAAATATTGGGATGTCGGTAAAGTCATGACATATTTTTCTAAGTTTTTCGTTGCAAAAATGCATCACGACTTTTCCGACAACCCAATATTTCTAGGTAGCAGGTGTTTTGTTTAAAAATCAATCAATAAAAGGCTTTTTAGTCAAGTATGAATGTTTAGGAAATGCAGGATTAAAAGGCTTCTTTCCAACAGAACTTCTCAGTGCTGTTGTGCTACTAAGCACTATAAATTGCCAAAATGGCTATATAGTATAGATAATGTTTCTCAAACTTTAAACCTTGGAATCATGTGTACATGTGTGTATAAAGCATAATTTGGAAAATGCCCCACAAATCAATTTCTCTTGAGAACTGCTCTAGACTAAAAACAAATTGTAAATATAGGGAGAAAACTACATTGATTAGGTTTTCTTTTAATAATAAGTAGCCATGAAATTTTAATGGTAACTGCTTAGTCTAACATCTATATTTTATACTTGTGGAAAGCTGATGCTTTGAGTGGTTAAGAGACCAATTTCACAAACCTAACATTTCCTCCTAAAAAATACACTCCTTTGAAATGTATTTAAATGTATTAACCTGAGTCTATCTTTCCTTAAGAAACCTTACAATGTAACAAATAGATTCTATTGTCTCACTAAATTTTTGACAAGGAAAAGATGAGACATCCCTGGAGTACCAGCACTACAGCCAGAAAGGTGCTGAAAACTATTCTGGGTGAGACGATAGGACTACTTTTACTCTTGCTATATTCTTGCTATACACATGAAGAAAGTAGACTGCGGATCAATTTTAAGACTTAATATACAAACATATCTGTAATGGCCTAGCTCATTTTCTGAAACCATCACATAAGGGCAGATATACTTGAAGAAGAGCAAGTTATTCTTGAGTGGTGATTATTTTTATTGTAACTTTTAAACATTTTTCCTCTAAGTACCACCATCTTTACTTTTCTCCTGTATCCTCAAATTCTGCTTCTCATCATTTCACCCTAAGAAAATTTAGGCTTATCTGTAACATTACTAGTTGCATTTGTGGAGGTTCTATAGTATCTGGTACACTAATCATAAAGAGTTTCTCTTTTTAAAATAGTCTTTTCTTTGTATTTTCCAACAAGTACATTTGATTGCAAGAAGGATATATTGTATATAAAACTGAAATCTCCTCTCTGGGAATATAATTATGCCATTATTATAAATCATGCTGAAAGAGGCTTTGAACCAACTTTAGGATAATAGTGTTACATCAAATACACGTTTAGAATGACTCCGACCAAAAGACTCAATATAGACAGGGCAATAGTTTGAACTAAGGCAGTGCCAGTGGCCTCAACCTTTAACTTCAGAAAATGTAGGCTTCCCTAACTCTTTATCAGCATATTTACAGGTCATCACTCATGTCCCATGAAGACTTTCAATCCAGAGCTCGCATCTCCTTTTTGCTTTGAGAATACTTCTCAACTTTAAAGTATACTTCAAGCCTATCTGACTATCTAGTTTAAAAATGTCAACATATAAAGAAGTTCGTAATTTTCTAGCATGCACAAGATGAATTACAGATGCTCTTTTGGAGTGAATGAAAAACGGGTATAAAGCGTCTTAAACCCTATTGGCCACAACTTAAAAACCATGTTTTTATTTGCCTTGTTTTGTTTTAAGATGTCTTAGGATAAGTAAATTCTCTGCTTTTGAATCATCTAAAATAAGTTCTACATATTTGGGCAGTTCTGCCTTTTTATTCCAAACTACCATAGAATCCACTGGCAAATGGGAATTCTCATTTTTGCTCTTAACTAAATCATCTGGACAGAATAAACCAATATGTATTCCAGACTCTAACATGCAGGCACACCACCTTGGAATACAGTCTTATTCGATATTACAAGTTAAGTAACAGCAGTTGGCCAGGAAAGGATTCACTGTAGTTGTGAGTGAAGATTTTACTTTTATTTATCTGATAGCAGGCACTAGACTTTCTAGTATAAGCTTCCATATGTGAAGTTTAGTGAATTTGAAAAGAATTTTGGTAACTATAGCTTTACTCCCAATTCAGACAATTTTCAAAGAAACTCTAAAAATTTCCAAAACACTTAAAAAAAGAAAGCTTTAGATTTAGAGAAATTTTAGAAAAGTAAAGGTAGATGAAATTGTATAGTAGTGGCACAGAAATCCTATCTTAGGGCTGTGATCCAAGGGTTATATGTACCTACTAATAAGTTCCATATCCCACTTTCTAGAGTTCAATGGCAAGTAAAGAACTTATCTCAAATATAAGATGGATTGATTGTGACAAGGGAGACTAACTGATTTTGATGTGACATTACACATTAAGTATTTAATACAATTTGTTACATGCATCCAAACTATGAACAACCTTTTTTCTACATTATTGTTTCACGAGCTTATCTAATGCAAATATTACAATATGTAGAATGGCCTTTTGAAAATTAAATTAATATAAAGATTCCCCAACAAATATTGTTACACAACAAACTGTTCAAATAACACACACAAACTCTTGTATTTTTATCAATTTGACTTTTTTTTTTTTTTTTTGAGGGCAGTGTCACTGGCCCTCTTATGTGGGACCGAACCGGGACCGCTGGGTTCCCAAGCCAGCGCTTTAACCACCGCGCCACTCGGCTGGCCCCCCAATTTGGCTTTTAAAGATTTTAGCAATTCTATGTGTCGATCTAAGGAACGATGTCTGCCAATTACTATCCATCTCACCTTTTGATCATCAGCAACATAAATATTACCTTATTTTGAAGTAGAAGAAAGAATTACATGACTGCTTGGGTTCTTGTCTTACTGTGAATCTTAAAATTCTCAAATAACTGATATATTTTTCCTTATATATTTTAATCTACAAAAACAGACAGGGCTTATTTTTGAGCTCTCTGCACACATACAAGTATATTGAAATTGATTTATAGTGCATGATGAATATCCTGCAAAGCTGGACTAAGTTTGACCTTTTCTGGTTTTGAGAGTAGTGTTAACTAATTCTTGATTGGTCGTACTTGCTACCTGCTATGCACAGGTGAACCTCCTTAGTAACTAGCTATTGATTACTGTGTAACAAATGACCCAAAACCTAATAGTTTAAAACAAAAAAACAACAACAAATATTTATCATCTCAGTGTTTGTGGGTCAGGAAACTGGGCACTGTTTAACTGAGGACTTCTGGTTCATGGTCTGTGCTGAGGGCTTGCAATCAAGCTGTCAGCTGAGCTGTAGTCAACTCAGTTCAACTGGGGAAGAACCTGCTTCCAAGCTCACTTATTGACTGTTGACAGACCTCAAAACATCCACTTCCAACAGAGCTCATGTGAGCCTCTCCACAAGGCTGCCTAATAATATGGCAGCTGACTTGACCCAAAGCAAGCAACCCCAGAGAGAATGAGAGCATGAGCACACCGAGAGACAGCACCCAGCAGAGATGCCACAAACTTTTTATAACCCAATGTCACTCAGTCCAGCTCAGGCTCAAGGGGAAGAGATTAGATAAGAGCAAGGCATCACTGGCAAACAACTACTATGTATTATCTCATTTTTATTCTCTGGAAACTCTATGAATGAGGCCACTGAGACTTAGAGACGTTATAACTTGCCCAAGTGGCAGGGCCAGGATTCAAATCCAGGTGTGCATGACTCCAAACCTATTCATTAAACCACAATACTACACTGCCTTTTCAGATAAGAACTTCAGTTATGGCTGGGGGCTTTGGCACAGTATCTGTTTTGCTATAAATATGTAGGAATTTCTTGCATTGTATACACTAGTACAAAAACCTGTCAAGATGCCAAAAGCCCTGCAGATACAGTCATTGAAACATGTAATTATCTTCCCTTCCTAAACAGTTGGTTCAGGAAGGTTTCTGTTATATTGACATACAAATGGTTCCCTGAAATGCAACAGAAGCATTTAAAGAAAAACTGGCACATTAACTACATCATACAAGAAATCACCGCCTTAAAGAACCTGTAAACGTCACTTGAGCATATACAAAAACAACAGACTACTTCCTTTTAGATCTGTACAAAAAAGGAGAAACATTCATAAAGGCAAATGTGCGGTATGGATCTCACCTGTGGTGCCTTTGAGGCTGAAGACAATCTGTGTTTCTTACTTTCACATTTCCACTGTTGATACAACTGGCTAAGCTCACAAGTGTGAGCTGGGCCACAGCTGTAATGCATACCTGATTCCCATTAGGAAATCCTCAGTATCCAAAATTGAATCAATGGAACAAAGCACCATTTAATCAAATGGAAGTTAGTGTGACTACCCTTTTCTCTCTTATTTTAAATACACAGGGTTACTCTTCCACATCACTCAGGATTTTATTCAGGTGTATGCTTGATCATTGGAGCCTTAATAAAAAAAAACAATACCATCTGTCTGGCATGTTTTTAAAACAGATTTATCCCACTGAGGGAACCAAGTCCTCTTAAAATCCATTGCCGCCTCCAAGCTGGATTGAGGAATGTAAGAAAACTCTAGGATTTTTGGTCAAGAGGGCAGAATAAGTAAACGCTGTGCTCACCTCCTCTCAGGACATCAATTATAACTAAACTACACAACAACCATCAATGAGAATGGCCTAAAGTCTTTCTAAACCAAAGTCCTACAACTAAGGACATGCAGAAGAAGCCACATCGGGGCTGGTAGGTGGGGCAGAGACACAGAACAGGCTGGTCCCACACCCACATGTGACCATTAAAAACCAGAAAGATATCTCAGCTGTGGAGGTCCCCCCCCCCCAAGAGGAGCGAGGAGTCCCAGCTCCTCTCCAGACCCTCCCCAGCCCAGGGTTTCAGTGCCCAGGAGAGAAGTACCCATGACTCCTGGCTGGGAAAACCAGCAGAGATTGTGGCTGAGAGACACGGAAGGAGGCTGCATTCCCAGGTGCAACTCTTGCATGTACCACGCATGGACTTACTTGCTGATGGATTCACTTGCTCTGAGCTCCATCACTGGGGCAGCAGCTCGGAGGGCGCCAGGGACAAATGGAGGGGAACTGAATTTGTCTAGCCTCAGGGTGAGGGCTGGAGGGGAAGCAGCTTTCTCCCAGATAGAGAAGCTGACGGAAGCTATTGTCCTTTATTGAGCCCACCCCCTCCCAGCATGCAGATGCAGACAGACTCCAATTTGAGTCTCCATCTAATTGGCTATTACCTTTTATCTGCCTTGCCCTACTGATTCCCTAAGACCATGCCCCACCAACTTTCAGACACACCCAAGCCACTTCTAGTGGCTTTTCTGTATAAATGGCCTGCCTTGGCCCATGCTGTGCACTTTCCTAAAATCTCGCAAAGGTTTACAAAACCCAAACCATCAGCATCTGGCTTCAGTGTGTCCCATATCTCTGGATGAACAGCCCTAAGCCAGGTTTTCGGCTTGGCCTCTCAAGGTGCCTCCAAGCACAGCACAGGTGGCAGCCATCTCTGGATTGCTTTGTGGCCCTGGGCAGGGTACAGACTGTGGCTGAAATTGGCCTGCAGCAGGTCCCCTCCCAGGAAGTCCCAGGACTGACAGATTCAGTGGCCAGACTCAGACTGGGCCAGAATATCACCTGATACCTCCAAAGGGCAGACTGGGCAGGAACCAGAGCCTTGCTAGAGCTAACCATACTTTATAGGGTCAGCCCCTGCACAATAGCTCCTCCACTTTAGTCACAGCCAATCCTCATATTCAATCAGCCTGAGGGTCAGTCCCTCCCACTGATGATGTGCAAACAGCAACAAAGGCTCAACTACAAAAGAGGGCACACACAACCCACACAAGGGACACACATTGAGCACCCAGCTCTGGTGAGCAGGGAGACTGCATCACTGGGTCCCACTGGACACCTACTACATAAGGCCACTCTACTAAGGCCAAGAGGCATAGCAGCCCTACATAGAAACAAACACAGGGAGGGAGGCAGCCAAAATGGGGAGACAAAGAAACATTTCCCAAATAAAAGAACAGATCAATGTTCTAGAAAAAGAACTATACAAAATGGAGACAAGCAACCTGCCAGATGCAGAGTTCCAATAAAGAGATAGGAAACATAAGAACAACCATTCAGAAATAAAGACTACAATAACTGAAATGAAGAATATATTAGAGGGAATCAACAGTAGATTAGATGAAGCAGAGGTTCAAATGAGCAATTTGGAAGATAAGGTAGGCAAAAACACCCAATCAGAACAGCAAAGAGAAAAAAGAATCCAAAATGTGAGGATAGTTTAAGGGGCCTCTGGGACCAATATTCACATCATAGGGGTACCAGAAGGAGAAGAGAGAAAGCAAGGGATTGAAAACCTATTTGAAGAAATAGTGGCTGATAACTTCCCTAACCTGGTGAAGAAAATAGATATGAGCTCTGACAATTAAGTTAGCGAACTTTGTTGCAACAATGTTGCTAACCTTTTTTGATATCAGAGGGATTATTCATTATGAATTTGTATCAACTGGACAAACAGTTAACCAAGTTTACTATTTTGAAGTGCTGAAAAGGCTGTGTGAAAAAGACGATCTGAACTTTTCACCAACCATTAATGGCTCTTGCATCCCAACAATGCACCAGCTCACAGGGCACTGTCTGTGAGGGAGTTTTTAGCCAGTAAACAAATAACTGTATTGGAACACCCTCCCTACTCACCTGATCTGACCCCCAATAACTTCTTTCTTTACCCAAAGATAAAGGAAATATTGAAAGGGAGACACTTTGATGACAGTCAGGACATCAAGGGTAATACAACGACAGCTCTGATGGCCATTCCAGAAAAAGAGTTCCAAAACTGCTTTGAAGGGTGGAGTAGGCACTGGTGTCGGTGCATAGTTTCCCAAGGGGAGTGCTTCAAAGGTGACCATAGTGATATTCAGCAATGAGGTATGCAGCACTTTTTCTAGGATGAGTTCATGAACTTAATTGTCACACCTTATATACAAGCCCAGGAAGTGCTCGGAGTCCCAAATAAGACAAACCCAAAGAGGTCCACATCAAGACACATCATAATTACAATGCCAAAGGTTAAAGACAAAGAGAGAATCTTAAAAACAGCAAGAAGAAAGCAACTAATTAACTACAAGGGAGCTCCCATAAGACTATCAGCTGATTTCTCAAACAGAAACTTTGCAGGCCAATGGGATGGCAGGAAATACTCAAAGTGATAAAAAGTAAGGACCTACAACTAAGATTACCCAACAAAACTATCATTTAGAATCGAAAGACAGATAAAGAGCTTCCCAGACAAGAAAAAGCTAAAGGAGTTTCTCACTCACCAAACATACAAAACAGAAACAAACTCATAGATACAGAGAACATTTTGATGGTTGCCAGATGGGAGGAGCACTGGAAATGGGTGAAAAGGGCAAGAGATTAAGTAATAGTCATCAGGATGTAGAGTATAGCATAAGGAATATAGTCAGTAATATTGTAATAACTATGTACGGTGTCAGATGGGTACTTGATTTATTGGGGTGATAGTTGGGAGAGGTTAAGGGACAGAGTGAAAAAGGTGAAGGCATGAAGAAGTACTAATTGGTAGTTACAAAATAGTCATGGGGATGTAAAGCAAAGCATAGGGAATGTAGTAGTCAATCATATGGTAATAACTATGTATAGTGCCAGGTAGGTACTAGACTAGTCAGGGGGGATCACTTCTTAAATTACATAAATGTCTAAATACTATGCTGTACAACTAAGTTAATATAAAATAATATCAAATGTTAACTGCTATTGGAAAATTTAAAAAGGGGGAAAAAGGTGAAGGGGAATGAGAGGTTTCCATTTCCAGGTATAAAACAAGTAAGTCATGGGGATATAATATACAGCACGGGGAATACAGTCAATAATATTGTAATAGCATGGTATGGTGTCAGAGGGTTGCTGGACTTATCATGTGATTACTTCTTTAGGTATATAAATGCTGAATAACCATTGTGTACACCTGAAACTAATATAATATTGTATGTTAGCTATATTTTAATAAAAATCTTAAAAAAAACTCTTACCTTCTTCCTTTTTGTAAATAAGTAAAGGATGCTTGCTTTCAATTATGAAAGCTAAACTTGGATATTATTGCCTAAAAATGGCAATAGCACCTGCATATATAGAAGATGCTAAAAAATTAAACACCTATCAAACAGAGGGTATGAGAAGTCAAGGATTATGGCAAAGCTTTCAGGTTCTCTCCCCAATAGCCAGTCTTCTTTTCTTTCTCACCAATAAAATTCCAGTTTAGTTTTACAAACAAGGTGAATATCCTCAAGCCATCTTTCCTAAGACTCATCCCAGCTAGGGGCAGCTAATGAGATGTGAATGGAAGATACTGGGAAGGATCTCAAGAGAGCTCCTTCAAAGCAGGACAGACACCTCTTCCAAATTCTTTTTCCTGTTTTGGTTCTTTCAGTCTTCCTTTCTCCTCCATCACAAATGTGTTTAGTGGAGCTCAAATTGCCATTCTGTAGCCTTAATGATGAAAGCTAATTCTAACATAGAAAAAATGCAAAGACAGAAGGACCCTGAATCCTTTATGACTTTGTGAAGTTTAAGCTTCTTTACTAGCTCTAAACTGCTTACCTTTGGGCTTGCTTAGTCCATTGCTATTTCTAATTTCTTTTACTAGGAGGCAAATATAAAACCCAATGACAAAGGTACAAACTATGTGTGTCCACTATTACATGAGAAACAAAAATTTACTTTTTAGAATACAAGCTCAAGAATTTGGGGATAAGCTTTAAATGTTAAGTGAATGAGACAGGAATTTTGGATTGAGATATAATTTTTAATTTGGGGTTGAAAAACACCTACTGGAATACAATCTTCAGTAATAGCTTAAGAGTATAAGGATGGTAAAAAATAAAAATAAAATAATCAGAATGATCAGGTTATGCTGATGTCATGAACGAATGTGTATGCAGGGTGCATTGTCAATGCTTTTTTTGGTTTTCTCTGATATATATATATATAGAGAGAGAGTATTTGCATTCACACTAAAAGAGTGAAAAAAACCACCTACAAATGTTTTAAACAACATATAATTGTGATGGATTTAAATGTAACAATGAAATGTTGCCTAACCAAACAAGTTAACTTATGAGGTCTAAAAGAAATATAAAGTTCCTAATCAATTAAAAATTATGAATATTACATATAAAATATGATAGTTATATCCGTGGGAAACTCCAAGCTGTCTTGCAGATTAACTTTGATAAGCAGACAAGATCTTATAGCATGTATATATTTATATACTGACTTGCCATCAGTTTCACACTCATTATATGATACTCATTTTCTATACACCATGATTTTTAACAGTACATGTATTTTAAGTTGCCACACATCAATTATGGAACAAAGAAGTGTTTAAGCTAATAAATACTTCAATGCAGAGGAAGTAGAACCAAAGACATTCTGATCTAAACCATATAGATAGGAAAACTCATCTCAACAGTAAAATAATAGCAATGGAATGCTATTCTGCCATAAGAAAAGATGAAACAGTGCCATTTGCAACAACAGGGATGGATCTTGAGATCATTATGCTAAGCGAAATAAGTCAGACAGAGAAAGCTGAGAACCATATGATTTCACTGATATGTGGGATATAAAACTGAAAACAACAAAAGAACAGGAAAAACAAATAAGGAAACAAAACTCCAAAAATCCATTCAATAAACACAAACAATAGTTTAGTGGTTACCAGAGGGTAAAGAGGGGAGGATGATAGATGGGAGTAAAGAGTCAAATATATGGTGACGGAAGGGGAACTGACTCTGGGTGATGAAGACACATGTGACATATAGATGATATACTAAAGAATTGTACACTTGAAACCTATGTAACTTTACTTACCATTGTCACCCCAACAAACTTTAATTAAAAAATAATAAAATAAAATAAAATAATAGCATTAAGAGCTAACACTGAAAGTGAACTTTTCATATGCCATGGAATATTGTAAGCACTTTACATGTGCTAATCCATTCAATTCTCATAACAATTCTATGTGAAGTAGGCACTTTTTTAATTTCTATTTTACAGATGAATAAATGTGGCCTAGAAATATTATACTATTTTTCTAAATTTACCTATCTAATAAATAACGAAAATTGGGTTTAATCCAAGAAACCTGATTGAAAACCCATATTCCTAATTATATATTATGCTTCTCTCACTAAGATAAAAATTTTACCATGCCATGCTACAATGTTAATGTTAAAAGACTTTTCCATAAAATGGGACAATCCAGTAATGTTGAACAAATGAAAGCAAGAAAAGGCCAACCATCTTTCTTTCCCTTTCTTTAATATCTGTGGGAAATTTGCAAAGCACAGTTCATGGCATTTTGGGTAGAAATTTCATAATTTGATGGTCCACAGGTCAGAGACATTTGTGAGGCTGGCATAAAAGCTATTAATATGAGTTTTGTTTCTATTTCAGTCATTTACTTTTCTTGTTGACTAAGTAACATTGACCTACTGTATTTGCCTTTTATGCATCCAAACGAAGCAAATGGTTGTAAACTATAATTCCTACAGAAACAGCCATGTCAACTGATAAAAAGTCCCATTTAAAATTCTAATTTCTCACCTATATGTATAGGTAAGAAAAGTTCAGAAGAAAATCTGGCAAAGTCAATTAAAATGTTTTGTGTAACCAATTTTTACCACGTAACATTATAAATGCAATGGAATTAGGAAGTAAGAAGAATAAAGGTTGAGGGATAACTTAAAAAAGAAGTTATTCATAAGTACACAGTACAATTGAGATGCCCCTGAGATACCACATACATTAGCAACACAGTTGCAAGACATCTGCTTTCTCTGTTGCACAGTGTACTTACCTGAGGACCCAATTAATCAAGCCATGCAGCCAATGCATTGGAACTGTTTTCTGGTGTTTTAATGTGAACCAATGCAGCTAACGCAGTGAAATTTTTTCTTCTTGAGTTTTAATGTAAACAAATGATGTTATGCAAGGGAATGAAAGGATCAAGCAATCTAAATGGTGTGTGGTAAATCAAATACATATTATTATCACAGAAATTCTATGGGTATGACCTGTCCAAATGACTTACCACCTCATTTACTTTATAGGTATTACTGCACTTGGATGAAAAAATTCAGATAGTTTTGCTGATGTATATCTAGAGTTCTTCAAATAAAAAACAATATGGAATATAAAATCTTAAGGAATACTAAGCTACTACTGTTTAATATAATTGTGTGTATTAAAAATCTGTTAAATGTAAGTATGCTTAACTAAAAATCTAATCATATTCTCTGAACCCTTGAAGATCCTACCTACTTTTCTATGAAAATCTAGCAGTCTTAATCTATATGGATTCAGAGAATAGAAATACTTCCTAACTCATTCTATAAAGCCATTACCATAATACCAAAACCAGAGACATTACAAGAGAATGACAGACCATTATCTCTTATGAACAGAGATGCAAAAATTCTCAACAAAATATTATTAAATAAAATCCAAAAACAGTATAAAAAGAATTCTACACAGTGACCAAGTGGGATTTATCCAAGGTATGCAAGGTTGGTTCGACCTTCAAAAATCAATTCATGTAATCATCACATCAACAGGCTGTTGAAATCAACATTGATCATATCAACAGATGCAGAAAAAGCATTTGAGAAAATCCAACACTGGTTCATGATAAAAACTCTCAGCAAGCTAAGACTAGAAGGGAACTTTCTCAACTTGATAAATATGATCTACAAAAAACATACACCTTACATCATAGTTAAGGTGACAAACTCAAAGCTTTCTCACTAAAATCAAGTATAGGTAATACTATATGTCCTAAAACAGTGCTTCATTGGACTAACGGAGACTCCTTTTAGTGACTGCTTAGGTAATTTTTAATAACCTGTCCTCTGGTCACTCTTCTTTGTGCATTTCAAATAAAATATTAGCTACATATACTTTTTTAAAAATTAATCTTTGTATCCAAGCCACATTGTGGAGATACAAAATTATCTATGAAACAGAATTGTGCCCTTGTCTGCAGATTCTTCCTTATCTGTCTCTGAGGAGGAGAAGTGGCTCTCTATCAGTTAATATGGCTGCAAAACAAATTACCCCACAACTCAGTGGTATAAAACAACCATTTATTGCTCATGAAAATTGTGTGTGAGGAACCTGAACACTGCGCAGCCATGACAGATTGTTCTTGCCCCCATTGGAAGATTTGAAGGCTGGGAGTTAGAATCATCTGAGAGCTCACTCACTCACACCTGGTGGCTGATGCTGGCTAGAGGCTGGAGGCCTCAGTTCCCCTGCATGGGGGCCACGCCATGTGGTCCCCCCACACAGGCTAGTCTGAATTTCATCATAAGGTGGTGGATAAATCCCACAAGTGGGTATTTTAAGAGAGAAAAAGAGATAGATGGAAGTCTTTATTGCCTTTTATGATCTAGTTGCAAAGTCACAGAGTGTCATATCCATCACATTCTATCCATTGAGGCAGTCACAAAGGTTAGCCAGGGATTCAAGGGAGGGGAAACAGACTCTGCTTACTGACAGGATTGGAAAGAGAATGTTGGACTGGGAATCCCACTGTGGCCATTTTTGGAAAATACAACCTGCTTCTTCATATTCTCAGTTTCCTGAGGGTGTTAATCCTATCTCCAGTTCAGAAAACTGTTAAAGTCACCGCCTCACTTCTAAATTCACCTAAATTATAAGAAGTCATATAGGTCTCTGACTTGTAGTCAGGAAGAATAGCTTCAATCTTTATGGGACTCAAAACAGGAAAAAACAAGATTGAGAAATAACATATATGGAAGATTTAGCAAACAATGGTGGAGATAATATATTTGAGGGACAGATTATATTCCATATTAGTCTTATTTCCACACACCACTTGGCAATTGGACTTGCTTCACTTCTTAAAAAGGTAGAATTTCCTTAAAAATACATCACGCTGTGTCTCCCTAAAAAACACGCCCTGTGCCCACATATACATTTCTGTCCCCACTGTCTCAGAGTGCCTTCCTCAGGAAGTAGCAAACAAGGAGAGAACCAGGTGCCTGTACTCAATTTACCCTACTGACTTTACATAAATCCTACTCTTAATCCTGTGGATTTATATTGCTCTGAGAGTTGAGCAGCTTGAAACTGTTCCTAAAGCTTCAATGTATGTATATGCTGCCCTAATCCTATTAGAGCCGCAAAACAGATCCAGATGAAAGAGTAGGAAACCGACTCAAAGAACTCTCCCTGACCCTGACAGCACTGTCAGTCTTGGCATTGGCTTCAGTGGTCAGCATTTCCCTCTAAGCATGGCATGGCTCAGATGGGAAACGAACACTCCAACCTATTCCTTTCTAGCACATTCAAGGCAAACCTGTGTTGCTGTTCTAGCCAGAGCTCCGAAGAGGATTCTGAATATACTTTTAACATATAAAGAATAAGAGCTAAAATACTGGACATATAAAAAATAGATACATAACAACACAGGATTCTACTTAAATTGATTTTGTTTTTAGAGCTAAGACATAATCACATATTTAAAAAAATACATCATATATTTAAAAAAAGAAGTATAAAGCAGGAAGGAAAAGCTCTTCCATCCCACCTCCTAAAGACAATCACTTTGTCTTTTGCCTATTAAAATATATTTTGCAAAACAACATATAGAAAGATATACACAGCAAAATGCATTTAAATATACAGGATCCCATGAGTCAGAAGGTTTTGCAACCGTGTCAACAAATGTAGAAAAAAATTATTATTTTTTAATGGCTGGACAGTATCCCATGGTAACATAATTCATTTAACCACTTCTCTATTAATGGACATTTACATTGTTTCTAACTTTGAAAATAAAAAAAAAAACAAAAAAACACACACCTCTATTGTGTGAATATGTGCTGTGGGATGATTAACAAAAACACGTCAAATTCGGTAAGGATTTACTGTTAAACTTTCTTTAGTAGCTTAAAGGGCAGTTGCAAGGGAAGAGAAAGTTGTTTAAAGATGTACACATATAAGATGATACTCTATTTCATAAAGCAGAAAAGTCAGTTCAAATGTGTTGGTGGCAACATTTGGGCCTCGGCCTCTCACTAATGAGGCCCTTGGGAAAATATAAACACTCCTCCTAAATTGAAGTTTCTAGCCTGCCCACCACATTCTTGTTTTCAGCTTGAGCTCCTGGCACTTGAACCTGCAATTGAGGCCTTACATCAGAGGCCAAACTAAACATTTGGGAACAAAAATTGTAATGACCTCCTTTTTTGTTTGTTTGTTTTAAGTGATTTAAAAACATGTAACATAAAGTAAAACAAAGAATAATGGTCTTAGGTCTTAGGGAAACAAATCTTAATAATTGGAAACTTATCTTTCGAACCATTTTCTTAGCTATTCACACGTTATTCAGAATACAAAAGAAATTGCCATGGTAGATTTGAGTGGCTTTTGGAGCAGAGAAGTGGAAGGGGACATTGGAATTCTTTCATAGACATTAGTGGAAAACACGAAAAAATAAAATTACCTGAATGCATGGGGAGGGGGTGGGTTGTCATGGCAGAACAAAGGTTCATTCAAATTCACTTTCAGCATCGCCATGTTGAGCTAAGTTTGCATGACTGACTAATGGGCATTCTAGTAAAACCTCAACAGATTGATTGTTGTGGTTGTTTTTAATCATGAACTTTTTCATGTCATTAAACCCTGCTTCACTCTCTTTTTAAGAAGAGGAAAATAACTGTCTGTCCCTGAGGCTTTCATATGAAACATGTCAAAGCACATTATGATGATGTAAAAAGTACAGCGTGAAATACTTGAGTGTCAGAAGACAATGCTCTACTTAAAATGCCAGACTGTTCTCAAAGGCCTAATGGAGTCTGTGCATTTATCAAAAGAACATGCTAACATCTCCTCAATTAGTCTGTAACATGCATGTTCCTAGGGCAGGAGGGTGGTTCCCTTGGCAGGGGGATGGGGGTTGGGGGGTTGTAGGAGTAACTGGAAGGAGGCCTGAGGGAGAGGTTGTGGAATGTTGGTGATATTCTGTTGATAACAGTGCAGGTTACCCAGGTGTGCTTCCTTTGTGAAAATTCATTGAATAATGGTCTTAGAACTTATGATAAACTAAAAATAAAAAGTTTTTATAAAAAGATGAGTAGATATAGCCTCATATACTGTAGTTAATTTCTCTTGATATTTAAAAGATATTAATGGAATATCATTGATAACCAGCACAACAAAATGAAAAAAAAAATGCTTCTACACTGCTGAAGCAACAGCTAGTTTTACATTATTGTGAATCACCCTGTTAAATATTTCCTAAATACAAACGTGTTCTTAACACTTAAGAGTGATGCAATCAAGGGCTAATTTATACGCTTTTCTTACTTTCATGCATATTATATAATCAGTACTATGTCTAAAGAAAATATACCATTTCCTCTAAATAATGACAGTAAAGACTTATTACTATGTCATGTGTCAGGCACTGTGCTAATTGGTTAACATCCTCACTGATATTTCATCTTTAAAGAGCCAGTATCTTTCCTGCTGAGAAAGGCCATTCTAAGGTGGCACATTTTGAATACTCAATAACACTAGATATTATTTGCACAGAATTCCCGTTCCCTCATACTTCGCATTCAAACACAGCTGAGGATCTACAATACGCCAGGCATGATGCTGAACAAGACTGCGATGAACAGCCTGTCCTACTTCTCCAATGCATCTCTTTAAGGGAGTTATGGAGCATACTGCACGGGGAAAAGCATTGCTAACAAAGTGTCGTTTCTTTTAATTTTATAACATATCTAGAACTTGACAAAGATGAGCACAGACTGAGGGGGGAAAGGCAGGACAAGGAGCATTTCTGCACTTCAACACACCGAACTCATCAGCTAGTTCTTCTGTAAATGAGGTTTATTTCCTAACCATTCTGTGGTATCTATTTTCTTCCTTATACAATTTGGTATTTATTGATACATCAATGACTCCATATCTTAACAACCAATCCAATTAAATCATACATGCTAAGAGAATGGGGGTCATGCTTTATATACCAGGGGTTGGCAAATTTTTTTGTATGATAGCAAATATTTTAGGCTTTTCAGGCCCTATGGTCTCTGCCAAAACTCTTCTTGTAGCATGTAAGTAGCTGTAGGTAATATGTAAACACATGGATGTAGATCTGGTCCAATAAAACTTTATTAAAAAAAACAAAACCAAACAGGTAGCAAGCTAGATGTGGCCCATTAGTCATGTCTGGCCAACCCCTGCTCTATCCCACAGTGTCTTTTGTAGTGCTGGACAGAGAGCTGGCCTCAGTAAATATATCTTACTTGACAAGAGGCAACAGCAGTGGAAAAGGAAATGCAGGAAACAGGGAAGAAAGTGGCATTAAATCTGAGTTCTCTAAGAAAACATATCCATATTCCCTCTGCTTCTAGCCTGGAGTGTACTTCTTCCTTTCTTAAAATCAGATTCTACAACTAGAGATAATATTCTTTCTATTGATATGAAGAGTTTTCCCTTATTAGGAAAAGGGAAAAAAAATCTGACAAGAAATTCATATTAATGGGGAAGCATAAATTTGGTGCTCATTGTGGTATCTTTTTCTTTGCAGGTCGAAAAACACACAAGCATTTGTAGATAAGGTAGAAAAAAATCCACTGGGGGTAACAATCTATGCCTCAAAGAATACAAACAAACACAAATATGGGTGGTCCAACCAGGCAAAAGTGGTTGGCAGTGGGATTTAAAAAATAAGATTAACACAAGATGTTAAGTACTGAAATCCATCTAGTCACAAACATGTGTGTTTTTAATGACATTCAGAGCCATTTCCATAAAACGAAAGAACAGAGGTTATTTCATTTCATTGAAAACATTTTGAAAAATCCTAGAGTACCCTAGAACTAAGAACCTTTTATTATTTTCTCATGGTTGAAAATCATATTCATCTGCCAGTGATAATTAACGCTCATGGTTAGGGTGGAGACAGAAGCCTGATAGCATAAGATGACAGCAAGGCACCACACCAACACTTTTTTTTTCCCCAACATAAAATTGTCATATGAGATGCAGACACAGTGTAGGGGGTCCTTCATAAAACAGTGTAACACAATAAGTACAGTTTTTCCTCAGACTCTACTGAATAGAACAATTATTTCCACAAGAGGAATACCCCAGGCTCAGTACTTGCTGTGACCTCCACTCTCATTCAGCAAATATTTATCAAATGCTTGTAACGTACCAGGCACTGGTGTATGCATTGGAAATACATGGCTTTTTATTTTTTAAGACAGTTAAAATTTCAGTTACTGATAAGTTCTAGGAAAAAAAAATATATATATATATAAGGCATTGGTGGTACAGCATGATCAGTCGGGGGAGAAAAGCACAGAGCGATTTTTAGCTAAGATGGCTAGCGATGGCCTTTCTGAAGAGGTAATATTTAAGAAACCTTTGCAAGGTTTCAGTTATGGTAATGTGACAATCTGATTCATGCCCTGAGAAGAAAGATCACTGGCAGCTGAACACTTCTGAAGAAAGTGTTCTTTCTTCAGAAAGAACACTGGAAAATGTGCTGAGGGGGTCGGGGTTCGGGGAAGAGCTTGAGTGTGGAAGCAAGCAAGCAGTGCTGGCAAAGGTGGTGATGATGGTCTTGAGGCACAGTAGTGGAGATCGTGATAAAGTGACACATGCATGAGAGATTCTGAAGGCATATTTGACCTGCTGAAAGACAATGCTGGCCTGGGCTGGAGAGGATGCCATGGAGAAACGGTGATCGATGGATGACTTCGGTATTATTTTGGAGTACAACTCAGTCTTGTTGGAAGACTACGCAAGTTATAGAAAGAGGATGACTTCTAGGATTTTGGTTTTGAAGGATTGGTGCTATTTACGATCGTAAGAAAGACTTTTGAAAGAGAAAATTCTGGCAGGGCATGGGTGGAGAGAATCAAGCATTTTGCTTTAGACATATTAGATCTTTCTCCCCATGTCCGAAGGTAGACTTCACAAGAGGTTGTTTTCCTCTAGGAAAAAATAATCACCTCATTCACATTTCTTTATATTAGCCAAAGGATTAAGCCTATAAGTAAATATATAATACGAATTTATGAAACAGTCATTATCCAACTGTTTTTCAAAATCTAATTCTGTGACAAGAATTAGCAAGCTGGCTGAAGAGCATGAAAGTTTCCCAGGGAAACTTTTTCTTATTTCTATTTTTAATCTAAAAACCAGCTTTTCCACCATTTCCAATTTCAAGATTCAACCCTTGGGGGCTATAAGCCCTTCTCCACTGGTACCCCTGTTGGTATAATCATACTCTCAAGAGAGAAGAACATGTGAATGAGTACTGATGCCTTACTAGAGCTTACAAAACCATTACAGTCCAGAATTAGGAGAAGAGCTTTTGGATCAAGACATATAGATTTACATCAAATTGAAAATAACACTCTTTCACCAACATGAGACTAGAAATAGCCTTGAAACATGAGAATACTATATTAATCCTACTTAAAAGAAATAGAAAATTTGTAACTGGGTTCTTCGGAGCAGTCCCATTTTTCCCTCCTTGTTCCTATAATTACCAGATTTAAAAAGCAATCTAAATATTTTCATTTCGATAGTACATAGCTAGTGATCACATATATCTTTTTATACAGTATACAGCCTATAAATAACTCTTTAAATAGCATGTATTTTAATTATAGGCTGATTATCTATAAACACTTAATTTTGAAAAGATCTTAAACAAAATGATATTAAAAACACACTTTTAAGTCACTCATGTCATCACCCAGAACTAAGCTCTGTTAAACTGTGATGTATATTATGTTTCTACTGAGAGACAAACCCTCCCGTTGCTTGAAGAAAATAAAAAGCCTTCAGCCTTGCAAGATGATACATGCACCCCCACCAACCCCACCCACACCCTGCCACTAAGTTTTACACCTACCCATACATCTTAAAGACCTTGACTCCAGACAATGCCATGGATCAGGTTACATCATAATCCAACCTGGGAAGTACTGTGCCTAGAAAGGGACTATGCATCAAAGGAATTGTAGGTCTTGGCCAACACAAACCAGCAGAAGGCAGGAGACTATGTATGAGAGAGCGCTGGATCAAGAGAAGATGGAATATAAGTTTGAATATTGTAGAGTTTATTGACATGGGTATAATTTCTCATAGGATTTCATGCCCTAACAAGACAATATGAGATGATGCTAACATACTGCTGTGATGGCTCTTGGAAGCATACAGAAAAAAATGGGCCCCATAACGTGAGGTAGGAATGCCATAGCTGCTATGGCAGACAGCAGAAGTCCTATTACAGGTCACATGACCTGGAAGTTGCTGGCCTAATAGAATGATGGAATGGTTTACTGAAAGTACAGTTGAGACTCGACCTTGGAGATGATATTCTGTAATCCATTCTCTAGGACACAGAATACACCCTAAAACAACCATTATAAGGAGCTGTGTCCCCAAGAAGTAAAATTCAGAGGTCCAGGAACCAAGAGGCAGAATTAAGACTGGTCCTATTTATCATCACTCTTAATAACTGATTTGGAGAATTTGCGTTTCCCATACCAGGACGTTCTAGGCTTTTGAGATCCTGATTCCTGGAGGAGTGATGTCTTACCAAAGGACGCAGGATAAGTGCCATTCAACTTTAAGCTGTCACTGCCAATCTGGTCACTTCAAGCTCCTCATGCCAAGGACTAGAGGCAAGGAATGAGGCAGGGGTAATTGATCCTGATCAACAAGAAGAGAGAGTGCTTTCAAATAAAAGTGTAAGGTAAAACTATGTTGGGCTGTGCACAACCCAGAGCCAACCTAGGCACTAATGGAATAATTCCTCTAGTTGCTGGGAGTGTTGGTGGCTGGCAGGACTCAGCTGAGATCCTCTTCAGGAACGGCCACCTTGGCCAAGGTCATGCCCTCTCCCTGAGAGCCTCCCACACTCCATGAGTGGTCATTGCAGGGGGTGTAAAGGCCCAGACCCCTTGCCTCAAGGTGCTTTCATTCTGAAGAGCCATCCCAGCTCCAGGCTCCATGGGATTAGCTGAAGCTCTTGTACAACTCCTTTTGCCCAATCCTACGTCTTTTTCCTCCCATTAAGTGTTCATCCTAAGGCACTTCCTAATAAGTTTCCTGCACACAAATCTCAAATCTCACAGTCTCTTTTGTGGGGCATCTGACTTAAGACCAACTGGTGAGGCTGTGGTAGTATGAGCTGATTATGAGATCTGAATATGGCAGAAAGACATTAATTAATTAGTTCCTAGAGTTGGAAGATACCAGGAAGAACAAAAGTGGGAAGCACTTTTTTTTTAAACCTAAAAGATGAATTCAGAAAAGTGGTGGGAGGGAAGATAACTGAAAAACATTCCAAATTGTTTTTTTGTGAGTTTCCTGGGAAAATCTTTTAGAATACATATTTTAGTAAACAGAATATCATTAGAAAAATTGGCAGTGCTTTTGGAGTCAGTTGTTTTGGTTGTCACAACTAGGGGGTGGGTGCTATTGGCATCTACTGGGTAGCGGCCAGGGATGCTGCTAAATACCCAACAGTAACTGTACAGCCCCGCATAATAAAGAATTATCTGGCCCAAAACATCAATAGTGCCAAAGTTGAGAAACCCTGGTGTAGAGGTCACCAAGTCTATTATACTCATCTCATTTTATGCAGAGGATTATGGGGATTGTTAGCCCTGCTTCTTTACAGATGGGGGAACTGAGTTCAGCCAAGGGGACTAATTTGCCAAAGGTCAAAAAGAAAGCTACTGGAAAGATGGGTCTAATAGCTCATTCCATTTTACGCATTTTGTTCTGGCCCAGATGGCACTCACTATCTAAACTGGAAACACTGGAAACCTTTACCCCACCTTAATCCCATCCCTACAAACTGAGAGGCTACAAACCTATTTATAAAGATCTGCAGGCTCAAGACTGTCATTCACTGATAAATTCAAACCCTTCATTATATTAAGGGAAAAAAGCCCATTATAGTAAGAAACTAAACTCTGCATCAGAGGAAAAGAAATCATTTTCAAATTTATGCATTCTGTATAAATTGATGCATAACATTTACTTTCAAAGCTTGATTCTAATGAACCACTTCTACATTATATAGGACTACTGGAGGATTTAATGTATTTATGTATAGCATTTTATAAAAATCTTTTTGTTTTGTGTTTTACCTCTGAGGGACATGCTCAGTAAATGCTATCACCAGTGATAATCCATAGGTTTATCAAGAGGGAGCATGGAGGGAGCATTAGGAGTGTTCTGGAGTGCCACTTCTGCCATTTTCTAGGTATGTGACTCACAGTAGCTACCTAACCTTTCTCAAAGTTTGCTTTATTACCTGTAAAATAGCCATTGACTCTGAGGCCTATTGTAAGGATTAAACAAGATAATGCACATGAAATACAATGACTGATAAACCATACACAAAGAATAAATAAATGGTAGCTGCATTGAATATCAGTTGCTTTTTGGCTTGCAGTAACTTTTTCTCCTTTTTAATTAATAGCAACTTGAATTCCACTTGGGGAATGAATTCTTCCCTATTAGAAATAGTCTGGTGGACTGTAATTAGATAGATGATTCTAAAGGACAGGCATGTACCCCAACTAATCCAATCACAGCCTCCCTCCCTGGGATTTATATGCTGTGTAGAGAAACAAAGGGATAGAAATGGTTAGTTTTGTCCACTCCTAGCAATGGTATCATGGCTAGTTTCGGCCCCCCACCCCACATAATGACACCATTGTTATGGTTGCTGCCTCTGAATTTCCAAAGAAGACTTGCTTCTTTTGCCCATTTTGAAGTCTGGGCAAATTTTGTATGCCTTTGATGTCCTTTCAACAAAATCCCTTTCCTAAAGTTAGCCTGACCCAGTTTCTATTGCTTAGAACCAAACAACCCTCCAGATATACTTCAGCTATATTGTACATCAGCCCCAGTTATTTAATCCAATTAATATTTGATTAGATTAAGTGCAAATGAGATTTCGTGACCTCTCTGCATTCAGAGGTATCTTTAATCATTTATTTGCCTTTTGATTTTAGCACTAATGCATATCCACACACAGGGAAATCTATATAGGAAGTGAATACTGTTGACCTTAAAGAAAAATTTCCTGTGGAACAAAGTGCTGTTTAAGCAGTCGTCTCTGTTTGCTCTCTGTTGGAGCCGTTCTTGGTAAGACTTCAAGAAATACAAGGCAAATGAGAAGAAACAGAATGTTAGATTGATGTCCGATTGCCTGGGACCACAATTCTATAGGCTTACTTGAGATCTTAAATAAGAATCTTTTCAGATACAGAGACTTTCATTATTTTTGGCTTTCTTTCTGTGTCTTGGCTATGGTTGCTCTTTGGGTATAGCTAAGGGTCAGACTCTGTGTGGTAAATCTGAACCTGCAATAACTGGCATCAAGGTCGGAGGAGAGGAGTGTAGTGGCAGTGTAACTGCTACATGTGTCTTAAACAGGAATAAAATGAATAATCACTTTCGTTTTTGCTTTACAGATGCTTCCATCCACTTTATTTTTCACTGTGAGAAGCTAGAATGGCCATTCCCTGAGTTACTTTCATATTAATTTCTCAGAATGACTCTTTCAAAGCCACAGAATATTATGCCTTTGTCAGGTGGGTTCCAAGATGAAGAAGCCAGCAAGATGGCATTTTAGTGCATGGTACGAAAAGATGCTTTCCCATCGCTAGGTACACAAAATGCGGTGCTCCAATAGTTTCCCATATTCCAGATAGATGATTCTAAAGGCAAAAGTAACAATTCTTTGTGAGGGGAAATTTGGAAAAACTAAACACATCCTTAAGAAGGTCAAAGACTCCCTGGATCTTGCTGAATAATTATATATAGCAAACTCCAGATTTTTGTTAAAAATATAAGGAAAAAAGAAGTCCATTAGCAGATACTATAATGGGTAACAGTTCTTATTTTTAGTATTACTGAAGCAGCTTTTAGCAGTTTTGGTTGTTTTATGGCACTATTACCCATCTGTCATTTTGCAGCAAGTTTCTAAAACTGAAGTGGCAACTCCAAGTCTCTACAGATTAATTTATAGCTACAGAGAAGCTGTTCTTCTGCTACACTTAAGTCAGAGCATTTTTTTCTTGATCTACATATAAAGTAAAATATATGCATACATATCTTTTAAGTGACATAAGCATTTCCAATCAAATAGTTGAATAACTGGTTCAAAAACTTTTCTGAATAAAAAAATAGAAAGCATGGAAATAAATATTTAGTTATTATATAATATATCCCTTTTCCTAGGAAATATTTTACCCCTTGGTAGTAAGGAAACAATTGATTCAGGGTGGTCTTTTGGGTTATTCTTTCTTCTTCGTTGCATGCCCTTTTTTCTCAACCCACTAGTTAGCAATTCTATATTTTGTGAGAAATAGGAGGACCATGGTTGCAAGGGATTTCATCGTATTATAGATTATGTTGTACTGAACACATAACAGAACTCATCAATCAAAGATCTTTTTAATTCCTGAAGTGTCTTATGGTAATAACCATATTCATAATAAAAATTCCAGTGTCATAAATTTTTTCAGCAGGTACTTTTAAAACCATAATCTAATTTTGTAATTTATAGCCTAGTTTCAAGAATGCCATGAGGTTTAGAGTACACTAATTTGAACCATGAAAGCAGAGTAGGTGTTCTTCAGTGTGTGGCTGCACCTACTCATGTTTTGCTCCCCATGGGGGGCAGAAGAATGAGGTGTCTCAGTGAGTGCCACTGTTCCCGACAGGAGTCCTTTCTCACCAGAGACAAGCTGAATGCTAATGACTTTTATCAAACTATAGGATTTTAAGCTTTTCTCATTTTTTGAAATTAACATTTTTCAGTATAAACACAATTAAGCAAACATACTCAATCCCTTATATATTTTATTCCTTTTGAGAATTTTCTTTTTCCTTAGTTTAAAACAGAGATTGTACCTAAGAAAACTATTAGATGACATCATACTTCAAAAAATGTGATTCCTTTGAAATAATGCTGTGTGTCAATCCTTTATACAGGTAGTACCTCCATCATAAAATTGCTGACAAACTACATCCAGATTAGATGACTACTTGTCTGAATATGCCATTTCTATGGTGTACACTTTTTAGAAAGCAAGGCAAAATTACTGTTAATGGCTTATCCTTGATGACAGAACAAGGTCTTTAAATAATGGGGGAAACCTGGAGAAGTCTACAATTGAATACTTTTAAATATATGAACCTATGGAATTCTGCCTTCATTTAAGGAAACTGGACAGAAGAATGCCACGTTCTTTCAGATAATTCACAGATGATAAAGAAAACTTTCTCAACAAATATATGAAAGTACACCTCTCTCTACAATGTCTCTTAAAAAAAAAAATCTTTACAGGTGTTTTTTCTTCATAAGTATGGAGAAAACCAGTGGTCTAAAATAGAAATTTGGTACCACAAAGAAATGCTTATTAATTTATGAGAACATAATATATTTTTCTACTAATATGATATGCATATTATGAAGTATGTATGTTTTAAAAAGTGAGACTAATGTAACTGAATAATGCTTCATTAAATTCGAAAATCTTGATTTAGTACTTTGTAATTTCGCTCTAGATATAGTTTCTTTTAACGTTTGATTTTAATGGCTGCCATAGCTGAAAAAAGATACCTCACGGTGACATGCAGGTCAATGTGAAACAGTGTATAGTCAACTATACTTATTAAATCATGATTCTCATTTTTCAATTGCACCCACAGATAAAGTTTAGTGAAATTATACAAACACTGAATTGAATCCTATGTGACACTAAAAGACTGTGAAAAAGTTGTAGTATTTTACTTTTATGGTTGGTGGTTTTGGGGGGGGTGAGAGAAGAAACAGGCGGGCAGATCATGTAGGGCCCTGGAGGCCACAGCAATGACTCTTGCACTCGGAGTGAGATGGGGCCATTTCAAGGCTTTATGCAAAGAAGTGACATAATCTAAATCTCAAAAAATGACATGTTAGGAATAGACTGTGGAGTATAAGAGTAGAAGGATAGATACCAGGTAGGAGGCTTTTGGAGAAGTCCATGCAATATATGGTAGTGGCTTGGACAGTGGTGACAGCAATCAAGGTGGTCAGATTTGGGATATATTTTAAAGATGTATTTCCCTATGTATTGAATACAGGGAGAGAGAATTCTTGAAATTTTAGCTTAGACATCACTATACTGCAAAGGGCTCTCTCATCCACTAGGACCTCATGAAGCCCCCCTTTCATGTGCTCTTACAGTGCCCTGTCCCCCTTCTCTCATACATTATCACATGTGTGGCCATGTCTTGTTTCCCCCTTATCCTTATTAGACTGTAAGCCTTGAAAGTGCAGGAATGATGTCTACATTGTTTATAGTATATACCTAGTATAAAAATATTCAATAACCATTTGTTAATGAACAGAATAGGTGAAATCTAGACAATAGAACTCAATATTCTGTTGGCAATAAAAACATTGGGAAAGAGGGCCAGCCGAGTGGCGCGGTGGTTAAGCGCTGGCTTGATGAAGGGTCCCACATATGAGGGCCAGTGACACTGCTCTCAAAAAAAAAAAAATATTGGGAAAGATGTTCTTGGTATAGGATTGAACAAAACCTCCCTTCTTATTTTTCAACAATGCTGCATAACCAGTTTTAGAAAATAGTTCATAATCACTTATATTTTATTATGAACCACATTAGTTAAATACTAATATATTCTTCAGCAAGTGATGGTAGCTTTTGGATGACTGTATCAACAACATCTAAGTTTTCATAGCTAATGCATGAAAACCTCTTAGGAACCTACAGTATATATGATTGCTCTGACTGCGTTCCTTTGAAATGTGAGACTGATCAGATCATATACTATCAGACACTAACAGGTTGAGTATGAAAATAAAACAACTATAGCTCCAGAGACAGTCGTGAGGAGCACTCCTGTGTTGACAGTCCACATCTTTATGGAACAGATCTATTCTGAAAATATTTTGTGAAGTTTCTTCCTTGGTTTTGTATACTATGTACATACTCTGAGACAGAGTTCTTGAAACAGAGTTTAAAAGCCCAAAATAAATGAGTAGCATGACTTTTCATGACTCAAAACTGGGTAATGGGATCTATTAATTAATTTAGCTCATACATACCCTTTGTACTTGCTACATATGAGCCTAACAAAAAAGTACTAATACTGTATCATTAAAACTATGATAGAAACTTTGAAGCAAAGAGGATAATGTATCTAAGGTACACAGACCCCTCATAAGATTTTAGGTGTCATATATTCCATGTAAAAATCCCTTTGCATTATCCTTAATATGCTGTATCTGTTAAGAAGGGAATTAAAAGAAGGCAATGGTGTCTATCTCTTAAGAAGTTTCTCAGCATAGTTTTACCTTGGTGAGTTTACTACGTTCAAGGATTGGTTTTCAGCTGTGTTAAGTATTGAGCCCAGATTTGCCAAAATAATAACATAGTTCTTTCTCTCAAGAGAAGACTTCGAGTAACTGAAGTTCACAAGACTGACTATAAAAACTTCCCTATGCTGTAAACAAATCACAACCAGAAAGGTGACTTATGAGCATGGGATCTCAGCAAGTGGAGTTAGGTTACATAAATGTTTAATGGCATTTCTGCATTCATGAAACAAATTTTACTGAACCTCTGCTATGTGCCAGGCGTAATCTAGATACTGAGAATATAGTAGTGAACAAAATAGACAAGGTCTTTTCTCTCTGAGAGTTTATATTTTAATGAAGGAGACAGACAATTAACATGGATTTTTGTCTTTTTTATTTACTGATGTATCTCTAGTACTTAGAGTACTGCCTGGCACATATTAGGTATTTGATATATTTATTGATATATAAAAGCATAATATAAACTAACTAAATGTAATATAAATTAACATAGTTTCAGATAACTATATGTGTTAGGAAAAAAATAAAACAGTAGTGATATGATAAAGTAAGGGTATTAGGAGAGAGGGTAGCTAGCTTAGATTAGATGGTGTGGTAGAGTAAATGATTGGTTGGCAAATATTCATTCATTATTTCTCCCCATCTCCAAAGTGGAATTAGACTTTTCCGCTCTACTGATGTTGAATCTGACTGTGCAACATGCTTGGCCTCATAATGGGTAGAATGTACGTCTCTGCCTTTGACCTTGTGTTTAGCCATATGACTTGCTTTGGCCAACAGATGTCAGAGATATGACAATCAGAAACTTATAGTGTTTATGTGTTTGGGTTTTCCCACTTGCACTTCCACCACTGACATGAGAGGAGCATACCCTGGAGAGCCTATCATGGATTTCTTCTTAGTTCTAGAAACTTTGTTCAAGTGGCTTCATTTCCTTCACTAAATTCAAGGACTTTGATTCTTGAACGTCTGTGCTACTTTCACTATCTCATGGCTCCATATGTGAGAGTTTTTAATATAAGAGAAATAGAAGTGAACAAATTTCACTTTGGTAGGAGAGGTTAAAGGAAGAGATTTTCACTAACTATGCAAGCATACAAAAAAGGTAGATGTACAACATTTTTTTATTAATAAGATTTTTTGATTTAACCACTAAAATCAACGAAGAGCAGAAGGAGAGCATGTTTGTTTAGTCCGGTGGCTAAACTCCACCCCAGACAAGATATTTTTATTTTCAACACATGATACATAAGAAAAGGAAAATGTGGCCACAGGAATGGAATAAAGATTGAGGATAAAAGCAAAGTGTTGAATATATTATAGTCATACTAAATCTTAAATGAATAAGCATTCTAAACTATAAAGGAAAAACTAAGTGACAAAGGTATTTTATATGCCAAATATCCCCACAGATGAATAAAAAGCAGACATTAAAATTCTTGTTAAAAGGCCAAGAAACTATGATTAACATGTTCCTGGTACAAGGTAATAATCACATTATGCATGCAAAAATATAAAAAAACCTTGGTGATAAAAAGGTGGAATTATTTAATGAATCAATCACAATGTACACTTAATGCTAGATGTAGGATTTATCCTAAAATATTGAACTTCAAATTAAATGTTCAGAAAGTCATCTACATTAGAAAATATCATCTGGAAAAGACTCAAATGAATTAGAGAGATCTAACGTTGAAACTTCCTAGTATTATAAGTCTGAGACTGGCAGCCAGGTTTGGAGCAGCCACAGTCTTATGGAACAATCCAGAAACTCAAAGGAAGATGGAAATGGAAAGGACCAGTGAAGTAGGCCCAACAAAGCCTATGTATTTATTAAACAGTTGAGGACTGAAGCCTCTTCTTTTTCAGGCTTAGAATATATGTGACTTAATTTGACAAACAGTACTTTGCTGTCTGGTTTCTCATTGTTTTCTTCAGTTTTATACTGATAATCAGAGTTGAAAAGATAGCAGAGGCCAAAGATTACATGTTTGATAGGAAGAAAATGAAGGGAAGGGGAGAAGAAACAGACCCACTGATAAGAGAGTGAAATAGGGCTGGCCGAGTGGCACAGTGGTTAAGCACTGGCTTGGGAAGCCGGCGGCCCCGGTTCGGGTCCCACATATGAGGGCCAGTGACACAGCCCTCAAAAAAAAAAAAAAAAGTGAAATAAACATAGAGAACAAATACAGAGAAATATAGAGAAATAAATATAAAGGGTGCCAAGGACACAAGAGGCAACTAAAATTTCATTTAAGAAAATTCAGTAGAAAGGTTAATTAAGCTCTGTTTACATTAGAAACCTTTGTAGCCAACATTCTATGAAAACCAGTGCTTTATCTAATGTATGTAGGATGTCCCTGAATTACCAGGGGGAAACTGTTGGTTAACTCAAGGACAATTTAATCACTACAACTTAAAAACTAAAAAACAAACAAACAAACAAATCTATTTACACATACCTTCCAAAATTATCTTTTCAGCATGTGTACCTGGAAACAAAAACCTTATCTATCCAAAATACTGAGTATCCTTTGAACAGTGTCACATAATTTAGGCATGATGGTAGAAACCACAGATAATTTGATAAAGAATGAAATTATGGTGGCCAAATGGCAAACTTTCCACAAGATGTCAGATGAATCTGGCGATTGCTAAAATACTATTTTAGTAGGAGTGAAACCCACCTAGTTAGGCTTCAAAGGATTAGTTTTAGAATTACCCAAGCGTCTAAAAAGCTGGAAAAAATATTTCTACAGTAACCATAGAAACTTGGAAAAACTTCCCAAATTATGTATTGGCCATTTGTAATGTTCTCTGATTTTTGATACCCTTTCTATATTTGATGAATTTCTAGCCTAATAAGGTATGACTTTCCTAGGTAAAATCCAGAAAACTCAGTTGTCTAGCCTGCTCTATCCCCAAGGCTCCGTTGATCAATCAGCTGTGAAAGACTGGATCAGAAGCGAGCAATTAGACGAAGGAGACTCTGTACAGCATCCATTTGTTCAAAAGGGTGAGAAGCATTTAACTGTTGGGCATTGCAGTGGTTGAACTAAGCGCTTGATAGGAATGTGGCAGCAACAGGAGACTCATCTTTAAGCAAGTCTGAGGTGTAGTTTTTGGTATTGTTTTTGGAAGCTTAACCTTGACCCTGGTTTTCCAGGTCTCAACAATTGGTTCAACTACTCAGTTTCTTTTTAATACATTTTTCTGTCGCACAACTAGCCAGAGGCAGCTTCTGTTGCTTAAAAGAAGAACCTGGTTAATGCTAAGGGGTTACTAGAAGTGGCTGAAAGCAATACTAGAGCCTCAGGAAAATCGGGAAGATCTATGGTTAGTTATCTGGCTCTGTAAGGTCTGATGGCTCTAAAAATTCAACTGGTTTTCTGGGGGGGAAAAAAAGGAAAATTGGGCAGTCCATCACCTACAGTAACAAAGTAACAAATTACTGACTGCAGTCACTTCACACGAAGTGACCAATGATCAAGACTTTGGGAGATCCAGTGGCTAGTAACAATATGAAGAGTATGAAGAATTCAAAGACGAGATTAATTGCTTCTAATTCCACAGCACAGCTTTTCAAAAGATAATGAAATGCTCACAATCCTAAATTCTCAGTTGGATAACAGCCAAGAGTTATCCCTAACATATTCCCTGGGAGGGAAAAGCCAGCCAGCCAGCCAGCATCAGTGCACAGCACTGTCTGTCTTCAATAGGCCAGCAGCCCTAACAGGTAATACTTTCCAATGTAGATAATGGGAGCTGAGGAGGCAGGCCTCAGGTAGAAGCACTTACATGCAAAACGCAGGAGGAAATGGTAATTGTTATTGCCAGCAGAGCTGAGTTGTAATCATAATTGTTTGACCTGCAGTGACCACTTGATCATATTTGGCTACTTGATCGTATGATCCATATGGACCAAACAGACAGGCATAAAAAAATTCCAATGTAATAAAATGATAAGACATCCAGGTTTAATAACCAGCAGCCTGACTTGAGCACCCGCAACAAAAATTTGAAATGTTTCTTTTCTAATTTCCAGTCCGACGTCAATTCACAGACCCAGAGTTTTATGAATGAAGGAGAGAATGCAAATCCTTGAAGATGTATATTGTGATGACATCACATGTAAACTGTAAGCTGTCAGTTTGGTCTTCCTCATTAAGGTAACTATAATGGAAAAAGAAATACCAGGTCTTTGGGGTATTGTTGCATAACAAGCTCGGAACTAACACTAAACTTAGAATACCACTGTGGACTCGTAATCAGAAAGGATGCTTGTGGGTATCAGATGATGGATGAAATTAGACCTGAATCTGCCTCATACACAGCCCAGGGGGGCCCTAAACACACGCAGAGCATACAGCTGGCACTGGAGAAGGAGACCGGGTTCCTGGAGGGTTCATCAGTTATTTCCAAAGCAGCTGCTGGTGCAGATGTGCATTCTTTACTAGAGCTCTTAGCACCAGGTGTACAGCTATTAATCTGGCAAATGCTTTCTGCCCTCTATTCCAATAAATGGAGAACACCTGTAATGGCTGTTTTCATGACAGGTAGAACAATAAACCATTTTATCCTAGGGTTATATAATTACGTGGCTCTGAGCCACAATATATTTCAAAGACCATTACTGTCTCACATCACACAAGGCAACTACATTGATGACATACGTCTCTAGGACCTGGAAAGCAGGAAGTCACAAATACTCAAGATTTTTTGTAAAGAAAAGGTATGTAAAACTACAGTAAGGTGGGAGATATATCACATGAAATATAAGAGTTAAACCTCAGTGAAGTTTCTGAAGGTCCAGTAACCTTGAGCATGTCAGGAGGGCCTCTACAGAGTTAAGATAATTTCCTGCACCTTGTACCTCCCGCAGCTTAGAAAGGGGCATAGTGTTAGACGGGTCTCTTTGAAGATAATATGTCTCACCTGGGCAATTCTGCTTTGACCTATTTATGAAGTGACCTGAAAATCTCCGGCTGAGAGGACCCAGAGGAGGCTTCCCAGTCAGTCCAGACTACAGTTCCTCTGTCTGACCTTAGTGACCAACACATTCAATGGGTGTTAGACTGTCCACAGCTTATCAAGATGCTACACGGTGTCTATGGCAAGTTCTGATAAAGGAATCCCAGCCGAGCTCTCTAAGGTTTTGGAGGAAAGTCATCAGACTGGAAACTCAGGTCCCTTTGAAAAGCAGCATTTAGCTCCTAAGGGATATTAGAGTTTGTATATTTGACTGTAAAACAACAAATGTGACCCAATATATCCAAAATGAACTTGGTTTAGCTGATTCATCCAACTATTAAATCAGGCATGTTCAGTAGCAAGCCATATTAAGTGATTGTAACATATGTGGAGTGAGGTTTGAGAGGGTTCTGACAGTAGAAATTGCATGATCAGATCACTCACACACCCAGCAATACTTGCCTTGTGGTTGGATGGCATAGGAGCCTTCCAGCCATTCTCTCTGTGAGCACACTTTGCTTTCATAAAGGATAGTTGAGTGTTTCATTCCTATTTTAGTTGGTGTTAAGTTATTATGTTTAAGTATGGAATAGGCTATATTTTGAAGGTTTAAGTATTGGCAAAGGGGGTATATTGATGTTGCATAGTCAAGTAATGTATGGTAGTATATGTTTGTCATGTTTTCTTGTTGGGGCACTTTTTGCAAACTATAAACATAGCAGGGGATATTCTATATTTATAAGTTCTGTTGCTGTGAGGTAGAATGCACAAAAAGTGTTTTCTTAGCTTCTTTTGTGCCCAGAAGCCAGGAATGGGACTAAAGTTCCACTAATCAGGTTTACTCTGAATTTGAAGAGTGAAACTCCATGTGGGACTTTCTTTGCTGGCAAGGGTAGTGGCAGTGACTTTGGATTTCAGCAGAAGGGGAGGCTGTGAGATAGAGTTGGTGACATACGTGGGGAAGTGGAAGAAACTACAGTTTTCTTTAGTGATTGGTGGGGAAGCAGCAGTGGTGAGGTTTCCTCATTAGGTCAGCTCTATGTCATGGTTTGGGGCTTTACCTCCAAAAGCTGAGATTCAAAACCTGGTTCTCCCATCCATATAACCTTGTAATAAATAAACCCCTTTTCTGCTTCACCAGTCAGAGTCTGGATCTGTAGCTTAAAATTAAGAATTCAAATTGAATTAAAAAAAATCTATAGTCTTCAAAGACCAACAATTTGTCAAATATTTACAGGATCTTAATCTGAGGTTACTCTCAAATTCTCTGATAAAGGGATGCAATGATAAAAATTAGTTCTTGAGGCTATACCAATGTGAATGTTGAAGCTTTGTGTATAAAATGGGATTATGGAATCTCATTGGACCCAATCAATGATGAGGGCAATGAAATGAAAAATTACTAGGAAGAAAATAAAGGACATTAAATATCTTGAAAAAAAACAAAACAAGAAGACATGTACATTGGTGCATCAATCCCACAGCAAGAAAAGAAGTGCTAGTAAAAACACTGTCTTGATTATTCATTTAGTATTCCTTGTTTTTTTTAAAAAAATAACAAAAATAGTCTGACAATTTAGTCAAAGACTAAATCAGACATGTGACTCATCCATAATGTAATGGATTTCTTTGAAAAATAATGTGATGATAATAAATGGTGCATCTTTTTCCTCTGTTATAGACTGGCACATATTTAAATAACTGGCCTTCCTTTGAAGAGTGACTACAAAGCTTCCAGAGCAAGATGGGAGCACAGAGAGGTCATTTTGGTGCATATGAATCAACACGAATCAGAATGTCAATGAGGTTTTCCCTGTTTTCATATGAGAAGAAAAATACCTCATCTCTTAGAAAGTGATTTTTTTCATGCTGTTTCCAAGGCACTATTAGTTACAAACCAAATTGTTATTTTTTCTATTTTTTCAAAGGAAAGAATTGAAGGCTGAGGAGATACATATGATGGAAAACAACTATACAATAAATGAAATAGATTAAATTTAAAAACTACCAAAAGTCTTTTGGTAATAATACCATCTCTTTCCCATTGAAAGAGATTTCAATAACAAAAGGAAATAAGAAAATAGCCTTTTCAGGAGTTTCACTTAAAAAGCAGCACATGACAAATAACATCTCTCTATTTACATATTTGAAAAATAAGTCAATAAATGGGAAACAACAGATATTCATAAATGCTCAGAATAGTTTAAAAGAGTATTATGGAGTAAGCCTACAACCCTTTAGATATAGTTTCTATAGTCCAAGAGAAAGTTATTATATTTCTAAATGTTTTACAAGAATCTCTTGTAGATATTAATGCAAAGCCTGAAATGTTGTTCAATCCCTGTATCTTTCTTATAAATGACAATAATTTCTTCATTCTACCTAGCAGATAGAATTAAAAGTTGAGAGCCACTAGAGAGAAGTGTTAGACTGGAGATATACTAGAGTTATACTGTTTAGCTTCATGCTAAAATAGAATAAAATTAAGTACAAAATATATAGAATAAAATTAAGTTAAAAAATATATATTCTCCAAGCTTTCATGATTTCAAAACTTGACAAAATGAGTGGTTTTCAAACAGAATATGTTGGGATCATGACTCAGTTTTCTTAATTTGCTACATAAAAAAATTTTTGCACTAATGATTTGTGTATTTGTATATTTGTATATATTTTTAAAGTTCTGACATGTTAGCTTTGTTTTGTTTTTTAATTCCTGGAGAAAGTATAATTTTAAGAGAATTTGGCATTAGCTTATATGTCAGTAGAAATGTACATTAATTCCAAGGACATACATATGAAGACTTTTATGAGAATTACAGAGAATAGGTCAATAGCTTGGACTGGACAAAAGGTACAGATAATACTGCCTAGAACAGTAGAGCTAGATTGGGTTAAAAAACAAAACAAAACTATTGTTCACTTATTACCGCTATTTAAGCTTGTGGTTGTTTTAACTTCACAGTCAAATTTATGTTGTTCATTTTATACAAACCTTATACTAAGACTTCATCAATCTTTTACCACGATCTAATATGGTCATGGCAATTAGGAAAACACTAGGCCTGAATTTATATGAATCAAAACCTTAAAATTCTGCAGGAATGAGATAATACTTAAAGTATCTAAAAACAATAGGATACTCCTTTGCTAGGATATTCAAAAGTTCACATAGGTGATACAGCTATTTAAAACTAACTTATAAATTGTCTGTAATATATAATTTCAACAGTTTCCTAAGCTAGAGGTGTGTGTGTGTGTGTGTGTGTGTGTGCCTACTTTCCATGTCTTTCTACTTTTCTTCCTAATTTATCTGGATGGAGCTAATTTGTCTAATTTATCTAGATAAAAGCTAAAAAGTAGAAAGATATATTAAAATTTTGTTAGTGCAGAAACTGACAATCCTAGAATAACCAGGTGTAAAAAAAATAAATTATCCAACCAGACAAAGAGCTACTGAGGAATCTCCCTATATGATTTGCAGTCAGACAGAACTAAATCAAAATGTTGACTCTGTCTTTTACTGATCTTGGGCGGTTATCTAGTGTCACAATTTTCCTTCTGTGTAAAGTGCATATATTAGTTTAGGGTTGTTTTGAAGATTAAGTGAAACACTATTTATAAAGCAGCCACCATAGTATCTTGGACAAACTTAGCACTCAATAAATGGTTGTTTTGTAGGTTTTTCTGATATTGAACATTTCACTTAAACGACTTAGATTCCACTTAAGTTGAACATTTCTAGGTATTCCTTTAACTTTAAGGTCATACTAAGATAATGTTTTCTGGGTATCTATATATTGCTGAATTTCCACAGTAACTTTTTCTTTAGTTTGAACAAGCTCAAATCTTTCAAACACTTCTCTTAGGTTACATCCTCAATACTCTGATTGCCATGGAAATATCAACATCCTTTCCTAAATATGGAACTCAAAACTGCTCACAGTTCTATAGGTAAAGCATCACAAGAGATGAAGATTTTGGTAACATGCAGGCTCCTGTTTTTATGATGAGTCATTTTCTGTATCATTGAGTATCTCACGCCCTTCTAGTTCTCTTAGCTCTTAATGTCAGGGATGCACCTCTAACTACAGCTTTGATAATCATCTTCAGATATTGGCTTCCTCCTCAACGGTACAATAAAACTGCTAGTGTACATGAAGTCGGCAAGGCCAGCTGGTGTGACGCAGAGGAAAGAGTACAGACAGGATCAATCTCAATTATGCTATTTATTAGACGAAACGCTGGAAAAAAATCAACATTTCTATCATATTTGATGTTCTGGTTTGTAAAACCAGAATATTAACCATGCAGGTTATTGAGTCAAATAATATACGTAAAATTTTTTGAAGTTTTAGTTGCTAAACAAATATATATTGTAATTATGGATACCAGGGTGTAAGCTCTATTTCTTGGTATCTCATTTATCCTTGTGACCTGAGCACAGTGCTCAGATTATTAAAAATACTCAACATTTCTTTATAGACTGGAAAAAACATTTATACTGAAGCTTCTTAGAACACAGCCTAGGATGAAACATGGAAGGGCACACGTTGGCGCATGTTGTGCAGATATACAGATAGATCAAAACGCTAGCAATTTGGAATGCCACTTCATTCTTCATTTCCTTCTGAAAAGTTAAATAGCTGTGGTTGGAGCTGCACAATGAGGTCAATTGTGATCCCTTCATAAAATGTTCGTAAAAAGAATACATTTTATGCTATATATATATGTGTGTGTGTACATACACACACACACACACACACACACACAAGCTTTTTTAACTTCTAAGGTTGGTTGAAGGGTAAACCAACAAACTAAAAGAAAACAAAAAAACACTCTCCGTCTCTACTGCCCTCAATAATCTGAGTTTCATGAACCAAGACATTGCAGAATTGCAACAGAAAGGTATATACTATATCAAGAATCTAGAGATAGATTTCTTTTTAAAAGTCTTTATAACTAAATTTGCTTATTTCTATAAGAGACCAAATCCTTTAGTTTCTCAGAGACTTTTATCCATCCTCTTTTCATTATATAGCTTAGCCCAGATTTTAGTTTCCATTTGACTAAAATTAAAAAAAAAAATCAAACAAACGCTGATCACCATAATCTTAAATGATCTTCTAGAATTCTATTGCTAATCATTGTAAGCGTAAAGCTTTTAACCTTTACTCAAGCACTGCCACGTGTTATGATGTCTACTATGGCTTCAAGCCATTATTTTGACCTTAAGTAGTTACTTAAGGAAGTATGCTCTTATATTTTCCTTCCAAAACAAGATTTCAAGCTTTTTAATGCCATGGTGCTTCTGGTCCTCCATAGCTGCTTTCGTCTGGAGACACTACATAGTGCCATTCAGTTAACAAAACATAAACATGGGGTCTCTGTTACCCTCTTATTCTTCTTGGCTTTTAATCAGAAATTTTCATTTCTGATCTATTTATGACCCTTTGTCCCTATTCTTTATTGCTGCATCTTGCCCAAAGAGGTGGCATGCCCAACAGCCCAGGCTCTGGAGCCAGATTGTCACTTTCTAGCTTTACGGTTTGGTGGCTAATAACATCATAACACACACACACACACACACACACACACACACACACACACACACACACACACACTTAAACAATATCCTTAGACAGTGCCAGGATCACACTAAATGCTATATAAATACTAACTTTCATCATCATTATTGCCATCATCCTTTCAATTTTGGGGCTTTTGATAACTACTTTTTCCTCTAGGTCTTAACTCTGGCTTTCTTTCTTGAATAGTTCCTCACCATTTATATTATGAGATATCTGGCCATCCTTAGTAAAAACTTCACTTGGTTTGTCCCATGTTAACAAACTATATTTAACCAAAGACATTCAATGATAATATATTCATCAGGTATGTCAATCTCTAGCTGCCATAGCCTATAACTACAAGTTAACACTCTAACTTTGTTTTTTGATTTGAATCAATTCTTATCACTATCTAAATTTTAAGAACTTTAGTACAGTGCAGTAATGGAGAGGAGCCATCTAAATATTTAAGAAAAAAATTAAAGCTTTTCACCAAGGAATAAAGCTAATTGTCACTGTTACAGTTCAAGAAGTTATTGATTATTTAGAAGAACATTTTAAATTATTACACAAAAACAGAGATAAACAATTTTTAGATACGAAATGACTCCAACGTAAGTATTTACATTTACTGTACTTGATTGGAAATTTTGTTTCAGTTTTAAAAAAAATGCTACTCCAAAAAATCAGCTAGAGAAGAGTACATTAATTGCTGTACCAAACTAGTTTTTATGTGCATATGCATAAATTTTAATTTTAAGATGGAATATATGTTGTATTTTCTGAAACAGAATAATGAGATTAATCTAAACATTAAGGTATGTCTATAATATCTTCCCAATTACCCCACTGTTGAAATGGAAATGATCAATAGATTCACCTCACTAAAGTCCACAACTGTTCACATGTCAGTAAGCTCTTTCAAAGTTACTCTTTATACAAGTGAGTCTGGCAAAATAAGATCAAGATTAAAATATTACTTTAGAGGACAGGAATAAACTGATTTTAAAGTATATTGTATGAAATAAGATTTCAGAGAAAAGTATAAGGAAAATGGTAAATATTTTCTTTTTTTTAGATTACCTATATTAACTTTTAAAAACTACAGAACCTTTTAAAACCTATTCACCTCATTTGTTCCACTAATCTCCCTTTCGAATCAAATTTTCTATTCTTTATATTTAGAGAGGAGGGCAAAGTTATGATCTAGTAAAACATCATTTGGCAAAATGATTTGTACTGGGTATTTCTAAATCCAAATATCTTTCCATCTATTTATTACTGTGCCACTTAAAATGGGTAAAATTTTACAAATATGTAAGGTAAATTTTTGTTGGTTTGAATGAAAATACAGGTTCCATGGAGTAGGTCAAATTTCCTTTGGCATTGAAAAATGAGGTACAACTGAAAGCATAGACAAATGACCATTAGGGTGTATTATTCATTTTAATATGCTTTGAGCAGATAAAAGCAATGTCTAATATGAGCCCCAATCCATGAGTTACAAGGGCAGATGCTGAATAGCTTCTGAGATGCTTTCTGCATAGGCAACTATACAGCCTTCCCCAAGATGAGTAAAAAAAGGCTACATAGTTAGATTAAGAATGGAGGAGGAGGCGGGGAAATGTAAGAAAAGTGCCATTTCTTGGGGCGGCCGAGTGGCGCAGTGGTTAAGCGCTGGCTTGGGAAGCCAGCGGCCCCGGTTCAGTCCCACATATGAGGGCCAGTGACACAGCCCTCAAAAAAAAAAAAAAAAAAGAATTCCTTATATGAAAAGTGCCATTTCTCTACATTAATGTATAAATAATGTATAAAATAACTACTATGATGCAATACAAAACATTAAAGCCCTTCAAGAGATTTATCAGTTGTCAAGGAAAATGTTATTTATAGTCTTAATAGATTTTAAAACTATAAGAGGCATTAGAGATCAGCTAGTTCAACTTAAATATTATTAAAATGAAAAAAGTAAGGCACCACAAGATACTACATGACTTGAAATCATGGTTAAGTCAATTAACTGTAGAAGTGATCAGAAACAAGAGTTCATTTTGGCCATATTGTCTTTTAATAGATGCAAACACTTAACAACATTGCAGCAAAACTGGATTAAATGAGTCCTGTTATAAATAAGAATTTCTGACAATGCCTTGACCACAAAACCTTTGAAGTAAAGATAATTACTCCTTACTCCACTCTAAAAATCTAAATTAAAAGGATCCTCTAAAGTGAAGATTATTTTCCTGGAGGTGATGTAAAAAACACAGGCCATAATTCAGGTTCTTAAAAGGAAATAAAAATAATCTTTTATTACATTTGGATGAGATTTTATTTTTTAGGAATCATTGCTTGGCTGTGAGCAGTTGTTGCTTGCTGAATGTTATTCTCACTTCCTCCCTCATAGGAAGCACATGTGTAAGAGCCTTAACTTGTGGGATGGGTTGGAACACTTCACTCTAATCCAAGGGCCATAGGTCATTATAAACCACAAAGTCTTCCTCTCTAGGGAAGTGTCAAGGGATGTGGTCTTACCCATATCGTTTGTTTTTTTTTCCTACCATCTCCTTTAGTTGAAAATAAAGTTTATGGCAATAATGACCAGTTCTAATACATTCTAATACCTCATCTGGAAGTTAACATCGAGAGAAATCTTTTCCAGAATAGCACCAAAGGAATTCAATTGTCCAGTTATAATAAAACATAATTAAAAAACAAATATTATAAAGGGCTGACAGGATCACAAGATGATTCTAATGATGAAGAATAAGATGATTCTAATGACGTAGAACAGGGGTTGATAAACTTTTTTTCTGTAAAAGGCCAAATGGTAGATATTTTAAGTTACGTGGGCCTGATGTTCTCTCTCAAATACTCAACTCTGCTGTCACAGCACAAAACTAGCCAAAGAACAATATATAAATGAGTGGATGTGGCTGTGTGTTTCAACAAAACTTTACTTACAAAAACAGGCAGCAAGCCAGATTTAACCCCTGAACTGTAGTTTGCAACCCATTCCTTATCTAGAATTTAAAATGACTCAACAGAGTTTGAAATCAAAATAACTGCACTTGCAGATACCTAGGAGATCCTCAGGAAATATAAATAGGTTTTTAAATCCTTTTAGATTTTCCTGATTACCTTTTCTTCTCTATTGTACAAATTACTTTAGAAGTGTCTAAATTCATTTAAAATTTATATATTCCTATTAAATAATATGGAAAATTTATGAGAGCTGAAGCTTCTGAACATTAGGCATTCAATTCTGTACAAAATTTGTGAATTCAATATATATATATATATTTTTTTTCCTGGGCTTAACAAGATAGATTGTTTGGAAAGACTTTTCTTTTTTCAAATTATCATTTTGAATACTTATAAGAAAGCCATTTTTATTACTGGAGCTGATCCATTATTAATTTGAATTATTTTTCTGGTTGATCATTTAAAAAGTTCTCCTTGTTATATATTGACTAGATTCTAATTTTTGGTTATTATTATGATTTGGACTAACAGTATAATACTATGTATTCAGCTTAATAAAAAAACTTAGGATACAATTTGAGTGTAAATTATGATTCACTTAGATACTTCATGTATACTAGCCACTATGACCAGTCCAAGATAAGACCAGATGAATAGGGAGTATTTATGAAGATCAGTGACATCCCTTTGATTTAATAGAAAACAAACAAACTGGTAACTGCCATTTCAAAGGAAACTTTTTTTTTCAGTATAATTCTAATTTTAGTTCCAGTATAATCCTAATTCTAGTACTGGTATTCAAAAGGATTGGGTAATTGATTCAAAACTTTGTTGGCTGACAATAAACAGAAAAAGCAATGTTACCTTCTAAGATGATTTGTGACCCCATTGCATTTTATATGATGTGTTAAGTAGTAAGTTACTTGAAGAGTTAAGTACTTATTTTCGATTTTTCGTTCTGTGTTTCTCTGTCTTTTAAAAGTAAAAGACTGACGGAAAAAATGCAGGAGAAACAATTATTCATTTTTGTCTTTTAATGAATTTGTTAAGGGTAAAATGATGTCAAAACAAAGACTGTTATGGACAAAAGACTCATAAAGATAGGAACTAACACAACATTAGAGTTCTTCCTTCAAAGATTTTAGAAACTTCAAGAGATACTTCACAGACTGAAACATAAGCCCAGTTGGAACCAAGGTCTACCGGGCTTCAGAGGGGTCTAATGTTGAAAATCTCAAGTTGACTTTCTAGTTAAAAAAAGCTGGAGAGTAGAGAGGAAATTTTTGTTCTGGAAAAGAGTTCTTCTCTGATGCAAATAGAAACCCATCTTTCAAAGGAAGAACTAGGGATGAGCTGCCCTAGTTTAGTCTTTTGGAAAGAGACAAGAAAATTATGAATTTGCTAAACACATTTCTTTCTTCTAAATATTACTTTATAAGCTTTGAGATGTCTTATTTTTTGTAAAAAAGTTTCCAAACCCAAAGGTATTCATAAAATTTCATTTGAAACACTGAAATCAAGTTTTGGAAAGAAAAAGAGTGTATAGATCTTAATATTTTAAATTTTGTATAAAAAAGAGGTCTAGTAATTAGTTGGTGCTTTCATCAGATATTTTATCCAGTGTCACTCTCTCTCTTTTTTTAAATAACTTTTCTGTCTGGAGAGATAGAAATATTCAAATATTAAAAGTACTCCACACCATTTTTAAAATTTCCAAATTGCAAAGTGAAACTAATGAACTTCCTACTACTATACTGATTAAATCAGTTTTAATTTTCTGTGAATCTAGTAACAAAAGTAAAATAAGCTTTCAGACCCACACTATAAACTTCAGAATGCCAAACATTAATCTGAAAAGCACATGTTTAATTCGCCAAAATACTGTTACTTGGAGTGTCTGAGTTGTTTTTTATTTTTAATGTGATGAAATGGTGATCACAGCACATATTTATTGAGTCCTGACTCTAGCTGTTTGACTTTATTATAAGTAAGAACTCATAACAATTCTGTAAGTTAGATATTAGAATTATTTTTCTAATAACTATAAAGAAACAAGCATAGACTAGTAGAACTTTGGTGTAAATAGAATCTCATGTCTAACAATAACAATTCTCTTGTTATTGTTATTTATTGGGCATCTCTATGTGTGATAACTGGTTTACCTCACTAATACAAATAAATACCAACCCTTTAATACGAATTGTAAGAACACACAGATTAGTTGGTAGAGTTCATTGTCAGTTTCCTTCAAAGGTTAATTTGTTTTACACAGGGACCAAGTTAACTCCTAACATGGCATTTCTTGCTTTCATGTTAAACATTTATTATGGCAGCCAAATGACACCATTAGATGGGAAAATAATATGATTTCAAAATATTTTTTTAAGAAAAACCTTCCATTTTGATTGAAAAAATATTAATATAGAATAATATTATGAATGGGTTGGCTTTGTTATATAATATCTGGTCCAAATTTAAAGCTCAAATAAGGACTGGCCACATATTGTTAAGAAAAGATTAAAAAAAGGACACATATTGATCTTAAATAAATTCTTAGGGATGCATGTGGAAATAGGAGTTATCGGAAAATATCTTACTTCCAGAAAAGTCAATTGACTATTTTTGGCTCAGAATTTCCTCTTTGGAAGGTTAGGCACCTACCAGGTGCTATCCAGAAGAAACTCAAAAGAACTACAAAAAAAAAAAAAAAAGACAGTTCAGTGAGCTCAGGAATAAAATTTATGAACAGAAGGAATACTTTACAATAGAGAATAAAATTCCAAAAGAGAACCAAACAGAGATTCTGCAGCTGAAGAACTCAATAAATGAGATGAAGAATGCATTAGAAATCATTGGAAATAGAGCAGACCATATGGAAGAGTGAATTAGTGAACCTAAAGATAAAAATTTAAAAATGATTCAGGTGGAAGAGAAGAGGGAACTAAAACAAAAAAAACCCCAAAAAAATGAGGAAGCTCTATGAGAACTGTCCAAATTAAAGAGAAAGGCAACATAAGGATAATGAGTATCCCAGAAGGAGAAGAGAGGGAGAAGGGAGCAGAGAGCTTCTTTAAAGAAATAATAGCCGAGAGTTTACCAAATCTGGAGAAGAAACTGGATATATAAGTCCATGAAGCTAATAGAACACCTAATTATTTTAATGCAAAAAAGGCCTCCAGGACACATTATACTAAAACTGTCAAAGTCAATGATAAAGAATTTTAAGATTTTTTTTTTTTTTTTTTTTTTTAGGACAGGGTCACTGGCCCTCATATGTGGGACCCGAACATGGTGGAAACCACCATGCCACTTGGCCAGCCCTATAATAATTTTAAAGGAAGCCACAAAAAAAAGACAGTAACCTATAAAGGAATCCCATAAGCCTATCAGCACATTTCTCAGCAGAAACTCTACAGGCTTGGAGAGAGAACAGAATGACATATTGAAAATATTGGAAAATATAAACTGCCAATCAAAAACACTCTACCAGTAAAGTTATCCTTCAGATATGAATGAGAAATAAAGGCTTTCCCAAACAAACAAAAGCCGAAGCGTTCACAACCACTAGATTTCCCTTACAAGAAATATTTAAAGGAGCTCTTCTACCTAAAATGAAAAAGAGAAGTACACAATATTCAGTAAGATGACAAACAGAATCTGAAAATTGCAAAGCTATCTCAGAATATGGTGTAAACACTAAATTATAGGAAAAAGTTAAAGGGGAAAAAAACTACTAAAAATAATTGTAGCTACTTGAATTCAGTAATGACCTCACAATATAAAAATGAATAATTTGTGAAAATAAAAACATGTAAAGGGAGGAGAAAAAGGACAAAACCTGTATAGGCAAAAGAAGATATGATGCTATAGGCAGAAAAAGGACTATTTAATCTATGAGATGTTCTATACAAACCTCTTGGTAACCACAAAACAAGAATCTAGAGGAGAGACAAGAAACATAAAAAAAGATAAAGCTGAGAAAAACATCACAGAAAACTACAAAACTAAAATGGCAGAAAAAACACAAGGAAAAAGAAATAATACAGCCATAGAACAATAAGAAATACAAAAGATAAAATGGCAGTAGTAAGTCCTCATATATCAAATATTTCCCTAAATGTAAATGGTTAGAACTCATCTAAAAATTGGCATAAAGTGGCTGGATGGATTATAAAACAAGACCCAAGTATATGCTTCCTTCAGATGACTCATCTCAGCTTGAAAGACAAACATAGGCTCAAGTGAGTGGGTGGATGTATCCATATTTATCAAAGAAAGCCAAAAAACTAAAAAAAAAACAAAAAAAACACTAAAAAAAAAAAAGGAAGACAAAGATGGATATCATATAATGATAAAGGGGTCATCTCTATCACAAAGACATGATATTTATTAATATGTATGTACCCAACTTAGGAGTAACAAAATATAAAAAGCACTATTGGCAGACGTACAGGGAGAAATTGACAGCAACACAGTAATAAGAGGGGCCTATAACACCCCATTTACATCAATAGATCAATCATCCAAAGTAAAAAAGAAAACCTCAGCCTTAAATGACAAATTAAACCAAAAGAACTTAATAGATAGATACAGAACGTTGTATCCAAAAAGCAACAGAATATCTAATTTTCTGAAATGCACACAGAACATTCTCAAGGATGGGCTATACATTAAAACACAAAACAAGGCTCAATAAACGTTAAAACACAAAGCAAGGCTCAATAAATTTAAAAGGACTGAAATCATATCAAGCATCTTTTCCAATGACAATGGAATGAAAATAGAAGTCAATTACAAGAAGAAAACCGGAAAAATCACAAATAGATGAATATTCAGTAACATGCTATGGGAAAAAAATATTGGCAAAGAAGAAATCAAAGGAAAGAAATGGAGAGTGAGACAACAACAAAAAAGATAAATGAAACTAGACCCTTTATAAAAAAAGATCAAAACTGACAAACTTTTAGCTAGACTCACTAAGAAAAAAAGAAGGCTCAAATAAATAAAAATCAGAAACAAAAGAGAAGTTACAACATATACTATAAAAATACAATGAATCAGAGTTGACTTCTATAAAGAGCTGTAAACAAACAGATTAAGAAAATCTAGAGAAAATGGATAAAGTCTTGGAATCGTACAACCTCCCTAAACTAGATTATGAAAAATTAAAATTTTGAATAGACCAAATCATTAGTAAAGAGATTAACACAGGAATCAAAACCTTCCAAGAACACAAAGTCTAGAACCAGTGACTTAACTGGTGAATTCTATTAAGCAATCAAAGAAGATTTAATACCAATCCTCAAACTCTTCCAAAAAACCGAAGAAAAGGGAATACTTTCTAAATTCATTTTATGTGTCCAATGCTACTCTAATATCAAAACCAGAAAAGGACAACACACAAGAAAAATTACAAGCCATTATCCCTGATGAACATAGATGCAAAAGTTCTTAACAAAATAATTAGCAAACCAAATATAACAATACACTAAAAGGAATACTTGGAATTATTCCAGGATGCAAAGATGGTTCAGAATCCACAAATCAATCAACATGAGACACCACATTAACAAAATGAAGAATAATAATCATAGGATCATCTCAGCAGATGCAGAAAAAGCATAAGATCCAACATCCATTTATGATAAAAAATCTCAATAAAATGAAATTAGAAGGTAAGTATCTCAAGATAATAAAGACCATATATGATAAACCCATAGCTAACATCTTACTCAATGGTGAAAAGCTGAAAGCTTTTCCTCTGCGATCAGGAAAAAGACAGGCCTACGCATTCTTGCCACTTGTATCCAACATTGAATTGCCATAGCAATCAGGCAAGGAAAAGAAATACAAGGCATCTATCTGAATTGGAAAGGAAGACATTAAGATGCCACTATTTGCAGATGACATGATTTTATATATAGAAAATCCTAAAGACTCTACCAAATTATTAAAAATAATTAATGAATACAGTAAAACTGCAGGATACAAAATCAATATACAAAAATCTGTTGTTTTTCTATATACTATGAGCGATGAGAAAGAGAAATTTTTTAAAACTCCAATTTATAATTGCAACAAAAAGAACAAAATACCTAGGAATAAATTTAACCAAGAAGCTGAAAGACCTGTATACTAAAAACCAAAAGACACTGTTGGAAGAAATTGAAAAGGAAAAAACAAATGGAAAGATATTCCATGCTCATAGATTGAAAGAGTTAACAATGTTAAAATGATCTTATACCTAAAGCAATCTACAGACTCAATGCAATCCATATTAAAATACCAATAGTATTTTTCACAGAAAAAGGACAAAAACATCCTAAAATCTGTATGGAACCACAGAAGATCCTGAATAGCCAAAGCAATCCTGAAAAAAAAAAAAAGCTGGAGGTATCACACACCTTGATTTCAAACCATACTCCAAAGCTACAATCAAAACAGTATGGTATGGGTAGAAGAACAGACATATAGGTCAGTGGAACAGAATTGAGAGCCCAGAACTAAACCCACACATATATGGACAACTAATTTATGACAAAGGAGCCAAGAACATACAATGAGGAAGAAAGGTCTCTTCAAAAAATGGTGGTAGAAAAACTGGACAAAACCACAATCTTATACCATATATACATAATCAAAATGGATTACAGACATGACGATTTAAGTCCTGACACCATAAAATATACAGAAGAAAACATAAGTGGTGACTACTAGACACCAGTCTTCGTGATGTTTTTTGTGGATTTGACTCCAACAGCAAGGGAGTCAAAAGCAAAAAATAAATAAATGAGACTACACCAAACTAAGAAGCTTCTGCACAGGAAGGAAAAGCACCAACAAAATGAAAAGGCAATCTACCAAATGGGAAAAGATATTTGCAAATCATACATCTGAGAAGAGGTTAATATCCAAACTACACGAAGAACTCATACAACTTAACAACAAAAAGCAAACAATCTGGGCAGAGAATCTGAATGGATATTTTCCCAAAGAAGACAATCAGATGGTCAACAGGCCACATAAAAAGATGTTCAACATCACAAAATATTAGGAAAATGCAAGTCAAAATATAATGAGGGCCGGCTGAGTGGCGTGGTAGTTAAGCACTGGCTTGGGAAGCCAGCGGCCCTGGTTCAGGTCCCACATATGAGGGCTGGTGACACTGCCCTCAAAAAAAACCAAAAAACCATAATGAGATATCACCTACACCTACAAGAATGTCTGTCATCAAAAAGAAATAAATGTGGAGAGGATCCAAGAAAAAAAAAATATAGAACTCTCATATATTACTGGTAGGAATGTAAATTGGTACAGCCACTATGGAAACAATATGAAGATTTCCAAAAGATTAAGAATAAACTACCACATGATCCAGCTATTCAACTTCTGGGTAATTATCTGAAGAATTAAAAAACACTAATTTGAAAATATATGTGCACCTCTGTGTGCACTGCAGCAACCTAAGTGTCCATTGATGAATTAAAGGATAAAGAAGATGTGATATGAACAGTTGACTATTGAATAACAGGCTTGAACTGCACATGTGCACTTATACATGAATTTTTTTTTTCAATAAATACTGTAGATGATGTATTTTCTCTTATGATTCTCTTAAGAACACTTTTTCTAGCTTTATTGTAATAATACAGTATATAATACATATAACATACAAAATATGTGTTGAATGTTTATATTATCAGTAACAGTTCTAGTCAACAGTAGGCTATTAGTAATTAAGGTTTGGGGGAGTTGAAAGTTATACACAAATTTTCAGCTGTGTGATGTATCAGTGACCCTAGCCCCCACACTGTTGAAAGGTCAATTGTATATAAAATGGAATACTACTCAGTCATAAAAAGATAAAATTTTATCATTTGTGTCAACACGGATGGACCTTGAGGAGATTATGCTAAGTGAAATAAATCAGACAAAGAAAGACAAATGCCATATGATTTCACTCATGTGGAATAATAATAATAATAAAAAAAAGAACAAAACAAAACCAAAACATGCTCACACTGGAAGACAATGGATAAGTGGTTACTAGAGGGGAAGGGAGGATGAGGGTGAAATGAATAAAGGGAGTCAATTGTATGGTGATGGATGGAAATTAGACTTTTGGCGGTGAGTACAATGTGGCATACACAGATGTTGAATTACAATGTTGTACACTTGAAACTTAATGCTATAAACCAATGTTACCTCAAAAAAGATAAATGAAGAACTGTATCCTTTCTTCATGAGTGTAAAGTTAAATTGGAAATAGTGTAGATAATTCTAGACATCTAAGCAAGAAATTATTCAGTGTTGCTTTTTTGTTGACAGATAAGATTAATGTCCATAATTATAACTATTAGAATATATAATTGTATCAGAAAAATAATCTTAGCTAGATATCCCTAAATTACATAACAAAGAGCATTTTAAATAGTTTTAAATTTCATGTTGTTATATGGAAGCCAGTGCTTCAGTTTAGAAGCACAAATTAAAACCCTTAAGGAGATACTTACCCTTTTCTGTTCTTTTACATACTCTATCAATTCATCTCTTGTTCTTTTCACCGCCTCTTCCACAGCCTTTTCACTTCGCTTCTGCTCTTCTATTATTGCTGCCTTAACAGTTTCCTGTTTGTGGGAGGAAGGAAAAAGTCAGGGAGGTTTGCATCATGACATTTTGTGCTCATTTTATATAAACTAAAAATCCTCTTCAATAGTTTGAGCTTATTCTATTCAAAGCATATCTTTATACAGGAATGAGAACTTACAAAATCTTTTAGAATCTGCTAGAGATTCCAGAGCATTCACTTTTCTAAACTGAGTGAAAGGGGAAAAAAATGGAATAAGCCATTTATTGCAGGGAGCGCCCGACAGACTCCAATGGCTTCCTTACCAACCTTTCATTTGATGTTTTCATGATTGATCACCTTCCTGTACTTTGCACTATCCACATAAGACTTCTAACTGGTGTTTATTCTTCCAAGAACACCCTCATGCTTTAGCTGTTTTATTCACGTTTAATTTTCCCATCATACAATAATCAAGTGTGGTCTGGGTGGTAAGATTTACAGCTAGTTTGGTCTTCCTGCCAGGTTAAGATGTTGTGAGCTGGACACCATGAATAAGAGGTAAAAACTCCACCCTGTGTGCTAATATTTGAAAGGAGAAATCTAGGAAGAAAAGTAGTACTCCCCACTTTACTGAACTAGTAATCAGGTACCTAAGAGGTTTCAGAATTTCAGACAAGGAGAAAGCGGCTAAAATTCTGAAAAAGAAATATAACACTTCTCAAAAACTAGTAGTAATATTTTCTGCTAAAATAGTGTTTCATGGATTGGATGAATGCCACAACACAAACTTGTTTAACTTCCATTTATCTATCTACTCGTAGGTAGCATCCTTCTTTGGAATAGGCGATCAATTATAAAATGCCTCGAAATTTCTCAGGGGTATTTATTTTCATTTTGTTATTCTTGAGGACTCTTCACTTTGTAGTATATATGATTTTATTTAGTTTTTCCCAATTAATATTAGATGTGTATATATAACCCAGAAAATAGAAATATTAAGAATTTTCTACTCTGAATATATTTACTGTAGAATATCTGAAAATTCAGGAAAATGTGAACACAAAACACACACACACAAACACACACACAACACAACACACATACCCACATACTTCAGTATAAAGAGGATAGGGCTCAAACTGTATATACTATTTTCCAACTCTTGTCATTTTTCAGTTAAAAAATATTTTGAATATTTTGTTTTGTTTTTTGAGGGCAATGTCACTGGCCCTCATATGTGGGACCGAACTGGGGCCGCTGGCTTCCCAAGCCAGCACTTAACCAACGCGCCACTCGGCGGGCCCCTATTTTGAATATTTTTAAGCCATTATATGTTCTTTCATAATATGGTTTATATTCCATTACAGGGGCATATAATAATTCATTCTACCAATCCTTATTCATGAGTATTTTGGTTCTTTTTAATCGAATAAAGCAGTGAGGAACATCCATATATGTACATTTGTAATGAATGTTATATATTCTTTTAGGATGAATTCAAGAAGTAGAATAACTTGGGCTACAGAATATAAATTTTGAGCTCTCTTATAGCTTTTGACCTTTTGTACAAATTTTTTCCCATAAGCAGCCCATGAAACTGGCTGTTTTCTTGCATCCATGATTACATTTAGTCTTACTAGATTTTGGAATCTTTGCTTATTTGAGGGAGAAAAACACCTAATTTTATTCTGCATTTTAAAAAGCTTATTATATGGTACTCAACATTCTCATAGAAATATTACCAATATACATATTATCTCTTATTATTTGCTCGATCATGTCCTCTTTCTATTTTAATATTGGTATACTCATAATTTTTTGGATTTCTTTCCTAATATATAAAAGTAAGTCACAAAATCTGAAAATTCCTATAACAGTGACTTTGAAAATTATTTTCAGTCACATTAAAATTTAATTCCAATAATAAAATAATAGAACACTAAGTTTCTTCCATAATTATTTGAGAAGATTAAAGTTGAAAAACTATAGTAATTTTTAGAAGAAAAAAAATGAGGACAAATAAGATTATTTAAAATAAAAGCATCTAGGGCCAGCCAAGTGGCTCAGTCGGTTAAGAGCTTGCTCAAGAGTGTGAGCTGACCTCTTAGCAACAGCAGTTCGATGCCCAGCCCGAGCTGAGCAGCCGCTGAGTTGCCAACAGGTGGCAGGATGGATCAGCTAAAAAAATAAATAAATAAATAAAACTATTACAATTCCTTTTGGTTTCACACTTATTAATTTGGAATTTGAAAATTTTCAGATTTTAGGAAGGCAAAAATATAGCATATACGTATTACTAAATACAACACATTAATAGTTCTGCAGTGAAAAATAAGAAAAGTCACACTATGTGGGTAATTTAAAGTATAACCATCATATCAGTTCAGGTCACGTTTTGCCAACAGATGGAGTTACAAAAATCCTTAGTTCGCAGGGTTTTTGGAATTTTAGAACTGCAGGTAAGGATTGTAGACCTGAATTATTTGGATGTAGAAGATAAATCTGTCCCATATTTAACACCAATCAGAATTTCTATCTAGCAAGGCTCATATTGGTAAATTTGAACAGAACTTTTTGGTTGAAAGCAAAAGCATCAATTTAAATAAAATGGATATATCCAGGAAAAATATGAAGTTAGCTAATATGTTCTTGAGTCGACTTTTTTTAGGGGTTGAGACTGTATTATGTGCTCAGTCCACATTTTTGAGAATCTTCCAGTGCCTAATTTTGAGTCAATAAAAACCCATTTACACAGGAAGTTTCCCTTAATTCTCCCCTCCCAGTTGGGAGTTAGGTGACAGTCAAGGTTCTGAAGTCCACCCTAAAAAAAATTACTTATCAATAAACAAATGCCTTTGAATATGGTACAAAAGTAAGGTTTAAGTCTTCCATTTTCCAACCAAATAAAATTCTGAATTAATTGGAAATGATGAATGAATTTTGTGTGTATGTGTACAAATGCCTATGAATATCTGCCTATCTGTTCTATGGAGTTCCACAAATGAACTATATCATCCCTAAGTGTCATGAAAATTAGTCAAAAATAATATATATCTCACAAGGAATGAAGATTTGTCACAATGAGTATATTCAAATAGGCAATTCTGAAAGATTATTTTCTACAATATTGTAGCAGTGACCACAAAATTAAAGCATGGCATATTCTCTGAGGGTAGGTTTCTCAGCCTCGGCACTATTGGCAATTCTTTGCTAGGAGTGGAGGTGAGGCGTCTTGTGATAAACAGCACACCTGGCATTCACTCACTAGATCACCTCCAGGTGAGAACCACTGCTCTAACTAACAGTTTGGAGGGAAAAACATCCATTTTCATATATGTTATGGTTTTTTAAAATACTGATTTACATTTCTCATCACATTTTAAATAATCTTTATCTAAAAATATATGCAAGAAATCATATCCAGATTATTATATAACTAGTTTTTACATGTGGAAAAAAGTTTTATATACTTTTTTTAAAAAAAATTAATGACTGGAATCATTTTCTATAGTTACAATTAAATAAATCATGATGAATGTCATTAGGGCTAAAAGCTTATGTGACATATCTGTACACGATTTTAGGATTTCTCTTTACTGTTTAAAAATATAGTTATGCTTTGGTACCCATCACATCTACCATACATTTCAGAATCACAGGACCATGAACCAATAAATGCTCATTGGTCGTTTGTTCTTTATCAGTGCAATTTAGTTAAGGATTGTAAACACAGTTAAATTATTTATGGAACAAATCTGAGCAATCAACTCAATTCTGGTCTGGGGGCTATAAACCACTGTATCAAAAATTTTCTGAGGCAACTGTGCTTTAAGTATTTTTTGTTTCTATACAGAGTGCATAGATATTATCTAATTATATATTATTTTAAACATTTCATGTGGTTTTAGAAATACACCTTAGAAAATGAGTGTGTGAATCATAAGTCAAGTCAAGCTGCTTTATACATTTCCTGTGCATCAACAGTTAAGAAAAAAAGTGAGACATCCATTCCTATACAAATTTCTGAGCTCAAGCTACAGTTCCATCAATGCTTTACACGTATTGATGCAAGTACAAATAACATTTCCATATTTCAAAATCCATTTACTGTGCAACTGAGATGCTTTCATGCAACCTTTAATTGGAAGTAATTAATTGCACTGTAATCACATGCTAAGTGGAAAATATTAATAGAATCTAAGTCTGAAAATGCTTCTCAAGTGATGAATATGCTTAATTAAAATCATATACTCACTGATTGATGTCAAACTTTGGCAGCACCAATCTGTGTGAAAGACATTTCTAAAGATGAAATACTACGTAGGATTTCATTCACACCAGCGTAAATAAATTGAATATTTGCTACTATTTTTGATGATCGGGAAACCTAACTTTGCTATAACTAAGCAAAATGTTATCCTCCCCACAGAGAATTCTATTGTTCTCACTAGCAGATCTATATTATAAAAAAAATTATTCTTATTACTGTATTTTTAATTTCATCCATAAAAATACTTGCAAAGATTTGTTTTTTTCTCTTATTATGTAAGCACCTACATAATATTCTCAATTAAGCCTCTTGACCCATTAAACCTAAAATATTTACTATCGGGCCTTTATAGAAACAGCTTACCAATCCCTGATTTAGGTCATGATCCCGCAAGTTGGCCATCTGGTTTGGGCTCAGCTGGACATTTCTTTTGGTCTTGTCTGGGCTCTTACATGTATCTGCAATCAACTGCTGGGGCTGATGTGGCTGCTACCACTAGAGTGGTCTAAGTAGGAAGGTTTCCTGTGGTCTCCCATTTTCCAGATGACTAGCTCGGGATTTTTCACATAGCTGGACAGAGTTGCAAAACAAGAGCAAAAGCACCCAAGGTCTCCTAAATCTTGGGCTCAGAAATGATACAATGTTACTGAAGCCACATTATATTGGCCTAAACAAATGCATAATATAAATTGATTCCCAAATTCTACTTAATTGTCTAAATAGCTATTCAATATGTTCAAAGATACCAAACATTCTATTATGTTTATCTTTTTGGATACATATCTCCAAATTGGATTGGTTGTTCTCTAGGTCTGTTTCATATCCATCTATTTTGGTATTTCCCTCAGGGCACATTTCTGGGGATTCACTACATTTCTCTTGAATTGTATCTCCAGCTTTCTAGATACCACTGGGTTCTTCTTTCTTGGTTTACTCTGGTTTTGACAGAGTACCCACCTCCAGGAGATTTGTAAGAAAAGGCACATGGGAAATAAAGTTTTAGTATCTGCTTTGTCTGAAAAATGCATTTATTCTACTCTATTTAATATATAGTTTTGCTAAGTGTGGGTTTCTAGCTTGGAAATTTCTGTAGTTTTAAAGGTTGTTGAGAAATCTGACTATGTTCTGATTCCTCATTATTTGCAGAATATTTTAAGAACTTTTCTGCATTTTCTTTAGACCTGTTTCTCAAAATATTCATGACAAACCTAGTTACAGGCCTATCTAGAAACTCATGTCCTTCAGTTCTGGGAGATCTTTACTTTGATGATGATGATGGTGATGGTAATGATGATGATGATGATAATAATTTCCTGCATTTTAGTTTCTGTTTTTTATTTCTCAAAATCATATGATTTAGCTAATAAGCCTCCTGAGTTGATTGCCTAATTTTCTGGTCTTTTCATTCCTGTTTTCCATTTCTTTGTATTTTTACAATCTTGTCTCTGGAAGACTTCTATAACTTCATCTTCTGACTCTTGTTTTTGTTTTAAACTTTCTACTAAATTTTGAACTTCTAATCTTTTCATTTGACTTAAAAAAATAGCATCCTCTTCCTGTTTCATAGATGCAAAATCTACTCTTAGCTCAGGAAATGAATGATAATTTTTAAAATTTTTCATGTCTCACAGTGTCTCTGTTTTATCCTCTGCTTTTCATGAGAACTTGACTGTTCATACTTGACTGTTCACTCATGTTTAGAGTACAGCCCTAAAATGCTGAGTAACATCTCTGTGCTTGCAGTTGTGGTTTATGGGCTGTTATCTTAATAGCACAGTAATCTGGCTGGGTTTGTTTCCTTGGGGCAATTCTTGATACCAATACATTTAGGTCTTTTATCTTGAGCGGTCTAGATTCCTCAGAAAAGAAATCTTCCAGCTTCCTGTCTGGTTGTAAGCGTTCTGAGAGCTGGGATAGGGAGAAAACAGCTAAGGTTCTCAATAAACAGCACACAACTTTTCACCTTGCCGTCCTCCTGACCTGGTTTCACTATAGCACCTCTACCTTCAAGTGTGCTTATTTATCCCTGGTCCAGAGACCCTGCTTTTTAGTTTTTCCCAGAGAACTAACCCCAGTTTTCTGTCAGGACTGGAAAACATGAGTGGGGATCTAACTGCTTATTATACAGACTTTCAAAATTTTCTCGTACTTGAAGCTTCATCTTCATTCCCACTTCCAGAGGTGTCTGGTGCCATCAACTAGTAAGCTTTTGGAGTTTCTACAATGCATGCTGGTATCCTCAGTGGTCTCCACTTCTAGCTATGTGTTCCATTTTCAGTAGTTTTATTTCAGTGGGGTTTTAGGAGGGAGTAGATAAAAAGGAGTACTCTATCGGCTCTTTTAAACTAGACATGTGTTAGAAAAAATATATTAAATGTTTTTGTTTTGAAACAATTTTAGATTTATAGAAAACTTGCAAAGATAGTACAAGAGTTCTTACATGCCTTTAATATAGCTCTTCCTAATATTAACACCTTACATAATTATGGTACCTTTATCAAGCTAAGAAATTAACTAATATTAAAAAGATTAGAGATTTTGCTTGTATTTTACAAGGTATCCCCTAATTTTTTTTCTGTTCCAACTTAATGTGTTTTTTTTGTTGTTGTTGTTGTTGTTTTTCTGTTTCAGGATTAATCCAGGGTAAAATATTGTATTTAGACATCATCTCCCATTAATCTCTTCTAATCTGTGACAGTGTTTCAGTCTTGCCTTATTGTGCCATTGACACTTTTGAAGAGGACTTTTCAGGTATTTAAAGAAATTTGAGTCTGTCTCTTTTTTCTCATGATTAGATTGGAGTTATGATTTAGGGGAAGAATACCAGAGATTAAGCATGCTTCTTATTATATATTATCATGGGTTTGGTAGCATTAAACATAATTTATCACTGGTGATGTTACCTTGATCATTTGGTTCAACTATTGTAGTATCTGCCAGGTTTCTCTAGTGCAAAGTTAACATAGTTTCCCTTTCTATAATCTATTAATTTGAGATAAAAAACTAAGTACAGTCAACACTCATGGGGATGTGAATTAAGTTGCATCTACTGGAGAGCAGAGTATCTACATTTATTATTTTTTATATAGAGATATATGAGTATTTTTAAACTACAGACAGAGTTTATTCTATAGCTATAGAACTATCCAGCATTTCTAATTCTTCTTGCATCAGTTTCAGATTTATATTTTTCTCAGTAATCTTTCATTTCAACCAATCTTTACAATTGATTGGTATTATTTATCTGCTTATACTTAAATTGGTACTTTGTTGTGGATAGGAATAATGATATCATTGCACAAAAAAATTCAGTAAAATTCTGTAGAAATGTGGTAAAACAACTTATACTGAAACTTGTAAAACACAGGTATTAATAATGTGTGGGATATAATGGTCCTTAACCATACCTGCTTAGATAATGTATAAAAATAGAAAACTGATAAAATAGAGAAAGAACAAAAATACTTAAATATTCTGCTTTCCGTAAATATGTGAATAATTTGTTACTTGAAAATAATATTAGCAATAAATTAAATAACTAAAGAACTCTAAAGCACTTAAACCTTGCCAGGTTGGTAAAATGTATTACTTTTGTTTACTCGCTATTACTCAGAATAAGATCACACTAAAAATGGTCAATTATTTGTTGTTCACCCCAGATACAGGGTTACATGAGTTTTATCCGTCAATAAGATTCTACGCATTAGAGACACTTGTTTCATTTCATATCCTATAACCAGTCACCAGGTTTAGTCTTCTTTCCTTCAAAATGTTTGTCTTTTCTTCGCCATTTCAACTGCCATCATTTGGACTAGGTTGCCCACTTTTTGCATGTCAAGTATTCCAGCAAATTCCAGGGAGTAGTCTTGACTTCAGAGTCTCCCCTGCTTCAATGCATCACATGTCAGGCTGTCAAGGTAATCTTCCATAAAGGGTATTCAGCCCTTGTCGCTCTTGTGCCAACTGAGTCTTCAGTGGCATGCTATTTCTGGTAATAATTAATGTGAGTTCAACTATGTAACTTCAGGGTTCTCATCATTTGTTTAAGCATATCAATTCCATCTTTGTTTTATACTCCTTTCCCAAGAAACATTTTCAAATCCTGTCAAATTGATATCCACCACCCACTATGCTTATTTCCTCCTTTGTGTTTTCAAATGCCTCAACCAGCTGTGCTTTGTCATACTGCCTCACATTAGGGTAATTTATGGGTTTGACGTATTCCCTAATTCATTATAAAATCCTGAAGACAAAAGCTACGTCTCACTCATGTTTGAAACCTCTGTAGAAAATATCTTTTTGTCATGTACATGGCAAGTATTCAATTTGTGGTTCCCTGGACATGCCATGCTTTCTCAGCTTGGAATGGTTTTCCCTTATCCTTCTCTTCCAATAAATGAGCCTATTCCGCTTTCTGCATAATTCAGTCTAAGCATCATCATCACTAGAAGCCTTCCCTGAAATGTACCAGATCTCCCACATCTCCTCATGGTGGGGGTGAACCTAGCACCAATTGTATCTGCTCAAGAAGCACCCTATATTTTATCTCTGAAAGCACTCCATAACTCCATAACATCTTACCAAGTAGAGATCCCTTTGAAGTCAGGGATTATATTTATCAATCACAGTTCATATTCTTTATGACTAGAACTGTAATATGGTATCTGGTACACAGTGTAGATGCATAATTCATCTTCAGTGCATGAGTGAATTTGTTTCCCCAATTCAAAGAAAATCTACTTAAGGGTAAGGATTATGTTTTATATTTGTTGTGTCCCTCAGAGCACCAGATAAGGTGGGTACACAATAAGCTAAAGCTTCCCAAAGTTTCTCAGCTAAAGCTTCCCAGCTTTCTCAGTTCTCAGCTCACTGCTGTCCCAGTAATTTTTTCATGATGCCCTTTAAGCCAAAAGAAATACCTAATCACTCCACTGATTAATTAATTGGATCATAAAACTTAGGAGTTATTTGAAAAGATGATACACAAAAAAATTGAAAGAAAAATACCTTTATTTCATCTTTAACCAGTTACTTATTCATGAGAATTTTGTCCACACTAAGCTCTGCACAACTCCTTAAATCTTTGCCTTACTGGACAATAATACTCTTGTTTCCTGTTCCACATTGATATTTGCATAGTATTTGCTTTTTATCACAGCAACCCCCTAAATCAAACCCAGCTTCACTAAGATATGACATAATAGAAAGGAACATAAGACAAATTAGTATGGACAAACTAGCAGTTTACCTGGCTTCCAAGAGACCTCAAGTCCCTCAGTGTTGCCCTCTCATATTTAAAACACCCTGCAGAACCCCCGTGAGTTCATTGCAGCACCCCAGGGCACCTGATGCAGGTTGGAAACCACAGCTTTAGGTAATCATCCGTTCACTGACTGCTTAGTATGCATGTACTGTGTTATGTGTTAAAATTACAAGGTGATTAGGATGGTCATAATAACAGCATCAACAACAGCAGTGGGCATCTCAGCACCAATATATACTACATTCCAGGCAATATGCTAAGTAAGTTAAATGAAATAATGCTAGGCTATAAGCTCATTAGCTTATAATTAAAGATTCTGTCAACTGACAGATCTGTATGAAAGACACTGCAGAGTTAAGCAAAATATAATATAAAAAGTACTAAAACAAAAATATATAAGCAATGACATTTGGTGTTTAAAATTAACAAATAGTTGTGTGTATTTTTCCTTAATCGTCAGGACCACTTTGAGAGGCAAGTACATGCTGAGGTTTAAAGCAGTCCAGCAACATAATTAATGTTATATGTTTAAAAGTGTCAATGTAAGTATTTTAAATGTACTTAAAAAGGGATTTTACAGTAATTATTTATGAGAAAGAATGCTCAATAATTAAATTATAAGAATGGCCAATATTGATAATGTCAGTAACTGGGTTAAAATCGATGGAGTTAGATATTGCCAGGTACCTACAATGACACAAGAATAGAAACAGAGATCCTTAGAGCAAAAAGTAACAGCAAAAATTATATTCTCAATATACACATTCTTCAGTGTCTCACCCAATCCATTATTCACAATCCTGTATAAAAATGACACACTTTTTTTTTTTTTTTTTTGCTAGGTAACTTGTCATTTGATAGCCCCATATTGTACTGACCTAAAATCTTTCACCTATTTTTTCTAATCTGTCCTTCTTCAGCTATATAGAAAAAATATCTTTTGTGGCCGCCCTTTAAATATGTGAAGAACATTGCCATTTCTTTATTTTTCTCTTCTTGAGCTAAATACTCCAATTCCTTTAATAGTATGTGACCAAGTTCCCTGCTTTGTCACTGGATTGACCACAATATCAACTAATACTTGTATGATATTTCATAGTCTCTAAAGCTATGTCCCAAACTATCTCAGTTTTCCTTCATTTTTAAAAACATGTTTCCAAGGGTGTTACAACAACTCTGTAATGCAGCAATTATTAATCCCACTTTACGGATCTGGAAATGGAGTCTCACACGTTTTAAAAATTTGTTCAGGGTTACATGAGTGACAAGCTAGAACTCAAATCTATGCCCACTTACTTTTTTAGCACATTTATTTGGCAATCAGTTAAAATTCTTTTGATTACAGTAACAAAAATTCAGCACAAACTGACTTAAAAAATAATTTACAGAGTCATAAAAGAAATAAGAGTAGGCTTCATTTGTATTCAAATAATGTGATCAGGAGGCAAATTTCTCCCTTTCCAGTTTTTAGCTCTGCCTTTGATGTTGACTCCATGTTTACAAAAGCTCTACATATATCATCCCAAGATGGAACTAACAGTTCCAAGGATTTTCTCATTTTCTTACAGGGAATTAGAGTGTTTATATGCCTGAGTCCCAAAATGGTGTCCTACAGGCTTGACTCTGAAAATATGTAAATCCTTGGAACCTGCTAACATGGAGATGGGATATAATCATTAGCCTAAGGAAATAAGGGCTTATGACAAGATTGGAAAGTAGGTTAAATCTTACCTAAACCACATGGCTAAGAAATAAAAAGGATCAGTTTGGGATGAGAGGAATACATGCCAAGAAGTACCAATAAGTGTCTAAAATTGTCCCATTGTGATTTGAAAATGTCTCCCTTAAAACATGGTATATGGAAGTGAATGTGCTGCTTCCATCTGACCAGTCAGTCTCTCACTGCTTTACTGTGACCTAAAGATTCTACTTGGACTCATGCAGCCACTCATCGCCTTAGAGCAAACCTATACCAGTTGTTCAAAGTAAACATTTTTCTGAAGCTGAAAGTAATTATCCTTGTTACATCCAGATTACTTTCTAAGTACATCATTGAAAAACAACAATAATAAGAATCATCTCAGTTTGGCACCCAGCAGAAAATCTGATGAATCCCTTTTTTAAAGGGATCATAACACAAAGCAGTTTTGGTGATTCAACTTTTGTTAAAATGTTACATTTAAAAGCAACCAAGAGAGCCGAATTGTGTTGTCCATTTTTTAAAGATTAATATGTCTCATTAATGCAGGGCTGTTCCTGCACCATTTTATAACTTATTGAGTTTGTTCAAGACTCTGCTCCTACTTTTAAGGTGTTTATAATCTAGCAGAGAAGACAGAAACAGATCCTTTTTCTACAATATGGCTGGGTTGTCGTATAGTTATGTACTGAATGCCAAAGAAGAAGAAAGAACACTTGATTTAATCTGAGAACTGGAAAAGAAGTTGTTTGGATTTAAAAAAAAAAAAGCTAACTTATTAAATAAGAGTGGGTTTTGTCAATTAGGAAAGCAATGCCATCCTAGGCTAAAGGCACAGTATGACTAAAACCCAATACCATAAAATAGCATGTTCCAACAGTTTGGTACTAAAACATAAATGTGACAAAGCAGGGTGGCAGATGAGCTGGAGAGGTAGTGACCAGGTCACTGAAAGATTTGTATTTCATCCCCTGAAAGATTCATAATTTATGCTACGTAGCTTGAATGTTATTCTAGGTTACAGGGCAGGACTGACGAATTTAAAGTAGAAGAATGACATTCATTTTTTATTCCAAATTGAAAGGGGACAAAACTGGGAGCAAAGAAGTTGATGTAGGAGAACGGTAAGCAATAAGAACCATTAATTAAGGCAATGATAGTGGGTAGGAAGGGGGTATGTATATGTTTAAGGTAGGAAGGCAGTGTGTATATGTTTAGGGATTATTTAATGGGGCAGTTTTAATGATTTAAAAGGCATAAAAATGGGGATGAGAGAAGAAATTCTAGTTCTCTGGATTGGATAACTTGGCAGATGGTTATCTCATTGAACAGAACAGGAAATACAACAGAAGGAAAAGGTCTCAAGAAATGAGAAGGTAAGCTGATGTATTATTTGTTCACCTGACCCTAGATACAATACTTTTGACAATGAAAATATAATTAAGATTCTACCTGTAGTTAAGTATGTTACTATCAAAATTTTGTAAATAAAAATTTAAAAATAAACTAATGAATCAAAACCAAACAAGTCAATTCAGAAAAAGTTTCAATGTAAAACTATCTGGCCTGCTAAGCTAAAACAGAAAGACTATTTCCTTTTTTAAAAAGGGGTCAGGTGGCAATGTTAAATTTCTTAAAGAAAATTTAACCACTGATTGTAATGTCTGTGGCTTTTGGGGTAAACATAACCCCAAATTACAGTGGCTGTGGTTATAAACTATTCTGCAGAGCTTCCAACGTCAGACCTAGAGTTTAAGTGTCTGTATGCACTGGAGTCCTTTTACAGGACTTTGCTAGAGCAGCAAAATTAATGACTCGCTTCTTGGTGCCCGCGTTGGTGTCAATAACAAATGTACTTTCTTTAACAAAGATTTTCAAGGGACACAGAATTAATCTAATATGAAAATCAAATAAGTTAAACTTTCTACTTAACATTTCAGAAAAAAAAGTTACCAATATACAACCAACATTATAATGACTTTGTCTTAATTTACGACCAAGGCCAAACAAAATCATCTCTCAAAAAATGATCTCTCAGTAAAAGAGGTATTTTGTTTTCTTTCATAGTTTATCAATTATGTCCTCAGTTAATGACGGTGTTATCACAGAGAAAATCTAGAGGTAAGTGACAAAGCAGAAGCTGCTTTTTTCTCCTTATATGTCTCAGGAGTCATTTTATTGGGTCATCGGAAAAGTCATGATGCACTTTTGCATAGAAAACGTAGAAAAAATACATCATGACTTTTCCGACAACCTGAAAGTTGCTTAAGTTTACACTGATTGTTTTTTGCTTTACCACATTCTAGCCTTTCCTAATTTCTAGTGTGACTTAGTGGCCAAAGATGCTAACTGCTGTTAATTACAAGTTTTATTTTCAGAACTATTTTTATTAAAAAAAACATTGGAGTGCTGTGAAGTGACCTAAGTCTTAGAATTAAAAATACTGCTTTTACACAGTCAGTCCCTTCAGTCGGTTACCTGGCCAGTAGCTCTTCCGCTCCCTGGATCCCACCCAACTAGCTGCCAAAAAACTATAGAGGACACAATGAGAGTTGGCCTCTGAAACTAAACAGGAGGTGGTGAAAGTTACTGTTTGTTCATACCAGTGACCCTGAGTGTTCCAAAAAATATAGATGAAACCCTGGCCACTCAATCCTGGGTATTAGCGAGATACAGAAAGCACCAATAACTTTAACACCTTCACAGTTTCATCTGAAATATAACTAAGTGTGAAACTATTTCTACTACTACATAGTTAATTTGAAGTGGCCATATTTTTTCTATGTAGAAGATGGCCACATTCCATAAAACAATGTTGCGTATTGGGTCTTTAGAAAAGTCATGATGTATTTTGTCTATGTTTTTCATTTATATAAAGAACAAAAATCAATCAATGATATAATGCCCATTTTGTTCGATAACCTTTTGCCATCTTTCAGTGAGCTTCATAATTCCTCGTTCACAGAAGGACCTGTCTTTATTTGCGAAAAACTGAACAAGGTGCTGATTTACAGCCTCATCTGAATTGAAAGTTATACCAAGCAAGGAGTTTTGAAGACAGGGAAACAAGTGGAAGTCTGACGGCGCAAGGTCAGGTGAGTATGGTCGGTGTGGCAACACATCCCATCCAAGTTCCAATAATTTTTGATGGGTGATCAAACTTGTGTGTGGTCTTGCATTGTCACCATGGAACACAAGTCCTTTACAATTAACAAGCTCTGGACATTTCTGGATGATGGATTCATTCAAACTCTCCAACTGTCGACAGCACACATTTTAATTGATTGTTTGGTACCTTGGTAGGAGCTCAAAAAACACAACACCTTTAAAATCCCACCACACTGAGAGCATAACCTTCTGCTAATGAATGTCTGCTTTCGATGTCATTTGAGGCGAATCATCACGTTGGGACCAAGACTGTTTGTACACCACATTGTTGTAAACAATCCACTTCTCATCACCAGTTATCAGTTACTTCAAAAAAGGATCGTTATCCTCACGTTTAATGAGCATATTGCAGCTGTTTATATGCGCCATCAAATGAACTTCTTTGAGTTCATGCGGAACCCAAATATCGAGCTTGCTTACGTATCCCAGCTTCTTCAGGTGGTCATGAATGCTTGGATGATGGATGTTCAATGTTTCTGCAGTCTCTCATGTCGTGTAACGTGGGTTTACTCAATCAATGCCTTTATTTTGTCATCATCAATCTCGGTAGGCCTCCCTGACCGAGGAGCATCATTGAGATCAAAATCACCAGCATGAAATTTCGTGAACCATCACTGGCACTGACGTTCTTGTACAGCACTGTCACCATAAACTTTATGCAACTTTTCACAAGCTTGACACGGGTTCTTCCCTTTATGGAAGTAAAATAGCAAAATATGGCAAAAAGTTTGGTCTTTGGTCTTCCATCTTCAACTTGTTGTAAAAATCTCCAAAACTCAACCAAATCCCTCCATTTTTATTTTTTAGAATGAAGGTAGAACTGTCAGCTGTCAAATGACATAGCAATAACATAGATGCGAATGACTCTAGTACTTCCAAAAATGAACTAGTGCCATCTGTTGCAAACATGCGTCACGACTTTTCCAAAGACCCAATAGAATCCTGTTCAGAAAATTTTTCTTTTTAATATATTTGGCTCTAAGGACAATCTATTTGCTTGTCAATCCCAAATTTTGATCTCCAGCCCTGACGACTCACCTGAACTCCTGACCCATATTTCTAACTGCCTACTCAACATTTCCTCTATCTAGGATTATGAATTAGGTACCTCAACTTTAATATACACAACTTGGATTTTTTAACCCCATGGAACTCAACCCTTCCTCACCATAGCAAATGAAGTCACCATCTGAAATCACCACCTATTCTATAATTTCTTCTGGTAGGCATTTGTTTGTTTGTTTTTAAATCAGCTTTATTAAAATATTATTTGCATATAATAAAATTCACCAATATGGAATATATAATTTAAGTTCTGTCAAATGCAATCAACACAATTACGATTAAAATATTTCCATCACCCTCAGGAAACAACTGATTTCTTTCCTTTGGAATTGGTTTTGGCTTCTCCAGAATTTCATATAACTAGAATCATGTAGCATGCAACTCTTTTGAGTCTGACTTCTTTCCCAACTTCCTTATCTAAACAAGTCCTCTACCCCCACCCCCATTCTCAGCTAAACACATAACCCTGATTTTTATCTTCACAGCTAAGTTATACCTTTATATGGGATTACCTTATTTATTAAAGGTGTTTTTCAACTTGAATATAAGCTTGATGAGTGCCCAGGGACCTTGTCTATCCTGTTCAATGCTATATACCCCAATCTTCCAATAATGCCAACATATGGTAGAAGCTTAATAAATATTAATGGATAAATAAATTAAAATAACCCCTTCAAGTTTTTCCTATTGAAATTATCTATACATTAACTGACCAATAAGAAGAATCTGTACTATAGTCTAACATGAGAACGTTGGTGGGGGAAATAGGGTAGTGGTGAGTTGCAAGGCTCTGGGGTAAAGCTGCCTGATTTTGAATCCAGACTTGCTGCGGCTTCCAAGAAGATATTATGGCCTTGGGCAAGTTACATAATCTTCCTAAGCTTTAATTTCCGCTACTGTAAAAGTGAGGATAATAATAATTTCTGCGTCATAAGATGGTTGTGAGGATTAAATGAGATCAAACATATAAAACAATTAGAAAAGTGCCTGGTACTTAGAAATGAATTAATGATAGGCAATGTTGTTATAATTATTGCCATCCCTACCACCACCACCATCACCACCACCACCATCACCACCACCACCACTACTATTATCTTACTATTTTCTGCAGCCAAAATGAAAGAAAAAAAATCCATAAAAATAGCTTCTTAGCTAATAGCCTAAAATATTTGCTTAGAATAAAGCCAAGAAATGAAACTTGAACACGGAGAACTATTCTTATTTTCCTTATTGTTATAAGTGATGACAACATTCTGTCAACTTTTTTAATGTCTGATATTTCAGGTATTTTCCTAAAAGGAATAACAAGGATGTTATAATTCTGAAACTCACAGGTGAAATCCTCAAGGTTATAAACAAGTTCAAGGGGCAGTATTTCAGATTCCCATCACTAGTAGCCCAGTGGTAAAGTCTATTTACAAATTATATTTCTGTTCCTGCAATTTAGGTAAATTAAGGTATTTTATTAACTTTATAGAGTTTTTACAAAGCAATCTGTAATATTTCATTGCTTTTTCCAATTTGCTTTCTAAAGAATGTGATTAATAAATGAAAAGTGATGTCTATAAATTGGTGATCCCCTAAAATGCCAGTATTAAAATATTAATGCAGTGTTTCCCAAATTTTTGGGGTTGATGTGAGTTTCCTATCAAAGGTGTCCCTCTAGAAAAAAATCATACATAGACCAAATCTAAGAATATACATATTGTGATTTAGTCTGTCATAAGCAAATTCTTTAAGATAATCAATATATCTACTTAACTTCTCATCTACCTACCTATTTATCTATTATAATATTACATTTTTCTGATAATCCATATGGAGATTATATCAGATAGAAACTTATCAACACTAGGATTGAGGATCATTTTCTCCAAATGTGAGGTAAACAAAATTAGTGGTTTCCTAAAGATGAGAGCTTCAAAAAGTTCTGTGCTCAAGATCAGTTTTCGTTTTTTTGTTTGTTTGTTTTTTTGCCCTTTGAATACTATTAGCAAAAGCCTTCAGTCAAGGAATGAAGACAAGCTTGATTAAGCTTTGACCTTATTTTAGGCATCTGAGTCAGTCACAGGTAGGAAAAAGGTAGCAAATTTTACTGCTGGTGAAAGATTCCAGGTCCAGTGGGCAGGAAATTATGGCTACCTTAAAATCATAAATCTAAGTAGAGTAAGGGAAGGCTCTATCATCAATGTTGTTCCTAAAAGAATTTGGTATGTGAAAGGCATACCAAGTTCCAGCCTTCATAGACCCAAGGGTGAGAACAAAGCCTAAAAACAAGCTAGGTATTAGAGAGGGTTCTAAAGACCACAGCCACATAGAGCAATTTCATTCAGACATGCTCAAGTAACTCCCAAACCATGTGTACTTCTCACCAAGAAACATCACCATTAAAATTGAAAACTAACAAAGAATTCAATATACTGTATTTTCCATCTCATTTGTATTTCACTCTCCTTCGTGTTATAATAAATTCTGCCCTCAAGATGAGACCTCTAATACTGGTGTGCTATATAATTAACACCAACACTCTTGCTTTAGAAAACTGAAGAAGCTAATCCAATAGAAGAAAATAAACAAAAATGTTTTAAAAGCACCAAAGGTCTTATTTGCCTTTAATCTGTTTATAAAGTCTTTATCTATTAAGTCCTACACCAGTATAGTTTCCATTGACTGTTTTGCTTGTGTATGAGCATACCTTCCTATTTCTTTGCATATCTCATAATTTTGTGTTGCTGATAAAAAACTGGACATTTGAAATCATGTAATGGAGCAACTCTAGAAATCAGACATCCTCCATCCCCTAAGAATAATTGTTCTTGTTACTATTTGTTTAGGAAATTTCATTTAGTCATTTTTCTATACTGATTCTGCAAAGTCTGTTTTCCTTGTAATATGTGGCCACTGAAGCCTCTGCTGGGTTAGCCCTGGAGTCAGCTAATGATTAGAAAGAGATTTCCTTGAAAACTTTGAGCCAGTTAGTGTTACCATTTGCCAAGGGCCTCTATGTGTTGGGACACACTTTCAACACTGACAGTTTATGGCTCTACCTTAGCCTCACTTTCTGCTTGCAGAGAACCAAAGTGAGCCAGAGTGAGAGCCTAGGGCCTCCTCAGGTCTTTCCTGGGTGTGTGTGCAAATTTGTGCATCTGTGTGATGTCCAAGAACTCCAGGAATATTTTTTAAAATCAGAGCTTTCAAAAGTCATCTACGGCAATCACATGTCCCAGATTTCTCTTTTAAATTTTTTGGCCAGCCTCTTGTTTGCCCTGACTTGTATTTTTACCCTAAGCAGCTGAAAAGTTAAAACAATTGTCACTTATTCTTTTTGACAAACAGGCTGGCTTTTCCCACTGAGCAAGCTCTGAGTCAGGTCAAGTATCAACAAGCCCTTTCAATGGGGCTTCCCAGAGAACTGTCAAGTAGTAACAATCCTCTGTAGGGTTTTTGTGGAACTCCAAACCTGGGCTGCCCGCTCCAGTGGCTTGTACACTGCTGGTTTTCACAGTTGCCTTGGTTGCAAGGCAACCAGTTTTTAAAGCAACCGCAGAGCTGAGGAGAAGGGATTGGAAATGGGGCAAGTTAAAACTCTGCAAAGCTTGTTGTTCTTACTGAAATTTAACTATTTTTCTTGAATAAATCCTCCGAGCGTTGCTGAAGCCCTTGGCTAATATCCAGAGCTCTGAAAAGGTTGGTTTTGACAATCTTTGCTAGTATTCGCATTGCCGTTATGGAGAAGCTAACGGGCAGGGCTGCTCAGTCTGCCATTCCAGGAGTCCTACTGGTCTCTGCCTCGCCAGCCGTATCAGTATTTCCCCAATTTCTTTTCAGTACATTAAAGTTACAGGTTTAAATATTTAATCTATTTGAAATTCATTTTATTTTATAGAGTTCCAAAAGAAATGGGCAGCCAGTTGCAATTATTTTTAATCTTTTCTGGGTTATAATTAGTAAGTAACGTTTGATAATCTAATAAAAGTTATGGATTATCTCTGCAGAAAAATCTGCACATACACAGTTTTGTTAAGTTCAGTAAATTCACTAAATTCACAGACATTCTAGGCTGCCTTCTATGGAACCCAGATTAAAACCCCTGATTTGCTAAAGTTACTTGTTTTATCTAATTTGTAATGTCTTCAGATTTGTAAATTGCAGTAAAATGTTGTGGCTCTTTCTATATTCTACCCAATTCCATTGGTCTGCTTGTCTGTCTAAATGCATATCGGTACCATAGAAAATAATTACACCAAGCATCTTTCTGCCTCAGAGCCTTTGCATTTGCTATTCCTCATGCCTGAAGCACTATTCCCCCAGCTGCTCCCAAGGTAAACTCATTTCAATGCAGGCCTCAGCTCAAATGCTACTACCTCAGAGAGTCCGTACCTGACTACCCTGTTTATATACTGGTTCCTTCTCTCTCTAGTCCCTTATACAGCTTCACTTTCTTCATGACACTGATCACTACTTCACATTTTATTATTCATTTAATAGATTCCTGTCTTCTTCACAAGAAGGCAGGGATTTATTTTTCTCTACTGTATCCCCAGAAACTAGTATAGTCCCTGAAACACAGCAAGTAGCGTTTTCAATTATTAATGTAAAATTCCAAAGCACAAGTTTGACCATCGCAATTTATCTGCTATTCTGCTTGTCTGAATAAATAAAAGATATATAAGCGTAATTTGGCTCACAAGAAAAATAATTTATCAATTTTCTAGAATAGGGCTATGAAGCTTTAAGGAGCTAATGAAAGTTGTTTGGTTGTAGTTTTTGCTACAATCATATCGAAATGAAAGCAGTGAATTCTCTAAGGAAGAAGTGAAATACGTGGACATTTAATATTACCACCTCAATTTTGAAAACCTGAGAGTTACCTGGCAACAATGTTCTCTCTGCTAGATGTTCTCTGTTCAACTCTGTCAGCCACAAAACAACGAAAAACCTCCTTCTCTCCCCGCTTCCCTCCCTCCTTTCTTCTTTACCCCCCTCCCCCCTCTCTCTCTCTCTGTCTGTCTCTGTCTTTATCTCCATCTGTCTTTTGCTCACTCCAGTTCTCTACCTTCTTCCTCCTTCCCCCCAAATATGCAACCATTTGTAAGGCAAAAAACAAAATGTATTCATTCATGACATGATTGAATCACCTTCACAGTAATCTGAAACTATAAGGAACAAATTTTAAAGTATATCATATACTGTAGTGTTTGATACAGATAAGATGTTTCTGACAAATTGCCAGGGTGTTCTTTAAGATACATATTTTTCTGTTTGGATGATGACTATGTGCTGATTTACTCATGTCATCTTGCCCAATTTAATGGTGATGAATAGCCTACATCTATGAGTGATTAAAGGAGTGGTCTGTGATCACAAAATCGTTTTAGGCAAAGTCTCCCAAATCAGGACTTAATGAATGATCTTGACCCTACTAGCATGGAATACTAACCAACTGAACTGACAGAAAACTAAGCATATTATATACAATAGGTGCTCAGTATATATTTGTTGATACTAACAATAGGTTACAGAAAGAATTAGAAAGTAATCATTACTCTAATGGAAAAAAGCAAGAAAAAAAATGGTAAGATCTGTTACTACATTACCGTTATCATACCGTAAATGCTACTTATGGATCTGTTTAATTTTTATAATAAATGCGTAACTATGTATTCCTAAGAATAAACTTAAGTCATATCTCTTAAAAACTAAAAACATTAGAAGCACTGAGATTTTTAGGGCTTCAGTAAGATGAATTATGAGTCATAAGAAAATAGTCAAGGTTGATTATTCTCAAAAGATAGTCATTTTAGTTACATTTATAATGGATAAATGAACAATGGCAGTAATGCAACACTTTGATCATGTAAAAGAAAAGACTTCTCCGAATGTTATTTTTTGCTTTTTGTACTTGTCTAAGGAAAGATTTATTTGGGTATCTTATTGTATATATAAAGAAAAGACTAAATATAAGTAAAATGAATCCATGCTAATTCAGTTATAAAAATCTACAAGTAATAAAGTTTAATTAATTAATTCTTCATATAAGTAGTCAAAAGTTATATTGTGTAGGCCACATTTGTTGATATGTACATATATCTTTTATGAGACCATAGGAATATTATATGCACACACACACACACACACACACACACACACACACACAAATTAGACATAAATTAATAGAATCAAATTGTGTTTTATACAGGTATATTATTTTGTATTCATTGTGTGTATATGGTATATTTATGAAAAAGAAAAATCATATATATTAAATAGCAGGCTTAATATAGTTGCAATGACTAAACATAAATTTGGGTTCTGACTTTTTAAAAAATAGAGTAAAAAGGTAAAATTATAAGTATCAGAAAGTAAAAAAACAAATATGTTAAAAAATTACTTGTTCAAAATATTAATACCAAAGGCAAAATAAACACTGGTATGTCCCCTAAGGTGATTTTAAGTGAGGTAAAAACTAGTAAGGATACTTCATTTTCAGATAAAGAAGGAAAAAAAATTACAAAGAGTTAACTTCACCAACCTGACTAATGTTTCTTTGTTCTTGTATCGCTTTTTGAATCACCTGAGATACTTTTTCTTGCTCTTTTGCATGTTCAGTCTTCCATAGCTCCCTTTCTTCAGCATGGGCTTTTTCCAAATTTTTTCTTTCTTCTTCTATGGCTTTTAAAACTACATCCTTCATTGCTCCTTTCTCAAGCTTCAAAACAAATAATGACCAAAAAATATTTGAAAGGATGACTGTACAATAATTCTTTGAATACGACAGACTTGGTTAACCTAAAAATACAAAACTTTGATTCTCCAGGGTTAAGTTCTGACATTGTTGCCTTTATGCTTATTTAATAATCACTGTAAAATAAAATCAATTATTTCTTTTTGTATAAATAATCTACTTATTTCCATGACATTTCTAAAGTTCAAAGAAACCAAGTCTTAGCTTAAACTAGAAGTTGTTAAACTATTTGGTTTTAGGGTCTCTTCACTCTTTTAAAAATTATTGAGTACTTCAAAGAGCTTTTGTTTATGGTGGTTATATATCAAGATTTACCATATCAGAAATTCAAATCACGACAAAATTAAAATATTTATTAATTCATTTAAAAATAATAACATTAAACACATTGTATATTAACAAACATTACACTTTATGAAAATTTACATTTTTCCAAAGTTAAACAGTGAGAAGAATGTTTGTAAACCTTCTTAATATCTGACTTAATAGAAGACAATTTCCTATATCTGCCTTCTGTATTAACTGTGCAATGATATTATTTGGTTGGAAAAAAATATATATGTGTATATGTGTGTGTGTGTGTGTGTGTGTGTGTGTGTGTGTGTGTGTGTATGCTCAGTCTCATATAATTATGTAGTAGAGAAGAAGGGAGGAGTTTTAGTAGCCAGTTATGACCATTGCAGATATTCTTGACGATTCTACACCAAAACTTAACAAGAGGTAGATATTAAAAGTTAGTTGCAGTAAGGAAAATCAAGTCATGTTAATGAAATTTTTTGTATTGTTATATTACAATCTTTTTTTTACTCTTTGAATGAATCCTTTATCTATAAATGATTTTTTAAAACATTTTTTATTTGGAAAACACTGATTCAAAGAATTATGCTTCTCCTCTAGATGTGGACACATTTCATTATAGCATAACAAAAAGCCACATTTGTGAATACATCATCAATCTCATCGGCAGAGTTTCAAGTATTAGAAAGCAGATACCAATTTTCCAAAAGTCTAATTTTTGCTTTAATGCACAAATTTTATCATTAGCAACAAAAACTGTCAGTTTTTTCCTTAAAGTGCTGGGCTCATTCCACTTATGTTGTAGAAAATGTCTGCCAAATATTGAAGTCTGTATAACCCTCATTATTCAGTAAAATGGAATTCCATGAAAAAAGTGACTACACTTCAGTTGCAACTCAAACAACTGCACAAGAATTTTCCTCAAGAAAACCACTGTACTTTGGTATGCAGTAAAGTCCACAGACCTCCCACCCTTCATCCCCAGGGAGCTACCACGTTTTCTATGGCTTCTAGTTCACGACCAATTTGACAGAAGTTATTGAAGCTGACAGTTACCATTTTCTGAACTCTTATTTTACTCTACCATTCTTTCTAAAACTACTCTTACTATTGCTCACCAATGCCTTCCATATTCTTTAATCCAAATGATATTTTTTGTAGTTTTAATCCTCATTTTTGTTGACCTCAGAGCAACATTCTACATAGTTAGCTATTTCTGTTTTCTTGAAGCTGTCTCTTTTCTTGGTTTGCATGACAGCATGTAGCTTTTATTTTTCTTTCTAATCTGGCTGAGTCATTTCAGTTCTTTATAACTTCCTTTCTCTGGATTTTACATTTTGGAGTTCTTTCAGGGCTCAGACCTTGGACCACCTGTTACTCTCCGCTCTCCTGTGAGGTGATTATACATGACAGTAATTTCCATGGCTCCCACTACTGGGGAAAAAAAACAACAACCCATATTAGTATCTTCAGGTCATTCCTTTCTCCGGAGCTGTAAATGTCAGGTAGATTTAGTTATCTACTTGACTTTATCATCTGCACATATCACTTTAACCTCAAACTCTAGACCAAAGAAATAGTATTACTTTCCATGTCCTTGTTGAATCAATACTCTGAGAGAGTATGTTGATTCCATCTCCTAACTACTTCTAGTGTTTGCCTATTTATTTCCTTTCCAAGCTACTACTACTATTCTATTTCTGCCACTCACTATCTCTTACCCAGGCTTCTGATGAAATCTATTGATTCTTTCTCTGCCTCTAGCTTTGTTGCCTCCAATTTCCAAAAGTTAATGTCAATAACCATTATGTCACCTACACTCAAAAATTTAAGTGTGCCTACCTTAACTATGGAATAAAATTCAAACTCATAATTCAGAATACAAGCCATCCTTTAAGACTCACTTCAAAAGTAATGTATTGTTAAAAACTCCTATGACATGCAAATATTGTCTAGACACTCATAATAATTTAATGCATTCCTCCTTGCATTATTGGTTTATAATATTTTTCTTACCTGACTGTAAGTTCTTTAAGAAAAAGACAAAATCATAGTCATCTTTGAACTTCCACACTGGCATAGTTATTTGTACACATGAGACTTTCAATATTTGTTTACTAAATTTAAATTGAAATCTGCACCTCAAAAATTAGTACTATATATGTATTTGTTGGTACATAGATTTAAAACCTATGAATCACTACTCAGATGAGCTATTTCAGAGTTGGCTTTAAAATGCACATATCTTGATAAATAAACATATATACATATACTTACGTGTATAATATACACACACACGTGTACACACATGTATTACTTATATGACTCCTATCAAATACCAAGCGAATATCAGTGTCCATATAATATATATATATAGATATTCTTTTAAAAATTCTTTTAAACAAGTAATTACTAATCTAAACATAGAGCATTTCAACATCACCATAATCTTGCGTAATGTGAATTTAACAAGAATATGAACAGCAGTATCCTAAGTTTAAGAGGAAAAATAAGAAAGAAATACATTCCTTTTACATTTTACTGGAAGGATAAATTTTATAAAAGTAGATTGGTTGTATCATTAATGAACTTAATTTTTTAATTCTATTACTTAAAAAGAAACCACTAGTATAGATGAGAATATACCTGGCAAATAATTAGACTATAAAGTGCTAAGTACAATTCTCATATGAGACCCAAAATATTCAATTTAGGCTTTGAGGGGGATAAACATAACATAATAAACATAACATAATAAAAATTATTGGAATTAAACTACAGCATAAACTTTTCAGATGGAAATACCTTTGCCGCAGATACTAATGCCTCTTTATTTCTTTGCCTTTCTTCTTCCAAACATTTTTCCAATATTTCCTATAAATGATAAGACAGACGCTTAACGTATTATCTGAGGTAACAGAACATATTCTTTCCACATTCTGAGCAAATGAAGTATTACCTTCTGTTCTTGAGATTGCTGAATCAAAGCTTCCTTTATTTTTTGTTTTAACAGGTCCTTCTCTGTATCTAGCATTTCAAGGAGTCTCTGATGCTAACAAGGAAAGATAAATGGATTATGATTATATTCTGAGACCTCTAATCTATCAACAAGGAGAACAGCTGGTGGAATTCATTTGCCCAAAATACTGAAGTAGTTACTCACAAGAGGAAACAATGGAAAGTTTGCTAAAATGAAGACTTAGGAGCCAAAAAACACTGAATTTAACTTTCTCCAATTGGCCAATATACAGTTTTTTAGCCCCAAACTCAACAGAGTACATGACATAAGATCTAACTTAAAAACAACTTTTCCAAATTGGAAAATAAATTAGAAATTAATAAATTTTTTTCCCAAAATTAAGTTTAAAAAAATTACTAAAATAATTGTTAGCTTATAGCAAGAACGCAATCAGATAACTGTTTGCTTGATGCACTATCTTAACAGATTATCTGTGTTTCTAATAAAACCTTGCTATAGAAAATGAAAGATTTATTACTGTTCTCACACCAAGATTTTACTACAGATTCAAAAAATGAATCTATGAAAAAACAGTCAAAGGGATATCGTGTGATAGCTAATATGAAAGCATACAGAGCTCATGTATTTACTTTTATTTCAATGTGCTAGTGAAGAACACACAGAACCATCTGCCAGTTATCACAAACTAGGCACTGGATTTTGAATAGAGTTTTCTAAGAAAATTTGACTTCCGTAGCTTCAATATCTTCAATATACATGAGACAGATACTTGTTCTGGAACAGCATTTTTATAAAGAAACATAACTAAATAAAATATATATGTTCCTACTCACACAGATCTCTCATTCAGTTATTAAGTGCAAATAAGATATTTTTCTAAGATTTATAATGTTATTCATATATAAACTTCCTTTAAGTATAAACTTACTCTGATATCCAATATTTAAAAACAGATCTGTGTCTTTGCAAGTTCTGATTTAAAACATTTTTTAGGGAGGCAGTCTATATTTAGAGTTAGTGACCAAATAGTAATGTTTCATGAAGATAATCTTTTACTCCTGGTTTTAATTCTGTTACTTTTTATCTTTATTTTTCAAGAAAATAGGAGAGGGCAGGCCGAGTGGCTCAGAGCACAAGCTCTGAGCAACAGGGTCGCCAGTTCAATTCCCACATGGGCCAGTGAGCTGCGACCAAGCTGAGCTGCTGCTGAGCTGCCAATAGGCGGCAGGCCGGCTCAGCTAGTGAGAGCATGTGCTCCTAACAACAAGGTAGACGATTCGACTCCTGCATGGGATGGTAGGTTATGCCCACTCACAACTAAAATTGAACACAGCACCTTGAGCTGCCGATAGGCGGTCGGATGGCAACTGGACTTGAAGCTGAGCTAGCTGTGCCCTCCACAACTAAGACTGAAGGACAACAACTTGACTATTCCCCTTCCCCAATTCCCCAATAAAAAAAGAAAAAGAAAACAAGGGAGCTGAGCTCTGAGCAACAGGTGTTCGAGTCCAGCCCGAGCTGAGTTGCCGTTGAGCTGCCAACAGGTGGCAGGATGGCTCAGCTAAAAAAAAAAAAAAAAAAAAGAAAACAAGGGAAATCACAAGAAAGATGTGTTTTTTATTTAAAAACAAATTCAAAGTGTGATACAAATCAAGCATGATTATGAGAAACTATTAGTGCCATATGAATTTGTGAAAGGCAATTTAACTAACAAACCAGTAGATTTAGCATATGATGTATAATAAAAACTTAGACTTAAATTTTGTATTCTACATAAGTCTAGATAAACAAAAAGTTCATACAATCAGAAATAATACCTAGCCTTATTTTTATTTATTTATTTATTTATTTATTTATTTATTTATTTATTTATAGGGCAGTGTTACTGGCCCTCATATGCGGGATCTGAACCGGGGCCGCTGGTGCCCCAAGCCAGCTCTTAACCAATGTGCCACTCGGCTGGCCCAACCTAGTCTTATTTTTTAAAATATGAGAAAATGTGTAAAGATGTTATATACCAGGCAAATAATTAGACTTAAAAATTATAAATATAATTCTCATATGAGAACAAAAACATCCAGTTTAGGCTTTGGAGGTAAACAACAAAAACAGAATAAAATTTATTGGAATTAAACTGTAGAATAAACTTTCAGTCACTAATAATTTAGAAAATGATTTCTCCTTAAAAAGAATGTTATGTTTATAAGTCAGACTAATGGAAATCAAGAACTATATGACTTCACTGATATGTGGGATATAAAACTGAAAGCAAGGAACAAGACAAACAAATAAACAAAAACTCATAGACACAGACAATAATTTAGTGGTTACCATAGCGTAAGGGGGGAATGAGGTGGTGGAAGAGGGTAAATGGAGTCAAATGCATGATATAGTGGTTACCATAGCGTAAGGGGGGAATGAGGTGGTGGAAGAGGGTAAATGGAGTCAAATGCATGATAGAAGAACTCACTGTGAGTGGTGAACATACAATATGATATATAGGTGATGTATTACAGAATTGTACCCTTAAAACCTATAAAAAAAAAAAGTAAAACGGTGGTTAAGCGCTGGCTTTGGAAGCCAGCGGCCCCGGTTCGATCCCACATATGGGGGCCAGTGACACTGCCCTCAAAAAAAAAACACACACAAAAAAAAACTATATAATTTTACTAACTATTGTCATCCCAATATATTTTAATTAAAAAAAGTGCTGTACACATAGTTGTACCATATTAAACCCTCACAACAAATTGCTAAGTCAAACAATATTCTTCCTCATTTTTATCAATAGATGAGTGAGTAGAGATTTAGCAAGGCTAAGCTTCGTGCCAGGTTTCTAATAAATCACATCAGCAACAATCGTACCTGTACACATTATCAGCAGTAGTAATTACCTAATAGTTAAATACAGTCCCAGTATTACCAAGTTATTACCTAGTAACCAAAGCAACTTAATACAAGTAGTACTATGTCAGGTAAAGCCTCACTTTCAGTTGGCTTTAAAAATTTGTCTAATTGATGCTTCTGATTTTGTTCTTTTCAGAGTAATATTAAAATTCTCTTTTCAGTGTAATATAATTTCCTGAACAAATATCAGTTGATAGTAGGAAAGATAATTCAAAATGATGCTAAATGGCACGGGAAAAGTTTAAGTCTTAAAATTAAACAGTTAATTTGTAAGTGAATAATCCATAAGTGGCTAGTCAAAAACCATATAAAGTTCAGTAAAACATACTGTTTTTGTAAAAGTCATACATGCTTATTGTGAAAAATGTAAAGAAGTGAAAATCAACCAGAATTCCATTACCCAAAGAAAAGCACTGATAGCATTTAAGCAAACATCCTTCTGGAGAGTTCTCCATGTATTTAAATATATAAAGATCCAGAAACATTTTATACAAACATTTTTATACACTGTTCTATAATCTTTTTGCACTCAACAACAGTACTCACTTATTTCTATATAAATATAACTATGCTATTTTTATTAAATTAATTATACATTTTACCAATGTCCTATCTATATACATTTATGTTGTTTATAATATTTCACCTTTTAAAAATCTTGATCTTTGTGCATGTATCTTTGTGAATTTGTAGAATTGTAGCCTTATGAAAAATTCCCAGGAGTGGTATAAGCAGGTGGAAGATTGAACATATTTTATATTTTGAAATATACCCTCAAGCTGCACTCCAGAAAGAAAAAGCCAAATTACACCCTCACTAACAATAGCAGGACAATGGACAAAGGAAGATAAAGGGACATTATCCTGGGAAACAGAATCTCATGGAGTAGAAGAGCAGCTAACCAAGGAAATTGTTCCATTGCTGGAACAGAATTCTCGCCCATAAAAATTTGGTATCTGCTATGGACCAATCATTGTTGTTTATTTCATCATTCTTCCCTTTCCAAAATGGGAATTTTTCATGTGGTACCTTGAACCAGCTGACCCTTGAACAATGTAGAGGTTGGGGCACTGACCCTCGTGCAGTCAAAAATGCACATATAACTTCTGACTCTCCCATATCTATAGATATGATTTGAATAATACCCTGTGGCTATCCCTCGGTATCTGTGGGGGATTAATTCCTGTACTCCACGAGGATACCAATATTCACAGATGCTCAAGTCCCTTATACAAAATGGCATAGAACAATGCAGGCTGTTTGTTGGCCCTCTGCACCGCAGATGGAAAATACTGTTTCCCACCCTTGGTTGATTGAATTTACGGATGTGAAACCTGGGGATACAGAGGGTCAACTGTATGGTTATTGAAAGAAAATCCACATATATGTGGACCCATGCAGCTCAAACCCATGTTGTTCAAGGGTCAACTACATTCTGTTCTCCTTTTGAATTTATTGGTTACAGGTTTTTTTTTGGGGGGGCAGGGCAAAGGTTTTTCTACTTCATTATCTATTTCTTCAAAGTTCCTTTTTATTTGAGTCAGTAATTTTCTCATTTGAAATGTTTCTCCAATGTTGGATAATCCTTTTCTGTCCATTTATATTCCCAGACACAGAAATGCTGGTAGGGGAATCTGTGTACGTGGTTGCGCTTCATAGCCGGGCACAAAATGCTAGCTTTTTCATGGGTCTAGTGGGGATTCCCAAATATCAAGTCTGTATTCTCTCTTTTTTTTTTCATATAAAGGAAAATATTAGTTGCCATTCAAAATTCAGGAGCACCCACATACTTTCTCAAAAATAATTTTGAGACTCTCTCTCACTAAAATATAAAGTGTTACGTTTTATAATCATAGCAGTTTTATCTTAGTGTGTATTATGAAATAGTGGACCTTACAGTGAGGGCTTTATTCCTGTCACAAAATACCTGAGTCCAGGGGAAAGAAGTCAAAAAGAAAAAGCAGTAGTTCCAGACATTCTATTTTGAAACTATTCAAATTCTTCTGTAGATATGATCTGAACAATACCCTATGGCTATTCATTTTCTATTAGTCTTTTATTTCTTAAAATTATTTAAATTATAAATCTTCATGGTAGAAATTCGACTATATATTTTAATCTTATTTTTATACGAAATTGTCCTAAATGAAAGTTTACCCTTGTATATTAATTTGTAAATTATTACACGACATTTCTATCCAAATTTGTAAATTCGATAATGCCTTTTTTTCAACCACACCTATAAGAAATATTTGCTGGATGTCAAACCACACCAGACACTCGTTTCCAGGGATGACACTCTCAGGGACATTAACATCTAACAGACAATCCATGAAACAAATATAACTTCTTACATAAGACTCGTAGGACTACTTTATAAAACAGATTTTCTTTAATAAATACATTAATGACTAATTTTTCATCTCAGCACAAAAAGACCTTTTAAGTAGAAAAATGGTTTGGAAACAAATAACTTGAAATGAACTTTAAAAAATACAGCACATTGATTTTAAATGAAAGTGATAATAAAAAACATAACTATCAGTGCTTTTAGTGGAACAGATGGCAATAAAACACAAGGTGACCATAATAATTAAGACCTCAAAAATCAAAATACAATTTTTTTGTGTTTCACTTACTAATACTAACTTTTTATGGATAAACTATGTCTATAGTGAGAAATAGATACAGTTAAGACATATAAACACCTTAGGAAAGTGCCTGTTAAGTAGTAAAAACGTACATGTTAAATGCTATTATTACACTACTACAACTACCACTTTTCCCTTCCTTTTTTATTGGGGTAAAATATAACATTAAAATTTCCATTTTAACTATTTTTAAGTGGACAAGTGGCATGAAACATATTTACACTGTTGTGCAACCATCATCACTACTTTCAATTTTTTTCATAATCCCCAACAGAAAATCGGTGAACGTTAAGCAATAACCTCCCATGGCTCCTCCCCAGCTTCTTGCAACCTCTAATCTACTTTCTGCCTCTGAATTGGCCTATTCTAGATATTTCATATACATTGGAATCACAGTAGCTTTTTTTTGTGTGTTTGGCTTATTTAACATAATGTTTTCAAGGTTCATCCATGTTGCAGCATGCATCTAAATATTATTCCTTTTTTATGGTTGAATAATATTCCATTGTGTGCATCTACCACATTTTCTTTAACTATTCATCTGTTGATAGACACTGGGTTGTTTCCACCTTTTGGCTATTGTGAATAGTGCTGCTATGAACTTTCGCATACAAGTAACTATTTGCATCCCTATTTTCAACTATTTGGGGTATATACCTAGGAGTAGAACTGCTGGGTCATGTAATAATTCTTTTTAACTTCTTAAAGAACCACCAAACTATTTTCTATAGCTGCTGTACCATTTTACATTCCCACCAGAAATGTACAAGGGTTCCAGTCTTTCTATACCCTCTACAATATGTGTCACTTTGTGCATTTTTAAAAAAATTGTCATCTTAGTAGATGTAAAATGATATCTGATTGTGGATTTTATTTGCATTTCTCTAAAGACTAAGCATGTTGAACATCTTTATAAATGCTACTTCTACTCTGATACTAACGACTACTACTCCTTTCAACTATTACTAGTATTATCTGGACAAAAAGGAGAATGACTAGGGCTCTTTTGGAAGCCTTTATAAGGATTTGCAGTAGAAAGTGTACTGGGTTTGAGGTTTGCTCATTGTCTAATATTCTGGGACAGAGGTTATTTTAGTTATTAAATCACAATAAGCTAGAAATTATGAAGTATCAAGAGAGAGAGCTTTCAGCCTCCTACCTCTATCGAAAACAAAGGATAAAGTATATGTGGAGATCGCCTGTATTACCTCTCACTTCTGCCTCAATATAGAATTCCTTAATTGCCCAAAAGGTCCAGCATCTGGGAATGGCTCCTGTGGTTTCTGATGGCATAAGGGATGGTTCATACATTCTGTGTACCTTCCTAACTGATAACTCCAAGGTGGGGGTGTTCTGACCAGCTTTTGTTACATAGAAGCTGAAACTGAACCAGGGGCAACATTCAATCATAAGACTTTTTTTCAAATATTTATAATTTCTGAACAAAGAGGGACTTTCTACAGGATTTGCAAGATATACACTTACAGCATTTTAAAGTCATTATGAAAAGTAACTGAAATCTGTACAAGTGAATCTCATCCAAGTACAGTGAGGAGTTTGTTACATTTTACTTATCTAAAATACTCTATTGATTGCTTCTTAAAATTATATTGAAATTATAGTTTTTTGGTTTTTTTGTTTTTGTTTTTTTTTAGTAAATTGAAGAAATAAATACAAACTATAGCATTCTATTCATCTTAAAGAAAGGTTTAATGCAAGGGTGTCTTTTGAAACTTAGCCTAAAATCAAAGGCACTCAGAAATAGGTTATGCTTTTCTCCCACTTTGGAAGAAATTCTTTCAAGTAAAAAATGTTTGATGCAGACTCAAATATAAATATAGAGGTTCTGTGGTTTTTATTTGATTCCTGTAAAAAAATAAAAATAAAAATAAATTTTAAAAAATCTCTTCTTTCCTGGAATGTGAGTCACAAGAGATATTATAAACAGGTTTAATCACAATCACACATGCATAGTTTTTGTATATTAAATTTAAGACTACGCAATCATAGGAGCTCATGTTCAGATATACAGTTATCTACACACCACAGGTCCACAAACTTCATGTTATTTTATATGTAGGGGGTGTGTGTGTGTGTGTGTGTGTGTGTGTGTGTGTGTGTTTGGTATATATTTTGTAGATCAAACTCAACAAGGATATTCTTACACCATCTATAAAGCACAAATATTGAACAAGACCAACTTATCTGGTAGGAAAGTTTTAAAGTACATGCTTATGTATGCCTCCATTTAACATGATTTGAAATACACTAAATAAGTTTAATAAACATTTTAATATAAAGGGAGTTGCAGACATTTCACCCATTTATGGGACAACATGTTAAATATTGTTTGGAAAGAAAACATAAAAAAGATCAACTATGAGATTAAATCTACTTAAAGCAGTTACCACAAGTCCAATAATATGAATAAACTTCTTAAAGTGAATAAAATAAAACTATAATATAAGCTATAATAGATTTACTTCACCCAAATAGATATATTTCTAATAGGTATGAAAAAATATAAACAAGTAAGTTATTCACCCTTTGTAAATAGGCCTTTGATTTAAAGGAGTGATATAAAGGAATGACGCAAAAATTGGGACACATATATCAGTTTTATAAAAAAGACAGGGATAATTTATATTTCCATAATGAGATTTCTATATTTGTATAATGAACACTTTATTGAATGCCAAAGATATGTCACAGTCCTGAATTTAAGCAGAGGAATATTTCCGTTTCGGTTATTTCCAAGTGAAATAGCTTTTGAAAATGCACTTCAATTCTATTATTCCCTCTGTTTGTCTAAGCACAACATAGTCAATTTATTTCAACATAATAGTCTTCAAGTGGGCATTTGAAATAAATGAAACAGGTATATAAAATAATCCCTTTAACAAGCAAGAAAAAAAAGAAACAGGTTTATGCACACTTCTCAAAACATGTAACATAACTGGTGTAGTACTTTTCAGGAAAAAATTTGCTGCTATACTTAATTGTCATAAAAATGTTACTACTCTGCTTCCTACTCCTAAGAATTTATCATCAGAAATACTATGGAGATAGCGCTCAATTGTTCATACTTGTCGATTTTATAACCTCCACTTCCAAACTATGCACAATAATATCCTTAAGCCAGTTAGATTCAGACATTTTTCTAAAATCTGTTGACAAAGAAATATTGTACTTTATTGCAGGGTGAGGATCCACCAGAAAAGAAATCAGTTTCAGGGGCATAGCTTTCACTGTTTGTATTGTGTTTTCTATGTTGGAAATACAGTTTTGTCCATATATATATATATATATATATATGAAAAAGAAAAAAGGAACATGTTGATTACAAGTGATAGGAGACACAGGTTTCATAAAATGAATTGAATTATAATAGGATGGAAATCATTGAACTTGTTGAATTGTCAGCCTTAATCATATACTCAGTGAACTAAGGACTGTGTACCTAAGGTTTATAATACTGAAATAACATAACTGAAGGCTCTATCTACAAAGGTAAGGTATAATTACTGATGTCATAATTTTTAGCTGTCTACGAGATGAAAACTCTTATATTATGTAAGTTTATTAATTAGTGGTAGCATATTTTAAAGAAAGCATGAAGTACAAAGGCAGGGGACTGCCTATAATACAAAAGAATAAAAACTATATTATGAAGATTTATATAGCAATATTCCTTTTAAAATGCAAAACCCAAAACATTTTAAATGTCCAACAAGGGGGTACAGTACAATAAACTATGGTATGTCAACTAAAAGGAGTATCATATTATCATTAAAATAAATAAAAATATGCATAAATATAGAATTATGTTTATAAAATAAAATTATTTGAAGCCATGAAATCATTTAAAGCCATCGCCATTATTATAGCTATGTATATTATTGTACATATGTATATATACAGCTATGTATGTATATAACTATGTATATAACTATAACTGTATAATATTATGTATATCTGAATATATTGAAAGGGATCATTAAAAATACTGTTTTATTGAGGAACTGATGGATGAAACATATTTTTGAATAATATTCTTTTTATAAAATTCAAAACAGTAAAGAACAACTTCATTGAAAATAGTAGTAGGAGACAGGATTGATCTACAGTAGGAAAAAAGGGTGAACAGGAGTAACATGTGCTTAGAATACTTGATAATAATTAAACAATCAAACATTTTGTCTACATTTTAGATAAAAATTTTTAAAACTCTTAAATGAAGAATGCCTAACAAGCAATTTATTCTTTTTGATTAAATTTTACAAGGTACAGGGAAACATAGGTACGGGAAAAGTTAGGGGGTTATGTATATTTTCCTGAGAAAGGTACATCTTTCTCAAATCTCATCCTATTGGCCTATAATATAAAACCAGCAATTTGGGACTTAAGACTTTCCATAAACTAAGATGAACATACCTCTCTTTCAATCTAATTTACCTTTAAAGTCATTTCAATATATTTTGACTGACTTATTTTCTTCTATATTTACTTGCTATGCCACAACATCAATATTTCTCTAGACATTTAATAGGTTCTACCTATCAAAAAGACTTCATGGATCAAAGGAGGTTGAATGAAAGCTGTATTTTTCATATAGAGCCTTTAAAAATCTAGTGAGCATTTTCAATCACTACACAGGAATAGAGTATACATGACTTCCTGCAAATGTTTCATTATCATGCTTTTCTATAGAACATCTTAGATTTTTACTTTGAGACATGGCTTGAGAAGTGGTGGTTTAAAACATTATTATCCGGCCATGCTATTTATTTGTTAAGTGATTTTACCAAGTGTAAATAATTACGAATGTAATATAAGCTCACTAAAAACATTTCTAAACAGGGGTACAAATACAAAGTGAATTTTGTATTTTTTTGGTTATATGACATATATAATGAAAAACCCAGTAAAAACATGTTGGATGGAGAAAACAAGACATCCCTTTAAATATTGCTGAGATGACTAGAGAGTTAAGTAAATAAGCAAAAACTATAAAAAGCAGAAATTCATTGAGGTAAGCAAGCTTTGAACCTAGTGGCTGTTCTTAGGAGATCTAAAGAATGGAATTTTGGGTTTAATGGAGCATGCTTGCAACAGAAATCAAACCCTAGGGGTTGAAAAAGAAGGAGGTAGTTAGGAGACTGCTGCATAAAGCTACAATGACCGAAAATTAATACCCTAAGTGGGTGAACTAGAAAAAACTAGAGGGAATCTAAAGGGAAATTTACTAAACTAGGTTTTTTTATTTTGAGTTTGGCACGAGGGGTTGGGAAGGGGTTCCCTGTCACTAATGGATTTCATGTAATACCTCCTTACATTGCCTTCTTCCATTATAAATGCATAAAATAAGCTGCCAAACTGCCCTTCTCCAGAGCATTTTCTCAATCCCTTGAGATTTTGGTTCCTAGCAATTGTCATTTTGGCTCAACTAAATTCTTTACAGATTTGGATGTTTCTTATATCAACACAGGGAACATTTATAAAATTTCACCAATTAGTGAATCATTTTTACATCTTAAGATTCAGTGTCATTTAAATATTATTCCCTGACCAAAATGTAATAATTAGGAATTAATATTTCAGAGAGATTGAAAGAATCTTAAAAATTCTAAATACAATTTTATGCTGAATTAGACACACTTATTTGTCACAGTCAACTACAGGCTTGAGCAACTACTGGACATCTCAGGAATGGGCAGAGCATCTCTTTCACAGAGAAATGGGTGTGAAATAAGTTTTACCGCAGCACATAAGTATGTACTTCATTACAGAGAATTCGCTTACAGATATCCATTCTGTAATGGAGTTCATTATCTCTTAAATAGTAATCTCTAATGTTTTCATGTAGAAAAATTTAACTGTATCCATATGTAAGTTTTCATGTTCCTTTCCAACTTATACACAATTTATTTATAGGAAATTCAATGGAATGTCTACTTTTTCTAAGAATGTTTTATGCAAATAAATATGTTAAAAATCAGATTCCTATTCCAAATATGAGCTTCTTTAGGGCAGTAAATATACCTGCTTTTACAAATTATACAAGGATAAGCTGAGAATGACACTGACAAAATACAAAGAACCCTAGATATTTAGAGTGCTGTTTTCAATAAATGCATTAAGTATGTCAAAATACTCATTTTAATTATTTCCTCCATTTGTTCTACTTCCACCCAATCCTTTTCTCCTTTTTAAAACCACCAGCTTGTCCCTTTGTCATGTCTTGGCCTTTATAAAAAAATCACAAACCAAAGCTGTGTATTTAACATTATGGTTTTTAATCACATTTCCCTTTACTAACGAAAATATATTGTAATTTAAGATTAAAGTAAATGTATGCTCATAAATTATTAAGCAATTAGCTTCTATAATAGTCTTTCCTCAATTAACTTATTAAGACACCCATGTAAATAATCCAAATTTGGAAAGCAAGAAAAAACAAAAACAAAAAACCATGGCAAAATATACTATACAGGATGAAATTATTCAATATCAGAAAAGTAAAGCAAAAAAAATAAATACACTTGAAAATTCTACTGGCTATATCTTAAAAATACATATATACATTGACTACACAAGGACCGGAGGAAATTTTGGGGAGTTGATGATGTGTTTTTTTAGGTGATGGCTGCAAAACTGAGTAAGTGTCAAAATTCAAAAAATGGTACACCTAAAATGGGTGGATTTTATTTATGTGATTTATGCTTCAATAAACTTGAAGAAAAAAAAACACATATAAGTTATTTTTGAACTCATACTATTTCTGTTTTCTTAGAATACACTTACTTTCTCTTCAAATCAAAAACCAATCTTTCAAGCACCATTAAAATGTTAACTCCTTTGAATTATTTCCTGAAAATTCAAGACCAATTTCCTGCTGTCTTATCTGTAATCCCAGAGTATTTTGTTTCTATCACGAGTATATTGCGTATTATATTGTATTATAATTCATTTTATATCTGTCTCCCATAATAATTCTATTTGTTTCTCTTTCATTTCTGTTAGTTTCTTGAAGGCAGAAAATGTTCTTGTATTTTAAAAAAGAAATCTTTCAAGTAGAGTGCCTACATTTTTTTCGAAAGCTCTCAATTTAAGTTTATGACAACACTACAGATACCAACATTCAAGAGAAATTCTACCAGTTATTAAAATGACCGCTTAAAGGTAACTTTAAAAAAAAGAACATTTGATTAATATCTGATTCTGATAACAAGAAGGAACTGTCTTTCTCTGAACTATGATGAAAGAAAAAAAAGTAGTGGTCACCTAAAAATTGTACACAAATATTATTGGAAAACTAATTAAATAACTCTCCTAAGTGCAACCTGACCAATGCTTTAACAAGGTTACAGTTTGAACCACACTAATCATCTGGTTTGCAAGATTTCCTGCTGGACATCAACACCAACCACTCGTTAGACCCAAAACCACCTTGGGAAATAGCTGTGGCTAAGATTTACACAGACCAGTAATGGACTAAATTACTGGTTCAGTTGAAAAACAGGTCAGAAGCATATATAACATGACAGAAATTGGAAAGTCAATAAAAAGAATTATATATCAGACTCCCAGCCCCACTCCTCAAAATTTAGCTGAGCGTTTTAATGCTATGAAGTTGTTAGAAGACTTAAGAAAGGTTTGACAATTTTCTCACACAAACCTTATAATTATGAAATGCAGATTTGGTGAATAACATATTGAGAAAGATTATCACATCTCTAATATCTTTTAGTTAGGAATTAAAATAATCACATCAAACACCTTTAACATATTTTCTTAAAATATTATACATCCATGGAGACAAAAAAAAGCATAGAAAAAAATAACAATGCCTTTTTCTCTTCCATATGCAAGAAAAACAAAACATATTCCCTAGATAAGAATGGGCATTTCTTCAAGCAGAATATTTTATTTTCTACAGTCACATAAAATACATACTTTAAAATACAAAATACAATATGCTTTCCTCCCAAAATAAATTATGTTCCTATGAAGTATATAAGGGCACACAGTAAATGTTGTGACTGATGAGTGAGTGAGTACATTAGGTACTACAAAATATAATACTAAACTTCAATAACAGACAGAATACTTGACAAAAAAACAACAGAATTGTTTATAAGTGTTTAGTCCTTGTCCTGATCAGTTTATAGAAGGGACCAATAGTTTTCAAATTCTCTCCTTCAGCATACTAGACATTCCTACTTGAACTACAGTTACCATGCCTGTATTTCCTTATTTGTAAGGAGTCTTCAATAGAAGTTTTTAATCTAAGAAAATGTTTTATGGATAAAACAAATTTGCTCAAGTGGATAATAAAAACATATATTCACAATTTTGCTTCCAGCTTTGATATATAATGAGCTTGGAAGATCACTCCGATTCTTAAAGCAAGTAAAAACCTGAACTAACTATCAATGATGTGCCTTAGATCCATCAGAGAACTATCACAGGGCAAACCACCACCCCAAAATCTACAGAGAGAGGTAAATCCAGTGAGATACAACCAAGGTCTATTATCTAGAGCAGACACTGTTGGAGACATAAACTGGTAGGAACATATAAGGGGTAAATTTGAGGAACTTCTGGAGGCTGAGTGAGGATGAGGATGAGAGTGAGAACTCATGGGGGCTAATGTCTTAGGGGGGTCCTCACACTTACACAGGTTTTTTCCCCCCAGAACTCCTATCAGGATTCTCAGTGTGAAAAGCCAACAAATTTCCCCTCATGGCTCTGGCAAGAGCAGTAGAAAAAGTGCCCATTGTGAATTATATCCAGAGCATACAAAGGCCTAGTCTTTAGGTGAAAAGACTATCAAAATCTTGTAAAACCTTCCACTTGGAGGAAAGGCATTACCAAGATCCTAGCCCCCTCTAGCCATCTTGTCTCATGTAAAAGAGAAGAGGGAAAGCCAGCAAACACTGGTGAAGGTCTCAGGCCCACTAAAAGACAAAGATTTAATCACGAGATGACAGAATGCTGCTTCTCCCTGGCACTTTATCACCAGACCTACAGCATTCTCGTGTAACAGTGGACAACAGCTGAGAGAGCTGTAAGATGCAGACTGCCTAAGGAGGAGTTCTCAGGAAAGCCAAAGACAACAGGCGAGACAAAAAACAAGGATCCTTAACACATCTGAATCCTCTGGCCACTTACAACAACAGAACCATTAAACACAGCTATTCACTCGTAGCCAAATTAACCAAACCTTCCACTAAGTCTATTTCCTCAATTCCTATTATATGATACAATGTTCATATTTTTAAAATTGAAGTATAATTGACATATAACATTATATCAGTTTCAGATATACAGTATATTGAATCAATATTGATATATATTGCAAATTGATCACAATAAATCTGTTTAACACTCGTCACCATACATAGTTACAAAATCATCTTTTACAAAAAATTATAAGGTATGCTAAAAGGCTAAAAAGTCTAAAGGAAAAAAGAAAGCATCAGAACAAGTTTCAGATATGACAAAGATTTTAGAATTGATCAGACTGGAAATTTTAAATAAAGATAGTTAATATGTTAAGAATCTAATGGAAAAAAGATAATATGCAAGAATAGGTGGATAATATATACAGCTGGTAACTCTAAGAAAGAATCAAAAGGAAATGCTAGAAATAAATACAGAAAGGAAGAATGTCTTTCATGGATTCATCAGTAGAGTCAACCTATGTAAGGAAAAAAATCATGAGCATAAAGATAGGCTCATAAAAACTTCCTATAGTGCAAAGAGAAAAAAAAAACAAAATAAAAACAGCAAGAATTGTGAGGCAATTTTAAAAGGCATAACATGTAATATTTTAAGTAATAATAGAAATATTTGAATGAGATTTATTTGAAGTAATAATGGCCAAGAATTTTCTAAAATAAATAACAAACACCAAACCACAGATTAGGAAGCATGGAGAACACCAAACAAGATAAATAATAAAAATCTACACCTGTGTGTATAACATTCAAATAACAGAAAATCAAAAAACAACAACAGAGGAAATCTTGAAAGAAACCAGAGGGCAAAAAAAAATTTTACTTATTAGAGGAAAAGAATAAAGATTACAATAGGCTTTTCTCAGAAACCATGCAAACTAAAAAAGAGTGGAGTGAAATATTTAAAGAGCTGAAAGAAAGAAAAAAAACAAACATCAAGAAGAGCAGAGGTTTGCCATACCACTTAATAAGATAAACCACTTGGAAATAAAACAGTAGTAAAAATAGTATGGTATTTATGCAGGAACAAACAGATGAAATAATGCAACAGAACAGGAAGTTCAGAGACAGATCCAGGTATATATATGGGAACTTAATATATAAAGAAGCACCACAAAACAACTTGTAAAGGGTAAATTGTTTCTAAGTTCAGTGGTTCTCAAACTTTGCACGTATCATGATCAGCTGGAGTATTTATGAAGAGAGATTGATGGACCCAAGAGCAGAGTTTCTGATTCAGCAGTCTAGGGTAGTGCTAAGAAGTTGCATTTCTAACAAGCTCCCAAGTGAGGCTAGTATTGAAGTTGCTGGTCCAAAAACTATACTCTGAGTGCCACTACCTAGTAATGTCAGGAGCTCAGGTGAATTGAGAGAGGAAGCTCTCAGGTACAGGAGTTGCTGATTAAGCAACAAGGAGCAAAAAGGAAAGTAACAGAGAAGGCTTTAATCACTTACTGTAGAAGCAAGTGGCTAAACCCAGAGGAGGCATGACTACTCCCAGTTCCACTTCCCCCACGGAAGGTGCACAAGATGCAGATGGTGTGAGGTAGCCCAGAAGCGAGAGTCATCTCATTGCTATGGGAGCTCTGACCACAAGTCTCTAGCAGTTTTGTGGACCCCTGGGTGAGGGCTGAAAAAGGCAGCAACCAATGGAATGGCAAAGTACTGAATAGTCAGAGGTGGGGAGGAAGTGTCTTTAAAATTTCTCCCTCCACCACCCAATAAAGAGGCCTCCGCAGAGCACTAAAATGCAAACTCCCTTCAGATTACAATCCATTGTTAGTGGCCCAAGTCTAGTGAGGGGAGAGGAATTTTCCCCCACCAGGCCTGCCAGGTAAAGCCTTTGTAATCACCTATGGTCAGGCTTCAAAAATCATATACGTTTTTAACCAGCAGGTGGACTGAAGTATATGCTACTAGGACAAGTGGCTCCTTTTAGGGAGAAACACCCAAATGGATATGGAATCTTATTTAATATTATACACAAAGTTAAACTCTATAGGGATAAAATACCAAAATGTGAAAGATAAAATTATAAAGTTAGTAGGAAAAAAATAATGTACAGGCAAGCCTTTGGCTAGACAGTAAAGGAATTCTTGAAGAAACTTAGTACAAACCAAAAGGCAAATACTGATGAATTGCATTACATCAAAATTATGAACTTTATTTAGCAATGGACACTAAGGAAAAGTTAGTGTTCTATTTATAGATAAAAGTACTTTGTTTTAGCTAAAATCCTTTAGGGATTAATATCTAAATTAATGAAGAATCCCTGCAAATTGACAAGAAAAATAGATTCATCTCAATAAAAAACAAAAAAGACTAATGAATAGGCAATTTATTGAAAAGGTAATCCCCCAAATTAACAAATTTATAATAAGAAATGCAAAGTACAACTGAGGTATCACTTATTAAAAGAGTAAAAATCAGAAACCAGATAATGCTAGGTCTTTGGGGGGAAATGGAGATACAGGAGTCTGCATGGCTGATAGGACTATTGCCTGCCACCACCATTCTGGAGGACAAACCAGCGGTACTTAAATAAATGCATAGCCTGTCATACAGCAATTACACGCTTGGATGGAGATGATGATAAGCAATTAACAGACAGATAGACAAACATTTTTTTCTTGCACTCACCTATAAGGACACAAAGTTTCTGGGTTGGTGAGGGCTGAAGAGAGCCTAGATGTCCATTATGGGAGAGTGAATAGAACAGACATGGTGTATTCATACCATGCATGTTGCAATTTAGAAAAATGAATTAGATTTACATATAGTAACAGAAGGATATTAAAACAGGAATTATATGTACCCATAGAAACAGTTTTGAATTCTAAAAGCTTTATGTTTAGTGGATCTAAGAAGCGTAGCTCTTAGTGGAAAAAAGAAGGAAGGAGAATAAGTTCCACACATAATACCATTTTTGTAAAACAAAAATACATGCACACAAAATAATAACACAGATTGCAAAATAAGAACACATATTAAAATGGTTCCCCCAATGAGAGGGAAGACATTGGGAGTGGGAAATACGGATAAAATTTTCATATATGTACACACACACACACACACACACACACACACACACACACACACACCTTGTAAGACCCAATAGGGTAACATGCCGGGAGTATAACTTCCTTTACTTGAGGCAAAAACAGAAAAAGATTGCAATTTTCTTGATAAAGTAAAAAACAATATTACTGACAACTAGACAAAGAGGGAGAACAGTAAGGGGAAACAAAAACCATTTTGTAAACTTGAGTCACAAAATAAAAAAATCATGCCATATCTGGCCATGATGTGCATAACAGCCTATCTGAGGTCAAATCTTTTACTTCACTCAGACACACATATTTCAAGACCACCGAAAACACTAATCTAACACCAACTCTAGACAGACTCATGTTCTAAAGATAACAGTCTGTTCCGGCAACTTTTTAAAAATAATTTCTGACGAATCCCTGCAAGACCATTCTATGACTAATGCCAGCCCCTCAAATCCTATAATTATCCTTCCCTGCTCCCCCGTTTAGAGACATTCATAGTTCCCTTGGTGTGTATTATCCCTTGCTGCAGCAGCCTTATAAACCAAGCTTTATTGGCCTACAGGTGGGTTCCTGGCAGACTTTGACTCACGGGTTTTAACAGTGCTGCATTGTGGAGTAAACAGAAGCTGCTCAGGGACAGCTGGAGGCTGCTGGCACTATAAAGCCTTCCATTTACTCCAGGTCTTTCTTTGACTCATGAGAAGAGCGGGCACAACTGCAAACTCTTCATAGAGCTCTGTTCTAGGTAGTCTAATCTGTTTCATTCCAGTAACATCTAAAGTGAATACAAATATTAAATGAGTTAATGCAAAAAAACTGCTCAGAGCATGCACATGTAATTGTACATGCCTTTTACACAATGCTATCTATGGTAAATCTGGTGATTTCACAGTCTGAAATCCTCACTTCACCTATCTACTTATTGACTCTCACTGCCACTCATACTACCAAGTGTTATAGGCTTTATAATAATGGTTAAGACACAATAAGGAATAAGTGGAAAACTTGTAAGTATGCAAAAGTATTTTGAGATACCTAATGGATCACCATTCCCTGAAAAAGGCCTTGAAAGTAGTTCAAATTATGCAAATTTAAATATTTCAGAGCTTGATTCAGATAATCCTTGTAGCCATTGAAATTATCCTTTGTTTTGAGTATCCAAGTAATATAACCTCTTCATCTAACATCAAACTTCTGATTCGTGAACTTTAATAGTAAGATACCAAAAATAATAGCTTTCCAATCTGAATTATTTAATTGCCTATATGATAGTATATACTATCATATTAAGTATACATTAAGTATAAAGATCTTTTTCATGTCTCCTTTTCATCAAAATTGTTATCATTTGAACATACATTATTTTTTAAATCTCAGAGCAAAGAAAATAAATTTAATGGGTTGAAATTACTGTTCAAGATAATTTTTCTATAATAAGCAGTTATTTTACTATTATTTCTGAAATCTACTTTGAATACTTTATCTTCTATAAGTTAATAAAATGTATTTCACAAGAAATTATTTCTACCCAAAGAATTAATTCTATCCACAGTGGATATTTTAAAGAAAATATTAATCTTTTTGAAGGAAAATCTATAAGATACCGGTTTGCAGAAATAAAATCATGATTTTTTTAAGAGGTCAATGTACAGATAGAAAAATCTTTTAAATATTCCCTTTAAGGGTTGATTGAAGCAAATGGCCTAACACTACATAAAATATTCTCTTATCATGTCCTTCAATGTAGCAAAAAAATTTATGTATCTAGACAAATGAGGACATTCTAAGTCAAGGATGATACTGTCAAATATGTCATGCCCATGTCATCTGGATCCATTCAGCAAATGCCCAGTGAATGCAAAATTCAATTTCTAGAATCATAAAATATTGGGGCCAGAAATGAATTTAAAGAACAACTTAATCCTAATACTCACCCAATGCTTGAAGCCCCTCCACAAATTATCCATGTAGCTTGTTATGCCTAGGTTACTCCAGAGAAAGGAATTTGCTACCTCAGGGAAACACTACTACCCCTGTCAGATTAGGTTAAACATATGAAATAGCTATTTTATAGATAAAAATGGCAGATATAGCTGATTTCATATCAATGCAATGCTAGTTAGGTGAACCCTAATACAGCCCTTGTATTTTCTTGTTGAGTTAAAATGTTGCCTTCTACTTTCAATACACTCACTCTAGTTCTACAATGATCCAAAATAAATCTAATCTTTTTCTCATATAACAATTTTCCAAATAGGTAACTTATTTCATGTAGAACCTTCAATTGTTCATTATACTATACATTTTTATGTCCTTTCAATCATTATCCACTGTCCTTTAAATATGTTCCAATGTAATCTTTAAAAGTATGATGGCTAGTACTAAAAGGAACTATGTGATCTAAGTTCAAAAAAAAAAAAATGGGACTCCTGTCTTCCTCTTTTTCCCCTTTAGAAAGTTAATTTCAATTATATCAAACTAAAATTGCATTAGTTTTTAAAAACCTACTTTTAAAACTTACTGTTAAATAAAACTCTTAAATGTTAGATACATGTTGTAGGCTGAGTTTGGGTCCTAATCCTCTACTAAAGCTGAAGTTTTAAGCATAAGACACTAATATTTATTCCTTTTGAATATCACTTTGGATTCAGCCCCATTGCTCCGGCCATTAAAAATATTTTAAATACAACTTCATATCATATACAAATGTGAAAAAATGATTTCAATATTTTCATCCAAATCACTGATAACAATATTGACCAAAGTAAGAATGAAGACAGCACTCTGTGGCATTTCACTATAGGCCATTCCTTTAAGTGGATATTCATCCATATATTTACATAATTAGTGTGCTCACTTAGCCAATTATTTATCTAATGCCCTTTTCCTCATACATTTCATACTTTTGTTCACAATGATCTTGTGAGAGACTTAATTTATTCAAGTTTAGATAATCTTTACCTGACTGACTAGCCTAGCAAATCTGTCCCCCAAAAGGATAAGTTTAACCAGATAATACTTTCTTAGCAAATCGATGTTGGTTCCAGAAGTTACCATTCTTCAGCAATCCATTCGGAATCATGCCAGTTTGTGAAACATTCTTTTTTAAAGTTAAAAGTGCTTTTCCATAGAAAGTCTAGGGTACTTAGCTCATTTTTTTTTTTAATGCCTCAAAAGATCACAGGCAATATTTCACTGTTCTTATTTGTCAGTTCCTTGATCACAATCCACCTGGACAAGCAATTATGTACATATTATCAGCAGGTTGGCATACAATAGCAATCTTTTCACCACTCTAGGTCTTCTGGTCTCTTTTTTTTGTTTGTTTGTTTTTTTTTTGTTTTGGAGGGCAGTTTGGAGGGCCCTCATATGTAGGACCGAACTGAGGCTGCTGGCTTCCCAAGCCAGCGCTTAACCACCGCGCCACTCGGCCGGCCCTAGGTCTTCTGGTCTCTTTAACAATGTCCTCTGTTAAAAAGAATGATATTTGTGCTGACGGAGAGTAGGGAAAGAAAAAAGAAAACAAAGGAATTAGAGAAGAAATAACTACACAGAAATTAAGGAGTTTTAATTTTTCCTTTTCATCATTTCAAATTTTCCCCCAAGCAATGAGCAGGACTATTCTTTCTGTGGCTTTCTTATTAGTGTGAACATTGTTTACATTATTTTAAATGAGGATGACAATTTGCCTATTCTCTCAAAGAATACATGCAAGAGAAATAGAAAGTGATCTTTGTATTATTTACTGTGTAGTAGATTTCTATTTAAAATTTCGCTTTTTTATTCACTCTCTTAAATTTACTATATGTAGAGAATAAAGAAAAGTGAAGTATGTGGTAAGAGAGAAAAATAATTTTATGGCTAGTCACATTCTGCCAACATATCATTATATACATTTGGGACAATAATTAGCAGGTAATAAAATGTGTTTTTTCTGGCCGATAAATGGTCTCAAGGCACACTTTTTCTGCCTGTTTCATGAGAATGAGACTCAAGTGATCCTGATGATATGCTAAGAATGGATTAGAATAATAACACCACAACTCTTATATGAGTAATAAAATTAGTATTGTTATTGTTTTATTACCATTATATTGGGTTGTCGGAAAAGTCATGACGCATTTTTGCGAAGAAAAACAGAAAAATGGGCCGGCTGAGTGGCGCAGTGAATGCTGGCTTGGGAGGCTGGCGGCCCCGGTTCAGGTCCCACATATGAGGGCCAGTGACACTGCCCTCAAAAAAGAAAAACAGTGAAATATGTCATGACTTTTCCAACAACCCAATATATGAAATGAAGTAAAAAAAACAGAGCTACTAATATCTGTCATTAATTCTTCTAAAATTTGGATTCCGAAATTACTCCCTTTTACCTGTTACCCAAATAAATAGCAGTATGAAAAAATAATTACCAAAAAATTGATGAATTAACATAGCTGGATGCATTGTTTGAATTAATGAGAAAATTAACTTTGACTATTTTGATGTAATAATATTTTATCAATAAAATATTGATGTAAATAATATTTAAGAATATTTTGATGTATCTTTTGGATATACATAGTAGAGATGGCCAGAGTTCCTAAATACCTACCTACCTACCTACATAATGATTTAAAGTAAGCATTCAGCATGTCCTGAAGCAATAGGGGTGATAAGAGTCACAGATGCAAATTCAGGTTTCCAGCACTTTCAGACAATATAAAAAGCTAAACAAAACTCCACAGACAAATAGCACACATTATGCATATAAAAGCATGACAAATGCTTAAACATCCTTATAAAGTCATGGCGATCTCGAAGATAAGTAAATAAATACAAAGTTACAAACTGTATTAGATAAGATTTTCCACAGAAACAGAACCAATGGAATATGTGGAGAGGGACAGGGGCGAGAGTGGGAAAAAGGGAGGTGAGGGAGAGGGAGAAACATTCAGATTTATTTATTTTAAGGAATCAGTTCATGCTATAGTAGGGACTAGCAAATATGAAATCCTTAGGGGAGGCTGAAAACTCAGGATTTCTGTGTTACAATATTAAGAAAGAATTCCTTCTTTTTTTCGTGAAACCACAGTATTTGCTCTTAAGGCTTCAATTGATTTGATGAGGCCCACTCATTACCCAGAGTAATATCCTTTACTTAAAGTCAACTTATTATAAATGTTAATAAAATCTACGAAATACCTTCACAATACTATCCAGACTAGTATTTGACCAAACAGTTGAGCACCAGAGCCTAGCAAAGTTAAATTAACCATCACATAAACCTAACAGGTTTTACTTACCAAATTACAAGATTAAAATTTGTTGGTAAAAGCTCAGTGAATGAGTATCTTCCTGTATTGCCTGTTACTTATAAATTGGTACACACACAATTTTTTCAACATATATTACAAAGCCTTAAACTGTTAATAATAATATTAAGAATAATAATAACAGAGGTTCTTTCCATATAACTAAGTTGACTTACAGACATCCATTCTAAAGAAAAAAAATGCAATAAATAAATAAATAAATAAATAAATAAATAAATAATATATGGCCTAATTAGTCACTGCAGCATTCTTTATACTGGGGGAAAAAAAAATGGGTACAACTTAAGCTTCCTACAAAGGGAAATAACCAGTACAAATTTGTTTGAGAACTAAAAATATATTTGTGCATTTAAAATTATTTTACCAAGTGACTCCAAAATTAAAGGTATTGGGAATAAAGAACATTTAATGAAAATATCATTGTCCTCAGTGAGTTTACAGGGTACTGAAAATAAAACTTAAAAACCCATCTGTAATAATATTAAGTAAAACTGAGAAGATGTTATATAATCTATAATCACAAGTTTGGGAAAAAGACCAAAGTGGTGGGAAATAAAAAAATATATAAACAGTACTTCAGTGGACCATGGCTTTTTTTCTTCTTTTCCCTTTCCTTTTCATTTCCCAAGAAACAGGGAAAGTCTGAGGGCAACAAGCCGAACACTCCAAGAGGGAAAGAATTATGTTTTATTTGCTGTTATATCACCAGCACTCAGCAGGGTGTATGATAATACAGATGTTAAATGAATACTCGCCTAAAGAATATTACACATCTAAAATTGAAAAAATAAAACAAAGACATTTCCAACAAAAGAGCTTTCTACATTTTTAGTTTCCTCATTTCTATTTAACATTTATTTAGGCATCAATGCCCAGATGACAACATGGCTAAAATATATCCATTTGATCTAAACCTATCTAGAATAGTTTCAATTTTCACATACACACAAAAAAATTAGACATATTTAATCTAGAAACAAATTGTAAATATATCAAATTTTCTACATATTTCCTAGTAACACAATGTATAAGAAGAGGGAATAGGCAATTTTAAGCAGATGTAAAAACATACATACATACAAGCTAATCTTAAGGAGTAAATTAGCATCATTGTTTGAAATAAGTCAAATATTCATTCTAATCATCTGCTTAATTTACACTTGACCTACTGAAATTTCTGTCAAGAACTTCATAAAAATCTACACTTTTGTAGCTTATTTTATTAGAAGAAAACATTCACTATTTATAAGGAATGTTGCAGAATTTAGTATTATTTTTTGTAATAAAATCTGTAAGATCTGTTGGTAAAGACAGTGAAATGCAGTAAGAGGGCTGACAAGTGTCCAGAGTACATTTGCTTGTGACATAAAGACTATGGCCCATTTGAGTTTCACAAGGCCGTATTCCAAAGTAAAAATAACAATGTCGGTATTTTAGGTAGTTGTAAACTAAACAAATGATTACCTTGATAGTAAAGTTGAAGTAGGTTGCCAAAAAGTGTGATCAAAGAGGCAGCTTTTGTTTTGTTTTAAATGCATGTAGTGCGAAGAATGCAATATGAAACCAGGCATGCAATATTTGAAATCACAGATCCGAGTTCTTCTGTTTGCCATGCTGTGTGACCTTGGGCAAAATACTTAACCTCTCTGAGCTTTAGTTTTGTTACCGGTAACATGGAAGAAATAAAGCTTATCTCAGGTGAGTATTGTAGAAATAAAGTCACCTGGCTGTAAAGCAATTAAGACAGTATAAAGAATAGTAGACAATAACTATTATTAAGTTTATAAGGAGGACTTTAAAAACTCAAACATGCTAAAGGATTATTTTTTTTAATATATTTTACATTATACTGTGAAAGGAGTCTTTCAATTCATACTGTATTATTTCTGATTTAAATTATTTATTTAGATTTCATGTCATTTAATTTTTATAAGTATTCTCTAGGCATCTGACAAAGAGAAGCTCCTTTATCATGTATTCTTCATATTTTGTAAATTATTCTGTACAAATACAATATACCTTGATTTCAGAATTCCCAAAATTATATTCAGTAGAGTACCGTTATTCCACAAATAAAAATACTGTCCAAAAAGTGTGTTTGTAAATGATGCCGGAGAAATGATAATGCCTTTATCACAGAACTGAAAGCCTATACTATGACACATGACCACTGAACTTTTTGTTTCCCTCTTTCTTAGGAACCTTTATTAATAGTGAATTATAAAATTACTTTTAAGTACATTAAGTCATAGACACATTGGTATGTTTAATTCACTCCAATGAGTTTTTATTAAATTCTCCTTCAACTTCTGACATTTTTTTGCTTTATATGAGATCTGGAATCAAACCAAATTTTGTTACCTGTTAGATACGTGAAATTAGTAAAGTTATTAAACCATACTGACTCGCTGATTACTGCTACTGTAATCTCACAATGTTTTTATAAAGAAATAAAATAGCACATGGAAGGGACTGCTGCAGTCCTTGACAGATGGTAAATATTGAACTGATGGTACTAACTGTTGTGATTCTTAAGTAAATAATTCCTGGCTATCTCTTCATGATTGACTGTCTAATCAATAAAAATTGATTTACAGCATATCTTTTAACAAATTTTTTCCAAACTTCTACTTGGAAAAAAGCATATAATTTGTTGATACTGCTACCTCTGCTTAGTTTTTATTAGAATTGGATTGAAAGAGCAGTATTCATTTGTTCATATTTGGCCTGTGTCACTTGGTTTTATGAGTCTATTGTAAACAGGAAATAACTGAATTTTGCTTTTAAATCCAATCTGATCAGAAAATCTTACAATGTAAGGAAAATACGACCATTTGTATTTACTGTCATGATAGTTTTACTTATTGGAGGAACTGATGTTGCTTCTACACACATGTAGTAGAATAAAGTAAGTTAGATGGTCATCCAAAGACACCTATAGCATCCTGTGCTTATCCTTTTTTTATCAGATTCTCTTTTTTTATGGTAACTGCCTGGTACTAGTTTGACTTTCCATAGTGGGCTGTAAGCTTTTGGAGCAGAGTTTTTTATTGTTTTATATCCCCAGGACCCACTTCAAGGCTTGGAATAAGCTTGCAAAAGAGTTTGTTGTTCTTGTAGAACATCTAAAAAATGAATGAAGAGTGAATAAATGAATGGATAAATAGATAATGTGTATTAAACATTTTGAAAAATAACTAGAACATAATTACTCCTCATTAAATATTATAATTAGTGACCTAATTTTATGTTTTACTATTTGAGTTTGTTTAATTTGCCTTTATCTTCTGCACTTATTTATTGAGGTGTAATTGACATATAACATTATATTAGTTTCAGGTATACAACCGGATCCGATATTTGTATATATTGTAGAGTGATCACCACAATAAGTTAGTAAACATCCACCACCACGCATAATTACAAAATATTTTCTTGTGATGAGAACTTTTAAGGTCTATTCTCTTAGGTACTTAAATATACATACAGTTTTCTTAATGCAATATATTCATTTTTAAAAGGCTTTATGCAAATTAAAATATTACACATAAATCACATCTGACATATTTCATATTATGATTTCCTGGATATATCCTCATTAATAAATTTTGGTTTAAAATACTCATTTTAAAAATTCACTTTACAAACAAATAATTAACATTTTAAACTGACTTGTAAACTGGATGTCAAGAGATGAGCCTTAAAGGAAACAGGGGAAATGATTAAAATAAACAAAAATTAGATCATACAAAATTAATTTGAGTATGTTGGCCCAAAATATTACCAAAATGCCAGCTAATTATACTTGAAACCCTGGGGTTATCTCCATTTAATTGTTTTCCATACTAGCTGGCCAGTAAGAAATTACCTTTTCCCCATGCCCCATAAAAAAGGTTTGATTTTCAGCTCTAAAGCATTAACACCTTCAACAAGGAAAATGGTTTTCTTGTTGCTACTAAGGGTTTCATACATGGAATATCTCACTTGTGTGTGATTTAACAATATGTCGCTTGCTTTATTTCTGCTACTTGCTCTTAGTTCTTTTCTCCATGTGCTTTTCTCTGTTTCTTTTTTTTTTTCTATACTTAAGGTGCCAAGACCACAATATTTTTCTGCTCTGCCCAAGTAGAATGAGAGTGGGTGTCTTATAACAATCTATCATTACCAATTTTCCTCTAAACGAGTGCAGAGAGTATTTGAAAATGTCCCTGTGATCTGGAGATGTAATACAGTGATACTCAAATGAAAAGCCAAGAGTGATCAGATGATTGTGCCATACGGAAAAGAATCATGTGATATACAGGAGACCAGGCATAAATCACCATTTCTTAATCTTAATTGAACCCAGATATAATTTCCCTTCATTTTAAATGCATTCCAGGTCAAAGTAAAATTTTAAAATTAAACCAATTCTTTAAACGTGGAAGTACTTTTTTCTTTTCAGTTTGGGTACTTTCATATATTAACATTTAACTGTTACCCACTTTTCAACTAAAACGAACTCTCACCTTCTACCTTGCCCTACACAGAGACAAAACACGGACTTTTACTTCTTTGGATCCAAACTGTCTGACTTCTGGCTTATGTTTATTTGTTATGGCAATATTTCTCAATTTTTTTAAAACTCTTGCAACAGGTTTCTTAAGTACATCTGTGATTAAGTTTGGGTTCTGAAAAAATATTGGATTAATGGTATAAAATTTTTTGAAAGGCAATGAAGCTAAATGAGTCTTGATGCATTAAAGTAATGATAGGTATAACAACAAACAATTGCAAAAATGTCAGTGATTTAACCAAGTTTTCTTTTATACATGGAAATGTTCCTGAGTGACAGATTCCCTCCAAGTGGTAATTCACAGGCCTTATCTCTTCACGCCTGTGGTTCAGTCATTGACAAAGATCTTTCCATTTCTCTCAGAAGCAAAAGAGGAAAGAGATGGCTGACAGAGTCTAACTTCTTAACCTTCCTGGCCAGGTAGATACACACATCACTTTCACTTACCAATCACTGGTGAAGGCTAAGCTACTCAAACGTTGTTTACTGTACAGGAAAATCATAATATAAATTAAACTGTTAAACTTGAAAGGGATTATTTCATATCAATTGTTTTTTTGTTTTTGTTTTTGTTTTTAAGATTTTATTGGGGAATTAGGGGAGGGGAACAGCATTGGGGAATTGGGGAAGGGGAACAGACAAGTTGCTGTCTTTTTGTTCTTCAGTCTAGTTGTGGAGGACGTTGCTTCACTGGCCCATGTTGGTATCGTCATTGCACTCTTTCCCGGATGAGGCAGATTGGTCGCCGGCCTCTGGATGTTGCTCACCACGGCTATTGGCAGCTCACACTGGCTGCCAGCCGCTCACGCTGGCTGCCGGCCACTCACTGTAGCCCATGGCAGCCCACTGCAGCAGGGGCTGCAGCCTACACCAGTGCCAGGGCTTGCACAGCCCAGCTCCAGGTGGAGCTGTTGTTAGCTGTAGAGGGCAGTGTCACTGGCCCTCATATGTGGGATCCAAACCGGGGCCGCTGGCATCCCAAAACAAGCTCTTAACCAATGTGCCACTCGGCCGGCCCCATATCAATTGTTTTATTGACAGAAAGGACATAGGTAAAAACAGGCTTTGCAAATTTCATCAATCCCATAAAAGCAAAGGAAAAGGTTCCCTGGGGAACAGGGAACCTAGCCAGCTAGCCAGTGACAACTTCATGGTAAGTAAGAGGCAGAACAAATTTTGGTGGGTAGTTAGCTACCACTGCCATGTATGCACAGAAAGTATAACAAATCAATTAAAAAACAAATTCTAAGCTCATCAGAGTAATATTATAGAATATCAAAGATAAGGAGAAATTATGATTAGCAACCAAATAGAAAAGATAAATTATGTACAAAATAAATTATGTACTAACATTACATATCTCATAAGAAAAATAGATATTTAATAGAAATGGAATAAGATCTTTAGAGAAAATAACTGTTACAGAATTTTACATAGCATTTATATAACAAATTATGGTAAATATTTTCAGAAAAAAACAAGTATTAATAAAGCTTATAGTTTTCAATTAGTAAAGACTATAATATAGGAAGTAAATTGAACATATTAGGAAGGCAAGAAGGCAAGAAGTAAAAAAAGAACAACAACTTGTAAATATGCAAGTACATTATAATAAGAAAGGTAAATAACAGCAATAACATTTGGGGGAATTTAAGAACAAACTAGGACTAAGTACTAAACAATTATGGATACATGAAGGTAAGAACGAAAACATGGTGAAGTCTGTATAATGTTGGTCCTTTAAGGAAGGAGGGGGAAGGGGAATATGACAGAAAAGTTGAGACTTTATTTGTAACTTTTCACCCCAAATTTAAAACCTGAAGCAAATACGTTATAATGAAACTGAAAGGATTCCAAATATGCTATTCCAAAATATGGCACCATGACATAGGGAATATTTTAACATAGGGGACTTTGAGAAATGGCAGGTGCAGGAAGGAATCTGAGTCACTCCTTCCCACCTTAAGACCCTCTTGTCAGAAGTGCTCATCCTCTGGGTATACCCAGAGAAACGGAGCATCCTTACTTCTAAATAGAGGGAAGCCAAGAGAAATCCAAATGAAGAGGTATTGCTAAGTTTTCCCTAGCTTACTTCCCTCAGCCTTAACCCTTTTATCCTACTATGTTATTCCATGACTTTTCACTCTTCATTTCTACTATAAAAATACTCAGATTTAATTGTTTCTCTGGATCTTTATTTCCTCATGAAGGCTGCCATGTCATGTAAAATTATATCAAATAAATTGATATAGTTTTCTCTTCTTAATCTGCCTTTTGTTAGTCCAATTTACAGTATCTCAGTCAGAGAATCCAGGAGAGGAGTAAGAAAAACAGCCTGTTCCTCCCCACAAAACCATTTGTTAAATCTTGATACTGTATCTACCATATTATTTTTTGTTTGTTCTATTTAATTACAGAAAATTGAGATTAAAATATATAATTATAGGAAGCTTCAAAATCAGTGAAGGAATTCTCCAAATTTTATAGGAAAATTATATGTTTTTGAAAAAAATAAAAGTGCGAAAGGCTAACAGAAATCATAGCTAGATTAAAAATCTAAGCATTCTTTCAAAAAGGAAACCTTATTTAAACAAATATGATGTCATATAATACTTATAACAAACCTGTGAGGTAGGAATTACTTCGGCATATATTTATAGATGAGAAAAATGAGGTACAGAGAGGTTAAGGGGCATTCCATAGTCACATAGTTAAGTGACAACGCCAGTCAGTCTGACTCCAGAGAATGTGTTTGTAACTGCTCTGTGTCAGTGTTAACTTGCTCTTCCTTAAATTTTACTTTGAAAAAAAGAGAGGCAAAGACACACACACACACACACACACACGCGCGCACACACACACACACACACACACACACACACACAGATGTCAAACTAAATGATTCCTAAAGAACCACCCAGCTATTAATTTTAATTAAATTTATTTCAAATGGCATCTCAAGAAACATGATTTGGGCCAGCCGAGTGGCTCAGTTGGTTAAGAGCTTGCTCAAGAGTGCGAGTTCTTAGGAACAGGGTTGCTGGTTCGATTCCCACATGAGCCAGTGAGCTGCACCCGAGCTGAGCTGCCGCTGAGCTGCCAATAGGTGGCAGGATGGCTCAGCTGGTGTAACAACAAGATTGCCTGTTCAATGGTGGGCTACACCCACCTGTAACTAAGACTGAACTCGGCACCTTGAGCTGAGCTGCCACCCGGATGGCTCAGAGGATAGAGCGTGTGCTCTTAACAACAAGGCTGCCAGTTGGACTTCCGCATGGAATGGTGGCTACACCCACCTGCAACTAATTGAACACATCACCTTGAGCTGAGTGGAGCAACTGGACTTGGAGCTGAGCTAGCTGCGCCCTCCACAACTAAGACTGAAGGACAACAACTTGGCTGATCCCCTTCCCCAATTCCTCAACATTGTTCCCCTCTCCCAATTCCCCAACACTGTTCTCCTCCCACAATTCCCCATTTAAAAAAAAAAAAAGAAAGAAACATGATTTGAAAAGTGTTGGATCACCATTTCTACACTTTACATGGTTTTATCTACTAATGATATCCCCTTTCAGGGTTTCGTTTTTACATAGCATTTCATCGTATAAACGGCCTGTGACCCTCTAAATGTCCTGTGGTTGTTCTGAATGCTCTTCAGCAAATATTTCCAAATGATGAACATGGGCATCTCTCTATTTATTTAGGTTATCTTTAATTTTTTTCAGCAATGTTTAGTAGTTTTCAAGAGTATAAATCTTTCACCTCCTTGGTTACATTTATTCCTAGGTATTTTATTCTTTAAGATGCTACTGTAAATTGAATTGCATTCCTAGTTTCCTTTTTGATTTTTCATAGCTGGTATATGGAAATGCAACTGATTTTTGTGTGTTAATCTTTTAACTACGATTTCGCTGAAATCATTTATTAGCTCTGTTGTTGGTAGCTATTTTTGACGAGGCATTATAAGAAAAAGACAAGTTCATCACTGAATTCACAAGAAAAAAGTAATTCACAAGTACTGAATTACAGGTAATAGAAAAAGTTCAGAAATTTGGGGACTTGCAAAGACAACCACCTTCCCAAACTCGATTTAAAAAAGAAATAGCTGAGATGGCTTCTGAGCAGTAAAGACCAACTAATTTCAGCCTTGCAGCAAGTATTAAAAGCAAACAAATGTTAGTCATGCTCCCTGTTAAAGATTCATTTGATTAAGGTGTCTCCCAGCAAAGATGCAACAAGGCTGGGACTGTCCTGCATATACTTTCATTTGGACCAAATGGCTTGGGGAAAAGAGACCACTGGGATTTCTTCAACCCAGGTTTGATAAATGAAGTTATTTTTAATCAGAAAAAAAGACAGACAGACAGACAAGCATATAAACACATTAAATCTAGGAAGTAGGTTTCTAAAATAACTCTGGGTTTGGCTTGTCTTTGACAAATGAAGCTGACCGTAATCAAACACCTAAGAAGCTACAGAACCATTACCCTGAACTGTGACTATTTGCTACCTAAAATGACCCACGGCTCCCAATTTTCTAGACAGGAAGCAGGCTGAAAAATGGTATAATCTCCAGTACTACATTAGACAAAAGCAACAACGTTACTGAAGAATTTAAAACCTACACAGTCATAAACAATAGACTGGAGACCCTGTCCCTAAACCCTGACAACAGAATCATGGTAAATCCAAGAGCAATCCTACTCCCATGGTAGATTCTTATTTAATCTGTCCATTGAAATTTTATAATTGTCACCTATTAATGCCAGCTGTGTATCTCAGAGTCTTACTATTTCCAACTGAGAGAGATTACAGTCAACACCCTACCTTTGTCTCACAATTATACACTAGATTTGTTGGGGGTAAACAACATATATTTTAGTTTCTAGTTCTTCAGGTCAAAAAGAACTATATATTTTTCTGGACCTGATAATGTAGAAACTGCGGCACATCATTTCCCACCAATTAATCAGAGATCCTGGACTTCTGAGCCTGAGGCATTAGATGGTTAGAACTTGGCAGATTTTCACCCACAGGGAAAGGGAAGCAAATCTGCCTGTGAAATGGAGACTGTGAATATTTGGTGACCAAAAGAGTAGACTGTGCTATGTGAGTGCTGTTTATCAAATATTTCCTGCTCTCTCTCCCACTCTGTCAGATTCATGGTAAGATCTCACTAGCTGGCTGGCCCCATTATGACTGAGGGAAGTGAGAGGCATTGTGAATATACACTGGGAAGAGAAGTGTCATTTCCGGTCCAAAATATTGAATTACTGGTAGGAAATCTGACTGGGCTTGTTGTCACTCTGCAAAGATAACAAGTAATGTTTCATGTAAGAACTATACTATCAGGCTATTTCTTAGGGTGAGGATAACATGAGACCGAGCCCCAAGATAATCCTCAATGTACATGTAGCATGAGTAGGATATAAATCGTTGCTGTCTGAAGCCAGGGAGTTTAGGGCATAACCTAGCCTGTTCTGGCTAAAACATGCCTTATGTTGTCTCACAATTCATGACCTTCATATTTCTCTCTGATATTATGAAGTCATATAACTTCATACCTCTGACAACCTGGTATTTCACCACCCAAAAGAGTATGTTACATCAAATATATAAAATTCCTTGTGTATTTCCTCTTCCAAGACATTTGTTAAAATGATATTGAAACATATTTAACAGAATTGACCCCAGTCTTGGGGATGTGTTATCATATTTATATTTATATATCACCATTTCAATTCTATATCTAATTCTCTTTTCCTAATTCTTAGTATATTTTCTTCTCATGATATAAAATTTTAAAATAAAGTTGACTTTATTGTCACCTCCAAATTTTGTTATTCCAAGTTGTTGAGGATTTCTTTCATGTATTACTTGTACTGTGAGACATCCAAACTCTTCAAGTGATTGTTTAAGATAAATCAACTAATTGTGTCTTTAATGCCTTCCAACACATTAAATCAAGGAAAGAAAATCAACAAAAAATTCAAATAGGAACAAATGCCTATATACAGTGAAAGGTAACTCAAGCAAAAATACTTCTAAAAATTCAAATATTTATAAATCTTATACCACTGAAATCACTACATGTGTCATAACACATTTATAGTCATCTATTTGCTTCTGTTGATAAATAATATTAAAACCCAGAAGTTAAAATAAGAATCATTAATTTGAGGGAGTTCTACATACCTTAGCCCTTTTGCTCTATTTTTAGTCTACCATGAAATTCCCAAACTTTAACATTGAGTTTACATAAGCATATTTTTTTCCTCCAAAATACACCAAGGAAAGTAAATGGTACGAAACTGAATAAACAGTTATAAAGCTCTCAGGGGAGGAGAGTCAGAAGAAAAGTATAAATACATAATGGATGTACAATTTTATTACCTGAGTATTTAACAACTCCTCACACTTGTGTGCTTGTTTCTCAATTGCAGAAATGTACTGTTTTTCAATAGCTTCTACTTGCTGCTTAACTGAAGACTGTAGTAGTGCCTAAAACCAAACAAACAAACAAACAAAAGTCATTTGGATCACAGACAAAACTTGGAGTCTCCTATTGACATGATAATTTTTCTGACAGTTGTACATATCTGAAATACGACACTTTTCTGCAGGAGAAAATACGCATGTGTGAACAGTGAAGCACACTCATATATAACATGGCTTTAAGCTTTCAGGTTTAGGTTTCCCTATTGCCAAGACTACAGTTTTTTGGCTTAGATGTTCCTTCCACACACCTCTCCTTAAAAAAGGCCAAGTCATAGAAGATGATAAAGAGGCTGAGTAGGTCTGTGAAATATAAATTCAGTTTAGTGAAGACCACACAGGATGAGGAGTGTATGAAAGCTGCTAAAAAGAAAAAAAACGAAAAAAAAAAAAAAACCAGACATATTTCATTGGCTGACAAAACTCCACATCCTCTCGGCACACTGCAATATCCCATGGGCCAGCGTGATCTTCAAGACCACAAGTCAAGTAAAAGCAGATGGAAACTCTGAGCAATTTCAAACATAAAAGAACTGCCCCCCCAGGAAGTTCACGCCCCTAATGTGAAAAGGTATAAGTCAAAGTGTGGAAGGCGGGATCTCAAGGCGGTATTTGTAAAGTAATAAAACTTAGGAGCCTTGGACAGACTTAAGTGGGTAGTGTAAATGCTGGAACCTCCGTCAGTGAAATACAAAGACATGCACACTGTTCTCAGGGAAACCAAATCAGCATTCGAAATGTTCCACCCACTCACTTCCTTATTGGAGATGCTTTGAATATTATCATCTTTTTTCCTTTCCTTTTTTTAAGCATTATATGTTAGACTTAACATATAACCAATATTATCTTACATGCTATTTATAAATCCCAAAGCATTCTAAAATATGCATTCAACCATATACATAAGAACTCTTCAGCAAATATTCTATTTTTGAAGGTCTATCTGGATAATAAACTACTCATAATCAAAATAGTAAGTTGAAACAGACACATGTCTTATAGAAAGCAGACGCTTGGCACATTTACCAACAAAAGGAAAAATACGCCAAATCTCTTAAATAATCTCTGTTATGAAACTTGATTTACTTGGTTGGAAATAACATGCATTAAGAAACTATATAAATATGCATGTTTTTAAAAAAAACTAAAATAAAAATATTTTTAAAACCTCAGGCTAAGCCCCTAGGTTTCAGATAATTAATTTTCTCTTGCAAATGTTACACTGTGTGATGTTACTACTCGTACAATTCAATAGTCATCACGCTGAAGCTGCAGAATTACTGGTAAGTTAGTAAAGAAAAATAGAATTCTAACTGATGTTTAACCAAAAAACTGGCTATTAGAACTTCTTTACCCCTTCATTTATACAGTTTATGTCCTCTAAAAATTCCATAATGATTAATTTATGTAAGATGACAAAAATGTAACCTCTTAAACTGTGACTAGATAAGGCAAAGCTCTAATTTATCTTTTGAAAATTCTTTCTTAAATTATCTTTCAGAAAATTTAAAGAACGGTATAGTTATAGACAATTCCCTTAAGTACATTCACTGCAGTTTTTGTAGAGAGAAAAATGCCACTTTTTTTTTTGAGAATTGGGATAGGGCAGAATTGTTTTACTTAGTGGAAAGAACTGTTTTTCATTTCCCTATAAACACCCAATTGTGATTCTTAGTAGATTATATCCTTTGGAGGGACAGGTAAATTCATGAAATAAAATACTTCCTCACCATAATGAAGAAACACAATTGAATAGCATGTTTTTCCTCTAGCGATTGATTTGTACACTATATATTCATTTTCTTTCAAACTTCAAGGGGCAAACACTATAGAGGAACAAGTGAGAACTAAAGCCACTGTTATGGAGCATGAAAAAAAGCCATGCCTTTCATATAATACAAATCTCTCATTTTAGCCCATTTCAGATATTTAAATTCACCCATCTACAAAAGAGACATACAGGTAGGTACAAGAAACATTAATATTCAAAATAAAAGTTTGTCCTGAGTTCTTCTATTGTTGAAGAGAAACAGCCTCTTAATAACCACACACCATAGGTATATGCAAGGTGTGTATCAGAGAAAGAAAAGATATCCAAAGCCTGCCTGTGAGGTTCACTGGTATACGGAGAACATTAAATAGGTAAGAATAGCTTGAGTTAAGAGTGGAGGCAAACAGTAATACAAGGTAGAAAAGTAGGCAGGTGTCAGGTATTAAAGACATTGCATGCCATAAAAAGATTGTTTAAAAATGTGACCTATATTACTCAACAGTAGGATTATTAGTGCCACACTCCAAAGGAGGTAATTTCCAAAAACTTTCCTTACAACTAGTGCATCAACCATTATGCACATACTTACAAATACACATTGGAACTACCTCCTCATATGTGCTTTTACAGTTTATCTGATAGATCTATCATTATGTAACTGGATATCTATTTTCCAATGTAATATACTATTATAATTGCCTTTAAATTTCTAAGTATAAAAATGAACATTAATCTTAACATTTCCCTGCAACTTACCTATTTGATTTCTCTGTAATTGTTTCTATAGATAACAAAGACACAAAGAAGCCTTCCCTTGGAGTTATATAAAACTATAGAAAAATATATGAAAGAATATTTCCTTTACAAGCTATTTTTAAACCATTCTTGACACATATAAAGCATTAAGACTCTCAGCGTGTAAGGCAAAAAAACAAAGATGTATACAAACATCCTATAATGAAAAAAAATGCTAAGAAAGGCAGGGAATATTTTCTTAATTTTCAACATATTTAGGTTTTAGCCTCAGTCCTACCTGAGATTTTCTTGATCATCTGAAGGAACTTAATTTACTGAGCTTAAGAAAAACTATTTACTATACCTTAAGAATAATTTTAAAGGTGTGAACAAGACTGTAGGTTCCTTTAACACAGGAACTATATATCACGTACAACTTCTTACAGACTTCCTTGTACATAGTACACCCATGCAATAGCTATCTGGTGAGTAATGATCCTTGTATCAAGGTTAATATATATATTTTTAAATCATAGTATGAATGGTACCAGTATTCACTGCAAAGTTAAGTTATAACTGTGAAGTTAAGTTACCAAATTTCTTGCTGAGTACATTTAATCCTTATCAGGAATCTCAACTTTTTGTTATCATTTTAGACTAGAAATGTCCATTTATTCTACTCTACAGGGTAAATTTGGGGTAAATAAAATAGTGTGTGTGAAGGACTACAAATGCCTTAGAAAGAAACGTATGTTATAAATTCTAGTTATTAGACTCATAGAAAACAAAGATAGTAAGTCCAAAACCACCCCAAACCAACCAACAATCTTAAGTAGTTAATATGTACGGATGTTGATGAAATTGAATATACATTGTAATCTAAATATGAAGAGGAGTACAGAGTGGGCTGGTGCAACCCAAACTATAGTCCACTGTCCCAACAAATCCATAGTTTTTCTTCTTCCTTGAAACAGCCCAGTTCTTACAGCATCATCAAATTAAATGACTTGTCCTGATTTATAGAGTAGACACATCTTAGGGAACCCGATGATCTACAAAACATTATCACGCTGGTATTTAGTAGATAACCTTAAAAAGAATACATGATAGCCAACTTTGGGAACTGTAATTAGATGATTTTACAAGTCACAAAAAGAATTAATCTATTAATACCTTTAAGTCATACTTTCCAAGTGGAGTAAAGGATAAAGCTATGGAGCCAGCTAGAGGCAAAATGTGTAATAAATAGCCCTAGTAAAATTTAAGCCCTAGGGGATAGACATCCTTGTTTAATTCACTGATGTACCTAAAACAGTACCTAACACATAGAAGACATTTGACAAATATATGGAGAATAAACTGAAGAACTGAATCCTGATTCTGGCTTGTCCAAGCCTGGTTATTTGCCTATTCATTGAGAAACTATTAAAATGTGGATGTTAATTTTGTCTATAATTATATTCTTAGTTTAGTTTTTTGGCTACAGTAGTATAGGCAAATTAATTGTTGTAAAGGGTCATTTGAAATTAAGCAGTTTCAACTTCCTTGGAAAAGTATCAGTTTGCTTTTTAAAAATGTGTCAGATCTTTTCCATTTTTTAACTAAATAAGCAAAACTATTTTTATTTATTTTAATAAAATAAGCAAAACTAAAGGTATCTGCAAAATGGGCAAGTCAAAACTTCGAAGGGATACTTTTATGTTTTTTCTGGCATAAATGCTCTTTTTGAGCAAAATAGTACTTCAAATATTGCAAGGCTATTAAACTGTTAGCATGTCTTATAATACTCCCTGAAAATTTCAAACACCTTATAAGCAAGTTTGTTATTCAAAAGGAGAGTCTATTTCAATGATATATTTGAAAAATGATGAATCTCAGTCATTTCATGGAATCATCTATCATTCCATGAGCTCTATATACCTGTTTTACAGGTAAAAAAAAAAATAGATACTGAGGTTAATAAATGTGCTCAAAATCATATGAAAAGACTCAATGGAACAAAGAACTAAATTCAAATCCATCTACTTGGTTCTGTTTGTCAGCTGTTCTAACCCAGTATAGCAGATTTCTCTTCACCCACTATAGCCTTTAAATTATTTATTCATTTATTTTTAATTTTTTTAAAAAGATTTTATTGGGGAATTGGGGGAGGGGAACAGCGTTGGGGAATTGGGGAAAGGAAACAGAGAAGTTGCAAGTTTTGTCCATTTGTTTTTCAGTCTAGTTGTGGAGGACATTGCTTCACTGGCCCATGTTGCTATCGTCATTGCGCTCTTCCAGGGTGAGGCAGATCGGTCTCCGGCCTCTGGACGGCAGCTCACACCAGCTGCCGGTCACTCACTGTAGCCTATGGCAGCCCACTGCAGCAGGTGCTGCAGCTATGCCTTCCAGGAGACTCACAGTAGCCCAGCTCCAGGTGGAACTGTTGTTCACCACCTTAGCTGTAGAGGACAGTGTCACTGGCCCTCGTATGTGGGATCCAAACCGGGGCCACTGGAGTCCCAAGTCAGCTCTTAACCAGCGCACACCTTTGCTGGCCCTATTTATTCATGCTTAATTTATTCATCTAATATTTACTAAACTCATACTTTATTCCAGACACTGTTCTAAATACTATGGATGCAGAGTGAACAAAACAGACATGATGCTGACTCTCCTGAATAATTTACATTGGCACGAGGATGGGGAAGGTGGGGAGGACAAGAAAGATTGGAAGGTAGACAATAAACAAACCATTTTCTGATGGTGTTACATTATATATAGAAAACAGAAAGGGATACAAATGAAGACTAATGAAGGAGAAAATTTTCAGACAAGCTAATGAAGAACGAATTCTCTGAAAAAGTGCAAATAAGAGTTGAGATGTCACAAGTGAAAAAAACTCAGCCATATATAAAATCTGGGGAACAAAACATTTCCATCAAAGGAAAAAGTGCAAAGTCTTACAATGGGAATAAGGCTGGTAAGCTCAAGAACAAGAAAAAAGGCCAGAGTAGATCATATGAACCATGGATCATATGAATAAGATGCTATAGTTACACCAGATTTCTTTTTATCCTCCATCAGGCCAAACTTCTTGCCACTGGGTCTGTGGTCTTGCTGAGCCCTATCCCTGAAAGTAAATCAGAGATCAGAAAAGGAGGCAGAGGACTAGAATCATGTGCAACCATGGAAATGTATTTTAATTCTATTTTAATCACAATGAGAGATCCCTAAAGCCTTTCACCAGAAGTTTCTATACTCTGATATATATTTTTATCATCTTCAAAGAGTGTTCAAAGTAGCGAAAGCATTCAAATGTTATCAAAACTTTCTGCATCAATGGACACTTTGTGAGAATGAAAATACGCAGCAATGATTTTTGTGGGCTACATATATATAAGTTAGAAACTTGTAATTAATGTACTTGCAAAACCTTTTTCTTTAATTTATTGGGGTGACATTGGTTAATAACATTATGAGTTTCAGGTGTACAATTCTGTAATATGTCATCTATATATCACATTGTGTGTTCACCACCCAGAGTCAGTTCTCCTTCCATCACCATGTATTTGATCCCTTCTATCCTCTTCATCTTCCCCCCACCCCCCTTCCTTTCTGGTAACCACCATACTATATTATCTGGTTCTATAAGTTTGTTTGTTTTATTCCTGTTTGTTGCTTTCTGTTTTATATCACACATATGAGTGAAATCATATGGTTCTTGCCTTTTTCCATCTGACTTATTTTGCTCAGCATGATACTCTGAAGATCTATCCATGTTGTCACAGATGGCAGTATTTCCTCCTTTCTTATGGCAGAGTAGTGTTCCATTGCATGTATGTATCACATCTTCATTATCCAATCAGGCATGAAGGACACTTTAGTTATTTCCATGTCTTGGTCACTGTGAATAGTACTGCAATGAATTCAGGCATACATATATCCTGACGAATAAATGTTCTCACATTTTTCAGGTAGATACCCAGAAAAGGGTCATTTGGGTCATTCTGTTCTTTATTTTGTGCGGAACCTCCACACTGTATTCCATAGTAGCTTTACCAGTTTACATTCCCATTAGCAGTGCATAAACGTTGTTGTTGTTTTTTTATGTTCTCTCCAACACTTGTTATTTCTCGTTTTATTAACAATAGCCATTCTAACAGGTGTGAAGTGGTATCTCATTGTGGTTTTGATTTGCATTTCCCTTATAGTTAGTGAAGTTGAGCATGTTTTCATATATCTGTTGGCCATTTGTATATCTTCTTGGGGGAAGTGAACATTTTTTTATTCAGTAAAAATTAAGAATAATGCAATTATCCTCTCTGGTAATGAAGGAGTTAATCGCAGTAAGAACTAGCTCAGTTTGTTTCATGTTCTCACAAAAACATGCCATAGACATACTGCAAATATATCTGGCAGGCAATACTTAACTTGAACTTAGTCTGGACACTGTCTATTAGCATGCAGTGCTTCTACAATACTTACATTCTCCACTTTATTGCGAATAGACTGGCCACAAAGACTATGAAAATGAAGACTTGGTGTCCAAATGATGACAGCTGACTAGATTTGGATCTGAATGTTGATTTTCGTTTCCAACTTGTCTTAATGTTCAATGACTCTTGGCTAATGAAAAATATATTTTGCCCATTTGGTAGTCTAAAACATTAATCTAAAACTTTGTTGACTTGTAGTTCTGGGGAAGAAAGTGATAGTTTTATATAACATATATCACACAAATATACTGTGTGTGTGTGTGCACACATGTGTGTGTATTTTAAAGGCCTTGATCATAGAACTAGTAGTACAATTGACATAGAGATGTGGCTGTGATGGGAGAGAAACATTAGGCCATCTCTGAAAACATGCTTAGACATTTTAAAAACTTCATGGGGATACAAAAAGACATACTGTAATTAAAATCTATCATTGAGAAGTGATTTAAAAAAAGAGTGTAAAAAGGACTAGGGAGTATAATTCTCCAGGGGAAAGATTTCGATCTAGACTTAAGGCTTTCATTTACTCAAAACTGACTCCAAGTTTAGGTTCATGGTCTCCTGCTACCCAGCTTGGCTGAATAAAGGCAATACGCAAGTCCTGTAAATTCATTCAATCCTTGGGGAGAATGAAGGTGCATGTTTTTCAAGAGTAAACTCCAGATGTCTGAGGAGTAATAGTGATGGATTTGGCCATATTTCTTTTTCGAAAGCAACACAGAAATTATGACCTCAAATTATGGAAAAAATGGATTGAAAAACAAAAGATTTCTCCTTTCCTTTTCCCTTAACTTTAAAAAAGGAGGAGAATTAACGAGGTCATGTTGAGGCTGGAAATGTATCCTGTTACAGATCTCAAGCATTTGGAATTGCTGTGATCCTCAGGTTTTTTTCTATGTATTTGAATTACAGTGCAGAGGTACTATACAATTCAAAAAGAAAAATGTTAAATTATGGGTGTAGATCTAAACATGGAAATTCAATATAGTCTAGCCATGCTATAAAGTGTTTTGTAGTCTGTGAAAGCCAAAGAAAATCTTCAGGGCTGAGGGAATCATTCCTGTTGGCCTTGTTGTTAAGGGATTCTAGTAACATAAGAGTTGTTACCTCAAACACCACAAAAGTCTCCCAGTGAAAATTTCTTTTGTGCCATGGACAACACATTAAAATTAAGAAGTTTCTAAAATTAAGTACAGCACAGAGACTTTGCATGTCTGCCTTCCAGATACTTTAAACTTCTGAAAAGCTGCCACATGGATATGCCTCTCCCTCAGATGCCACAATATTGTTCCTTGTGACTTGAGTAAGAGCTGCAGTTCCAATGAAAGAGAAAGAGAGAGAGAGAGAGAGAGAGAGAGAGAGAGAGAGAGAGAGAGAAAAGGTTTCTGACTAAAACAATCTCTTCAGAATTTTTCATAGATTAAATGAAGCACCTGGTTATTAAACACTAAAAACCGATGCATCTCATTTTCTGAAATATCAGAGACCCAGGAAAGAAAGAAACCCATCTACATGTTAAGAATAATACTTGGCCTACATACACATGCATTACCATTCTAAGGGGGGAGTATAATTTGTTGAAGAGAGCCCTGAATGAAACTTTGAGTGACCTGGATTTTATTGAAAACTCTTCCTCTGCTTATACGTCTTTGGTCAAGGCATTGTGTTTCTCTGTCTCAGATTCCTTATCTAGTCAATGGGGGAGAATAACAGATAACAGTTTCTTCTCTGTCAGTGAAGAAGCAATGAAGGAATCCTGTAAAATTATAACAGGCAATTTAATTCTTTATGCTGATATTTTAAAATGGGTTTTTTTCTAAACATTCACTGATTTTTGAGAACTAAATTCCTTACGTTTTCATGATAAATGAAACTCATGCTCTGTGGATTCAAGTTAGGATCAACATTATCTTTTGAATCACTAGACTTAAGACCATTAGAGTTAAGAATTTTCTTCCAAATTAATCAAGATCCATTCACCAGATAGAAATCTCAAAGATTAAAAAAAAACCTTTTCCACACTGAAAAACCATCGACATTAAGAGAGAGAGATTAGAGACTTTACTTAAATCAATTTTATTAGGAAGTACATTAACAGGCTTAAGTTTACCTTTGTTTTCTTTTTGATTATAAAGAGGATAAAATTGTGAACTTAGATAATAATGCAAGATACTTCAACTGGGTTCTTTTCCAGTTAAAAATTAACCATATATTACAGAAGATACAATATTCAGATTAATATGTAAAATATTTAAAATCCACTGGGTTGGGCACCAAACTATTAGAAGTCCTGTCTCCAGGACTAGAGCAGGTATCAGGTGAGCCCTGTAGTGCTAGGCTCCGGCTTAACTGTGTAGGGTTAGGGAGAAGTCCCAAGGGAAGGTACAAGGCATCAACGGGGCTCAGAGGAACTGTTAATATACTAACTGGTATGGGAGTATTTCACTATCATAAGATGCACTAAGTGATGCTTGTCAGCTGGACATTAGCCTAGACTGGGTTTTTATAACGGACAAATCATTTTAAAAAATGGCTACATGAATATCCTGCTAAACACCAAAACACGATTCAAGTTACGATCAAACATTGAACTCAATGCTTCTGACTACACAGACTAAAATCAGACTATACATGGACTACTCCTCCAATGGAATTCCTTTCCCATTGCTATAAAGCAATTTGATAATCAAGTTACTGCAAATCAGAGATACAACAATTTTAAATAATTTATCCTGTCTCTGAAAAAATAAAGCCTAGGAAATAGAAGGAGAGTGATTCTCAGAGAGCAATAGGGGCAAAATTTAATTCTCATTATGCATACTTCCATGTCTTTTGAATTTTGTATTGTATAAATATGTTACCTTGTCAAAAAATAAGGTATTTTGAAAATAATAGGGCAAATCATTCTATTCTCTAATAATTTATCCTTGGTATAAAATTATTCTCATATATCAAGTTCTCCCAAAGCTGATTAACAAGAGTTAAGAATAAAATCAAAGCCAGCTTTCTAATTGATACTGGGTTGCATACTAATTAGAAATGTGACAGACATCCTAAAATACTATTCAGGTTGTTACCTCTCTGTCACTGTTTTGTTTTGTTTTGTTTTTTAAACTTCTAAGAGTTTATTTGAGCCAAACTGTCGACAATTGCCAGGAAGCAAAAACTCAAGGGGGGAGGCAATATGGCGGCCCGTGTTTTTGCTACTGCCATGAGAGCAGCATCAGGAATCTTACAGCCCCTGAATGTTTTGGCATCTTCAGCCTATCGAAACTGTGCCAAGAATGCCTGTCTTAGTTCTGCACCTTCCACCCAGCATTTTCATCATATCCAGACAGTGGTTTCATCTCCCCCCCAGACTTATCACATCTGCCAGAAACCTGATGTGTTCCTCAATAAAGTGGCCCCCTTGCTTCCTAATGTCCTGAAGCTGCCAGTCAGAACTATAACATACTTCAGTTCACGAAAAGGCAAGAGGAAGACTGTGAAAGCTGTTATCTATAGGTTTCTTCGACTTCACTCTGGCCTTTGGCTAAGGAGGAAGGCTGGTGATAAAAAAAAAAAAAAATCATGGAAAAAGACGACTGCAAGAAAAAGATGCTTGAGGGAATCTGTGTTCTGCAATAAAACCCAGAGTAAACTCTTAGATAAAATGACAAAGTCTTTCTGGAAGAGGCAAAACTGGTATACTGATGATCCTTACCAGAAGTACCACGGTTGAACAAACCTGAAAGTATAGAAGTCTTATGATTTCCCAGTTACTGAACATGTATCTGTGTATAATGATGTCTTTGCAAAACTGAATAAAGTTTTAAAACTTGAAAAACAAAAAAAACTCAATGGATTGAGAAAATGATCCAAAGAATGGCAGTTTTACAGATTATTTTATACATAAAATCAAAGGAGGAAGGTTACACGAAATCCATTGGTGATAGATGAAGGGGTGGGAGAAAGCAAAGCGGGGAAATCTCTGGGACTGGATAAAAGTACATTGAAGAGACAGGTACTCCTTCCACACAGGTGGGTACAAGATAGCTAACAGTTAGCTTTTTACAGTTAGCTAACAGTTAGCTAACAGTTAGCTACAGTTAGCATATAGATATGGTAATCAGAAGACAAGCATGATAATAAGGAATTTTGCAGTTTCCAGCTCTGGTGTGGAAAAAGGATTAAAGATTATCTTAGGTACAAAAAGACAACAAACAGGCCCACTGAATAGGCACAGATTAACTTAATGTGGAAGCTGACTATATGACTTCCCACCATGGCCCACTTAGTTAAAACTTTTTGTGTGCGTTTTCACACCATCTTATTTTCAGTTTCCTAAACTTGTCAGGTTTAACCTGTGGCTGCTTTTCCATCCAGATTTCCCCTTTTGGTCATAAATCAATCCAAAGGATGCACTGATGACCAACCTTTTGGTTGGATGGTGTCACTGGTTCATATATCTCTGTTTTCCTTCCTCAGCGTCTGTGTTTTACAGTTCAGAGAAAAGAATAAAGTGAACCATTACTCTCTTTCAAACAAGCAAGAAATTTGCAAAATTAAAAGTAGCTCATGCATACATATTTTCATTTAAACTTAGAAAATTAAATGAGTATAAGAATAACTTCCATGAGTTTATCTTTTCTTCCTTAAGAACTATAACATGCATCCTTTCACTAAATGGGATTTGGTGGCCAATAAAAAAATGAATAAAAATAAATTGTTAATGCACACACCACAGTTTTTGTTTTGTTTTTTCCTAAAGTCTAATTATGAAATGCTTCTCAGGCAATATCTAAAATTGAAAATGCCTGAGACCAGATAGACCTTGCTGACAATTCAGTTCATGAAAATAATGAAAGATTAAGATTCACATAATTGATGTATTACATTAACTGGAATAGTTACAGAAATGATATTCTTTTCAGATGCTACTGCATAATCACTCTCCCAGCATTATTACTAGAGGCAGAAACCTGTTGAATAAGTTTAGCTAAAAGGAAGGTGTGAAAAAACCTTTAACCCCATCAGAACAGGTCGTGCCTCATTCAGGCCAATACGGAGAGACAATATTATGAACACAAGATACTGATGATAAAGTAGCCTGAATTTTTATGATAATAAGAAGAAATCAGTAATTAATCAATAATACCTGGGCGGGATAGGACTGCTATTGAAATTTTCAAGTCTGATCAACACTAGTCACAAATATTAACCTGACATGTTATAAAAAAGAACCCATAACATTTAAAATACATTTTATTTTTTTTTATTTTTTATATAATTTATTTATTTATTTTAAATTAGCTTCAGGTGTACAACACAGTGCAATAGTTATACTTTTTACCCCTCAAAGTGACAATCCCCCGTCCCCTGTTTGGCCACCCCACTCCTACCCCCCCATATCATATGTATCTATTACACTTCCTCTGACTCCCTTCCACATTATAATCCACATCCTGTGACTATATATTCAATTACAGTTTGTATACAATATTATACAACCTCAGTAAAGTACATTTTAGAAGGTAAGCCAAAAATAACCAATGGAGGAAAGGCAGCTCTTAACATGTCTTAAAAAACAATTAATTAAATAAACACTTTGTTCATTTAACATGTGTTTTTTTTTTATTGTTAGAGGTGTTTTTCAAGGTCTGCTCTGCAGCAGAAATTTGAAATTTATATCCTCGATACAGAATAAAGCCTTCCCCTTTATTCCTTTAACTATCAGGCTAATGATCCAGTCACAATATAAAGGCAAGCCTTAAATCTATATTAGAACAAGTTTTCTTGCAAGGTTTCCAATGCCTTTTGGTGTTGGCCTCACAGATAAAACCACAAGAATAGCCTTGCATGCAAAATTCTGGCTTAGCCCAGGAAGCTCAGAGGCACATAAGAACTACTCTCAACTACCAAACCTTTCTCAACCCTCCGTCGAGGTTAAGATTGGTGGGAGGGATAAGGATGGCAAGCCAAGTCGTTAGTTCCAAACCAATCACTAGTATCTAGCAAGCTGTTATGCCAAACTCTGCTGGCAACAGCAAACATCTTTTGTCCAGGAAAAATTTGATCATATGATAAAAGCTGGAATTTATGAGAATCCTTGTTCAATCAAAAAACTGAAACTATAAATTTATTTCATACTTTTTAATTAACAAAAGAGTAGAATTCAAAAACTATATATATATGACAGGTCTCATATCTTAATTTTTACCTCTCCCCTCTTTGCACACAAAGTTAGCAATCTTTAATCAAGGAAAAAATATCAAAAAAGGAGAAAACAAAGTTGTTCCCCCCTCCTTGGAGCAGAACTTTATACAATACAAGTAATTCTACACCCTGGGAAAAATTCATCTCTTAAATGTCGTATGTTCTCCCTTATAAAATAGTACAAACAACTAAAGAGTTCAAATAAAACACTAGCAAACGGATGCTTTTGAAAAATGGAATATAACAGGCATGTGATACTCCAAGCTGGCATTTAACATATGGTACACTGCTAAAACTCAAAGCAATCCTTACCAGAAGGTACTTAAGGAATTCTTAACCTTTACGGAAAATGCACAGATGACCAACACACTCAATAAAATCAAGGTTGGGTAACATGGGAAATGAATATATGAAGAATTTTAATCAAGATAATTCAGGACAACTTAAGTTTATATAGCAATTTTGCATCATTTTTCACTATGAGTAGCAGAAAATTTGTGTGCCTAATAAAACTCTAGAGTAACTGATTCAATATTCTGATACTTAAAACAAAAAGAGAAAAAAAATAAATCAGGAAATTCTCTTCATAAAATGTTCTAAGACTTTAGAAAAAAATCTGCTCATTCCTTGTTTTCTCATTTAAATAGTCATGTATTTATAAGCACTATTCATGTGACTAGAATTCATTGGCTTTTGGCATCCGGGTTGTAATATACGGAATTACAGATCATCGATTCAGTCAAGCTTCAGAAAAGAAAAGAAAGCTTATAAAAGAAAAATGGGTGTGTATGTCTATATGTCTAGTTCAGTGTAGATATCTTGAGATCTGTGGATATCTGTAAGTAAGGATGACGTCTATAAATGTACTATGCTAGGCTAAATGCACGTACACAATACCCAGGGTGAGAAAAGAAATTATTGGAGTTTGAGAAGATATACAAAACCTTCTAGTTTCCAGGTGAACATGATGACCAGGAACTGATTTCCACAACACCAAAAAACTAATCAGAAAAATGTTTACTTTAGGGACCCACAAGAGGGCCAAGAAACATATAATAGACCTGAAATCATTATGTAATTTATTTGGTGTTTGCATATCAATATTAAATCAAACTGCATTTTCATTTTTGTCTTTTTCAGGCTATTTTTTAATCTCACTTTTAATATTCTGTCAACTGTCAAAATTCAATAATGTTTCAATACTTCTCCTATCTGCTGTGATTTGAAAAATATCTAAATCTCTTTAAGTTTAAACAACAAAAACAACAGAGTGTAACTGAATTTAAAATATAAAAAAGTTAGAGCCAGAACCAAGAAAATAACTTACAACTGTAACCTCAGGATGAAATTAAAAACTTGATATAGAAGAGTTTCAAAAGGAAAATATCATTTTCTAATTGATCTACCTTAAAGCAAATACCACATTTAAAAAAAAAAAAGAAGAGAGGGCTGGCCGAGTGGCGCGGTGTTTAAGCGCTGGTTTGGGAAGCCAGTAACCCCGGTTCGGGTCCCACATATGAGGGCCAGTGACACTGCCCTCAAAAAAAAAAAAGAAGGGAAGGGGGAGGAGTCTGTTGTCACTGCGTTGAACAAGAAGAGTCTATATATAACAGCAGAACAAAAATTTTAACCAAAATATATGTTCATATCTTATTTGTGTCAAATTTGATTTTTTAATGAACTGGACTCAAAGTAAGATAAAATAAAAACAACATGTTGAACTTATTTTCTGGAGCACTTTCCACTCACTGTTATAGTACATTAACAAAAGTTCCAGCTTTGAACTTCAGCATACTGAGTCAACTAGTACTTCCTTTGGAAAATTCTTCCCCAAAGTTATTTAGGATAAAAACAAAAGTAATTCTAAGAATGTGTCAGGACCTAAAATGGCTTTCTCTCAAGTGCTTATCTACAATATATTAACTGAACAGTATACACAGAGAATTCTAAAAAGAAAAACACATCTGTGCAAGAGGTGAAAATAGTAGAATATGCTCTCTTTAAAAGACACCTTATTCTTTAAGTTATAGGATTACATCTATTTTAGCAAATATACCTGTACTTTTTTCATGTGTGAGTTTCTTTGATAGTCCTTCTGTGCTATTACACCAATCCTCCATTATAAAAAAATTTCTTCTTACTATGGTCACTTATCCCACATCAAGGAAAGAAAGACATAAGTTTACAAATAATAATAATAATAATAATGTGCAAAATATTCTAGTGTCTTAGTTAGAGCTGAAAATCTGATTTCTCTTTTTAATTTTTCAAAAAGAGAGAGCAATCCATCCTATAGTCATTTAGGTTTTGTTAGAGTATCTCTCATCTTTCTCGTATGGAAAAATTTCCCAATGATTTCAATGGGAAACACACACACAACCTTGACAGGTTTGCTATTAGATGATAAAAATGGGAAAATACAGCAACAAGCTTAAATAGAGTACATTCAAAGACCAATATAAAGGGAAATTACAATGATTAACAACCCTTTTGAGGTGGCAGCATGACTTCTAGAACTTTAAAGAAAATAGAGACACCTAGATTCCAACTACATCAATTGATTTAGAATTTTTAGAAAGGACACCTGCCTTGGCATATGCATCTTTAAAAAGCAACAGCAGGGCCTGCCAAATGGCGCGGTAGTTAAGCGCTGGCTTGGGAAGCCAGCAGCCCCGGTTCGGGTTCCCCATATGAGGGCCAGTGACACTGCCCTCAAAAAAAAAAAAAAAAAGCAACACCAGTAATTTCCTATGTGCTGAAAAAGGTGAGAAACAAAAGATTAAGATACCCTGATTAATGTTAACTGCTGAGGGCATCTTAAACAAACAAGCATCACACTAATACAAGTACATATAACTTAAAAAAAAATACACTACAGGGCAGCTGAGTGGCTCAGTTGGTTAAGAGCGCGAGCTCTGAGCAACAGGGTTGCCAGTTCAATTCCCATATGGACTAGTAAGCTGCGCCCAAGCTGAGCTGCCCGCTAAACTGCCAAGAGGTGGCAGGATGGCTCAGCTGGTGAGAACACATGTTCCTAACAAGGTTTCCGGTGCATGGGATGCTGGGCTACGCCCACCTGCAACTAAGATTGAACACGGGAACCTTGAGCTGAGCTGAGCTGTCACCAGCTGCTGACGGCCGGCTAGATGGTAACTGGACTTGAAGCTGAGCTAGCTGTGCCCTCCACAACTAAGACTGAAGGACAACAACTTGGCTGTTCCCCTTCCCCAATTCCCCAATAAAATCTTAAAACAAAAAACACTACATCTTAGATAGTAACCTGTAATAGAGAAAACTTTAGACATAAAGAACTGCGAAGTTGGAGCCAGTGTCAATACTGGAGAATGACAATTTCAAGAAAAAAAGCCCAGGGCCGGCCGAGTAGCGGGGTGATTAAGCGCTGGCTTGGGAACCCAGCGGCCCCAGTTCGGATCCCACATATGAGGGCCAGTGACACTTCCCTCAAGGAAAAATAAAATAAAATAAAATAAAATAATAAAATATGCCTTCCAGTGTAAAAAAAAAAAAAAGAAAAAGAAAAAAAAGCCCAATTAAAAAAGTAAAGGAAAATTCTTATGCTGCTTGTAGTAAACAATCATAGATACAGCATGCTCCTATGGAAACTCTTCCAAGATCTAAATTTACTTTACTGTTCTTAATGATCAGGATTAAAGATTTTTAAAATCATGACATGAAAGAAAAACAAATAAAATTAAGTAAACATTATGGGAAAAGTTGGCATATGTAACACATTAGATTAGTTTTAGCTTTGTTTTCTTCTGTGCTTTAACATAATTTCACATGTCGTTTTCATTAATGTGGAACCAGCTATTTATTTTCTCAATGAACCAAAAACTGCTGGTTTTTTAAGAGGAGCCCAGGACTAGGAAAGGCAGGGCCATAATCTCTTTCTGAAATGTCTAAAAAGATTGAAACAAGAATCCATGTTGTATGATTTTGAGAAGTAAATTAGTTAATGATCAGCTGTAAAATAATGAAAAGGCATTGAAATTGCTATGCTAGAAAATTGGTATGTTAAGTATAAAAATAACCTAGAATAGCTAATACTTATTAGTGGCCTTATTATTAACTATGCAACATTCGTTATCTCTCTGGAGCTTCACAACACTCCTATGAATAGGTTCTATGGTTTATTCCTGAATTTTCTTATAAGGAAAAAAAAATTCGTATGTAAGAAACTGCCACTATTAGTAAGTACCAGAGCTGGGACTTTGATCTAGGTTTGTCAATAAACTCTACTAACAGAAGTACTTAGCAGTCCCAAAGTAGAAATTTTTGTAGAGATAAAATATTCCTTGGGAATTCATAAAATTAAGAAATCATTATATATCATACTGAGATAGAAAATGTTAATATTAGTACATAGTACATAATAATAGTACAAAAAAACTTTAGAATTTAAAGTTGTTCAAATATGGATATGATTGCAGATTTTTTTTTACCCAGTTCCTGCAGTAGGTGATTTGAAGTTGTATGAATAAAAAGTTATCAAAAAATCTAAATTCAAATTTGATGAGGTCAGCTAATCCCTTAAATAAGAACTAATACAAGGTGAACCAGAACTTCGAATTCTTTGTGAAAAGTTTAAATCATAACAAAGCTTATTTCTAGTTTTAAATCAGAAACTGCTGATCACATCATTTGGGAGCTTTAAAAAGGTGCTATTCCACTTGAACAGTGTTAGATACATAAGACATGGGAAGCAAAATATACTAGAATTTTGGTGTATTTTTTAAAATATGATCGTCAATGTAAAAAATTATATAGACACTTAGATTATTATGGTTTAAATTAATTATTTGAAGCCATGATAATTTGCTGAAATAAAACTCCAAAACATATTCTAAAATTTGTAAGAGGTATAATATCAGAATTTATTCATGGAGAAGAACAGTCCCACAATTTATAAAAATGGAGTATTAAAACATGTAACATGAACTTTGAACATATCATGGTAAGTGAAAGAAGCCAGTCACAAAAGACCACAAATTAATGATTCTACTTATATGAAATGGCCAGAAGATGCAAATCTATAGTGACATCGTGTCGATTAGTGGTTACTGAGTGCTGGGAGACAAGGTGGTTGAAGGGGACTGAAGAGTGACAGCTAATAGGTACAAGGTTTCATGTAGGGGTGATAAAAACATTTTAAAATTAGATTGTGATGATGGTTGTAAAATTCTGTGAATATACTAAACACTACTGAATTATAAACTTGAAATAGGTGAATTTTATTGCATGTGAATTACATTTCAATAAAGCTGTTCAGAAATGATTATAAAATATTAAAATAAAATAGTATCACTAAGGGGCCGGCCGAATGGCTCAGTTGGTTAAGAGCTCGCTCAAGAGTGCAAGCTGAGCTCTGAGCAACAGCGGTTCGAGGCCAGCCCGAGCTGAGTTGCCGTTGAGCTGCCAACAGGATGGCTCAGCTAAAAAAAAAAAAAAAAAAATGTATCACTAGCTTCCTCGAAATCAAAATATATGACTAAAACTTTCCTCTGTAGTTATCATTATTGGATTATTATTTCAGGTTCTTGGAAATCACATTGACAACTGGAGAAAAGCCTTGTTTATTACATTTTAAATTGATTATCGTTCCTGAAATACATATGTACAAGTATAAACTAGATCCAAATAGCTTTGATAGTCCTGCAATCCAACTCTCTTTAATGAAGAAGTCCCTAAGCTTTATTGTGGGATAGAATGTAAAAGAAGAAGTAAATAAATTTGGAGTAACCATAATAAAAAAATTACACTATTACTGATGTTGGCATTTTACCAGTTCAAATTAAGTGTAGAAGCCTTACTTCTCTTTATGTCCTTTATTCTCCTTTGTTTACACAACAATTTTCTTAAAAATTTCCTTTACATACATTGAAAGCCACATCAGACAATGCTATAATGTTTTATTTAACAAACATAATTTAGAAAACTTAAAAAGAGTCTATTGTATTTATCCATATTTTTGCTCTTTCTTTTGTTCTTTCCTAATGTTCCAAAGTTCCTTCCTTTATCATTTCCTTCTGTTTAGATAACTTCCTTAGCCATTGGTTTGTGTAGGTTTGCTATGACAAATTTTTCTTTCATCTGATAACATCCTGATTTCCTCCCTTTATTCCAGAAGTATATTTTCACTAGCTATAGAAATCTGAGTTGAAAGTTGTTTTTTTTCAGCACTTGTTCTATTTCCTTCTGCCTTCCATGGTTTTTGATGAAAAATCCAATGTCATTCTAACTGATTCTTTTCCTGTAGATAAAATGTCATGTTTCTCTGGCTGCTTTCAATACTTTGTCTGTAGTTTTCAGAAGTTTGGCTGTGATATATGTATTAAGTCAGGGTCTGTAAAGAAACAGAATCAGTAAGATGTGAATCAATGAGGAGGGAGAGAGAGAGAGACAGAGAGAAAGAAAAAGAGAGAGAGAGAGAGAGAGAGAGAGAGAGAGAGAGAGAGAGAGAGAGAGAGAGAGAGAGAGGAATTGGCTCCACAGTTATGGAGGCTGTCAAATTCAATATCTGCAGGGTTGGGTGGCCACCTGGAGACACAAGGAAGGGCCAACACTGGAGTTCAGGTCTAAAGGCCATCTGTTGGCAGAATAAATTCTCGCTCAGGAGAAGTCAGTCTTTGTTCTATTAAGACCTTCTACTTATTAGATGAGTTCACCCAATTACAGAGCGCAATCTGCTTTCCTCCAAGTCCACGAATTTAAATGTTAAACAACACAGCCTCCCCAAAACATCCAGAATAACGTTTGACCAAATATCTCGGCATTATCACCTAACCACATTGACACATAAAATTAACCTTCCCAATGGGTCTTGATGTGGAATATTTTGGTTTCTTTGGCATGTTTAAAATTTGCTCAGCTTATTGAATATGTACTTTCATTTCTTCTGCCAAATTTGGGAGATTTTGACCCACTATTTCAAGTATTTTTTCAGCTCTACCCTTTTTCCTCTCTTTCTAGGACTCTGTTTATATGAATTTTAGATCCCTAAATCCCTGTTTATTTGTTTTCAGTTTAGTTTTTTCTCTATTGTTCAAATTTAATTATTTATATTGCTCTATTTTCAAGTTCACTGATTCTTTCCCATCTTTCCCCAGTATACTTTTGAAACCACACACTGAGTTTTTTAGTTTGGTTATTGTTTTTTTTTTTTTTTCTAAAATTTCCATTTGGTTCTTCTTTATATTTATAATCTATTACTTAGCTAAAACTTTCAATTCCTTTGCTGAACTTTCCAACTATTTCATCTGTTTCAAGCATGTTCATAATTGCTTGTTAAAGGATTTTTATGATGAATGCTTTAAAATCCTTGTCAGAGAACTCTAACATTGGTGTCAGCTCTGTGTTGGCTTCTACTCATTGTCTTTTTTCACTCAAGAGTAGATTTTCTTGGTTCTTGGAAAGGGCAGTTATTTTTCATTGAAACTGGATATTTTAAATCTTGTTTTAGCAGACTTCCTCTCATATGATACTACAGAAGGGAAAGGGAGTATAGTCAGGTACAGGAGTCCAGGATCCTGACTCATTCTCTGCTGACACACAGGGCAGAGGGAAGTGTCCTCACTATTGCTGTCATGGTTAGGAGTTCAGCATCCCACTAGAACCTCACTGATATCACTCGGGCAAGGAGGAGTGAAGGAGCCACCTAATTGTTCCCCAAATGGTCTCCCACTGACACTGCAGGGGTGTGACCTTTTTACTACTGAGCAGTTATGAAAGTCATGACTCTCCATTAAATATCCCTTTCCAATGGGGTAAGGAAAAAGGGTCTCATTACCATCAGAGTGGGGAGGCAGTTGATTTCCTACATGGCCTACCAGCATTCAAATGGGAAGGGACTTATTACCCTGTGGGTCCAAAAGTCCTGGTTTTCCAGTCAGTCTTCTTTGATACTACCACAATGGGGAAGAGGAAGGGCGCCTCCTTATAGCCCAGTGAGGGTGGAAGGCTCGGCTACCTAACTAGCAGGAAACCTAGTGGCAGGCCTAGAAGCAGGACCAGAGTTTATTCCACCATGTTTGGTAGGAGTAGAATGGTTATTATCTAACAGTTTCTGTCTTGTTAGATGGAGCTTTCCTTGTTTTTTGGGTAGAGAGAACAGGCTTTTCTTGGGGTTTGCTGTCCGTGCCCATTTGTCATGTCTTAGTTTTTCATTTCTCCAGCACCAAGTCTGGAGCAAAGAAAGCAAAAAGAAAACCCAGGACCCTAGCACCATGAAGTTACTTGGTTCCCAAGGACCCCTAGACAGTCTGCTTCTCTGGGCAAACTTTCCAGGTCTTATGTCTGCTTAGTACATAATATATAGGGTTTAGCTACATTTAGTAGAAAGAATAGGGGGGAAAAATGTCTACTTCATATATCTGAAGCAGAGATTAATGCAAAAATAAAGCATCTTCCTATGCATTGTTTTTTAGGCTTTTGTCATTTTTTTCTTTTACTTTATTTGGAATGTTTTACTATCTTTTCTAATGAAATCTTTTCCAAAACTCCTCAATATCATTTCAGCTTGACTTGGAGGCGGGGAAAGTGATTGATTGTATCTAGTGTCTAGTCCAGGATATGTCAGATGTCTGGAGGCCAGGAATGGTGGAATTCTCTAGTCCAGTTCCATACTTCAGGAAATACCTGCACAGGTAGGAGAGGTAAAAGTGTGAAGCCCGGGGCCGGCTGAGTGGCGCAGTGGTTAAGCGCTGGCTTGGGATGCCAGCAGCCCTGGTTCGCGTCCCACATATGAAGGCCAGTGACACTGCCCTAAAAAAAAAAAAACAAAAGTGCGAAGCCCTGAAAACTGAAGCATCAAGGAAAGCTATGATTTTAGGTTCCTTACTTCCTGTAAATGCATGCACATTTCCCATATGTGCCTGTGCACAGGTGTGTGTGTATGAAATATACATTTTACTGGACCAAGGATTTGTCTATTTTGTTCAGTGCTTTACAACCCTCCCTGACATTAAAAAAAAAAAAAGACATCAATAGTATTCCTTGGGCCGGCAGACAGAGTGGCGTGGTGGGTAAGTGCTAGCTTAGGAAGCCAGTAGCCCCGGTTCAAATCCCACATATGAAAAAAAAAAAAATTCTTGAATTAAGGGATGAATAAATGCAAAGAGAATATTCATACAACTTCTGTTAGCAATAGTAATTAGAAGTTATATTTTGGTTTGTTTTTGAGTTACCTAGTGAATAATGAATCATCCATCCAAATGCTAATATACTTTAACAAAATGAAGCTTTAAAAGATATTAATGAAAAGGAAATTGCTGTCTTAGAAAAAGAGAAATATCATAAAATAATTGTCACATTTACTTTATATGCATGAATTTAGATGGAAAAGAAATTTTCTTTCTTGTTTCATAACTGGACATAAATCATCAACACTTAAATTATAAAGACATCTAATCTACCAGGAAAATATTGCCTATTTTTCCTATCAGAATTATTATTTTTTTTTCAAACTATTATGAAGTTGATTCTCAGTATGCTTTTAGAACACCTGGTTTGTAAAATTTTATGTGATAATTAACATATTAGATGTTAATCCTCCTCAGAGTATTGTAATACCATCAGACAAAATGTGAAGCTCACCACTAAATCAATATGGAAAGCTACATGACATATATTTACACCAAAGTTCCCTGCTATAGAAGAATTTGTACAGTTTGCATATTAACTGACTATAAGTATAACATGACAAATGAAATACAACTTTGTAGGCTATTTGATTAAATTCCCAATCCTTTTAAGCAAATCATGCTACCTAATGCCTGAAACTTGTAAATCCTCTCTTTTTAAATTTGTCAAATAATGATACTAGGTAAAGAAGGGATAAAATGAGTTCTCAACCAAATTTCTTCAAAATGCAGTTTGCAAAATATATTAGCAGTTTTCACACATACTTTTAACCACATGAGTTGGCAATGTTGAAAGTTAACATGCAATAAACATCTTTTCAGCAAGGAAATATATGGAGCTAGAACCAAAAAAGGATTTAACATATCAAACACTGAGCTGTTCAGAGACACATATAAGCACATACACAGTGTAAATACTTCCAAACATTGAATTTAAAATTCATAAATAAAAATAAGTAAAATATAAATTCATCCAAGAATATATCACTTAATACCCCAGGAGAATTATATAAATTCCAGTATTTCAATTCTTTACAACCTTAGCCTTAGGAAAAAAAAAATAAGATGGTTCAAAACAGATCCTATACTTTCCTCCAACTCAATATTATAAAGCTGGTTTATATTAGTAGAAGTAAAAATTCATAACATTATTGAAAGAGCGAATAATCACAGTTGCAAAAACCAGGCATTTTTAAACGACTTTCTCACCAGTGGCATCAATTTCTGTATTGGGTATAGTCACAAAAATGCCCTTTCATGTCCCAAGACACATTTACCAGATTATCTTAATACCTTGATTGGGGGGGGGGGTAGGAGGAGGTGGAGTATTTCACTTAAATTAACTTTGATCTACTTCTTTTTCTACTTTTACCCAAATGTCTTCTTACAGGAAGCTTCTTGACATTATGTTATCAGCTAACTAAAATGACAATAACTTCTATCAAGTCCAGGATAAAGTTTAACCAACAGAAAATGTTTATATTCCACATGTGGTAGAAGGATTTTTAGAAAACACTTAGTATAATAGTGAACAATCGAAAACAAACTAAATGCCTATCTATACAGGTATAGTTAAACCAATTATGGTATGTATATACTATAAAATACTATATATGACAGTAACACAAATAGGGTAAGTTTATACATGCTGACATGAAAATATCTCCAAATCATATCAACTAAATACAGTAAAAACAAAAGAAGAGATTGAATAGAAAAACATTTTTGTAAAAACAAACCCAAATTACACAGTAGGATGTGGGAGTGGGAGAGTGTGTGTGTGTGTGTATGTGTGTGTATGCATATATAACATATATGTTTGTGTGTATATATGTTTATATGTATCTATGAGTATATTATACACACACACACACACACACAGAAAACCTCTAGAAGTATGCATATCACACTGCTAACAGTGTTTACATCTGGGGAGGACTGTTTGATTTCAGCAAGGATGTATTCCTCTTTTATTTGTGGGGGAAAAGAAAGATCTAACAGGAAATTTAAGAAGGAAAAAGACTTTGTCATTAAACACTCACTATCCTTTAAATGATTAAGCCTATGCAGGCAATACAATAAACAGAATAATACTCTATCACTGATATTGACATTTATCATAATTTGTTATTATTTATCATAATGTTATTATTTAAATGTACTGAAATCTATTTATTTAAGAAAAGAAAAAACATATAATAATATTTTTCAGGTTTATATCATACATTTCTATTCTATGAGGTGAAACCACAGTAAAGACAAAAAAACTGATACAGAAATTAATTCTATAGTATTTTGTTTTCAAACATCAGCTGCCAATCCTACATTCTCAAATATTCTATAACTTCTCAAATGCAGAGCAACATCTAGCATTACCTTTGTAATTTACCAGCTATACTTTTATTGAATACTTATTGGTCAATTGAAGAGAATTCTATACCAAAATAAGACTACATTATAATTCTATAATTGGTATATGTTTGCATACCTATGTGTAATTTTTTTTACTAAAGTTTGCCAAAGTTTCAAAGAATAAAGAAAACAGGCTCTCAAGCCTCTACCTTATATTCATCCACAATAATGCTGAGGGCTTCATGACCAGCTTTCCTCATGTCTTCCAATTCTTGTTTATGTTTTTCCTGAGGGGAAGAAAAAAACAAGAAACTAAACCATGACTTGTTGTTTTATTTACAAAATATTAAAACTATTGACTTTTGCATCCATGAATATTAAATGGTTTGTAAAACATGGATGCTGCAGCTGAAAACAGAGAAATGCTATTTTTTAAAAAACATTGTTAGCATTAAGGTGGGCTGTGGCAACAAGAAATTAAAGGGAAACAATAACTGAGAAAGGAAAACCATGCTGAGAGGTGAGATCACACAAGGTGATGGTGTCATCCCCTGAGGCACTGAATAATTCTGGCCCTGGATCAAGAGACAGAAGGCCCAATGTTACTTCAATAAGCCTACGTGTATGTCCCTAAATATTTTTAATGACTTTTCCAGTAGCACATTTGTGGATCCCCAAAAGAAAGATTCATTTGATGTGAACTCCGAGAAGGAATTTATCTGCTGAGATGGACTCCCCATGGTCAACCAAGGGCCAAAATTTTATGAATATTAAGAACCTAGCAGCCATTTGCTGACAGGGGCTCTTTACATGCTCAGCACACCTGGTAAAACCTCAGACTGAACTCTCAGGCTTCCTGCACTATGCGCTGCTTGTTTCCACCTGTTTCCACTATCTGAGTCAAGCACTGCAGCGAAACCCTCGTTTTATTTTTCTACCAACAGAGTGACACTTGTCCTGTCCAATCAGAACTGCACAATTTGGACACCTCATTTACATAACAGACCTAATTGAGAATCTGGATGGGAACTTTTGCTATAAAAGGTGGCCTCTCCTTTGTCTAGGTGAAGCACAATTTAAGTTGCTAACTGCATCTGTGTCTTCCCAAGCTATAGCTCCTTTTGCTCAAGTAAATGCTTTTTACTCTTTATTACAGTCTAAAATTAATTTTGGTTTACACATATATACCAATAGTTTGATACATCACAAAGTTTGAGAACCACTGGATTAAGGTGACCAAACTCCCATTTTACCTTCCTAGGAAAGTGTGAACTCTTTTTGGAGGATGTTGGCATTCTATAGAACCTTTCCAAGTTTTCAAAACTCTGTACATACAGCTTTCAATACAAAATTATCATAGATAACAATAGATGATGCAATAGAAAAACAAAAGAAAAAGACCCATGGGTGATTTGGATATTACTTATCAAAGAATTTAAAATATGTATGATTAATATGTTCAAGAAAATAGAGGAGAAATGGAGAAAATGAATAAAATAGAGATTTTCATTCAGAGAACTGGAATTCATAAAATAGAAATTCTGCTGCTGAGAAATATGTATTATTAACAACTCAAAGGATGAAGTAAACAGTAGATGAAAGAGCAGAAAGCAGGATTAGAGAACCAAAAGGCAGTGGAAAAAAACAGAGACTACAGCAAAAAGAGAAAAAAATGATGGGGGGGAAAAAAAAACCTTTAAAAAGACAAGGAACAGAGTAAAGAGATCAAATAGGCATGGAACAAAAGAATCTTTTAAAATAATCCAAAAGAAAGGGGAAAAAATAAAGAAATGTAGTAAGATGATAAAAACAATGAAGAAAAACAAAAAACAAATTTCCAACATCATGCATGAATTCAGTGCATTACATAACCTACATATATTTCTAAAAGCAGTTAGGTATTATAAATCAATAACTATGATGTTTTCAATGAAATGAAAAGAATCATAAGAAAATAATACAACTTACCAAAACTGAAAGATAAAATTAAAAATCTGAATAGTCCTATATGTGTTAAAGAAATTGAAGGAATATTAATTTAAAAAACAAACAAAAGCTTCCAACCAAGGTCTCTAAGCCCAAATGATTTAATACATTTATTTTAATAAACATTTAAGAAAGAAGTAACAGAAATCTTACATAAAATTATAAATCTTACAATAAAATTGTAAATCTTACAATAAAAGTATGTAAGATTTAGGACAGCATATCCCTTATACTAAAATATGCGAAGATTATTTAAAGAAAATGAAATTATGAACCAATCTTTTATGAATATATTGGGTTGTCAGAAAAGTCAAGACATATTTTTTCTATGTTTTTGTTGCAAAAATACATCACGACTTTTTCAACAACCCAATAGAAACTAAAATTCTAAACATCAGCAAACTGAATCTAGCAATATGTAAATAGGATCTCAACCCAAAGGATTTTTAGGAGTGTCAGGTTGGTAGAAGTTATTTATACTATTTCAGGAATAAAGCACAAAAACCTCATACAATCAATTCTCTATCCAGAGGTAAGCAAACTGCGGCTCTTTGGGTATGTTCCATCTCAAAAGTTTGCCGACCACTGGAAGAACCAATCCTGTTTCTTACAACAATTTAAAAATTATTCAAGAGCCATATATATATATTTTTACATAATCATCATTATGTGAATAATACCCTGTAAAAATTTTATAAGTGAAACTATGATAGTTTTATTTTCATTTTCAATTTTACTTCAGCACCTACAGCTCGTGAGTTGCCGTTTGCTGACTCCTGGCGGCTCTTCCATCTCAAAAGTTTGCCGACCCCTGCTACACATACCCCTGCTTTCCCTATTTGCTTGTTGGACATCAATGCCCAAAAGAACAATGATAGCCAAGTGCTGCAAACAGCACAGCCTCTGGTAGCCTGGGGCCCTGAATGATTGCATGGAATGACTGCACCACCACCCCAATGGACTTTGAGAGAAAACTAAACTTCCACTATATTTAGGACAAAAGATAATACCAATAGTTCTCTCTCATTTACTGCTATACTTGCTTGTTCTTCAACTCCCCTCATTTATTATCCCTTACTGATACAACAGGTTCTTATTTCATTATCAACATTTCCCTTTTTGGTATATCCCTTGATGTACCTTGTTATATCTGAAAAACACTATTTCCCCAATTTGCCTAAAAATAAAGAACCACCAGGGGTACTTTTTATAAACTGATTTTTATTGGTATGATTATCAATCTAGGGCTTAAGGCAGCAATTTTTTAAAAGTCATTTTTCCATTTCTGTGAAAGTTGTTTTAATAAAAACTAAATAATATAGAAATTAAATCCAATTACCTGGTTAAACAAGCTCATGCATCACATTACACTAGAAACAAGCAAATAAATAAGGGCATTACTACCAACTCAAGACTTTGGAATTCCCATTCATATGTTGCTTCACAAATGGTTATGTGACTTTTCATATAAGGACCTAGGGAGGGCAAAAAGCATGGGTTCATGTGATAAATATTACAGTTCATTTATTCTTCTTACTTTTCAAGATTAAAGTAAATAGAAATAGGTATTCTGACATTTTCTTTCCATATCACTGTGGTACATCTTAGGCAGTTCTTGGGATTCATATTTCCACTTTGAGACCAGTGATACATGAGAAGCTCATATAAAATAGACTACTATGATCAAACATTGTGGAAATTAACAGTGTGTACTAACATGTAAAACTTCTGACAAACCCAGAAAGAAATATGCTGAACTTTATAAAAACAAGCATTTTTCAAACTTAACTAATTGAATATTTACTTGTTTGTTTGTTTGTTTGCTCTGCTCTTAATAATACCATTACTAACTAATATCTTTGGTTTAGAATTGAAGAAACTGAGATGGAAAAAGGCCACAGCATTATAGAGTTAATTAGGTTAAAGTAAAGAAAATTAGCCTAGATCAACTAAATGAAATTGACAATGTATTCTACTTTTCTTTTAAAATTACAAATTGAAGATGAAGATGTACCATGTCAATTATAAAATTTGATCATTCAACAACCATGGTCCTGAATAATGACATGTATCATTAAAAAGTATTGATGTATTGAAAGTGTTAAAAGTATTGGTGTTATGAAAAGTATGAATGGATCACACAGAGTACAATGTATTAAGCAATTCATATAAATGGTCTTAAGAGACAGTTGATAAATGATCAAAATGTTCTAAGACACTATATTTTATGAACAAAAACTCTAGACTAAAGATAAGCAAAAATAATGACTAAACAACATATAAACCAAATGCAAGAAACAAACACCTATAGAACACTCCACCCAAAAACAGCAGAACGCACATTGTTTTCTAGTGGACAAAAATATTCTCCAGGATAGACTGGAGAATATTTGTTAAGACTACAAAGCAAGGCTCAATTCCTTATGTAAGAGGTGTCCTGTGGAGTGCAGTTGTACAGTCTCTCTGGTCACCTGAGCCAGGTCCTGCAGATTTGTCCCTTGTGTTGGTGTGCCCTCCTGTTGTAGTTGAACCTTGGTTGCTATTTGTATGTTACTGAGAGGGACTCTCAGGCTGATTGGTTGTGAGGATGGGCTGTGATTACAGTGCCTTCACTGTTGTCCAGAGACTGACCCTAAGAAGCAGGATTTGCTTTAGCAGGGCACTGGTGCCTGCCTATTCTACTCTTACGTGTTGTCTATGGAGATGATCTGATTGTGCTCTGGCTTGTGATCCAAAGCTGGGCACAGGGCATGCTGTCCCAGGCCTCCTGGAAGGGGCCTCATATAGGACAAGGTCAGCCTCAGCTTCTGCTCTGCCTGGGGCAACCTGGCATGAGACACAAAGCAATCCGCAGATGTCTTCCACCTGCCCTGGGATTTGAGGTGCCTGGGAGAGGTCAAGCTGTGAACCAAGGCTGGCCACTGCTAATACTGGGCTTGGAGCTGCTTAGCATGAGATACAGAGCATGCTGAGGTCAGATGATGCTTGTTTGTGAACCTTTGAGAGATTTTATGAAAGTCTGCAGCATAAGCCAAGACAGGCCATTTGTATGGAAAATCCACTGGAAGTGGCTTGGGTGGGTCTGCAAATTTGGTGGGGTGTGATATCAGAGAGTCACCAGAGTGGGGCAGACAAACTGTGTTGGCCAGGCGGATGAAGATTCAGATATGGCAGCCTCCTGTGTTTGCACAACAGAAAGAGTGGGGTTCAACAAAGAAATAATGAATTCTGCCAACACTTCTAAGAGAAAGCTGCCCATCCAGCCCTTGCCCTGAAGCTAGACAATTCAGTTCCTCCCTGAATGTCCCTGGCTCCTTTCATACTGCTGCTCAAGTGCAGGAGTTCAGTGTGATTGAGTCCATCAGTGATTAAGTCCATGTGTAGATCCTTTAAGAGGAGTGCCTGGGAATCCAGCTGCCCTTGGTCTCACTCAGCCACAAACTCCCCTGGTTTTCACAGCCAGAAGTTGTGGAGACTTCTCTCCAGGCACTGGAACCCTGGGCTGGAGAGCTTGGTGTGGAGCTGGGACCCCCTCGCTCCTCAGTGGGGACCCCTGCAGCTGAAATATCCCTTCCAGTTTTTAACCGCCATGTGTAGGTATGGAAACCAGCCCATTCCACATCTCCATTCCTCCTCAGTCTCACCGTGTCTTCTTCTGTATGTCCTTAGTTATAGGACTTCTGTTCAGCTAGACTTCAGGCAATTCACAATGATGGTTGTTCTACAATTTAGTTGTAATTTTGATGTGGTTGTGGGAGGAGGTGAGCACAGCATTTACCTACTCTGCCATCTTGGACCATTAGCTAATTTTGTTTAATTTTGATCAGAGAATGATGGTTTTATTATTATTTTATTGGAATTCACTGAGGCATCAGAAATGTTTCTCATAAAAAGACCACAAGAATAACATTCTCTAAGGCTATTGATCTCATTATTTGCTATGCTTGATATACTCTTCACCCTACATATCATACATTCATTTCCTCCAGATATTGCTCAAAAATCATACCAGAGATATGTTCCCTGACCCACCCTATATAACATAGCACATACTCATCATTGTCTACTAACCATGCTTTACTTTTATTCATAGCACCTATCACTACTTATTGTTTCATACTTATTGTCTATTATTGCCTATCTATATTGGGAAAGATGGTGCTGGTACTCTCTAACACCACGGCACTTGGGAAGATGAGGAAAAGACAGATGCTAAAGAGATTTCAAAGTTTGACATTAAGCTCAATTTGGGAAGATGAAATTTTACTTGCCATTGAACATATATATCTCAAACGGTGCCTTGTATATAATGTCAGCTCAATAAATAAGGACTAAATAAAGAAAAGAAAAAATAGACGGGTTTGAAGGCTATATTTGGGAAGTGAGAAAAGTGTTCTATTCCTCATCAAGGAAACATATAACTATTTAACATAATGATAAGAATGTTAAAAGTGTATTTAAAACCTACTCTTCAAAAAGAAGGCTACTTAGTAGGTTCACATACATTCTTGTTGAGTGAATGAATGAAATTATGAATAATACTCTATTTCTGATACAAGCTCAATGTACAAATTAACAAATATTTTTGGACATATTTGTATATCTGTTAAATGAGGGAGTGGGGTTAAATCATTTCTAATATACCCTTCCAGCTTTTTAAATGCTATTCTATGATAGAGTACGCTAAAACAATCAATCAATTCCCCTTTGCTTACTTCAAAGTTACTGACGGCAATCACACAACCACACTGTAACACACCAAGGCTACCCAGTTACCAAAAGAAAAACACAGAATAACCAAACAATCATACATAGCCTGAAATTTTTATTTCAAGAATATAAAGCCAAAAATTTACAAAGTAGTCAAAACCAAATTTGACCACAATGATAGTTTTCTTTCAAAATGTCAAACCCAAAACCATCACTAGGAAGGAGAGATTCAGGAAAATGCCCTCACCTTAAATAAAACTACAGACTTTTTAAACAAGAAGAGACTTCAGAGGTAAGCTATTCCAATGTATTCATTTTATAAATGAGGAAACTGAGGCTAGAGAGGTCAAGAGATTTGCTCAAGGTCACTGAGTTCAACAAGGGCAGAGCAAAGCCTGAATCATATCTCCCAATGGCCAGCCTGACGTTATTAAAAAAATATCCTGTCAAAGTCTGAACTGTTTGAGTATATTCCCAATTCCTCATCAACAGGTTTGTTTTCTATATAAAATTCATTAATACATAGAATCACATGTCATAAATTATATCTTCTGATGAAAGTAAGACACAAATTGGTCACTCCTGATAAAACTTGAGACAGTCATTCATCAAGTCATTACTGTTAACCTGAAATTTTGGTCTGAAAAAAATAATGTAAAGTAAGGTGCTTTATAAAGGTTATCAGAAGCATATTCCAACCAATTCTCTATTACCCATAACCATTCCAACACCAACTCCTTGCCAAAATTATTGAACATACCTAGGTCTAATGCCCTTTATATGCTGACATATTTGGTATTGAAAAATTATTTGTTAAATTCATATGTAAATAGGAACCATGTTATTAACAAATATAGGTGCTTCAGGGAAAAATGAGAAATTAGCAAAATTTTTTAATTAATCATCATTAGTACATTGATGACAAAATTCAATTTAGATATTTAAATCAAAATTTATACAAAATATTTTTGAAAGCCCAAGCTTATGGCATAAACCGACAAACATTTATCAATTCACATCATATTATTATTGGCCATTCCCAAACTAAGTAGAATACTAATCACTAATCATGCTAATCATGGCTGATAAATTAATCCATGCATAGTAACTGGATATTCTGCCACATAGATGGTTAAAAGCCAACATTTGACTGAAGTATTTGGAATGAATTGCTACAATACTTAAAAAAGATAAAAAAGAAAAAGAAAGAAAGAACCAAGAAAGAAAGGGAGCAACAGAAGGAGGGAGGGAAGGAGGAAACCCCAAAGACCAATCAACCATTATATTCCACCTCTTAGACAGCAGTTGCATCTCACTTTCTAATTCTTTGGTCAACAGAAACCTATAATTAGACTGAACATAATTAGCAGAACATAATTAGCTCATATCGTCTGATTGAGAAAGGCTTTCCAACTCAAGCTTCACCACCACTCTCCCTGAAGCCACAAGATTACATCCCTTCCACAACAACTAATCAACACTATTGGATAAGGCAACCATAAACACCTCCAGATATTCCAAAAGGAAATCTGCAGGGCAAGAAATCAAAACAAAGATAGTGGAATAGCATCCAACCATTGCACAGGTTTAACTGAGGATGGTATTAAATCCCACCATCAAAATCTGAAGAATCCAATGCACCAAAGTAGCCTGATTGTCAATGTTTGAGAAGCACAAAGAGGATTAGATTATTCCATATGTAACTACTTTGTCAAAACAGAACAAAAACAACCTCTCCATTGCTCACTGACCCCATATTTGACAGCTGCAACTAGACTAGTTGCTTTCCAAAAGAAAGTACCTTTCACTGGCATGACATAGCATTATGCAACAGGAGGTCCCTGCAATTGGATAAATGTTTAATCTCAACCTCCTCATTCTATGCCATTTCTTAGTCTTTCTTTATCATCAGTAACAAATACCAACACATGTCAGAATCCTTCAAAAGCTTACCCAGTCTCACAGATTAATTCAAATGTTAGGCCAAATATAAAATGAGAGACAAAATAACAGAAGCAATTAAGAATCAATCTAAAGGTATAAACTAATATTACATATGGAAATAAAGCATCTTTGCCATAGTAAACTGCACCCAGTCTTAAAACAGATACATGAGTCTGTCCCTTTAGCGTAGTATTTCCAAGGTCTTTCAGTGGATTTTCATCCCTGGCCCTATTCCACTAATGGCTACCTTAATATACTGCATGGATTTCATCAGCACGTAGACTCCAAAAGCATCAGCTTTGCTGAATCTTCTCAACCAAAAACAAGATAACAAAACAAACTCCTCCTGGATGTTTCCTAACAGATACAATGATGAAGGTATGCAAAGAACCCCATAATTTGTTCACACTGCTACAGAAGTAATTGACTTTTCTAGAAGCTAACTTACAAAACCCAGACATGACAATGTCACATCTTTGTCTAAACCAAAACATGAAGGAAGACAATGTGTAGTTAACAAATGAGGAATGAATAAGCAGGTCCCATGCAATTCATCTCTCTGAACATAAAAACAACTATTCAAGTAAAATTCACAAGAGAAGATGATGTGTTTATGACAGTGCCATTATTGTTGTCACTCTCATTTCTCCATTAGCACATATCTCCTCTACCAACTGCAATCTGTTAAAGAATAAGAGCCAAATCCTGTACAGCCTGAGATTATAGCCTCTTGTGTAACCATGGCTAAATTCCTGGGCAATTTGTTGATTGGATTGGACCTGTTCCGACTGTTACTTCAATGTCACCTAATTATTTGCTCCAGTAGGGAAGGCAGAAACTCCACGCTGCACCAGATTTAAAAGAAACTACTGTTTATCTTCGACTTTGTTAAAGTCTTCAAAGGCCAAACGCCTTGAGAAGCAGATACCCAAAACTAACTCAAGCCAAGTGGAGGGTGTGGGGAGGACAAGGACATGGAAAGGAGAATATGAGAAAAAAAAAATTGAGAGGGAGGAAAAAAGGAAAACTGGGGATCAGGGAGGAAAAGAGGGAAGAGGAGACGACAGTTCATAATCATTAAAAGGGTTGGACCTTTATATCAGGATTTTTACACCAAATCAACAGTCCTTTGAGGTTCCCCACTTTGAGAGTATCAAGGAACAATTTCTAGCCTGCTAATGTTAAAGAACAGACTTATGCCTTATGACTACAATAAATCTCAAATCACCATAATCAATAAGGATGTAAACATCTCAAATTCTTTTAGTTTTTTCATGACTTTTCCCATTTTAGGCCTACTCTCAAAAGTTTGATTGTATTTTAATTCTGATAACAGAAAGAGACTTTCTATAGCACAGATTCTCAAAATATTTAATATTTTTATCAAAAAAGAAAAATGTCTTAATAATACAATCACATTTTAATGTTTTGGTCATTTTTCTTTATATTCTGAGTGTTTCTGCCCACAGTATTGTAATTTGCATCCACATTCTTAAATATACTGAAATTCATCTTTGGTGCTTATCAGTAGGTTGAATTGTGCTTCCCCCCTACCCCTCCAAAAAAAATATGTTCAAGTTCTAACCCCTGTATCTAATCCTTAATTCCAATCCTTGGTATTTGTAAATGTAACCTTTTAAGGTTATAAGAGCTTTGCATATATAATTAAGAGCTTTGCGTATATAATTAAGTATCACAAAATAGTATCATCTTGGATTTAGAATGGGCCCTAAGATTAGTTTCCTTTTAAAAGAATCGATAGTGAGACTTGAGACACACAGATACAGGAGAGAAGGCCATGTGAAGATGAAGGTAGAAATGAAGATACCCTATCACAAGCCAAAGAGCATCAAGGGTCAGCAGAATCAGACAAAAGCAAGGAAAGATTCTCCGCTGGAATCAGTGGAGAAAGCACAGTCCTGCCAACAGGCTGATTTTAGGCTTCTGACTTCCATAACTGTGAGAGAATTAATTTCTGCTGTATTAAGCCACAAAGTTATAGCAGCCTTAGAAAACTAATACAGATTTTGGTGTTGAGAACAGGGGTATTATTAACAAATAATTGAAATGTGGAAGTGGCTTGGGAATTGGATAGTGGGTAGAAGCTGGAAGATTTTCAAGAATGCAAGACAGAAAAGCCTAGATTGCTCTGAAGAGATGGTAGACAGAAATATGGATGTTAAAGGTATTCGGGAGGAAGTGAGGAACATGGTAGAGAAAGCTATCATTTTAAAGAATAGATATGAGGTGCAATCAAAAAATAGTGAATGTTTAAATTTTAAAAAATTATTATATTAAAAGGCACATTGCCATTAATCCCCCTCAAAATACATCCCCTCACTACAAACACACTAACCTATCATTCTTGCCACCTTCTGAAGCACTTCTGGAAGTCCTCTTTCATGAGTGTCTTTAGTTGTGCTGTCATGGCTGCCTCGATGTCCTGAATATTATTATTTTTATTATTTTTTTTAAACTTATAAGAGTTTATTTGAGCCAAATACCCTGAATTATTTTGACTTTGGGGAAGAGCCGGAAGTTGCATTGGTGCCAAATCCAGTGAATAAGGTGGATGAGGACACACCATATTATTCTTATTTGACAGAAATTGCAGTACCAGAAGCGCTGTGTGACATGGAGTGTTATCACGATGGAGGATGAAGTAAAGACATTCACAAAAGAGGACTTCCAGAAATGCTTCAGAAAATAACAAGAACGATGAGACAAGAGTGTTCAAAGTGAGGGGGAATATTCTGAGGGGATTAATGGCAATGTGTCTTTAATGGTAATAAATTTTTTATTTAAACATTCACTGTATCTTTTGATCACACCTCATATATCATCATGAACAATATATTGGCAAAAATACGAAAGTTAAAGGTGTTTTTCATGAGGTCTTAGAAGGAAATGAGGAACATGTTACTGGAAAGTAAAAGATAGGTGATCTTTGTTATAAAGTGGTAGAAAACTTAGCTAAATTGAGTTTTACTGTTGGGTGGAAAGTAGAATTTGTAAGTGATGAACTCCGATATTTAGTTGAGGAGATTGCTAATCAAACTATTGAAGGTGTGATCTGGTTTCTCCTTGCTGCTTATGGTAAAATGCAAGAGAAAAAAGAAAAATTGAGAAAGGATATGATAAGCAAAAGGAAGTAGAACTCGATGATTTGGGAGGTTCTCAGTCTATCCAGATTTCAAAGGATCCAAGAATTTTAAAAATCACACTTGTGAAACATGCTTTGAGAGAAGGTTGAGGGTGTGACAGTACACCTTTCTGTTCAAGAGATTAGGTATGTGACTCATGGATCCAATCAACCACTCAGCAGGAGCCAGGAAAATAAACATGATTATGCAGAAAAAATCGGCAGAGAACTCATTTGTCTAATGGCATGAATCACCTTGACCTACAAAGGAGATCCTCAAGGTTTAAGAGAATGTTATACCAACAGATACAGCAAGCCTGGACTGAAGAGGGCAGAAAAAGGATGAAATGAAGAAAGGCTGTTGGGCTTCTGGGATTCCATAGGGAGAAAACAGGCTCGTAGTGCTACGTGGCTGCAAACATGCACTAATCCTCAAGCAAAAGAAGACATGACTGAGGACAGAGCCTTGGGTGTAGAAATTAGAGCCATGGGCCCAGATGCAGAAGCTCAAGCCATTTGTACAGAGGCAGAGGCCAACAGAGCCACAGACACAGAGGGTGACAGAGTCAAGTGTAAAAAGCGCACAAGCCAGAATCATGACAACAGATGCCGGAAGCCGATAGCATCCTGGCGTCTGACAAGGCCACACTGAAATAAAGATCCACACTCAGCACTGGATGTTTGAGGTGCTGCCTTATGGTTGGTCATGTAATATCTCCTGTCTCTATGAACCCATGTGCCTTTCCTCCTATAGAAGACAATATACTCACTGCATTTGTGACAAGTTCCTGGGGTACCCTGATGATAGCTGGTTGTGTAAGTCAACAACAGGGAAAGATTTCCTATACAAAAGGAAACTCCCTAAAACAGGCTACAGCCCGAGGGAACCCCTGGTCCTCATGGGGCTCCCCACACACAGAGGGCAAATGAAATGCAGACACAGGCCTAAATACTGACCAAGCCAAGGCCATAGTTCCAGAGGCTCACCAAGCTGAAGCCACTACCCCACAGGGTGGAGCATCAAGCTACACAGGGTTATTCTCAAGCCTAGAAACCTAATGACCTTGGCCCTTCTGTGTTTCAAACTTGCTTATGACTGGTGGACCCTTTAAAGTTGTACTGTCACAGCCTTAACCTTGTCTTTCTTTCTTTCAATCCCTCTTTTAGAATGGGAATGTCTATCTCATACCTGTTCCACCACTGTATTCTGGAAGCCAATGGCTTGTTTTCTAGTTTGACAGGTGTCCCAAATAAGAGAAAATTTTCCCCAGGATGGATCATATCCAGAATTTCACCCATATCTAAGGTTTAGGTCATTTAAACAATGACATTTGGGATTTTTTAGCAAATTATATTTAGTTGAGATTTTGAACTTAGAGCTGATGCTGAAATTGGTTGAAATTTCTGGAGATGTTGGATGGATAAATGTAGTTTGCACTTTGGAAGAGCAGAAATTTTGAGGGCTGGGAAAGACTGTAGTGGCTTAAATTGTGTATTTAAAAATATATATGTGCTAGTGGAAAACTGTATGGAAATTCTCAAAAAATTAAGAATTGAGCTACCAAAAGATACAGCAATTCCTCTTCTGAGAATCCACCTGAAAAAATTGAAAACACCATTCATAAAGATATCTGTACCCCTATGAATAGCCAAGACAAAGAAACCTAAGTGTCCTTCAACCAATGATTGTATAAAGATCTGGTACATAGGCATATATACAATGGAATGCTATTCAGCCATAAAAGAGGATGAAATACTGCCATTTGTGACAACATGGATGGCTTTTGAGATCATCATGTTAAGTGAAATGAGTCACCCGGTAAAGGTCAAGAACCATATCATTTCACTCATTGGCTATAAAACAAAAAGCAACAAACAAAATAAAACAAAACAACAAACACATAGATACAGACAAAACAATGATGGTTACCAGAAGGGAAAGGAGGTGGAGGGAGAAAAAAGAGGGTGAATGGAGTCAAATATATGGTAATGGAAGGACACATTGGGTGCTGAGCTCACCATGGAGTGTACAGATGTTGGATTATAAAACTGTACACCTGAAATGTATATAATGTTAACCAGTGTTACAGCAATAAATGTAATTACTGTTTTTAAAGAAAGATATGTACTAGCATTACTTTCAAATATTTATGAATATAACTTTATTTGAAAAATAGATACTTTGCAGATATCATTAAGTTAAGAATTGTGACATGAGAGCACCTTAGATTTAGGGTAAGCCCAAAATCCACTGACTAGTTTCTCTGTTGATTAGGTCTTGTTTTTCTGTGGTGTAATTCACATATAACACATTAGTTTCAGGTGTACAACACAATGATTTGATATTTGTATTTGTTGCAAAGTAAGTCTAGTTAACATCTGCCATCATACATAGTTACAATTTTTTATTCTTGTGATAAGAATTTTTAAGATCTGAAATCTTACCATTTGCAACAACATGGATGGACCTAGAGGATATTATGCTAAGTGAAACAAGTCAAATAGAGAAAGACAAATGCCACATGATTTCACTTAGATGTGGAATCTAAAAAACACAAAATAGATGAACAAACAATACAGAAGCAAACTCATAGATAGAGAGAACAAACTGATGGTCATCAACCAGATGGGAGGGGTGTGGGGGATGAGTGAAAAGGCGAAAGTGATTAAGAAGCATAAATTGCCAGTTATAAAAATAATCATCGGGCAGGCCAGCCGAGTGGCATGGTGATTAAGCGCTGGCTTGGGAAGCCAGCGGCCCCGGTTCGGTCCCACATATGAGGGCCAGTGACACTGTCCTCAAAAAATAATAATAATAATAATCATCGGATGTAAAATACAACACAGGGAATATAATCGATAATACTGTAATAACTATGTATTGTGCCAAATGGGTGCTAGACTTATTGGGGTGATCACTTTGTAAGGTATATAAATATCTAATCACTATGTTGTATACCTGAAACTAATATAATATTGTATACCAACTATAATCGAAAAATAAATTTTAAAAAATTTACTCTCTTAGCAACTTTCAAATATGTTATATAGTATAATTATAGTTACCATGCTATACATTACATCCCCAGACCTTATTTATTTTATAACTGAAAATATCTACTTTTTAATCCCATTCACATGTTTTGCCAATTTGGCAACCATCAATCTGTTTTCTGTAACTGAGATTGGTTTGTCTGGGTTTCTTTGCTTGTTGTTTGTGATTTTTTTTTTAGATTCAATATATAAATGATATTATATGGTATCTGTCTTTCTATGCCTGATTTCACAAAGCATAATGTTCTCAAGGTCCACCCATGTTGTCACAAATGGCAAGATGTCCTCCTTTTTAAAGGCTGAATAATACATATATATAATATTATACACACACACACATACACACACACACACACTCCCCTAGAACCTTCAGAGGGAAATGAACATGGCCCTGTCAACGCATTAATTTCAGATTCCAGAACTTCGAGAGAATAAATTTGTTATTTGAACCCAACAAGTTTACAGAATTATTTTATAACATCCTTAAGAGTCTATTACAATACTTTTCCAATGTCTCTTGGGAAGAATGTTTTCCTTCACTCACCCACAAACCTCATGTGCCTCAACTTTTACTTGATCTCGGGAGACCCAGTACATTGACACACTTAGACATTTCTCCTACTGATACCATAATGTAGCCTTTTTCAGATTCCTTCTTACTCAATTGTTTAAAATAATGACCACTGTTTATCTAATGGATTATCTCTCTTACATAGAATATTGGCAATTTAATAGAGATCTCAGTCATCATCATCATCATAATAACAGCAGATCTTTATAAAAGATGGAAGATCATACACAGATATTTACTATGGCTGCCACTTAAAATACAACTAAAACACCTGAAAAGAGTTTGATTTTCCTTTTTTTATTTTGCTTTTGTTGTTTGCTTTGTGTGTAATAACACAAAGCTATAAAGGCAAAGAGTCAAAGAGTTCAGAAAACAAAAGATGGAAAGCAGATGGATGTGTGCTAGTTGAAATACCAAAGCCGAGAAAGCTGAATGTTAAGAGAAGCAGTGTGAAAAAGCTAAGAATTCAGCAATACTGTAGAAACCCCCAAACATTCTGGATTCAGCAGCAAGTACTCTGGAAATGAAGATAAAGGGAATGCTAAAAACAAGAGGAATGACAGAACATCTATTTACAAAGCAGCTACCTTCAGATCCCTTAGACCACTCTGCAGTGCTGTGAGACTGCCCCTGAACAATTACAGTAGCATAATGAAGGTCTGTTTTCCAGGGAGGGCAATACAGGAGGTCTCTTAAGTCTCAGAAATCTTTCCATGTTTAGTCTGAATCATCCTTACCAGGCAGGAGCCTAAACGGGCCATCGGATAGGGAATATGATAAAACCTAGAAAAAAAAGATAGAACTAGAACTATGTGGGCCCCAATATGAAATAAAGATGTGGGGCCCTTGCTCAAAAATTAAAAATTGAAGATGGCAATAGCAGATTATTAAACCAAGCACTGGATCCCTGAAATCACAGGGCCTTGTGCAAATGCACAAGTTGCATGCCCATGAAGACAAGCCTGCTTAAAGGTACAGATAACGAGAAAACTGTTTTCTGACAACCAACAACCTTGACAGAAAACTCTACAATAAAGCCTACTCTACAGCACGTCCCATTCACCAGGAGAGCGCCAATCAACCTTTTGTGCCCTCCTCCTAAATAAGAAACAGCTATGGGTCATCAGCCATTTTAAAAAAAAGCCTCTAAATGGGAGACAAAGGCTAGAACACAGTAACTGAAAAGAAAACAAAAAAAATCTTCTTGGAAAAAGTACATTATATGAGGATAAAAAAATCATAATATTAACATTGTCTGAAAGAAAACAAAGCTTTAGGGGATTCAAAACATAATAATACAAAAGAAAACCAACAGAAGACTAGGAAAATAGTTAAGACTATCAATCAGAAATAGGAGGGGAAATAAAGGAACAAGAAATATGCAGATACAATAAAACTATCAATTCAGTAAAACCAAGGCCCAAATAATAGGTGTTACAGAGGGTAGATAATAAGTATTATTAGCCAAATAATAAGAAAGTAATTCATCAAAAATAATTCAAGAAACTCCCCAAATCTAAACATAATACACTGCAGAGATGCGTAGAATTCTTATACAGTGGTCAAACGTAGGCCCAGGGATTTAATCTCCTGCACTACTGCATACCTAAGAGGGCCTCCAGTGAAAAACTACTAGATCATACACACAGCTTAATATTTATAGTACTGCTTGGCTTACAGGAAGGGAAATTACTCAAGGGCCAAGAAACAAACAAACAAATAAAAAAGAAAACTGAACTAAACCCTAATTTTTAAATGGGAAGCATTCCTGAAAGCATCAGAACAAAGGTCTTTATAGAGGCTTTGCAATCAGGGAAGCAAATCCTGGGGTGGCAAAAATAAAAACAACTAGATATCAGGAAACTACAGTACAATAGAGATTCAAAAAGTGTGCCAATATAGTGCTAGGACAGTTGATACCCCCAGCTCCCAACAGAAGCAAGCACAAAACATCTGTGGGAGACAGAATTCTCAATTAAGGCCCAGGAATTCAATTAATTAAGATCAAACAAATATGAGTTCACAACAAAAACAAACTGCAGGGGAAAAAAAAATCACAATGAGTATGAATACACAAAAGACAATATTCACTTCCACATAAACAAAAAGTTGTTCAAGAAGAGAAAATTAGGGCCAGCCACGTGGCTCAGTTGTTAGGAGCTCACTCAAGAGTGCAAGCTCTGAACAACATGGTTGCCAGTTTGATTCCCAGCCCGAGCTGAGCAACTGCTGAGCTGCCAACAGTGGCAGGATGGCATAAATAAATAAATAAATAAATAAATAAAATATAAAAAGAAGGAAAAATTAATCATAATATATGATTCAGGTGTCAATAGCATTTAATGTAATCATTATAATGTAAACACTGAATGGTGATCAACTCAAATTTATTATATAACCATATTGGAAAAACGAAAGGACTCCATGTGCATTGGAGGTAAGAATTTTTAAAATCTGAAAAATCAAGAAGTAGCAATAGTTTAAGTATGTTATGTAAAAATGTGGGCATAAAGAGTAATTTAATAAGTTGAAAGTTGTTGCTGTTGGGAGGCCAAAAAAATGGCAGTAGCAGGGAAAGGATCAGTGAAAGCTGTTTTTCATAACAAGCCATTTAGCGTTTAGAACTAAATGACTCTTTACACTACATTTACATGTAACTTTAATGAGAATTTTTTTTTAATGGAAACATTGGCCTATGCTTAGATCTTATACTCTGCAACAACTTTAGATGGTAAATGAATAAATAACCATAAAAACCTTAAACTTTCCATATCTAGTAACAGTGCATAAGGATACATGTACAAGGTGACAGAAATAAAAGGTCAGAAGCCACTTAAATGTTTGTCATAAGGAACTTGTTAAATGAATGACAGCACATCGATTCAATAGATTATTAAGAAACTCTTACTATACTGATATGGAATAATCTAAGGTATGTTCTTAAGTGAAAGAGCACAGTATCTTTTGTCTTTATAGAAAAGGAAAAAATGAATATATGTGTATGTATGTATATTTATGTTTATGTCTGTATATGTGTGTGCGCATCTACATACACACACACATACATACACACACAATATATTTGTACATACCCAAAATATCTTTATAATGATATATAAGAAACTGGTCATATTTAGCTGACACCAGGGAGGGAAACTGGGCAGCAGACACTGTGAAAGGAAACCTTTTACTATATATCCATTTGTACTTTTCAAAATGTTGAACTATGCAAATACACTGCCATTTCAAAAAAAAATAAATTATTAAACTTTAAAATAATAAAATACAAAGTATCTCAGAAATCTAACTCAACTTAAGAAATAAATTACTAATGATATAATTTCTGATACCGAAGCTAAGAACTAAAGTTGACATTTTGAGGGAGGAAACAATAATTTTAGCTTCCCTGCAACTCTAGGTAGGCAGATGCTTCTCTGTCTATTGGCACCTGGCTTCATTAGGCTAAGATACACACAAGCAAGTGTTTACTAAATATTTATCAAGGAAGAGAATAGTGGACAGAGAAGAAAAATCAACAGCTAAACTTGAATTTTGTCATCTATAAAAAGGAGATAATAACCTCCCATGATAACTGTGAAAATTAAATAAATATGCACACAAAGTACATAGCATAGTGACTTACACATAGTAGCCAGTAAGTAAATATCAGTTTTCCTCATCGTCATCATCTTCCTTTCACTTTTGATAAAAATTGGGAGGAAGATAAATCAAAGAGATTTTATTTTAAGGTTTGTCTCACAGTGAAGACTATATACACCGACAATGTTTGACATTAAATAAGAATAACCATATTACACATATGAAAGAAATCTATTTTTTTCAAATGAGGGAAGAAAATATTCTTAGAAATGGGGAGAAATCCCATACAATAAGGAAAAATCTATAAGGAGATTTTATTTTAAGGTTTGTCTCACAGTGAAGACTATATACACCGATAAGGTTTGACATTAAATAAGAATAACCATATTACACATATGAAAGAAATCTATTTTTTTCAAATGAGGGAAGAAAATATTCTTAGAAATGGGGAGAAATCCCATACTATAAGGAAATTTCTTCTGCTCTCCATGCGTGACCACAAAGATGATAGCTATTCTAATACATATTCATTTATTGGAGCTAAATAGTGCCAAAAGAGAAACAAAGAAACAGGCAAATATATCTTCAGGCACAACCACCAAAATTCATTTTTGCCTTATAAAAATAGTCACATAATGATTAGTATATAATTTTATTAATTCTAAATTAAGTATATTCTTCTAAGATTTGCAAAAGTCTCTAGACTTCATTCCTCCAGAAAAGTTATCTTCTTACTATAACTTTGACTTCTTACTGCCATTATACTCCCAAAAGTTTACTCTGCACTGTATTCCTGTTTTCAAAATACCTATTGGTTTCAAAATGTAAGAACAAGAATTATTTTAGATAAGAATTTAAAATACTGGAAGATTAACTGTGACTTACAAAGTAGGAATTACATCGTTCAGATGCTAAATTATTTTTCTGTCTCTCCTAGTCTGGCAAAAGTAGCTGGCAACAGCAAAACCATTACCTCACTCTGAGAAAAGTCATGTCAATTTTTCTGATATTAATGTTAGAACAGTGCATACTATCTGTCAAGAAACAGTCAAGACTTGACAGGGTTATAAAATATTCAAAAAGGTCAAATAACACATATTTCCAGAGAAGTTGTTTGATAAAATGAGAAAAAAAAATTCTACAAATATTTGCTATAAAAATTGCCCTAGTAGAGAATTATTCAGTTTTAGAATTACAGACCTAAAAAATAACATAATGATGAAACAGACATATTCTTTTGCCCTCTTCTCTACTTTATAAATGATGAAACTATAGGTAATGATACAAAGAAATTCTACTGTTAGGAAAAACTTTTTCCTAAACTCATTATTCTATGTGATAGGAAACATTTTGGCCTCTTGCCCCACCCACCCACTTACTCCCTCCTTCCCTAAGCATGGAAGGTGAAGTGATTTGTATAATCCTTGAGTTGGTAAGAAAATGGGGACATGTGTGGCTCAGCACCCTTGCTCTCACCCTCAAACTGTTTCTTTTAACCTTTCCCTTTCCCATCTCCATATATAAATACATGTGTTATGTATGTATATATAAATGTATGTATGTATGTATGTATGTATGTATATGGGTATAGGCATCCAAAAACATATGCATGTATGTTATACATGTTATGTGTTATATATGAGAAATTGATGGGGATATTAATGGAGGTGATAGAAATGTACATATAAATACATGTTATATACTTGAACACACATGTCACATATGATATATATCTCTATGTGTATATCCCATTATCTCAGTATCACTCTCAATATCTCCCCCTGTCCCCATATCCTTTCAACTTACTGCAGGAAACATGCATTTCCTACTCTTCCATGCCTTAAATTTGTAGGGCCAGACTCCTAAGAGGAATATGTAAGGTTGTCCAGCTACACTAAACCAAAAAGCAAGACAGTCTGTTAAATTCAGACATGTAATATTAATAATCCTGTCTTTCCACACATCTAAGCCTATTATTTCACACCTTCTCTTCACTCTCAAACCTCCAGTATCTCCTCAACCCTCCCTTTTCTACTCTCATAAAATAGAAACTAACAGAAAAACTTTCCACATGTTCCTACTTTACATCCACCAGTCTATGTATCTGCACCCATATAGGCAATCTTCCTTACTATTATTAAAATGGAACTGCAGATAACAGCTCTATTTGAAGATAACACTTCTTATCCTCTACTAGATCCTACACCCCGCATCGATTCAGGGACTTTGATCTCTCCCGGCACCTCTCACTTGATCATCAATTTTTCCATTCAAGTGAATCAATCCTATAATGACATAACCATGCTTTAACATTTCCCATCAAATAAAGCCTCCCTTGCCATACATACACTGAAGCATTATCTCTACTTATCATGCCTCCCTCCACTTCCTTTCCTTCTCTTAAATCCACTTCCATTACTATGCCAAAACTGTTCAGCAAGATAACAAATAGTCTACTGTGCTGCTTTTCCATGGCTGCCACACAAATTACTAAAACGTAATGGCTTAAAACAACAGAAATTTATTATCCTACAGTTCTGTAAGTCAGAAGTCAACATAGGTCCCACTGCATTAAAATCAAAATGTTAGCAGTATAACATCCTTTCTGGAAGCTCTGGAAAGATCCTTTTCCTTACTGTTGGCAGAATTCAGTTCCTTGCACAGAGTTCCTACATCTCAGAACCAGCAACAAGGCATCAAATTCTTCTCATGTCTGTCTGTCTGTCTGTCTGTCTGTCTGTCTGTCTGTCTCTCTCTCTCTCTCTCTCTCTCTCTCTCTCTCTCATACACATACCACAGCTAGGAAATGTTCTCCACTTTTAAGGACTGTGTAGATTGGGCGAACCAAGATAATATAGGATAATCTCCCACCTCAAAGTCCAGAACTTTAATACGTATCTGCAAAGCTCCTTTTTGCCATGTAAGGTAACATATTCACAGGTTATAGGGATAACGGTGTGGGTCTGGTGGAGAGGAGCGGGCGTGCTTATTTGGCCTGCTACATTTATACTCATACAATAGTCATTTCTCAGTCTTCATTTTAGGTAAACTTTCAGCCACATTTGACACATTTGACCACTCTCCTTTTAGAAACACTATCTTCTCTTAGACAACCAACTCTCAGTTCCCCTTTGACCCCACTGGCCACTTATTCTCAAATCTCCTTTTACTGGGCCTTCTTCGTTTTCTCTCTAAATACTGGAACACCTCAAATTTCTGAAGTAGTGATAATGAGGATGATGAAATAATAACAAGAAACATCTCCATAGAACTGCAGTTTCCAAAGTGTGGTCAAGAGATCCTAAAAGCAACAGGCAGAATTAATGATCTCCCAAAAATAAACACACCTTAATTCTTAGAACCTGTGAATATATCGGGTTACATGGCAAAGAGTAATTAAGATAGCCAATGGAATTAATACGGCTAATCATCCAGCTTTAAAAGAGGGAGATTATCCTGGTGAGTCCAGTGTCATCACCAGAGTCCTTGAAAGTGGAAGAGAGAGGCAGGTGAAGGAGTATGTGCTAGAGTAATGCAATAAGAAGAAAGCCACAATCAGTCATTTCTGGCTTTGAAGATGCAAGAGGATCATGAGCCAAGAATATGGGCTGTTACAATAGCAATAGAAATCTAACTCACTGAGTGTTCCCTCAACCTCTTCAGAAAATTCATAAACTCAAAACTATTTTCATAAAAATACTGAGATGTTATCTGTCTTTTCACCCTCATTCTCTCTGAATATGCAGTGGATTTTTCCAGAGGTGGCAGGACCTATGATATCACCAAAGACTGAATAAACATGGAGATATGAGAAGTCAGCAGTCTTCCACTGAAGCCAGAGTAGAGATTAGCAAAAATATGAAACAATGCTATTCTTCTCACTAAATTTGGTTTTATTTTGGAAAATATAGTTATTTTCATAAAAATGTTACTTATTTTAACATGGAATATAGGTTTACCATTGTTTCTTAAATGAGTTAATACTTAGAAATTTGTTTTATAGTCTAATATGGGAAACATCAATAAGTATAAGCTGCATAATGAAAAACTTTGTAATCCACAAATATTATGAGTATAAAGTGGTCCTAAATATAAAAATGTTTAAGAATCACTGATATGGACCTTACTAAGTGCCAAACATAGCTCTAAAAAGTATGTACACACACACACACACACACACACACACACACACACACAGTGACTGAATCTTCACAATAAACCTCACAAAGAAGTACTATGTTTACTCTTGTTTTACAGATGAGAAAATTGAAGTTCATTTAGAAGTAAGCAACATGCCCCCAAGTCACACTGAATAGCTGAGGTAAGATTCAAACCTCAGCAGTCTGGTCCAGGTCTGTGGTTGAACACAACCTCCCAGGGTTTAAACTTCCCTACTGACATTTACTCTGAAGGTGATCTCATCTGATTGCATGTTTAAATGCTCCAGCCCAAAGCCGCTAACTCCAGACTCATACCTATTGCCTATTCATTGAAACTAACTGCATGACTAAAAGTCATCTCAAATTTCACCTTCCCCAAGCAGAACTGATTCCATCTCCTCTTCAAACATTTCCTCACCTTAAGATTTCTCATGTCAGTAAATGGGAATTGTCCAGGCTTCTCATATTAAAGGTCTGAAGGGCTCTCTTTCCTTCATGATTCACATTAGTGCATCACAAATCCCTGTCAGCTCTGCCTTGGAAATATACCAGAAGCCAACCACTTATCACCTCCATTTGCTACCACCCTAGTGCCAGCCAAAATCTTCTCTTTGGAATACAGTGATAGCTTCTTACTGATCTTCTTCAACTTACATTGTATAGTTTCCCCACAGTGGTAAAAGTGACTTTTTTTTTTTTAAAGAGGGCCCATTGTTCTTTTACTCAAAATAGCTTCCCATGTCAATCAGAGTAAAATCCAAAATCTTTACCTTGGCCTAAAGTCCTTATATAATCTGGTATCTTGCCAATCTTATTTGCTATGATTATCTCTTCCTTGCTCTTTTAATATATCAAATACAACCCTTCATCTTTACACTATTTCCTCTGCCTGCCTCCCTTCCCACATACACCCCTAAGGCCTGTACCTTTCTTTCCGAAAGGTTCCTTGTCCAAGAGGCTTTCCACTCTCACCCTATCATATCCTATCATTTTCCAGCTCCCTTATTCTAACTCAGTTTTCTTTAGCACTTATGGCCTCAAAAAAATACAAATATATCTTCTTATTCCATGTCTATACTCCCACCAAAAGGAGGACTCTATACTGGGGTCCAGAGCTGTCTTCCCCAACAATGTCTAGTAAGTTGGCTCTCATCACTTATTAATCACTCATGAGTGATTAATTTAAGAAAAATATTCACAATAAAAATAATAGTTAATGCCCACAAAATGTAAAGTACCTATAGTTTATAAGAAATATTACAACACTAAAAAGAAATTGTTCAAAATATGGCAATAGGTAATCAGTAAACACAACCAAAAAAAGTACCTCATGAAAATATGTTCAAGTTCAATAGTGTATAATTTTTCTATTATTAAATTTATTGGGGGTGAAACTGGTTAATAAAATCATATCGGTTTCAAGTGTACAATTCTATAATACATCATCTGTATATTGCTTTAGATATTTACCACCAAAGTCAAATCTCCTTCCATCACCATACATTTAACCCCCTTTACCCTCTTCTACCTCTTCCCCTCCCTCCTTACTCTGATAAACATGAAAATGGTTGTCTGTGTCTATTGAGTTTTTGTTTGTTTGTCTTGTTGCTTTCAGTTTTATAACCCATATGAGTGAAATTATATGGTTCTCAACTTTTTCTGACTTATTTGATAATCTCAAGATCCATCCACATGTCATAAATGACAGTATTTCATCTTTTCTAATGGCAGAATAGTGTTCCATTGTATATATATACCACATCTTTACCCAATCATCTATCGAAGGACACTTCGGTTGTTTCCATGTCTTGGCCACTGTGAATAATGCTGCAATGAACACAGGGGAATATATATCTTTAAGAAGAAATGTTTTCAAATGTTGGGGGTAGATGACCAAAAGAGGGATTTCTGGGTCACATAATTCTATCCTTAATTTTTTTATTATTTTATTATTATTATTATTATTATTATTAGTTACAGATGTACAAAACAATGCAATAGTTATTTTCTTTTCACCCCTTACGAAGTGACTACCCCCCTCCCTTCTCCCCTGCCACCTCACACCCAATATCATACATATCTATTACAATTCCTTAATTTTTTGATGAACCTCCATACTGTTTTCCAGAGTGGCTGTACCCATTTACATTCCCACCAGAAAGTTTCTTCACAACTTCTCTAATACTTGTTATTATTTGTCTTATTGATGATAGCCATTCTGACAGGTGTGAGGTGATATCTCATTGTGGTTTTGACTTGCATTTCCCAAAATCTAGTGAAGTTGAGCATTGTTTCATTTATCTGTTGGCCATTCGTATGTCTTATTGGGAGAAGCGTCTGTTAAGGTCCACTGCCCATATTTTTACTGGTTTTGTTGTTGTTGTTGTGGAGTTGTATGAGTTCTTTATATATTTTGGATATTAGTCCCTTATCAGAGGTGTTGTTTGCAAATATCTTCTCCCATTTGGTTGGTTGTCTCTTCGTTTTATTGAGTTTCTTTTGCTATGCAGAGGCTTTTTAGTTTGACATAGCTCCATTCATTTATTTGTGCTTTTACTTCCCTTGCTTTTGAGTCAAATTCATAAAACCCTCTCTAAGACCAAGGTCTATAAGTTTAGTACCTATGTTTTCTTCTATACAGGTTATTGGTTCAGGTCTTATATTTAGGTCTTTGATCCATTTTGAGTTAATTGTGGTACATGGTGACAGCAGTCTAGTTTCATTCTTTTGTATGTGGCTTTTTAATTTCCCAGCACCATTTATTGAAGAGGCTTCCTTTTCTCCACTGTATGTTTTTGGCTCCTTTGTCTAAAATTATTTGCCCATATATACTGGGGGGTGCAAAAAAAATGTATACATATAATGTGTATTCATCTTTTGCTATGGGTATATATTACTACAATTTTAATACAGTGTTTTCCTTTCTTAAAATGTGTATACATTCTTTTGGCACCCTCTGTATATGGGTTTATTTCTGAGTTCTCAGTTCTGTTCTGTGTTTTTTGTTGTTGTTGTTTGGGTTTGGTTTTTTTTTTTTTAACAATACAATGCTGTTTTGGTTATTGTCCATTTGCAGTGAAATTTGAAGTTGAGGAGTGTGATACCTCTGGCATTGTTCTTTTTTCTCAGGATTGCTTTGGGTATTGGGGTGTTTTGTGATTGCATACAAATCTGATAAATTTTTATTCTAGGTCCTTAAAAAATGGCATTAGGATTTTGATAAGGATTGCATTAAATCTGTATATTGCTTTGGGTGACATAGTCATTTTAACTATATTGATTTTTTTAAATCCATGAACATGGAATATCTTTCCATTTCTTTGTGTCTTCAATTTTTTGTAAAACTGTCTTGTAGTTTTCAGTGTCACTAATTATCCCTATTTATGCTGTGAGTTCATTTCTGAGTGGCAATAGCTATTGTATTCTTCTTCTCTTTTTCATTTCTATGTTTTTGCCTCCTTTAACCTTGTATTTAAGTGTATAGTACCCTATTTTGAATATGGGTTGCAATTTCCTGCTTCTGTCTGTAAGTCATCTTACTCATAATTTTGTATCCCTTTGCTTTGTCTTTGTCTTTTTGTTTCAGGTAGAATAACCCGCTTTAGTATTTGCTGTAATGTAGTCCTTGTGGTGAAAAATTCCCTCAGTATGTCCAGAAAAATCTTTATTACTCCTTCATATCTAAAGGATAACTTTGCTGGGTACATTATCCTTGGCTGGTACTTTCTCTCCTTCAACAGTTTGAATATTTCATTGCACTCCCTCCTAGCTTGCAGACTTTCTGCTGAAAAAAAATCTAATGATAATCTAAGAGGCTATTCTTTATAAGTTACTGTCTTCTTTTCCCTGGCTGCCTTGAGAATTCTTTCTTTGTTATTAATTTTTGGAAGAGTTTTAATTATGTGCCTTGGAGAAGGACTTTTCTGATAGAGATAAATAGGTGTTCTGTTTGCTTCTTGGATTTGAGAATCCAGAAACCTTTCTATAGGTTTGAGAGATATGGAATACATCATGAATTTGCATGTCATCATTGCATAGAGACCATGCTAATTAATTCTGTATCATTCCAATTTTAGTGTATATGCTGCCAATGTGAGCACACAATGTATAATATTTTTTAATTCAAATTTATAGGTGATACTATGTTATAAGTTGCAAATGACAAAATTCTTTTTAAAGGTAAATATGAGTTAACTAATAAGGCAAGTATAAGACAAGCATTGACAATGTAACTTGACCCAACCTTTCAGGAAACCAATTTAAGTTTATGTTTATATTTTCAACCTCTGATTCAGTAATTCCTCTTCTAATAATTTATACTAAAAAGAAAACCGTAAATCAAGACACCCTTTTGTACATAAAGATATTTAGGGATAAGATAATTTTAATAAAATAGTAAAAAATAATGATAATTTTGATATACAAAAATAAGGAGAAGACTTTGAAAATTATGGCTCATTCCTACGATAGACTATTATGGAAATATGTTTGTAAAGAGTTTATAAGAATATGGGAAATGTTTAAGTTATGTTAGATAGATAATAGCATACAAATATTATGAATTTCACCACATTCAAAAATTCATTTAAGAAAAGCATGTCAAATGCATGCTGTTGTTTGGTGGCATCATTTTTATAATTCTTGGCATTAAAGACACTTATCGTCATACAACAGAGATTAACTTCAAAATTGTGCCATAAATTTAAAGAACTACAGTAAAATTAATCATTTCAAATGGGGACAACTGGCCTAGAAAAGCTACTTGATACTGAAGTTCTAATAAGCATTCAGTAACTTGAATCAACAGTGATGCTGGAAAGTATTCTGCATATCATCCAGATAAAATACCGCAATATCAAAACAAAGATTTTCTGACAGAAGGAATTAATTTAAATAAATACATTGAAAATGGAAAAAATATCTACTTCAGTTAGTAGCAGCTCTTTAAAAAACAAAAATGGAAAATTACATGCAATGATCCATATCAATATAAAAGTCAGAATAGTTATCAAATTTTTGTTTTAAAAAAATTCCCACAAAGCATCCTGGCAGGGACTATTTTTTTTTTTCAAGGTGATACAAAAATGAATTACCTGTGGTTGTAAAAGCAAATGCAATGATATGCTTTCAAATTCTCCTGTCTACTTTTATGTTTGTAATCATTTCTAAAATGCTTGTTCATTTTTCAAGAATAAAAAAATATCATGCATACTAGAAATAAAATTGTATTAGGATTTGAACAAATCTCTTCAAACTTTAGAAAATAAATTAGTCACCAATGAACTACGCCTAAACCTGCCAACTATTAGCCTAAAACAAAATTTTAAAATTGAATTATTAAGCCCTTTACAAGTTTTCTTTAAGAGATAATGTAACCATGACTACAAACATCACATTATAATCACTGCTAAAATGTCTGATGTGTGCAATAATATACAGTATAAATCTTGTTTGCTCCAATAGGACTTAAGGACCACTTTCAAAAATCATATTTACCAATATAATATGAATATTCTCCAATTTTCCAATAATTATTATTCTGATTAGTGTATCTATAAATCAGATTCTCTTCCTGCACTGACATCAATTACTAATTACTTTCTGATTACAGCTTATGAGAATAAAATATTCCAACTAAATCCACTCGAGGAGTATCCTGTTCTGAGTACTGAGAGTTGACTGTTTAATTTTTCCATTTATTACTAAGAAATTAGATAAGATAATCTATTTGTGTTTCTTTGAAAAGATTTGGGTAAGAAAAGAGCAAAAGAAGCTGCTTTTTGTTTTGTATTCTACCACTGAAGGTAGCTCAAACATTACTCTAACAATAAAACAATAATTATTTCTCAGAAAATTAAAATATATGCAAATATATCTGCTATATATGAGATGAAGAAAGAAAAAAATATGTGATATTCTTCTTTTGGTTTTCATGTAGGGACAAACAGTCCTGACTCCTCTACAGATCAAGATCGCAACACTGTTACATGTCAGAATAAGAATTGGTGTTCATAAAGCTGTACCTCCACCAAACAAATGGTAACAGACATTTAATACAATCTCTAAAAACAAAAAGTAACATGGATGGCAAGACATTGGCCACATGTTAGTTCTATTCAAAACGCTTAAAGTATTTCAATAAAATACTTTAAAATTAAACCCTGAAAAAAAAAACAGTAACTAATATTTGATAGCTCCTTTAAGTAAATAATTGCAGTAAAAATTTCACCTCCAATCACATTTCAGTAGAAAGAACACATACAGTCACTTCAACTCAATTTTAATTCTGGGGAATAGTTATGTAGCCCAGGACAAGCAATACTATTTCTATCACTTTCTTTGCTGTAAAGTGGGATTAATAATGCCAATCGCACTGTCTTGCAGTGGAAATTAGGTGAAAGAAAGTATGTCAAGTGATTAGTGTAGTATTTGGTGTTTGGTTGACAATAAAATATTGAAGTGAAGAGATGCCTGATATGGAAATTGGGTTGTAGTCAGAATATGTGGAGAAAATTGTATACCATCGAAGTTACTCCTGTCAATTCCTTGGAAAGGGATACATAGGAGCCCGACATAGTCTATCTTCCCTCTTTATCCAATATAGCTAGCTTCTCTAACAATAAAAATGAATCAGTCTGTCTCTGGCTAATCATCAAATGAAAATGAACTAATGGACTTGCATTAAGGGGTCATGCTGTATGGGAGAAAACAAATTTAAACTTTAGAATCACACATATTATAGTGAAATGCTAACACTATAAGATACGTGGAACAGTCTGAAGGAGGACACAGCACAGCTATACCTGCCAGTTTACATATGTTAATACTGTCTATTTGGAGAAAGGGTTGTTATTATGATTGGTTGTTTACTTTAGGATCCAAGTGTTTTTGCTTTTGCCAGTGCATAGAGTAAAATTTCTTATAAGCTAAACATATATGATGGCTACACCACAGATTTCCTTTCCTTATTAGGCAAATCAGAAAAACTTTTTTGTTTAAGTAAAAGATAAAATAAAATAAATGCTTGCTAAGGAACAAATACAAGTGACAAAAATGTGTGCTCCAGAATTTATGTTCTTTAAAAGAAGAATGTCCCTAAAGCCCAATACAGAAGCCACTTACCCTTCTTCAAGCTGTTCTACCAAGGCTAGTTATCTAGTTTCTAAGTCTTCAGCAGATTAGAAGGGGCAAAGAAAAGAGGATATTGTATGGAGGGGTAGGGAAGAAATTAAAATACATGATTTTAAGCCAACCGATCTCTTTAGAGAAAAGGAACTATTTGTTTATAACCTCAAGAAAATGATAAGCTCATATTAGGTGCTTTAAAAAATTGCTTTAAATGAAACCTGTTTTCCTCTTCAAAAACTATTCTTTTAAATTGCTTGAGGCAATCAAACTAGGTAAAGAATAGAAAGCACAAACAAACTCACTCCCACATTAAATGTGGAAAAGCAACGGTTCCACACAAAAGAGAGCTTCCCTGCTATCCTCCATACCTCGCATTATTTAGGATATTAAGAGTTGTGACAAAATAAAACTAGTAAACACTTCCACTTATTTGAGACCTTAAGACTAAAAGACAGACACACACACACACACACACACACACACACACACACACACACTCTGCTGGATGTGATTTCAATTCCAAATAAAGGACAGGCACAAAAGTCTATCTTAAAAATAAGTATAGAAACAAACCAAAATAAATCATCAGGTATATTTTTTTAAATGGCACTAACTAAGTAATTACAGAAAAAGTGTTCTACAGAAATGTTACCACAAAAAAACAGGAAAACACTTCGAGGTATACTGGGAGATAAGAAAAGGCTATACAAAAATGATCCCAATGATTCCTAAATTTAAAGCTGCAACAGAGACAATAAGGAATAGCTTATAATATGTAAGAAATAGGAAACAAAACAAAACAAACAAGAAAATATGAGATTCCTTGAAGAATGTCTCCAGAAATACAAAAAGAAAGAGTTAAAAATGGAAAACACACTGTATAAGTTATATAAATGTCTAACCACTATGTTGTACACCTGAAACTAATATAAAATACTAAATGTCAACTGTAACTGAAAAAAATAATTTAGAAAAGTGAAAAGCAAATGAGGAAACACTGATAGAGCCATTTGTTCCCAGAGTTAACTGCATTATTTGCAGAATCCATATAAATTCATCTCCTAACTAAAATTTATTTGTAACCCCAAAATCAATGCTTTGAGCACTTTCACCATCATTTGTGGGCATACACAAAGTGATGAAAATTTTGAATTCCCTGACACACATCTTCCCAGGTAAGGCCAAACAAGGGGATGCTCTTTACTTGCTTATTTCAGCTCTGATTCTATAAATAAGCATCTTTTTCACACTTCACGATTCTCAGCCAGATTGTTTGTATTTTTGTGCTAATTGCTGGTAATTTCATTCTTTACAATGGCCCCCAAACATAGTGCTGAAGTGCTCTCTAGTGTTCCTAAGTGCAAGAAGGTTATGGTATGACTGATGGAGGAAATACTTGTGTTAAGTAGGCTTCATTCAAGCATGAGTTATAGTGCTGCTGGCCATGTGGTCAATGAATGAACAATATGTATGAACAGAAACACACACAAAACAAGGTTATATACTGATCCAGTGATAAAAATGGTGTGACCAGAGGCTCTCAAGAACCTAACCCTGTACTTCCCCTAAGAGCCATGGTTCAGAATTCAGTTTGCAGTGATTTTATAGGACATAACTACTGTGAACAATGGGAATCAACTGCATTACAGTAAGAATTCCAAAAAGAAAAAAAGAAAAATGGCAGAGAGAAGATGAATAAATTTAAGAACTCTCCTGAATTGAAAAAACTCAGCTTAAAATAAAAGAGGCCAACAAAGAGAGGCCCTATCCCAACATTAAAGAAACAATAAAGGGAAAACAAGTCTGACAATATAAAAATATTTAATTATATGCTGTTTCGGTCATAACTTCAGTTGTTCCTATCTTCCAGGATCCATGCTCTTTTGCTAATGCCTTCCCATGCTGGCTCTGGACACGGTCATGAGATCTACTTGGGTCAATGGGTTGTGAGCAAATGATGCAGGCAGAAGCTCAAAAAGTGCTTGCACAGTAGAGCTTGCCCTTTTGATGTTCTTGGAACCCTTCCCAGCCACTGCAAGAACACATTCAAACTAGCCTACTAGATAATGAGAGACATGTGGCCTCTCTACCCTGTCACCGTAGCCAACAGCCAGCCAACCACCACACATGTAAATGAAGCCAATCTAGATATGCCTGCCCCCAGCCCACCCAATCAACCAACAACAGATATGTGAGACAGCTCAGCTGAAACCAGCTGAATCCAGCCTAGATTAGCAAAACCAGCTGATCCATATGCTCAGGAACAATAATAAATGCTTACTGTTTTAATCTACTGGTTCTGAGGTAACGTTATTCAGTGATACCAAATTGATGCATATATAAATAAAACTAACAAGATGGCAGAATAAATTTTATCATAAGTATTTTTTTTCATTTGTAAATGTATTCCTTAAAAAAAGGTAATATACAGGTATATAAAAGTTGTATTTTTAAATCATCTGGAAAAAGAAATATTCTGAAAAATTAAAGATAAAATTCACCATACTTTTGGGTCATTGTTTCCCCTTTAATTACTTAGGATGGTCTTTTCTGAATCCAATCCCAGTTTTTCAATGCCTTTCTTAAAGGAAAACTAGAAAAGTCATTCTTTAAATGCTCAAGACATATTAAATATATCTTAATTCAAACTAATGTATCATCATCTGAAAACATAGAATTTTTGTTTCCTGCTTATTTTTGTCATTACTGAATGAATAAATTTCATCTGGTTTGACCATACCTGTATCGATATTTTACTTACAACATATGTACAATTTAAATATACATCTTGTATTTGTAATTTCTTAATAAGTATAATTAACCACAATGAGTCCTTTCTGAATAAAGGATATAAATTTATATAATAGTTTGTACAAACTTTAAGAAAACATTCAATTACATTGAGTTGTTTTCTAATTATAAAAGAAATAAACAATTCCTTTAAGGAAGGATTGGGGTTTAAAAATGCAGTCCCCATCTAAAATAATTGCTAAACTCTAGCCTTATCTTATAAAATGTATCACATATTGGCTTGGCTTATCTATATTACCTTACCTCCAATTTTATATTTTGATAATAGGTACCATTTTTACACATTTTTATATCCTTCATAAGCCATTCCTAGAACAAAATAGAAGCTCAGTTGGTAAGAACTCATTTCTTTTCAAGCCCTAAGAAATCTGTTCCCAAAGAACACTTCAAAGGGTAGAGTTTCTAATAGAGATCTTGAAGGCATTACACTAATGAAAAAATTTAACTTCTGATTTAATAGGATGAGTATTTGATTCTATGTTTATCTCTCTTATGCATACTAAAATAAGTGTATCAGGGTAAGTATAATTGCACAAAATGAGTGAACTGTCTGTCTCCTAGATCAGGGTAAAGAACTGTGGCACACAAAGTAATCTTTCCAAAAATAGACTAATTTGTTATGACTATCATCCCCATAATGTTCTAGGCTTCAAAACAAGGGGAAAAATTATATTTCAAGATCTGTGGCATTTCCACAGTGTTTTAAAGATGATTTTCCAAAACCCTTATGGCAAAAGCTACATACAACACCATCACCATTTTCATAGAATACAATCCTTTCGCTTCTCTCTTTTATCCTGTAATTTTAGCCCAGTCTGACTTTTTTTCCTCACATGAACCTCTGTCAGGAGGACGCTGTGTTGGCTGCAAATAACAAGTTCACAGTATTCATCCTGGAGATTAGTGACAACTCAAAACCCACACGCATGGAGTTAAGATGGTATTTAAACACGCCTTTGGGGTAAGAAAGTAGTAGTTAGCCTTTAGTCCATCAGCTTTTATATGACCAAGGTGAAATAAATATAAGGAGAAACTACGAATGACTGTCATTGCTTCAGAATATTTCCTGCTCTTTTTAATAAATTTAAAAACCACCACATCAGAGTTTTGACATATGCCTTTGACTTGGCTACTTAATTGAAAACACAAAAATAAATTCTAATCTGGGAACATGAACTCTTTTGCTGAAATAAAAAAAATTTAAAAGAACAGGCTAAAATTAATTTTATGATCCTTTGTAGTGATGACTAATACTCTCTTTCCAAGACTTTCTCCCATGACTAAGATGTTTTTGTTTTTGTGTTTTTCAAGGGCAAAGCTTTGAAGCATAGGAAGTGGTAGTAGCTAAATACCTATAGCCATTAATTTATAATAAACTCCACAAGAGCAGTGCCCATCAAGGCACTCTATTAAATTGTTTTAGCAACTATCTCAATGTTAAGCTAATGCGCTTATTAATGCCTGATAATGTATACTATCTATATACACTTTGTATAACTGTCATTTGGCCACTAATTACTGATTTAGCTCCTTTACAATTAAAAAGTGTGCCAAGCATATGTGAATTCAATGATATAACATATAATACACTCAGGTATATGCAATAGAGTTTATAGACTATGGAAAAATGGTTTAGCTTATGGACTCTACCTTTGGGCTTTAGATCCTGTATGTCCACATTTGTGCCAGGGATGCAAAAGAAAGAATTTAGTGGGAATGAAACAAATGCCACAATACTATAAACAAGTACTCTAAAACGAATGAAATGAAAGAAAGTCAACCAAAGGACATGGGCTATAAAATCCAACCCAAACACCTTGCTTTAGTAATACTTTCATAAAAAAAATTGGCCTTCAAGTCCAACACTAAACTGAGTCATTATTTGCATAACAGGGAACTGATTCACAATTTAACTTGCTTTCTTCAGTATTATTTCAGGAAGACTTCTTTATTTTCCATTCAATATCATATGCAGAGTCCAGGTATGAAAAATGCATTTTTATTTTTGAAAAGACCAATTTTATGAGGTTAGTGGAAAGTAAATGGATACAATTTTTTTCCCAAACACCATCATTTTTCATTTCTTTTTCATTGTCTGAAGCTTATCATTTGCCTCTACCTTCAAGCCACCAACTGAAAGAGAATTTCCTATTTTAAGCATCTATTTTCAATAAAATACCCTATAGCTGAGTAGACTAAAAAGAAAGATTAAGAATATACTTCTTATGGAACTCCAGATTGGACTTCCACTACCTCATTTAAAAACAAAAAGGGGCTTAAAAAACAAAATTTGATATGTTTACTTCATATCTAATACCTTCACAAAAAACAGTAATAATAATTCTTGTTAGTCACTATCATATGGAAAATGTGATGCCTCTCCATAAATCGAACAACAGGACATCAGTAGGGGTAGAGGAAAAGTTTTATCCTCTCACTACACTTTTTACTCACTACAAGCATACTGCTTTTAAACCCAAGCCCAAGCCCAAATTCTAAAGCCTCATTACTACAAATTCTACTCTACTTCTATGCATAATATCCGATAAAGAAGCAGTAAGCTTTTCTTTACAAATTATGATGTTGCCCTTTCTGTTTAGTAAAATTAATAACCTGAGATGTTCATGGTATCCTGCATTGTTGAAAAAAAAAAACCAACTGCACTTAATTTTATAAATGTTTAGAAATAACTATATATGTAGCTCGATTTTAAAAATGTTTAGAAATAACTATATGTGTTCTGATTTCTCTCTCGGGCTTAATATTCCAGTACATCTGTATACTTCTTGATTCTGATATTTTTTAACTAACAGGTTCTACTTATAGTTTTCTATGTTTAAAATCAAAAGAGACACTCAAAACTTTTATGGAAAGAAATGAGATGAAAATATGCAAAAGTAAAACCTATAGTAAATTTTTTTCTTTTCCTCACACAAAACAACCAACCAAAGCTACAAATAGCTGAAATGAAAATTTGAGTTGAAATGCAGGTCAGATAATTTTCTCTAGAAAATAATATAAGGTAGATAGGAATATCTTTAAGATTCTTTTTTTTTTTTATTCTTTGAAAGGTTGACAGCAATAGAAACATCAATTAAATTAATGATACCTTTAAGAGGCACAAACATTTAAGCAAAATTACAGTTTTAAAATTAGCAGAGTATCTCTAAATTATCAAAGATCATATGATACAAGAGCATCCTTTAAGTTCTACATACAATAAAATCTATTTCATTTATTAGCTCTCACTTCTTTAAAAAAAAACGACCTGTGAAATTTTCTATAAATAAAGAGTTTAAATTATCTTAGAAAATGGCTTTCAAATCATTATAACATTAAATTTAGTAAATGTCTACAAAAGGTGTATTATACAAGAAATATCTGTAATGGTCCATCAAATTTAACCTTGCTTAAAAATGAATCCTAGTTTGAGTCCCAGTCACGTCTCACAACTGTAGAGGAATAAAGATGGACTTGTGTTTACTTCTAAGCAGAATGGCATGCTGAGCTATGATTGAATTACCCATAAAGGAATACAAGAATGCTATTGCTGCTGACCAGGTTCCATTTGCAAAGAAGAATACACATGCATTCAACTGACAACAGACATTCTGTCTTGCAGAACCTAAGTATGTTATTTCTTACAGTACTTCTTACTGGGGCATATTCTTTAAACACAATTCGATTATAACTATACATTTTTTAAAAACACACTTTCTTAAAAATATAAGTTTTCCCTACATAAAAGTCAAAGTTATTGAGCTCTTCCCATCTGCCGCCCTACCTCTATTGTTAGGTGACTTCATCCTTCATCTCCTTCTACATCCTTCCCTCATTCACTCTGCTCCAGCTACACTAGTCTTCTCATAGGTTCCTACTTCAGAGCACTTTCATTGGCTGTTCTCTAGGCCTAAAATCTTCTTCCCTTCACCACCTTCCAGTCTCTGCTCAAAAGGCACCTTTCAAATGAAACCTTGGTCACTGCATTTGAAATGGTGATCCACCTTTCCCCATCCTCAGTACCTCAACCACCTTACCCTGTTCAATTTTGTCATCACTTATTCACTTTCTACCACGTAATTAACTCATTTTTACGTTTATTCAATACTCTCTCTCATACACTAAAATGTAAGTTCCATGAGCAGAGATTTTTTTGCTGCTGTTGTTTTTCTGTTAAGCACGTGAGTGCTCCAAACAGCATCTGGCACATAGAAGACTCCTAATAAACATTTCGTGGATGAATAAACACACGAACAAACTTATTTCACAACCGATTTAGGAGAAGAAGTCTATTCAAATCCCACTGTAGGTCAACGTTTTCTTACATAAGAAAATCACGTTAACATACCTATAAATTTCAGTTAATAACCCAATGTTGCCCACTGTTCCCCTTTTCTGTGGGCACATAATCACTGTATTTTACTCCCGATTTACCTAGTATCTTTCTTCAAACAAAAAAAAGCATTTCAGAGCTGTTGTCTTACAACAGAAGCAACTAAGTGCAACAATCGGTCCTTTTCTCAGTGATGCAGGATACCATGAACATTCATTCCTTGATTACATTATAATAAATAGTACCATGCTACATGTTGTGCTTTAAAGGTTTGGGATGCTTCATTATCATGCTTCCCGATGACATTCGGTAATTCTTATATAAAGTGACTATGTATTAGGCAGTTAATATTACTATATTCTGTGCTAAAAACAGAATATAATACCAAAGAAAGCCAGACATCATCTCAAACCTCACAGTTCTTACAGTGAGGCAGAAAGTTAAGATACTAAACAAGTAATAAAAATAACATGAACAAACATTTATAGTGTTGTGTGCCAGGCAATGTTCTTAAACACTTCTGAACATGAACTCATTTAATCTTCACAATAACGCAAAGAGGAAGTATCTAATTACTACTCCTATTTTACAAGTAAGGCTAAGATGTTGTAAGACGTTTTGAAAGATTGGCCTTAATCCTAAAGAAAATAGAGAGCTCCTGGAGGTTTTTCAGACAGAGGATATGATCAGATCCGAAGGATTATTCTGGGTCAGAATAGATACTGAATTTGAGCAAAGCAAAATGCCATGCAGTAATCCCAGTGAAAGATGACTGCTTTCTAGGCTAGGGTAATGGCACACTGAGGAAAAAAGCGCTAAGGATTTGAGAGAGATTAAGAAGAGAAGCCAACGGATTTAACGATTAAATGCAAATAGAGATGATGTGTCCACCTCTGACAGTCCCTCACTAATTTCATATCCCATTGCTGTTATTCATTTGGTATAAGGTAAAAGACACAATATTTTATAAACCAAATCTTTAAAAAAAAGTTTCGTAAGGACAGTTTATGAATTAGAGCCTAAAAAATTTCAGAGTTGAAAGCTAAGCCATCCTAGACTCCTTCCTCTTCCTCACTCCCAACACCTAAATTCTCTTAATGTTTCTGCCCAAATACCTTTCAATATCTATCCCTCCTTTCCATCTTTATTGGTATTTCATTAAGATCGCCGTCATATTTTTCCTGGATTAATGCATCAGGCTCTAAAGAGGCCTCCCTCACTCCACCTCATACTAACCAAATGCAAGAAATATCTTTCCAAAATGCAAGAAGTATCTTTCCAAAATGCAAGAATGCTCAGTATTATTGTACTACTAAAAATTTTTGACAGCCTCTAGCAAACCTTTCCAGATTCAGCTGCTAAAATGCCTGCCCCTCACATCCTGTGCTAATATACTAAGCCAGATACCCTCACTATTGAAATTCTAGTACTAGCGATTTTTTAAACATGTCATGCTGTTTCATAACTCCAGGACTTTGGACATGTGGACCCCTTTACAAGACCTCCTTTCCTGACTTGACTACTTGACAAAGACCTATTTATCTTCTGAGTCTAATTTCTAATGGCTTTTCCTCCTCTGTGATCTTCTATACCTTGTACACAATCTCCATTCTAAACCTCATCAGACTGTACGGCAACTGCTTACATTTATTCTCTCATTCATTCCTCAATGAAATTAGATGTTTCTATCTTCATTATATAATACAGTTTCTGGGAGTGTACATGCATCCTAGTTTGTTGCACTGAATTTAAGCATAAAATAGATAGTAAGTTTAGGTGCTAAGGGGGTTTTAACCGTCCAGACTGAAAGCTAAAGTACAATTACAGGACATCTGATTTTAAATAAGGAGAATATTACTATACCTGAAACAAACAAAAAAACTCTTAAAATTTTTAGGAACAAGTTAACAATCAATATCTAGGAGCTATAAGAAGAAAACTATAAAACTCACTTAAGGAATATTAAAGTATGTGGGATAAATGAAGAAAAACACCTACTAAATAGAAAGATTAAATATAAGGAATAATGTCAATTTTCTATATATAAATCTAAGAATTCCACAGAATTTCTATCAAAATCCCAATAGGGTTTTCTTTGTAAATCTAACTTGTTTAATGATTTTAAATTTTAACTGGAAGATTATCAGGCAAGACTAGCCATGAAAAGGAAGTACAGCCCTATTAACTATCTAAAATATTCAATAAAACAGTAATTATAACAATGTAGCTGGTACTAATACAGGAATAGACAGACACATATCAACAGAAGTAAAAATGAAGTCTAGAATACATCTAAGTAAATATGGAAATTTAGTATATGGCAAAGGTGCATTCCAAATGAGGGGGAAGAGGGATTATTCTATAAATATTGCCAGGGCAACAAGCTAGACATTTGGAAAAAGAGTTAATTAGACCCTATTTCATTTTATCAATACAAAATCCAAGTGGATCAAAAGTTAAATGTAAAATGAAATTATAAAATAACTGGAATAAAACAAGGCTGAATATTTTCTACCCAAAATTTATGCATAATAGAATAAACTTTTTTTTCATTTGTTCTAAAAGATTCCATTGACATAAAAAAATACATAAACCAGAAAAAAATCTCATAAGATATGGCAAGTATGAATAACCCTCATATATAAAAGTTTCTATAAATCATTAAAAATAAGATGAACAGTTTTTTAATGAAAAAAGAGATAGAAAATTGAAATTTCTAATATACTTCAAATATTAAAATATAGATGAATAGCCATATAAAAATCATACATACTAATACAAAAATAAAAATTAAAAGAGCAAGAGATACATTTTACTTCTCTACCTGGCATATATTATATTAAAAAGACTGGCAATATTTAGTGTTGGCTAGGCTGTGGTAAAACAGTTACTCTTATTTATGTTTTGGTTCAAATGTAAATTGTATAATATTCTAGAACACAAATTGATAGTATCTGTCTAAAAATTGTTATTTGTAAGGTGTGAAATTATGGGCAACTTTCACTGAGTTACAGATTTCGATAATATTTGAACTTTTTACTAGACTATTTTGCTAGAAAAATTATTTATGTTTTAAGAAAATGAGCAAAAGATAATTTATAACACAGAAAAATAATAAGGAAGGCAGAGAAGGTATATTTAGATGCATGAAATATACACATAGTAAAAAACAAAAAAACTGTGTAGGAAGCATATTACTTGGGAAAAAGAAACAAAATAGAAGAGACTTCAAAAACCAAGAGGGGAAACAAGTTTAAAATGATAAGAGAAAAAAGTTTCACAAAGCTGAAAGCAAAAGAGGGGGTCAATGATTTTAAAAATGTGTGAGGTCCTTGGGAATGTGTGAGAGCAGAAGCTGGACCCGGTCTGTTGCCACATCCATAAATACCCATCAGTAAAGAGCAGGTTAGCATTTCCCAGGAGGCTGCCTTTTTCAGATTCTGCAGGTTTCATGCTGCTCTGTGATTTCAGACACTGTTGTACTTGTGAAACCTCCTGGAGCTAGTATGTAATTTCAGAAGCAGACAGAGTAGGTAGTATATTTATATCTATTTTTTATTAATAAAATGCTCTCTCCTCTGTATCTTCAGCTGAAACCAAATTTAGCATAATCTTATGTTATTTAATAGGATACAAGAATAATATATGTATTAGCTTGAAAGAATATACAGTAAAGCCTTGGATTACAAATAACTTGTGTTGCAAGTGTTCCTCAAGACAAGCAAACATTTCTAATAAATTTTAACTTGATAAACGAGCGATGTCTTGCAATATGAATAGTACATGACACCAAACATCACATGATCACAACTGAGCCAATGGTTCTTCTCTCCCTCTCACTGCAGGATTGTGGATGATCGTCTCACATGCTAGGAGGTTATGGAGATCTCATCTGCAGGGGAGGAGGAGGAAAAGGCGGAGGAATCCCTCACTTCAAATGAGATTAAGGAGATGGGTAAAATGTGGGAAACAGTGAAAAATTTTGTAGAAAAGCACTACCTGAATAAGGCTGTAGCAGTGCAAGAGGTGAATCTGTTTGACGACAATGCAATGTCACATTTCTACGAAATCTTCAAAGGAGGGAAAACAAGTATCATTGGGTAGGTTCCTTGTTAAAGTTGCACAAAAAGAAAAAGATTCCATTAAGCCAATAGATAGCAGGGATTCCGCTAGTGATCGTGAAAGTCGTCCTACAATAACCCTGCTCCCTCTTGTCTCCCTCACACCAGCCACGAAGGTTTTCAAAGGAAAGTGCAGGTTAATTTATTTTTCTTTATATTTTGTATTTTCTTTATTATTTTGTATTATGTTTCAGTATTATAATCATTTTTATATGAATATTTTTGGGTTGTGGAACGAATTATCTGAGTTTCCATTATTTCTTATGGGGAAATTCACTTTGATATACAAGTGCTTTGGATTACAAGCATGTTTTCGGAACAAATTATGCTCACAAAACAAGGTTTTACTGTATTTCCTAATTCTTTCAGCAGAAAACCTCCCTCAATATCCATGAATTCCTTTAGTAGCTTTATAATATGTACTGAAAAGTATTTTATCTGTTTACATATGGAATCTAACTAAATTTTAGCTTGTAAATGGATCATAACAAAGAACATTAAATGAATGATGAAATACACTATAGCTTTAAATATTAAAGACCTATAAATACTCCATGTTTTAGTCTGCTCAGGTTTCCATGACAAAAAAACCAGAGTGGAAGGGAGAAATTTCTTTTCTCACAGTTCTAGAAACTAGAAACCCAAGACCAAGGCAGCAGTATGGTCAGTTTCTGGAAAGGAGTCTCTTTCTGGCTTTGAGAAGGCTGCCTTTTAGTTGTGTCCTCGCATGGTAGGGGGTAGAGTAAGGGAGCTCTCCAATGTCTCTTCTTAAAAGAGCACTAATGCCCTCATGAGAATGCCACCCTCATGACTTCATTAAAACCTAATTATCTCCCAAAGCCCCATCTATAAATACCATCACATGAGACAGTAAGAGTAGGGCTTCAATATACGAATTTGAGCACACAGGCAGGAGGAGACACATTCAATTCATAGCACTCCACGAGCCTCATATTTTAGTCAACCAACCAACATTTTTTTATGGGCCAGGCACTATTCTAGAAGCTGATAACGCAATGATTAAATAAGACCAAAAACCAAAAATGTCTCCCTCCAGGAACTTACACATTCTGAGGAAAAAAAGGAATTAATCATACAATAAAAACTTAAGACAAGATTCTAACTAGTTTGAGGAAACCAAAACAGGAATGGGATGGGGAGAGCGAGAACTACGTTAGCCAGAAAAGTCCCAAGAAGTGGTCTTTCAGGTGAGAGTTAAATCATGAAGTAGCAATGAACAAGCTAAACCGATCACAAAATTCTCAAAGAGCATGTATTCTACATCATCATCTCTTCAAAGTTTTGGATTTAGGCCACCATTCCCTATTGTGAAAAAGTTTTATATAGTAATTTCCTTGCCTGTTCCCTTCAAAATCACAATATCTTTCCTCCCTCAGTTTAAATATATAAAGACACACATACATACTTCTCGACAAGTAAACATTCAAAGAGGGAGGGAGAGTAGAACTCTTCAAAGCAGCTATTATCTATTTACATATAGCAGGTAATCCCTTATGTCCCCTCTTTCCACATTAAATGTTTCTATCTAAGTCCAAAGTCCATCGAACATACAGAAAACACAGACTCTAGGAGTCACCTAATCCTGCCCCCAAATGTCTCAGGTTTGGGAGGTTTTGTGTGTGCCTCCTTCTTCAAAGCTCATTTCTGGCTACTGTGAGTGCAAGTGCATCCTTTCTCCTTTACACACAACTGTGTAGTTGAGACAAACAAAGGCTGTACGACTTACCTACCAAATAAAGTACATGATTTTGGAAGAATTTGCTTCAAACCAGTCTTTTCATTTACTGCTGAGGTCTGTGGCTTTGTTCTAGAATGGTTGAGGTCAGGGTTTGACCTCAGATAAGTAGGGAAATACAGTAAATACATCCCTTGAGATTGTAAACTAGCGTATTCAAAAATAACAGGTTTGCCTCACCACTGGATGAAAATGAGGCTTAGCCACATTATAAGTCCATGTTTTCCTATTTTTTTGGCAATACCATCAGGCACACACACAAAAAAATCTATCACTAAGCACTGCTCAAAACGTTTACTGGGTACAAAAAAAAAAAATCTCTGTGCACTCTAAGAATTCTCCTTGGGTGATTTACAAACTGGTAAAAAAGATAAAACAACTACCCTAAAGTAATAACTGTATTTACAAACATCAATTAGCATATGGGATGTTTGTAAATAAACATTAAAATTATATTTTACCAAATTATATGCTTCTAAAAGACAATTTTAAGTTATTTAAATTTATAAGGCAAGTTTATGATCAAACTCAAAGTCACAGAATAAGAATCATAATGACAATTCTACAACACTTCTGAAATGTGTTCATATAAACCTTTCTATTAGTATAACTCACATATGATCACGTATTCTCTAACTTTTAAAGAAATTATGGCTATGAAATTAGCCTTGAATCACTCACAATTAAAAATGAGTAAAAATTTTAAGACCAAGTGAATATATATTAGTAACACATGCTTGCTGAAGAGATTTTATGAAAAATTCACGAATCTAAATTTAAGGTAAACTCTTAGTCCATTTTTTGGTATTAATATATTTTCCTGTAGGAAATCTTCTCTTCAATGAGGCTAATTTACTTACAATGAGAGGCTATTTTTAAATTTAAAGAGAAAAAAACCTTTATTTTCTTTTTACTGAGATATTTGAAGTTTTGTTTCAACTAGCCAAAACAGTTCACTTGATTTGTTTTTAAACATTTTACATTTATAACTAAACTTCTTAAAAATTCTAAATATGTTGAAAAGTATTTGAAATGCAAAAATTCATTTTGCAACTGAATCAAATCTAAAATGCATACTTCATCACACTTTAAGATTTCTGAAATCATGATGTCTTGAAATATACATTAAATGCTGTCTTCTCTTTCCCTTAAAATTCTATCAGTAAATTGATGGTGTGTCTTTTAAAAAAAAAATCTATGTCATCTTAGATTTGAGGAGGTACTAGCAGACATTTTAAATTTCTATTATTGCATGAGGGAGGAAAAGCATTCTCACAATGGCCAATTAGCCTACAGAGAATTGAAGATGGTATTCTTCTAATGACTTCAAAATTGTTCAATTTAGTTTTGATAAATGAAAGAAAAACTTTATTTTCTGAATTATTAGAACAAATATAAGAAAAATCATATGCCTTCAAAATATGAACCGGCATGAAATTTAAAAAACATTAAAAATAAAAACTAGAGAAGGCTGGTTAGTTCAGTTGGTTAGAGCACAGTGCTCATAACACCAAGGTTGCTGGTTCGATCCCACATGGGCCACTGAGCTGTGCCCCCACAACTGGATTGAAAGAACTACTTGACTTGGAGCTGATGGGTCCTGGAAAAACACACTGTTCTCCATAAAATTTTTAAAAAATTAAATAAATAAATAAACAAATAAAACCTATACTATATTTTCAGTTCTCAAAAATGTCCCCAATCTAGAGATTTTTTGAGGCTCAAAGGTCAATTTTTTTCATTACTAAATAATCCAAATTTTAAAGTACATACGTTTCCCATTGTTTAGAAAAATAGTAAAGAAATCATTTGTCATTTAAAAACTGCCTATTTAGATAATAAAACTGGAGGAGTCCTTCTTAAAATGTTTATAATTTTGTTATTGTTTTAACTGTATCCAACAATCCAGTGTTTTTATAAACAAGAGGTTAAGCTGTTTTCATTTTGAAAAAATATATAATTTTCTAAAAATGATCCTCATGTTTTTGTGTGTGTTTTTTTGAAGGCAGTGTCACTGGCCCTCATATGTGGGATCTGAACCAGGGCCGCTGGCATTCCTAGCCAGCACTCAACCACCATGCCACTCAGCCGGCCCATGATCCTCATGTTTTAAAAAACGTTGCTAACCGCTAAGTTAGGAAAATGTTGCTAACTGTTAAGTTAGGGAATAACAATGGTGAATGAGCATAAATAGTATAAACTAAAGTCTTTATTCTTAAGATAATTAATATTTGGGGGGGATGACTTCAGGTCCTTATTAGGAACATCAGTCTGGTGTGATCTCCATTTACAGGTATGGGTATAAAGGTACTAACTAACACCGGTTCCGTGTGGTAAGACAAAGAAGTAAATAAGTAGTGGCCCTATAGATAAGCTGGCAAATACTCTCCTCCTCAAATTAGTTTCAAATGTTTTCATTTTCACTTAAAAAAATGGAATAAAGCATGCGAAATTCAGTGACTCTCAGGTAAACATGATATAATTGACTTCCTATAAAATTGAAGATGAAGACAAAGAATGAAGCAGTATTTTTCCCAAGTAGTGTTTTTACTCTGCAGACATTTTCTTCATTTTAACAATTCTCACAGGTACCTATGAGTACCAAACAACAGTATGTAAAAGCAAATAAAACATGTTCTTTTCCCTCAAATTTGTTAAGCAAGATTAAGACCTCCATCGCAGTACAGCCTGCAATGTAAGAAGTAAGTACCCTTAGGGAAAGCATATATTTAACCCTTACTGTAACAGATAATTTCCTTTAATAATAATTAACAATAACAGGATACTGGGAATATGGCAATAGAAGTTGTATAGTTTTCAGATCTCTCAAAATTCCCTCACAAAAACACACAGAGCATCTAAAAAGGTAAAACCCACAACTCATATTCAGTATCTACCACAAAAATAGATGTTGCAATATCCCTATGATTAGTAAAATATGAGCAAATGAAGATAAACCATGAACAGTCCCAAGACTTGCACGGCATCAGAATCTATGCAGGAACAAAGATGAAAGAATAGCGTATCCAACAGACATGAGCTTCAAAATAGCTAACAGATACTCACTGGAGAGGTAGGTAGACCAATATGAGAATACCAGCTGAATCTGAGGGACCTATACAGTCCAACAGGGAGTAAGTAGCCCTAAAGTATCAATGGCCTAGGATACACTGGGTCCAATAAACTCTAAATACTTTCAGGAGAAAGCCCCACACTGGGTGAAACAGCTGAAAATATTAATAGAATCCAATTGACCAATCAAGAGACAATAGAGAGAGAAGAAAAAGAAGGTCAAAATAAAAGTGGAAGAAGGGAACAGAGCCATAAAAATGTACAAATGTTGCCACATTTTTTTTTATCTGACAAAAACATGAGAGCACTATAAAATCATGAGGGGAAAAACGTACCTTAAATCACTCCTCCATTTAAAAACTTAAAGAAAACTAATTTCATATAAAAAATAACAGAAAAGTATTAAAGCCAAACCCGATTCAATATTATTATATTTTTAAAGAGGAAAAGAATGACTGCCCTTCAGATAACAAAAAACACAGCAGAAATATATATTAAAAAGAAATTTAAAACTCTACTTATATTTCAAAGTAAGCTAAAAGATATTAAGAAAGTGATAAAGTAGATTAAGGACAAAATAAAGCACAATTAGAAAAACAAAACAGATGTGAGAAATTTCAGAAAAAAATTATAACAGAATAAACCATTTCAGAAATGATGACTAAACTAAAAAGAACATAAGATACAATAAGCTAAGTTGAAAATATCTTAAGAGAAATAGACTAAAAAGGGAAACATATTGTAGATCAAAAAGAAATGAAGAGATGAAAAGGATTCAAGAGCAAAGGCAAATATAGAATACGAAGACTATCCAACAGACAGAGTTAAGAGTCACCAGAAAGAAAAAAACAAGTATTAAAAGTATAATTTAATTAAAATTCCTTGAAATTAGAAAAAAAGAATTCAAACGATATATATTAAAAGGACACATTGTAAATACAGGGAAATCAACTGAGAATGATCAATAACAGAACATATTCTAGTAAAATTATTTGACTTTAAAGAACAAGAAATTGGAAGAATTAGATTGAAATTACTCTTTGACAGCAATATTTTATAGAAGAAAATGGAATAACATATACAGATACCCATGATAAGAAAGAAGAATAAGGAATCTCTTAAAGAACCACTAGGGAAGGCCTTCAAAAAATATTCTTAAATAAGGAAAGGGAGGGAGGAAATTATTTTTCAAGAAATAATAAAAGTGTATTTATTTAATGCACTACCGTCTGTATAGAAAAGAGGAAAGGGGAGTTAGTTAGCTGGTGGCATAGTTAGTTATTTAGCTGGTTAGTTAATGTTGGCTTTTGTATACATTATAAAAGACTCTAAAAAAATAACAATAATAATAAACCAACATGGTTACTTGTTGAGAGGAACAGGGACTAGGTGGATAGAGCATAGGATGAGGAGTAAGCTTTTCACCACGCACCTTTTTCACTATACATACTTTTGATATTTGAACTACTTGAACACCTTTTTTAACTGGTGCGGGATAATACTTGAGCATTTTTAAAGGTTTTCCTGGAGATTCTAATGTGAGCCAGATGGAGGACTACTGCTTTAAAATTTAAAGGAAGTCAAAACAATGAGGCAAAACAGATAAAATGAAAAAAATTGGTGAGAACTACTACATAAAGCATTATTTTAAAATGTATTACTTTGACCTAAAAGTCTTATTTTTAAGAAATGTACAACTCACATATTAAGTAAAATACCCTCAAAATGTAGCTTTTTATACAAATAATTCCACTAGTTAGTTTTAAATAAACTTTTTTAGAATATATACACTTATTGTTTCAATGTTTATTGTTCTAACAGAGTTTGACAAAGAGGTCTTCCAAATATTAGTATGTAAACTGGATTTGATAATTCACTCATTCAATTTATTTTTGTAATAATAAAGAAAATTCTTGCAAGTATTTCACCGTGACTTTGCATAATGCCTCCCTTTACAAGGGTTGTGAAGAGGATGGGTTTCCTAACAGCTGAAATTCATTCATTTCCCAATATCCAATGAAATCTAAAATATAGTATTAAATGAAAGGAATATAAGACCAACCAAACCATAAAATCTTTATTTTCCTTCCATTTTTTTCTCTTCTTCAGAATGTTGTTAATCATTCATAAAGATAGCTGAATAAACAGAATGCGTCTAACTATGCTAAATTGGTATTTCCCTTAGCATTCTCTACTTCTAAGTAAGACTCGAACTACATTTTGGGTTACCTGTGCAGAACTGGTTAATTTCTCCCTACCAGGTAAGCAAGCTAAATATTCTGGGATATCAAGCCACTGCTCTAATCTACCCTTACCGAATGCCATAAAGACCAATTACCACAGCAGCCTCTGGCTAAGGGCCCATGTGTCCCATACTTGACTAGTATTCACTTTAAAATGGTACACAAAAATATTGAGTATAATATTTATTCATATTTAAGTAACATAACTGATAAAATCAACAATAGCACATAGGTACCAATCTGAAGCAATATAAACTCATTTATAAAGTCAATTTAAGGTCCTCCGAAACACTGTATTTTAAAAAAAAATTTGTTTTAATTAATTTCTCAAACAGAATAATCAACATACTATAACCAGGAGGCATTTCAACATTAAATGGCATTTGGAAGAACAAGCCCAGACTTTAAAAAGTTTATACAGAAAATTCCCATAGCTAGCCATAGCTGGTAATAGGAACAATTATCAGGGATGATAATTTAATAACTAGCTGTATTTGTTAATTGATTTTTTAAAAATGCAGTAACATTATGAGATATGCAATTTGATAAGCTGCCATGTTTCTTCAATGCTTATCACAGGTGTGGATCAACTTGGTATGGGAGTCAGGGAAGGAAGACAAAAGAGATTGGAATCTAAGTTGTACTGAGATCAGTTTTCTATTCAAGTTGCATGAGAAGTTCTTTAAAATAGCTATCTCTGACAAATGCAGCATGACTCACTTTTCTTCCTCTGTTGAGGCCACACACCCTGGACAGAACAGGAAAGGAGAGGTAGTGCACACCCCCATTGTACTGCAAAGTTCACAGGATTCGTTATTTCCTTCTGTTATGGGTACATTCACAAACCTCCACCTATCCTGGTAATTAGGCCATATCGCATAAAACAGAACTGTTAGAATTCTCTGTAATAGTTAATGTTGTTTTTAAGGACAGTTTATTTAAAGGTTTTACAAACATTCCAGTTTTTAATTACTCTTTCTCTGGTGAGACTGAAATCTTGACAAAGGCACACTCAATACTAGCGCAGATGGAGGTAGATTAAATTCAAAACTGAAAATTCAAGCCCTATATTTTGAGATCATATGAAAATACTTGGATTTTTCATGGTAATGAACAGATATAAAGTTTTCTTCTTATATATTGTATGCATTTTCCACAATAAACATATTATAAATACATAAACATACAAACATTCTTTAAGGAGAAAGGCTTCTCAGCTAATTCAATCCCATCTTGTCAATACTATCTTTATGTATTCCTAAATGTTTTGCTTTATTTAGGATATTACATGGAGGTAGGCACCAATATATTATCTCTGTCATAAACAGCAGAAAAGAAATTTTTTTCTATTTTATAAGCTCCATAAATATTTAGAAGGCCTATATGTTATATATGCCTTAATATAAAAAATACATGGGTTGCCATACTCTATAGGATATATGATAAATATATTTACTTTCAATTATTTGAGGGATGACTGGCAAACCAGAAATTCAAACAAAAAATTTAATATATATTCACTATTTAAATACTCATTTTTGCTAATTTTTCATCCTATATATATTTAGCATTGGCCTCCTTTGACACTCACAAATTTAATCACATCTATTCCTAAGAAATATTGGGTTGTCAAAAAAGTCATGACATATTTTTTTATGTTTTATGTTGCAAAAATGTGTCATGACTTTTCTGACAGCCCAATAATTAGACAAAATTAACTTTTGTACCAGTTTGAAAAAAAGGCTGTATTTCCAGAAAGAAATGGACTACAGAGTCAAATAGTGAAGTCCACGATTTTCTAAACTCTCCTTGAATTATGTCTTTACAACACAATTTAAATATTTTTAGTGAAAATATATTTCCAGAAAATCTGCCATATACACCTGTATATGCACACAGTAGATAAATATACAGCAGACACAGAGATTTATGGATTATCTCCCAGTTTGAGTTATCCATATTTTTATTTACCCTTCCTCTATCTACAATGACTCCATGAGTTGATTATTCAATCTGTGATCCTTAAAAAAATTACTCAAAATACCTTCTTTAAATTAATGTGTCTTAGGGCTGAAATTAATTTCCTGCTGTAGCTACAAAAAAGAATATTTAAAATTTAAAAATATTCCTTGTTATTCTACTTCCAGCCTAAGGTGAAGTAGATGAAATTCTTCCTATTTTTCTCAGTAAGCACGGCAAAAAGGCCTGGACATTATATTTAAAAAAATGTAAGAAAGGGCCGGCCGAGTGGCTCAGTTGGTTAAGAGCTCGCTCAAGAGTGCGAGCTGAGCTCTGAGCAACAGCAGTTCGATGCCCAGCCCGAGCTGAGTTGCCGCTGAGCTGCCAACAGGTGGTAGGATGGCTCAGCTTAAAAAAAAAAACACAAAAACAAATTTAAGAAGATTCTAGTAGGTGGTGAAAAGGCAGACAGCCCTGGGACCTGGAGACCCAAGGAATGACACAAAGGTAAGTTCTGTGAGTTTTCTTTTAGTCTCATATATCCCAAACTGGGTAATGGGATCGCCAGCAACCAGGAAATGTCAATGGGCACCAAACAAAAACATCCCCAAGAAACACCATCCCTCTCTAGGCAAAGGACAATGAAATGGGCAGAACAAAAATCTTTTATGTAATAAATGCTCTATGACAGCCAAAAAATAGTGACCCCACCTCCAGCTGAGTGAGCTAAGGCCAAAGTGCTGAGCCCGCACGTCTATCCTGGCTACCCTAAGGTGGTAACAGAGAAAACTGTGTGGCATGGAGGTGTCTGTACAACTTGCATACCCTCCCACAGGTAAGGAGGCTTTCTCTCCCCATCCTTTTCGGTGTCAGAAGAAGCTGTGTGGAAACCATTCAGAGGTAACAAGGCCACCCAGCTCCATGTGTGCACTGCCTGCAAAACAAATGCTGACCACTATTTTCACTACTTTCACTTTTTGCCTTTTTTCTTTTTCTTTTTTTCTAAAGAAAGAGAAAAAACCCTCTTTGGATTTCTTTCGGTTAGCAAAAGCAGGTACTGATGTAGGTTTTTTCACAAAAGCGATGTGGCATAAGGCACAGTTCTGAAAGTAGAGGTTTCCTCTGTAAGCTAAACAGCATGCCTGCCTGTTGGCTATGAGACATGCTAGTACATTTTTCTATCACTTGCTTAGCCAAGGTGATTAAATACCCCATAAGCTAGTTGACTTTTTTATTCATGGGGTATAAAAGGGATAGAGGCCCTTCTTGATTCTGGTAAAATCATCTGAAAACAAAAAGATTTCTTTGGAAGTTCCGGTTCCTGTAAAAAAGGAAGATCTTTTCAAATTGAATATTAGTTTTAAAGATTCAAGTTGTTGCTTAAACTATCACCATTAATAGCAAGAGCAGTAAAACAATGATAATGTCACTTGGAATTTATACTGGTCTTCACTGTGAAAAGCTCACATGCAGTATGGTCAGGTCCTGGAGGGTTTCTCAGGTATGTTTTATTCCCATTAATAGATTGAGAAACGAAATTTACAAAGGCATCTGTCACACTACAGGGCCCAGAGAAAACACACAGTTCTGTCAGTTTTCAGTACTGTGCCTTCTAATAAGCACCATAATTCCAAGTATGGGTGGGGCTGGTAAGTGGGGCTGTCCGCAATGTAATTAGCCTTCAGTGAGCAGGGTGCATTATATTAGCTCATTCATTCATCCATTCAAGAATATTAATTGAGCCCACACTACATGCCATGTATCGCTCTAGGTACTAAAAAGGAAAGTTTCTAAGCTCATGGAGCTTACACTCTGGTGGGGAGATAGAAGGTACAAAAAATAAACAATTCAAAATAAAATACCAAGTAGAGATAAGTGCTATGAAAGGCCAAAAAAGGGGGCTACAGAACGCTGAGCGTGTACATGGCTATTCTTTTCTACGGCATGGTCAAGGAAAGCCCCCACAAGAGGTAGCATGTGAGCGGGGATCTGAAGGAAGCTAGGGTTCTCTGAGAGCTGTTGAAGTATAATTTTCAAAAAGTTAAAAATGTGACTCATAAAAACTGAACATATGCCAAAGATTTATTCTACTCTTTTATTAATAAACAAATCATTTATGTTAAGACTAAATGAATCAAATGAATGTGTGTGTGTGTGTGTGTGTGTGTGTGTGTGTGTAATTTACTTATTTTTTAAATAATGGATTGTTATACTAACAAAGAGTGCTACGTTAGAGACAAACTGGTAAATGTCCTACAGGGCAATAGACTACTCTTTGAAGTTATCTTTTCAAAGAAGCAGAAATTATTTCTGTCTCCTCTGGGAATAAAAATTAACTAACATGTACTATCAATATTTCTGAGACTTTTGATCAACAGTAAACCATGAGTCAAATAAAATACATTCTCCTAAGTAATTCTTGGTTTGCTCTATTAAACAATGCCCCCATAAGACATTGAAAGAACACACTGCTTAGCCTTTTCCTTATTTTCATGTTTCGCATAATTTTTACCAGAGCCAGGTATTTGGGGGAAGGGCATTTCAGGCAGAGAGACTGTGACTAAATCATAAACCATTTCCCTCCACCCACCACTCCAACAGCCAAGGAATGCCCTCCCCACCAGGCTCACACACTCACCTGGACCTTATAATAGCTGGGGTAAACTGGAAAAGATGGAGAAGCCGGAAGATTTACACTGAAAGGAGGATGAAAACTGAGGCTGAGAAATGCTTTGATTTACATTTTTAAAAACACTACTCTACTTGCTGAAATAAAGACTCATTAAGGAGAAGAAGAGTAGAAGCTAGAAGATTATTTAGGAAACTATTAATGCAATCTAGGCAACCAAACAAATATACAGTTGATCAGATGAAAAACTGCTATGGAGGAAAAAAAAGTATAATATGGGAAGGCTGGTAGGAGATGTCAGCATTGTCTAAAAAGTTCTCTCTGATAAGGTGATATCTGCATGGACACCTGAATGATATTTAAAAAAAAAACGTACAAGAGGGTAAAGAGGGTCAAATATACGGTGATGGAAGGAGAGCTGACTCTGGGTGGTGAACACACAATGTGATGGATAGGTGATGTATTATAGAATTGTACACTTGAAACCTATGTAACTTTACTAACCACTGTCACCCCAATAAATTTTAATTAAAAAAAAAAAAAGAGAGAGAAAATGTGCAGAAAATTAAGGGAACAGTGTTCCAGAGAGAGGGTTAAAGCAAAATGATTGAGGAGAAAGAGACAAGGAAAAGACAAGGAGAAGGGATAAAAGAATATAGGGCCTTGCAAACCATTTTAAGGACTTACTTGACTTAATAGTTTGGGTGAGATGAGAAGCCACTGAAGGTTTCGGAGCAAAGAAATGATATCATTAAATACTAAACAGATCAAGGTGGCTGCAATGTAGAGAATGGTCTGTAAGTGGGCAATGATAAAAATTTGTTAAGAGATAGCTTAGTATTCCAAGGGAGAAATAAGGATAAGTAGTTAGCAGTGACTTAAGGATAAGGACTTAAGGATAAACAGTCGAAGCCTGGATATTTTGAAGATAGAGCCAACAGATTTTCCTGGAGGAACAGACATGGAGTAAGTACAAAAAGGAAGAGATGTGGGTTTCAGCCTTAGCAATTGGAAAAATAGAGGTGCCATTGACTGCAATGGAGAAACCTATAGAAAAATACAAATGTATTAAGGAAATTTAAGGAGAAGAGGAAACACTGACTACAAGCAATTTATGAAAAAGGTTAAATATCTCAATTTGGGGTTTACAGGGTTCTAAACATTTCAAATATAATCACAAATAAGAAAAATTAAAATGCCCAATTTCCAAATTTCATCCATCAGAAACAGAATATTTTCACCAAACTGGTCTCAAACAACTAACCCTCACGGCTTCTCACAGATTCATACTTTTCAAAATGGCATTTGCCATTAATCCCATCCATATTGGTCAATATTTTACATATTTAAGTATTTGATCTCACATTCATAATGCATTTATTGAGCACTTTTTAAAATTATATTACATATTTCATTAAGAGGCCTACATATTAAATTTTAAATACACTAGGTTTACCTGAAGTTCTCTGTATCTATCTTGAAAAGAAATGGCGTCTTGTTCTTTTTCTTTAAGGAAATCTTTTTCCAAGATACTGTGCTTTTCCATTAACGATTCCACATCCTAAAAATCCAACCATAAATTATGTAATATTTAATGGCATAAAATATATAAAGTTTTTTCAATAAACATACCAAAAAACTTATTTGGTAAGAAAAGAATCCACAGGAAATACGGTTTAAAGTTCTGCAATGAACACAATCTATCTCTACATATACTTCCTATAAATTTGCTAAGGTCTTTTTATAGATCTATTTGTAGGAAAGAGAAATGAGAACATAAAGAACTTGCTAAAATAGCTGTATATCTAAGTATTCTTGTCAAATACCCCATGATGACTGACTTCCTGTCAGTACAAGACAATGTTACAAATCTTCTAAACTATATAAGAAATACAGTACTACCAGCTTTCAAGGAAAATAAAAGTAAACCAAAAGGAAAACATTAGAGAGAATGAAAAAAAAAATCTAGTAAAAAATGTCCACATCTTTAAAAGTACACATTTAAGACTAGAGATTTCCTAGCAACGACTTCTAAGTGATAAACTTCTATATAAACTGATATAAACCTACAGCCAAAGCAGGACAGTACCATCTTCACTGATGAGGTTTAATCAGAGATTGGGATTATTTCACATTTCCAGAATGTGCCACTCAAACATTTATATTTTTAGGAAAATGTAAATATACCTTTTTAATTCTCTGTTTTTCTTCTTCAGAAACTTTGAGTTTAATCTCCAGACTTGAAATTTTCTGCTGAAGCTGTATATTTGATACATTGGCTCCAGGATTCTCAGATTCATCCACATGAGCAATTGTTCCATTACTTTTCTCATCAGTTAAACCCAATGGAAAAAGTGAGATATCCAGATCAGTGTGTGTTGATTGCTGAATCTAAACCACATTAAAAAAAAAATATACAAGAGGGGAAAGTTTACACTGCACGAATAATGAAAACATCCAAAGGGCACCAGAAACCACATTTGGAAATTAAGTTGTAGCAACGGTTCCGAAATTATTTCACCCTTTAAGTAAAATCAACAGAAGACCTCAAACTGTTACAACAACCTGATCTTTGCAATAAGACACAATATTCTTCTAAACTTTTGATTTTAAAGCATTTATTATTTTGCTAGCAAACCACTAAACCTTAAAACTTTGTCTTATGCTTGAAAGTGTATAATTAAGTACAGACACATCTGATACTCACCAGTTCTTGAATTTACACACACACAGAATTTGCTTATATTTTGAACTGTAAATCAGAATTTGCAATTTATAAATAACCTCTAGTTGATCATTACTCTCTAGTAAAGATAACAGGTGACTCAAGATTGTATACACTACTTTGAAAATCTGAACTCCAGCATCTAGCAAAATGCCTGGATGAATAAACATTTGAAAGAATAAACTGCTATCTTTTTGGTTCTTACTCTAAAATTGAAATAAACACTCTGATACCCAAAAACACAAAATAAGTTTCCTTGAAAAGAGAAATAATTATTCTTTTTTTATAATTAGTTTATCTTTGGAAGGTCAAAATTTGAAATGCAAACCTAAGTCAATTTTAATAAATGAGATACTCAAACCTTATTTTGGTACGTAAGGTTACTTAAATACCTTGCAATTGTGCCACAAAATAAATATATTATTCAATTTTTTGAATTCTATCTATTAGCCTCAAAGTTAAAATATCTACAGAAATATTTCTTTCAGAAAGTTAAAAAAAGAAATCAGAAGAACTAAATCAGTATGCAATTTTTTAAGCATGCAAATCTCCTTTAAAAATAAACTTGTCTTTACCTGTGCTTTAGGAACAGTTTGATTGACAATGCTGTTGTCTGCATGTGTAATCTCTGGGGATGAAATGATGGGCTCAGAAGAGAGGCAGCCAACGGAAGGAGAAGAGTGGTCATGGTCCAGTACAATCGCTGGAGAAGCTGGAGAAAGACGAACTCCAGACACTAAAGGACAACAAACACACAAACAAATTATTAAAGATAAAATAAATAACAGGTTGAAGGGAAGAAAGAGGGTAGAGGGAGAGAAAGGGAAAAGGGCAAGGGAAATAAAAGCAAAAACACTGAAAATGAGGATTCTATGACTATTTCTCAAGGACCATTACCTGAAATCGAAAACTAGTGTTTCTAAATTTAACATGACATTTCCACATGAGACCCAGGCACACAAAATAACAGAATAATGTCTTAGTATTTACATACTAACACATTACCATAGAAGTGCATTTGCAACTCAGGGAAAGTATTCAAACATATTAGTTATCTATAAAGTTAGTTAAGAAACAGCTCTAGCATGCCTACTAGTGCCAGGTACAGACACTAGGCCTGAGAAGGCAGTAGGCAAGACAAGCGTCCATGTCCTCGGTGACCTAATGACCCAGCAGGTAAGTCAAATCCATTATTAATTACAATAAAGTGAGTTAAGGGGAAGAACAATTACTTTAACTAATACAGGTGTCTCTGTGTTAACTTCTTTTTCAACAAGAGATTTTTCATGTTCAAGTCAATTTCAGTTCACTGAATTGTTTCTATAGAAAAATAATGTTGAAATAGAATTCTATAATTAGTGTCACAACAAAACATTATTAGGTTGTGAGCAGGGTTCAAATACAAAGGTCATGAAAGGAAAGTCAACTGCCAAGTATGAAATAAGACAAAAAATATTGATCAGGGCAAAATAAACAGATTATATTTATATTACTTGATTTCCAAATGTTCTTTCAAAAAATTCAAATACATTTATTTGTATTATGTGTTTTAAAGTTTAAGAGTACATTAGTTTTAGCATTAATCCATGTATACGTTTTGACTTTCTAAATTATAGAGACCTTTATTCCACATTGGCATCAGTGGCTACGTCAGCGAAGTTCTACAAAAATTCTGGAAGGCAACTCACAATGGAAATTGAATTTTTGCCTGAAGAAAGACATTTATATGGTCAATAGGTATTAAAACTAAAGAATATATCAATCTCTGATTGGCAGCCTATGGGATCATTTAATTATTTTATGTAAACTTTTACTTCATGGCAGTATTGTGTTTTTAAAATACTATGTGCCATAACGGATAAGGTATTCTGGCTTCTCCCATAAGCATTTCACTATTTTACCTAAATACAGAAAACTGAAATTTCAACTCATGTTCATACTTGATATATCTTTTTCAGAAATTACTTTTTTCTAACATTCACTATTCCACATGGTAACAAATTTCACTAAAAATGTCAAAATATTCTAATTTCTAATTATAAATTATAACTTGTTAACAAAAATATTATCAATCAATTTTAAAGGTATGAAAATTAGTACTATCTTATAGTAAGAAGGAGTACAGCCCTGTTACTAAGAGGGGCTCTGGAACAATATTGCCATACCAGGTAAGAACAACTGTCAGGTTTACTTAACTTCCCTCAATTTCCTCATCTGTAAAATTGGCATACAGTTATCAATGAGGTTTAAATTAATCAAAATATGTAAAGTTTTTAGCACTGTGCTAATGTTATTTTTAAATTATTTCAAAGGTTAAAATCTGAGGGACAAATATGTTTATTTCTGATCATAAAAGATATGTGTGATATGATCCTGAGTTCAAGAAACTCTTAAAAATATAATTTTGATCTAACACCAGAACATTTTAACATCTTTTTATGTCTTCCTATTTACAGCCAAAATCTAAGACATCATAACGACTCTAGCTAAATTTTCAATCTGTAAAATTAAATGTTGAAGTATATCTTATTAGAGAAAGAAAAAAGGAGAGTGGATAGTATAAAGGAAGGGAGGGAGAGAGGGAGAAAGTACGGATAAGAAATAAATAAGGGGAAGGGGAAGGGAGAGGCTGAGGGAGGAAAATAAAAAGAGGGCCAGGAAGTCACTCTCAACTTCACACTTTGTACCAGCTTCCACCACCTGTCACACTCTCCCTTCATATCCCAATGTCTTCTCTCCAAACGAGTCCTGTCTCAATGTTCTTCTTATCCAACCCTCATCACTCCAATGGAGCTAACAATTAAGGTATTAATTTTCCTATCACTGACTATTAAATGAACACTTCTTGTTTTATCTTTCTTTAGCTCTCCACAGTATGTAATATTAATGACCCTCTCTTTATCCTGAAATGTTTCCCTTGGCACCTGTGAATCACTATATCTTAGATTACCTCCTAATAGTTTGACTACTTTTTTTCTTTTCAGGCTCTTTCTCCATTCAGTCTTAAGATTCATTGTTTCCTAAATGCTCTGATCTTCGTAATATCTACATTATTCTTACTATTTTCAAAACACGTTATTTAAATTGTCACCTATAAGCTAGTGACACCTAAATTCACATGTCTAGCACTGACCACTGTGCAGACCTCCCAGACGCATATTGTCACCTAACTACCAGACAGTTCCAAGTAACTATCTAGCAGATGCATCACTTTTACCCATTATCTTATATGAACCTACTTTGCTTCATGTTTTCCATTTTAGTTAATAGCATCTCAAGGAACTATTTGCCCACACCAGAAATGACAAGATTCAGGGCCACCTTCCTTCCAGTCACACTGTGCTACTAACAGTTTCCTGATTATGCCATATTGTTCAACACCTCTGTGACCTCACAATATTATTGCCTCAGTAAAAGTCATAGCTATGGAGTCAGAAATGGGTGTAAATTTCAACAATAACAACTGTTATGCAGCCTTGGGCAACTTACACAAACCCCCTCTAAACCACAGCTCTCCTCTTCTGAAAATGGGGAAATAATATGTGCCTCTAAATGATGTTTTATATGGAACCAAAGAAATCTAACAAATATTTAGGACAGTGGTTTCCCCTGGGGGGAAACACAGGGCAAGGACAGAAGAAGAAAACTAGAATTGGTAATATTCTATATCTTAAGTTAAATGGTAGATTCATGAGGGTAATTTTTAAATATAATAAAGAGAAAAATAATTACACATGCTTAAAAATATAATCTGAAGACTTCTCATTTCAATGCCCTTCCTTGTTGAATTACTCAACACCCATGAGCTACATTATCCCACAGATCAAGACTCACTTTGGATAAATAAGATAAGAAAATCTACACTAAAGACTAATAGGGACCAATAAGTTTATTCAAAGAAATAATGCTTTTGTGAAAAAAATGTCAAGAATTCTCAATAGACAAATAAACACAAATTTGGAATGGCAAACCTTTCTGACATCCTGCTAATCACATCAATATTTAGTCCAGACATAAGGAAAGTTGAACCTAAAATGATTATAATTTATATGTGCTTTCAACTTATGAGATATTAGCAGGATTTTAAGAAACTTTTTTAACTTGACAATGTAAATGTTCACTGAATACGAGTACTGTATATCATAATCCACATCCTATTTTTAAAATAAAATGAGAGGCAAATGAGTTGTGCTGTGAAAGAAAAGGGAGCGTATAATAAATACAGAGGGTGCCAAAAACATGTCTACACATTTAAGAAAGGAAAAAAACTGTATTAAAATTGTAATAATATATACTGATAACAAAAGATGAATACAAGTCATGTTACAAATTTTTTTGGCACACCTAGTATATTACCCTCTAACTGGAAATTAGTATTTTTGTTTTGTTGTTTGTTTTTTTTTTTTGGTTAACCTCTTAGTTTTTCGCTATGGTAGAATAAATACATCTTCACTGAATTTTAGAGGACTATTCAATAGCTAGCCCTAAAAAAAAAACCCGTGTTGGTCAATACTGTCCACATCTGTAGATCCAAAATATTATTAATAGTTTTATGGCATACATGTTTTATATACATTTACATAACAAATGGGAATTTTGAAACTTAATAAAAAATTACAAAATGCAATATGCAAACTTTAATTATTTTCTCATCTAGCCAAGAAGATGTAATTTTTAAAGTTTCAAACTGCTACAGTATTCTTGGGTCTATCAAAAGTTGACTGATGTCAGTCTTCATGCCCAAAATCTTTAAATTCAGACCAAGTATACCCAACAGCACCAAACTCAGCCAAAATTTTTTCAAGAAGTAGAAATTTACAAAATGTGTTTATCTGGATATTTTGTTTGTTTGCTTGATTTAAGTCTTAAGAGTGCAGAGACAATTCGCTTCATTTCAAATGTAAAATATTTGCTTTCCTAAGTTTTAGAGGAGACAAGTTCAGCATACACTCTCTTACAGCTATAAAGCTAATCAAAAGTGCAACTATTGGCAGTTCTTCATCTTTAACTTTGTAATGGTAATTGGCAACTTCATTGGATATATCATTTTCACTAATGGATCTCTTCTAAAACACACAAAAAAAGCCCAGTATGTCAGAACACTACAGAAGCAAAGGAAACCAAGTTTCCAAAGAGTATGCAATTTTTTCCCCCAGGAATTCTGCCTGTGGTCAACTCTGTTTTGTTTCCATAAGCATAACTCTTGTAAATCTAAATAAGAACAGGTGTAAACACCCATGCATTTTTTACTATCCCCAAAGAAATCTGCTTATCTCTGTTAACAGTTAAATAATTCAAGAGAACACCAATAAAATGACAATGATTTTTACAACTTTTCACTTAGAAAATATTTTTAGTCTTTAGTTTTCTTTCTTTCTGTCTTACCCAATGCAGGTTCCCCTTTTTCACCATTCTTTCATCTCACAGGTATATCAGAGGCTGATGATTTCACAAATTGTCATCTCACTCAAATTCTATGATATATGGATTTATTTTCAGGTCTAAGTTGGAGTCCACTTTTTCCTGTTTGATGCTCACTGGTGAGGGTTTTCAAAATCGCTTATGTAGTAAAATCACTCACGTATGGAAAATAAAGAATATACAAGAATGAAGATCCAGGTATTTAACTATGAAAGTTTGTTAGTAAATATAAAACAAGTGGACAAATTTTTTTAATTGACACTAAACAGGTTAAAAGTGAATGTGTAGAAAAGTATGAATTCTATTCAAGGAGGGTTCCCTGCAGGAAAGAACCCTTGATTTGTAATTTAATGGATAATATAATTTAATGGATTTCAAGATACATCTAGAATATTTAGGTTAGAGATTAAGGAGAAACATGTAATAGCTTAGAAAATAATAATAGGCAGGAACACAAGAAACAGGAATGCTCACTTCCTTATAAAAGAGGGATTACATAACTGATAAAATTTCTACCATTTTAGTTATCTTTATTCTCCAGAGTATTGTACAAATAAAAGCTCCACTTGTAGTTGTTTCTTTGAAGAATAAGAGTGTGTTTGTAAGAACTGTATAGGCAACACCATATACCATAAATTGTTATGAGCAACTTTTAGAATTATGCAAATGACTAAAAAAAACTATGTTTTAATTTCTAAATGAGACATGCAGAGGTAGAGTCCTCATAATCTATTGCTAGCATGGCCAACACAAAATATATTAATATAACTTTTGGAACAGGGAAATAAAAAAAATAAGCTATTTATATCAACACTGCTTCTTCAATATCATAGCAAGAAGAAAACCTCACAGCATCTCAAAAATAAAGAAAAATGAAAAGAAACAAACTAATAAAATCCAGAGAGTATTGTCAAATAAGTCTAGTAACTTTGAAGAATACAGAAAAAATATTTTAAACCATAAATATAGTTAAGCCAAGCTACTATCTTAAATCTGAGATTCTTTTTTCTTTTAAGTCTTGCTTACATAACATGACCAAACACAGGTAAATTCTAAGCAATTTCCCAAAAGGCAGAAAAAAAGAAACTTAAGATGAATACATGGTAAAGCCGTTTTTGTCTCTTAAGTCTACGGAAACTGGATCCTTAAGAGTTTCTTTTAGACACCAAAATCAAAGGCAACAAAAGCAAAAATGAACAAGTGGAACTTCATCAAATTAAAAAGCTTCTGCAAAGCAAAGGAAGGCAACCTATTCACTGGGAGAAAATATTTACAAATCATATATCAGATAAGAATTTAATATCTAAAATACATAAAGAACTCATACAAATCAATAGCAAAAAAAAAAAATCCAATGAAAAACTAGGCAGAGAATCTGAAGACATTTTTCCAAAAAAGACACAGATGACCAGCAGGTACATGACAAGGTGCCTGCCCATCACCGCTAATTTTCAGGGAAATGCAAAACAGAACCACAAGGAGATACCACCTCACACCTGTTAGAATGGTTATTATCAAAAAGACAAGAAATACAAAGTGTTGGTGAGGATATAGAGAAAAAGGAACCCTTTTAACTGTTGATGGGAATGTAAATTGGTGCAGCCAATACAGAAAACAGTTTGAAGTTTCCTCAAAAACTTTTAAATAAAACTACCATATCATGTATCAATTCTACTTCTGGATATATCTATCCAAAACCAAAAACACGAACTCAAAAAGATGCATGAACCCCCATGATCACTACAGAATTATTTACAATAGCCAAAATATGGAAACAATCTAGATGTACATTCATGGATGAGTGGATACAGAAAATGTTACTTATATGTAATGAAATATTCTTCAGCCATAAAAAAGAAAATCTTGCCATGTATAGCAACATGGATGAATCTTGAGGGCATTCTAGTAAGTGAAATAAGTCAGACAGAGAAAGATAAATACCATAAGATGCTATAAGTGGAATCAAAAAAACAAACGAACAAAAATCTAGCTCACAGATACAGACAGCAGATTGGTGGTTGCCAGAGGTAGAAGGTAAGGTACAGATGAAATGGGTGCATGGGGTAAAAAGGTACAAATGGCCAGTTATAAAATAAATAAGTCATGGGGATATAATGATACTGTATTTCACATTTGAAAATTGCTAAGAGAGTAAATTTTTAATGTTGTCATCACAAGAAAAAAAAGAAAACAATTGTAACTATGTGTGGTGAAGGATGTTAACTAGACTAATCGTGGTGATTATTTTGCAATATTTACAAATATAAGATAATTATGTTGTACACCTGAAACTACAATAATGTTACATGTTAATTATATCTCAGTTTAAAAGGAAAAAGTTTCTTTAAAAACTCATTACAACATGATGAGACACTTGCAGGGAAAAAGTGCTTGTGCTCTTCTGGGAACCCCTTTATCTACTCACTTCAAAATATGATTGTAGCGTACGGGCACTACATTCAAGACACTATGCAATGAAATGAAATGAAATGAAAGATACAACAAAATCCTTTACACTGGAAAATGTGCCCTATATTATATTAGTATTGAAAACATAAATAAATACATAAATCCTTATCTAAAGTACTTAGTAGTTAGAGATCATGAAATGACTTGCAATGTTTTATAAAGTTTATATCACTGTTGGATCATCCCAAATACCAAATGATTAAAATAAAATACTAGTGTGTTGCATATAATAGGCATTTTAATAAACCAATTTACTCTTGAAAATTCATTTAGACATTTCTTGGAAATATTTTAAAAATTGAATATTTAAAATATAAGAAGATAATTTTTCCCCAAAAAAAGGGTGACATTTGACTCTCATAGAGATATGAACTGAACACATGTAAAATATTTTATTCTATTTATACAATGAGGAAACCAGACAAATGCTATAACCAGTTCAAAGGAAAAGTCAAAATAGCACTAATTTATGAGAAGTAAAGCAACGCTGAAACAAATTGCAAATGAAAGTGAAATACTTTTCCAAAGGGGAGAAAGAAGTTAATCAAAAGTCTACTAGACATCACAGACTTTATATGTCTATCAGTTACTACAACATATAAAGAGCTATAAAAAATAGCTTGAAGACAATGAACAAAGCCAGAATCAGATAACCATGAAACGTGTGCTAAATGTAGACAATGCATAGCTTTCATTTAAAAAATATTTTTCTACTTGATCAAAAAGAATATTTCAAATTTCTGTTAAGCTCAGCGAAATGAAAAAAGGAGAAAGAAACGTCATTGACTGAGTATATACTCTGCACCAGGTATTGTGCAAAATATTTTGTTGTGTGTCAACTGATTTGATCCTTATAATAACAACGTTTTATAAATGAAGAACCTAAGATTTTAGGTTTAACTCTTACGTCCATGATCTCACAGTTAGAAGACTGTCAAGTCATGATCAGAATTCATATATGTCTGACTGCAAAGCTTCTCTACCCCACAATGACTAAAAATGCAAGTTAAAAGTCATGTAGGGTTTTGGGGTGTGTGTATGTGTTTTCTAGTATGTAAGCAATGAAAAATACAAGACAGGGCAACAAAACATAGACCACTTAATAGGAAAAGCATAAAGTAAAAAAAAAAAAAGATGAAAACTTAAGAATTTAATAAAACTATCTTAATTAAGTGTATATTTAAATGATACCAACAACAAAAGTTTCCTTTGTTATTAAAAGCCTAAAATGAAAGAAAAACATGCCTAGCTAGGATATATACAGTAATTTAACAATGTCAATTAAAAGAATAAAGTAAAACCAACAATTCTCAAATAAACTTAATTATATCCTCCTGCCAATGGAAAACAAAACTAATAAAGTAAACCAAAACTGAAGTCCACTTCTGTCCTTCCAATTAATCCAATAGCAAAGGAAATTTAGTCTAGTATGTGAATATTTGCAAAATATAAGTCACAATTATTTTTTCTTTCCTCTCTTTCTTAAAACCTTCAATATAAAGTTTTCCACAATTTCTACCCTCTTTAGGCTATGAAGATTATTTTCTATTCTCTCTTTCTTCTATGTATAGTATTCTTTCTTCATTGCAGATTTCCTCTTATTCTACTATTCTTACTATTTTCTTTCTATATTCCCATCCCAATCTTTCAATATTAATACTTTGGATTTAAGTACTGCTTCTTGAAGTTCAAAAAATTTATTTTCCTGTTATCTAAATCATAAAATAGAAATATCAATAAAAAAAGTTTTATAGCAACATACTGACAGGTATCCGTATATTATAACGTAACTCCCATTTGCCAGAAGCTGACTCAGCCTTACACAAGAGTATCATTGTGTACAAACAGTACTTTTCACCTTACAGCCTTAAGGATATTTTGCCCACATTTATGTCTCACTCATCTATACTATTAAAATCCAGGGCTATATTTAAGTATTCCCATCAAAGTTAAGCAGCATCAACATGACTATGTATATAATACATCTATGTGGCTTTTATAAGCCTTATAATCATTAACAGTTTTCAACAGCAACGGATCAGCCTATTTTTATCAATGATGAAACTATTATTCTTAAAAGAACTTAGCAAACCAACATATTCTAGAACCAGTTATCTAAAGCCATATACCATCAACCCAAAGTGGGGACTCAAAAGCAAAATCGAAGTGCACTACATATCACAGAATGTTTACCTCTCCTGGATGTCATTATATCCTCTTTTTTAACAATTTAAAAGCAGCTGGTAGACAACTAACTCCTAGAATTACCTCCAAGAAATTCTATATGCCCAAATCCAAAAGAAGTATGTAGTTTAAATAAAATTCTATTACCATTTTATTCATTAAAAGTAAGGAATCATGTGGCTGAAATAAATTGAAAAAGGTTTACAACTTACAGTCCACGAAGTAAAAATGAAGGGAGATAAGCCTTCATCTAAGGAATGTTTGTCACAAAACAGTGCAATAAAATGCCAAAGTTATACTTCTTGAAAGCATAAAAGACAAAAACAAACAAACAAACAGAAATAAAATATGTAATAAGTAAATACCAATGCAGAAAAACCTGTACTTTTAAAAAAAACTCATGAATGGGTATAAAGCCTTATAAACCATTCATTTAAGGGAAATATCAATCTGAGGTCTAAAATATTCAGTTATTTAACTCACCAAAAAAAGTGACAGTTAACTGCAATATGATCCTATATCTACAATGAACAAAGAATAGAACACAACTGACTTACATTGCCTTGATGAAAACTTATTTTATTGTGAATAAAGTTATAACTTAGGGGAAAAAAAAACTTTGAGATCAGAGGTGCATCAATACCTCAAATATATATGTACTTCCATATCTTATAAGTGAATATGATGCCACTTGCAGTCTACGGTAGTTTTAAAAAGTCTAAGCGTCTAGGTGGAAATAAAAGACCTTCTGTGGGCATTGCAGAGTCCACATCTAACTCCTCCTTCCTGCACCTAACCTTTTCCACCAGCAGACTTCCGATCTTAGGTATTGGCAACTCCATCCTTCCACTCATGTATTCAAAATACTGGAATCATCCTTGATTCTTTGTAATCGAAACAGCATATAGAAGAAATTTTACACTTTATGGTTAATGAGGTCTAAAAAATTCAAATGTCTTCCCTTACCTTATCTTACTAAAGAGTTCTAGACTAAGACTACAATGGAACCTTTCCTGATTGCTACTAGCAGTTCTTCCCACCCTCTGTCCATAATATAATTATCACTTGGGAGAATATTCCATGGAATTTTTCAAGTTCATGAAAACAGTTCTATTTCAGAGGTTAAAAATCTTCTTTCTTTTGAAGCTATTTTATAGGAGGAGATAGTTGATATATACTATTTCCCAGAGAGAAGTACAAAGATATGAGATAGAAACAAAGTATACAAGCAATGTCAAAAGCTTCTCTTTCACAAGCAAGTCCTTGTAACACACTAAAGGGGTTAGTCTCTGCCATACAAGTCATGGGCAAGTAAACAAGGTCTTCACAGATGAGGGCAAGGCCCACCTTGGCTTAGAAGCCTGCCGTATGTTCCACAAGAGTCAGTATCTCTTGAAACAACCTTATCGACAAAGCTAGCTGAGTCTCAAAACACATTCAGTTACAAGATTGAACACACTGAGGAAAGTCCAAAACGATGTCTTGCAAACAGGTATATACAGCTCATTCACGGAGTTCCTAGACAAGACAGAATTTATTTATCAGGGTCAGTTTTTATCCATGAGTACTGTTGTGTGGTAACACTCTACCTCATCATGTTTCCAGAAGACAGCCATAAAGTCAACCCAATATCAAATAACCCAACATATCCTTTGGAGAACATGTCCTTCTCCAAAGGACATATTGATTTTGAATGTCCAACAGACATCCAAATGGAAAGAGTGGGAAATCTGTAGATTATAAAAATCTACAGAGGCTAGAGACTTAAATCTACTAACAATAGTAATCCCATAAAGAAACAAATAATTGAAACAATAACATGCAGCTTAACTACTTCTAAAAAAGAGATTATCAAAACGTGTCTCTAAAGAGTCCCCACCCTATACACCACAACAAAAAGAGTTTGTTTTACTGTAGAGAGACATCAACAAAGAGTAATTTTCATGAAACAAAAATGCGGCATATAAATACATTTTAAATTTATAATCTAAAGCTAAAGGTGACAATAAAATGAAGATGATATTCTGTAACTTCAAGTTTTACAGTTATAAGAACTCAGAATAATTTAATAGATTAGTAAAATTATCAATAATTCTACACCTTCCTTTCTTTTACATATTTCAGTTTCCATGGTGAATAACATGATTACCCACAGTACTCCTAAATTCATATTAGATTTAATGTGAAATCTAAAAACCTGTTTTGTACTGATAGAATGATAGAAATCATTAAAGGTAAGAAAAAAATTACCAGCCTAATGGTAGTGTACAAGGCTTTATTTCATTCATTGTAAATATTCAGAATAAAGTTATTTTTCACTGATTTAGTTATCTCTTACTTGGGCTATATATACATTTTGACTTGTAAATCATGATATTATTACTTAGAAGGTTCCTATTATTTCTTAAAATATATCTTTCAATTAAAAGGTTTACAACTCCTTTCTATCCATCCATCCATACATATCTAGCATAAAGCTAGATTTTGTTGGTTTATCAAATCTGACAATCCGTGTCTATGATTTGGAATACTTAGTCCATTTATATTTTAGTGTAACTACCGTTGTACATATATGGTTCTTTTTTCCACCATCTTAGTTTTGGCTTTCCATTGATACTGCCATTTTATGTTTTTCTTTTTTGTTTTTTACCTTTTTTGAATTGGCTTTGTTTCCTTTTTCCTATGCTCTGTCAGTTTGGAAGTTACATACTCTGTTTCTCTTCTTTAGGTGGGTTTCCTGGAAATTTTAACAAACATTCCTAACTTATTAAAGCCTGAAGCAAACCAGTATTTTATCTTCCTCTCGAAAAATACAATGACTATGGAATATGCAAACTTGAATAATTACCTCTCTGGTTATTATGCTATTGTTGTCCAATATTTTTTTACACATATATTCCCAGACTTTGCATGTATATTTATATAATTAAATACATATTATTACGACAAGGCATTATTACTAGTATCAGTTTTTTTGGTTTGTTTGTTTTTATTAGTTTCAGGTGTACAACACAATGCAATAGTTATACTCTTTACCCCCAAAAGTGAAAATCCCCCTCCCCAGTTCACCACCCCACTCCTCCCCCCCGATATCATACATATCCATCACAACTCCCCTGACTCCCTTCCACATTATACTCCACATCCCGTGATCATCCACATATTCAGTTGCAGTTGGCATACAATACTATACAACATCAGCTTCAGGTGTACAGTGCGGTGATCAAGCCTCTACTCCATCCATGAAGTGGTCTCCCTAACAAGACATGTGACTATCTGACACGCCACAAAATTTTTACAACATTATTATATTCCCCGAACTGTGTTTCATATCCCTGTGGCAATACTGTAGTTGTCTATTTATGCTGTCTAATCCCTTCCCCTTCCCCCCAATCCCCACCCCCCTCCCAACTAGCAACCCTCAGTTTTTCCTCTACATCTACGAGTCTGTTTACTTTGATTGTTCACTCAGCTCTTCAGACTCCACATATAAGTGAGATCACATGGTACCTGTCCTTCTCCGATTGACTTATTTCTCGCAACATAATAGTCTCTTCACAACATTATCAATTACATTCCCAGAACTGCCCCCATATCCCTGCAGCAACACTGTAGTCCCACATACACTGTCCAAAATCTTCCCCCTCTCCCTCTTCCCCACTCCCTCCCAGTCAGCAACCATCAGTTTTTCCTTTATATCTGCTTGATACGACTTCAATCTTCTTAAATTGTCTCTCTGGGTTAGCTTGTTTTCCCCTTTCTTTTGTTTAAAAAAGCCCTTTTAACATTTCTTGCAATGCTGGCTTGGTGGTAATGAATTCCTTAAGCTTCTTCTTTTTTGAGAAGCTCTTTATTTCTCCTTCAATTTTAAGTGATAGCTGTGCTGGGTAGAGCAAGTTTGGTTGTAGGTCTTTATTTTGTGTCACTTTGAATATCTCCTGCCATTCCCTTCTCGCCTGCAGAGTTTCTGTAGACAAGTCAGCTGTTAGTCTAACAGGAGTTCCTTTGTATGTAACCTGCTGTCTTTCTCTTGCAGCCTCTAGGATTCTGTCTCTGTCTTTAAACTTTGCCATTTTAACCATGATGTGTCTTGGTGTGGACCTGTTTGGGTTCAGCTTGTTTGGAACCCTCTGCACTTCCTGGACATGTATGTTGATTTCCTTCATCAGGGTAGGGAAGTTTTCAGTCATTATTCTTTCAAATACATTTTTGATCCCTTGCTTCTTCTGTTCTCCTTCTGGTATTCCTATGAGTCTGAGGTGGTTGCGCATCACCTCGTCCCATAGGGCTCTTAAACTATTTTCATTGTCTTTTATTCTTTGGTCTTTTTGCTGTGCCAACTGGGTGAGTTCTGCTATTTTATCTTCCAAATCGCTGATCAGCTCCTCTGCTTCATCTACTCTACTGGTGATTCCTTCGAGTCTACTGGTGTTCTTCATTTCAGTTTTTGTATTCTTTAGTTCTAACAGGTTGTTTTTTATGGTTTCCCTATTTCCCTATCCTTTTTTATGTCCTCGCTAAGTTCCTTAAACATTCTTATCATCAGTGTTCTAAACTCTGTCTCTGAAAGGTTGGATCCCTCTGTTTCTGATCTTTTACTTGTGACATGTTTCTTTGTTTCCCCATTCTGGCTGTCGCTCTGGGACTGCTTTAATGTATTAGATAGATCAGCAGGAGAGCACTGGCTGGATCACGCACGCACACAGCTCACGGCTCAACACTCCCAGGAAAACTCCCAGTCTCAGCCTGTCCCAATCAGCTGCTCGCAGATCAGGCCGAGTAGCCCGACAACCAATCACCAGCCTGGCAACTCTGCAAGCGGAGTGCAGAGAGCGGGGAGCCGAGGCGGCTTGCGCGCACTCCTGCGTCTCAGTGAGCAGCCTGTTGGAGCCGGATCACTCCCACTAGGCGTTTCCCTGGCAACACAGCACAAGCCGAGCAGAGGGTGGGGATCCGAGGCGGCTGGCGCACTCCCGGGTCTCAGTGAGCAGCCTGTTGGAGCTGGAGGGCACCCACTCTGTGTTTCCCTGGCAACGCAGTATAAGCCTGGCAGACGGTGGGGATCCAAGGCCACAGGCGCACGCCTGTACTTCTGCGCCAATTCCACCAGACCAATGGGGTCTCGGACCTGATTCTTCGTGGGAGGGCCCAAGCCCGACAAAATGGCACCCTCCCTACACCACTCGCGTGCAGGCTCCACACCACGGGAACAACAGTTCAAAAACCTCCAGGCTTTGCACCAAAGGTGCCCAGTCCAGTCCGTCCCCGCAGGCTCCTGGGCCCGGCTCACACAGCCACTCCCTTCACCAGGAACCAGGTAAGTGCTCACCGGCGAGCAAGCCCGGGCACCAGCCCCACTGATTCTCCAGCCGCTCTTAGCCTCACCGAGCTGAGCAAAGAGAGTCCTCACCAATTTACTGCCAGCTATCTTAGAACTCTTCTTCCCGGCAAAGGAGCTCTGGGCTGGTGAGCTTGGAGTGCGGCCCGAGGGTCTCTCCCCCAACCAGACAAGCTTCCCACGGCTGGGGCTTCCCTCACGGGGCTCGCCCTCTCTCATCTCTGCCCGCCCTACCAGACCCGATGCGGCTTCCTCTTTAAGTTCTTCGTTTAGTGGTTCTGTTCCTCCGGTGTTCCGGGGACCTCCAGGGTTGAATGCTGTATAATTTGCTTGTAATTTTGGTGTGATCCTGGGAGGCAGTTAGCACAGCGTCTGTCTATTGCGCCATTTTACCGAAGTCCTAGTATCAGTTTTTTATAAAATGTATATTGGATTTATCCACATATCTATCATTTTTTCTTTATTTCTTCTTGCAACTTAGACTTTCCATCACAAATCATTTTCCTTCTGCTTCAAGTTCATCTTTGAGAATTATCCAGAGAGAGATGGTTATTGAAGGCAAACTCAGTATGTTTGTTTGAAAATGCTTGTCCTTGTTCTTTTATTTTTCAATTACAGTTAATATTCAATATTATATTGGTTTCAGGTATACAGAACAGTGGTTAGACATTAATATAACTTATGAAGTGATCACCCTAATAAGTCTAGTACTCACCTGTCATCATACATAGTTATTACAATACTACTATGTTCCATATGCTGTACTTTACATCCCCATGACTATTTTATAAGTGCCAATTTGTACTTCTTAATCCCTTCACCTTTGGTAGATGATAAGATAAAAAGACATATATAAAATGGGATATTATCTGGCCATAAAAAAGAATGAAATCTTGCCATCTGTGACACGAATGGATCTAGAAGGTATTACGCTAACTGAAATAAGTCAGACAGAGAAAGACAACTACCATACAATTTCACTCTTATATGGAATCTAAAAAACAAAATTAACAAATAAACAAAACATAAATAAACTCATAGATACAGAGAACAAACTGACTGTTGCCAGAAGAGAGGGGGTCAGGAGGTTGGGTTTAAATAATCTTGTCCTTGTTTGACAGTTTCACCTACATTGTTCTAGATCGATAGTCATTCTTTTCCTCTACATAATGAGATTATTACTCCTCTGTCTTCTGATTTTCATAATTACTGCTGAGCAGTTAGCTGGTTCCATTTACTGCTTCTCTGTTAAAGGTAATCATTTTTTTTTTTTTTTTGCCTTTCTGGCTACCTTTATGATTTACTCTTTGCAACTGGTGTTCTGTACTTTCATTCTGATGTAACAGGTATAAATATCTTTTTATTTATGTTGCTTAGAATGTGTTGGGCTTTTTGAATATATGGGTTGAATCTGTGGATCCAAGAAGTTCAATAATGTACAGAAAATCAAGTATGGAAAATTCTATCACTTCTGAAAAATTTTATTATCTATACAGGTCCAGCACAGCAGTGTTTCTCAAACTTTCATGTGCATAAGCATCACCTGGAGATCTTGCTGAAATGCAGATTCTACTATGGCAGATCAGGAAGAAAGCCTGAGATTCTGTGTTTTTTAACAAGCTCCCAGGGGATGGCAATGTCAGTCATTCTCAGACAGCATTTTGCTACAGAGCAAGTCTCATCAAATTACAAAGAATTTGTATTGAACTACTTTCTCTAGCCATAAAGCAATCAAGTTAGAAAATAATAAAAATAACTTAAAACATGCTTAGAAATTAAGAAATATTTTTAAAATAACTCAGGGAAAAATTCATATTGAATATTAGAAAATATTTATGACCAATTTTTTTTAAAAATCAAAACTGGCAGGATGAAGTTAAAATAATAATCTGAAGGTAAATCATATCCCTAAATGCTTATATTTTTAAAAAAGGTTAAAGTTAATGAGATACACACCGAATTTTTTTTAAGTTAGGAAAAATACTGGAATAAATCCAACAAAATTGAGCAAACAACAATCAACGAAAATAAATTAATAAATCAGAAAGCAAACATAAAGTTAAGTAAGAATGTCGATATTGACTGAAGTTAATATTTGGAAAGCAAAATGTTCTCTCCATCTCATTCTTCTGTGCTGCAAAGCTTTCAGGACTTTCAGATAAGCCCTGCCTCCCTAAATATGTTATAGGCCTTTGCCCTGCTGACCCTATTTGGACTCAGGCATTGGTCTGATATCCTTCCTGGCTATCACGCAGTGCCCACCTTGCTCTCTCTGTTCACACTATCCTGACACCTTATGTCTCCCCTAAAAAAATATCCTAGTTACAATTAAGTAATTATCAAAAAAAAATTATTTAATTTTTGTGCACCTTTTAGTTTGTAAGACTCATGAAGGCTATCTTGTATGTCAAGAGTTCAGCTAAGCTATTCTTCGGTATTGCTACCTCAACATCCATTGTTTGGCCATAAGGCCTACAGAGACTTTAAACTGACTAGCCCTCTCATGCAAGCGCCCCGCCTTAGATAACAGCCTGCAGAGTCATCACAGGCAAATACAAGTTCCTGATATGACTTCTCCAACAGCCTTTGTGATCAACAGTCTTCCCTGCTTCCCAGGGCCCTTTCCCTGTGTGCCCCTTAGGTAAGACCACCACGGAGCTTACCTGAAACCCCACTCTTTTGGTTTAAATTCACCAATCCAGCCTTAGCCCAGGAACCCCAAAGTACTCCACCCAGGGGCCCTAATAAGGGCACGTGCCAGAGGTCCTGTCTCTTGGTCTGCATCCTGCCTTGACCTCCCCATGTGGTCCCTGGAGGCAAGCCATATACTTCCTCCAGGACCTATGAATAATAAACTTCCATATTTCAATTTCTCTTGTAGTCTGATGTTGAAATGCAAAATGCAACTCACTATCTGGCACCTTGTGCTCCACTTAATAAAAGTTAATTTAACAAGTTTATAGTGTTGTCTATCTTCTTTGTTTTCCACACTCCTCCCTGTACTTGATATACAATAAATGCTTATTGAATGGGGAGAACAACAAAGAAAAGGTAGAAAATAAACAGTTTCACTCTGACTTCAAACAGGATCATAACCAAAGAGCATCTAATCTGTATCAAAAATTTAGGAGAAATAAAATCACAAATTTCATCAAACATACCATCAAAACAAAGTACTTGTGTTTAGATCATAAGACCAAGGATTTAAAATAATATAAGAATATCCCTTCAGAAACCTAATGGATTGGTAAGTCCAATAAATGTTTATTCTAAACTAAATAAATGAACAATTTTATCACCAAAAATTTCCGTATGTTTTACTTGCTCTGCATTCATAAATGTTAAGGGAATGGCTGAAGAAAAGTAACAGTTGATTTCGTTGGCTGAAGGGCTTCTTAATAACTAAACCATATGTAATATTTGATTACAGTGTTTTATCAACTCTGTAATATCTGCCAAGCTGAATTAAAATTTCCATCCACACCAGCTGAATCACCTTTACCCCATCCTTGATTCTGACCTCAGACTTGACAGATAAAAAAAATGATCAAAACTTTTGTCAGGCAGACAATCTTTCTATATGATTAAAATTTGGTAAAAACTTCACTTTTTGTTTATAGTTCTAAACTATATCCCTAAACATCTTTCTGTTATAATTTCTAAATACTTTAGGCAGTCTCTGAGTTGTTTATCTGAACATTACTGGCCATTGTTAAAGGTACATTATCCAAAACAATCCATCTAAGGAGGTCTACCACAATGAGATCCCACCTCACTCCTGTCAGAATGGCCATCATCAACAAATCAACAACAAGTGCTGATAAGTGTGTGGAGAAGAGGGAACACTCTTGTGCTGTTGGTAGAATTGCAAATTAGTGCAGCCACTAAGGAAAACAGTATGTAGATTTCTCAAAAAGTTAAAAATAGAGCTACCATACAAGCCAGCAATTCCACTTCTGGTTATTATCTGAAGAAAACAAAAATGATAATTCCAAAAGATAGATGTACCCTTGTGCTCATTGCAGCATTACTAGTAATAGCCAAGATATGGAAGCAACCTAGATGTCCATTAATAGATGAATGGATAAAGAATATGTGAGATAGATTGGATGGGTGGATGGATGGATAAATGATAGGTAGATAGAAAGAGAGAAAAACAATATTACTCAGCAATAAAAAAAAAAAAAAAGAACAAAATCTTGCCTTAGCAACAACATGGATGGACGTAGAGGGTATTCTGCTAAGTGAAATAAATCAGACAAAGGCAAAACCATGATTCCACTTATAAGTGGAATCTAAAAACAAAAAACAAAATAAATAAACAAAACAGAAACAAGTTCATAGATATAAAGAACAAGCTGATGGGGGCCGGCCGAGTGGCTCAGTTGGTAAAGAGCTCGCTCAAGAGTGCGAGCTGAGCTCTGAGCAACAGCAGTTGGGTGCCCAGCCCAAGCTGAGCTGAGCTGCCACTGAGCTGCCACTTTGGCAGGATGGCTCAGCTAAAAAGCAAAACAGAACAAAACAAAACAAAAAAAAACAGAACAAACTGATGGTTGCCAAAGGACAATGAGAATTAAAAAACAAACAAACAAACAAATTCCAAGATTCCAAAAAGAGGCTGACCCCCTAACCTTCACAGATTCCAACACGAGGATCTGAATTATAAAACAAGTTTGTCAACTGAGACCTGAACCTGATCCCTTAAAGAGAATGTGAAGACAGTACATATGTTCATGAGCTCTTTCCTGCTATTATGTGTAGCTGTAGTTTGTGAATTTTCCAAGTGTATAGTATTCTATTAAAAAAACATACTCTAAAATATAAAACTTTCTACTTTTGATGGACATTTGTGCTGTTTCTAGTTTGGGACTATTATAAACAATGTTGTCATGAACATTATTTTATACATTAAAAAATACAATATGAAAACTAAAGAGCACTTCTCTTTACCACACTACCATTAATTTGTCCATGGTCAGCTAAGGAAGACTTTATTTTCAAAGTTCTTATAAAATTACCATCATCTTCAATGTAACAAACATTTCTTATGTGTGAATATATATATATATATATATATGAAATTTGACATTATTTAGAGTTAGAGAACTTATTTGCCCTATAGTTACATGAGTAAAATCAGTAAGTGAATTATTTGGTAATTTTAAATAATCTTTCCATTAATTCACAGAAACATAAATTATCTAAATTAAAACAGATTTGTAGAAAACACATACAGGAATATTCACTGCAGGGTTGTTTTTAACAGCAAGAAACTGGGAGAAAAATAACTGGTCAAATTAATAAAGGTACATCCATACAAAAGAGTACTTTGCAAGCACTAAAATGAACTTGGAAGGTCTCTAAGTACTATGGAAACAACTTCTATTGTGGTGTGAAGGAGAAGCAAGCAAGAGATGTCAACATGTATATAGAATATACTGACAGCTGCATAAAAAGAATAGGAGGAAACATATGTTTATGTTCCTGGAAGATATCTGGAGGGTTACAAAGGAAAACATAAAACAAGTTATATCAGAGTAGTGCGACCAGGGGACTACGATAAAAAAAAAAACATTCACTGTTTGTATATCATTATATTTCCCTTTTCTTTCATGCTTTTTGTACTATATATGTGTGTCTGCCTATCTGTCATATACAATAAAAAGTTTATTTTCTGAGGTCAAAGAAACATAAAACATAATTCAGGACAGCTATACAGAATTTATATACTGGTATAAGAAAACTAGACAATGATTCCTACTGTTATTGAGCCAAAAGGAACCTAAGCTGTATTTCTTTTTTGCCTAATTTAATATTATGATAAAGAGAGCAGTATCTTCATCGTATAGAAAAATAATTTGCTGCGAAGATTTCAGTTTTTAGTAACATGAGAAAATCCCTACAAAGCTCTTTTAAATTTTTTACTTTTAAAAATGTATTCTATAATATCCTAAAAATCAAACCACTGTCTTTTTAATAACTAAGGTCAGAATTTAAATAGAATAGGTAAAAGTTTGTACTACAAAATACTGTAAGAAAAATCAGTTTAAACAGTAACTGATAATAGTTAAAATACATAGAAAAGGACAAAGTTTCTATTCATTATTATAGTTCTTCACATTAATATTTGTGTTCTATGTTTATAGCTATGTTTTTAGAGCAAATGTAATTTATTAGATTAGTACTGTGACAGCTGAACCATGCAGTTAACATCGAATACCGTGATTCACCTAGTAGAAGCTGTTCATATTATAGATATCATAACCAGAAAAAAATTTAAAAATAAACTTAAAATCAAAATTTGGAAGAACACTTAGATATCATCTAGTCCTTCAATTTATAGATAAAATAACTGAGTTTCAGAGAAGTTAAACAGTTGAAAGCATAGGCAGAACTCTTCACCATCAGAGATATTTGATTCTACACTTAATTATAAGTGAAGATTATAAACCTAATCTGCAAAGTCATAACAAATATCACTGACATATTCCCTGTTATATACAGTACTAAACACAGAAACTGCCACAAATTACTTAAAATCCACATAAAGACTGATATTTACATGTACAGTAATAACTCACGGCTTTATAGAAGCTATTATCTTAGTTATCGTTTATAAAATCTGGTTCCAGAATAAATGAAGGTAAGCTAGTAACTTGGGAGCTAAGAAAAAAATAGCAGAAGTAGCAAAAAGAAGCTTTCTGGCAATCTTCTATTCCAATAATCAGTATAGGGATAACACAAAAGTATTTCACTACAATGGATATCCAGTTTACGTCCTGGCAAAAATGTCTAATATAAATACAATGTAAAAAGAATGGAAAATTTTTTAAACAATATGAGTACACACTACCTATTATAATACAGGTATGTGAATATGTAATAAGTCATCTTAAAATTTTATGTTAAATATAGATCAGAGTAAAATTCAGTTAATGTTTATTATTCTTCAGGTTAATCTAAAGAAAAATATCACAACAATTTTTTTCTCAAACAAAAATGTGTGGACTCAGGTTCTGAACTCTTGTAGATGTGTAACACAGATTCTACTGGAAAAACAGAGTTAGCAAGGAGAGTAATGGGATATTAATAAAATGACCGATTTGTTGTCCTAGGTTTTCCTGGCCAGGAGAATGGAGAATGGAAAAACTGAACCATGAAATCAAAAAGGCATCTGTCTTCCAGGTTTCTCTCTGCCAATGTCTTGAGAAAAATGTTTGAACTTTCCTGTTGGCTTTGTATGCAAATAGCTCCAGATGCAAAGTGAACCACATCTAAGTTATTTGGTTCAACATCTGCTGGTCCAATTCCCATTATTCCTTCTCAAGGGTCGGCTTATGACAGACAGTTTAGTTCGCCTTCTATATAAGCTGTTTTGAAGGAGCTAATTTGGATTAAAGTATCTATCTGGACCACTTGTTTTTCCCTTTGATGGTCAATGCATTCTAATGTGGTCTGTGTAGTGCTACAAGGAACTTAGAAACATATTGGAAAGGACAGTATTCAAGGTTTTGCCTCCCACCTCGCCTTCTAGACAATTCATATTTATATCGTTAAAAGTAAAAAGCGAAGTCATTTGCCTCTAACACAGCACCACCCACATAGTACACAATGGCAACAGGACAAAACTTTCTGACCTCATATTTTTTTCATGGAACCTCTATCAAAGATTTGAATCTAAGGTTATTGATAAAAGTGCTTGCAATATTAACAACACATTTCATGAAATATTCTGTCATTTACAATGACAATTTTCATATGGCATCACTGGAAAGGGAATAAGATCCACAGCACATGGCATTTAGTGTCTGATTCACAGTATACTTTTAAACATACAATAATGAGTGAATTAGTGAATGAATGAATAAATGAACAAACACTCTAAACAATTAATTTAAATGAATCCCATGGATTCTGAAACTTTGGGTCTGCTGCAGTCAGAAAACAATCAAAAACATACTGAAGTCAAACCAAAACTAACACTGTAATTAATGCTCTTAGAACTTGGAAGGTCAAGTAAAGATAAAGTCTTTCCTTCAAAAGGATATGGTAGGGAAAAGAGCTTGCACTGGAATTAAAGGGAAGAAAAGGGAAGAAATCAGAATACATATCTATCTCTCTATATATGTCCATATTTACTTGCATGTATATATACATACACGCATGCATGTATATCAGAAGATAAACATTCATTTTCAAGTAAGTTTCCCAAAAAGTAGAGCATTACCAGTCTTATAAAAACTTTATAAAAGACAGTTAATTGAGAACAATGTCAAAAAAAAAGATTTCTTAGCAAAAAAAAAACAAAACAAAATTATAAATAAAAAAATACAGCTCCATGAGTAAGCCAACTTGAAAACTTTCTGATGTTATATGCTATGCAAAATCTGGAATGATTTTCCTTTGGAAAAATGTTGAGAGAAATAAATTTTTAAAAAGGGAGAAGGTAAAAGGAATGGATACTACTATTATTGCTTCTAGACTGCTAATATTTTGAACTAAAATTTAGACTAACCTCTCCTGTCCTCAACTGTTACCTGCTGACACACAATAAGACCAGGAAAGAATATTTAAAAAAGAAAGAAAAAAAATCACTATTCTCTCTTTCTGAGACCCTGAATAATTACATTTGTCAATCATTATTTCCAGATTATTTGTCTAAATTGCGAATGACCAGGAAGTTAACTGAGGCATAGAAGAAAGAGCTTCTTAGCCATCTTTGAGTAATTATCTAAAATTTCCAAAATTATATATTTTTAGGAAAGTTTAGGTTTGTCTTCCTCTAACTTGTACTTGAAAAACTATTTTTTTACCCCAAAGAATTAGAAATATCAAAACCTATTACTTTAAAGAAGAAAATCTGCTCTACTAACAATCAAGAAACAATTAATGAGCATTGTTTATTAACAAGGTACAATGCTATCATCCTAGGTACTTAGGATTCAAAAAGGATTAAAAACGGTCTCTGCTCTCCAAGGCTTAGACAAAAATAGACATGCAGAGATGGGAGTCATACTGATAATGTTAAAAATATAAATTAGTACACCCATGTTCATAGCACCATTATTTACAACTGCCAAAGGAAGCAACCCAGATGTCCATCGACAAGCTGAGCGGATAAGCAAAATGTGGTCTATACATATGGTCTATACATACAGTGCAATGTTATTCAGCCTTAAAAAGGAAGGAAATTCTGATACACGCTATAATTAACATGGATGAACCTTCAGGGCATTATGCTAAATGAAATAAGTCAGTCACAAAAACACAAATACTGTAAGAGTCTATTTATATGACATATCTAGAGTAGTCATATTCATAGAGATAGAAAGTAGCATGGTAGGGGGAAATGGGTAGTTACTGTTTCATGGCTATAGAGTTTCAGTTTTACAAGATGAAAAAGTTCTAGAGACTGGTTGCACAACAATATGAATATACTTAACAATAGTGAACTGTACACTTAAAATTGATAATATGGTAAATTTTATGTTACATGTATTTGACTGCAATTAAAAAATATTAATATATAAATTGGCTAAAGTAAGTGCCAAGCAAGTGGAACAGAAAAAAAAATGACACAGTAGTTAAGAAGGAGGGGTTATGAGATTTGGAACAAATTCAGTGAAAACACTAGTCCTTTACTTGAAAAAAAAGACTCAAGGAAGATGAGGGAAGGTATTCCTATCAGGAGCAATGGCAAAGACACAGAAACACACTAATCTAGGAACATAATGTAGATCAGTCTGAATGACGGGCTCACAGGTTTCCAACAGAATAAGCCATGGAGGACAAGCTAGAGGGTAAGGCTATGAGACAGGGAGAAAATGCTTGAATAAAGGCAATTCTTCTCATTGAATAGCTGTCACTGAAATAAAGTAATAATCACCAAACTTTTGCTGAGAGGGAAGACCAGAGGAAAAAAAAAGGAGACTGATAATTTCATAGATTCATCTCTTATTTACAATCTCTGACTCTATGATAACAGAAGTGGAGAAATACATTTTATAAGTTAGATGCCATACCTGAATGAGCTATGTGCCTACAGATAACAGTTTGTGTGAAGAACCAACATGTACACATTATTTACTGACTGGCAATTTATTAATTTCATCATCAGTATTGCATGTAAAGTAGCATTTTGAAAGGTCCCACTATGTAAATGATGCTAATATTGCAGTGAGGTGCAGGACCTGAGGTCACTCAGTTCATCAACACTAGTAATGCAGGCTGTACAGACACTTTCAGAAACAGATTCATTATTTCTGTTGCTGTTATCATCCTCCAGCTAACCTTGCCAGTCCTGAAGCAGGGCGGTCACTGACACACTAAGCTCACTACACTCTTCACTTAACAAAACCCTTCATCCTAACCCCAAAAGTAAAGTTTCTATTCTCCCCCAAGTACCTTAAAAACTTAAACCAAATGTTTCTTAGTAATCTTCTTGGATTTTAAGCTGTGGTAAAAGTTGGTTAATACTCACCTCTATTAAAAATAGTTATATAGATTACAGACAGCTAGGGTACAGGTAGAGAAACAGACAAAAGGAGAATATTGGTCTTTTCTGAAACTGAAAAGAATCTGCTTTAGAACGCTTAAAGGTTCCTATCTTCTCAGGTCTTTAGCATGGAAATGATGCCATTGTTCACATCATCCCCTCTGAACAACTTCCAGATACCTGACTCAGAGTGACTGCTCTAGCAGACACAGGAAGGCAAATACCTTTAACAAAGGCTGAAGATTGCTTTGACTGAACCAACACCTACTCTTATCTCTGACTTCAGCTCTTGGCCAGATTTAGTTTTCCTCCACTTCTTTAGATCACTGAGGAAATTCAGGAACAGGACTTTCTTCAGCTCTAATTTTTTTTTAAGGCACTAAAGGAGTGGTGTGTGTGTGTGTGTGTGTGTGTGTGTGTGTGTGTGTGTACACTACAGGTATTGTTCTTTAATGTTCATTTCATTAGGTTTTGAGGACTAGACCTACATATATATATACATATGTATACACATATATGCGTATATGTATCTGTATGTATAAAGAGAGAGAGGGTTGGCGTATAATATCCACTCCTGGAGAACAGAAATTAGGTACACAATTATTTAATCCACTACCACAATAATTGTAGGAAAACAGGGAAACAGACTGTTTCTGCTTTCACACAAAGTAAAGAAGTTCAATTTGGCTTCAACTTCCAATGCACTAAAACTAAAAGCCACTGATAACTGTCTATAGGTTTTCTCTCAGTCTCTAATTTCACTGACCTCTCTACAGCCTCTGACACCGGCAACCATACCTTCTTTGAAATTTTCTACTGACATCTGTGTTGCAGCACTAGCACATACTCTCCCTAAGTCTCAAGTCTTCTCTTTTTCTTTCTCCTGTTCCCTAACTATGGACAACCCCAGATTTCTCTACTTAACCTTATTTTCTCTACATGCTGTTCCCCTAGGAATTGCCTACAACTTCAACTGTCCTATCAATGGAAAAACGCCCAAACCAAGAATTCCAGCCCTGACCTTTGTCCTGAACTCTGGGCACCTGCAGTACAAATATCTAAGACAAATCTGTTAAGGGAAGGCCTCAGGCTGTCCCACACCAACTCTTTTACATTCTCTCTCTGTTCATGGTAATACCGTTCTTTCACAACCAAGGCTTGAAACCTCAAAAATCAATTTTGACTCCTCCTTCACCATTACATTCAGTCAGTCAGACAGTCCTGCTGATACTTTTGTCAAAAAAACGGTTACTGAAAAAGAACTGAGATAGAATCTGAAAGACTAGATTTCATCCTAAACATATTTATCTGTATCAAACTCTACAACTTTTATAAGCCATCTTTTTGTCATCTGTACAACAGGAATAGTATAGTTGCCCTACCTACTTTACACTAAACAAATATGTGACAGCACACTGTAAATCCTACCCCATTATATAAATATCATTATCCCAATATTCTTATTAATTTCCATTGCCAGCCTTGTCTAGTCATTCATTCACTCATTCACTCATTCATTCATTCATTTTTTTCTTTGATTATTCTTTCTATACATATTTAATGAGAGCCAACTACAAGCTGGGCACTATGCTCAGCATTTAAGACATAACAATAGCACAAACAAACATGGTGCCTAATGCCACAAAACTTACAGTATAACATGAAAGTCAGAAAATAGGTGCACATAGACATGGGAGGGTTTTCTGGGAAGCTTCCCAGAAAAATAAACATTAAAGCAAGAAACAACACATAGAACAAATAGGAAGTAGTATGGTCAAGGAGTGAGAAAGAGTGGAGGTAGAAAGCAAGGTGGAAAATTCCAGGTGACGGGAACAACATACATAATGCCCTCAAATAAGAATGAGCCTCCTAACTATGCCATATTTTTCCCCACATTTACGCATACCTTTGTTCCATTGATTTTATCCCCTTCAAAATCTTTCCCCATTCTCCCATCTCTGCCTGCTAAAATTAAAGCCCAGATCACTAATATAAATGCACCTTTAACGATAGTACTTGACACATACCACGCATGAAGTAATATTTGCTAAACAAATGGATTATGAAATCATCATTCTTCCCAAATCACAAATATGCCGTGCCTGCCCTATCCTCCTTTGGAGTAAAGGGCATACCCCAGAGTGCCTAACGCATAATCAGCAATGGAAAAATATGTGTAGGATGAATACCTCCAACAATCTAAGACTAGAGAGAACTGTTAAAAAATGGTATATTCATATCTACTTCTGACTTTACAATGATTTGGCAGAACAAAAAGTCTAGAAAACTGAAAATACTATTTAGGTAGGAATTATATTAATACTGAACATTAATTAGGTCTTCCAAAAGTATCTCTCAATGATGGAATTGATTTTTGTATTCAATTTTTTGGATGTTTTAATTTTAATTTATAACACTTTTGAATGACTTTCCTTCAAAAAACTTCTAAATTTAAATATTGGTAGAGATAAGTTATTTTGAGAATAGTTATGGAATGTAAGATGTTTTTAATTAATGAAATGGACAACCCAAAAAAATTATTTGCACCTCACCGTCTTAAAACTAAGACAAATTAGGAATTGTAAATTGTACTTTAATTTCATTTAATGTTCATGATCTCATTTTTTGAATCATGCATGCCTCAAGCCACTATTGTAGAATTTGTTATGCAATTCATAATTTGCTATGGAAAATACCTAGATTATATCACTTTTCATTCCATTCTACAGATCAAAGAATATCAACTGCAAAGATACAAAGAGGCTTTCAAAGAAAGGGCAAAAATGTTAAATTAAAAAAAAAAAAAGTTCCTAGTTATGGTATGCTAGTACCTGTAGGAAAAGCAGCCCATGGAATAGCAGGAGATGTAGTTTGGGTTTCACCACTTTCACCCTCAAAAATCTCTGCAGCCTAGAAAACAAAGGCATAGTTCTTTTAAAGATCTGAAAAGCAGAAACGCTATTTAATTAATCAATTTTCCTGTTTCTATAAGCATATTCTTTGTAATACACCACATATTTTCAAACTCCCTCTGAAGACTTAATTGCTTCTCAAGCTTCATTTCGGCCACTCCCACCATTACTCACCACTCCCAGTACTCATGCTCTATTATTTTAAGTAAAAATTTTCCTTTCTTACGCAAATGTATCTCCCGCCATGAAATTTTTATTTTATATATCCTTTATCACTTGTGAATTTTATATCCAAATGCTCTAAGCTAACTTACCACATTTACCCATGTGTATATAAAAAAATCGATCCTTTTTACTTAAAATTCTAGAGAGCAAAGCGTTTTCATTAATTGGCATAGACCTAATTAGAGATCAATCTAAATAAATAGTATTCATCCATATTCTTGAATTATCTACCAGCTGGACTTATTAGTATTCAATATTAGGAGAATTCCTAATGTTGATATTTTTAAATTAACAAGCCCTCCTATTAAATACTTTTAAAACTATGGAACAATTACTCAATGGGGAGACGTGGGTAAGAGTTCTCTGTCTCTTAAGTGTACAGGTCACAGTAAAATTATTACTCAAAAAAGGCCATAATTTCAATTCAGATTCTGCATTGAGCTGTCAGCCAAGAAGCTGGGGAAAGCTGCTGCAGGAACTAAGTAGTATAGAACATAGTAGCTACTCTGTACAACCTATGAAAAATGAACATGGTTTATATAACCAAGGAGAGAGACCTTCCATATTTCAACAACAACATATGAAAGAAAGAAACCTAATAACCACAATTAAATTGGAATGCTTAGGTAACATTGTACCTATGTAATATTGAAAGTAATAGATCCATTGACTATAACATTGAAGTATAATTGTTACTCTACGGAGTATTACTTACTCATTTTTTTTCCTAATATAATAAATCAAGTATGGTTTAAATAAAGGAGACTACAAGGTGTGATCAAACAATATGGTTAATATTTAAATTAAAAAAAATTATTAGAGTAAAAGACACATTGCCAAATACTCCCCCTTATTTCGAACAGGCTTATCCCATTGTTCTTGCCACTTTCTGAAGCAGTTCTGGAAGTCCTCTTTCGTGAGTGTCTTTAGTTGCACTGTCGTGACTGCCTCGATGTCCTGAATCAATTCAAAACATTTACCTTTCATGGTCATTTTGACTTTTGGGAAAAGCCAGAAGTCTCATGTTTCCAGATCCATGACTAGGTGGATGAGGACACACTGTAATGTTTTTATTTGACAGAAACTGCTGAACTGGAAGTGCTGTGTGACTTAGAGCCTTTCTTTTGTGATAAACAAATACAGTGAATACTGCTGACAAGTGTCACCTAACAAAAGACAGGGATCTTCAATATGGGAAGCGGCACGAAGAACCTTAGTAACCGTGTGTGACAAGTTTCAATTTATTACGTTCAATCAGTTGGGTGTGAGCTACAGTTAAGAGATGTGTTTTAAAGTGTGCTATAAATCCTCCTCCATCATGATAATGCTCCGTGTCACGCACACTTCTTGTACAGCAATTTCTGTCAAATAAAAACATTACAGTGTGTCCTCATCCACCTTATTCACCAGATATGGCACTGTGTGACTTTTGGCTCTTTCCCAAAGTCAAAATGATTCAGGACTTCGAGGCAGCCACGACAGCTCAACTAAAGACACTCACGAAAGAGGACTTCCAGAACTGCTTCAGAAAGTGGCAAGAATGATGGAATAAGTGTGTTTAAAGAGAGGGGGATTAATGTCAATGTGTCTTTTACTATAATAAATATTTTTATTTAAATGTTCACCATATTTTTTATCACACCTCATATACTCAGTTTGAACCTTCAAATAACTGACAACTTCTAAATAAACTAACATTATATCTGAAACATACTTTCTTCAAAATAGAAGGAATCTTAACAAATTTTAAATGTTATATTTCAGTAACATAAACAAGATTCAATCACCCAACAAATCCCAAAATATTAAAGAAAATATAGAAAAAATACAAATGTGCTCACCAAAAAACAATTTTAGATGAAATGCAGAATATGGGTGTGATAATATTCTAAATATCTGCATATTGACAGAATTAAAGATCAACAGAAGAGAAACTGATCCTAACCTAAAAAAAGAAACTCATACCATTCTTCATGATATTCAGAACACTGAATATATACTTAATATCTTATATCTCCTATTAATGTCATTAATTACGCTCTCTATTTTTAACACTCTCCTTTTACCAAATTCCAAACTAGGTTAAAATCTTACTAAAAAATCACTTGATGGTACTTCCAGGACTTGAGCTCAGGCATCCTGACTCCAAATCCAGAGATTTTCCTGCAAGACTATACTGGCTCCATAAAAATAACTGGGTTACAAAATATTTCAATAAAATGAACACTCACTGAAAAGGATTAAGGAAAAGGCAGGGCTTCTTCAGCTAACAATTTCCACTTACAAAATATCCAACTCAAACCTGAGAGAATAATCTAACAACACAAACACACTAATTAGCTCTATACGCCCCCAAAAGACTATGTGGCTCACAAGCTAAATGAACTCATTACAGGTGTAAACAAGAAGATATATGACAGACCTTCAATACTCATCTCTCATCTCTGAAGTATTTCCTAATTGACATGTATCCCAACAAAATCATCTGCTGACAATTTTTAAAACCTCTTCTTTAGTGCTTCCACTAGTAGCACTTAATTACCTTGATTTAAACCATTCCTATGGGCATGACCAAATGTTCAATAATAAGAAATCAGTTTAACTCTCAGAGAGGATCTATTTTAATTTTCCTTGATTTCATTTTTTTATCCCAAAGTTACATTCGAAATGATCAAGAAAAAGATCATGAACGCCAGTGATAAATAACACATTTTCAAAATAGTACACTCCATTATAACAAAGTTAAAACAATTACATAAGCAAAATAAAGTAAATAATAGCACGTACCTCAAAACCACCAAAATCATCATCATCCATTCTTCAATTACACCTGAAAAATAGCAGAAACCATTGAAACAAGCCCACACACACAGTCATTTATGTCAAAACAATCTGACTTAAATGTATATACATTTTGATTGGTAAATTAAAATAATTTCATTTGGGTTTTAAAAAAAGCCTTTTTAAACTATGTGTGTATACATTTTTAACTCAAAAGGACTGATTTTTGTTGGCAAAATTAGCTATTCTGGCAAAATTAGCAATTTCTGTGACTTTTCAGCAACCATGTATTTTGCCATTTTATGTTGAGACGCCAGGAGTGGAAAAATATTCTTTTACATTTTAATTTGCTTTTCCCAAATTGGCGCTAGGGCTCAATTCAATAATGCTTCCTGCTTTTTGCATCTATTCCTCAGTTGTCTGGCAACATCAGCACAAACTCCAGCTAAGAACAGGACTGCGGTGAATTTTTGGAAATCTGTGCCCCACCACAAAGGTTCTTCCCTTGGTTTCATGGCCGAGGTTGATTTAGATTTTCAAAATTGATCAGCATTTTTGAGCTGTGGCCACAACTTCTGGAGCATTTTGATATGTGTATTTTTAGCTGAAACTGCTTTGCACTTTTGGAAAAATGTGGAGCAAGTTACTAGGCTGATCAAGATAAATCAAGTCATGTATTCATGAGAGACCAGGGAAGAGAAAAACACACGCAAATATCCAGAATTCCTCTCCTCTTTACCCTTAAGGTATGTAAGAGAGACAAGCAGTAGGATAACACAGGCTTTCTTGTGTCCTAAACATGTATCATAAAAATAAAAGGAGAAAATCGTGAGTACCTGGGCTTTAAGAAAAAAAAAAAAAGACACTGATCTAACAAACCATGAAAGAACTAAAAAAAACCTGGAAAAGTAAAACAAGTAATAGGGAGTATACATTAAAATGAAAAACAAGTTCACAATAAACTGTGAATCGGTAGCTGTAAGTGATACGCTGGTGAATAATAACTGGTTTCCTTTTCTATATTTCAAAAGTGAACATATCCATATATTAATAATAATTTCCTTGACTCAGTAATACAAGATAGACTTGATTACAGGAAAACAATCTTCTCCAACTTCTAAAAATAAATAAATAAATAGAACAGCTAAACAAATAAAACCACATGTTAAGCAACAATGCTAAAGGCACTTTCTGAGGCATTGTGCTTTAAGTGAGGAGGCAGTAGTCATCGATAGCCATGCTTTGCCTTCTCACTGAAATTAATACTAATGCCTTCAAAAATAAAACAAAAATAGTTAAAGAAAAATAAATAGTAAAAACCAATCTCAAGGATTGTTTTGTTTTAATAAGCAAAGAAAATTTATTTTCACAGAAACTCAGTAGGTAATGATAGCAGAAGAAATTTATGTAGAAAAAAATACATTATAAAAAGGACATTAAATTAACGAGAATATGACACCAGTATTGTCGCCATTACCCACATCTTAAAAATCTGTTGACAAATTTTTTAAAGATGTACTTCTCCAAAAATCAAAACTAAGCAAGTCATCCACATACTGCACTTAAAAAATATAAACCAGACTTTCAAAAACTTTTGATGGTGGTTAGTTTGAAATGGAATTCACATTAATTCTGTGTTGCAAGCGAATAGAAATCTGTATGTGATTACATTTTTTCATGAAGAAATTAGAAAAGAAGAGTGATATGGATACTGAGAATTAACCAAGTCAAACTATAAACACGAAGTTTGTCTTTTCCACACGTATCCCACAAATCTCAGGAGACAATTAAAAAATATTTTTAGCATCTATGAACACTATACCCAAATAATATGGTTTCAAAAGAATGGAATTTTTAGAGTAACGCTTCTGTGTGTTTTCATAAGTCATATCCCAATAAATTATTTGCAAGGTGCCAGAAAATTTGAAAACAAAAGCAAATACTCATGCCTAACAATCATTTTAGCTTTGTTTGCATAATGAACCAAAAACCATCAGTTTCCTAAGTATTGATTTAGCTCTACAAAAGAACTTATTAGTGACCACTGATGTTTTCCATACCTCAGCAACTTTTACATATTAAAATGCAGATGATAGTTTTCCTTTACTTTATTTTCAAAGAAATATTAATATATTTTAAAAGACAAATGCATCTTGAGTTTCTTAAAATACAGTGCTAGAAATATAAACATTATTTTAAAGCAATAACCTTTCTCTGAATAATTTGGTTTTAAGTCCTGAAAAACTTTGTTTCCTTCTAAACATTTTAAAGATCAGAAGGAAAGAAAATTATAACACTGATTTGAAAAAAAAAATTTTTACAAAATACAAACACAAAAATTAATGTTTAAAAGGAAATATTGCAAGTGTGGGCTTCTATATGGATTTAGCCTAATACATTAAAACATTAGTTTATCTAAAGTGCATTTATAAATGCACTTTATTTCTAACACAACATCATATCTCATTACACTAGAAATATAATAGCAACACCAAATATATGTGTCATCTAAGTTACAGAATCCTGAGCATGAGCAAAAGATTGACAGAGCATGTGGTTCTTTCTTCTGTGTCGAGAAGGAGGAAAGATGTATACTTTGTTATGATTACATATCTGCATTGAAAGGTCTCATAATATCTAGGTTTAACAATGGGAAATTGTTAAAAAAATATCTTCTTTATAACTGAATTTAATCTTTTGTTGCACAATTGTATTAATTCCCTCCTTTACTATCCTCAGTATTTAACCCTCCTTCCAGAGCAATGCAAAAGTTAGGAGTTTGGGCGCAATGCATCTACTAGATGCATGTATGACTTTTATTTAAATTGAAAATGAATGAAAATAACGTGTAAGCATGCTTATTATTTATTCAGAATGAAATTTTAATTTGCCACAAAGTAAAAACAATATACATTTACTACATAAATTCATCATAAAAATCAGTTGCACCCCAAGGAGGGTTAATATATTGCTAATATTTAAAAAAAAAATTCCATACAAAACTTAATATAACAAATTTTTATTGAGTAACACTGTAGAAGATCACTCGAGGTCCTCAAGGAATTATGGTCAAGTGTGAGGGGAGAGCAGACTGTAAGAAAAGCATGCAAATACAATAATATGAGATATAAAAGAGCCTTATAAATGACAAAAATATGCAAGATGGAAGGTAAGATTTTCAGATGTGATATACCTAGTTGGAACATCATGAAATGCTTCAGGTAGGAGGCATCTGAGATCTATTTCAACAGACCTAACAGAGAATTTTAAATGGCACATTAAGAACAAGCCATTTATTCAAGTCTTTTCCCAAAAGCCTCTTCTTAAAAGATAGCAAAGATTTGTTTTGATGATTTGCTTCCTCATAAACACAGGGTCAAAGAGAATGTGAAATGAGAAAACTGAAAACATTTGAAAGCAAATACAAGGAAGATGAATCTTCAACTACCAGTGGGAAAAATGAGAATCGATTACATTTACATCATAGAATCCACAAAAGGCTAAGAAATGGGGGGAGGCACTGAAAGTTGGGTAAAGGCAAGGCTCAAAGTAAGAAAGAGTCACAGATAGCTCCCAAAATCTCCTCCCAAAATCTGCACATCTGGGCAACTTAGAGTTCCTCATCAAAGCAGAAGGCTGCAGGTATATTCGCTGGACAGGGTAAAGCTGAGGGTCTTTAGATGGGAAGATGCTGAGATAGACGGACTAAGTCAAAGTTGTATCAGACGTTGAAGCCCACTTCCCAGGTCCTCTCTCACCACTCAGTGGCCAAACTGCCAGTGGCTGGGTTTCAGCCTCTAGTCAGCAGTTTAGAAGATTCTTTTCTGATGAATCTAATCAACCCATGGAAAAAGACCTCACCAGAGGTTCCACAAAGAAAGAGCTCACTCAAATAACACTTAGTTTGATGTGCACAGGATTCTAATTCACTCTTTTGTTTTGTTTTGTTTTGTTTTTGAGGGCAGTATCACTGGCCCTCATATGTGGGACCGAACTGGGGCCGCTGGCTTCCCAAGCCAGCGCTTAACCACTGCGCAACTCGGCCGGCCCTCTAATTCACTCTTGATTTCAATAAGAGACAGACAGTACAAAGGTTAAAAGAAAAGACAATGGAAGCAGGCTACCTTTATTCAAATTCTAGCTCTGCCACTTACCAACTGGGCAAGTGTTACACTGGGCAAGCTATGAAACATTTTGCTCCTCAGTTTCCTCATCTGTCAAACAGAGATGATGATAACAGTAATAACAATAATAATAAATAGTAATGGTAACTAACTCCTAAACTCATTGTGACTAAATAAGTGAAAATAGATGAAATACTTAGAATACTATCTGACACATCCTAAGCATTGTGTAAATAGTTGCTTCTTTATTATTAGTGTGCTTCACTCTTGTATATGAGCAGATTGCCAAGGACAATCAATGAATTAAATCTCTAATATGAAAAATAGAGACCAAGCCAAAAAAAAAAAAGGAAAAAATAGAAGAAACAGAGACTGCATAGGAAAGAAAATATTCAAAAAATTAAATAAAAACTACAACTAATACCTTCAGAGAGTTAACAGAAGATAATACACAGATGAAATAAGAAAAGGAAGCCCTAATTTGGGTGTGGAGTTGAAGGAGGAGTGAGAGTACAAAAAAACTAAGGTCTTGATAATTACAGAAATAAAAAACTGCAGGGTAGAAAAATGAAGCTGAAGAAATTTCTTTTAAAACGTTTAAAATCAAAAGAAATGGACAATCAGAGTAAAACCATAACAAAATTATAAGATCCAGTCCAGAATATGCAATATCTAATTATTAGGAATTCTACAAAGATTAAACCGAGAAAACAAAAGGGAAGAAGTCATCAACAAAATAATTCAAGAAAATTTTCTAAAATCAAAGGATATGATTGTCAGATGTAACAGATCCTCTAGTATGCCAGAAAATAGAAGGAAAAAAACCACACTAAGTCACACTAGGGACAAAAGGAAAATCCAACAAGCTTCCAGGGAGAAAAAATAGGTTTCATACAAAGGATGGGAATATAAAATGGCAGTAGAATTCACAACATTACTGGAAGGTGAAAAAACAATGCAGAAAAGCTTTTAAAATTGTGAGGGGAAACAATCTGCAACATAGAATTATATAATCAGCCAAACCAACAAATAATTAAGTTGAGGAAAGAATAAAGTCATATTCATACCTGCAAAGTCTCAAAAAATTATGTATTTCCAAAACACTCTTTCTTAAAAAGGTGTAATAGAGTAAACTAAAGGAATAAGACACAAGGAAGACATGGGATTAGGAAATAGGAGATCCAATTGAAGTGAAAAGGAAAGAAATTCTCCCAGAATAATAAAGTGAGTTCCCAAGATACCAATGTAGCAAGCATAGAAAGCAACCAGTCTACAGTGGAACAAATCAGAAAGCTCCTGGGAGATGTACTCAAATACATGAAATCAATAGACTATCTCATGTTTTACCATCATGAGAGTAATTTTAAGCAATTGGGGGGAAATTTAGGGTTGCATTAGTGATTAGAAAATTAACCAAATGAAAACAGAGAGAAAATAATCTATAGACAGAAAAAGTAAACATTTTATACTACGTTTCTCAGTTGTGAATAGTTTTTAAACAGTCATAATAATGTAAACAATCAATAACTAATTGCATCAAAATTATAACCATTTTGGGAAGGTAAGAGAAAGATGAAATATATGATATGGGATAGAGGGATAAAAGACAGCTTATCTTCCATATTGGAAAGCTGACAGGTGTGAAACTGAAAAATCAAGAAGTAGCATAATCAACATGTTATTTAGAGATATACTGGTTAACATTGATACATCAGTTATCTGTGCTAAACAGATAAACCGTGCCTCTAGAAAGGGAGAAATGGAGAGGTTAGGAAAAAAGGGAGGACACAGGAGGTGGTTCGTGTAATATCAAGCCTTTTACAACTTTAAACTTTGGGCATACATAACTTATTTTTTTGAATCGTAGTATAGAGAACATTATGGCACAATGAGCCAACAACCCATTAGTTCCATCAAAATACACTGAAAACAACTCAAGGAAAATTTTGTTTTTACGAAACTAACTATAAAAGGCTTAAATGCTTTAAATTAGCATTTAATCAGTGAATAAATTCAAATATTTCATGGTAATATTCTTATAACATTTTCCCATATGACAAGTATTTATACAAAATGTAAAAGTGCATCTCAAACACCAAAGTTGCTCAAAACAAAACGGGAAAAAAGTGCCTGACAGAGAAAAAGGCACTTAGGCAACTGACTTCAAAAACCAGAATCTCCAGAGATCATCCAGATTATTCAGTCATTCCAAACTGCCCTGATGTTAACACTGTCCACTTAGTATTTAATTCAATCTCTATCCCATCTGGAAAACTACTGGCTAACCAACATCCTCAAAGTCACAATATTTTTCCATTTGATCATGTTTCATGCCATGTTTCCTAGAAGCAATAGACAAGTGATTTTTTTCCGACTTTCCTGAGCAAACATAAATTAGTAAGAGGACACAGAACAAAGGAAACACACACACACACACACACACACACACACACACACCCTTAGTTAAGGTTAGGAATGAACAGCCATTAAGACAAAACTGGAAGAGTCTAATCAGGTAAGATCAGAATTTCAGGTTTATCTGTTCAAAGAAATTGTTTATCTAAATTCCTATAAGCTCTTCTGAGGTAGAAAGAGTAGGGACCAATTTCTTAACCTTTTTTCCTACTCTCTAGCACCTTGAACTGAGCAGTTTCTAGCACATAAGTAGGGGCTCAAAGAATATTTTTGAATCAATGATTTCGGAATAAATGACTGCATGAAAGCAAATGAGTTGCTAATAGTTCCTACATGACTTCCCTTGCCTCTTATTTTTCCAGAAAAAACACAATGGACCTTGAGCAATAGAAACCCAAGTTGCTAGCACTGAAATAACTGTACCCATATTAAGGTATCAGCTTGATGGCCTTCATCTTAAAAGAAATTACAGTGCTCCACTGCACTCTCTTAAGATCCAATTATTGGGGCTAATGATTAAGTTTGAAGCTTTCTATATGAAGCTGAATTAAAGAATTATTGCTATACTATAAATACTACTGCCGACGGCAAAATATGACAACTTGAAAATAACTGAGATAGATATCTGCTTTCTGAAAAATATTCTATTCATAAATGATCATATAGGAAAACATCCCACCCACTAATAATTCTAATAACTAAATAGTTTCCTTTATATTATTTTCAACTGTGCTATCAAGTTTTTGTCTTTGCCAGTCTTCATTCAGAAAATGTACGTCTGAGCTAATGAGATAAAAAAAAAAAAAAAAAAGCAAAGCACCTAGACTCTCCAAAACCCTTATATTCTTGCCCAACCTTTGGTTAATTCTTCTGCCGCCTCCAACTCCTTAATAGAAATCTGTCCCTCAGCTGATAACCCTCTGGTCTTATCTCATTATCATCTCCTTCAAAGAACGCATTCACTCTCATGATCTTAATGCTATGCCCCACTTTTCCAGAATTAACCACCTCTCTGGGGCCAGTCATACATTCCCAACAAAACAATGACCATTTTTATGTGGGCTATCCTGCTGTCAGCTAAAAATGCTCACTATATGAACTACACAACCCCTATCTGGCAAAATCTCAATCCTCAATGAATGATAGGGCGTTGATGTATCACCTCTTCTCACAATTTCAAAGAGAACACAGGCCTTCCCTGGATAGAAGGAAACAAGATTGAAGAAATAGAGCCACTTTCTCTTCCTTCCTTCTTGCCAAGAGAAAAATAATAATGGTGAGAGCCGGGTCTCCATGGGTTCTCTGTGGGGTGAGACTAATGCACAGAGGTTAGCGTGCACGCACAGTACCAGCTCTGTGGGTTCCTCACAGGGAACACGTGCACATGAACAATCTATTCTTCTGCTGGTCCAGCTCTCGTAAGAGAAGCTCACCAGAGAAAAACTTCCTTTTCTTAGCATGGAGATGTGTTTTAGCCCGTGAATGGATGAGTTAAAATTAATTCAGAAGAGGACTTGTGGGAGACTGCATTTCGGCCTCAGTCCAAGCCAAGCCTTTACGAACAGTCACTCTGCTGATTCCTATGACTTTTGTTCCTCTTTCTCAATTCAGAAACTGGAGTGGTTACCAGGCAACTGATAACGGCTCCCCCTCCCCCAGAATCACCAACAATATACAATTACCTGTCTTTTGCTGAGAACTATCAGGGAATTCACTATAAAAATTTGTTTCCCACCTTCTACTGGATTCACAGCGCTGCCTGCCACACCCACTTTTTTCTAGTTACGCCTTTCATTCTCCAGAAACTACAATTATCAACTCTCCCCAGACTTCCAACCTTTCTATTTCTATCAGTAATCAAAGAACTTTACCAAGCCTCCAGCTAAACAGAGAAAATAGAAGGCATTTTAAGAGAAGTCCCTTAACTTTCTGCCAAAGCTATATACCAGGGGTGTCAAAAAAAAATGTATACAAGTGGACACTTTGGTCAATGTTGCTCAAGCAGTAGTTCGCCCTAATCAGAAGTGTCTGGACGCTGTTGGTAACCACTTTGAGCACCTCTTGTAATTGAAGATGTCAAACATGACTTATAGTCTTCTTTTGTTATTGGTATATATTGAGTAATACAATTTTAATAGCTTTTTCCTTTCTTAAAATGTATATACGTTTTTTTGGCACCCTCTGTAGTTACCAGCATCTGTACTCAGCTATTCCACATTATTCTTCTCATAAAGAAAGAAGAATGCCCCTCCTACTTAAGGCTAATTCCTTCATTTGTGCTCTCAGAGACTTGGCTCTCTCAATTGTTCCCTCTCTTAAATAGTCAACTTTCTCCTCTTATTTGGCTCCTTCCTATCAACACTGAAATAGGCTCCAAATCTTACATGTTTTGTAAGATGTATTATAGAATGGTACACTTGAAACCTATACAATATTACTAACCAATGTCACCCCAATGAATTTAATAATTAAAAAATAAAATTTTAAAAATTAAAAAATAAAAATGAAACAAAACAAAAACAAAAGCAAAACCATCCTCAACTACACATTCTTCTCCAACCACAGTCCTCTCCCTTCACAACTCAACTTCATAAATGCCCTATGCTTACAGCTCATGCCTGCAACCAATTACCTCCTTTTCACTAAATGAAAGAGACACTTTCAATTCCTTGTCTTATTTGAACACTAACAGCATTTGACCAGTCTTTCCTTCTCATAACACTCTCACCTCATAGTTTGCAAGACAACCATCCTTCTTTCCTCTTTCTTCCTATGTCTGACTGCTTCTTCCTAAACTCCATTGCAGGATCTTCTATCTTTAAAAGTTGATGTCCTAAGCACTTCATCTTATCTCATCTCAAATACACTCCCTGGACTACCTCATTCCCTCCTTTGTATTCACTGACAAACACACTAAGGAATCTGGAGTTAGATTCATCTCCATATACCCAGCAGACAACTGAATAGTTTCTCTTTCAATCTAACAGGCAAACTCAAATTCAATACAACCAAAACTGATCTCAAGATGCCTCCCATGAATCTCAAATTTGCTCTTCCTCTCGGATTCCTTCGCCCAGTGATTGGCACTACCATCTACAACACAGTTGGCCAAGACAAAAACCTGGAGTCACCTTTGCCTCCTTCCTCTCTCTCTCTCACTCCATACATCCAATCAATCAGCAAATCCTATGTCCTAAATACCTCTAGAATCCGTCTACTCCGCTCAATCCCCAATACCTTCACCCTAGTTAAGGCCACCATTACCTTCCTCTGGATTAATTATAGCATCAGCCTCCAAAACCGCTCCCTGCTTCTGGTTTGCTTTCTACTCCACTCTCCACTCTGCTACCCAAGTGATCCCTCTAAATATCCATCTACTTAAAACCTTTCAAAAGTTCATCATCTTCTGCATTAGGTCAAAATTCTTAACACAAATTTATGGACCTCTGTAACCTAACTACTGCTACCATCCTCATCTCTAGCACATCCATATCCTTCAATCACACAGGGATTTGTATCTGAACATGGCTCTGGTCAAAGCACCATACCTCCTTTGACCAGTTTCTTCATATGTAAAATGAACAGGTTGATTAGATGACTTCTAAGGCATTGTATTACAGTATCCTCTAAGTATATTATCCTATGCCTAAATTCAACTTCCTTTCTCCTTCACAAAGGGCTCTCTACTCTAAAACTCATCATGTCAATCTCCACTCCAAATCTTTCAAACAATAATAACAAATCCATGCCTCTATGGGAAAAGAGCTTTGGAGCCTGGCATGTCAGCAAAATAAGCATGAAGACAAAGCTGTGAACTGCACTGGCACTAATGATGAAAAGTAAAAACATGTCCTGTAAAAAACCTATAATTATATCCCAATATTAAGGTACTCTATACAACGAACAATAGAAGAAGGTGTTGGCAAAACAATAAAATCAGTGTTGGCAACATTATAAAGTGCAGATGGTCACCAATTTAAACTAACAAAGTGTTTCATATCCTTCATGGTTTTTTATGCTTTAATCCATACTCTTTTCTATTTATAGTGAAGTCACATTTACCTAGACAGATATCTCTAATAATCTTATCTATCTAGAACATGGCTATTCTGATACAATAAGCACAAAACTGTCAGGTACACAAGAGTGAAATCATAAACTCAGTACCTCAGTGTTCAAAAATTTTAATCACTGACAGCTTTAAGTCCTTGTTGAAAAGTTGTTTACTCTTCTATTAGATACAATTGGAGGCCCCACTACCTCTCTGACCTCATCTGTAACTCAGCGGACTGACTTTATTCTAGCTACATAGCATCCCTACCAATTATACTCCACCTTCAAGGCATCTGATTGATTTTTTTGTTTGTTTTTTTAATAAAATTAGCATATGTATGGAAACCCACCACTCAGTCAAAAACTAAAGATGCTTACAATAAATTACATATAACACCTCCCTGTATCTCCCTAGACTCACAATCCTGAATTTATTTTTCATCATTCATATATGTTATGGCTAAGATACACCATGGTTAAATTTTTTTTTATTGCCTATTAATGAAGTCTTATAATTTCCCTAAAGGAGTCTTGCATATCTCCTGCTGGTTTATTCCTAGGTGCTGACATTCTATGATACTATTTTAATGTCTTCTTTTAAAATTACATTTTCTAGTTGTTTTCGCTATTGTATAACAATACAATTGACTTCTGTATATTAATCTTACATCCATTCACCTTTGCTAAACTTTTATATCTTATAATTCATCTATAATCTTTTGATTTTATATGTAAATTATCATATTGCCTCTAGATAACAACAGTTTTATTTCTCCCTTTCCAATTCTTATACCTCTAATTCCCTTTTCTTCTCTTAAAGCACTGGCTATGCCCTCCAATACAGTGCTATGTAGAAGAGTTAATGTGGTGATTATATTTTTCAAAGATGGTATCAAAAATATTGCCCAACCACATATTGTTCTAAGAATGTATCACTGTTTTCCTCCCAATGAATTGTAGGGTCTCTGATCTCTCCCCTTGAACATGTTTAGGTCATTATGACTCCCACAAGTACAGCAGAATTAACACAGTGTGACTCCCCACCTACGTCATAAAAATGTAACGCACTTCTGCCTTGTGCTCTTATATTGCTTACACTTGGAACCGAGCTGCCATGATGTGAGAAAAGCCAAACCAGCCCACTTAGTGAGATCACCTGGAGAAGCCACATGTAAGGTTTCCAACTGATTGCCTGAGTTCTCAGGCAACAACTGGAATCAAATCGTCAAATATATTGGGTTGTTGGAAAAGTCATAACGTAATCTTTTCTATGTTTTTCATTGCAAAAATGCATCATGACATTTCCGACAACCCAATATGAAGACACTTCCAGATAATCCCAGCCCGTAGTCATCAAGTCACCTTCAATGTTCAAGTCACCCCACTGAGGCATTAGAAAAGGTGGGAGAGTTAGAAACTATCCTTTTCTGCACTGTCCAGGTTCCTGATCTTCTGTAAGAGTAAAAAAAATAGTTGATTTATGCGATTAAATTTGGGATGATGTGTAAGGTAGCAACAATAACTAGAATGGGTGATAACAGCCATGCCTGTATCATTCCTGTTTTTAAAGGGAATGTTGTTAATATTTTCCCACTGTAAAAGATGTCTCCTGCTGATTATTAGTGGTGTTTTGGTGGTGTTGTTTTTTAAGCATTCCAACAGGTTAAAGAACATCCTCCTTTTACTAATTTACTAGGCATTCACATTATGAATTTACCTGGATTATCAAATGCCTTTTTTCTAACTACTGAAATGATACTATTTTTCTTTTAGTCTTTTAATGTCATCATTTACATTTATGGACCATATAATAGTAAACCATTCTTGCATACCTGAATTACACCCAACATGGTAATAGTGTTTGTCTTGTTTTGCAATGTTGATTTCAATTTGCTAATGTTTCATATTTCTACATCTACATACACAAGTGAAATACATCTGTAATTTTCATTTTCCATAATGTCTTTATTTTAGATATCAGGGTTATGTTGGGCTTTCAGAACTAGCTGGGAAAACGTCTTTTTTTTTAATTAATTAAGAGATTGCATCAGACTGGAATAAATAATCTGTTTCTCAAAATTTGGGTAGAAACTTGCTTAGCAAATCATCTGAGCTTGTTGCTTTCTTTGTGGGAAGATTCAATTTCTTATAATTATAGGATGAATCAGACTTTTAATTTTTTCCCCAGTTTTTGTAAGTAATATTTTTCTAAAAGTGTGTCTATTTCTTCTAAGGTTTTAAAAAAATAGTTGGCAGATAGTGGCTCACAGTATTGTCATTATTTTTTTATTGTGGTAAAATAAATATAACAAAAATTACCATTTAAATGTTTTTAAGTGTACAGTTCAGTGGTATTAAGTACATCCATATTGTTATGCAATCACCACAGTTCATCTCTAGAATTCTTCTCATCTTGCAAAACTGAAACTCTGTTCCCATTAACAATAATTCCCCAGTCTCCCTTCTCCCAGTCCGATACCACCACTCTACTTTCTGTTTCTATAATTCTGACACCTCTAAATACTTCACATAAGTGGAATAATATAGTATGTGTCTTTTGGGGCTGGCTGATTTCACATAGCATAATGTCCTCTTCTATATTGTAGCATATGTCAGAATTTTCTTCCTTTTTAAGGACTAATATTTCATTATACGTATATAACACATTTTGCTTATCCATCCTCTGTCAATGAACACTTGGGCTGTTTCCATATTTTACCTACTGTGAATACTGCTACGAACAATGGTGTACAAGTATCTCTTTGAGACCTGCTTTTAATTCTTTGGCATATATATCTTGGTGTAGAATTGCTGGATTATATGGTATTTCTAGTTTTAATTTTTTGAGGAACTGCCATACTGTTTTCAACAATAACAACATCATTTTGCATTTCCACCAGTTGTGCGCCAAGGGCGGGGGCTACAGGAGGCAGTTTGATATAAAGTTATATTACATTGTTATTCTAATTTGCATTTTTCTACTAGTTAATTTGAACACCTTTTTATATGTTACTGACCATTTGGATTTGCTTCTACATATCCTTTGCTTATTTTCCTAAATTGTTGTTTGCTCCCTTTTTGTCAAAATCTAAGCAGTTATTTCATATAACAGATATCAACTTTGTCCTTCTTTTTTTTTTTTTTTGAGGGCAGTGTCACTGGCCCTCACATGTGGGACCGAACCGGGGACGCTGGCTTCCCAAGCCAGCTCTTAACCGCCACACCACTCGGCCGGCCCCAACTTTGTCCTTCTTCATTGCAAATATTTTTACCAAACTCACTGTTTCTGTATTTTATTTTCTCATGCAAAAGTTAAGCTTCATACAGTCAAATATATCTTTATTTATAGTTTGTAATTTATACTGATGATGTAGGTCTCCTGCACCCCAAACATACACATATGTAATCTCCTACATTTAGTACAGAATTTTTTTATTAATCAGTCTCTCCATGTGGAATTTACTTTGTCTGTTGTGTAAGATAGGGATCCAATTTTATTTCCCTCAAAATGGATAGCCAGATGTGGCAGAACTATTTACTACATCATCCACCCTCATCCTCCTGAATTGAGGCAGAAAACAAAGATGAGCCTGGAGAATCTTATGGTGTCAGAAAGTAAGTACTAAAACACACACACACACACACACACACACACACACACACACACAAAATGAAGGGGATATGTCAAAGAAAGCCATCTGAAAGAGCTCCCGTAGGTCAAAACTTGCCCAAGTTGAGTAACAAAAAAAGTAGTAACTCAAAGTATAAAATAGCCATCAGTCAATACTGATATACATAAATGCCTGAATAAATAAGAAATAGACACATCTTCCATGTAGAAAAATTTCAAATAATTTATGCAGTTACCCCACCATCAAGGAAATAAGAGTGTAACTCCGCATTCTTTAAAGAACAGTATGAAAGAGGGGAAAGAGAATAATTTTATAGCGGAAAAATCTGACAAAACACCACTTCAGCCAGAGGATTAAGGTTCAACACTAACAGTGATTAAGTCAGGTTGACAGTATGTATCCTTAATATGATGTGATCAAAATAGCACTGTGGTCATCCCCAAAAAGTCCATAATTCCAATCTAATCAGGAGAAAAATTTCAGACAAATCCCAACTGAATGACAATCTACAAAATATCTGAACAATACTCCTCAAAACTATCAATGTCATCAAAAACGAAGTTTAAGAAACCATCATAGGGTTGGCCGAGTGGTGCGGTGGTTAAGTGCTGGCTTGGGAAGCCAGTGGCCCCGGTTCGGGTCCCACATATGAGGGCCAGTGACACTGCCCTCAAAAAAAAAAAAAAAAAAAGAAACCATCATAGCAAAGAGGAGGCTAAGAAGGCATGACCACTAAATGTAACATGGTATCATGGATAGGATTCTAGAATAGAAGAAGAAGAGTGGGTAAAAACTATGGAAATTTGAATAAATTATGGACTTTAGTTAACAATTATGTATTAATATTGCTTCATGAATTATTACAAATGTATCATAGTAATGTAAAATGTTAACAATACAGGAAAATGGGTGTGGGGAATACAGGAACTCTCTGTACTATTTTCCCCAAACTCAAAATGACCATGGAAGGTAAACATTTTGAATCAATTCAGGACACTGAGGCAACCACAACAGCACAACTAAAGACACTCACAAAAGAATACTTCCAGAACTGCTTCAGAAAGAGGCAAGGATGATGGGATACGTGTGTATGAAGAAAGTAAGAGTATTTTGAGGGGGATTAATGGCAATGTGTCTTTTACTGTAACACATTTTTTTATTTAAACATTCACCATAGTTTTTGATCATACCTCATATGTCTCAAAAAACACTAAGATAGAATTTATAATATCAAAAAAAAATCAAAACCATTATACTGAGCAAAGTAAACCAGTCACAAAGAGTGCATATTGTATAACTCCAGTTATATGAAGTTCGAGAACAGATAAAACTAATCTATGTAATAGAAATTAGAAAACTAGGTCGGGGAAGGGGTAAAGTGGTGGGTGTAGAGAGAGACTGATGGCCACTGGAACTAAAGAACTTTCTGGGGAAACGGAAATGTTTGGTATCTTGATCTTGTGTACAGGTACACAGTTATATATTTATCAGAAACCAACTATATACCTCCAACCTGTACAGTTCATAATACATGCAAATTACACATTAATTTTTTTAATGTGGAGGGTGGGGGGAAAGGACTAAAGATATTAGTCTAGAAATTAATTCATGAGTGTTATCCCCTGAAACAAAATAATGGTATTTTTTAACCACTAGAATTATGACACGGAGCAGTTTATTGAAAAGTGAATTGCTAGTTGGTAACAGAACAAAGATATGCTACAGTGTCTGACTAGTCAGTCATAAGGGTTTTAAAAGTGAATAAAATATCACCATTCTTGATTACCTAAACTAAAACAACAAGCTACGTAGCAAGACTACAAGACAGCTTTTCTCGGGTTAGTCCTTTTTTTCCATCTGCCTAATTCCTCCCCTCTGATTCAAGACAATCCAATTTAATCCAACAAACCCAGTATACTTACTCTGTGCAAGTTATTATGTGAGGAACTAAGTATAACAAAATACAAAGATGAAACATATGGTAATCTCTGCCCCCAAGGCATTTATAAACTGGTAGATGGTATTACACAAGTAGATAATAGCTATAAGAAAAGATTTAGCGGAACCTGCAATAGTCAAATGAAACCCTGGGCAATTCAGACCAATATTTTGAAAAGTGAAATTTTTTTAAGTAAAGCAAAAGAGCAGTAAGTGGTTCATGCTATAGCCTTATTCCCCAGTCTTCCCTTTTTATTACCAATGCAGGAAAATTCCATAAGTATCTCTGTTTCCAAGAAATTTAAGAATGCAAATACAAAGGGTCTCCTGTCATTTTGTAAATAAAAGATAGAAAATTTATGGTTATAATTCTACAAGTGGGTGGGTAAAAGGCTCCACCATATTTCTAATAAAGGATATTCAATATGATTCAAACCACTGGCAATGTGTGGAAAATCACAGATTTCAGACTTTTCTGGAGTAAATTACTCTACTTTAAAATCTGAAACTCTAAAATTAGAATTATGAAGTGACAGAAAACATCACAATCTGAATTCTACTTACACAAAACCACATGTTTGCAATGCCAAGTTCCGAATTTACAGCTGGGAAAATCACCATTGAAGATAGCTGGGTCTGGATCAGATTCGCTTAACATAAAACCAGATGTAGACCTCAAATTACAAGTGACATCTCTAGCCAGTCATATAAATAAGAATAATGCAAGCTGAAAGACAATAAATTCACCTAGAGCTTTCTAAATTTGGCCACCCTAATAGTGCTACAACATTCCTTCCTAAAATTCTCAAATAAATTAAAAGAAAAGAAGAAAACATACCCATTTTCATTTTAGTACAATTAAAAATCTAAAATTACTCATTTCAATTCTTCTAGGGGAAGTCCTTTAAACAAATTAAGATATTCTTGTACTTGAAATACACCTGCTATTTAAAAAGCATAAAGAAAATAAAATCAACACTACTGTTAAGATATCGAGTCTTGGCATGTCATCTCAGCACTCTTCCCCAAAAAAACTTGTCACAAAGTGAACAGGAACAAGCTGTACTAAGGATGTACAAAGATATTTCTTCAGTTGTTTGCTTAATCGGCTACTGATTTCCCACTAAGTTAACAGAACCAAATGTAAGTCAACAGTAGTCTGCCTGCAACTATAAAATCACTTTACATTATTTGGCTTCAGAAGTTTGTACCCTATGGAAAGTCCATTTAAAATTTTACCTGGCACACACAAGCTAAAATATTTTGTTTGCCGTTTGAAGCCACACCAGATTCCAACCCACAGAGACAAGATTTCCAATTTATTTCTCACAACCCACATGTACAAAACCCAAAATTACAACACAGAAAAGCGTTGTTAAAATTCTGTCATAATAGTAAAGCAAAGTAGTTCACCATAGAGCTTTATTTCTTGGGAATTTTTTAAAGCCTCTAGTATCTATAATATACATTTCAACATCAAAATTAAGTACTCAATCAAACACACAAAGCTCACCTTGGAACTCTTATGTAAAAGTTCTTTCTAGGTTAGGAATCAAACCTAACCTAGCTGAAGCACTGTAAATTGAATAAATAAGGCACTATTTCTTAAAAAGAAATTTCCAAAAAGAACATGATATCAAACACTACAATTATTGCACAGTTTATTAATAGTGTACCTCATGTTCAATTCTTTATGAAAATTAGCTCATGTTTCTTTACAGGCACCTATTCCATGTGACTTCAGGAAGACTGTCACTTAGTTTAGCATCACATATTACTGACATGCTGCAACTACATCATTTCAGAAATATCAAAATCTAGTGCCCAGTTTAGCCCTAATAGTGAATATCACTGTAAGTTAATATTATATCTACTTATTGTATACAGAATTCAAATATGCAACTCACTACCAAATGACATCAAAGTTTTTAATACCACCAAAAACCAATAAGCAAAAATAACTCTCAAAAATGCTACTCAGAATACTTAGAAGATGAAACAATATGGGTTAACAAAGTGTTTTCAGTTATACAGAGACATGTGGAAACCTCTTTTGTTTTCAACTTCAGAAATGCTTTCTAAAATAAACTGGCCAAGTTCCCTGCTTCAGGAAATGAAGTTCAGAGAGCCCACAGATTACACATATCCTTCATACATCAATGGCTACGCAGGGAATGGAATGGATACAGTCATAGGATGCCCTGGGACTTCCACCCCCTCTTTCCACCTTTCACCCTCACCACTACCATGCAATGTTCAAGTGATACATGTTGTTACAGATTTATTTTAGAGAAGAATAAGGAGAAATTGAAAACACTACAAAAGGTTACCCTTGATTAAAAAGTCAACAAAGATAAGAAACAACAGGTATCTTCAAGGATGTTGAAACAGAATTCTTAGCTCACAAAATGAAACGTTCTTGATCCACAAAGCCCATGGTAGTGGCATCTCTTCATTTTGCCAGACCAACACCCTTCTTTCCAAACTTCTAGCCATCAGTATAGGCAGTTAACCCAAGCTGAGTGAAATAAAATAACACGTCTTGGTCATAATAATTAGACCTAAGGATAGGAAACTGACTCCAGCTGGGTCAATCAATCTTTACTTGTGATGTTTCCAACCAGAGATAGACAAGGGGGAGCCCCTTTTCTTTCTGATTGCAAAACTCTCCTCATCAAGTTCTCAGTCCAACTGCCTGATCTTAGCTTCTTTAGCATACAAATTCAGTCCCATTTTAGAAATTATACCTGAGCTATTCCTGATATCTGCATGACTGGCTATTTCTTGTGATTCAGATCTCTGCTTTAATGTCTCCTTGGACAAAAGCTTTCTTTCTTTCTTTCTTTCTTTCTTTCTTTCTTTCTTTTTTTTTTTTTTTGAGGGCAGTGTCACTGGCCCTCACATGTGGGACCCAGGGCCACTGGCTTCCCAAGGCAGTGGTTAACCACCGTGCCACTCGGCCGGCCCAGATAAAGGCTTTCTTAAGCAGCCACTTAATCATTGTCACATCACCTTATTTTAACTCTCTGCATAGCACCTAGAACTTTACATTTCTTTTTAATACACACTGCTGTATCTCCAACACCTAGAATAGTGCCTGGCACAGACTATACATTTCCCTTCATAATTTGTTGAATAAGTAAGTGAAGTCTGTGAAGAAATGAGTGCAAAGCCAGCAGCCATAGTCCTAGCCCCAAACAGAAGCTGGCCTGGGAAAGTGAAGCCATTAAGGAAAGAGAAAAATGAAAAACAAAGTAGAACTCCTGGAGGCATCTGACTCTCTCTCTTTAGTCATCCCAAAAACAGGCCCCAAGCCTGCAATACTACAGTTTGATTACATCTATCAGAAGTCATCAAAATGTGAAAAGAAATACTACATATAAAATAAAATACATGTATTTCACATTATCCTTCACAAATACTATATGTGTCTGTTTTTATAATGTATATAATATATTATTATACTCATACATATACACAATGTACAGATAATTATACCCATACTGGATGTATCTGATACCTGACAGAGGTGAAAAATTCAAAGTGTGGAAACTATCAGTGTTAATGAACAAATTTCTTTTTCTTAAGCTAAAATGTTTCAGGTTTCTCTCGTTTCTAACCAAGAGACTTCTGAAATGTACTTAACATATATTTGATGCTCAAATACTTGTAAAATGCTGAATACTTTATGGATGCACAGGCTAATACTTTATGGATGCAAAGAAAAGCCAAATGAAAGCTAAAGGTAGACAGATTTCAAATCTACATAAAAATAGCCTTCTAAAGTTTAGACCTATCCAAACGTAATCATTACCTCTCCAACTACAAATTTCCTACTGCTGGAAGGGTTCTAGTAGAAGCCTGATGACCATTAGTAAAAAGGATATTAAACATGATTTCATACTTGTGAGGTAGTCTATGTCACAAAAGTTAACTGCGTGATACTAAATGCTAGCAATGTAATGATAAATTCAGTTTAGTCCTTGTCCCCTTGGAGGTCACAATTTAACAGACAAAAAAGACAGACTTGCAAACATATGTATAGTATACATAATATATTGATACACATGATACAACAGAGAAAGGTGGTGACTAACTCTGCATAGGTGGGAAGATTTTAGTTGACTACTGAGAGATAAGTAAAGCCAAGTTTTCCTGTTAGACAACAAACATAAGGGCATTCCTGACAAAGGAACAACTGAGAAAGGATAGGTTCATACTACATGCTACATGGCAAACCTAAAATACAAGAAATAAGGGAGATTGTTGAATGATAAGGTGTCTATAGTAGGAAAATAACCACAAATGAAGGTGTGGATAAGTGGCTAGGAGCCAAATTATGAAGGGCCATGCTAAGAAGTTTGGAAGGAGCCATAAAATAATAAAGGTAACTAACTTTTACAGCAAACTGCTTTGTACCAGACACATACCTAAACTCTTAAGACACACTATCACTTTTAATCCTCAGAAGATCCCTGTCATTACATCCACACTTTTTAAATAAAGAAACTTAGGCTAGGGAGAAACCAAGTAATTTGCCTAAAATGACAGTTAAATTAGTGTCAGAAGCAGAATTCATTGAAGGATTCTGAAAAAGGATGTGAGATAAGGAATACTGAGAATAAGCTCTGTGTATTTTAGAAAAATAGCTATCAGACAATGTGGATAATGGTGTGGACGTAGAATAGGCTTATTTTAGGGAAATGCTACACACAAATTTTAATATAATCCAAATGAAAGCCATTGAGGGAATGGAAATAAGGGAGAGGGAAACTAAAGGATTTCACAGGTTTCTAGCTTGAGCCAGCAGGTGGAAAAGTCAGTTTAGGTAGAAGACATGAGGCATAAAATGAAGGAGATGAAATATAAATGGATTACTTTAAGCTTGGACAATATAGACACATTTAGTTTGAGGTATCAATATAAGACAGACCCCAAAGGGAAAAGGTGCAATAGGAAGTTGACTAGAAAGAGCTCTTTTTAAAAGAGAGGAGGGAACACTTGCTTGGATAAACATATTTAGAAGTGATCAATATACATACAGCAATTTAAAACTTAGTTAAAGTATAAAATAAATTTTCATGAGTCTCTACTGATATAAATGGTTAAATAAATGAAGGAATGAATGAATAAATGAGATGAATGGATAAATTTTCCATGCAGAAGAATGGCAAACTATACATATAAATACTCTACCTTCAAGGAGGTGGAACTCCGGACTCCTTAAGTATGGGTTGCATACAGTGCCTTACTTTCCAAGAGTACAATATGCAAAGCAAAGGGGTGGGGGTGGGAAGAGGGAAGAATAACTTCAAAGTGGAAAAGCCTGGCAAAAATGACCACAGCCAAAAGATACGAGTCAGTGTCAACAATAAGTCATGTTGATAGCATGTGCCCTTGACATGACATGATGAAAACGGTGCATTACCTCTGTGGTCTTCCTCCCCAAAACACATACCTCCATTCTAAACATGAGAAAAACATCAGACCAACCCCAATTGAGGGACAATCGATCAAATACCTAATCAATGCTCCTCAAAACAAACTGTCAAGATCATAAAACAAAGTTAAAAAACCATCACAGCCACAAGGAATGTAAGAACACATGACCACTGGGGCCGGCAGAGTGGCGCATTGGTTAAGAGCTGCTTTTGGGATGCCAGCGGCCCTGGTTCGGATCCCACGTATAAGGACCAGTGACGCTGCCCTCTACAGCTAACAACAGCTCCACCTGGAGCTGGGCTGTGCGAGCCCCGACGATGGTGTAGGCTGCAGCCCCTGCTGCAGTGGGCTGCCGTAGGCTACAGTGAGTGGCCAGCAGCCAGTGTAAGCATCCAGCAGCCAGCGTGAGCTGCCAATAGCCGCGGTCAGCGTCTGTTCAGAGGCTGGCGACCGATCTGCCTCATCCAGGAAGAGTGCAATGACGATACCAACATGGGCCAGTGAAGCAACATCCTCCGCAACTAGACAGAAGAACAAAAAGACAGCAACTTGTCTGTTCCCCTCTGTTCCCCTTCCCCGATTCTGCAACACTGTTCCCCTCCCCCAATTTTCCAATTAAAAAAAAATCTTAAAAAAAAAAGTTAAAAAAAAAAAAACCACATGACCACTAAATGTAATATGGTACCCTGTATGAGAGTCTCAAATACAAAAAGGATGGTAAACAAAAACTAGGGAAATCTGAATAAAGTATGGACTTGAGTTAATAATAAAGTATGGACGTTAATTAATAATAATGTAATAATAATAACCATGGTTAATTAATTTTAACAAATGTACCATACTAATAAAAGATATTAATAGAAAAACTGGGTGTGGGGAATATGAGAACTCTTTGCTATCTTCACAATTTTTCTATAAGTCTAAAACTATTCTAAATAATAAAGTTCTTTTTCTTTTTAATTGGGCCGGGAAGTATAACAAAGAAAACCATTATTATTCTGAAGATAGATGAAGATAGGTAGAAGAAAATGCCAATAAAAGAAATTTAAAAGCAATGAGCATAAATGTAGATAGAACGATGCCCTAGAAATTGTAAGAAAAAAGTGTACAAGGATGGAAATAGGTGTAATGTAATAGGAGTCAAAGAAGATAAGAAATAAATAGAAATCACTGGATTTAAAAGGTAAAAGAAATTAAAAGTTCTGTGGAGCTGCAAGAAAAAAAGGTAAATTATAGTGGTTTATGATGCCTTATAAGCCATAATTTTATGATTCTTAGTTACAAATGTCTTAAAAGATTCTCCTAATTTCAAATCTATTGAAGGACTTTCCTCTTCCTTGAATTCACATCAATTTGGTTCCCAAAACCTAACTCTTACTGAATCTTCTTTTACAGTGTCAAGTACTGGGAGATGCATCAGATAACATAAACTTTAATCTGGAACAAACAGAAAATTCCAAAAGAGCTGGTTTAAACAACAAGGAAATGTATAACCACAATCGCATGTAACAAGAAGTTAATGGTAGAACAGGCTCTAAGCAGTGCAAATCGGAGCTTCAGAAATTCTCTGTAATTCCCTTGGATCTGACCTCCTATGTGTAGCTTCATTAACAGGCTGGAAGCAAGAAAATCCAAATAGTTTGAGATTAATCTGCCTATCTTTGAACCAGTCACTAGCAAAGAAAAGGAATACCACTTTAAGACTTACCAGAATCAATCCTGGAGCTGGGCTTGAGGACCCCTTTCTCCAAGTCATGTGAAGGAGGGTTAGATGCTGAAACAAAACAGGTTCTATTATAGAGGCAGGAGAGGAGAATCCCTAATAGGCAATCAACAGTGGCCAACACAGGTGGTTCTTATTTGCAGGATCCCAGCTTTGGGGAAGTGTTAAAAACTACTTTAATACAATGAAGAACAGGCGTGAACAAAGTAAGCGCCAATTTCCTTCCTCAAATAACCAAGTGACAACCTCAGAGATGATCAGTGCTGTTTTACAGGCCAAGACAGAAATTGTGGTATAAATTTGTAAGGTTATCACTCAAATTTATATCACAAAAATAAAATATATTTGGGTTTTTTAAAACCAGGAGCCTGTTACATTTTAAGCTTTAAATTGTTATTATGTTGAGGATAAGATGGTAAGAGATGCCAGCCAGCAGAGTGGAAAAAACACTGGATTTGGACTCAGGTCCCTGGGCTCTGCTACTAACTCTTCCCCTAAATTACAGTGTCATCACAGATGGTCATCTAATGTATCTAGCTTTCAGTTTCCTCCTCTGTTAAATTACGAAGTTTGGAGAGGTAATCTTCAAGTCTTCTTTCTGTTAATTCCTAATCATAAATAACATTCATTTATTAAGTAGAAGATTTATGTAAACTATTTAAAGCTGTAGTTCTGGGCTAACCCAGTCCTAACGATGCCTTCCAAGACGACAAGATGATGACACCAAATTTTTCCTACTAAACTTCACTTTCACGAAAACATTCACTGTGGCCAGAAATGTAAATATAATAGCATGAGGTTATAACTTCTGAAATGACTCAAGAATTTAATTTTTTTAAACCCAAATTCGTTGTTAAAAGGTTGCAAACCCTATCTATAGAAGCAAACCCTTACTGTTGGACAGGAGAACAGAAATGAAAGAAGCTTAACCACTTTGAAGTGCAATTAAAGACAAGACTTTTAACAACTAAGTCTAAATGAGGAAAAAGATGGAAAGCAAAGCTAAATCAGAAAGCTAGAATTTGTGCCGGCTGAGTGGTGCGGCTGTTAAGCGCTGGCTTGGGAAGCCAGCGGCCCCGGTTCAGGTCCCACATATGAGAACCAGTGACACTGCCCTCAAAAAAAAAAAAAAAAAAAAGGAAGAAAGCTAGAATTCAAGTCACAATCAGAAATGGGAATTTCTATACAGAGTGAGAAATAGGGGGAAAATACCCCGCCTCCAAAGTGAAACCAGTATATAGGCCTAGAAAAATTAATGAATTTCTTTAAAAGCTGTTGATTTACACAAAATTGATAAAAATAATTTCCAAAAACAGGTTGGTGACATTAAAAAACGGGAAAGGAAACCATTACCCTGCCCTTTGGGAACCTCTAATTAATGGATTTTGCCAAATCAGACACCAAGCATGTGGAATGACTGGATAAAATCCCATCATTTTAGCTAACTGCATTATGACCTGGGGGTGGTTCTTCTTAAAATTATTAATAATGAAAAATACTTACACAGGATATACATGATTGCCAGGAAAAAAAATGAACGTCTTTGAAACAGTTTTTAAAACAACAAACCACCCGCAGAAACCACATGGGCACAAAATGAAACAATTCTGGTCACTGATTTGTGGAGCATTTAAGCACTCCCCAAGGGAAAGACTCAGCTTTAGGCTCTATTTCTGGGACAAGTAGAACATCCATGAAAATACCTGATTTGGAGCTGCCAAAAAAACAGTGCAAACATACATCCACTGGCCTGATTTCAAGAGAAATGATTTTCTCCAAGGAGAGCTTTAAAGGTTTGAGACTACTTACGTGTTTTAAGAAGACATTTCTTTTCCTCACAGTAAGAAGCTTAAAAAGTCTCAAAATAAAATAAATGTCAAATACTCGGCATTACAATATTGATGACATCTAAGTTAAAATCTCCTGGAATTGTCAATTTAAAATCCAAAACTCTCTACTATCAGCAGCGTCATTAATACACTGGGATACTCAATTTATCAAATTATATAATAATACCCTCATGAAATGGTATACCAGAGAGGTAAACTTCAAAAGAGAAGTAATAAATATAGGGGAAGGAATATCACCCAGGAGACAGGCAAAAGAAGAAAGCAGGAGATGGGTGGCATAGAGTTGCCCTGAAAGGTGGGCTGGGTAAGTTAATTATGGAAAGAGGCCCAGAAAAAGGAAGCCAAATGAAAACAGAGGCAAAAACAGTCTAACAAACAACATTGTCAAGGGGAAAAGACAAAGACCACATAAAATTTTCATTTATGTACAGAAATATCTGAAAGGTACTAGTCATATTAACAGAAAACAGAAAGTTTATCTTGACCTTAAGTATCACAAAAAACCCATCCGTTCCTTGAAATGAGTGGAAAAAGAAATTGTGTTTTGTTTTTTGCTTGTTTGTTTATTTGTTTTTTGCCATGGCCTATATTATATTGTCTCTGCAAGACATAAAAACAACACAGTAAAAACCCAGCAGCATGCAAAAGCTACACATTTACATATATCTGCACACATAACTCTTACCATGCTTTCAATTTTCTAACAGAATGCCATAAAAATTCAGGATTTTTCTCCTCTCCTTTGGGTTTATGTAAGGTGATGACTTTTCCCTTGGATAGGCTGGCAAAGTTCACCTTGTCAAAGCTTGCATAACCTTGAAGAACACATACAATTTCCAGGAGAAATAAAGAAAGAATGGAAAACTAGGTGAGTTTCCAAGAGAAACAATTTTAAATTGTGCATATCTATAGTCCTTGTCTTTTAAAGATGATGTTACTGGTGGTATTTGTTACCACATGCATGAATCCTAAAAAGACCAAAGCATTGGAGCCATCCAAGTAAGACAGCAAATGTAGCTCTCTTATAAACTATAGTTTCAACACAATCCAAAGGATTATAAGGCCAAGGATGGAAAGCACTGGGACTGCCACCTAGTCAGAAAGAATACAGATCTGAAGAAAGATCAGATGAGACTCATTTCAGAAAATGAACAGGAAACCCCTACAACTATACTGAACATCTCTAATAAACCAAACAATGCAAAATTTGTACAGCAAAATTCTTCACATTATGGTAAAATAACTGTGTTTTCTAAATAGCTACCGAGTACAATGATCTATTATGGATACAGAAATGAGAAATGTCTGGTTTTTCAAGGTTTACTAAGAGTAGGAAGTGATGTGTCTAAGATATAGGAAACTACAATAAAAGATGGTGCATATTCCAAGTGTGTAAATTTTATGCAAAGATTTAATGACAGGTTAAAAAGATAGACTTTACTTTATATAAAGTAGATTATAAAGTATACTTTATAAAGTACAAAATAGAATAAGAGATAAAAAGAATGAACAAAAAATAAAGCACTCATTTCCTAAATATCACCAGTAGTTTCCTCACAGACAATTCGCCACCACCCACTCCTGGAGCACCCATTATCTTTTGCTCCATGATTACTTCCAAGTGAAAGTATGATAAAGGATGGAGGGAAGTTTAAATTATAGTATACAGATATTATTCTACTTCCAATCAAAATGGAGACAAAGGGACCAGATTTAACTTCCCAACTGAAACAACTAAAAATCTGAACAAAATATATGAAACAATGGTTTTTCAGCTATTGGACAACAGGCAGCACAGAAGTGTAATTCCTGAGAGGAAGGACACAAAACAAGGTAAGCATTATAATTGCCAGCTTACAACCTGGAGTCAGTTCACAGGTCATAGCACATGGTGGGGGAACCCAAGTAAAACTGGCCTCTAACTGAATTGAGGAAACAGGGTTAAATGTTTATGAGGCAACTAGTACTTGGAGGGCCAAGAATTGGAGAAGAGAAAACTACACAACGTTAGAATGCCAGAGACAGAAAGGTCTGCTCAAGTCTTGGATTGAGTATTGAAATGTACACACATGAGAAAAAGCTACACACAGCCAGGAAAATAAAAACAAATGTGAGTAGAGAGAAAAACATCTGGCGTTCAGACACTGTTGGTAATAGTTTGTGTTCCTACTAGTCAGTGGATAAACCTCGTAATACATATTCAGCTGACTCCTCAGGAGGGCATCTCCTTAGCAGTGGGACTAAATTATACCTACAACAAAAGGCTATTGTAAGACCCACACTAACAAATCTTTAAAATATGCCTCAAATTAATCCAACTGATTCCAAGTAACATAACTGAGAACCAGAAGAAAAAGCAACACTATTTGAAATAATACAACAAAACAATCAACAAGATCAAATTCAAAATGTCTTAATCCAATCAAAAATTAAAAGGCATGAGAAAATCAGGAAAACATGGCCTATAATCAGGAGAAAACTTAATAGAAAAACAGAGATGAAAGAAATGATAGAATTAAAAAACAAGGATATGAAAACAGCTATTACAAGTTTCATGTTTCAGAAGGTAGAAGAAAAAATTACCGTGATGATGAGACATGGAAGATATGGAAAAGGTTTAAATGGAACTTGCAGAGAGCTTCTAAAAAAATACATAAGATGGAATTAACAGCAGATTAAACACTGCAGAAGACAAAAACATGAAGTTAAAACTCGCAATAGTAATTATTCAAAATTACTGCACAGAAATAAAAAAATATGAAGAGAAAATGTGGGACAATATCAAGTAGTCTAAAATGTGTATAATTAAAGGCTCAGAGAAAAAGCACAGGGTGTGGAACAAAATATTTGAAGAAATATAGTTGAAAATCTTCTCAATCTCATAAAAACTCTATACCTAGAGATCCAGAGATCTAAACAACAGTCAGGTGCTATAAACATAAAGAAATCATATCAATGCATATCATACCCTATTGTGGAAAACTAATAAAAGAGAAAATTTCAAAATAAGCCAGAAAAAAGCACAAATTATATACGAAAGAACTAAAATAATAAAAGCAGACTTCTTGTCAGAAACTATGTAAGACAGAAGACAATGGAGAGATACTGCCAAACTACTGAAAGGAAAAAATATACAGCAGCATATAATTCTTTCCCCAGAGAAATAATCTACAAAAAAAAAAAAAACTGAATGGGAAACAGTGATATTTTTCAAGACAAACAAAAGCTGAGAGAATTCTCTGCTAACAGACCTGTACTAAAAGAAATATGAAAGAAAAGTTATTCGGGGAGAAGAAAAATGAAACCAGATTGGAATTTGGATCTACACAAAAGGATTAGGAGTGCCAGAAATGGCAAATGTGTGCATAAATATAAAAATTTAAAAGATACCTCATTACATAGAGCAATATAGCAATGCACTGTTGACTTTATAGAATAAATAGAAGTAAAGTAAATGATATCAGTACCACAAATGATGAAAGAGAAAATGGAAGTAAACTGTTATAAAGTTCTTACACCATACATGAAATAGAATATTATTTAAAAGTAGACCAACGGTGAAAGGATATAGACTTTAAATACTGTGAGTCTAGGATAACAGTATGGTAGTTCCTCAAAAGCTCAAACATAGAATTGTCATATGATCCAGCAATTCAACTTCTGGGTATATACCCAAAAGAAATGAAAACAATGATTTGCGCAGGTAATTATACACTCATGTTCATAGCATCTTTATTCACAATAGCCAAAAAGTGAAAATAACCCAAATGTCCATTGAAAGGTGAATGGATACACAAAATGTAGTGTGTGTGTGTGTGTGTGTGTATATATATATATATATATATACACACACACACACAAAAGTATATAACTTAGCCTTAAAAAGGAATGAAATTCTGACACATGCTCTAACATGGATGAACCCAAAGACATTATGCTAAGTGAAATAAGACGGAAACAAGAGGACAAATATTGTATGATTCCACTTACATGAGTTAATGAGACAGTCAAATTCATAGAGAGAAAATGCAGAATAGTGGTTACAGAGACTGGGGAGAAAAGAGAACACGGAGTTGTTATAGCGGGTAGGTACATAGATCAATACAAGATGATGGAAAGTTCTGGAGATGGATGGTGGTGATGGTTGCACAACAACATGAGTGTACTGAAAGCCTCTGAACTGTACACTTAAAAACTATTAGAATATTATCAATATAGAATATATATATATTGACAATATAGATATAATAGATAAATTTCAAGTTATGTATATTTTACCACAACTTTAAAATTTTAAAAATACATGTGATATTAAGAATATAAAAAGACAATAAAGAGACTAGGAGAAAATATTTGAAAAACATATCTGATAAAGGTCTTGTATCCAAAATATAAAAAGAATCCTTATAAATAAATAAGATGAACAACTCAATTTTTAAAATGACAAAAGATTTAAATAACCATTTTATAAAAGATGTAAGGATGGCAATTAAGCACATGAAAAGATGTTCAACATCACTGCCCATTAGAAAAATGCAAATTAAAATAAAAATGCAAGTACTAGAACATATCTACTAAAATGGCGAGAGAAAGGATGTGCAGAATGTAAAGACTCTCAGGATGTTTAATGTAGGCGAGGGAAACTGGAATGGGAGAGGATAGATATAACAGGAAAACAAAAAGACAACCTTGGATGATAAGTGAAATAGGGGGTGTTACCTGCATCAGGCCTTTGAAAGCTCTCTACAGTGAGGTAGGATGCCAGAAACTGGGGAAGTTTGATCAGGCACCCCCAAATTATAATCATCTTTCTGCGTAGTAAACGTTTTTGTTTTAAAGTTTCTGTCATACCACCACCCTTTGTCCCCACAAAAGCCTTACTTTTTCAGACTGTTATATAACAGAACGTTTACATACTGTTTTGATTTTTTTTCCCCAAGCAATCAACAAGTAAGGGCATTAAACCAGCCTTCCCAGGGTTGACTTCCTCAAGCCCATTCTTACTTCTCCCCACTCTGCTGTTAATAATCTATCCCTAGGGAAACTACAGTCCCTTAATGATCTGGCTCAGGTTTACATTTCCAGTCTCATCTGCTGTCTCTTCCAGCCATTCTGAAAAGTTTGCCATGTCTTCTGGCACAGAACAATAGTTCATTAGTAAACACTTATTTGTGTTAATTGACTTACTAAACTGAACTTCTCAAATACATGGAGGAAAATATGAAGCATACCTGTTACTAGGAATATAAACAAAATTAGGTAGTCAGTTCACAACTGCTATTTCAGAAAATTTCCTAAAAATTTTCCAAGAGCTACATCCAATTCAAATATGTACCAACTTGGTTGATGTGCAATCTGCTACTAGACTAGAATATTTAAAGGATACAACGAATTGGGGGATTTCAACATTCCCAGGCACTGTAATTTGAAATACATCCATATGGACATATACTCGTATGTATGTTTATATATACATATACTCAATTGTGTGTCCTGTTCTGTGCTAACTAACATCTCGGCTGTCAGTACCGAATACTACCATCTAGATCATTTTTGCATGTTCCCTAGTAATATGCTAAGAACTTAATCTGGGCCATAATTTTCTTATCTTGAGAGAAAGGTGTATGCACTATGGGTAACATGAAGCAATGGTAGTGATGTGAACAAAAGTGCAATTCTCCAAAGTGTTGCTTCCTTTACTATCGTTACAACAGATTCTCTGATGTTTATGATATTAGCTTCATGATATTCTGAAAGGTCAAAATTGAGAATCTCTTAAAATGAAAATAACATTCTATTTACTTCCCTCACCATGTTTTTTCTCTCAATACAGGCATACACACTAGAAGTCACCATCAATAAATTTCAGCTTCAGTTTCACAGATGAAGAGTAATTATAACAGTTCTGTTCTGACCAGTTGCCCATTATGTTATTTTAAGAACAGATAATAATTACATAAAAGAATGTTATAGTTCCTACACACACAAACACACACCCCAGCTTCTCCACATATACTATAACCAATTGGTGGTGTTTTATTCAATTGCTATTGTTGCTTCCTCCTAAAAAGTTGAAAATCAGTGGCATACCGATTTTACATACGTATAAGCTCTGCAAAAGATGCCACACCTTATCTTGACTGGAATAACTGATTCTGTGCTATTTTTGAGGCACAATATATATTTTCTTTTAATTACTGAAACCATATTAAAGTAACTGAATTGCAGGAGGAATGAGAATTTGCTCTGCTTAGAAAATCACTATACATTGTCTAGGCCTGAGAACCAAGAAAAGCTTGCTATATATAACTGAACATCAGAAACACAGAGAAAAAAGTCTACTTGAGGGAAAAAAAACACACAAAAAACTCAGAAATGATTTGCATGATTCCAGACCTCAGTATTGCTACATGATCACAATGGAAAGAATGTGTGGTAATTAAAGAGCTTTAAATGCTGAAACTATCCAATCATTCTTTTTCCCTAAAAACTTCTTTATAAAAGGGGAAATCCTATAGTCTTTATGATTCCTCCTTCAGTCTACTTAACTTTTATAAAAATGAAAACAAAGTCCTGAGTAGTGTTATTCACGGGTTTCTCCACTCTCTTTTTTATTTAAGCAATTCTTTATTCCACATAGGATTCCATTTTACTATATTCATTAAATCTCTCCCCAGTGTATCTGATTAACGCTTTAGCTTTCAACCGGGAAATTAGGGGCCTAACTAGTTTCCATAATCTAAAATAAGATTGTGGTAAAAAATAAAAGGTCAAAGAACAATAGCTTTAACAGTACCAGGGTTTTATTGAATATATTTAAGCCAAAAGTCGATATTTGTCAATAATCATTATAGACTGTTTTTAAATGTCAAGAAACTTGGTAATACAGGTATTCTGCTGGACTGTATCTATGACTAATCTGATTCTGAAGTCTTAGCCTTATTTCTAAGAGTTTTACTACAAATTCTCCTTACACTAGGACTCAGCATCTTAAGCATTTCTTTATGTTTTTTTTTTTTGAGGGCAGTGTCACTGGCCCTCATATGTGGGACCCGGACCCGGGGCCGCTGGCGTCCTAAGCCAGTGCTTAACCACCCCACCACTCGACCAGCCCAAGCATTTTTTTATTTATTTCATTCCCCTTCTATATAGTCATATCTTTACCAAGTTGGCTTTAGGATACTGTAAGGAATTAAGGCAATTTATAAAGTAATCTATAAGGCTATCCTCCTGATAGATACAATGGTAAGATGACCCTACATTCTTTAAAATACTAGCTCCATGTTTGAACTTCCACCATGCCAAAGACAACTTGTTCATTGTACTGGAAAAGGAAACAGTCTACTAATTTTTCACTTCTATGGTTAGTGTATTATTAGTCAGAGTTCTCCACATGTGTGTGTGAGAGAGAGAGAAAGAGAGAGAGAGAGAGAGAGAGAGAGAGAGAGAGAGAGAGAGAGAGAGAGAGAGAAAGAGAGATTAAAAGAAATTAGCTCATGAGCAGTTGGCAAGCTGGAGACCCAGGAGAATAGATGGTTTAGTTCCAGATCTGAAGCCTGAGAGCCAGGCGAGCCCCAGTCCAAGTGTCAGGGAAGACCAATATCCCACTTCAAGCATCAGGCGGAAGTGCCCTCTGACTCAGCCTTTTTGTTCTATTACATCTTCAATTGATCCGATGAGGACCACTCACCTTAGATAGAGCAATCTGCTTAACTGTCTACTAAATCATGTTAATCTCATCTGGAAACATCCTCAAAGACATGCTCAGAATAAAGTTTGATCAAATATCTGAGCACCCCATGACCCAGTCAAACTGACACATAAAATTAACCATCACAGATCCACCCCTCATCAACTGGGCACCCACATTCATCTCCTCACCTTATTTAATAAAAAATGGACAATAACAAGATGGTAATTCTACATAACATGATACAACTATCCTGTGTAGAACTGAAAACACACTAACCGTATCCGCAGAAGAGGTGAGGTCCTTAAATGATGTTTACTGTTCTCCTTGATATCCCAAAATGTAAATAACATAATGTGAAATTACTAAGATTTAAAATACTATTATATACATTCAACGCACCTCATGTTACAGGCTAAGGGCATACGAGGAAAGAAAACAAAGATATTTTACATATATATAGGTATATATATATATATATATATATATATATACACACACACACATACATTTGTATACATATATGTGTGTACACACACACACAAATGTATTCATAACAAAATAAGGAAGAAATACTCGTGAGAATTACATTGCTCATTTCTATAACTGGTCACATGGTCATAGATGGTATTTATCGCTCCCTTCTTTCACTATGTTTCTGTCTTCCCTTTGCCCTCAGCAGGAACTTCAGTGGGTCATGGTTCTTTACCTGATGAGGTGAGCCAAACCTTCATTCCTGAAGGGGCTGGGCCATCTGTAGTGCTCCCTGAATGGGGTTGTAGTTCTGCCCTGACCTTCATCACGGGGCATAGCAATACTGACAGATGCCCTCCGGGATCTCCTGGATCTCAGACATACTCCTCCTGTGGAGTGGCAGCCCAACTTCCTCCTGGGAGTCAGGATCAATCACCCAGCCAGCCCAATACCTCTCTTCCTTGCCTGTTCATTCACCGGCACGAGGAGTCCCAAGTGGCTGGGTAGCAGTCTGAACTTCTAGTTCAATGGAATCAATGTTGAGTCTCATGATGGAAGCATTCCTCCCTTTGGAACTGAGACCTCTAGCCCAGCAGAGCATAAGGTCATAGAAACAGAGACCCAAAATTTTGCCAGTGGGTCACTAGGGATAATAGTGAATGGTGCCATTCCCATTTCCACCCCTTGATTCCTGAACCTGTGAATCCTGGCTAAAGGAGAAACAGCACCATATACTAAATATTAATTAAGAGCATATACAACCTTCTGGAGAACCTTGCTCCAGATCTGCAAGGTACTGACACCTAGCTGGCACTGTAACTTAGTCTTCAAAAGGCCATTTCACCATTCTATCAAGTCAGCAGCTTCAGGATGGTAAAAACATGATAAGACCAGTGAATTCCATGAGCATGGGCCCATTGCCACACTTCATTTGCTCTGAAGTGAGTTCCTTGATCAGAAGCAGTGCTGTGTGGAATACCATGATGGCAGATAAGGCATTCTGTAAGCCCACTCATGGTATTTTTAGCAGAAGCATTGTGGTGGGAAAGGCAAATCCATATCCGGAATATGTGACTATTCCAGTAAGAACAAACAGCTGCCACTTCCATGATGGCAGCAGTCCAATGTAATCAACCTGTCTCTAGGTAGCTGACTGATTACCTCAGGGAATGGTGCCATATCAGGAATTTAGTGTTAGTCTCGGCTGCTGGCAAACTGGACACTCAGCAGTGGTCACAGCCGGGTAGGTCTTGATGAGTTGAAGTCTTTGTTGCTGAGCCTATCTGTAACCTCCATCCCTGGCAGCATGGCCACTTTGTTCCTAAAAGCCCACTGGGTGATGACAGGGATGGCTGGGGGAAAAGGATGACTGGTATCCAAAGAACAGGTCAACCAATCCACTTGATTATCACAATCTCCTCTGCTGAGGTCTCCTTTGGTGAGCATTCACATGGAACACAAATATCTTCACTTTTTTGCCCATGCAGAGCGGTCTATCTGCATACCTCCTTCTCAGATTTCCTTGTCACCAACTTTCCAATCATGTTCCTCCCAAGTCCCTAAACATTAAACCAAACTGTTGGTCATAGCCCATGAATCAGTATACAATCACCCACCTCACCACTCTCCTTCCAAGCAAAGTGAACAGCTGCACTTCCTGAAGCTCTGCCCACTGGGAGGATTTCCTTTCACCAACGTCCTCCAGGGATATTTCACAAAGTGGCCATAGTTTTGCAATTGTCTACTTTCAGGTGGTGCCTGCCTATCATACAGAACCACCTGTAAGTGGTTCTTCTCTTCCTCTGTCAACTGATCTTAAGGAACTTCCCATGAGGCCATAGGTGCAGTCTAGGAAAGAGAAGACACTGTAGCCAAGGAGGGACCATGGGCCTTTGGGCCACTTCTCATGTAACTTACTTGTGCCTTCTGGTATTGCTCATGCCTGACCAGATATATACAACTTCCATTTGATGATGAAGTTCTGCTGTGTGTGTAGCTTTATGGCTTGGTGGGGCAGATATTACCCATTTCATAATGGGCAACTCAGGTTACATGGCAACTTGGTGGCTCATGGTTAAGCAGTCTCTAAGGCCCAATAATAGGCCAACAGCTGTTTCTCAAAAGAAGAGTAGTTATTCGCAGAAAACAGCAGGGCTTTGGACCAAAATCCTACAGGCCTGTACTGTGATTCACCTATAAGGGCTACCATATGCTCCAAAGAGCATCCCTGCCTGCCGCGGATACTTCAAGCGCCACTGAATCTGCTGGATAATATGACCCAAGGGGCAGAGAAGCTTGCACAGCAATTGGACATGTTGCAGAGCCTCCTCTTGTTCAAAACTAGCTGCTTTTGAGTCACTTAATAAACGGCCAGAGTAGCACACTCAAATGAGGAATATGTTGCCAGATACAACAATTTATCCTTCACCTTAGAAGGAATATCTTGACATACTCCACACCACTGGACGACTAGAAACTTCACTGACGTTAGAAGGCTCCTGAACTTTTGTCAGATATCCTTCCTACTCTCTGACACTCAAACGTCTTACTACTAAGTCTACAGTAATCACTGGTTCTTGCTCACTAGCTCCAATCAACATCATAGCATCAATATAATGAGCTAGTGTGGTATCTTGTGGAAGAGAAAAGGTAATACAAATCCACTCAAACTAAATTATGACATAGGACTGGAGAGTTGCTGTACCCCAAAGTAGGACAATGAAGGTGTATTGCTGAGCTTGCCAGAGGAAAGCAAAGTACAGTCGGCCTTGCATATCCATGGGTGCATCCATGGATTCAACCAACCACAGATCAAAATTACTTGGAAAAAAAAATCCCAGAAAGTTCCAAAAAGCGAAATGAATTTGCCATGTGCCAAGCACTACACTGAATTCATACAAATAAAGTGATGTGTAGGCATACCCTGCTGTAACTTACATGGAAATATAGGTTATATGCAAAACAAAATTAAACAAAAAAACAACAAAACTGTTTTTATAGAAGGGAATTGAGCATCTGTGAATTTTGGTATCCATGGCGGGGGGTGGAGGCGGTGAAGGGGGGAAGTGGTCCTAGAAGAATCCCATACAGCTACCGAGGGACTACTGCATTTCTGTTGAACCTTACTGACAAGGATGGGAAAAAAAAGGACATTTTTCCAGATCAATAGTTACATACCAAGTACCAGGGGATGTGTTAATTTGTTCAAGCAATAAAACCATATATAGTTCAGCAGCTGCAACTGTAGTTATCTGTTGGTTAAGCTTACAATAATTGGTTGTCGTTACCCAAGATCCACCTGTCTTCTATAAAAGCCAAACAGATGGATGGGGATGTAATGGGAATCACCATCCCTACATGTTCAAAGTCCTTTATCGTGGCAGTATCCTCTGCAATCCCTCCAGGAATGAGGTATTGTTTTTCGTTCACTATTTTCTTAGGCAGAAGCAGTTCTAGTGGCTTCCACTTGGCCCCTCTCACCACAGTAGGGTTCACTCCACTGTTCAGGGAACCAATGTGGAGACAGTGCCAGCTGCTTAGACTATCTATTCTAATTTTGCATTCCAAAACTGGATAAATAACTACAGGACGGGTGTAAAGACAAAAATTATCCCAATTACTTCTAGAGATTTTCACCAAATCAAAAACAAAATAAAACAAAACACTGGGCTGCTGATTTTCTTTCTTTTTTTTTTTTTGAGGGCAGTGTCACTGGCCCTCATATGTGGGACCCGAACCGGGGCCGCTGGCTTCCCAAGCCAGCACTCAACCACTGTGCCACTTGGCTGGCCCTGGTTTTCTTTCTTTACTAGGGAATCCCATTAACCAAAAAATTCAATTTCTCCAAGTAATACATTCAGTCATAGCACATAATAAGTGTTCAATAAATGTTTTTTACTTTCCCCTTACAGGGTAATCATTTTGACAATTCAAATAACTTTTTAATCATAATTTGAAAGCCCTACTAAAGATTTCCTATTTAAATTGATCCACTTAGAAAAGTGCATCGGACGCCATGTACCACTGTCATATGTGTGCCCTTGGGGGCTGGGGCATGGCCTCGTCCAGGTGCCTTCCTTCATGAGGCAGTGAGAATAAACAAACATTTTTTTAAAAACTGAGATTTCCAGTCAAGATGGTGGAGTAAGGAAATGCGGTGCTTGCCTCCCATAATCACATCAAAATTACAACTAAACTACAGAATAACCATCACTGAGAATCATCTGGAATCTAGCCGAACAGAAGTTCTATAACTAAGGATTTACAGAAGAAGCCACGTCAACAAGGGTAAGAAGTGCACAGACATGAAACAGGCTGGTCCCACACCCACATATAGTCGTTCGAAATTGGGAGGGATATCTTGGCTTTGGAGGACCACTGGAGGACTGACGGGGTCCCAGTCCCATACCAGGCTTGTCAGCCCAGGGTTCCAGTGTGTGGAAGAGAAGTCCCCATAACTTCTAGCTGTGAAAACCAGAGGAGATTATGTCTGAGGGAGACGGAGTGCTGCTGGAGTCTCATGTGTTCCTCTTTAAGAGCCTGCACACAACCTACTCACTGACAGACTCACTTGCTCTGAGCTCCAGTGCTGCCACCATAGCTCAAAAGGTGCCAGGAACATACAGGAAAGAACTGAGTTGTCTGACTTCAGGTAAGGGCTGCAGTGGCAGAAGTGCTGACAGAGGCCACTGTTGCTTTACTGAGGCCACCCCCGACCAAACTTGCATGCTCAGGAGGGCACCACATCCGAGTGTCCATCAGCGTAGCAACACCATTCACCCTGCCCTGGTGATTCTGAGACCCCACCCCTCCCAACATGCAGGGCCACCCAAATCGCTCATGCTGCAGAATCTCCTCAAATCTCTCAAAGGTCCACAAACCCAAAAAAGGCAGCATCTGGCCTCAGCATGCCTCATAACTCACGCTAAGCAGCCCCACGCCCAGCACTTGCAGCAGCCAGTCTGTTAGCAGCTTAGTCTCTCCCAGGTACCTCCAAGCCAAGCAAAAGTGACCATCTTCAGATCACTTTGTAATTCATTCCAAGTGGCCCAGGGCAGGCCACAGGCAGCAGATGACCTTGGCCTGCACGACAGCCCCTCACAAGAGGCCCCAGAACCAGTACACCTGCTTCAGACCACACCAGAGATCCACCCAACTATCTCCACAAACAATACACCCAAAGGGAAGACTGGGCTGGCACTAAAGCCCCACTAACGCAATTCCTGCTCCATAGGGTCAACCCCTGCACAACATCTCACTGTACTCACAGCCAGTACTCATAACCAATCAGCCTGAGGGTTAATCCCTCCTATTGACATGCAAAGGTTTGTCAAGGTTCAACTACAACAGGAGGACACACGCAATGTACACAAGGGCCACACCTGCAGCACCTGGTTCAGGTGGCCAGGAAGAGACAGCACCACTGGGTCCCACAAAATACCTACTACATAAGGCCACTCTACTAAGACCGGGAGACATAGCACTTCTACCTAATATATAGAAACAAACACAGGTAGGCAACCCAAATGGGGAGACAAATAAACATGTCCCAAATGAAAGAACAGAACAAAGCTCCAGAAAAGAACTAAACAAAATGGAGACAAGCAATCTACCAGATGCAGAGTTCCAAACACTGGTTATAAGGATGTTCAATGATCTCAGGGAGAACTTCAACAAAGAGATAGAAAACATAAAAAAAAACTAATCAGAAATAAAGACTACAATAACTGAAATAAAAAATACATTAGAGGGCCAGCCAAGTGGCGTGGCGGTTAAGCGCTGGTTTGGGAAGCCAGCGGCCCCAGTTCGGTCCCACATGTGAGGGCCGGTGACACTGCCCTAAAAAAAAAAAAAAAAAAATACATTAGAGGGAATCAACAGATTAGGTGAAGCAGGGGTTTGAATCAGCAATTTGGAAGATAAGGTAGCATAAAACACACAATCAGAACAGCAAAAAGAAAAAGGAATCCAAAAAAATGGGGAGAGTTTAAGAGGCCTCTGGGACAAAATCAAGTGTGCCAACATTCACATGATAGGGGTACCAGAAGGAGAAGAGAGAGAGCAAGGAACTGAAAAATCTATTTCAAGAAATAATGAGAGAAAACTTCCCTAACCCAGTGAAGAAAATAGACATAATAGACATACGAGCCCAGGAAGCACAGAGAGCCCCAAACAAAGTGAACCCAAAGAGAAAGGCCCTTCTATGTGAGGGAAAAAAAGAAATCCAAAAATTTAATGTATATATAATTTCACTTGTTCGTAAGATTTTATTACTCATGAGTATTTTGTATGATTCATACAATAAAACATCATTTTACAATCTGAGCAGACTCTGAGTGGTCAGAGCATTTCTCAATGATCATATGGGAGTCAACTTTTATAGCTCATCATTGTGACACTGAGAATAATAGCCTTGTGACATTCACTTCTTTTTCTACTGATAACAAAAGAAGCAAGATCAATAACACCCGAGTTTGGAAATATAAAAAATTAACTCCGTATGCCAATGAAGATAAAGTCTCCTACAAAAGGTTCTTGCAACAAAAAGTACTGTACATATATTCTTAATTAACATGATAACTGGAAAAAAAACACATATACTAAATGAGCAGTGACAGCTTAAAACACCATGCACTTTAAGCAAACCTAAACATTATGTGTCCTCTGCATAACAGACAAGAGCAGAAACTTAAAATATCTAAATGTCTCATGAAAACCAGTTATTAAACACTTTGCTCATTCGGGAGAATAAAAAATAAGCATTCATTTCAACTTGTCTTCTGAATCAGGGTGGCCTATTTAACGCCATTCAGCTTTCATAGGCTTATTTCCCATTTTTCATGCCTACCTTGGGCGAACTGTGAATAAAAGATATAAGCTCATTTTAAGTTGTCTTTATTAAATTCATAATTAAAATAATATTTAAACTCACCTTTAATCACTATTTTTTATTGATGTCTAAGCATGTAGTGTTTTTAGTAGCATTCATATAAGCCCCTGTGTATCACTGAAGTATATTCACAAATTAATGGATCTTGCATAATACTGCAGCTCTGTCTTTACGCCAATTGCGTAAGTTCTGAATTCTCCTAATATAAAAGGAAAGCATCTTGAAAAGATCTCGTAGATTCCCTTTTACCACAAGGTTGGACACAATACAGAAAGGCAATTTGGCTGGCCTCTCCATTATCTAGGCCTCCTTCTGGTAGGAGATGCACACGGTCTATGTTAGCAAAGGGAAAAGAAAGCCATTTTCTCTGAATAGCAGAAAAAGTGGTTTCACACTTTACAAGACAGTACTTATTTCATTCATATAGTTAGTCTCTATGACTATATGTGTTGGACTGCATTATGTGAATCCCAAAATGTACATAACATTCCAGGGAAAATACTTTTGTTACAATTATAACATGTTACATGTTAAAGCAGCTAACATATCCCTGATCTTCATCAATTAAACCTGTAATAAAAAAAAAGTTTTTCATTTCAAAACAAAAAAATCATATCTTCAGCTAGTGACAGTAAATGTATTCTAATTCTTTAAGTAGGATTCGATGGCATACAGCTAACAACAGTCTTTGTAGCACGTATTAGGGGTTTGACAGAGGAGAGAAGGTACAGGTCTAATTTAGAATTACAAAATATAAAAGGATATGAATTTGGGTAAATATTTTAGAAGTTAATTGATACTGTCTCATATTGATTTATTAACTTGCTTAATGAGTTTATTCTAAGCATTAAGATTTACAGACAGGTTCAGAATAAGCACAATATATAAAAATGCTTACAAAAATCCTATGAATAAAAGCACAACAGATTCAAGAAAATTTCTGATCAAACTCATCTCTATCGCTTATATTAATGCAACCTTGGAGAAGTATGCTCACTTGTCTGAGACTGGGTTTCCTTATCTACGAAATGAGAAAATGCTACCTACCTCAAAAGGTATTGGTTGGAATTCAATAAAACAACATACAAAAATGGTTTTGCATGATGCTAGGTACAAAGATTGACTTCTATAATTCTTATCAAAAGAAGAACTTGAGTAGTATCAAAAAATGCATCAAGAGTTCTATTTAGATTATGCAGAATGCATCAAGAGTTCCATTTAGATCAATGGCAGAGCAAAATCATAACATGGGTGGAAAAGTTATTGAATTATTCTAGACTCTAAACCTGTAAACTAAATGATTTGAACTAGATAAAATCTAAGGAACTCTGAATTTCTGAAATTCAAAGATTCTACCTTAAAGTGATGCCCATAAAGTCAGTGACATTGACTGCAACATTTCTCTCCACAATTTATCATAATAAATTGCCTAAGGGACAAATTCCAAGAATATCAAATAAAACAAAGATTTAAGAATCTGGGGCCGGCCGAGTGGCGTGGTGGTTAAGCGCTGGCTTAAGAAGCCAGCTGCCCCGGTTCAGGTCCCACATCTGAGCGCCAGTGACACTGCCCTCAAAAAAAAAAAAAAAAAAGAATCTGAAAACAATTCATATACTGAGTGAAAACCACTTTTTAAGAAATAAATTAAAAGAATCTTATCAGAATTATGCACAAAGATTTAATATTAATTTTAATGGAGAAAACTTAACTATCTTAACTACAAGTCAAGAACTTACAAACCAAGTTCTCAAAACAATTTATGATGTAGTAAGCACTCACAATGTGATGCTGAGTTAAAATGGAAAAATATAAAACAATATTTACCATTTTGTTTTAAAAATGTTCGCAAAACAAAAAAGACTGAAAGAAAAGCCAGCAAAATGTTAGCAGGAGTTATCTCATATCTTTATAGGACTCTTTATATCCCAATTTTCTACTGAAATCAACTATAATTCCCAAAATCAAAAAAAGGTAATATTCACCCATGATTTTTAAAAAATTAAAAAAAAACTCTCATCAAACTAGGAGCTAAAAAAAAAAAAAAAATTCTACAATCTGATAAAAATTGTATTTATTTACAAAAAAACTTACAGTTTGCTACTGAATGGCAAAAGGCAACATGTCTTACCTGCTACGATGAGAAACAAGGTAAGAATGTCTGCTCTGACTTATCCTATTCAACATCACACTAGAGGTCGTAGTCAGCATAATGAGACAAGAAAACAAAATAAAAGGCAAACAAATGGAAAAATATTAAATAAAACTGTCTTTATTGGCAAACAATATTGTCTACATACAAAATCCAAATAAGTCTTTGAAAGCTACTAGAACTAATAAGTGAATTTAATAAGGTTGATGACTCAAGGTCAATATAAAATATTAAATTATCTATAAAAGCAATTGGGAATTGAAATTTTTAAAGATTACCATTTTTAACAGTACCAAACAACAAAATACTTCAGATACAAATATATAAGAAAATATATGCAAGATTTTTATGCTGTAAACTTCAATACATGAATGAGGAAAATCAGAAATTTAAACAAAGAAAGATACTTTACTAATGGATTATAAAACAATATGAAGATGTCAATTCTCTCTGTTTACCTATAACTTTAAAGCTCGCCATTCAAAATCCCACAATGCTTTTTTTATAGACAGACAAGTGGGTTAAACATTTACAGGGAAAAAATAGGAGTTAGGATACCCAAAACAATTTTGAAAAACAACAACAAAGTTGAAAGACTCAGACTTCCTAATTTCCAGACACAGTATAAAGCCATGCTAATGAAGATAATGTGGTTTTAGCCAAAGGAGAGACACACTGAAGGATGCGACAGAACTGAGAGTCCAGAAATACATCCACACATACATGGTTAATTAATATTTGACAAAGGTGTTTGTGCTTCTAGAATGTGTTCAACTTAAGTGACTATCAATTTAAAACAGACTGGTATGAACCTCATGGTAATCACAAATGAAAACCCTTTAATAGCTTATATAACCACAACAAATAATGAGAAAGGAATCTAAACATAAAACTAAAGAAAAATCATAAGACCACAAGGGAAGAGAGCAAGAGAAGAAGATAGGAAAATAGAAGAACTACAGAAACAGCCAGAAAACAATTAACAAAATGGCATTAAGTACATACCTATCCATAATTACTTTCAATGTAAATGGACGGAATTCTCAAAACAAAAGACATAGGGTGGCTGAATGAATAAAAAAACAAGACCCATCTATGGGCTGCCTACAAGAGGCTCACATCCAAAGATACACAGTCTGAAAGTGAAAGGACAGAAAAAAAGATATTCCATGCAAATGGAAACAATAAGAAAGCTAGGGTAGCAATACTTATGTCAGACAAAATAGACTTTTAAAAAATACTATAACAAGAGACAAAAAAGGACATTACATAATGATAAAATAGTCGATCCAACAAGAGGATATAGCGTTTGTAAATATTTATGCACCAAACATAGAACACCTAAATTAAATATAAAGAGCGAATATTAATATATATAAAGAGAGAAATTAACTACAACATGACCCAAGAATCTCATTTTTTGGTATATACCTGAAGGAATTTAAATCACTATCTCAAAGAAATATCTGCACCCCATGTTCACAGCAACATTATTCACAAAAGCCAAGACACAGACACAACCTAATGTCCATCAAACTAATGATTGGATAAAGAAGATGCGATACACTGATATGTAGACATATGAATAGATAGATAAATAAACAGATAAAGACAGGAATATTATTCAGCAATAAAAAGAAGAAAATCCTGCCTTTTGCAACAGCATAAATGGACCCTTACAGCATTATACTAAGTGAAATAAGTCAGGCAGAGAAAGACAAATACTGCATGATCTCACTTAGTGGTGGACTCTAAAAAAGCCAAACTCACAGGAATAGATTAGAAATGTGGTTGCCAGAAACTGGGGAGTAAGGGAAATGGAGGACATATTGGTCAAAGGGTAAAAACTTCCAGCTACAAGAGGAGTAAGTTCTAAAGATCCAATGTACAGCATGGTGGCTATAATTAACAATACTGTATTATGTACTAGAAAGTTGTTAAGAGAGTAGATGGTAAATGTCATCACAACAACAATAAAAAAAAAAAGAAAGATAATTTTGTGAGGGGATGGAGGTGTAACTAACAATGTGGTAATCATTTTGCAACATTCACTTGTATCAAATCATCATTATACACCTTAAACTTACATGTGTTATATGTCAATAATATTTCAAAAAAGCTGGGGAAAATGCAGAGGCAAAAAAAAAGATTTAACAGTTCACCAAAGAAGACAAACAGATAGTCAATAGGAAAATACAAATTAAAACATCAATGTGACTCCTTGGTTAAGAGTTGGCTTGGGTGCACAAGCTCTGAGCAGCAGGGCCACTGGTTCAGATCCCACATGGACCAGTGACACTGTGCCCTCTACAGCTAAGATGGTGAACAACAGCTCCACCTGGAGCTAGGTTGCTGTGAGTCGCCAGCCACGCAGGCTGCACTAGGCTGCAGTGGGCTGCCATAAATTACAGTGAGTGGCCAACAGCCAGCGTGAGAGGCAGCATGAGCCACCATGAGCAGCCGTCCAATGGCCAGCGACTGATCTGCCTCACCTGGGAAGAGCGCAATGATCACAATATCAATATAGGCCAGTGAAGCAATGTCCTCCACAATAGACTGAAGAACAAAAGGACAACAACTTGTCTGTTCCCCTTCCTGGATTCCCCAAAACTGTCCCTCCCCCAATTCCCCAATAAAATCTTATAAAAAAAAATTAATGAGATATCACTAAATACCTATTTGAATAGCTAAAATAAAAAATAAAATGACAAATGCAGGCTGGGATGTAGAGCAATTGGAACAGTCAAACATCTTGGGAAAGGCATGTAAAGTGAAACAGCTACCTTGGAAAACAGTCTGGTTATTTCTCATAAAGTTAAACAAACATTTGCCATATGATCCAAGAATCCTAGACATTTAACCAGAAGAAATGAAAACATGTCTGCACAAAGTCTTGTACATGAATGAAAAAAAACTGCGTATGAATGTTTATAGCAGCTTCATTCCTAAGTGCTAAAAACTGGAAACCACCTAAGTGTCCATCAACTGGTATAGATAAACCAATTGTGATATATTCATACAATAAAATAGCACTCAGTGCTAAAAATGAGAACAAAGCACTGATAAATGCATCAACATGGATGAATCAAAAAAGCATTAAGAAACCAGAAACAAATTCTACATACAGTAGGATTCCACTTATATGATATTCCAGAATAGACAAAGCTTTGGGGACAGAGAACATTTAAGTGGTTGCCAGGACCTATGGGTAAGAGGAGGGAACTGATTAAAAACGGGAATGAAGAAACTTTTTGGAATTATGTTAATGTTCTTTGCCTGGATTATGGTGGTGGTTACACAACTACATGCATTTGTCAGAGTTTACAGAGCGAGATACTAAAAACAATTTTAACTAGTAAATTATACCTCAATAAATCTAAATTTTAAAAGACAGAGGACATGCCTTTTTGAAACATATATCAAATTAAACAGTGACATCCAGCTTAGGGGGTATGGGATGGGGGAGAGACATGAGGAAACCAAAAATCCTTGGAAATATTGCAAATCAAAAAAAAAATTGATTTATCATTAGTAAATAAGAAGAAACATTGATACAAAGAGTTAATCTACAGAGAGTTGCTTTTTTTATTAAGTTCCCATTATTTGAACAGAAAATAAAATTTGATGAGCTTCCAAGAAAGACCAAAAATCACAAGGAACAGATTGATAAAGGAGCACCATGCTTATGAGCCAGGATTTGGAAACCACTTACCTAAACACTCCCCTTCCAATTTACTAATGGAAAATGTCTCACCCACCCCAACTTCTGCTATCCAGAAAAAGATGATAAATCTTCAAATAGCTTTCTTTATTATAACAAATCTTATATCTACAGCTAGAGGTACAAGAGAAAATGCCTCTTAGTAGGCAAATTCCTATGTGTCCATTTAAACTTCAGACCAGCTCAGTTGGTAACCATCTTTCTTCTTTTATTTATTGAAAAAACAAAATGATGCTGTAACCTTTGTGATGACTCTCTGCAGGTTTTTGTCTGGTATTAAGCATTAAGATGATTAAATATGAACAAACAAAAAGCTCTCACGTTTTGAGCTGATCACTCCAAAAAGAAAATACAGTTTTCCATTTAATAAAAGTTAAGAGGTAAGCTGTAACTTTCATCACTTTTGTTTCATGTTTATTCCATTTGGCTTATACTGTTGCTAAGAAACCAGTTCATAATAAGATTTCCCAGCCCACAGAACAGCCTCCTGGCTTGCCTGGAGGATATCATTGTAACCAGGGTAATTCTCTACCACACAATTTACTGGCTAGCCAGCACCACACAGGTGCACTCTCGCTGGCATCCCCCCTGCTCCATTTACCTAACAGGTAAAGCACAGCCAATCCCCTCAATGCAACAGAAATTGTAGCAGAGGGCAAAGGGGGTGATTAGAAGTGGAGAGCTCTGCGACGGCACAAAACAAAGAGAATTTACTGTCAGTCCCTGTCCATTCCACCCAACTAAATATTCTGGGTATTCTACTTTAAATTATGGGGTGAAATGTTAGCCCACCCCAATCACTCCACCACGAAACATGCGAACTATTTCCAAAAGCCACCATCCAACGACCTTCCTGATCAATATCTGGATCGGAAGGTGGCATCAATATCTGTCCAGCTCAGAGAAGGAGGGCAAGAAAAGAGTCCCAATTCTTAGGGGGCGGCTGAGTCACCTACAGCTGTGGCCAGAAGTTTCCCCTCCAGAAAATCAGGCTCTGCCCCAACTCGTATGAGGGAAGCAAGTGAGAATAGCAGCAAAAACACATCATCCTACCCAAAAGACACTCAGCGAGCTTTTCATAGAGTTGCCATTCCTTAAAGTGAAGTCAAAATTGGTTTTCCAGTCCAAAGCTTTCTCCTCTGCAGTACACACAACACCGGCAGGTGGAAGAAGCATGTTTATTGGGGGGTCTGGGGGCGCCCTGTGGGGGGATGCAAGATGCCTCATCCTTTGGAAACTTACTGCCCACTGCCTTTACCCCCGAAGTACCACTTTTATTGCAACGTGTGGCCCAACGTAACTACAAGGCAATGTGGCTGATGGACCTAGTGGAGTTTTTTTTGTTTTGTTTTGTTTTTTTGCCCCATGGACTTGGCAAAGAAGAAAGGAGCACAGAAAGCAGGCGCGATCGGTGAAAACTGGACAGGAATCAGTCTCCGTGCGGTGGGAGGTCCCGTGACCCAAGAATCACGTGCACTTGTGCGCAGACTTTCGACATTCGATGCTGGAAGGTACCGGGGCTGAAACCTGCGGGCGCCGGCCTGCCAGGGAGCGAGGCTCGGTCCCCGCCGGAGGCGGGCCACGCCCCCCACGCGGGCCCCGGCGGCCTCCGGGGGGCGAGGCCAGGCGCGCGCGCGGCCCGGGTGGGGCGCCCCGGGTGCGCGCCCAGGCCGCCTGCGGGCGCGCCGCCCCGGCACCCGGACCCAGGCCCAGAAGGTGAGAGTCGGTTTACCTGCTCCCTGCTCGCGCTCGCCGCCGCCGCGCCGCGCCGCGCCGCTCACCCACGCGGCCAGGTGAGCCGCCCGCAGCACACAGGCTGACCCGCACGCGCACGCCCAGGGAACGATCCCAGACCTTGGGGGAGCGGGGATCGCGGCCCCAGGAACACGAGGAGGGGCAGCCCACACACCACCCGGCGTCGACAACCCTTTGCCCCCGGAAGTTGATTTCCACCAAGCCCCGCCCACCGCTGCGCGCGTCACTCGATGCAAACACACGAGTCACGTGGCACCAGACTCCAGGCCAGAGCCGAAGGCCCCACAGAGCCCGGGCAGTCCTGGGGCTTGAGTGTCCACAGAGGGTTGCCCTGGGAAAGGGGATGACCCAGGAACCACCTCCTGTTGGTTACACCATGAGTGGCAGGCCCTGTTTCTATGCCTTATCCATGCATATGAAACCATCCCCAAAATGACACTTCCAATCTGGGACTCTGTAGGGTTGTTCTGCAAAAGAGCTGGACCTAAACTCTTCACCACCTCCAATCAGAGTTCAGTTAAAAACTGCAAGTGAGCTCAGGACCTGACATGTAGTAAACACTCAAGAAACAGTTGACTAGACAGGTCCATCTCATCTTCGCATATCCAAACTCTCAACCACCAGGATGCTCTCAGCCAAGAGCGCCTCCAGACCAATACTGGATGACTTCAAAGAACTCTGCTCTAGAGTGACTTCTGGTCCTCAACTACAGAGCACAGCATTTACACATGTCATCTCTGTTTCAGAAAGTTTATTTTCAGCTGCCAAGCCACCCCCTTTTTTCCAAGCCTTCAGGCAAATAGTTTCCCCAGGAGGAAAAAGAAAACAGTGACATAAGTGAGAGTTTTATTTGAAAGAGAGCATGATTAGGTAGTTTTGGGGTGTTTTTGTTTTTGTTTTGTCCATTTCAGATTGTCAGTTGCTGTTAGAAACAGTCAACTAGCAGGACACTTGTTAAAGATTCTTCCATTTTGACATGGGAGAGATCTGGAGAACATTTATTTAACAATTTTTGAGTGCATACCCTATGCCCAGTACTGGCCCAAGTTGTGACAATCCAAGAATGAACAAGTTATGCTCAAGATCTCTGCTTTCTAGAGTTTACAGTCCAGTGAGAAAGAAAGGCAAGTAACCTGGAAACTTTGAGCATAAGGCTCTAGAATATTCACATTTATTGTATAACAAGCATTCTTTAATATTTGGGGCAATATTATTTTCCCATCTTTGCATTGAACTAAATTGGTTCAAACCTGTAACAATCTTTGCTCTGTACTGGAAGTGGCAAATGTCAGCACAGAATCCTGACAGCCCTCCAGTAAGTGCAGATACAAGTGGATAGTGAGTAGTTTCAATGTTGAGAACAGATGTCACCTCTTGTACACCCCTTTGTCCTCACCTTCTACTTTGTGTACAGCAAACAGATTTCTATTATAGGAAATACGATGGTTTCTTACACATGTTTGTGTACCTACCTACAAGTCCAGCAAGTCAAAGATCACTACTCATTTGTATATACTCCTCATTTGTCTTTGTATATCCAGCGATCTATTATAGCACAGCATCTAGTGGAAGACAGGCATGCAATAAATGTCTCTTAAACTGAATACAATTACCTTTATCACTCTGTGTCTCCTATCTCTTTCTGCTGGAAACTTCAGATGAGTTTCTAGCTGTTTCCATTGATAAATCTATGTGCTCACTTTGTCCCACATAATCCAATATTCAATGTTATTAAACATATTTCTAACAATGAAAGAAATTAATATTTATTGAGCACTTGCTATGTGCCTGGCATTTACATATAAGCCCATTATCTATCTTGTCATCACAATAATCCTACAAAGTAAGTATGTTAATATATCCACTTTTTAGATGAGGATACAAACTTAGGGAGGGTAACTTGACCAAGTGGCAGAACAGGATTCAAAGCACACTGCCTGAGTTTCACATCACTTGTTTATCAGTGACTCCAAATCCTGCCACCTCCCTGAAGTCTTCGTCTCCTCCCCACAATAATCTGTGTCTGTTTTATTAAGTGTACAATTCAGTGGCTTTTAGTATATTCACAGCTTTGTGCAACCATCACCACAATCAATTTTAGACCATTTTCATCACGCCAAAAAGAAACCACATACCTTTTGTCAGTTCCCTCCATCACTCCCATTACCTTCTTTCATTCTTAGGCAACCACTAGTCCACTTTATGTCTTTGTAGATTTGCCTATTCTAAACATTTAATGTGAAGGTAATCAATCAATCATGCAATATGTAGTCTTCTGTAACTGGCTTCTTTCACTTTGCATTGTGTTTTCAAAGTTTGTTTATGCATTCATCAGTTAAAGGACATTTCAGTTGTTTCCACTCTTTGGATATTATGAATAATGCTTCTGTGGACATTCATATACAAGTTTTAGTGTCAACATATGTTTTCATTTCTCTTGGGTATATACCTAGGAGTGGAATTGTGGGTCATATGGTAACTCTATGTTTAATGTTTTGAGAAACTACCAGACTATTTTCCAATGTGACTATCTCACCAACAATGTATAAGGGTCCTAATTTCTCCATAGTGGCTCTTCCTTTCTCCTCCAAAACTTATGGCTCTATTACTTTTCAGGGTACTTTCCATAAGCCCACCCATTTTATTATTTACCTTCGTTGTGTATGTGCCTGCAGGTTTATTATCCTAATAGGTAGTGGCCTTCTACAATAGAAACATGGTTCCTACCCTCAACTGGATGAAGTTTGGAGGAAGACACAGTCAAATCAGATATTAGAGTGATAGTAAGCAGTGAAATCAAGTTTATTGTTAAAATGTGGAGGAGAAGGACCTCACTCAACCATGATAAACAGGAAGTACTTCTCACAAAATATAAAGCTGAAGATGAGTCTTGAAGAGTCAGTAAGAATTGATCAAGCTAAGAAGAGACACAAGTATGCTCCAGAAAAAGGAACATGTACCTTTGTATGTATTTCCATGCCTATGACTATGGAGGTAAGTATAGTATATGGGTAAGTATAGTGGAAGCAAAGGTGATGGTGTGTGGGAATGTGGCAGTAGAAATGGGAAACGTAGATAAAAGTGATGGAGAGTTTTGTAAACTGCTGAGAACTTTGAACTCTATCCTGAAAGTGATGGAAAACTAATGAATTATTTAAATAAAGTTGGGGAGAATTACTTTAGCAGCAGTGCGGAAGATGAATTATTAAGTAAGGAAGAGGTGGCCACAACTGGAAAAACAGAGAAACCAGTTAGAAGACTGAAGAAATAACTAGAATGAAGAATTATGAAGGCCTGAGTTTAGGAGGTAGATGTGAAATGGGCAAAGGGAATTTGAAAGGTATGTAGAAAAAAAATCAAGAAAGACTTTAGATATATCCCAGATTTCTGGTCCTATTCAAAGAGATGGGTGATTCAGAAGAAGATGGTACACTTGCTGATAAAAATGTAAAAGCTTTCAGTTATAAAATCACTGGGGATAAAAAATGGGGATATAATGTACAACATGGTGACTATAGTTAGTAATATTGTATTGAATATTTGAAAGTTGCTGAGAGTAGATCTTAAAAGTTAGAGCTGAGCACAAACATAGCAGAAGGAAGGAAATAATAAAGATTAGAGCAGAAGTAAATGAAACAGAGAATAGAAAAGCAATAGAAAATAGTAACCAAACTAAGAGTTGGTTCTTTGCAAACATAAACAAAATTGACAAACCCTAGCTAACTAACCAAGGAAAAAAGAGAAAGGACCCAAGTCAACAAAATTATAGTAAAAGGAGAAATGACAAGTGATTCCACAGAAATTCAAAAGCATCATAAAAGGCTCATATGAACAACTATGTACCAACAAACCAGAGAACCTAGAAGAAATGGGAAAATTCTTAGAAACATACAACTTGCCAAGACTGCATCAGGAAGAAATAGAAAATCTGAATAGGCCAATTACTAGCAAGAACTAAATCAGTAATCAAAAAATATCCTAACAAAGAAAAGCCAAGGACCATATGATCACACTGGTGAATTTTACCAAACATTTAGAGAAATATTAACATCAGTCCTTCTCAAACTCTTCCAAATAATCAAAGAGGAGGAAACACCTCCTCATTTTACATGGCCAACATTATCCTGATACCAAAACCAGAAAAGGACATTACTATAAAAGAAAACTACAGGACAATATTCTTGATAGATATAAATGCAAAAATTCTCAATAGAATACTAGCAAACCAAATTCAGCAGCACATTATAAGGATCATTCACTATGATCATGTGGGATTTATCCCTGGGATGCAAAGGATGGTTCAACAAATACAAATCAATCAATGTGATACACCACCTTAATAGAATGAAAGAAAATAATAATATGATCATCTCAAAAGATGCAAAAAAAGTGTTTGACAAAATTCAACTTTTTTTTGATAGAACTTAATAAGCTATTGAAGGAATATATCTCAACATATAATAATACAGTCCATATATGACAAACCCACAACTAACATCATACTTAAAGGTAAAAGCTTGCAAGATTTTCCTCTAAGATCAGAAACAAGACAAGCATGCCCACTCTCACTACTCAACTAGAGCAACCAGACAAGAAAAAGAAATAAAAAGTATCAGAACTGGAAAGGAAGAAGTAAAATTGTCTCTATTTGCAGATGACATGATTCTTTAAAAAAAAAAAAATTTTATTGGGGAATTGGCAGAGGGAACAGCGTTGGGGAATCAGGGAAAAGGAACAGACAAGTTGCTGTCCTTTTGTTCTTCAGTCTAGCTGTGGAGGACATGGCTTCACTGTCCCATACTGGTATTGTGATCATTGCTCTCTTCCCAGGTGAGGCAGATCAGTCGTCAGCCATTGGAATGCCATTTACGGTGGCTCACAGCAGCCCCCTGCAGCCGCACTGCAGCCTAAGCCATTGCCAGCAACTCACAGCAACCCAGCTCCAGGTCGAGCTGTTGTTCACCATGTTAGCGGTAGAGGGCGCAGCATCACTGTCCCATGTGCGATCTGAACCAGTGGCCCTGATGCTCAGAGCTTGCACTCCCAAACCAACTCTTAACCAATGAGCCACTCGGCCAGCCCCACATGGTTCTTTATATAGGAAATCCAAAAGACTCAATCAAAAAATTACTAGATCTAATCAATGAATTCAGTTAAGTTGCAGGATACTAAAGTAACTTAGAAAAATTAGTAGGGTTTCTATACACTAACAAATTTTCTGAAAAAGAAATAAAGAAATGAATGACATTTACAATAGACTTAAAAACAATAAAATGCTCAGGAATAACTTTTAAAAGGTGAAAGATTTTGACTCTGGAAACAGTAAGACATTGATGTAAGAAATCAAAGAAGATGCAAATAAATGGAAAGGTATCCTGTATTCATGAAACAGAAGAACTATTATTTTTAAAATGTCAATACTACCAAAAGCTATCTATAGATTCAATGCAATCCCTATCAAGATTCCAATGACATTTTTTACAAAAGTAGAAAAAACTCTTAAAGTGTATATGGAAACACAGAAGAAATCCTAAGAAAGAAGAACAAAGCAGGAGGCATCACAGTTCCTGATTTTAAGCTATTTTCTACAGTTATGGTCATCAAAACGGTATGGTACTGGCATAAAAACAAATAAACTAATGAAGCAGAATAGAGACCCAAAAAATATAACCAAGCATATATGGTCAACTAATAGCTGACAAGGAAGCCAAGAAAACTCAATAGAGAGAAGAGAGTCTCTTCAAAAATGGTGCTGGGATAATTGGATTTTCACATGTAAAATAATGAAACTGGACCCATATCTTACACCACTCACAATAAACTAACTCAAAATGAATTAAAGACTTAAAGTAAGACTGGAAACTATGAAACTTCTAGAAAAGAAAAGAATAAATAAAGCTCCTTGACATGGCTCTTGGTAATGATTTTTTGGGGATATGGCACCTAAAGCACAAGCAACAAAATCAAAGCAATCTTGTGAGACTACTTCAAACTCAAAAGCTTTTGCACAGAAAAAGAAACCATCAACAAAGTTAAAAGACAATGTATGGGATGGGAAAAAATATTTGCAAATCATATATCTGATATCATTTATATATCTGATAAATATATAAAGAACTCATACAACTCAATAGCAAAGAAATAAGTAGCCCAATTAAAAAGTGGGCAAACGAACTGAATAAACATTTATCCAAAGAAGATATATGAAAAGCCAACATGTACATGAAAAGATGATCAACAGCTCAACATCAGTAGTCATTATGGAAATGAAAATTAAAACTACAATAGGGATATCACCTTACACCTGTCAGAATGGTCATCATCAAAAAGGAGATAACAAATGCTGGCATGGGTGTGGAGAAAAGGGGACACTTGTGCACTGTTGGTGGGATTGCAAAGTGATACAGCTTCTATGGAAAACAGTATGGAGCATTCTCAAAAAATTAAAAATAGAACTACTTTATGACCCAACAATTCTACTTCTGGGAACATATCCAAAGGGAACAAAATAGTAACTTGTAAAAATATTTGCACCCCCACATTCATAGCAACATTTTATAATAGCCAAGACAGGAAAACAACCTAAGTGTCCATCAATGGATGAATGGAAAATGAAATTATGATATACAAATAAATATTACTTAGCCATGGTTGGACCTTGAACACATGATGCTAAGGAAAATAAGTCAGGGTAAGACAAATAATATATGACCTCACTTATATGTGGAATCTAAAAAAAAAAATTAAAAGAGATCAGCCTTATGGTTACCAGAAATCAGAGGCAGAGATTGAGGGGAGGGGGAAATGAGAGAAAGGTGATCTATCAAAAGGTGCAAACTTCCAATTTTAAGAAAGGTTAAGTACTAGAGATATGATGTACAATATGATGACTATAGCTAGGACTGCTGTATATATATGGGAAAGCTGTTAGGGAGTAAATTCTAAGAATTCTCATCATAAGGAGAAATTTTTTTCTCTTTATTGTATCTGTATGAGAAGGCGGATGTTAGCTGAAACTGTTGTGATATATATATATATATATATATTATATCAATATATATATAGATATAGATATATAGATATAGATATATATGATTTTAAAATGACTGTAGTAGACACTTACCTTTCTGATATTTCTTTCACTCTTTGCACATTGTACAGCACTTGCCTGAAAAGTGTGGGTGGAATTAGCCTCACCCTTATCTCCAAATTAATCCAATAAAGACAATCTAATCCCAGCCTAAGGTGTTTCCCTGGTCACAAGAAATGGTTTAGGCTGCAGCACCAATCACAGGATGTTTGTCCCCAGTTTCTACCCCTGCATGTGAAAGAGAAAACGTGGTTCTTGTTGCTGAAGGCAGTCATCTTGGCACCAAGGAAATAAAGGAGACATGGAGCCGAAACCCTGATCAAATAATTTATGACATTGTAGAAAGGCAAAAGGATATAAAGAACAAACTGGAAGTTTTAAACAAACACCTTTCTAGCCTCTTCCTTTTCGTATACTGGATTATTCAGTTATGTGAACCTTCAAATCAAATCGATAGAGTGATTTTTAAGCTAGTGATCCTCACTGGTATTGAATATTGCTTAAGTTGGCTTGAATTTATTATTACTACATTTACCTCACAGCACTTTAGTTTACAACTTAATGTGCTATATACTTGCACATGCGTGTTGCTGAATTTACTTTATCCTCTAAAGGTCCTCAGTTGTGGTCATCTAGAATTCGCCTTTTAGAAGTGTTCAGCTGGTATTTCATCACAAAGTCTGCATTCCAAACATAGCCACAAAAACTGCCTCAGCTTGCATTGCCTTTCATTAACATCTGAGACTTTGCTAATCACTAAAACGAATCCTATACATGGGTTTTCATAGGTGGAAATAGAAGTTTGTTGATTATCATAATGGATGTTATAAATTGAAGTTCATTGATGAACCAATAGTGTGCTATATAGATTGGATACAATATTTCAGAGACAGTCCCTGCCTTGCATGACCAAGGTTATAAGAAGCTAGCAAGCTTTGTAGTCTACATTTTTAGGAACAGCATCCTCTGGCCTCAAACCTAAATGTCTAAAATCCTAATAATCTTAAGCATGCCAACAGTTTAATTTTTGCTTAACTAAATGGAGCATCATGCCCATTATGAACACGATTGGAGACATCTTGCTTATTGTGGAGACAAGAAATAAATCATTGATACCTTGCCCTCCTCGATCCATGTTCACTTTGGGAATATCTCCTACGCAGTTGTCAGACTGAGATTTCAGAAGGGACCATTAACTAAATTCATAGTGGCAGAGCATGAAGGAAGTAGAAATTCCAAGATGTAAAAACTTGGACTCCACATAATTTCTAGCCATGGTTACTTGCCTACAGAAATAACAAGAAGCAAATGGTTTAAAAAACCTAATACTAAAGGGAAAATATATTGGTATATAAACTTCAAGCCTGATTGGTAATAGCCTGTGTCTTTTTAATCTTAGGACAATCCTCAGATTTATATACTCAACCTAATAGGAAATGAGCTGCCAAAATTGTGTAACCGTCTGAAAAGAGTATCTTCCCCAATGACCATATCAGATGAGGCCATAAAAGACACAGGAGCAAAACACAGTAACTGCCCAAAGAACACACACCACTGCCAGCCAGGAGTCCATACTATTTCTGTCCCAGATTATGACCAGGATCAGTAACCAGGTGTAATGTTTCCAAGTATCCTATTTTTAATTGGGAGTTTTTATTGCAATGACTTTGTCCTTTCTCTTCCACTGCATTTTGTATCTTTTGTCAGTAGGTAACTTACCATTGGTTTGTAGAACATAAGGCACTCCAGGTGAGGCTAACACACTTTGGAGAGACAGAACAAAAGGTATTTGCTAATTATAGATATTTGCTAATTACAGCAAAAGGGTATACTATGGTTGACCTAGTGGTTGTCATCAAAACAAGCATTTCACTCTTCTCATTGTGTAGCATTCAGGTATATTGAGTGAGATTGATCCTGACCTTTTCCAAGATTAGTCCTGACTGGTGTAGGCCAAAACTTACTCCCAACTCCCTTGCCAGTTAGTGAGGTCGGGGGGGACCCAGTCCTAAGTCAAAATCACAGCCTTACTCTAACCATATGAATTATGTCAGGGATTATCCAGCAAGCACAAAGCTCGGGACAATTGTCCAGTGGTTGTTGGAAGACAGTTTCTACTTGAAGATATAAGTGATGAAGCATGTAATTGCTATGGCTTTTAACAATCATACTGTGTCCATGAAGGAAACCAGTCTGAGACAAAGGAGATACAGCTGGTAGAACAAAGCTGATATGATTCAGAGAAATGGAACTGAAATGAAGTATAATCAAATTAATTCTAAAGCTTCCTCCACCTCTGTGGGACTCTTTGTTTAAGTAAATAATTCCTATGTATTACCTAATCTAGTTTGAATTTGGTTTTCTATTACTTTTAATCCTCAAATCTTTAAATGGTAGAAGAATTCTCTGTCTCTAGCTTCATATTAAATGTCAGAAAATGAACTGTCATTTCTTAAAATGGAAAAAGAGCCTTATTCACCTTCTCCCTTTGTCCATGCTAATGCTAGAGAGAGATAAAATGAGCTACTGTCCGGGAGCAGTTCTTTCAGATATGATACTCAGCTTTCACATTAAACCAATGGAAAACTGTTTCAGGTATGGATTCGTAACATATATAAAGAATGTAAAGGGCCGGACGAGTGGCGCGGTGGTTAAGCGCTGGCTTGGGAAGCCAGCGGGCCCGGTTCAGGTCTCACATATGAGGGCCAGTGACACTGCCTTCAAAATAAAACAAGAACATAAAGAGTAAACTGTGGAAGTTTTAAATAAGCACCTTCTGCCGCCTCTTCCAATCAGGTCTCCTTTGAATTCTGTGTAGCATATAACCCATTTATGAAATCTTCACTAGAAGATACATAACTCCTAACTTCTCATTCTTTTGTAAATTGTCATTGGTCACCATTTGGTTTGCATAGTTTAATTTGATTCATAACTGAACAAGAATCACTTTCTTAATGTTTGAAAATACGAACTGCTTCTATTATTACCTCAGGCCTTAATACACAAAAGAGGGCTCAAGCCAGAAAGGGAACCAAGAGAAGCCATCAAGTCATCTATTTAATCATTACAATAAATTAATAAAAATTTACACAATCAGTTGCCTTTAAGATCTCCAAATAATAATTCGGAAATGTGGTGACTATAGATAAAAAGCACGTGTCTACTTTATTTCCTTTACTCTTCATTATATCCTAGAAAAAGGATTTTAACTTGTATATGTGAAACTAAACTTTCTAAAACATTCAAAAGTATTACATATGAGCAGTGGAAGTCCCTTCCATTTATTTCAAAATGAATGCTGGAATATGTTTTTATTCTCAGTTAATTGTAACACCTGTTATTCACATAATTCTCAATGCTTTAAGTAAATGCCATATCTGACTGCTAAACACTACACTTTATGATACATACTGGAAAATCAAGAACTGAGCTAGGTTTTAGCAATAGAGCTTCTATATTAAACTATCATATTGCTTCCTTACAAGTTAACTCTACCACTTTTGCAGATGGAGCAAAGAGTACTCTGGGCAGAAAGCCATCAAGAGCTTCTACAATCAAGATAAATTGAGTCTGAATTAAACTTTTTCAAAATTTTTGGTGTACCACAAAATTAACACATCATGAGAAAACTCTGAAGTTTGAAAAATGGAGTTTGAAAGAATATGTTCAAACCCCAAGCAACATTCTCCTGAGAGTCTGATCACTCTTTTAAGTTGACCAGAAAAAGCAAAGTATTACATATGAGCAGTGGAAGTCCCTTCCATTTATTTCTCTTTAAGTTTTGGATATTAAATGATTCTAATTATACAGAGAATTTTGTTCCTTATGTCTAACTTTAACTTAGCCTTAAAAAAGAAATCAAACATCTGAAAGAAACTTATACCCCTATTGGAGACCAACTCTGCCTGCATCTTTGTTATATTGTCAATTCAAGAGTAACTGACTTACAATTTAAATTATAAAGACTAGTCAAATTTTTAATAATTTTCTAAGTTTGAAAGTATATTTAAAAGGATACAAAGCACAGTGCATCAAACCTGTAGGGTCTAAATCTTTTCCTGGCCATAAGCCACAAAACCACTGCTTTTTTTTTTGGGGGGGGAGGGGATTTCACTAATAGCTAAGGTATTGTTTTGCCTATTATTCATATTATAGGTTTTTATATTATTAAATGCATTTATCAGAATTTTTGTTTAAGATATGTATCTTAAACCTCAGTATCATTTAATAATTTGCCTGTTTTCTACCAAAATTTACAATGTAATGTTATTAATATCTTTAAATAATAATAATACCTAGGAATTGTGATAATAAAATTAGCTTTTACCTTAATGAAGTTATTTTTAAGTAACATTAGATGTATGTGATGCACCAAATCTAGGCTTTTATGGAAATATCTGGTAATCAGGCTCCTGAGTAAAACATGGACTATGAGTTCTGCTACAAGGAGTATGAACAATGGTATGCTCTTTGCTTTCCCGTAAAATACTAGGAATCCTTGATCATTATGTGCTTACCTCTTGCATAGGCAAGATTTCCCCCAAGTTTACAATAGCATAAAGATTTATTGTTAACTATCTGATATGAATATGCTTCACAACCACTACATATAAGATACGTGTAACACCCAGTTATACTATTCATTAAAATATACATGCAGTGTATATTTTACAGCAGACTACCAGTCACTGTCTCTTTACTCTCCCTGTCAACCTCAACAAAATTACTCCCTTCTGATTCTCTTGACTTTTCAGACTATTCTTAATCCAATTTAATTCATAGGGTCCTCTTCCTCCATACACTACTTCTATGTAACTGTTCTGCAAGTTTCCATCCTTCGTTCTCCTCTCACTCAGATTTAGCCATTCTCTGGGGGTAATTTTTCTACTCACCACAGACCTTATCCCCTTAATGCAAATGATTCTGAAATACACAGGTGTCTTCTGTATAAAATCTTCTCTCTCAGCCTACATTAATAAATTCTATATGCCCACCCAAAAGCCATTCACCATATCCACCTTTGATGATCTCATGGAAGATTGTTTTAACTCTCCAGCCTAGAATTCTCTCTCTACCTCACAATAGATTTTATAGCTGCCTACTAGATATGTACCTACATGTCCACAGGCAACTTACTTTTTCCAGAACAAACTCATCATCTATCCTCCACAAAACCATCGCTTCATTGCTTTTGTTAGCATCTGCATTACTTGGGACACTAGTTTCACCTCTTTAACAAAGGCTCAAAAATAATAGTGGCTTAAACAAGATAAGTCCTGATTTCTATCTCACAGATAAACATAAGCAGTCCAGGGCTGATATAGTGGCTCCATGGAGACCCAATTCATCCTCCTTACATCTTACTCTCCCATTTTGAACACATGGCTTTCCTTGCATGATCTAATATACATGCTCCAGCTCCTGCCATCACATCTGCATTCTAAATGGAAGAAAAGGGGAAAGGGGAAATGAAAGTAATACCTCATCTTTCTAAGTGCGGAGCATAAAAGGCACACATTTCAATTCACATTCCATTGACCATAACATTGCTACATAGCCCTGCCTAGCTACAAGAAAGCTGGGACATGTCCTCTTCAGCTGGACAACTTTACAGACTGCTAAAACTCATGGATTCTGTTACAAACGAGGAAGGCAATAACATATAGGGGGAACAATAATCAATCCTCCTCACACTCAGTTTCAAAAGAGATTCTTTGACTCTCTTTCCTCTACTCCCTTACCACTACTGTTTTGTTAATGTATATGTGTTCTTTCCATGTGAAGGAACACTGCAAATCAATGGTTACATAACATGTACGTAAGGGCTGTGTTCATGCTAGCAAAGTAGATTAACTCCAATAATCTGGCATCATTAGTAGCTGTGGTCTGTGGTCAGGGATGCTAGTTGGTTGAGCGTCAGTCTACAGGCATCTTCCAGGATCCATCCAGTTTCTGCAGGAGCCGGATAAGTGAATCAAATGGAGATATAATGGGGACCACCACCTCTGCATCTTTTAGATCCAGGCTCAGCAAACTTTTTCTGTAAAGCACCCAATAGTTAACATTTTAGGCTTTGCAGGCCATGTAGTCTGTTGCAACCAGGGATCCACTGTAAGCTAAACCTTGAATAGAACTCCATTTTTTAACTGCCTTTCGCATGCTCCCACTTTAACTGGGAGCCCTGATGATGTGCTAGGTTTCCTGGTATTGGTGTCAACTATAACTCAATGTCCAACTATTTTTGAAATGTTTGGGTGCACAATACTTGAGAAGTGGCCTTGCGATGGCTTGCGTCTCTTTTGGGAAGGACTGGGAATCATAAGTAGGTACACTTGCTATGGCATCACAGGGTCCATACCTGTGGGGGCCTGGCCATTTTAATTAATTGATTCTGGGTCTGAAAATTGGCTCCCTAGATTGGCAAAGAACTATGACACTTTTATTGTTGTGGTCAGCCTCTCAGTTATACATCCTTGATTTCTTCTGCTGGTACATGCTGAGTGATTCTGTTTTCACAGCCCGTCTATTTTGCACCTGGGATTATCACATTTGATGAATCTTTCCCTATCTTTGTGAGTCATGGATGCCCTTTTGACCTTGTTGGTCATTGCAATAATCGAAAACCCCTGGCTTCTGACAGTTAAGTGCCACCACCTGGCCTCTATTGTTTCAGGATCATGTCACCTTCTTTGCAATCAATGAGTCAAGTTTTTCAATGGCCTCTTCTACTATCATCTCTGGCCTAAAGAGGAAAAACACCAATCTACTGTTTACAGATGCAGTTGCTCTTCTTGCCAGTACATTCCTTATGGCCTTAGTAAATTGTGTGTCTTCTGGACCTTCCCATGAACATAATCTTCTCACAGCCTGCCATCCGTATTTGTACATCGATTCCAGCACACCTCGTTACCTGAATTTTTCCCTTCTCCATCCTTCTGCCCTGACAATTTTAGCATTTCCACCTTGCTTAGCATGGTCTATCTGTCTTGGTTGGCATTTAACTATCTTTGAAATTCAGCCACTCTGAACTTAAAGTCTTGGTCTTGGTCCTCAGCTTACTCCAGTCTGTCCTGGCAGGAAATAAGAGTTTCTATGTGTACAACCAAAGAGACGCCCTCGTCTTCCTAGGTGGCTTTTAATTGCATGTTATTCACCCTCAATTGTTCATTATCTTTCTATGGAGCATCAATGCTGCTTAGCAATAGATATCCAATCCCATGAACTTTATAGCTACCATATTCTCCATATATCACAAATATCTGATCCATTTTGCCAATTACCCAACAGTGAAAATTTTAACAATTGGACCACTACCTTGTGCAAGGAACTGTCTGTGTTCCTTGTACAACAGTGATGAGGTTGTTTTTTCCATTGCCAGCAGGCAATGAATGACTCAGGTCAAAATCCTATCTTATCACCTATTCTCTTAGACCTCTTCTTGTACCAAATGGCATAAGTTTCATCTTCAGGAACCAGAAGCTGAGACAGAATTTGGAGTGCAGGATGCTTATTAGGGATCAAACCTTTGATAGGAAGGGCAAAGGAAGCAGGGTTAGGCAGAGGGATAAGTTGAACAGTGATGCAGACAGACAGAGTTTTTGCTGACCCAGCAGAAAGCTCTGAAACAAATATGCTTTTCAGGGCTGGCCGAATGGCACATTGATTAAGAGTTGGCTTGGAACACCAACTCTAAGCAGCAGGGCCCCAGTTTGGATCCCACATGAGGGCCAATGACGCTGCTCCCTCTACAGCTAAGATGATGAACAACAGCTGGACCTGGAGCTGGGCGGCCCTGAGTCTCTGGCAACAGCATAGGCTGCAGTGGGGCTGGCCGGTAGCTGGTGTGAGCTTTCATGAGCTGCCATGATCCGCTGTGAGCAGCCGTCCAATGGCCGCCAGTGGGTGACTGCCTCACCCAGGAAGACAGCAGTGATCACAATACCAACATGGGCCAGTGAAGCAATGTCCTCCACAACTAGACTGAAGAACAAAAGGACAGCAACTTGTCTGTTCCCCTCCCCCAATTCTCTAATAAAATCTTAAATATATATATACTTTTCAGAGTCCTGCATCAGGTCAAAATGACCAGACCTTTGTATTACCATTTCTCTCAGTCACCAGAAGAGATTAGCCTCAAGAATACGCTTAAGGAATTCATTACCACCAAGCCAGCATTGCAAGAAATGTTAAAAGGGCTTTTTTAAACAAAAGAAAGGGGTAAACAAGCCAACCCAGAGAGACAATTTAAGAAGATTGAAGTCATATCAAGCATATATAAAGGAAAAACTGATGGTTGCTGGCTGGGAGGGAGTGGGGAAGAGGGAGAGGGGGAAGGTTTTGGACAGTGTATGTGGGACTACAATGTTGCCGCAGGGATATGGGGGCAGTTCTGGGAATGTAATTGATAATGTTGTGAAGAGACTATTATGTTGCGAGAAATAAGTCAGTTGGAGAAGGACAGGTACCATGTGATCTCACTTGTGTGTGGAGTCTGAAGAGCTGAGTGAACGATCAAAGTAAACAGACTTGTAGATGTAGAGGAAAAACTGAGGGTTGCTAGTTGGGAGGGGGAGTGGGGATGGGGGGAAGGGGAAGGGATTAGACAGCATAAATAGACAACTACAATATTGCCACAAGGATATGAAACACAGTTTAGGGAATATAATAATGCTGTAAAAATTTTGTGGCATGTCAGATAGATACATGTCTTGTTAGGGAGACCACTTCATGGATACAGTAGAGGCTTGATCACTGCACTGTACACCTGAAGCTGATGTATAGTATTGTATGCCAACTGCAACTGAATATGTGGATGGTCATGGGATGTGGAGTATACTGTGGAGGGGAGTCAGGGGAGTTGTGATGGATATGTATGATATGTGGGGGGAGTGGGGTGGCGAACTGGGGGAGGAGTGTTTTCACTTTGGGGGTTAAAGAGTATAACTGTTGCATTGTGTTGTGCACCTGAAACTAATAAAAAAAAAAATTAGAAACTAAAAAAAAAAAAAGAGAGAGAGATTAGCCTCAGAAGAGTACGACATTTGGAAAGATAGCTCTCTGCACCTAAGCAGATCCTAAAAGAGCTGACAGCTGTGAGATGCTGGCTGTACTTCCTGCAGCTGAGTAGCAAGTCCTCCTTGAAGGAGAATCTGGTGGTGTATCTCTATATCTGACACATTAAACCACTTGCAATTTTCTCCAGTGGCTGAAGCATTCTCATATTTGTGCATGTTGTCACCTCTTCTAGGCATACTCTTTTTCCTGGGAAATCTCTGAAATTTCCAAGCTATATCAGTTGCCCATTCTCTGTAGCCTGATTACAAATTCTTTATGCCATTATTATAGCCATTCTCAAGCTATATCGTAATAATTTACTTATACCTGTTGCCCGATAATTTATGAACTCCTTGAAGACATGGATTATTTGTTTCATTTTTTTATCCACAATCTCTAAAACAATGTCTTTCACATAAGAAACATTAAGTAAATAGTTCCTAAATAAATGAGAATATGTGGGGTTTTGCCCTATCCCCTATATAAAAATTAGACCCCAAAAGATTTCTGAAATAACTATTTTATTTCCCTTAGTGCATTTTTACAGTATGGAATTACAATTTCAAATTAATGATAGACTAGATAGTAATATTGGAATCTATATACTCATTTCAGACTACTTCCCTAAGCTCTGCATTCATATATCTTACTACCTAATGGACATTTTCTTCTGACTATCCCAAGACATCTCAGAGGGCATGTCTCAAAGGACATGCATCATTTTCTATCCCCAAGCCTGCTCTTTCTTCCATATTCAGTCTGCCTTGATGGTGCTACCTGATCACCCCAGTTAGAAAACTGAGAGCCTCCCTACCTAAACTTCTTTTGCTTTCATTGTCCATGTTCACCAAATCCTGATCACTTAACTTTCTAAATGATTCCAGCCATGTCTTCTCCTGTCTGTTCTCTCCTTTCTCCTAATAGCTATGGTCAATTCAGGTACTCTTCTAATTTTCTGGACAAATTCTTAAGTGATCTCCCTATCTTCAGTTTTCTTTCCTTAAAATCCATGCTTTACCACACTTCTCCAAATAACATGATACCAAATGATGAGAGACTCAAAGTTTTTCTGCTAAAATCAAAAACAAGGCAAGGATGTCCCCTCCCAACACTGTTTCTCAACATCATAATGGTAGTCCTAACTATGTAATAAGACAAGAAAAGGAAGTAAAAGGTGTACATGTTGGGAAGGAAGAAATAAAACTGTCTTTCTTTGCAAATGACATGATTGTCTATGAAATTCTCAATGAATGAAAAAACTCCTGGAATCAAAAAGTGTTTATAGCAAGGCTACAAGATGCAAGGTTAATATAAAAAAGTCAATTGCTTTTCTATATACCAGCAATGAACAGGTGGAATTTGAGATTACAAATACACTGCCATTTACATTAGCACCCCCAAATATGAAATACTTAGGTAAAAATATCACAAAATATGTACAAGAGCTATATGAATAAAACTGTAAAACTCTGTTAAGGGATATCAAAGAACTAAATAAATGGAGAAATATGATATGTTCATAGTGGAAAGACTCAATATTGTCAAGACGTCAGTTCTTTCCAACTTGATCTATAGATTCAATGCAATTCCAATCAAATCACTGCTAGTTGTTTTTTGTATATGGACAAAATGATTCTAATTTATATGGAGAAGCAAAAGACCCAGAATAGCTACTCAGTATCAAAGGAGAAGAACAAAGTCAGAGGACTGACAGTACCCAATTTCAAGACTTACTATAAAGCTACAATAATCAAGACAGTGTAGTATTGGTGAAAGAAGAGACAAATAGATCAATAGAGCAGAAAAGAGGGCTCAGAAATATAGTCAACTGATCTTTGACAGGAGGAAAGGCAATACAATGAGCAAAGATAGTCTTTTCAACAAATGATGCTAGAAAAATTGGACATCTACATGTAATTAAATGAATCTAGACACAGACCTTACACCATTCACAAAAAATTAACTCAAAATGAATCACAGGCCTAAACATAAAATGCAAGACCATAAAACTTCTAGACCCTAGGTGTTCTGGTGACTTTTTAGGTAAAACACCAAAGGCACCAAAGATCCATGAAAGAAATGATTGAGAAGCTAGCTGGACTTCATGAAAACTAAAAACTTCTGCTGTGTGAAAGACAAGAAAATAAGAAGACAAGGGACAGTCTGGGAGAAAATACTTGCAAAAGAAACTTCTGATAAAGGACTATTATCCCAAATGCACAAAAACTCTTAAACCTCAACGATAATAAAATGAATGACTCAAAAAATGGAACAAAAACCTTACCGACAACTCACCAAAGAAAACATACCAATGGCAAATAAGCCAATGAAAAGATGTTCAACATCATATGTCACTAGGGAAGTGTAAATTAAAACAACAATGAAATACTCCCACACACTTATTAGAATAATCAAAATCCAAAACACTGACACCACCAAATGCTGGCCAGAATGTGGGGCAAGAGGAATGCTCATTGATGATTGTGGTGGAAATGCAAAGTGATATAGCCACCTTGGAAGACATACTCTTACCATATGTTCCAGTAACTATGCTCCTTGGTATTTACCCAAATAAATGAAAACAAAACAAAAAAAAAAAAAAAACAAAACCTTGCATACAGATGTTTACAGTAGCTGTATTGATAAATGCTAAAACTGAAAGCAACCACAATGTCCTGCAGAGATGAGTCGATACACTGTGTTTCATCCAGGCAATAGAAAATTATTCAGTGCTAAAAAGAAATGAGCTATCAAGTCATGAATAGATATGGAGAAAAAACATAAATAAGATTACATAATCCAATTTGAAAAGGGTGCATATTACACGGTGGTACTACATGACATACTGGAAAAGGCAAACTGTGGAAACAGTAAAAAAACAATTAGTGGTTGCCAGCGGTTAGGAGAGAGGGAGAGATGAATAGGGGGAACACAGGGGATTTTTAAGGCAGTTAAAATACTTTGTATGTTACTATATGGTGGATACATGTCATTATACATTTGTCAAAACCCATATAATGTACAAGAATGACTCCTAATGTAAACTATGGACTTTGAGTGTAATGGTGAGTCAATATAGGTTCATGTATTGAAACAAATATACCACTCTGGTGTGAGATGTTGATAGTGGAGTATGTTGTGCATGTGTAGAGATATGGAGATATAGTAATTCTCTATACTTCCACTCAATTTTACTGTGAACATAAAAGTACTCTAAAAAAATAAAGTTTATTTAATTTTAAAAAAACTGAAAAGGCCCATATGAATATAAGGCCTTAAAGATAAGGTGTCAACTAATGATCAAAGTCATTTTTAAATAAGACATTTAAATTCTATGACCCTGGTGGTTATCTTTCACTTTTTGATTGGTATCCATAATACAAATTATATATAAGAAAAAGCAAAAGAACTTTATATAATAAATGATAATATTGTATCATATCACATACAATGCTATCAATGTCCCTATTTGATTTATAAATATTTATTTTAGAAGGGTTTTTCTACAGTACAGAGTTCAGATATATCTTATTTGATCAAATGGTAACTTGACATAGGGTTGACAGCTTTTAATCAAAGTGTGAGTAGCATTGTTTCTGAGGTGAAAAATAAATTTGATTTATACTATGTCCCTCTTTTTCAGTTACATGATATACACAAACATTGACTTTAAAAGTATATTTGATATATATAGTTAATATTTAAAGGTTTAAAATAATTATTTACCAATGTACAATATCATTGGAAACAGAATTTTGGAGGTTAAAGGACCTTCGATGTTATTTTATTTAAACTTCTCTCTGAATTCAGGATCTATTTATCCACATTTAAGCAACAACTCAGCAGAAACCAGTATTAAACCTCTCACATAAGTTTTTGTTATTTTAAAGTAAAATCAATTAACAATATGTAAAAACCATTTTACTGAGTTTGCATGTAAACAGCCTCAGAAAATTAAAAGACTGAGAGTTAACAAAGAATTTTAGTTCTATTATAATTTAAACTTTCACCTAAATAATAAAGAACATAAGAAAAATTACATTTCTATTTTAGAAGGTTAGAACCTTCTAAAGCAAGATCGGATGTGTTGGAGTTTTAAGACAGTCAAAATTTTTATAAAAGTGGACTTTTTTTTTTAACAACATTAGCACTCCATTAAACAGCAGGAAGGTCCTTATTCATGTTTCTACAAGTTTTTTTTTCTTCAGAAAGGAAATTTCCATTTATTTGAAGATCATTCATTGCTGGTATCACTCTTACAAAATGTAGTTTCCCAATGTTAGGAATAGGATAAGAAAATAGCAAATGTCTTTCTGTACAAACAGTAAATAGAGTGGATTACAGAAGCCAGTGGAATACCTCATTGGACACTAGATTATTTGTATCCCTCCTAAAATATGAGTTTTGAGTAGTTCCATGTCTATTCTGAAACTTTTAGTTATTGATTTATTAATGGATGGTATTTGGTCAGGTGGTAATGAATAAATGAATAATATCACCCAGTAACATGGCAGTTTTAATATGGTCAAAAGCCAGATACACTTGTGGTTCTTCCAACCCAAACAGTATTTCTAATGTTATTAGGTTGGTTGTTTGGTTTTGGCATTCTCTTTAAGAATAAGAAAGCACTATATTTTTATAAATGAAATAGGTCTTACTAACTTGGATGTAGGGAAATTTAGCATGTTAATTACTAAGAGTCTATTTTCCTTGCAAACTGAGGAGAATATATTTTGCCATTGTTTTCATGAAATGCTTTGGGGATATTTGAAGATGCAGGGAAATGTCATGGTGGAAGTAACAGGGTTTTTTTTGTTTGTTTGTTTGTTTGTTTTGTTTTGTTTTGTTTTTAAGCTTGGGTTAGTTAGACTCATTACAATTATTCTGGATCCATTTTTGGCTAAATGAAGAGGAAAGTTTTACCAGCTGATGGCCATTTGATGACCTACATGGAAAGAATTGGCAGACTCAGAAGAGCACAATTGAGAGAAGTGATCACATCGCAAAATGTGACATCATTCTTTGGCACCAACTGGCACCCTGGGCATGGAGAGTGAGTTGTACTCTCAACCCTGAATTTTTCCCTCTAGATTACCTTGTGGCTCACAAGAGGGCAGTGTGCAGTAATCAGCTTTATTGCTTCATACATTGGATGCCTCCTATGGAAAAGCCAAGGTCAAAATCATCAGAACCAGACAACAGGCAAGATAATAGATTATGGAAGTTGTTTTGTTAGATTTGTTTTACTGGTATCCTCTATGTGGAACTCTTAATATTGAGAAATTAATCATCATGTGAAATATAAGGTAATGACTTTGTAGTAAATTCTGTATTAGTTTCAAATTTATGACAATTTTGGGATTACTGAAGTCAATTCCCCTCTTAAGACTTACAAATGCATAATATTATCGAAAAGTGAGTAAATTGCCTTCTTCACATATCTTACACTGTTGTTAAGGTTTTCAATCTTACAGATTAAGTAATTCAGTGAATAGTTATTGAACAATTGAAGATATAACAAGATAAAGCACCTATAAATCCTGTTCAAAAGGAGTTTGAAATCTATTAAAGGATTAAAGTGTAAATGAAAAAATAAGTACATGATCAAAATTGTACAAGGTGGGAGATATATATAAAGTATGGTACTATGAGAATTCAGAGGACAGAGTGATGAAGCCTTTAGGGAAGTGTTCAGAATTTGAGCTGAATCTTGCCAGTGAGGCAACATTCATTTAGACATATTGAAGGTAATACAAGCACATCTTAGATAAAGGAAACATCATGGATGTAGAAAGATAAAGGACCTAGGAGCCTGGGGAATATAAAAGGTAGTAGTTGGAAATAATGCTAGAGAGCTATATTGTGAATAGTTCCTTCCAGGCATGCTCCAAAAACTGAATTGACAACAGGAACTTGTAGGAGGGAAGATTAGTGTTAGCACTGTATACTAAGAAAATCGACCCGGCAGTGTTGCGTGGGACGTGGGATGAATTGGATAAGTAAGAATCCAAAGGTAGGGAGATGAGTTTAAAGACTATTTCAATAGTCCTGTAGGTCTTGAGATTGAAAAAAAATGCAAGCAAGAGATACTGGAAAAGTAGAATTGGTATAAAAAAAATACAAAAAGTAAAAACTAAGTAGGTGTGGATGAGGTAAAGAGAGAAAGAAGTCAAAACATACTTTGAGGTTTTGAGCTGAAGTGGGAGAAGAACAACTTCATTCAGTGAAATGTAAGGCCCAGGAGAAGCAGGTTTGGTTAAGAAATTGATACATTTACCAAAAAACTTAAATAGAAAATCCCAGTCAAAATCTTTATGAGTTAAGTACTTCTCTTTTTTCCCCCTAAGTTAATTCAGATGAATTTGGAGGATTCATTAGCTTTGATATCCTTAAAAGTCTAGTCAAATGGGCCGGCAGAGTGGCGCGATGGTTAAGCGCTGGCTTCGGAAGCCAGCGGCCCCGGTACGGGTCCCACATATGAGGGCCAGTGACACTGCCCTCAAAAAAAAAAAAAAAAAGTCTAGTCAAACAACAAATTTTTGTTTATTAAAATGTATTGAAATCTTTAAATATGAAAATGTAGTGGAGTTTATTGTACACTCAAGGATAACAGACTTGAATTACATGGTTACATTAAATGGGCGGAACTGCAAGGTGTTCTGCCACCACTGAGGGAAACAGGTTTGTTAAATTTATTGATGTTAAAAATTTAAGAATATACTAATTTTACCAAATGGTGAATTTCTGCTTAATGACAAAGAAAAGAATTGCAAATTTTTTTATGTAACCATGTTTTATGCATTTTTTTCCTAACAGAAAAAATACGGTAGAACATTTAATAGAATCAATAAGAATCTCGGTGAAGAAAAAAGAACAAATACAACTTCCTTTAATATTTTAAAACATCTTTTATGTATTAACTGGAAAAGTATGTAATGGAGTCCCATTTGCTCAAACACATTGTAATATTTTTTCCTCAATTTGGTTGACAGTTACAAAACCCAGAGACCAAGCTGTGAAAGAAACTTTTTCAATTGAAGCATCTGCTTTTGTGACAAATTTCTCAGTCAATCGTATGGGAAGGTTTGGGGAGTTGCCTTGAGTTTATTTGTTAATTTTTCTACTCAGATTAAATAAATGACATCGTAAGTGGTATGGACTTGTTTCTTGGAACTACAAAAATCTAGTAGTAAATTTCCCATACTTATTTGAATTCCATAATTCTACTTTCACTCCTGACCCTTGAAACACCTGTTAATCAGACAGCTCTTGTCCCTCGTTCCTCCACAGCTTGTGGACCCTTAAATTGAATTGTTTTCGTGTGTTTGTTGTTGTTTTTTCTGTGTAAACCACAAAGAAGTCTTCTGTGTGTTAATCATGCCCACTTTTATCTATATAATTATTTAGAACAAAAATAAGCCTTTCATCTTGATGGGCTATTGTACATGATATTTTTTTTTTAAAGATTTTATTGGGGAATTGGGGGAGGGGAACAGCACTGGGGAATCGGGGAAGGGGAACAGACAAGATGCTGTCTTTTTGTTCTTCAGTCTCGTTGTGGAGGACGTTGCTTCATTGGCCCATGTTGGTATCGTCATTGCGCTTTTCCCGGATGAGGCAGATCGGTCGCTGGCCTCTGGATGGTCGCTCACCGCGGCTCTTGGCAGCTCACTCTGGCTGCCAGCGGCTCACACTGGCTGCGGGCCACTCACTGTAGACTATAGCAGCCCACTGCAGCAGGGACTGCAGCCTACACCGTCGCCGGGGCTCACACAGCCCAGCTCCAGGTGGAGCTGTTGTTAGCTGTAGAGAGCAGTGTCACCCACCTTCATATGTGGGATCCGAACTGGGGCCGCTGGCATCCCAAAACCAGCTCCTAACCAATGCGCCACTCACCCGGCCCTGTACATGATATTGATATTTCTTACTGTACGTCTTGTCAAATTAAAACTTCTCGGCTTTATGATATTATTAACACCACTTTCTTAGTCACCTACACGTGCAACAGTACTAGATAGGAAGCCTTCTTGAATTCCACACCATCAGGACTTCAGGTGAACTTTCCAGGTATTGGTACTACCCCATTGTGTTGTGATAGTCCCGTCTCTTGTTTATATATCCCTATTGGAATATAAGCCACCTGAGGAGAAGGATGGAGTCTAGTTTCAGAAGCTGACTTATTAGAAAACAAAGAGGGAATGAAAGCATCATAGTGCCAAGATTTCTGGCAGTGAGAGAGTCACAACATTGGCTGGTATTCTGCTAAAGGGGGAAAAGGGAAGTTTCAGGAAATGAGACTATATTTATTACCCAAGGATCAGAAAGCATAATAAAATTTAAAATATTGCGTATTTCTTTTTGGATAGCTCTATAATATATCTTTATTTGTGTATGTATATAATTAATTAATTGTGTATAATACCCATAAAATTTACCATCTTAACCATGTTAAGTCTACAATTCAGTGGCATTAATATATTCACATTGTTTTGCAACCATCACTATCATCCATCTCCAGAACTCTTTTCATCTTGCAAAACTAAAATTCTGTACCTACTAAACAATAAGTTTCCACACCCTGATCCCCGGCACCAAGCAACCACCATTCCATTTTCTATCTCCATGAATTTGACTACTATGGGTAACTCATACAAGTGTAATCTAAGTATCTGTTTCTTTGTGGCTGGCTTATTTCACTTAGCATAATGTCCTCAAGGTTTATCTATGTTTTAACATGTATCAGAATTTCCTTCCTTTTTTAAAGGCTGAATAACCCTATGTTGTATGTATATACCATATTTTGTTTATGCATTTATCTGTCAGTGGGTATTTGGGTTTCTTCCACTGTTAGGCTATTGTGAATAATATTGCTATGAACAGGGTGTACAAATATCTCTTTGAGATGCTGCTTCACATTCATTTGGGTATATACCCAGAAGTGGAATTGCTTGACCATATGGTAATTCTATTTTTAGTTTTTTAAGGAAGCACCATACTGTTTTCCATAGTGACTACACCATTTTACGTTGTCACAGTGCATAAAGGTTTCAATTTCTCCACATCTTCATTAACACTTGTTATTTTCAGTTTTTGATAGCTATCCTAGTAGATATAAGGTGGTATCTCATGTAGTTTTGATTTGTATTTTCCTAATGATTAGTGATGTTGAGGATCGTTTCATGTGCTTATTTCTTTATCTTCTTTGGAGAAATGTCTATTTGAGTCTTTTGCCCATTTTTTAAATGAGTTGTTTGCTTTCTGTTGTTGAATTGTAGTTATTTATACATTCTAAAAATAAATCCCTTATGAGATATATGATTTGCAAATATTTCTCCCAATCTGTGAGTAGCTTTTCACTCTGTTGGTTATGTCCTTTAATGTACAGTTTTAAATTTTTACATAGTCCAATTAATTTTTTTTTTTTTGCTTTTAGGAAGGGTACCATTCACCTGTCATAATAGTCAAAGTATACTTATTGATTATAGTGCAAGTGGAGCCATATTGAAGAAAAATGACATCTCATATATATTTTAAATGAAATTCATGAGTCAGAAAATCTCATGAAATGGTCTTAGAGGGAATAATTTAAAAACTAAAATTAGAACCAGGATAGAGTGGTGTCAGAAAAGACTAATTAGGAGAAAAAAATTTTTGAACTATCTTGATTTAGAGAAAATTTTAAAAGGAAAGAATGGTCAAAGAGAAGAGCCATCATAGGAAGTAAAGACTGGAAAGTGGCCTTGAGAGATGGTTATTCTGTCATTAGCAGTCTCACAGAGAGATGCATCATTGGACTGTTGGTGGAGTTTACTAGAATTTGTGGTGAATAAAGTAGTAACAAAAAAACCAAGGAAGCTTGGTTGTAAAAAAAAGACATATCTTTAAAATACGTATTTAACAGTTCCCTGTCTATTTTTCTCTTCAATTTTATGTAAATGTTTACTAAAGTATAAATTCAGGAAAGTGCACACATATTAAGTGTACAGCACAGTGAATATTCACAAAGTGTATACCCTCATGTAACCAACACACAGATCAAGAAACAAACTACCAGAATCTCAACCACCTATTTTGTGTTCTGTTCTTTTCTCTGCCCATCCCCCCACCTCCTCCAAGCTTAACCATTATCTTGACATCTAACACCAGAGATTAGCTTTGTTGATCTCTATACTGCTTTGTCTTTTAAAATAACATGTAACTAATCTAATTTAACATGTTTTCTATAACTCAGGATAGTTATTATGAGCATAAATTATCGGATAATTTACTGGCCTCCACATCCCTCGAGCCTGGCAGGCCTGAGGATTTGTAGGTGCTATTAAATTAATTGAATGAAAGAATAGACCTTCATAATCAATTGCCATGCTACTGAACTTCTGACTCCCTAAAGTTTACATGATTTTCTCAAAGCCATTGTAGTTGTTTTGGATTGAAATTGCTCTCTCACTAAAATGTATTGGGCAGGGGGGTGGGGGGGTAGAATAGAGGAATATGGCAAGAAATGCTTAATCAAAAAACTAAAACTAGTCATTTCTTTATAGTTGAGAGATATCGTTCAGCTTGCCCCTTCAGTATTTGAATCACATCGTTCATTATTTCTAGCACTGCTCAACACTGCCTCCTAACAACCTTCCCCAATAGTCAATTCTGCAATTCATTAGCAAAATCCCTGACTCAGTTTTAGACTTACAGTTCTTTTATAGCTTTAATAAATGTAACTATTGCTATTAATAGCAAGATCCTTAAAAGCTAGGATTTGCTTTATTCCTTAAATCATAAATATATAACCTAAAATTATATAGTTCTACCTACAACTCCAAATATTTATATATTTTTACTATAAAATACATTTATTTGTAGTAAAAAACAGCTGAGTGGAAATATGATTAAAAAGCAATTGTCATTGATTTCATATGACTCCGTTAATTGCCTTCCATTCTTTCCATATATTCTCTATTTAATTTAATCTGATACTATAAAAATATTAACCTCAAGGAAACATACAGGGATTCAAACATTTAAGATTAAAACCATAAGTTAAAGCTGTTCCTTTGCCCCTATTCTCCATGCTTGTTTCTAGCAGACGCAAAGATTAAATAGAATCCTTTCTAACATTTGGAGACCTCACTTTGCCTGAACAATATCTCCATTATGACAAAGCACTAAGATTACTTTTATGAATGGATATAGAGATACATTTTTTTTTCCTGTGCAGGAAAGAATTCAAATCCTTTTTTGTAATAGCTAGGTTGTACTGCTACAGCAAAAGCTCATTTGTGAACATAAGGGTCTCTGTTATGAAAAACAAAGCAAAATGTTGTTATAAAGTGCTATTTTTGCTATCGTGAGCTAAAAAGAGGGGAAAAAATAGATTTGAAATATCCCACAGCATGAGGCAGGAGAGACTTTTTGAATTGTAAATACTTTATATAGATGTATACCAGCTGGTACTCCTACATATTCTAAAGTACAGTATTTATTATTTAAACCCTATCTGCTTTAATTTACATAGAAAATACAGATATACTGACTATTAAAGTGAGTATAGAAGCACAGAATCCAAAAAAAAAAAGGAAAGTGGGGGACAGAAAAAGCAATTTGGTTTACCAGAAAGCCTGGGCTCAGGATAAGCATTAATTCAACAAAAAAATTAGCTTTAACCTTCTTGGTAGCAAAGCCAAACGTGTGTGTGTTGTGTAAAACACAGGCTTTCTTTATATAATAAAAAGAATCATACTAGTAGAAAAATTCTTCCCAGTATTAAACTCTAAAAAATGTTAATTATATGGATCTTCATATTCATATACAGAACAAAATAATAGTTATTTTAAATAATAGAGATTATGTAAAAATTTATGAACTGTCCAGGGCATTACGGAAGTTTATATTGCAGTATTAAAAATACATTGTGGTACTTTTAAGGCAAATATAAACTTTAATTTATTATTTGGGTTTTCATGTGAATTTTAAAATATCAATACTTAATAGCTTTAAATATATTTACATTGCAAAATTTTTATTAAGAAGCAAAAATTCAAATGTAAGTGGAGTTAGGAAAAAAGAAGCAAGTAATTGACATGAAAAAATTAATTTTTGTTGACTACAGCATCCTTGTAGTAATTTTTTGGTTACCCTCTCCCTGGATTTATGAGGCATGAAGTTATGAGTAATTTAAAAATTATTCTAAATGTTTTAGAATCTGTACATCAAAAATTGTACCCATATTTCCAGGTCAGTCTCCTACTTTTTCCTTGATCTCTTCAAACATATGGTTTTTATAGCATACAATAATTTCAAATGTTTTTATCAACAATAAGCATTTGATATTTACAACAAAATACTAGATATTTCTTTCTGGAGAAATAGAGACCTATATCTAATTATTCAACTGTTCACTTTTTCTAAACTGCTTTATATATTAATTTAAAAATTATTTCTGTGAGGAAAATATTTTATCCATGAATGCAGGTGTAGGAGACAGCAACGTTTTCTTCCTTATATATAAATAATGCTTTTTATTTCCTTGTGTCCTTCTGTGTCATCATATATTTTCTCCACTTTTCATTTTCCTCACAAGCTGCTACAACTGAATCTGAGAATACAAGATTCTTAAGTCCAAAACATTGCAGCAGAGTAAAACATGGTACTTATAAACTACCTAGGTGCTGCAAACTTCTGGCAATTAATTTCAATTAAGTTATTTACAAGGTGTGCCACTACTAACTTGTGCCCAGATGTTTCAGTTGGCAAAATGTGATGGCCACCAATGCAGTCAGTTTCAGTAACAATCACTCATTGATGGAATTTTCACACTGAATTCACAGCTCCTTCGTAACATTAGTACATGATGTCATCACCCTTTGCCTCATCATACCGTAAAAATGCCAATACGAGTTGCAACAAATTACTGCAGGCAACTGCTGAGTTCTAGAGATGTAGTGAACACCTGGGCTGGCTCGAAATCTAGCAGCTTTCAAAGTTTCGTTACCAGATGTTTGTGGAACAACTTATGCATGTATGGAAAACATACGCTCTTTTTATTTGCATGAACAAATATAAGATCTTTGGAAGTTGTGGGAACACATGTTTCATGAAAAAAAAAAGCTAGTAAGAATTTATTAGGGAAATATTTTTATTAAAATTAGTGTGGTTAGTCTTAAACATTGTGAACTGAATGTGCATAACCATGTTAGTATGCAATTATTTGTTTATATAGTAAAACACCTCTCCACAAGTAAGTGGCACAGTGATTATACCTTTCTTGGGTGAAGAAAGTAAGCACTTAAGAAAGTTCTGTTAATATTAAAATTAAAAATCAGCTCTTTAAGGGTCTGATTTTGTTTAATAATTTTGTATATTTTTAAAATACTATTTATTTAATAATTTTGCCTTCCTTTCCCTAAATATCTTGTCTTCCTAGAAAAAGACGGAGACTATTTAAAATTGTCTTTGTTTATTTTTGCCACTAATTTACCATAATATTGAATTTCAATACATTTTAAAAATCGTACTTTGGGGTTAAATAATAAATATTTTTAGATAAACACTTTCATATTCATATGTCATTCCAAAATATATTCTCCACCCATAAAAAGAATATCAATAGGAAGAAAACCATTACTAATTTTTTTGATGGGTCTATTTCTTATGAGATTCTTATTTTTCATTCAAAGAAGGTGATATCTTAATTTTTTAAGTAACTGAAATACTCATCCTATTAAAATAAACAGGACTCCCCTTTATTAAACTATTATTTCCACTGTAATCCACTGTATTTTATATGAAGACCAGAAATGGACCACATTTTCCTCCCTCTGGGCAACTGCAAGAAGTTGTTAAAACTATTAACAGCTGTCTGGTAACTCTTAGATTCTCAGTGATTTCATTTAGTTCAAAAGAAGTCTGAATTTATCCAGGTGTTAAGTATATTAAGTCCTGGACAAAATCAAAGGAAATTCTATTAGGGATGCATTTTAGGATTTGATGAATACTTTATGTTCATAAAGGCCAAAGTATAAGAAAATGCATTTCTGCTATTCGCTAAATGAACAGGTAAGTGAATATTTTAAAGAAAATCTAAGAAGCAAACAGTTCAACACCCTTACTGAGAAATGCTTATTACATATCCTATTAGAACAAACATGTTCACTATCAGGGTATAAACTGAATGAAGTGCCAGAAGCAAACATACGTTAATAGGCTAGATAGTAAATTTGAAATGAAAAACCTCTCTGAAGTTTCAACACTTAGAAGATGGATACACATCATTCCTTGCACTACTCTGAAGTTCACGGTGGTCCTTGGGTGCTGTCCTGATGACTTACTTTGCCTTTCCTTATATATCCAGGAATCCCTCCACATCTTCACAGAGTCATTACAGGCTGCAGGGTGGTGCTGCATGCAGGCGCCTCTTGGGCATCTCTAGGGAGATGCAGACCAGAGACACACTGAGAGTCACTGTGGAGTCTGCATTCTCTCATTCCTTGTTTGTTATAAGATTTGGGCCCAAGGGGGTATGAAAGAATGCCATGTTAATATAGTCCCGTATGTTTTGTTAAGAAATGTAAATGTAAATGTCTCACTGTTGCATTTTTAACCTGAAATGATCCTGAAAGTTTAATCTTGACCCAAAGGCAAACAGAATACCTCTCAATGCCTATGTTAAAAATGAGCTGCAATTGGTTTTTCATCCTTGAGATATTTTTACACTCCCCTTAAATAAAAGAAATAATCACAATGGGAATTAAGCCACAAAGAGAATCTGTTAAAGCCATGTTTAGAGTCTGACCTAAATATATAAAACAAAGGAAATACATGGTTGTCTTTAACCCATCCATTGCATTTACAGCACACAGAAACATGGCAACAATATGTGATGGAGATGCGTAAGCAACACGTTTGAAAGAAGAGTGAAAGATCCACTGAATTATGCCGATGTTTATTCACTTTCCAGTTTTTAGAAGAGTCTAGTGCTGAAAAGGTCAGAATTGGCGATTTAGAGATGTTTGCTAATTATATCTCTTCCACATGCAAATATAATTTCCACCCAAAAAAGATGAACATCTATGTGTAGTGCAAGTCACACTGTGAAGTTCCGGCCTCCACAGGTCAAAAGGGCTCCTATTCCAGCTTCCCCCTTACCTTTTAATTCCCAAACACTGGAACAGGTAAAGAAGTTCAGCACTGGTACTCAAAATGCCTTTTGGTGGTTTGACTTATTATTATGTTAGAGGTAATTTACCACATTTATCTTCTGCTCCATTTGATGGCCATAAGCACATATATAGAAGGCAAGCTAACATGGGCAGCACTACAGATCTGTGCTTTATAGCTTAACAGTAGTCCTAACATTGCTCAGTCTCTATCGTCTTGAATTGAAACTTCAGGATTTTAGCCATTCCAAAAATTCAGTCCAGCTCAACTTGGAGATAGTCATATACATATTAGATCATATGATAAAGAAAAAAATTATTCATCAGCAATTAAGTTTTTCACATTATGTGAAGATGAATACAACATTTTTATTGGTACCCGGAGGCATTGCACAGTAGATATGGTATTCATACAGTGCATTGCTCTGCAGATTCATATATTGCTAAAAAATCACGTATGTTCAATATGACCTAAGCCAGTCAGGTAGTTAAGGATCCTCCTTATACTTGAGAGAGTGGCTGAAGAAATCCACTATAATAATAAAGGAAAGACAGGCTCCTAAGACAGTACATTGGACCTACTCCAAGGAGCTCATGGATGAAGTAGTGTTCTGCTATCCTCTTAGCACAAATCTTAAAAAAATTTATAAATGTGTCTTTGGGAGGTTTGTTTTTGTTGAAACAGTATTTTGATAATATCTTACATTTTCCTAACTCTGTGCACAGGTTTTTTTTTAAACATGTATTTTCTCACTTAATTGCATTTCATTTTTCCCCAGTAGGTTCAGATGAGCTGATTATTTTGGAAGCATTCAAGACCAAAAACAACTAGGAAATTTACGACTGGAGTACGAGGAAGAAAAATTGAGTTCTTTGTTGAAGTACTTACTCTATCATGATTACATTTGGCCCTTATTTGATGGTGCCCTTAAAAAAAAAAAAAACGCATCAAAGCAAGCAGAAGCCTAATGCAAAGTATCTGGGTAGACGGAGGGTTAGTCGACTTAGAAAGAAGCCATTATGCTGTATCGTGATTGTGCAGTGCCTCGCCAGGGTAGGCTTTAGCATCTGCGCCAAAACCTTCACTCAACAGCTGCTGAAGTCCTGAGAGACAACCCACAGAGCAGCTCAGGGACAAAATTAGACTTGGGAGTTTCCTGCCCCTTAATTAAATTTCAACTGCTCTCTGCAGTGACAGGGCTCCAATTAGAGAACAAGTTCAAAGGAAATCTAACATAGTTACCTGTGGCTATATCATAAGTTTTAATGCACTGCAAGGTTTGGAGAGTACAATCTTCAGTGAGCCTTCTGTATCTATTTTAACAGTGACAAATTTAATTCATATAAATCATGAAGCCTGGAGGGAAAGTTTCTTTGTTGAGTTTTTTCCTAAGTGTTCTAATCCACATACATGAATCACACATAAATACAGTTCTGGGGGGGAGACTCTTTGCCTTTGTTCAACATGAAGTAAACTTCCCACAAAAGCCATCCACAAAAGCTGGGTCTAATATTTGCACACACTCCAACAAATACTAACCCCAAGTAATGCTGGTAGGCTATAAGCATTTCCTATATAGTTAACGTTCTCAAATAGTAATGGAAATACTAGAAAACAATACTAATGCTTTGCAATGATCATGAGGCTTCCAAATTCTCCATGTCTCTCACCTTCTCAAAATACAATATTTAATGATTTCTTCAATATGTCACTTAAAATTTGTTCCCCTTTCCCTCTACTTAAAATTAGTGTGGACCATCCATTTTAAGTCAGCATTTTCAAAAAGGATCAACTGAAACTTGAACAGACCGAAGGAAAAATGTTTCCACTTCTACCAAACTTAAAAGAAGTTGGGCATTTTTTCATATTTTTCTTATTAGCATTATAATATGTAACGTCTGTAATAATTTAGTAAATTAAATACATTAAAACAACAAATAAAATGTGCTGTAATGAATAAAATACAGAAGACCCCATGCAGCTGCCTGTTCTTTTCTTGACAAGCAGTGCGGTGAAGTGGCTAGAGTCATGAGTAACTGCTGGCAGGAAATAAACCCATGAACAAGATTGAGAGCTGCTGTGTGCTAATATGAAAACCAGCTTTTATTTATTTCATCACTTCTGTAACAATGTAATATTCTGTCGTTTCTCTCCAATTTTCTTACTCTCAGTGGAAACAGCAGCCTCATAATTTCTTTTTCCTTTAATGTTCTTGTCTAGTCCCATTTTCCCTTACCTGCCATTCTCTTTTCTATGTCTCTTCATAGTCAGAACTACCATTTTTATCCAAACTGTTATCTCCAGCCTAGATTACCGAAAAGGTGTTGAGCTCATATCTTGCTCTTAATTCAAGTTGAACCATTACACAGTCATGAACCACTTAACGACAATGATAGTTCTAAGAAATGCATTGTTAGGCAATTTTGTCCTTGTGTGAACATCATAGAGTGTACTTACACAAACCTCCTGAGATGACATAACCTACTACACACCTAGGCTACATGGTATATCACTGTCATATAGATCGTCCATCATTGACCAAAATGTCATTATGTGGCATATGACTATGTGGTAGTCAAGTACCTTTTCTCAAATAACTCTGAAATACAAGAACTCAGAGGGACAGACAACTGCTTAATGGAGAAAACCTAAATTCTTTGACCCAGTACTTACGGGTTCTTCTGAAACTATCTACTTTCATTTTTATATAATTGCATCAGTAGAGTCTCTTTGCTGCATACCAGCTAGTTTCTACAATATTATATCCCTATTTTATACTCACACATTCATGGCTCACATCTCTTTCCCTTTGTACATACTGGTCTCCCAAGAATGAATGATTGTCCACTCGCTCATCTTGACAGTCTACATCCAGGGGCTGCAAATTCAAATGTCTTTGGGGTAAGGCAGGCAATGTACTCCTGGTAGAGTAAATGATGGAACAAAGCACTAAAAAGTGGTACATGGCTGAATTAGAAAGAGCAGGTCCTATGTGAAGGCATTCCAAAGTAAGTTGTTTTTTTTAAAGTATTGACCATACTGGCCCAACAAAACATAAGTAGAATTGATGTGACATGTGGGCCATAAATTTGCAAGCTCTAAGGTACTATCACTATTAGTTTCTTTAATACCTGTTAAAAATTTGCCTTCTTCAGAAAATCTCCCTGAAGATTTCCATCCTTTGTCCTTCTTTTCTATTCCTTTAGCAATTTCTATGCAACTTGACTTACATTGTTATATACTTGTTTTTGCAGTCTATTTCACTTGTATAGTTATATGTTATTTTCTCAATTATTTAGGAAACTTATTTGGGAAAAATAGAGGTCATGTGTTTTGATCTTAACATGGGGAGAATCATGTTATACAGATAACATCCTTCCACTTGTATATATAAAATCATGCTGGTTGAGCATAAAAAAAGAACTGATACATCAATATATTACCAGGGTAATATCTTCTGTAAAATTGTCTCTCTAACTTACATCTAACATTCTAATTTCTTACAGACAAAAAAAGGATAAGAAAGAGAAAGTGACTATGGGATTCAGAGTGATATAAAGAGAAGAAAGCTGGTGTTTTTGTATAGCTTACTTAATGTTAATCAGTCTACTGTCAAGAAAGTTAAATCCCAGGCCGGCCAAGTGGCATGGTGGTTAAACGCTGGCTTGGGAAGCCAGCAGCCCCGGTTTGGGTCCCACATATGAGGGCCAGTGACACTGCCCTCAAAAAAGAAAAGAAAAAGAAAGTTAAATCCCATACCAAAAGAGCACTAGATTGGGAATTCTCACTCTATATCTTGTCCACATAATTTAATATTTGGGGAAATGTTTCCTTACATATAAGATGGTGTGCTTGGTGTATGGAGTGTGGGCAAGTTGTGAGTAGCTTTTCTGATAGACACATTTTGGAATAACTGCTTAGTCTACAATGATCCCATTAAGTATCCCCCAAATCATGGAAGCCATGTTTGGATCATGTGATCCTTATTTCTGGACCACAGCTAACTGAACTATGAGGGGATCAATCAATGTCTGTCCTCCAAGGCTTTGAAACTGTGGTGGCAAGAAAGAGATTTAGTATTTAATGTTGTTGGGCATATTTAATGCTGCAGCTTATAAACCTGGGCCGTGTTCTATCTTACTGCCCAGGATATAGAGGAAGCAGGGTTGGAAAAAATACAGAAGGATGAAGCAGAGACAAAAGATAAGTGATAGAGTCTAATCTGCCTGAGTTCAAGATACCCTCTCTTCTTGCTACCAATTTCAGTCATTCTGCTTTAAGTTATTATCAACTAACAGTCTTAATTTTCAAGATTCCTCTCTGTCCTAAAATTCTGTGAAGATATACATTTCATCTATGAAAAAGAAGCTGTGAGTGGAAAAGCAGTTAACAGAGTAGTTCATTTTAGTGGGACTCACAGAACCCTATAGTGAGCCAAACCTATCTGAAAAGCTATATTTCCCAGGGTAGAAGTCAGAATTTGTCATGATGACACATATCACTTTCCTGAGGTGATGATATGGAGTTCAGAAAAAAGAAACACAGACCCAAAAAGCTGTGAGTAATTTTAGGTAATATCTGAAAGGGGTTTTAAGTTTTCCAAATATAAGAACCATATGGATTCAAAGCACTTTATGCATTTCATTTCTTTTTATGTATGCAAGGAACCTGAGGAGAGAGGCTCAAGTATGTTAGTACATAATTGTCATAAAATTACCCATAACACTTTCAACTTTGTACAAAATAGATGCTTTTTGGGTAGTTTTTAAAAAAATCAATGTTTGATTTATCAAATGATCTTTATAAAGAGAAAATAATAAAAAATACTATGGGAGATTAAAAAAAATACTATGGGAGATATAACACCCTTATACACTGAGCTCGAAGGACTTAATTTTGCTGTTTTTCAGTTTCTGTATTCTTGGAATTTCTAGCAGAAGGCCTCACTCCACATACCCTTCTGTGTAAGTACAGTAAAATCTTACAGGACAAAGGGCTCTTAACATAGAGGTTGGTCTGTTACACATCAGATTGTGCTCCTGGCAACATAACTACCAATAAGAAAAACCTAACATGAAAGAATTGTCCCCCAAAGAAGGTATTTGTAGTAGTATTCCAAATCAGAACATCTCTTTGGGATAGCACCTCTTTCCCTTATTTTACCTTAAAATTCTTTTGTTTTTTAGAAAGACAGTGAGGGAAGAGAAGAAGGAGAAAGAGCAGGAGGGGGAGAAAAAGGGGGAGGAAGAAGAGAACAGTAAAAAGAAAGAGAAAGAGAATAAGAAAGAAAGAAAGCTCATTTTTGTCTACCTCTAGTCATACTCACTGAAACTTATTTAAAGAGTAACCCACCCTGATGATGTCACTCTCTCCCTCCCTTTTCTCTCTCGAACCCACCACAATCTGGTGGCTTCTCCCACCTTCAATCCCTGAAAATTGTTCTTGTGATGGTCTCCAAAGACCCTTTAGCTGCAAAATTTGATGGGCACTTATCAATCATTATTGGAAAAGATTCTTAACAGAATTCAAAATATTTACTGAATTCTATTTGAAATGCTTGCCTTTCTTACTTTATGTGGCAATTCGTTGTTCTTCTACCTCTATTTGCTCTGTCTCCTTCCCCTTCTTTGGCTTCTTTTTCTCCATTAGGTTTTTTTACTAATGGAGGAAACTCTGGTTTTCCTTCCAGATGCCTTCCTTGCACTTGCCTCTTCTCTACACACTCTCCATGGCAGTCTTATCCAGTCCTACAATATTAGGTACCATGTATTTATGACTCTTGACTTTTGTACAGGCCCTTCTCTTGAACTTAAGATTTATATTTCTAGGCTCTACTAGATATAGCACAAACACCTTAAACTTAACATAGCCAAAATTAAATTCTCTTTTACCCTCTTTCCAATTCTGCTCCATTTCATTTCATTAGGTCTTAATATCCAAGTCAGAAACTTCAGAATCACTTTCTCTTTGTTATCAGTCACTGTCTGGCTGAGTCTGTAGAGCTCTCTCATGACCACTGTGTCTATCTTACCTCAGGCTCTCATTGTTTCTTGTTATTTCTGCTGCAGTAGCCTCTGACCAGATTTCCCTGCATGCGGGCTTTCCCACCTTTCTTTCCTCTTGAATCTGTATTCTGTATTGTTGCTTCTGGGATCTAAAGCTCAAAACTAGTCAGGGCACTTCTCTGCTGAACACCTCTCATTGACTTTTCATCATCGTAAAAATTCAGCTTCTTTCCTTGATGAACATAAAAGGCTTCCATGATCTGTCTCCTCCCTCTACTGTTAATATTGTTTCCCTACTTTCTTTTATCTGTCTCCTTGCAATGTCCCAAATGTGCCAAGAAATTTCACATCTCCAGGTTTTTGCATAGGATGATGCATTTGCCTGGAATATGTGCATAGCATGTTCTTCTCTTCCTATACACCTAGCAAATTCCTGCTCAGTATTTAAAATTTTCATGAACATCACCCTGATGTGCATCTTCCTATGACCTTGTCACCTATAAGCACAGAGGTATATGTCTCCATTAGCATTTTTCTCGTGCTGTAGTTTACAACATGGGGGGTGGGGGGTCCATCAATCCACAAGGCCCTTGAGAGATGTCTTATTCATCTGTATTTCAGTGTTTTCAACTATGCTTGGCAACTATAATGTGCTTAGTGCATGTTGATTAAATAAATGACAAATGAATAAATACAGAAAATGACTAGAGAGAGTAGCTGGTTGAAGGTCTTTGATATCACTTTCCTGTGCCATTTGGCCTCTATGAAATACTATGCAATCATTTTCTTAAATCTCTTAAAAGCTAAGTTTCAGAGAAACAGAGAACTGCATAATAAAGCAAAAGTTTCATAACCAAGCTCCTTCATAACAACAGAAGTGGTTTCTTAAGACAAGTATCTGAACTAAATTAGAGGACAAACTTTTGCCTGTTGTTACTAACTGATGATATAAGAGCAATTAGGTCTGGTTTCCTCATTGTTAATTCTTCCACTAGAAATATTTGGAAAATAGTAACCAATCTGACAGCCTGTGGGGTCAATTCTGCCCAGTGAACAAAACACGACCTGTGCGTCACCATCTACCTTGCAAAATTCTCTGGCAGGCCTGCATCTACATGCACGTCTCTGATTTTATAAGATCCTGTACGTGACAATAAACACAGCAACAGTGTGTCTAGACTACGAGGTCATTTTCAGAAACTCATGACTTCAACAGGGTGGAGATTGTTGGGGGAACAGAGCCTAGATCGGGTGAACTAAATAGAAAAGGCATTTGTGTGTTCATGTGAAAAGGGAACAAGGAAAGAAGCATGTTAACAAAAGAATGACTCGTCATAATTCTGGGAACTATTGTAACAAAGAAATATGAACTTAAACAATCCAATACTTGGATAATGCTATGACAGATATAGCTTTTCAGGAAGAAGATTTCTACTAATTCATGGATGAGGATAGGGTGAAGAATAACAATCAAAAGTGCAGATTAAAATCAGTTTGCAAAAAGACATTTCCATTTAAATGAAGAAATTTCTTTCTTTGGACAATACAGTATGTCAGACTGAAAAAAGAGTGATAGGTATATTTCTCAGAAGACAGAAATAAAGAGATTTCCATGAGCCATAGGCCTAGGCAGAATCTTTCCCTCTTAAATACTTTTTACACTGTTCCTTCCTCCTCCCTTGCCATACCTCACTTTTAACCCATCTCTTTCCACATTTTATCTGTAGAAATTTTTCATATCTCCCTAATAATTTTTCTCTTTTTATTTTGGGGGGTAGGGGTAACTTTACCAATTTCAGAAACCAGAAGTACCAGGCGTAAGCAAAGCCGAATTCTGCTCAACCACAAGTCAACTTGAACAAACAAATGTGTAGAAAACAAAGAGTAGCAGTAGCTTTGTGTTATTTTTGAATCTTCTTAGCAAAGCTATAAAAATCTACTTCGTTAATATTTCCACTTAAATCCCTAAATTACCAATTTCGAATACAAATAATAAATGGTAAGCTATCATTCGTTTTACATTAACTTGGAATTTATAATGGAAAAAAAAAATGCCTTTTTGTCAGACCTAGATTTATCCAACTCAGGTCTCTGCTTTTGGTAGGAATAATAAGAGACATTTTATGGGGAATGTGCAGTTGAACTTCCTAATGCCAAACTAAAGTGTTTAGAATTATACTCTCAAATTTTCCATTTTCTTTTAAGAATCTAGTGTTAATTTTATTGTGTAAAAATTCTTCCATATTTAGTTTCTCTTCTGGAGGTAATGAATTCCAAGTTTTTTGTCCATCATATAAAATACATGTTTTTCCTCTGAATTCATGTTTAAAAGTTTTTATGGGACTATCCCTTTCTTAATAGGATTATCAGTATACATCATGATTTAAGAAACTTAGATTTTATTTTTTTTAACACTTAACCATCATTTTCCAGCTCTTGATTCTTAAACTTATTTCTGCTCTTCTAGATGACTTATGCCAGGCACTTGACTTTATCTAATGTCTCAGTTCAAACATGTAATTATAGATTAGTACAAAAGATATCCATTGTTATGAACTTTTTTAGCCTGTTTTGATTGTGGTTGCATATTGGGCTTCTGTCATCTGATTTCTCCAGCAGTATTTTTTTCAAGGACTTCAACCTTGTTTATTTCATTTTTTAAAATGAAAGTAATGTTTTTTATTAATAAAAAAGCAACAAATAAAAAAAACTAAAAACACATTTAAAAAATCACCTGAATATCTTTCTTCAAAGATAATGGTAGTCCACATTAATCTGGGCATTTTTTGCTGTGCTCATATTCATGTACTCATATACCATTTTCTTAAAAGGAAAAGAAAAAATATGCCCATGATTCTCAATCTCGGAAAAGTCTGGGAGGGACGGAGGGGTGCAGTTGGTGATTCAGAGCCACGGGGAATCTTTCTCAGAATATACATGGTTCCCTGCCTTACTCAAGCATGACTCCTACAAAGGAAACAAATTTTGAGGGAGCAGAGAGAAGAGTATATGATATATTCTCTTCTTCCACCATTCCCACCTCTCTGTCCTAGAATCGCTGTCTAATGCCATTTTTAAATCTGCTTGGTTTTTTTCTTTTTCTCATATACTTTATGTTATAAATATTTTTCTGTTTCAATGACCAGGTATCAACTATTCAGCCAAAAAAAGTGTCTACAACATATTTTAAGTAAAAAAAAATTAAAGAAGAGTGTTCAATATATTTTCATTTATGTTGATGTTTATATACACATAAAACCTTTTGAAAAGGTATATGTCTATTTGTAGAAGTTATCTCTGGAGATTTCGAGTATTGAAACATTCAGGGTATTTTCAATTTTGTATCATTTCAGAAGACAGAGAATTTTATGCAACAAAAAAAGTACTGTATTTTGGAGAAAACGAATATAGATATAGAAAATCATTTTAATGGCTACTTAATATTGTGTGGATCAATTATAATTGTTAATTAACCCCCTTTTGCTTGACTTTTCTCTTTTAAAAGCATTATAAAAAATGCTGCTTTGAATGTTAATGTATCTATCTCTTAGTCACTTTGTTTTTAAACAGAATTGCTAATAATGGAATGAGTAAAAGGAATGCAGCTATTACAATATTTGGGATCTGTTGTCAGATTATTGTCGGAATAAAGACCATATCAATTAGTTTCCACCAATGAGAATGTCCATTTTCTCACAACTTCATCAACACTGAATATTTTTCATTCTTTTCATCTTTGTAAATCTTATATGTGAAAAATGTCATTTAAGTTTGCATTTCTTTGATTATTAATGAGAGAGAACATCTACTGTTGCATTTATTGAACATGTATATTTCTTCTTCGTGAACTGCCTGTTTAAGGTCTTTGCTCACCTTTCTATTGGGGTGTATATATTTTTATTATTAAAGTGTAAATGCTTCTCATATCTTAGGTATATTAATGATTGCCATATATTGTGCCAACATGAAACTTATGTGAAGTTTGCCATTAGTCTGCGTAGGCTTTTTGTTATTATAGAGATTCATAATGCTTGTCCATTTATCTATTTATCCTCATCTTCTGATTCCCTCAAAATTGTAAAATCGGCTTCCCTCAAAATTGTAACTCAAAAAATTAAAATTATAACTCAAAATTAAAAAGCAATTTACCTGTTAATATTATCATTTCTTATATGCATTTAAATCTTTAAACCTTTGGAATTTATTTTGTTTCCTTTTTAAGCAAACATTATTCTGCAATAGGTTGACCTTAATATCTGACAATTCAACAAAGTCTAAATTGGTATTGATACTAAAATAAGCCATTTTGCATTTACTATTTTCATTTGTTTAATGCTATTAAAATATAGTTTTTTACCTCATGCTTTCTCACACTTTTTTCTTTTCTTTTTGTTATCAATTGTGAGCAAGGTTTATTAATTATACATATATACCTTTTTTAATGTGAAACTGGTAATTTATTCTGTTTTTATATGCTCTGCATAACTATAAGGCTTGTCTAGTTATTTCAAGAGCAATTTAAAATACAGCATAAACCACACCCTGGTTTTCCATAGTTCCTGATACATTGTAGGCCCTTGATAAAGATTTTTGGAATGGGTAGATTAACAAGCCAAACCAAATATTTATATTACAGCAAAGAAATAGCACTAAAATCTCACAAATAATATGACATTTTTACTGATATTCACCATGGGGTTGTTAACCATTCATTTATTCAGTTTCCCATGATATTGGTAAGCATGTTATTTAACACCCTGGGCTTTCTGATTTCCATTTGTCATAGGCATCTAGTCATTTGTACTATCCCCTTCACAAGACTGTTGGATGATTAACAAGATACAGATTCTGAAAGTACTTTGAAAGAAAATCAGTTTTCCCATGAAAAGTGCTTTCCTATAAACAAATAGCAGCAGCCTTGGATGGTCTACTCCCGTTATAAAAACAAATAAAAGCATAATAGACCATCAGTGCGCTTTCAACTTGTCAGTAAAGGCTTGTGATTCTGATTTTGAATTTAAAATGAATTTCCCACACAAAAATTCATGAAGACAGGTATCACCTGTCCTGCCAGACCACAGTGAGGAGGCGATCGATTACAGTTAGGTGCTTCCTGTGGGCTCAGCCGTATCTGTGATTATAAGAGGTGAGTATTCGTTTGTCAGAGTTGATGTGTGCTGATGACAGCCTGCACGCTGCGGCTCGTCTCAAGGTCTTCCACGTTACAGCCAAGCCATGATAGGAAGAGAGGCATTATGTAATAATGACCTACCTCACCTCCTTACAGAAGATTGCGCACTCTTCCTGGTGCACTGCACTATGTGGCAATGATTCCTTACAGAGTTTCGGGAAGAATGTTAGCTTCATTACTACATGTGAGTTATAATAATAAGTGCCATATTAATTTGCATTATAAAAGTTAATTTCTAGAAGGCTGACTTGGCAAAGGTAAAGAGACATGCTCCAGAAATACTGCTTCCATGGCAAAGCCAGTATCAGAACAGACTTATCCACAAGTATTTATTTAGAAACTGCCATGCATCCAAACCGTGGTGAATGCAAGAGCTACTTGATTTTCCTTAAGAAGTTCACAGTCTGACTTAGGGAGGGTGAAGTCTTGAAGCCCCAAAATAGATGTCATTTAACAAACCAGTCTCAAGGGTTACAGCTATTTCCATGTGTAAACCAGTATACCAAAAGAACCACTCTCAGAGGCAAAATCAAGCACCCCAGACTCACTCATCCCCAAATGATGGAGGAGCTTGGGGTTCCTGGATTCTGCCTGGGGGAAGGTTTAAAGCTGTTTCTCAATAGGTGTGCTATTGGATTTTGGGGTAGTATACTTCTTTGGGGTGCAACAGTGGCAGAGGAAAGGGTGATCCCTCAGTTAGCATGCAAATCATAGAGTCCCCACACTTTTCCAGTGTCCCCTTTGGACACTGAGTGGATACATATCCAAATTCCCCCTTGGGGTAGGTCCCTCCCCTGGTGAGAACCACTGGACTGTGGGATATTCTAAGAGTGCACTTTGTCTTGTTAACTCATTTTAGCTGGGAAGATCCACAAGGAGTCATAGGGCGCAAAATTCTGTTTTGTCAAGAGTGGTTGTGATTATCCAGTCTTCTGGTTTTCAACGTAGGTCATTCCATGTTTTAGACAACTACAATCATTTGTATATCTATATCTATATCTATATCTATATCTATATCTATCTATCTATGTATCTATCTATCTATCTATCTATCTATCTACATACACACATAAATGTATATGTATACATAACTATATATACAATAATACCTTGGTTTGTGAGCATAATTCATTCTGGAAACAAGCCACTCATACTGTAAGACATTGCTCGGTTACCACGTTAAAATGTATTCAAAATGTTTGCTCATCTTGCAGAACACTCTCAAACCAAGTTACTCGCAATCCGAGGTTTTACTGTATATATTAAAACAAGAGGACTAGGACTTCTGGTCAAACATGAGGATTAAACTCTTTTACCCTATAACCAAACCTCACAAAAATCACAATAAAAGGATACAAAGCTTACAAGAAAGGACAAAGGAGACAACAACATTGGATGTAAAGTATAAGCCTGATGACATCACTACCTACTCAAAACCCATTAATGTCTCCTACTTCATTTAAAGTCTAAGGTCGTTGCCAAGGCCCTGTACAGATACTGTCACTGCCACTATTCTCTGATATCACCTCCTCCCTTCCTGCCATACTGGTCTCCTTTCTGTTCCTTTCACAAACCAAGCTAATGCTCCTACTTCAGGTTCTTTGCATTTGAATGTCTTTGTGCTTGGAGCACACTTCCCCCAGATAACCTGCATACCTTCTTGTCTAACTTTCTTCTGGCTTCTGTTTAAGTGCTACCTTATGGGAGAGGCTTTCTCTGCACATGCCAGGTGTAACCTCACACCTGTCACTCTTATCTCCCTCACCCTAAGCTATTTTATTCGTAGTATTTATTGCCATTAGACATATTTTATATTTTTATCTATTATCTGTCTCTTCCCCTAGAACATAAGCTTTAAGAGGGCATCCATAAGATGATGTCAATTAATTATCAATCAATGGGTCAAGAAATGTCAGGAATTTTTTTTTTTTTTTCAAAAATGGAAAATGATAGGAGGTAAGTGACTTAATAGAGAAGAGGGAGGTGAAACCTGAGGATCTGCAGGTAGACTGTCAGCAGAAACCAACCAGGTCACACTGTGGAAACTTAAACGTCTCAGGAGTTAAAGGCACCAGTTACCTCAGAAGAAAGGGGTGATGGTAGATTTGCAAAAGAGATGGTGGGGATCAATTGAAATTCCTATAAGAGAAATTAAATTTCTAGCATCCTTTCTAACATCATATAACCAGGTGATTAGCTCTCGTCAGGCTTAGAGAAAGAGTAGAAGTTTAGTCTTCGGAGATATAGAAATAGATACAGAGGGAAGAAAATTATACTAGGAATAAATTAAGTTTCCCAGTACTGAGATATATGAAATTTCCTCATATTTCCTCCTCAATAAATAAAAAATAATCCACATAAAAGCAGTCAATCAAGGAATATCAGAGTGATCATAAAATCTTCCGGAGGGAGAGACATTAAAAATAAGAAGGTCATATCTAAAGTATTACAAATCAAAATTGCAACAGGTTTCTCAAAAACAATACTATAAGCTAGAAGGCAGAAAATTTGAGTATACATTAATAATAGGTACCTAGAAAACAAAGAAACTGAAGAAAAACCAAACATGGTATGTATCACCTCTAAGGAAAACCAAAAACTCCTGCAATACAGGAAATGTAACCGTAGTCCAGCATATGGCTCGGTGGTGAACAAAATGGGAAAACATAGACACTGAGGAGGAAAACGTGAAGTGTGTGTGTGTGTGTGTGTGTGTGTGTGTGTGTGTAAAAGAAGGGCACTTTTATTTCCCATATTTGGAAGTCAATGGATACATTCTAATATTGAAAGATAAGCAAAAAAAAAAAACAAAACAAAAAAAAAACAAAAGATATCACCATAGCATGTTATTTAGAAATGCCAGAAGAATTAGCTAAAGGAGTTAAAAGAATGCTGTTAGGGGCAGATTTGGGTGGAGACAGGATAATGTAGGTAGCTACTATTCTCCAACATCATTCCTGTAGTATTCTTTGATCTTTTTGATTGGGTTCCTACAGTGCTTTGATTAAAAGGAATAGAAGAAGGGGTGGCTAAGAAAGACAAGATGAAATTCGAACCTTTTCTGTTCAGGGTTCTTTGCAGTTATTCTTTCTCTGTCCCTGCCTACAATAGTAGAAGTAGAGGAAGTTTCTAGGATTTCATTCTTTGGTCTCAAAATTAATAGTCCATGGGTAGAATTATTGTTATTAGGCAATTAACATTATTTGAGCACTCGCTATGTGCCAGGATTGTTTAATTTAATCCTCAAAATAATGCAGGGAATTAGGCAGTATTATTACCACTACTATACAGATGAGGAAACTAAAGCTTGGTGCAGCTCACATAACTTGCCCAAGGTTGCATAGCAAGTAAAAAAAGTATTCAATAAAGCAACATAATTCAAAAGAGCAGCTCATTTAATGACTTACATTACAGGGGTCCCTTAGTTCAACCTGTGAATATGACTTATCCTTTAAAACCTCCAATTAACTTAGTGCAAAAGCAATTTAGAAATTTGTAACACTTTTAATCGGTGCCTGATTGGACACCCAAGAAGTCCCCCATAGACAGCCCTGCCATTCCACATCAAGCCTGACCTGTGGCACTCAGAAGTTTTTTAGTCTCCTCTGAATTAAATATGCCAAGAACACTAAATTATATGATATGATGTCAGTACTATTATAATGTAAATATTGCACTGAGGCTTTGGGGCTCCACCAATAAAAGTTCAGATTTATAAAGGCCTTAGTGGAAGGTCAAAATATGCAATTATCATCTCTTTGCCATGTCTAATGAAGATACACATCTAAGAGGTAAAGGAGTCATAGGATAGAAGAATGAAAGAAGAATGAGTATCATCCAATTTACTTTTTCGGCCTTCACTCTTTTCCAGCCAGGGTTGACACGCCCATGTCCTCATGACCAACTTCTTCAAGCAGAATAACGAAGTGGGAAATGTTAATATTTTTAGTGCCTTCCATTCCATTCTAGTTTTTTTAGTGCCTTTCCATGGGTTTTGGATGTCTCAATTTTTTTGACCCTCTTTTCTCTCATAAAGGATGTACTTTTCCAGTGTTTCCTCCTAGACTGCTGTAAGGTTATGAGAAACTATCCTGGCGATCCCATGGTGTTGTCTTAACAAGAATATGATGCTTTGAACAGGGTTTTCTGGGGACTCTATGGCCCAATAGCAACTCACCCCCCATAATGACAGTGATATATCTTCATTCAAAGAACTGACTCATTTAACAATTTGAATAAAGAGAAGGGGTAGTATATACACAGAAACAGAAAGCTTGAGGGAAGCTTTTATCATTAAAAATAGGACTAGGTTCTAATTTAGATGACTAGATGAATTTGGTACTGTTAAACTATAATGGTGAATGCCGAGAAAGGCACAGGGTTTTGGGAAGAAGACAAGGAGTTCAAGTTTGATGAAGTAGTGTTGGAAATCTATAGAACATCCAAATGGTGATGTCCAGTAGGCTTTTGTCCTGTTCAGGGCAATTTGGTAGCAGAATCCAGGAGAAGCCATTGAACCCAAACTAGGGGGACAGTGCTGAGAACAGTTTCTGTCTTATTCAGGGCGTGGTAACATAGTCTGGACCAAAAAGACTGTTTTTCCAGACATCAAGGGATGGACAGAAATAGCTCAATCCTCTGTTTTAGTTACACTGCCTCCTTCTACCCTTCCGAGCTAACCCTTCTAATTATCCTCATCTGTTTCTGCTTTAATTGCTTTTCTGGCTCATTGTTTACCCCAGGCTGGGGCTTACAGATACCATGCTGACACTCCCCACTTTTGTGCCCACAGAAGACATTGCTGGTTGGACAAGACCCTCCTCCCACTGAGTGCAGGTAATCAATCAACAATGCTTGCCCACCTGCTGTTCCCAGTAGCCACCGCTAAGAAGAGCTGGCACAAGAACTGAAACCCACCTCTCTCCATTGTCCTTGCCTAGGCTGATTCTCCAATAAGGAGCCAATGATTTGGGTTTTCTTGGAGACCTCTTTTTCCTCTCATTTTCTAAACATCCCTACACAATTTTTCACATTTTTGCTCCTCCCTGGTTACCAGTCATTATATGGAGTTTCCAATTTCCAAACCCAGACCACAAACTTAACAAACTGGAATGATGGAAGTGCAGCAGAAAAGACATGAGCTATAAAACTCAGATGCCAATTCAAATCCTTGCTTTATTACTTGCAAACCATGTGACTTGGGAATGCATAAAACTGGGTACATAGTACTTGCTCGATAAATACTTACTTTTATTATTGTGACCATTCCCTACTTCATACATTTCCTCTAGAACAGGGGTTGGCAAACTTTTGAGACGGAAGAGCCAATCCTGTCTCTCACAACAATTTATAAATTATTCAAGAGCCATAAAACAAATGAAATCACCATTATGTGAAAAATATCCTTTAAAAGTTTTATAAATGAAATTATGATAGTTTTATTTTCATTTTCAATTTTACTTCAGAGCCACATGTATGTACCCAAAGAGTCGCATAAGGCTGGTGAGCCGCAGTTTGCCGACCCCTGCTTTAGAAGACCTTAAGTTCTCTGATAGTTAACTGTGTGTTTTATTTATCTTTGTATCTCTCACAAAGCCTACCACAGTATAGGTCTTCTGTGTGCCCTCAATATATTCTTATGCAAATGGATAAATGACTTGATGATTTGGCCAAGAGTAGGGATCAATTATTTTTATTTTAAAGAAACCAGGGTGTATCATAGCATAAAATGCAAGTAATTACCTTCAAAATAATCAAAGCTAACATTTATTGAGTTCTCACTGTATACCAAGCCCTCTTGTGAATACTTCACTTGAATTAACTCATTCCATCCTCAAAACAGCTCCAGGAAAAGGGTACTATTACCAAAACGTATTCAATAATTGAGGCAGAGGAAGAATAGGCTACTTTTTCAAGGTCACTCAGCTAGTAAGTAGTGGCACAGGGATTCAAGATCAGACTACTTGACTTCAAGAACCTACATTATTAACCTCTATGCTATACATTTGGGAAATGAAAAAAGTTCTGCTTCTGGCTGTTCTCTTCAGGTTTTGCCCCTAACTCTTGGTATTTACTTTCAGCTGTGGTTAGGTCTACCTTGGCAAAAAAGTTGACAAAACTGTGCTGAAAGAGATCGAAGCACAAACATCCCAGCTCTAGCAACTTCCTATTAGCAGACAACCAATTTCTAACATTCCAAAGAGATTCAGAAAGTTTCCTGAAAACAAAACAAAAAAACTTACTTCAAATAAGAAAGCCACACTAGTTTGTAGAAAAACTATCATGTTCCTTGTTCACAAGGTCTAACCAAGATGTTGTTTATAAACATACACTGATGACTTGCTCATGTCATTATCCATTTTCAGATTTGATTTATCCATCTTCATATGCAAATTTATCCACCTTCACTTGTGTTTTTTTGCATGCTGATGAGTGCACCTGGAATTATGACACAGAAGTTTAACCAAGTGGGGGCTGCAGTGGGTGGTGAAGTTGGGATATGCAAAGAAATAAACAGAAAATGAAGTTTAACATGTTCCTCACACAAACTTGCCTCTCCTTCTCTTTGCTGCTTACTTCTTACAGGGAAGATTCCTCAGGGGAAACTATGCAAACAGGCCCCTTCTCCAGCTCAGCTGCACCCAAAATGTTCATATTGTGTGCCCATATTTAGCAGGTTTGGGGGAGAGGTCTTAAATAGCCTGCTCAAGTGCCTCATGAATTATTTGAGGGGTAGCTACAGTTTTTATTTTTTCTTGGCTATTTTACTTAATCTTCATTCCTTGCTTTGCTGCAGGTTTATTTCTCTGTTTTGGGTTTTTGTGGGGTTTTTTTGTATTTGATGTTTAAGCAAGGAAAAGGCCAAATATAGTAACTGAGCAGAAATTTCAAGCTCCATCTAGTGTAGAACTTAACCCTTTCACTGTCAAAAGTTTACCTTTCTACAACACCAGCGATAAAGATGAATGCCTAGAACTCACTGGCTAAGCCAGAGATGAACAAGGCAAAGCTCATGCCCAGGGTGGGAAAAGTAAAGCATATCTAGAAGCAAGGCCAAGATGAAAATTAAACTGGCGTTAGAGGGGAAAGAACAGAAGGCTGAGAAACAGAAGTACTAGACCCTACCCTTTACCAGTACTAACAAACGTCCTTGGGAAAGTCACTTCCTCTCTTGACCTGATTTCCTCATTAGTAAAATAACAATGATAACAAATATTTAATGAGAATTCACTGGAGATATCAGGCACTCTTGTACTCTCAAATGTATTAACTCATTTAATCTTCATGTAGCATTATAAGGTCGTAATTAATATTTTTTTTTTCAAATGAGAAAACTAAGGTACAAAGAGGTTGAGTGACTTGCTCAGTCTCAAAGCTTATAAGGAACAGAGTCAGGGTTCTCACCCAGGCAGTCTGAGTTTACAGTCCATGATACACTGGAGTATCTAAAGTCCTTTTCAATTCTAAATTTTTATTTTACCCTAACGTATCCTCCCTATCATCACTGCCAAAATCAATCCTACACTCACATATCTATAAGAGTTTTGAAGGCATTCATTACAGAGTTACAAAAGAGTTTGGAATAAAAAAATCCAATAGTTTACTAAGGTTATGCAGATTTGCATTTCATTAACATTTTTTAGCTTGCATATATAATATATTTTCTTTGGGTGGAGCTTATCAACTTCAGATAGTTATTACAACTCAACTTTTATTTTAACCCAGAAATGAGAACACTCAAAAGTAGTACTTTTAACAGTAACTAGAAAACAATTCAAATATTCATGTACTTTTGCTTATGAGATAAAATAATGAATAACTCACTTTCACTAGAATCCTTAAATGGATCCAGACACTTCTCAGAGTATGTTATATGAGCTATCTCATTTAATCCTCACTTATAAAATTACAGTCTTATATTATCCCCATTTTCCAGAGAGGTCAAACAACTTGTGCACAGTCACACAGTTTAGCAAAATCCTTGGGATTTAATCCAGTGACAGTCTTGCTCCAAAGCCCTTTTACTTATTACTTAACTTTTCTATGTGGAAGGAAAGTGAAATAATGAACGATGGGTTTTGGAGGAAGGTAAACACTGGAGTCTGGGGAGTGATGTATTAAATATTTTAAAACCTGCTCAAAGGTTTAGAATGGCAAACTTAAGACATGAACAAAAACCAGTCCATAATGACTACTGATCTTTGCCAATTTAAGCATATCATTAGCATTAAAATTAATTTTCCATTATCTATGTCATCTAGGACTTGGAAAAACACAAGGAATTCTAATTCTCAGAAGAAACTCAGACCAACCTCATTTTAGTCAGTAGTTTCAGCCTTTTCCCTGACTATTTTATAGAACAGCCTAGTTATTACAGTTTGTAAAATGGAATGCAATGGAATTTTGTGAGTTTTTTCTTTTTGTCTCTCTCTTTGATATATGCTGCAAGATAAGGTAAACTCAGAGTGTATAAAATTCTATTTGGAGGAAGGAAGGTTGAGGAGAAACACATCCTATGCCTGAATACTATTTCAGATGAATAATCAATTCCCTTTTTCTGGTTAATTTTTTTTTTTTTTTTTTTTTTTTGAGGGCAGTGTCACTGGCCCTCATATGTGGGACCCGAACCGGAGCTGCTGGCTTCCCAAGCCAGCGCTTAACCACCGTGCCACTCGGCCAGCCCTTGGTTAATTTTATGAGTTGATTTGAGTCAAACTGACAACAATTGCTGGGAAGCAAAATCTCAATGGATTGAGAAAATCCTCCAGAGAATGGCAATTTTGCAGCTTATTTTATATATTAGAATCAAAAGAGAAGACCTAAGGAAGGTTACATGAAATCCATTGGTGGTAGATTAAGTGGGCAAGAGAAAGCAAAATGGGGAAATCTCTGAGATCAGCTTAAAAAAAAAAAAAATGAAGAGACACAAACTTCTTTTACATTGGTGGGTACAGGATAGTTAATAATTAACATTTATAGCACATAGAGATGGTATGTAGGGAACAAGATGAAAATGAGGGGTTCTGTGGTCTGGTGTTGGGTGTGCCCTGAGGGGACTGGAAGTGGAGATTACCTGACATTTCAAAGGTATATTACCTTAGATGCAAAACTACAATAAACAGTCTCACTTAAGGTTAAGACTGACCTTTGTGAAGGAAGCTACAGGCTTAGGAAGTGACTGCTCACCATGACTCCTTCTGAGTTAGGAATTTTTATGTTAAGACCATCCCATGTGGTTACTTTCGGTTTTTGAGTTTGTAAGGGCCACCATTCAATTCCTTATTAATTTGTATGCCAAAATTCCTCTAAAACCATATAAGATATTGGGTTAATCATTTTTTATATTCGAATTTCTGTATTTAAATGTGGAGAGTTGAAGTCTGAAGGCCAGTTACAAAGCACTCATGGTACACTGGCTAATAGACTAAGTACGTAGCAGCAAGAACAAGAAAATGAAGATAGGGTACTGTTTTCTTTATCTCAGAAGCCACAAGGTTTTCCTATGATCTGAAATATTTCATATTACTCATATAGAAGTATTGTTTAATGGTCACTACAGCAAAAAAAGGTCAGAGTATTCCCTGAAGAAATGTAAATAAGCATTGCTGGAGACAGTTGAGTATCTTCTCTATAAGCAAGGAGCACTGAGAAAGGATTTGTGTTTTGGTTTTGCTTTTTTAAAATCTGATGCTTCTATCAAATTCTTGCTATAAACATATGATGTGTTGTAGCAATTAACATTTAAACACTGGGTATATGTACTTTTTGTTTGTTTTATAGCCACAAAGAAAACCCACCTTTTCTTAGCTTTTAGTGTCATGAATCACAGACCTGTTATTTTCTCCTTCCCATCTACATTCTACAGTTTTCAGACAAATAACACTGTCTCCAGAAAAGCAGTTATTTCATTTCTGCCTGTTATGTTTCTTGTTTTGTTTCTACTTGACTTCCCAGAACTATATAACTAAAAGAAACATCGAGAGATCATCTGGACCAAGAACCCATGATGACATTTTACAACATGCACTTCATGGATACGAGTAGATAAGAGATCCTATTTGACATACAGTTCTCTTCCAGTAAGATAACTATGTGCTTACATTCATCAACAAATGAGTATTTATTTTTATTTTATGTCCAGAATTGTTGTAGAATTTATGAACATCATTATCATAGTGACGAGAAAAAAACATATCACAATTTTCTTATCTACAAAATAGAGGGTAATGCTACCTATCTTGCAGGGTTGATGTGTTTTGCTCAGAAGTCCGTTGCGATAGTTAAGTACCATTAACTGGTTCTGTAAGTAAGGAAACTAAAGTTAGAGAGGTTAAGTGGCATCATTAAATTATTCTGTATTAAAGTCATGAAGCTATTAAGTGGCAAAGTCTTGATCTCCAGTCTTCAGATCTCAAGTTTTTTCCTTCTGATCTCCTGTTGTTGGTGGTTTTTTTATTGACTACCTCTGAATACCTTATATTTATGAAGCACTACACAGTTTATAGAGGTCTTCCACATACATACTTATTTTAAGTAGACATTCTTATTTTTCATAGATGAGAAAAATCTTGACCTAGAGGAAATGGTTTGTCTGTGGGCACATGGTTGGGGAGGCAGGCCAGGTCTTAGACAATTCTCTTCTGATCCTGAATTTAGTATTTTCCAGGGCGCCACAGCAGTCACCAGAGTTTACAATCTTCCTTAGGAACCCACATAAACACACACGCAACAAAGAAAACTTAAATCATAAAACTCTACACTGCTTACTTACAAGTACAATGGGAGATCAGAATTCATGAGCTAAGGTGATTTTTCAAGTAGTTGTCATACTGCCTCCCTTCTTACTCTCTCTCTTGTCATGTTCTGAGCCCTGCATCATTAAATCTTTCCATTTCCCTAGACCATCTTGAACTTCGTTTGACTTGTCTATTAAATATTTCCAAGTACAAGTATTATATTCCTTTCACCCTTAAAACGTGGTTGTCCTCATAAATGTTCACATTTGACTAGAACTCTTTCTCTTTTAGCTAAGAGACAGATTGCTCATTATTACAGTGGGTTTACATGTTCATACAGATTGTTAAATACCTTCCATGTTATTCCCCAGATTATGTAGCTGTGCACAAAGTTCTCAATGACTCAACTTTAGCTGCGTGCCAAATACTGTAGCTGTGAGCAATCCTCCTGTGTAACGGCAGGTCTTATGTCCTGCCTTTGCCTTCTGCCGAAAAGCATGTCTGTGGTGGCCAGTCATGTCTTGGATTATTGTTACTTCCCCAGTGTTCTGGTCTAGTAGAAGGTCATGTTCATTCTGTACGCCTGCCTTGTATGCCTAATGGTAAAGTTAAGGCAAGTGAAGAAGTACCCTGAGTTGCACACACACTGTGGGGCCATGCTGTCTGGGCTCAGTGGTCAGCTCTCCCAAAGCTGTGTGACCTTCACTTATCTATTCTGTTTCCATTTTTGCCTCGGTTTCCTTTATTTTGAAAATGGGGATAATAATTATACTTACCTCCTAGGATTATTGTTAAGATTAAATGAGTCAATGGGTGAAGAGCACTTAAACACATAAGTGCTCAATATATGTCACAAGTATTGAGTTGTTGGAAAAGTCATGATGTATTTTTCTATGTATTTCATTGCAAAAATGTGTCATGACTTTTCCGACAACCCAATACATGTGTACTCATATTTTGAGTTAATCAGCAGAAAATGGTTAGCATAATGTTGAGAAGGTGATGGATTATGTTTTAATTAGGTCACTGAACTCTTATAAGAACCAGAAAGGCCAGTGGGATTATCCTCATTTGTGATGAAGAAACTGAGACATAGAGAAAAATCAATTTGCTCAAGTGAATCCAGCTCAAGTGAATCCAGAAAGCGGTAGAGAAAGAAGGTAAACTGTGATCAGTCTGATGCCTATATGCCAAATAATAATAGCAATAGCTGACATTTATTCAATGTTTATGAGATGCCAGGCACTGGGCTCTTTTGTCCCTTCTAATAACCCCTTAAAATAAGCACTATTATGCTACTCTTTACAGTTCAGGAAAACGAGGTTTAGTGAGTCCAAGTAACTTGAAAATTAAGCCAAACTAACACTGATTCAAATATAATTTTTTGGGGCCGGCCGAGTGGCACGGTGGTTAAGCGCTGGCTTGGGAAGCCAGTGGCCCCAGTTCAGGTCCTGCATATGAGGGCCAGTGACACTGCCCTCAAAAAAAAAATACATATATATATACATATATATATATATATATAATTTTTTTTCTGATGAGGAATATCTCAAAATTAACAGGTTAGAATTGAGCAAACTCAGTAGTGTTTTTGGCAAATAACTTCTATTTAATGGAACAAAACATAATAGTAAAAAAAAAAATTCTCTAGTGGAAGATTAAATGGGAGACTATTTTAGAATCTCTTTAACAGGTTACCTACAATTTAATATATTTCTAAACGATGTCTAAAAGAATCAAGTACTTCCTCTTTTAAGTTACTCCATAAGCTGTATTTCATCAATGCTAACATGCTTTTATCTTCAAATTTTAACATCTGAAATTAATATTATTATTAAAATTATAATTGGGAAAGTCTTCTCTTCTTTACTGATACATAAGATAATACTGCTTCATATACTCTGACTTCTTAAGATTCAATGAACCCTGATATTTTGTATATTGTCTATTTTGTGATCTCATTATTATAGCCTTCAAAATAGGTTTTTATTTAAAAGCAAGCAAGCTTCGTATTTGGGATTAATTTCGGAATGAAAATGCTTACAAAAATATCTCTTCACTCATAATGCTCCATATTTCATTGCTAGTTACAATAAATCACAAGTTGATTCTTCATGGAGGGAAATATGTGAAGGGGTTTCCCAGGACAGATTTAGGCTGATTCTGTACAAGGAGAATAGTAACCACATGAGAAAGTTGGCATGCTGGTTGAACATTTCTCAAAGGTTTCCTTTGGCTTCATGAAGTCACAGTTCAAACATTTTCAAGTTTTTAATTTGGAAAGATACTAATTATTCTCAAAATTCCCCTACTATATTATTTGTTTTAAATTCTTTTTCTGTGACCCTGATATCTTTCCAATTCCTACTGCCAGCTTAATTTTAGGTTTTATCCACCCCTTGCAGGCTAGAGTTTTAAGGACTTCTATCTCATTTGTTCGAAGTAAATTTTGCATCAGTCCAGGCTCCCCTGAAGACTATCTTTCATTATAAATTCCTATCCGTGTTTTTGTTTCTTTTTTGTATAATCAGGATGACATACATTCCTATTCCAGTTTTCTTTACTGTAACGAATCCAATGATATACAGTGAATGATGTAAAGCATCCTCCATTCTAAGAACTGACTGTGGTCTCTTTTGTCATTGTTTCCTCATATACTGTGTGTGTGTTTTCACCTGCACTTCCCACCTCCCTACTTTTGCTCACTGAAAAATGGATTTTTCAAACCCATAGAATGTACAACATAGTGAACCCTAATATAAACCATGGACTTTTTCTTTTTAGTTATTAATAATGTATGAATATCAGTTCATCAATCGTCACATATGTACAACACTACTACAAAATGTAAATAAGGGGGAAATTCTGTATGTGTATGGGGAGGGAATCTCTGTACTCTTTGATAAAACTTTCTGTGAGTTTAAAACTGCTCTGAATGAAAAATTATGTTAATTAAAAAGAATCAGTTTTTCCAAGTTAAGGAAGTAATATGGCCCATGGCTTTATGGCCTTTGAATTCAGTCCCTTTAGGTACCTTCCAGTTGCAGGTTCAGACTTGGTCACCGTGGAATAGCACTTTTCTTTTTCCAGGAAATGACCATGAAAGGCTGAAAGAAGGAAACAAAGCTGGTGATTCAATGTTCAGCCTGCGCCCTTCCCTCACTTAGTTAATGCTTATGTAACGCCGTATGGTTTTAGATTGCTTTACAATATAGCTTGGTAGTTGAGGCTCACAATACATCTGTGAGATAGGTGATGAGCAAATAACCTTAGTTAGCAGTTTCATTTGAACGACATGATACCCAAACTAGCTAATGACATAACCCAAGGTAGCAGTGAGTCAAGGAGTGGGGAAGAATGTGGACATAGGAACATCTGAATGCCTTAGTCTGTCTCATTGGCTTTTACCAGATCAGCATGCTGTTGGGTGTGTAATTATTAAAGGTCTGTTTTTCATGGTGCAGCTCTTTAGAAGAAGGTAAGGATGATGGAATCTGAGATGTCAAGACTTTGCACCCCTGTGCCTTTTGTAAGCATGTTGCACATGCCAATCCCCTGAGCTTAATACTCATAGAGAGGAGGTAACCAGAAATCTCCTTGGAAAGGGTTTCTTAGAGGTGAAAAAGAAAGTGAAATTAAAGGAAAATTTTTCACGCTTTAAAGTGACAGTGCTACTGTCACTGACCCCATAGTCAAAGCAAGAATAGGCAGTTGTTCCAACTCTTGGTCTCCATAACCGCTCAATGTTTCATTGGTGCAGATAGAGTACGGCAGAATGAAATGGGGTTTTCGGGGATTCTCTTCCATAACCATGAAATTTCAATTATAGACATGTGTGCATTTTAGAACCTAGAATTCTAGAGGCTATTACAATAAAGGGTGTTATGTAAAAAAAGATGTTGTGATGCAAGGCATTCAGTGCTTTTCTACACTTTAAGCCACTTAGTCATTTTTGACAGAAATCGGATTAAAGGGAAAGAAGTATAACTATGTAATTTTTACCTTTATCACATTCGGAGGACACCTGTTTTAATTTTTTCCAGAGCTAGTGAAGCCGAGGAAAGTAAAAGACATTGGTCATTAGATTGCTTGCATACTGGTCTCTTAGGGGGAACAGAAAATGAATGTACGATGGCATAAATCAATGAAACATTAAATATGAGTGAATTAATTAGTTAACAAATGTTGAAGTTGGAAAAATGTCTACACTGAAGGCTTCCAAAGAACGTGTTTATGGTTAAAATGGAACAAAGTTAGTCAATCAAATATATTTTTCTGGAAAGTGAACAGGAAATTTTGCACGAGATTATTTTACGTGAAATGATAGTGACCTTACATTCTGTCAAAGAACAAGTATTTATTGAGCACCTACTACATACATGACTGCACATACATATTACAGTGGATACAAAGATAATTTCTGCATAAAAGTTATCAAGGTATCTATAAACTAGTAAGATAAAAATATTCTATGAATAAAAATTAAAAATTATAATCAAAGAACACATTTGTAGTAGCATTAAAATTCAGTAAAGACTTGTTTGGGCATTCGTTAATGATAATAATTCACCTATAAGATGTCTAGATGATAAAAACTTCTCAATTTTATTCTTCTGAATTGAATGCTTTCTCACAATATTATAGCTGCATAAGCCTTTAAAAAAACAAAAGAGAGAGTAATCAGCAACTAAAATCTGAAGAACCTATAATTACCAAGATAGTCCTGTGTTATTTAGTGATTAGTTTTTTAAAAATAAAATAAAATGTTTGAGAGCTCTCTTGATACAGTTATATGTCTTTCATTCTATCTATACAATGAGACCTGGAGTATTTCAGTTTTTTGTTGCAACATTATTTCTGCCAAAACTGACAAATCAAGCTGACAAATCTCTAAATCTTGAAATTGGATGTTGCAATTTTTTCCTTACATGGCGGGAAGCAACAATTCTATAATCATTTCATAATTAAAAGAGCGACATATTTTGGAAATTAAAAAAAAAAAGAACAACGTCTGTACTACTTCTTAGGGCCGCATAATAGTTAAGACTAATGCTATATCATTTTTCAATTGAAAGCTAACTATAGTATTAAGTCAATAAACTTATCATTATTTTGTAATCTAGAGCACCATTTTAATAAACAAAGGAGAAATATTATTACAATTGTTTGAAATAAGAGCTTTCTGTTCATGAGTTTTTAAATAAGAACTTAGAAAAACATTATTGAGCATAGGTGATTAAAAGGAGTAAATACTCATAAATGATTAGTAAATTTTTTTCTCATACTAGAAATCTTTATTCCTTTCAATTTTTTCATTAAGTCCTTTTTAAAAGTATCTCCTTTAATGTCCCAGAAGTTTGAAAGCTACAGCAAACCAGATGCTTGAAAGCATTTCTGTTTTATTTTAGACTGTACATGTGTAATATCTTTTTTCTTTTCTAATCTGAAACACAAAAATGTACTAGAGACCCTTTTGTAATCAGTATGCATCGGAATCTGCAGAAATGTTAGACATTAAATATTTGGGGGAAGAAGAATAAACAAATTCTGCCAGTTGTAACAAGCCAAGGAATTTAGAACTAAAATATTTGTGATGTTATTAGTAAATTGGAAAAAGCATGGGGGGAAACCCATAATCAAAATGTTTGCAATACACTAAAAAAAAAAAAGAGAGGAGGATATTTAAAGAAATGTCATATTTGCACTGCATGTGGATGTTTTCAACAAAGCTGGAAGCTTTGTGCCCAAGCCAGTTGGCATTCAATCGTATCTGTGTGGATCTCTGTGGCAATTCTAAGGCTATGAGAAAATTTGATTAAGCATTACATTTGTTCCTTACAGCAAGAAATTCTCTTGTCTGCTGTAAGTCAGATGTTTTCATCCCATTTTCTAAGGAGAGAAACTGTATCAAATAAAGGTCCACTTTGTTCAACAAAGACCCACTCTCACCATCATTAACAGGGAAACTAAATTCAACCTGACCTTTCCCTGTTACTGTTTATACCCTGGGGCTTGAACTTGATTTTTCTTCACTGCTTTGAGGCTGTCAAAGTATAAACTTCAAAGGTACAAAATGATTGATACATAGTATTCACAATAGATTGTTTTAAGTAATATATGTATGCAGTAATTCATTTTAAACATTCCTTTGATAATTAAAACATCATTCTTAAAGAAAATTCTTAGAAATAGGGCATCACAAAGAACTACTGTTATGATATCTTTATTCTTATATATATTTCTTTTGAAAGTTATTATTCCCTAAGTACATTCAATTCTTATACATTTATTCCATTTTTGTTTCTATTCCTACATCAATTTTTTGTATTTAAATATTTAAAAAATATTTTCTGGCTTCATGTAAAAATTGTTTTTCTGTTTCTTACTAGCCTAATTTTATCTTAAATATACTAAAAGATTTAGTGTATTTATTTTGTATCTTTCCATTTTTTATTGTCAATTCCTTTTTAAGCTCTTTTCCAAATTTCATAAAAAGAAATAATTTACAATAGATGGGAGAGTTACCTCAGATTAATATTCTCTCAGTAAAGATGGAGCTTTTCACATTTTAGAAAAAAAGAAAGAAACTGAATTTAACATTGGTTAAAAGTGACATTGATTATAGCTGGTAAGGAACAGGAAAAGTAATAATTTCAGTCCATTCTTTCCATGAGACCAAGTCAAATCTACCTGAGAAGGGCAAAGGAAGGAAAATGGGATATTCAAATATACCATCAAACTGTCCATACTTTTGATTAGGTAGGCAATATACTATCTAGCAATTCTCTTAAAAAGATAAAACCAAAAGTTATAAACCAGAGAATTAGGGAAGGAGTACCATCTATGAGTTTCAGTAATTATGTTAAAAATCTTATCAAAAGAATTTCCACTTCTTTATAGGAAAAGTGGCATTCCCTTATTGAGAAAGGATCAAAACCTGCTGCAGTGTAGCTGGCTGTCTAGCCAGTGATTCACATAAATCTATTGCTACAGCGCTCTGTCTGCCTCCAAAATCAGGACATAGTTTCATCGCTTCATTACCTTTTACACACCATGTGTATTTTAACCCGCCATTTTTAAATGCTCTTTTAAAAACAACAAATAAAATTCCAAGTTAATGCAACTTAAACATATAAAATATAAATATATAAATATATTTTGCTGTAAAATGTGTATTCCTTTTTTGTTGCTGTTTATTTAAAAGATTAGAAAGACAAACCCAACCCTGAAGTTATTTATGTCATTACAATCAATAGTTACTTCAATGGGAAGAAGGCTAACTTCTTCACCACGGCTTTTAACAACTTTTCCTTTCAGAGGGGCTTTGAGGGAAAAAATTAGGTGCAGCAGGATAGCAGTGGTGGTGTGACAGTTTGGCCAACATCAGGACTCTTTTCTTTTTTTTTTTTAATTTTTTATTACTAGTTCCAGGTGTACTGTTTTGACTGATACAGTGTCACTAGGGTCAGACTATTCCCAGAAAGTAATTAACCCAATAGACTGGAGGTAACACAAACTTATGCCAGATTTCTGTGTCAGGAGAAGGCCATTAGTGGTCTACTTTTGTTTCTAAAAAGTCTGTATATCGGAATACAATCACAGTGACCATAACACCCAACTGTGGAACTAATTCATCTTTTACTGCCACCAGCCACAAAATACTCTCCAATATTTCCTTCTCATCTGATATTCATAGCAGAATTCCTCTTCTCTTAGGATTTAAAGACACTGGCATTTTTTTCTAATCAATTCAATTGCGGATACTTCTTTAGTCTTCCTATCAGAGTCAAATCCATTTTTCTTCCCTTTCTTCCCCTTATCCCTCCCTTCTTTCTCCTCCTCCTTCTTCTTCTTCCTCCTCCTTTTATCTCAACTTTCTGGTCTTCTACAGATCTTGGAGCAAAGAGCAGCTAGTGTGAAATCTTTCACAAGCTCTTTGAGGGCAGTGTCACTGGTCCTCATATGTGGGACCAAACCGGGGCCGCTGGCTTCCCAAGCCAGTGCTTAACCACCGTGCCACTCGGCCGGCCCGCTCTTTTGTTTTACTTAAAACACTTTCTTCAGAGTGAACTAGCTCTTTTGGATTAACTACTTTTATTTCTGTCATTAACACACTCATTTGTGTAATTTGAAGCTAGTGTGTTTAAACTCTATAACCATCTTTTCTAAGTAGCTAAAATAAAATTCAGTACTTGTTTGTACACACTTTTCATGTACTTCCTACAGAAGTCTCACTAAGAAATGGAGGTTCCCGGAGGTTAAATACATTTGTTCTGATTGAATAAAAATGTCTGTCATACCAAAAAAAAAAAAAAAAAAGGGACCACGTACATATTTGTTAAACTGAACATGCCTAAAACATACAGTTACTGGAGTTCAAATCCAGATTGGCAATAAATTTCCAAAATTCCTGTTCTTTCTGCTACAACATACAGCTTTTAAGTCCCACAACAGAATGAACTAAAGAAACTAATTAAGAATCATGCCAGAGAAAATGAAACCAAAGTTTGACTTAACCATATTTTGCTGTGTATAATGCTCATGTTTTTGCCCAAATTTGAGAGAGAAAAATAAGGACGTGAATTATACATGGGTAGTACTAATTCCATATCTAAATAAGTGTTTTTAATTCTTTTATTTATGCTTAAGAGTTAAAAGTATAACTCTAGAGATTAATAACACTATCCATATACAAAATAATACCCTGGAATACAATAACCGGTTTTGTTGAACTTACAATGAACTTGCAGTGAGGAAGGGTTCTTGGCATTTTTTGAGATGCATAAATATCGTAAATTTGTTACCGGTACATAAAATTTTTTGTACCTTGTATGTGTTCTTGTGTTTTGCAATTATTTGTTACATAAAATTTCTTTACCATAATATGTTAAAAAATAAATGCTAAAATTCCTTTATAATACAAAAAACAAGTACCTATATGTAAACAAAATTTTGAATTAAAAAATTAAAACGAAAGATTTTTTTCCCTGAAAGTTTGGGCCAAAAACATGGGTGCGAATTATACACAAGAGCACATTATGCATGGCAAAATATGGTATTTGATCCTGCTTAAAAAATAAAAAAATATCTTGCTTATTCAGTTATTTAGATTCTGAGCAATGTAAACAGAAATAGTCTCAGAGGAAAAACTGATCATTGCTAGATGGGAGGGGATGGGGATGAGGGTGGGGGGAAGGGATGAGACAACATAAATTGGTAGCTTCAATATTGCCACAGGGATAGGAAAGACAGTTTGGAGAATATAATCAATAATGTTGTAAATATTTTTTAGGAGGCCAGATGGACTCATGTCTTGTTAGGGAGACCACTTCATGCATGGTGTAGAGGCCTGACCACTGCACTGTACATCTGAAGCTGCCATTGAGTAATATTATATATCAACTATAATTTAATATATATAGTCATGGGATGTGTAGTGCAGTGTGGGGAATGGAATCAATGGAATTGTAATAGATATGTATTATATTGGGGGGCAGTAATCCACTGGAGAGGGGCTGTCACTTTGTGAGCGGTGAAAAACATAACTATTGCATTGTTTTGTACATCTGACACTAACAACAACAAAAAAAAATTGGTTAAGAGCTGGTTTGGGATGCCAGCGGACCCGGTTCAGATCCCACATGAGGGCCAGTGACACTGCCTTCTACAGCTAAGATGTGAAAACAGCTCACCTGGAGCTGGGCTGCAGTGAGCCTCCAGGACAGCATAGCTGCAGCCCCTGCTGCAGTGGGCTCCCATAGGCTACAGTGAGTGGCCGGCAGCCAGTGTGAGCGGCTGGCAGCCGGCCTGACCTGCCAAGAGCCGCTGTGAGTGGCTATGCAGAGGTCAGCGACCGATCTACCTCACCAGAGAAGAGTGAAATGATGATACCAACATGGGCCAGTGAAGCAATGTCCTCCACAACTAGACTGAAGAACAAAAAAAGACAGCAACTTGTCAACTTGTCTGTTCCCCTCCTCCAATTCCCTAATAAAATCTTTAAAAAAAAAAAAAATTGGTCAGCTCTACTGGCCTGAAAGCTTTTTGGTTCATTGTTTGCAGTTTCTTTGTTTTGGGGTTGTTTTTGTTTGTTTGTTTGTTTTGCCTGTATCACTTTTTAAAAAAACAAAACAAACAGAAAACAAAAACTGATCCTAACTGTGGTGTATTATAATAATGTAAAACCCAAACCAAAAACTGTGCATGCAGAAAAGACTAAATGGAAACAAAGGAAATGCATCAACTTTAAATAGGAGTTATTTTTAAGTGAGGATTTATGAGTATTTTTCACTTTCTACTTTTCTGTATCTTCCAAATTTTCTGTAGTATGAGTTATTTTTTCAATGAAATAAATCTTCAGTAAAATTCATTAATAGAGTTAAGTTAGTGGAAAAATTTTTTCCTCTTAGCTTAAATTTTTACCGTGTGATTAAAAGAAAAATAACTATATAATATCAAGTGACTGCGTATTATGTTTGTAAAAAATATTTTAATCAGGGCTTAGGGAGCTAAGGAACCCCCTGCCATGACAAGCATGACAAGCATGTTCAATGGGAGAAAAAAATTCTTAACTGAATTAAGCTTTGGAGTTTAATTACTATTGAATGAAAAATTAAGACTTTAAAACCCAGTTGGGCATTAACTCATCAAGGCCTCTCACACAACTGTTTTAATAAAGCTTCTGAAGTTGATGCCACACAGTAAACAGGAGCAAAAAGAACCAACTCAGTGAATTCCAGCATTGTGTTTGTACTTTATGAAAGCTGTAGCTTGTCTTAAGAAGTTGAGGGAATGGGAAATCTGTTCAGCTCATTTATTTTCAGACTCTATGATTTCTGCACAGTCCTTCGTTTAAACCTCACCTTCCAAGTTTATTCCCAACTGAGAGGGAAACAGCCATTATAGGAAATTGTTTTATGACTTTGGTACTTCCAGCTTAAATCATTTTAATTGAAATATATTTAATTTGAAAACTACAGAAGTCTGATTCTCTAGCAAGTCATCTTCCATAAAAATATATCAGGTTTTTCAAAAGTACTCCCACATTCATCCTAGAAACATATGGTGGATGATTATATTCTAAATATAAAGAATACTTTGAGGGCTGGCCGAGTGGCTCAGTTGGTTTAGAGCTCGGCTCACTCAAGAGTGCGAGCTGAGCTCTGAGCAACAGCAGTTCAATGCTCAGCCTGAGCTGAGCAGCTGCTGAGCTGCCAACAGGTGGCAGGATGGCTCAGCTAAAAAAAAAAAAAAAAAAAAAAAGAATACTTTGAGAAGCATTACTGTATTCATTTATTCATCAAACATTTATACAGATGCTGCTGACAAAAAAACAAACAAACAAACAAACATGAAATGGTCCTGGCCTTAAAAATGCCAGCCGAAGTGCTAGAAGATAGGGATTGTTTGTGGTATTTGCATTGAAAATTCAGTTTTCATTTCTCTCTATATATATGTATTGTATGTGTGTATGTATGTATGTATATGTCTGTGTTTATGTGTGTATACATATATTTTATATATTATATATACTTATATTTATTTATATATAATATATGTAAAGTATTTACATATATAAATATATAAAATCTATACATTTATATATACTTAAAATACCTATGTATATAAATATATAATGTATATATTATATTATATAAATTTATTATATAAATATATTAAATTTATTATATAAATATATTAAATTATATATATTTATATACATAAAATATATTTATTTATTTATATTTTTATATTTAATTTTATATTATATTATATAAATTATATAAATATATATTATATAAATATATAAAAATATTATAGATTTTGTATATTAAATATTTCTATACATAAAAATATATTTTTATATATTTAAAATGTATATAAATATATAATATATAAAATATATATTTTGTATGTATATATTAAATACATATTTAAATATTTATATGTATATATTTAAAGAACTCTAGCTTTGGAGTTATGAAACCTGATTTCTAGTCACAGCAGTGCCAAACACTATGTAACTATACTCCAGTTTTTAGAGTCACATACTTTCTCACAGTAGATGAGAGTTACTGATACTCTGCAACCATGACAACTTTTGGAATGGTCATAATTTAAATTTTATTGATCTCAGATGATATCCTACTGTATTTTTTTCATTTACTTCATTACAAGTAGGATGAGCATCTTTTATTATTTGCTTAGATTACTTGTTTTTTGTTTTTTTGTTTTTTAGCTGAGCCATCCTGCCACCTGTTGGCAGCTCAACGGCAACTCAGCTCAGGCTGGGCATCGAACTGCTGTTGCTCAGAGCTCAGCTCACACTCTTGAGCAAGCTGTTAACCAACTGAGCCACTCGACCGGCCCAGATTACGTTTTTCTTTGAATTGACTGTTTTTTGTTGTTGTTTTTTGTTTTTTTGTTTTGGTTTGGTTTTAAAGATTTTACTTTAAATTTTACTTTGGAATTGGGGGAGGGGAACAGCGTTGGGGAATCAGGGAAGGGGAACAGACAAGTTGCTGTCTTTTTGTTCTTCAGTCTAGTTGCAGAGGACGTTGCTTCACTGGCCCATGTTGGTATCATCATTGCTCTTTTCCAGGTTGAGGCAGCTCGGTCGCCGGCCTCTGGATGGTCGCTCACGGCGGCTATTGGCAGCTCACGTTGGCAGCTCACGCTGGCTGCAGGCCACTCACTGTAGCCTATGGCAGCCCACTGCAGCAGGGGCTGCAGCCTACACCATCGCCGGGGCTCGCACAGCCCAGCTCCAGGTGGAGCTGTTGTTAGATGTAGAGGGCAGTGTCACTGGCCCTCATACATGGCATCCTAACCGGGGCTGCTGGCATCCCAAAACCAGCGCTTAACCAATGCGCCACTCGGCCGGCCCTTGAATTGACTGTTAATGGACTTCATTCATTCTTCTATTCAGTTACTTAGAAAAAAAAAATAGATTCCTTTGTCATTTTTACGAGTTATGAATATTTTTCCACAGGCTGTGGTTTATTTTTTTTACTTTGCTTTTGTGTCCTTGTTGAACATAGGAGGTTTTTATAAAATTTACCTTGGTGTCTTCAAATCCACCAATTCTTTGCTCTCTTTTTTGTCTTGTCTAAGAAATTTTTCCACATCTAAGTGTTATGAAGATATTCCATATTTTTTCTTTTTTTTTTTTTTTTTACCAAAAGCTGATTTTAACATTTAGATCTTTCATCCATCTGGAATTTATTTCTGTATATGGTGTGAGAATGGGACCCAACTTTATTTTTTCCACATGGTTAATCAATTGTCCCCCCAGTACCATTTATTGAAGAGCCCTGCCTTTCCTTATTGATTTGTAGTGCCACCTTGGTCATATTTCAAGTTTCCACTTATGCAAGTATCTGTTTCTGGGCTCTCTATTATGTTCCTTTGGTTTATTTGACTCTTCCTTTGCCAATACCACACTGTGTTATTTTCTATGGCTATATAAATTCTTGATTTATTTGTCAGGCAAATTTCCCCCTCCCCCCATCTTATTCTTCTTCAAATTTATCTTGGCTATTCTTGATTCTTTGTGCTTCCACATTAATTTTAAGATTTGCTTGTCAAGTTCCATAAAATGTCCTTTTGGATTTTGGTTAGAATTTTATTAAGTTTATAGACTATTTTGGAGGGAAATTGACATCTTTACAATTCTTAAGTGTGGTAGTATATATCTATATTCAAATCTTATTTGTTCTTCAAATATATTTTATTTTCCTATTAGAGGTCTTAACCATCATTTAGTAGGTATATTACTAAATATTTTTTACATTTTGTTTTTATTTAATTTTGTTGCTGGTTATTATTTTGTTGAAATGATAATAATTTTTGTATTCTAATTTGAGTTCAGTAAACATGGAAGTTTCTTATTAGTTCTAGCTGCTTAAAAAGCTCTTGGATTTTCTTTGTTTAAAATTATATTGTTTACAAATAAGGACTGTTTTGTTGTTTCTTTTTCAAATTGTATGCCACTTAATGTTTTTCTTCTTGTATTGCATTGGATGAGGCTTTCAACACACTGTTGGCTACAAGTGATATCCTTGTCTTGCTGCTGGGAATATTAAATTTCAACTTTAAATGTGGTATCTGTAGGTTTTTCATATATATTCTACACTAAGGACTATTCCTAGTTTGCTGTGATGGTTAATTTTATGTGTCAACTTAACTGGGCTATGTCTGGTGCTCAGACATTTTGGTCAAACATTATTCTGCGTATGTTTGTGACAGTGTTTCTGGAGGATACTTAACATTTGAATAAGGACAATGAGTAAAGCAAATTGCCCTTCCTAATGTGGGTGGCCCCAATCAGTTAAAGGCCAGAATAGAACAAAAGGCTAACCTTCCAGTGAGTCAAAGGGAACTCTTCCTGCTTGACTGCCTTCAAGATGGGACACTGTTTTGTTTGTTTGTTTGTTTTTGTTTTATTTTATTTTGTTTTCCTGCCGTTAGTCTCAAACTGAAATATTTGGCTCATTCTGTCTCTCAGGCCTACAAGCCTTCAGGCTAGAACCACATCACATGCCCTAATTGTTCTCTGGCTTTTGGACTTGAACTAAAACTACATCATTGGCTATCCTTGCTAGCCTCTATAACTGTGCAATCAAATTCCTTACAATAAAATACATATATAGCCTATTGGTTCTCTTTCTCTGGAAAACCTGGAACAATATATTTGCTACCAGATTTTGTCCATGAATTAATTTAATCACTCTCACAACTGCCACTACTCTAGTATAAGCCACCGAATCATTTCATCTGGGGAACTGCCATTTGCTCTTAACTGGCCTTCTCCTTTGACTGATTTTGATATCAATTATACTTGCCTTAGTATAGATTATTCTCTATACAGCAACCAGAGAAGTTATTTAAAACACAAATCAGATCTTGTCACTCCTCTTCTGAACACCCTCTAAGGTTTTTCCATCACATGTAGAATAAAATCCAAAGCCCTTATTTTGGCATACAAAACCACACATGATCTGGGTCCTTGCAGTCTCTCCAATCTTATTTCCTCTTTTTTGCTCAGTACCTCCATCCATCGTATTGCTCCGTACGCCTGTCAAGCATGTTTCTAAACGTCCCTCCTTGATCTTTGGTCCAAGCAGATTCCTACCTTGGAGTCTTTGTACTCACAGTTCTCTCAGCCTGATTTGCTGGCTCACTAAAAATTTTGTTTGTCTCACTTCCTCACTTCATCCAGGTATCGGCTCAAAATAGAACTCTGATCACATTCTATCTCATTATCCTGATTTGTTTTTTTTCATAGCAATTAATACATCAAGACATACAGTTTAGCTATCTGATTATTTTCTGATTCATCCACTTGAATGTAAAACCCATGAGGCAGAGAAATTTTCTGTTTATCTATTATATCCCCATTGCCTATGGCAATGCCTAGCACATAATAGATGGTAAATCAATATTGTTAATTAATAGTTTGTTAATAAATAAATGAATTTGTCAATATTATTACTTTTTTCTGCATCTATGATTTATTTGATTATGCACTAATATGATTGATAGATTTTTCTGATATTGAAACAGCTTTGCACGCCTAGAATAAATACTATTTGAACATGATATGTGTGCATTTTTAATACATTTAATACACTGATAAATACAATTTGTAACATTCTATTTAGGGTTTTTATTTTTATGTCCATGTAGGAATTGTTCTGTAGTTTTTGTTTGTTTGTTTGTTTCTGGATCTCCTTGCCTAGTTTGAGTGTCAATAGCATATTATCCTTACAAATTGAGCCAGCCAGCTTTTCTTCTTTAACTTTTATCATAAACAATTTATATAAAATAGCAGATACTTTGTTTTTAGAAAGTTTGTTCAAATGCACCAATAAAGATCTCCTGGGTTGGTGTCTTTGGGAAAGGAAACTTTTAATTTCTTTAATAGTTATTGGTTTATTCATGTTTTCAATTTCTTCAGTCAATTTTGGTTATTTATATTTTTGTAGACAATTACCATTTCATCTCAATTTTCCATTGATTTTGTATGTTCCTAATATTTTTTATATCTGTAATGCATCTATATTTATGTCTCCTTTTTATTACTAATTATATGTGCTCTTTATTTTTCCAATTTTTTTCTTTTTTTATTAGTTTCAGGTGTACAACACAATGCAATAGTTATACTCTTTACCTCCCAAAGTGAACCCCCCCCAGTTCGCCACCCCACTCCCCTCATATCATACATATCCATCACAACTCCCCTGACTCCCCTCCACATCCCATGACCGTCCACATATTCAGTTGCAGTTGGCATACAATACTATACAACATCAGCTTCAGGTGTACAGTGCAGTGATCAAGCCTCTACTCCATCCATGAAGTGGTCTCCCTAACAAGACATGTGACTATCTAACACGCCACAAAATTTTTACAACATTATTATATTCCCCAAACTGTGTTTCATATCCTTGTGGCAATATTGTAGTTGTCTATTTATGCTGTCTAATCCCTTCCCCTTCCCCCCCATCCCCACCCCCCTCCCAACTAGCAACCCTCAGTTTTTTCTCTACATCTACGAGTCTGTTTACTTTGATTCTTCACTCAGCTCTTCAGTCTCCACACACAAGTGAGATCACATGGTACCTGTCCTTCTCCGACTGACTTATTTCTCGCAACATAATAGTCTCTTCACAACAATATCAATTACATTCCCAGAACTGCCCCCATATCCCTGCGGCAACATTGTAGTCCCACATACACTGTCTAAAACCTTCCCCCTCTCCCTCCTCCCCACTCCCTCCCAGCCAGCAACCATCAGTTTTTCCTTTATATCTGCTTGATATGACTTCAATCTTCTTAAATTGTCTCTCTGGGTTAGCTTGTTTACCCCTTTCTTTTGTTTAAAAAAAGCCCTTTTAACATTTCTTGCAATGCTGGCTTGGTGGTAATGAATTCCTTAAGCTTATTCTTTTCTGAGAAGCTCTTTATTTCTCCTTCAATTTCAAGTGATAGCCGTGCTGGGTAGAGCGATCTTGGTTGTAGGCCGTTATTTTGTGTCACTTTGAATATCTCCTGCCACTCCCTTCTGGCCTGCAGAGTTTCTGTAGACAAGTCAGCTGTTAGTCTAACAGGAGTTCCTTTGTATGTAACCTGCTGTCTTTCTCTTGCAGCCTCTAGGATTCTGTCTCTGTCTTTAACCTTTGTCATTTTAACTATGATGTGTCTTGGTGTGGACCTGTTTGGGTTCAGCTTGTTTGGAACCCTCTGCACTTCCTGGGCGTGTATGTTGATTTCCTTCACCAGGGTAGGGAAGTTTTCAGTCATTATTTTTTCAAATACATTTTTAACCCCTTGCTTCTTCTCTTCTCCTTCTGGTATCCCTATGATTTGAAGGTGGTTGCGTTTCACCTTGTCCCATAGGGCTCTTAAACTATTTTCATTGTTTTTTATTCTTTGGTCTTTTTGCTGTGCCAACTGGGTGAGTTCTGCTATTTTATCTTCCAAATCGCTGATCCGCTTCTCTGCTTCATCTACTCTACTGGTGACTCCTTCGAGTGTGTTCTTCATTTCAGTTATTGTATTCTTTAGTTCTAACAGGTTGTTTTTTATGGTTTCCCTATCCTCCTTTATGTCCTCGCTAAGTTCCTTAAACATTCTTATCATCAGTGTCCTAAACTGTGTCTCTGAAAGGTTGGATCCCTCTGTTTCATTTGGTTCCATTTCTGGAGGTTTCTTCTGATCTTTTACTTGTGACATGTTTCTTTGTGTCCCCATTCTGGCTGTCGCTCTGGGATTGCTTTGATGTATTACATAGATCACCAGGAGAGCCCTGGCTGGATGATGCAGGCACACAGCTCACGGCCCAACACTTCCAGGAAAACTCCCAGTCTCAGCCTGTCCCAATCAGCCGCTTGCAGATCAGGCCGAGTAGCCCGACAACCAATCACCAGCCTGGCAACTCTGTAAGCGGAGTGAGGAGAGCGGGGACTCCAGGCGGCTTGCGCACTCCCGAGTCTCAGTGAGCAGCTTGTTGGAGCCGGAGGGCACCCGCCCAGTGTTTCCCTGACAACACAGTATAAGCCAGGCAGAGGGTGGGGATCCAAGGCCACAGGCGCGCGCGTGTGCGCGCACACACACACGTACTTCTGCGCCAATTCCACCAGACCAATTAGGTCACGGACCTGATCCTTCGTGGGAGGGCCCAAGCCCGACAAAATGGCATCCACCCCACACCACTCGCGTGCAGGCTCCACACCCCGGGAACAACAATTCAAAAACCTCCAGCCTTTGCACCAAAGGTGCTCAGTTCAGTCCGTCCCCGCAGGCTCCTGGGCCCGGCTCACACAGCCACTCCCTCCACCAGGAACCAGGTAAGTGCTCACCGGCGAGCAAGCCCGGGCACCGGCCCCACTGATTCTCCAGCTGCTCTTAGCCTCGCCGAGCTGAGCAAAGAAGAGTCCTCACCAATTTACTGCCGGCTATCTTAGAACTCCTCTTCCCGGCAAAGGAGCTCTGGGCTGGTGAGCTTGGTGTGCGGCCCGAGGGGCTCTCCCCCAACCAGACAAGCTTCCCACGGCTGGGGCTTCCCTCACGGGGCTTGCCCTCTCTCGTCTCCGCCCGTCCTACCAGATCCGATGCGGCTTCCTCTTTAAGTTCTTCATTTAGTGGTTCTGTTCCTCCAGTGTTCCCGAGACCTCCAGGGTTGAATGCTGTATAATTTGCTTGTAATTTAGTGTGATCCTGGGAGGCAGTTAGCACAGCGTCTGTCTATTGCGCCATTTTACCGGAAGTCTCTATTTTTCCAATTTTTTATCAGAGCTCTGATTGTAGGCCTATTGATCCTCTATTTCTTTACTTTCTACTTATTAATTTGTGCTCTTATCTTTATTATTTTCTTAGAGTATATATACTTATTTTTATTTTCTTCTTTTTTTCTTTTAGCTTCCTGAGATAACGATTAACTTATCTGTTTTAAATCTTTTTTGTTTTAAATGTTTTAAATATGTTAAGGCTCTACTTTTACCACCATGTCCCCATTTTGCTGTATCCCTCAAGTGTTATATATAGAATTGCTTTTATTGTTATTTATATTAAAACATTTTTCTAACACATGACATGTATTTTAAAATCCAGACACATGTGGGTTCTTTAAGACTACTTTTTAATGTTGAGTTCTTATTTAATTGTGTTGTGGTCAGAAAATATGGTCTATATGATATTAATTTCTTATAATTTGTTGAAATGTCCTTAGTGGCCTAACACATGATCATTTGTAAAAAAATATATATTCCATATGTACTTGAAAGGAATGCATGTTTTTATTTGGGAGGATAGAGAGCTATAATAATTTCTTTATTTGACGTTTCTATATTCCTTTTGTTTTTCATGTATGGAATATAATTTGAAGTTATATTGCTAAGTATATAAAAGTTAATGATATACATTCTTCATGTATCATTATTTTTGTATCATATGATGGATATCTTCATTCCTAATGCTTTTTGCTTTAAATTCTATCTTGTCTGATATTAATATTAATACAGAAGCTTTTGCTTAATATTTGTATAATATATCTTTTACCATATCTTTAATTCATAGCATTAAGAAGTTATGAGACTTGCTCCAGGTCGTGCAGCAAACATGCAGAAACACCAAAATTTGAACCCAGGCAATCTTACACCGAAACCCACTTTCTAAATTGTGCTATCACCTGAAATGTGCTTCCAAGCTTGGAGCCAAATAAGCCCATGTCTTCAGACCTCTTATTCTACTGAATTTCTTTTTCACAGACATGTTTATCTTGTGTTTGATACTCTATAGGTCTTTTTGTTTTTCTCATTTTGCTATTTATGCATCATTGCCATGTACTTCTTGATCTTGTTTATTCTATACCTTGTTTAACAATATTCTTGGAGATGGTTTCATATCATTATGTACAGAGATGACTCATTATGTTTAATAGCTACATATTAATTCACTGTATACAAGGTGTGATCAAAAATACGGTGAATGTTTAAATGAATAAAAACGTATGACAGTAAAAGACACATTGTCATTAATATCTCTCAAAATTCTCCCTTTTCTTCAAACACACTTATCCCATCATTCTTGTCACTTTCTGAAGCAGTTCTGGAAGTCCTCTTTCGTGAGTGTCTTGAGTTGCGTTGTCGTGGCTGCCTCGATGTCCTGAAACAATTCAAAATGTTTTCCTTTCATGGTCATTTTGACTTTGGGGAAGAGCCAGAAGTCTCATGGTGCCAGATCCAGTGACTAAGTTGGATGAGGACATACCGTAATGTTTTTATTTGACAGAAATTGCCACATACCAGAAGCGATGTGTGACACGGGTTGTTGTCATGATGGAGGATGATTTACGGCATGCTTTAAAACACACCTTCTCTCAACCATAGCTCATACCCTACTGACTGCACTGTACAAGTTGAAACTTGTCACACACTGGTAATAAGCTTCAACATGCAGCTTCCCATATTGAAGATCCCTGCCTTTCCGTTGGATGGCACTTGGCAGCAGCATTCACCATAATTTTTTTTATCATACCTCGTATGTTTCAATGTTTATTTAGTTAGTCCCATAAAGGTGAGCATTTAGGATATTTCTAATATTTTGCTATCACCAACAATACTGAAATAAATGTATACATGAGTAGTTTGGAAATATTGCAGTATATCTGCAGAATAAATTCCTAATAATTGAATTGCTGGGCCAAAGCTTACATGTACTTCCTAATTTACGAGTAACTATTGCACAATTGCTTTCCACAGAAGTTGGATGAATTATTCTTCCCAAAATTGTGTATGATAGTTTCAATTTCCCCCACATTCTTACCAATTGTATAGTTTTAAACTCTTTGATCTTTGTAAATCTGATAAAAAAGATGCAATCCTGTTTTGATTTTCATTTTTCTTTTTTGCATTTTAAACAACTTATTTAGTTTTTTCCAGCTTTATTGAGATATAATTAACATACAATAGTGTGTTAGTTTAAGGTGTGTAATGTAATAATTTGATGTATGTGTATATTGTTAAATGATTACCACAGTAAGATTAGTTAACATCCACCACATTATATGGTAACCTTTTGTGTGTATCTGTAGTGAGAACATTTAAGATTTACTCTCTTAGCAGATTTTAAGTACATGGTAGTCACCACGGTCTACATTAGCTCTCCAGAACTTGTTCATCTTAAAACGGGAAGTTTGTACACTTTGACAAACACCTCCCTGTTTTTTCTACTCTCCTGTTCCTGGCAATCACCAATCAAGTCTGTTTCTATGAGTTCAGCATTTTTTTATATTCCACATATAAGGGAGATCATATAGTGTTTGTCTTTCTCTGGCTTATTTTACTTAGCATAGTGCCCTCAAGATTCATCCATAGTGACACAAAAGATAGGATTTCCTTATTTTTTATGACTGAACAATATTCCATTATATATATATATATATATATATATATATATATATATATATATATATATATATATATATATATGGAGAGAGAGAGAGAGAGAGAGAGAGAGAGAGAGAGAGAGAGTCTTCTTTATCCATTCATCCATCTACTGACACTTAGGTTGTTTACATGTCTTGGCTAGTGTGAATAATGCTGCAATGAACATGGGAGTATAGATATCATTTCAATATCTTCTTTTCACCTCCTTAAGATATATACCCAGAGGTGGAATTGCTGAAACACATGGCAGTTGTATTCATTTTTAAGGAAACTACACACTGTTTTCCATATTGGCTACACCAATTTACATTCCCACCAACAGTGCACATGGGTTCCCTTTTCTCCACATCTTCGCCAGCACTTGTTAGCTCTTGTCTTTTTGATGATAGTGATTCTATAGGTGACAGGTGATATCTCATTGAGGTTTTAATTTGCATTTTCCTGATTAGTGATGTCAAGCACATTTCCATGTACCTGATGGCCATTTGTTTATCTTCTCTGAAAAAATGTCTATTCAGTTCCTCTGTCCATTTTTTAATCAGATTGTTTGTTGCTAAGTTGTATGAGTTCTTTATATATTTTGGATATTAACCCCTTATCAGATATATAATTTGAAAATATTTTCTCCCATTCCATGGGTTGCCCTTTCATTTTGTTAATTGTTTCTTTTGCTGTGCAGAAGCTTTGTAGTTTGAAGTAGTACCATTTATTATTATTATTTTTTATCACTTATGCTTTTGGTGTCATATCCAAAAAGTAGTTGCCAAGACCTATGTCAAGGAGCTTTTTCTCTATATTTTTTCTAGGATTTTATGGCATCAACCTTTCATTTAACTCTTTAATCCACTTCAAGTTAATTTTGGGGAGTGTAATGTAGGGCTCCAATTAATTCTTTTGCATGTGAATATCTTCTTTTCCCAGCACCATTTATTGGAGAAACTGTCCTTTTCCCATTGAGTACTCTTGGCTCTTTTGTCAAATACTAGCATACTTTATATGCATAAATGTATTTCTGGGCTCTCAATTCTGTTCCATTGGTCTGTATCTGCTTTCATGCCAATCCCATACTGTTTTGATTACTATACTTTTATAATACAGTTTGAAATCATGAAATGTGATTGCTCTAGCTTTGTTTGCTTTTGCTATTTGGGGTCTTTTGTGGTTCCATACAAATATTTCATTTATTTTCTTATGCATGAGACTGAACATATTTCCCTATGTTTAAGCACATTTGTCTTTTTTTTTAATTGTTTGTTACATTGTGAGTTTTAAAATATTTATATCCTGAAAAATATACTCTTTCTTTTTAAGTTTGTATTTCACAATCAAATGGATTCAATGCACCATTTCTGTGCTTTCTTTTATTCTCCATTCAGTTCTTGGCTGACAAAAGTATTTTTTTTGTTTGTTTTTTATTTATTTATTTATTTATTTATTCATAAATTATTTTATTGTAAAAGTTTTTCTTTAGAGGATTATCCTCTCCATTCTTGAACAAATTTGGATAGATATAAAATTCTTTCTTTACACTTTTTTTCAGGTTATTGAAAGTATTTCTTCTCTGTGTTCTAGTATTGACTCTTTCAATAAACTTTTTGTGGACCATCTTATTGATTGTACTTTTTTTACTAGAAACACAAGTAATTTTTTCTTTATTTATAATGTTCAGAAACTCTACTAGGATGTATTTCTTTGTTTATCTTTCTAAGTCAGTTTTTCGTAGGTCATGATGTATGTGCCCTTAAATCTACATATATGAGGCTACTTCTAATTGTACTTCTGATTACTACAAACTTCTCTTTAATTTTATCTTTAAATATTTTTTTCTTTCATAGTTTATATTCTATTTTGAAGACATTATTTGTAATTTTGATATGCTATCTCTTAGATCTTTCACAATAGTTTTCCAGGTCTATCATTTTCTTTCTAATCCTTCTAATCTGCTTTTGATTTTCCATTCTATTTTGCCCCCTTTACAATATCCACACCCCTTACTGCATTCTTAGTACAGTCTATTCTTTGTACTGCTTCCATTGTGGCCTTTATTTCTGTGATGGTTTTGTTTTTCTTTTCTTTGTTTTTTGTTGTTTTTTCTTTTTAGCTTTCCAATGCAAGTTTCATTGCATTCTGTTGCTTCACCCAATATTTCCTACAGTCTCATATCTATACTTAGAATTCCTATTTAATAGAAGCAGTAAGTTCTTAACATTTTAAAATTTATGACAAATATATCTTCAGTTTTTGAATAACTGTATTTACCTGGTGAGGTTTATTAGTTGTTATTCTTTTTTCCTTTTTTTCCTCACAATATATATTTGATAGCTCTATTATAGTTCTTCTTTTAAAGAGCACTTCTATGTGAATGAGGTTACTTCTTCCTGAACTTAGCTATCTGTAGGGTGATATGTTAGAGAGGGGCTAGGACTACATTCTAGATCACCAAGAATTCTCTTTAAAATACAAGTTTGTGGGTATTAATGAATCACTTCTCCTTAGGTAATAAAGATTGATATTTCCGGGCTTCCCACAATGCATTCTTTCTCCTCTACCCTACCTCACCAACAGTTTGCTTCTGACAATATGGCTTCTCTTTGTGTTTTTATGTCCTCATTCAGTTCCACCTTCTCTTTTCTTTTTACCAAACCCTGTCTGAGGAAGATTTTGCTATTAGACAATTAGATCTTTAGCCTCTGGAGCCCTCCCTCAGCATTTTCATGTGCCCCTGTTTTACTTCAAAAGATTTGGCAGCCTTCTTTGTATGTCAGGGTTCAGAACTAAAAATATCTCTCAATGTCATAGGACATGAGTTTTAGGTTTTTGCATATTCTTGTTTATTGTAGTTTCTAAGGGGAGAGAATGAAAATATCTTCTTTTTCACACCCATTATAAAACTGCAAAACCTATATTTAAATTTTAAATAGCTTCTATGACCAATAAATTTTAATACTCCCTTTGAATTTCTTCACTGCTTGCACTTGTAACTTTTTAGTTACATTCATTCCTTTCTTTATGACTATCTCCAACTTATTTTCAATCCTATTCAATTAAATTTTAGAAATAAGGGCATAGTCTTTACAAAATATAAAGATCAGTTTGCTCTAGAGCCTTGCCTACAAGCTTTGGCATTTATTTCATGATCATATTATGTTTCTAAATTATCACTTGCAGTATAGAATTACAGTTAAGAAAACTTTGTAAATATATGTTCAGTAAAAAGACCATAGTGAAATTGTGAAAAAAATTCTTTCTGATAAGCGGAAAACATGATGATGAATAATGTACAGATGAAATGAAACAGTTCATTCCAAAATATACACATTACCATCAAGATCATTACACAAAAGCTATGCTTTACTTGAAATTGTTAACTTGCTATAAAAGATATTATTTTTAAATAGCACAGCAATTAATGATGAAAACGTATGTCCACATACATTATCCTATCAAAGGCTGCAACTGTTGGAATTGTCTTTTCCTTTAATCACTTAAAGAATTCAATATAGTTAGATTAATGGGCAACTTTTAAAAAAGAAAACGTTAGTTTATCAGTTTGGTAGGGGGAGGCCCAGGTCTACAACACATTTCAGGCTGTATTTTATGGAAGTATAGGGTTTTATTAAACTTCCTGTTTCTGCTGGCGGCTTACTTGTGTAGCTATGAAGGGCCATGTGATTGTAGCAAATGCTGGATGTAAATTTATATCTTTGGCATAAAATGAAAGATAGAATTATCGGAAATCTGAAAATGTTTTTGCTTGTCTAACAATTTGATCTTAGAAGTTACTGTATACCACCTTAGAGAAAGAGAGGGACAGAATTAATATCAATAGTCTAAATATTGGCTTGGGCTCCTGGCAAGTTTTCCACAGAGGGCAAAGGGGGTGTGATTAATGCTTACTAAGAAGAACACTTAGATATTCTCCATCATAGGCCCACCCATAATCTGTGGGCTGGAAAGGGTTGAATGCTAGGTCCCCTGATGATTAAAACAACTTGGCTCAATGTAGCATTAAATCTAGACTCTAGAACTCAATAATTCTAGTTACATTAGTAAAAAAGAGAGAGAGTTTCCATCCAGATTTTTGAAAACAAAATAATCAAATGCACACAAGAATGGTTTCCTACTAAATGACAAACTCCCTGCCTTGATATGCACAGCTTCTTTTTTTCGTACTCAAACTTCCTAGGCACTTATAAATTAGATACCCTTGGTCCCTAACAATAAAGTTGTTGCCACAGCTGCACCAGTTCTACCTCCCCCCTCTCTGATTTTTGGGGGGACTGGAAACCAGTGTGGTTTGTTTTTGAACATAGTGACTTGGCCCAGATCACAGGAAGACCACAAAAGAGTCTGATAACACATTTGGACTCAGACTCCACATGCAAAAATAAAAATTTACATCCAAAAACCACTTTTTCACTCTCACTCCTATGCTTAAAACACCAAAGTTGTTGTTGTTGTTCTGTTGTTGTTTGTGTTTCCTTCTCACACTACATGCCGGGGTCTCTGCTTCTCATTATCAGCCTCACTGGGGACCATGCAGCACTGCTGATCACTGCTGAGGAGGGAAAAGAGAAGGGGAAGCACAAGGTGTCCACATGGAAGGGACACATGTAAAAGCAAGTCATGTGGCTCTGTCTGGCTTCATGGGGATGGATATTGGAGATTAGTAGTACAATCAACCACTTTATATTTTTTGTTATAGGCCTGCATGTCTGGCATTTGATGTCTAAGAACATTGTCTTCTCAGACTATTTTCTACAATGCATGGAAAGCAAAGCTATTTCCTTCTTCCCTTAGATGACAAGTAAATAAGCACATGGGGACCAATGTAAAAGTAAACCAAAGTGTAATTAATAAAGAATGTTGCTCAAAGTCTTACTACTTTTAGATTCATCCATGTTTCAGAACATGAAATGCCATTTTAAGACAATGTCATGGCGGAACATCAGGCATTCATCAAAACTGTGTAAAACAATTGTTCTTTCAAAATTATTCATTCAAAATTATGATTACCCTATTTTCCTCTGAACACTCTTAATCAGTCTAAATATAAGAAATATTCCTAAAAATTATTTTAAATCACCTCACACCTGTCAGAATAGCTATTATCAATAAATCAACCAACAAGAACTGGCTAGGATGTGGAAAAAAGGGAACTCTCACACACTGGATGATAAATTGGTGCAGCCACTAAGGAAAACAGTATGGAAGTAACTCAAAAAATTAAAATTAGAACTGCCACATGATCCAGCAATTTTTTTTCCAAAAAAATCCAAAACATTAATTCAAAAAGACATATGCACCCCCATGTTCATTGCAGCATTATTTACAGTAGCCAAGATATGAAAGCAAACTAAATTTCCATTGATAGACAAATGTATAAAGAATATTTTGTATATATAATGAACTATTACTCAGCCATTAAAAAGAATGAAATCTTGCCTTTTGAGACAATATAGATGGACGTAGAGGGTATTATGTTAAGTGAAATAAGTCAGACAGGTTAAGGCAAATACCATATGATTTCACTTATATGTGTAATCTAAAAAACTAAATAAATTAATAAACAAGACAGAAACAAACACATAATACAGAGAATGCCAGATGAGATGGCAGATGGGGGATAGAAAGATGGGTAAAAAAAGGAAAGGTTTTAAGATGTACAAATTTCTAGTCATAAAAACAGTCATGGGGATGTAAAGTACAGCATTGGAAATATAGTCAATAATATTGCAATAACTATATATGATATCACATAAATACTAGACCTATTGGGGTGATTACTCTGTAAGTTATATAAATGTCTAAACACTATGTTGTGCATCTGTAACTAATATAACATTGTATGTCAACTGTAACCGAAAAAAGTTTTTAATTTAACTTTAAAATATCTAAAAATGTGACAGCTAGTTTATTTTCAATGTATATTAATAAAATTATTGTGTTTCATTGTGACCTGTTTGTTTAAGAAGCATTATACTAGCCAAAGAATTGATTGTGACACAAAGCCTGCCCTTGAGGATGAGGCTTTAAATAGAGGCTAAGGTTAGAATAGGGAAGGTATACAGTAAGTACATAAGGAATATATGCCAAAGCATTTCCAATGCAAATAGGCTTTAAATTTGTTGCAGTTGTTGAATCCCTCCTCAGATGAAATCTTATATGTAAGTCGAAGCTATCAAACACATAAAAGCAGAGGTCTTCTGATTGAAATGGGAATGGGACACCATCAATCTCTCCTGCTAGTCCCTTATCTTCACTCCTGGCAACCCTTAAGTTTCTTCTATGGAAGCTCTTAGGGTTTTTGGAGTACAGCACAGGGAGAATTTAAAAAAGAAACTCTTCTAATCCCTGTTGTATATGTACGTAAGTTTATTTTGTCCAAAAAATTGAGGACAGATATAATCAGTGTTTAATAGACTTTTATAGGTAAAAATTTCTTGCTGCATGAGTTGGAATGGCTATGCCACAGACTACAGTATGATTTAAAGTGAAATATATAGGAATAGAAAAGAAGGAATGAAGGATGGCAGTTGATAAAGTTTCTTTCTCATCATATCAGAAAACTAACAAATTAATAATTGATTAAAAAAAAGTTTTCAAATCCAAACTTCAATGGGTAAAATTTAATGAGAATTATTGCCAATTTTGTCTCTCAAGTTTCACCAAATGACTATGTCACCTGACGGGTACTATGGGATACTATGTATATGTCTCCAGATATTTGAAGTAGTCATGAGTTTAATAGGAGCAATGTATATATTAGTGCATTACAGATAGGTCTTAGGTTGAGATAAATAAGAGACAAGTTCATATTTTTAGAAGCTGACACTTGGAAATCAACCAAATTGTGAGAGACAAATTCAATGTTTTCTTACTAAAATTTGTGAGGTGGGAGCCTGAGTATAAAAACAACCTAAAGTTTTAGATACTGGGTATTTTTTTGTTTTTGGTTTTGTTTGGTTTTTTCCTTTTGGTAAGTAGATGTTGAAACTAGAAAAAGAAAAGAGACCCTCTCTGATTATTTTGCATTCACTTTTCTTTTTCTGCAATGCAAGAATAAATGTGATTGAAAGTACACTTAGGATAAGAGCGGGGAAATAAATAAGCACTTTTTAGTTTGGGATTATGGGGTTCTAGAATTTCCATGGTGCACTGTTCAGATATATAGTTCAGTCATTTAGTACCCCATGATCAGGTAACTCAAGGACTTTCTCATCTATTTGATTGTGAGGAAGGTATCTTAAAAAAAAGCTAGTCAAAATATGATGGTTATAATCAATGAGTACCAAAGCAACATTAGATTAATTGGAGAAGCAGAGCTTTCAGCTGAGAAAAAAAATCTAAGGAAATTTAAAGAGAGAAGAATGATTAGTGATAAAATAGCTTCTATTTAAATGTTGGAGATAAACAAGTTTCCAACTAAGTATGTGCTTTGGAGAGAACGAATGGAAGGAGAGAGTGATTGGAATTTGGTGACAGAATATTACTAGTAGATGTTTCTTGTTAGGAGGATATATATTAGAATTGTTGTGTTTATCCAATTGGTCTGCAGTCCCTCCAAACTGTCTGAAATAGCTACTATATAGAGCATATGGTTGGGTAAGTTGTGCACTGCACAAGAAATCACATCTAAGTAGGTAATATAAAGTCATGGATTTACATATTTATTACAACAATATTTTCTATTGAAATACTGTGTCATGAGGAAGGGCAATTTTTTTCTAATTTTCACAAAGGTATTATAGGTGCTAGCAACAGTCCTACTATATATTATTTAAAAACCGTTAATTCTTCTATAGAATCACTTAAACTCTTTCCAAGATGTTCTGTGGCCAGAAGAATAGATGACTCATTCCTAATTTTCTCTGCTTATCATGCTCATAAATGAAGTCTAAAATGCTCATTAGATCTTTGCACTCTTTTGGCATCCTAAATGATGGTGGGCATCCAAAGGCTTGGGAATGAACCCAAAACAATTTGCTTTACTAATACAAAATGAGAATTACGTAGTCCCAAATAGAAAAATAATACATGGATTTGGCAAAGGAAAAGTCATTTTCTGGATTGTTTACTGCCTGGCACATAGTAGTTACTCAAGAAAACATTTCTGGAATGAATTAATATCCATGGAAGCTGTCATCTCTAGAATCATCCAAGGCCTCCTTTATTTTCAGAATCAGCCCAGAAGCTAAGTATTGGCAACTTCATGTAGGATAAATAATATTAATGACAATGATGATGAAGAAACATTGTAGTACTATGTATAGATCCTACCAACCAATTTTTACTTTACTCCTGTGGTTTTCTAAAACATGTCTGTTCAGCTATAGACAGCCAGCTGTTCCTCTTTCTTTCCATTTAGCCCAATGCACACTTTCTGACTGGACCCTCAGACACATTTGACATTTTCATCAAGAGAAAGAAAACCATTTCAAGTCCAAAGGATAAGCACCATCATGGTAAAAGGTCATAAAACACTAGGAGTTGCTCTTTAGCAAGAGATTTTGAAGATAAGTCCAAAGAAAACATGGGACATGGTTTGGAACAAGCTTGCGTGTACTTCATCATCAGGGCTGTGGTACACAGTATGAGAAGCCTTCAGGGGAATTCAAACACCAGTGGAAAGGAGGGTTTTGCTTGCATTGGCTATAATAAATATGTTTTTACAATAAACAAATGGGTGGCCATAAGACATGCATGTCTGATGTTGAAGGAAAGCCTGTTTGTACCAAATAAATTACAGAAACAGTTCAAGAGCAGTTCATCCTAGTGAAAATATTATCCCTCAACTACTGGCAGGGTTAGTGTCAGGTTAGGTTATCTTTTGTCTGAGTGCCAATCACATTTGCTAAATCTGCTTAAGGGCAGTCTGTTGTAACTTGTATACAGTTTGGTGTTTATTAGAAAGCTGCCTCACTTTTTATTTTAGTTACATGCAAACTCCACTTACGTTTTTCCTCTTGGGATCAACTTTTCCCTCTGACTGTCTTTGAGCTCAGAAACCATCCCTCACTGCCCTCATGTTCCCCTGTCCCTGCCCTGTCCTATGTGACTGCATTCCAAATGAATGCCTGGGATGGAGGCCAGGCTGATGATGCCAGTCCTGCGCAAATCACAGAGCAGGAGCAGACACAACTGATTCAAAGGGCATCATTTCTTCAAAGTCCAGTCCTTTAGTTCACTGAAGGTGAATGGCTTTGTAAAGACAGCCAGCAAAAACAATGAAGTAAGACTCTTTGGGGGGCATTCATTTCATCAAAATCTTGGGAAATGTTCAGACATTTGCAAACTTTGGCTTTCAGAACACTACAGGAATTATATATTCTTCATTTGAAATGGAATAACTCAACATGGCTTCTGATCTCGTTATTGTCCAGTCTATACAAAAATGAGCATGGACTTAATGGTGTTGCTGACAAGACAGGTGAACATTCTTCAGTGGCTGGCTATACAGCCTTAAGAATTGGCAATTAACACTTTCAATGTTATGATTTGCAAAGTTTTGCAGAGAGAACAAAAATTTCAAGTTAATAGTCAATTGTGAAGGATTTATTAAGCACTGACAAATTAGAATGGGTACCTAGAAAGTTATCTGTGGACTCTGCCTCAATTATCTTTCTGTCTCCTTCAGTGATTTAAGTCATTAAAAAGAAATGTCTGTCAAGTACTTGGTGTTATTGTTTATAATGGTATATCTTTCTTGGACAATAAATCCCTTTTTAATTTTTTCAAATATTATAAACAGGTGTTCCTCCCTTCTCTGCTTACAGTACATTGACGTTATAGTGGAAAAAGTCCAAAGCTTCAAGGCAAAAGAGTAGAAGTTAGGTTTCAACTTCATCACTTAAAAACTGGGAAAATTATTAAGGGATTAGACAGCATAAATTGGTTACTACAGTATTGCCACAGGGATATGAAAAACAGTTGGGGAATATAATCAATAATGTTGTAAATATTTTTTAGGGGACCAGATGGACTCATGTCTTGTTAGGGAGACAGCTTCATGGATGGGGTAGAAGCTTGATCACTGCACTGTACACCTGAAACTGATGTTGATTACTATTGTATGTCAACTATAATTTAATATATATACAGCCACATGATGTGGAGTTTAGTGTGGAGAATGGAGTCCATGGAATTGTAATAGATATGTATGATATTGGGGGGGGCATTGGATTGGGGGGGGGGGTTGTCACTTTGTGAGGGGTGAAAAGTATAACTAGTGCATTGTTTTGTTCACCTGAAACTAATAATAATAATAATATGAAACTGGGAAAATTATTGAAACTCTCTGAATTTCAGTCCCTTTAACCATAGAACCAGGATGATAGTAATGACGTCCTCATGTAGCTTTTGGTGAAGATTGAAGAGAATAGCTTTTAGTGAGAATTGAAGAGAATAATGTATGAAATGTAGTCAAGCCTTACATGAAAATAATTTGTCAGTTTGAATTGCGTTTCACAATCTGGTGAAATGCTCACGACATCTAAATGATGCACAACATGAACCTTGGTATACATCCAAATTACCAGTGGAGCTTGATGAAAATACAGCACTGTGCGATCCACCATCATTGATCTGGGGTTGGTCCGGGCACCCCTATTTAAAAGTGCCACAAGCTGACCAAGGCTTGAATATCACTGCCTTAGTATATGAAAAATCCACTGTCCTTCAGGATGCTTCTGTGAATATAATTCATGTATCTTCTAGATGGATTTGGTTGATAAATAGAAACTTGATTTCCAGGACAATCTATGATTATCCATCTCCTAAAAATGCTAGTAAACTATAACAGTAGGTTCTAAACCTGTAAATATGAAACTCCATAGAAATGCAATCTACCTGGCAGTAAGAATTTGAATTAAGGAACGGTAAGGAAAGTTGATATTAATTCATTAAGACATTTGCCTTGTCATTGCTAATGTTGGGGAAAATATGTTAATTGAACTGATAAATACTTCTATAGAATCTGAAATTCTATAAATGATTTTAAAACAGTGTGAGAAACAAGAAAAAATAGTAATTTTCAGTTCCTTTCTCCTTTACCACAGATGAGCTGAATTATTAATAGCGTCTTATATCTCTCTCTTTTTTTTTAAGATTTTATTGGGGAATTGGGAGAGGGAAACAGCATTGGGGAACCGGGGAAGGGGAACAGACAAGTTGCTGTCCTTTTTGTTCTTGAGTCTAGTTGTGGAAGACGTTGCTTCATTAGCCCATGTTGGTATCATCATTGCGCTCCTCCCAGGTGAGGCAGATCGGTCACCAGCCTCAGGACAGCCCCTCACAGCGGCTCACAGCAGCTCACACCGGCTGCCAGCTACTCACTGTAACCTATGGCAGCCCACTGCAGCAGGGGCTACAGCCATGCCTCCCCGGGGACTCACAGCAGCCCAGCTCCAGGTGGAGCTGTTGTTCACCATCTTAGCTGTAGAGGGCAGTGTCACTGGCCCTCATATGTGGGATCCAAACTGGGGCCCTGCTGCTCAGAGCCAGCATCCCAAGCCAGCTCTTAACCAACGCGCCAGTCGGCCAGCCCTTAACTCTCTCTTAATGTATAGTATGAGGTCTATAGTTATTAAGACTGACTTGATATGTTCGTAAAAGAATTTTGACCCGAACCTTTCTGAAACACCAAGGAAAAAAAAAAGATCAGTTACCATTTCATTATTTTTCATTCTTATTCACCTCTGAACTTCCTGGTTCTGTCTGAGGCCAAAGTAAAAATTGCCAAAACACCACGGGAAAGACTGCTCTCACAGTATTTCTGGCTCACCAAAACTTTCTCGAGAAAGCCAGTTTCCATGAGATTTCAGTTCCAATTTTATAGACCCAAGAAAACTCAGGATAGTTCAGATAAAGTTCAGATAAGCATTCAGATTTTCAGTTACTTGTGCCAGATGAACCACTAAGTCATTTGACATATTCACATCAGTGTTTTAGGACCAAAAAAAAAAAAAAAACCACAACAACTGGAATTCTGATCTAATGTGGACAGTTTTGGGGAATACAATATACTGAAAAGCCACTAGAAATTAATGGATAATTTCTTTTTTTATAAAATATAAAAATGCAAAATAAAAATAATGACCCTGTGGCTTATTTTAGGTATAAATGAGATTTAAATGAAGTAACCTGGCAAACGTTGAACAATAGCTTGTCAGAGAAAACCTACTGTGTTAACCAACACAAGATATTACCTAAAGGGATAATACTTTGCCCACCTGTTTGTCTTTCTTAGTTCTCTCCTTCCCCTCCTTCCTTCAAAATGGAAACGACAGTACTAACACCACTACCTGTTCCAGGAGGTAGGATGAACTACTGATTCTCAGACCTAGAAATTCTCTGAGAATCAATTTGTCCTACTGGCGTGGGGTGGGGCAGGGAGGAAAAATATTATTTTAAGTTTCAAATAATCATGTATAACTTACTTTTGAGGCCAGAAATTATCCTATGAGGCAAGAAATAAATTGTGAATCTTTCAAAGGGGGAGTGATTTGACAATGAATTCTTTCCCCAGGGATCAAGAGCCTCTCATGAGCTGTCATTAGAGAAAAACATCACGTGCACATCAGAGTCTCATTATAACACAACCCACCTTGATATGAAGTTTGGTATAGCAACCTTTTCTCCTTGGCTGGATCCCAGCCAAAGAGATTCAGTTATTGTAAGTGCTAGAAGCAAATGACTATAACATGGCTCCCTCCATGATACTGTGGCATGGGGCCTAAAGAGAGTGGTACAGCAAAACTCAATTATGCTCAAGTACAGTAACTGAGAAACCTATGCCATAAGAAACTGGCATAACTTCCATTAAAAAGGGGTTTCATATGTTTATCACGCCACTAAAATTTTTGCAGTCTTTTCCCCTCCCAGGAGATGAACAAATATTAGCACATCAAACCAGCATTTTCCTCACCTAGCCCAAATCATCACTTGTTCTTAGCAAGTGGGAGAGACCCTACTTGCAAGCATGAGTATCAATTTTGAATTTTTCAATTATCAAGTTTGTAGCTAGAGAAACATATTGAAATAAATATTGCCAGTGTAGACAGCCATGTTGAATCATATAGGTAAGAAAAAATTGATTAATGCCTACAATTTTAAAATGTCTACTATATGCTCTCTTTTTATTCCACCATCCTGCCACCCAACTTGAAAACTGAATTACTCATATTGTTTGGCTAAAGTTACCACACTTAGTCAATAATAATTGATTCATACCTCAGAAAGATAGACCTGGCTTCCAAGTACAAGAATAAATGCCTCTCATTATCATTAATTCTTCAATTTATAGAAAGATGAAGCAGTTAACACTGGTCATTTATTATCCAGTGTTAATTGGATAATAAATGACCAATTTATTGTCATTTGTCAAATTATTAGTAACTTGTAATATTAATCAAAATTTGTATTTAAACTGTAACTTCATACTGGTATATTTTCAAGGGAATAAATTACATCGCAACCATGGAAAATATACCATAATTAATATACTATAAAAATATCAATGAGTGTAAGTCTTAATATTCCAGTCGACTGAAAACAACTTGAACAATTCAATATGGCCACCTGTCTAATGCAAGTTGGGAAATAGTAACATGTTTGACTTCTTTCTCTTTCTCCTGACCACTCATTTCAGTAGGAATATGACTTGTAGTAAACAATGAAATAAAGGATGATAGAAACCAAAAGTCTTGGAAAATATTCATATAGATCTGGACTACAAATATTTAAATCATTAACTATCTTTTTTTTAAAAAAAAGATTTTATTGGGGAATTGGGGGAGGGGAATAGCATTGGGGAACTGGGGAAAGGGAACAGAGAAGTTGCTGTCCTTGTGTTCCTCAGTCTAGTTGTGGAGGACGTTGCTTCACTGGCCCATGTTGGTATTATCATTGCGCTCTTCCCGGGCGAGGCAGTCGCTCGCCAACCATGGGATAGCCACTCACAGTGACTCACAAAAGCACACTCCAGCTGCCGGCCAGCCCCACTGCAACCTATGCCATCACCAGCAACTCACAGTAGCAGCCCAGCTCCACGTCAAGCTGTTGTCACCATTTTAGCTGTAGAGATCCAAACCAGGGTCATGCAGCTCAGAGCTGGCGTCCCCAGCCAACTCTTAACCAACATGCCACTCGGCCGGCCCTCACTAGCTATCTTTTAATACAGCATCTGTTATTCATTAAATGCTACTATTAGTACTGTTCTAGGCATTGTGTCCTGAGCTACATCCTCAGACCTAACCATTTACTCTGTTATCCAATTAGATATTCAGAGGCTTGGAAAGCACCACCAAATATTAAACATTGAAATTATTTCACTCATTGTAGAAGTGTCACTGACTGCTATACATACATTGTCATAACTGTATGTGAAACATTCTTTTCCATTCTATTTTTAATTTTCTTCCTGCTATAAGAAAAGAAGAAGCTAAAAGGCAAATAATGCAATGATTTGGGTACTGGGATAATCAATGAAGCCAATAGGCTCAGCTGTGAAGGTCAAAAACCAAACTGGAAACAGGAACTTAAAAGATGATTAAGTGGAAGATTCACTGGAATGCTGACGTTTGGGACAGGTGGGGCAAGTTGATGGTCATCAATTGACCCTGGAGGGGTAGTAATGAGAAATAAACAGGATCTTAAATAACGGTGTCAGACTTTAACACCACTTGGATGGTAGATATACCAGTCTCAGAGGCTAGATTGTCTTGACTCAAGAATAGAACCAGCCTGGATATAAAATTTGTGAATGGACCTCAGACAATCTAAATGGTACAGAGAGACAGTCAGGAATAAGAGGAATCCTTTGAAGACAATCACATGCTCCAAAACTAGGAGCCCATCTAATCTTGAACAAGACACTCAGCCTCTTTGTGCCTGTTTTCTCATCTGTAAAACTGTAGAGTGCCTGTGTTTCTTCAAGGATCACTGAGTGGCTGAAGTGGGATAACGATTATGAAGGCACACTGAAAAGAACAAGAACTTTCTCCATGTGGCTACTGTGGTTCCAGAATGGACTCCTTTAGACCTCTGGCTACAGAGAAGGGCACTGGCAGGGCTGTTCTTCAGTTTAATAAGCAACTCACCACACCTGCTATTGGATTCCCTACCAAATGCTTTCTATATTTTATATATCCAGTCTTATCCCTTCAAATAAACAAATGTTTCCAAGAACAATGAATGAATGAATGAGTGACTCTTTTTCAGGAGACAGGGGAGGTGAAAGGGATTGGCAAAGAAAGATCCCCCAATATGGGATAAAAATGGATAAAAGCCCGGGAGAGGAATCTTTGGGGAAAGGTTCAGAAATTCTTTCCACACTCAATGAGCCAGAATCTCTCACAGACTCCTGAGAAGATAAGAGGCAGCAGTACAGGGACCCTGGGCACACATGCAACCAGCTGGGAGTTGAAATGTAGAGAAGGGGAAGATTAAGAGCTGCTATGGGCAGGAGGGAGGAGCTATAAACGGCGGGGGTATTTGGAAGCTTTCTCACCTCACTGGTGTGTGCAAGGTTGTCTAAGGTCCAAACTGCTGGTAAATTCAAATTGAGGAATGGAGTTAAAGCCTGGGTGCCCCAGCCAAACAAAAGTAAAAGTAACATTACATATGTTTCAATACGAAACTCACATTTTGATGAATTTTATATATTCTAATAGATTTCCTATTGGGGTATGCAAAAGATTACTGTACAAGTACTTTGTTTTAAAAGGTTGATATTGTCTCTAATGAACTTAAAAAGAAATTTGTTCACCTCTCTATCGAGAGAGTGGAAAAGAGTTGAAGGCACCCACTGTTGGATGATGGGTGGTGGTGGTAGATATCTTTAAGTGACACTGTATCTATGAATCTTTGGACGGAAATTCTCAGGTGGAAAGAGGCAGCTGATCAAACAGCTTCTATTCTTTCTTCCTGGCTTTCATTCTTCCTCTGTGAGTCTCTCACTTAGAGTACTATTACATTTTCAAAGTATCAGATGGACTAGTGCCAAGACCAACAACGTCCAGTAGAACTAAATAAACCCTTCCATTAAAACATGGAGATCATTTCAAAGGGTATGGTGATTGATCCCACGAGCTGCTCTGACACAAGACCAGCTGAAAAGTTAGGGGCAGAGGTTCTGAGTGTTGTTTTGATAAGGATGGCAGGTTGCTGCTGCTGTTGTTTTTGTCTTCTCAGCATCCTTTTCTGTAGAGCCAGAAGGAAATACTATAGATTTGGGGGAACCTCAGCATTTTTATAGATGGGGACAGCTATGAGGTACCTACCACTCCTTTCCTATTTGCTGCACACATAAAATTATATTGCTAAACTAAGTGTAGTATGTACTTCTGTACATAAATCTAAATATAATACTTAAATAATCTCTGAAAACATTCTGCAAGTCACAGTTGTCATCCTTTTGAGTCTCTCAAGGTCTCCACCTCAGTTCCCACATTGAAGGTATAATATATAATTGTAAGGTGCTAGGATTCACTCAGATGACTACTCCTAAGTATGGTCCATATAAACCTAGATGTTGTATCTCTAAACCAGCATCAAGAAGCTTCTTCCAGTCAGCTGTGCCACCTTTGGAGTGGGAGAAGTTAAATGAAACAAATAGTAACACAAGTTCCAACAATGCAAAGGCAAACAGACTACACTAATTAAAACAGGCAATATAGAATCTAAAAATAAAAATTATGCCGGAATTTCTATGCAGAAAGGACTGGAGCTTGACTTTCATATCCATTTTGGACTATAATGCATATGATCAAGCACCTAAAACAAGCAATCATCACTACTAATTCATGTTCTCTGCATGTGACACTTACAATGTTTTGTGCACCCTCATCTTGTCTTCCTAAATTCCTGGAGGATGAAGACTAATTTACTGTTCTTCCACATCTCTCTGCTCAGGAGATGCTTCTCTTAACTTGCACAAGAGTCTCACCCTTAGAGTCCTGGGTATACTTTACATATATTCCCTGTTAAAATGTCTAGCATAACACCAGACACAGAGTAGGCCCTTGTGTTTGCACCTGGAATGTGTTTGCCTGACTGTGGTATGATGGAGTCTAGCTCACATGAGCTCCAGAAAGTAGGCTTTGCACATCTCTTCCCAACTCCACCTTCACTAACTTGGACTTGGTAGCTCAAAAGAGACCATGGTAAGATCATGAGCATGATGGATGCCGTCCAGTTGGTTTTAAGAGTTCTGAATACAAGCACTGCGTCTTCTACTACTGTTTTATTTGATATCTTACAAGCTGTTTTATATTTACCAGCTAGTCTTTCATTGACAATTGTACTCTGAATAACTCTATTTATCTTTTTTAGAAAAATCATTGTTAACTTATTAAAGAAAAGCAATTATTTTGTACATGACTTTTCATAGCGTGCTGGACAATTATTTTCAAATAAGACTTAATCATTCCTTTACTTGGTTTATGTAAACAGTAGTTATTAAAGGAAAAAGTGCTATTTTAGTTTTGCCCAAAGTATTATTGAACAATGCATATAGACTCTAAGATTTCTTTTTTTTAATGACCAGGAAAGTAAATTGTCTGTTTTGTAGAATTAGAAAATAAATTTGTGTAGTAGAATGTAAATCCCATTGCATTAAAATTAGTCCTTTCGGGATCTATTACTATCTGACAAAATAATTGCTACTTTAGCCAAATGTAGAATACTTTTTGTCTAAAATGGGCTTCGTAATTTTCAAATATAAACTTTCATTTTCCAGAACATTCATTAGAAAGACAATGGCCTTTTGAGTTTCAATTAACTGTTTAATGGGAAGAATGATGCCTAGTACTCTGGATGGGCAGTGAGGTGCTGTCCTCAGGAGAGGAAACTCTAGGGCTAACAGCCAGAGTTCTGGCCTGAGGTATCCCCTTTATAATCTGTGTGACCTTAGGAAAGTCACTTAACTTCTCAGTGCCTCAGTTTCCTATGTTTAATGTGGATGATAATAGAACCTGATTCATAGGCTTATGATGAGGGTTAAATACATAAATATGTGTATGCAAAATACTTGGAGTGATGCGCAGTACTCAGTAAGTGTTTATACGTGCTTCTTATTGTTATTTCTAAGTGCAGAGTCTTACAAATACTGGGTACTTAATAAATATTTCTGAACTGGTGAATTAAATGACCAGTTACTAGCATGGAGCAAACAAACAAAGACTGAGTGCCTTGCTAAGTACCAGAAATACAGCGGTGAACAAGATAGGCAAGGCCTCTGGTCTCTTTAAAGTTTCTATTTTAGCACTACATTGTGTTGCCCAAAATGTATAGGAAGCTGATCTTAATGTTTAGGTATTGAAAGAAGGGTCTGGATTGTAAATTCCCCGACAGTATGTATTAAAGATTATATTAAAGATGACATGAATGAAAGGATAAAGGCTTGGCTATATGTAACAGAGGCCAAACACAGCTGGTTGCATAAAGAAAACAGAAAATTTTTTCTCATGTAACTGTCCAAAGGCAGGCAGTCCAAGACTGTCTAAGGCCTTGAATCCTTCTATCTTATAGGTCCACCGTTGCTAGGTATCCTCTGTCTGCAAGGTCCTGGGTAGCTCCTCACCACCTCCACTTCCCAAGCAACAGGTTGGAGGAAGGAGGAAGAACACGTCCCCTCACCCCCACTACCCCCTCACTAAGGGAGACAAGGATAAGAAATTATGTCCTACATTTCTGTGCATAACCTATTAGATGGAACTTCACGTAGCCACCCCATTTACAAGGAAGCCTGGGAAATATTTTTATTCTGAGTGTCCTTGTGCCTACCTAAAATCAAAGAGAAGCAGAAAACAGACCTTGAGGGACAGCTAATACTCCGGCCACATTTCATCCTTTGGCTGTGACTGCATTACTCATTATCCACAGAGAATACCCGCATTCCCTTCCCAAGGAACCCAGTCCCAAATCCTCATCCGGTTCCTGCATCTAGATTTAAGGTCAGGGATTCTCTGGGTGAGATCAGCCCTTGGCATCAGTTCCAATGTGGCTCTTTGTAATATGGTGGCCTATGACCTAACAGACAAGTAATCTTCCCCTGAAGACTGAATATAAAATGTAGAAATAAGGATAGGATAACTAAAATAAAAACTCCCATTGGAAAAGGGAAAATGGGAAACGCAGCTGTCACCAATCTATCAGAATAGTCAAGTCGTGTTAGAAAGGAACTGTTGAAACTCCCACCTTAACAATGGTGTGGTCAGCCCGTCTGGCAGCTGTGGCTTTAGCTCTCTGGGAGGAGAGTTTTTTCTTTTTTTTTTTTTTTCCCGTTGTCTCCTATAGCCACATCTGAAGCAGATACAGGAGAGCATACTTTCTTAGGGGCCACTACAACTTCCACACTCCACTTCTTGCCCATGTTGATTTATAGATCCAGGAGTTGGGTTGATTTGTCACAAGTTTCGACAGGCTGGTTTTCTGGCTTCTTTGACAGTACAATTTCTTTATAATTATAAGAATGCCTTACAGGTCATTTGTTTCTGCTCAGTTCCATGTGTGAGTAATCAGAGCTTAGACTCTGGTCTTGATATAGATTTTAAGACTAAGAGTTCCGGTCTTACATGAACATCAGTGTCACTTAGATTCCCAAAGGAAAGGTTCATTTATAGCGGAAACTCTCTTCCACTTTTCTGCCCAACACTGACAAGGGTGGTAAATTATAGCCCACTCATGTGTCAAAAGAGTGTTTGTGGGTGATCCACTTAATCCTAGCCACAGCCCCAGCTTCTGGTTGTAGGGTCAAGGTCATCCAAACTGTTCTTAGGCCCACAAGCGTGTGTTAACTCTTAGCCTGAGCCAGCCAAGAATTATCACTCTTTCAGCCCAGCTCTTCAGCAAAGTCTGTTTCCTTTCACTAAGCCTCCAAATAAAGGACATCCTCTCCTGAGGTTGTCCACGTAACCACATGAGGGTGCAGAGGTCACACCCAGAGCTTTAAAAAGCAATTCTTTTGTGGTTTCTTGCTCAAAAAGATGTCTCTTCTGGCTCTGCCCAACACCTAAGCTGCAGGAACCAGGAAAGTAACTGGCCGGGAATAAAGAAAAGTCTTTACCACTTAATCTCGTGAGACTTGAAAGAAACAGCTTCACCTCTGTGGGTCTAGTTTCTTCATCTTTAAAATGAACAGGTTTGACTAGATGACCTCCATATCCCTACAGTTTTTATTATGTAACTTTTATAAATGTATATGAATATATACACATACACATGCGAGTGCGTGCACACACACACACACACACACACACAAACGGTCTGACAATTAAGTTCATGAACTCATCCTAGAAAAAGTGCTATATACCTCATTGAATATCATTATGGTCACCTTTGAAGTACTCTCCTAGGGAAGCTATGTACTGACACCAATGCCTAATGCACCCTTCGAAGCAATTTTGGAACTCTTTTTTTGGACTGGCCATCAGAGCTGTCATCATATTACTCTTGATGTGAATGTCATCAAAATGTCTTCAATTCAAAATTTCCTTTATCTTCGGGTGAAGAAAGAAGTCTTTGGGGGCCAGATCAGGTGAGCAGGAAGGGCATTCCAATACAGTTATTTGTTTCCTGGCTAAAAACTCCCTCACAGACAGTGCTGTGTGAGCTGGTGCATTGTTGTGATGCAAGAGCCATGAATGCTTGGCAAAAAGTTCAGGTTGTCTAACTTTTTCATGCAGTCTTTTCAGCACTTCCAAATAGCAAATTTGGTTAACTGTTTGTCTAGTTGGTACAAATTCATAATGAATAATCCCTCTGATACCAAAAAAAGTTAGCTACGTCGGTACAACAAAGTTTGTGAACTTAATTGTCTGACTTCTATGCATGAGATATGTATCTCATACATATATATAGTTCTGGTGTCCTCATAACTCTCCTTTTATTTTAGATAATCCTCCTTAAGTCACTATGCCTAAATGTTAAGGCGCTGCCAAAATACTCTCTAATTGTTCCTGTTAATTTCTATAAGACATTTTGAATATGTTATACAAATTTATTAAGCCCTTTACAAGAGCTGTAGCACATTTTAGCAGAATTATTCTAGTTAATTTCACCATAAAATTTCAGGGGAAATTCCATGTAGTAAAAATACCATGGCACTGGTAATCGAACATAGGTTCCCTCTCAAATACTACCTTTTGAGCTGTGTAATCCTGGGCAAGTTGTTAAAAATTTTTAATTGATCACATTAAGAATTCCAACACATTCTGTTGAATATCCCTTCCCCGCTCCTTTTTTTTTTTTTGAGGGCAGTGTCACTGGCCCTCATATGTGGGACCAAACCGGGGCCGCTGGCTTCCCAAGCCTGCGCTTAACCACCGAGCCACTCAGCCGGCCTCCTGCTCCATGATGATATTTCAGGCAAAGTCTGTAGCATGTAAGTTACTTATAGCTAAAAGAACAGTCTAATTTCAATAATTAGGACTCACTTTTAGATAGAAAAAAAGACTTATTAAACCTAAATTAAAGTTTCAGTACCAAAGTGGCAGGAGCTGTGGTTTGGGGATCTGCACTGGATAAAGTATCATGGTGTTTTCTTTCCTTCTTTCTCTGTTCCCTTTCCAGGGTCAGGGAAGAGGGAGAAGAATACAGAGAAATGCATATAAAAGTATATATCTTAACCTAATTGGTCCTGCTATTGTAGTTCCTTCTGAGTGAACACTGGTGTTGACTGGCTGGCTGGTGAGAGACCCAGAAGTAGGCTGGGTCTCTCACGGGGTATAATGTACATTTCACATGGCTAATGGGTTTCCAGCCTATGTCTAGTCATCACAGTTCACATGATTAATGAGTTGTCCAGCCTACCTCCAGTCATCCTCTCCTTGGCCTTGGCCATACACCTCCAGTCTACTCTTGACGGCCCTCCCTCTCCATCAGATATCTTAAGATGGTCCAAGCCCACCTTCCATGTTACCCACAGGAAGCTCACAGGCCCTCACCACATGAAACAGTGGGAGGGCAAGCTGCACCATTCTAGTTCTCTCTCCTCACCCTACCATCGAGAGCTTCTCCTAAAGAATCCACCAGGGAAGAAGCACGCATAATCCTTCTGTCCACCAGGCCATCAGACACTCACAATCCTCTCTGCACACTCTGCTCCAGGGTCAATGCCAGCGCATCCCACAGATGTCCCAGCATGGCAAACCTCTAGGTAAGGAGGCGGTCCCAGTGTCCTTTCAGGCACTTCACAATGTTCAGAGCCAATTATTTGTCTTGGGGGAATACCACAGCATTTCCCACTAGATTGAAAAAATACCTAGTCCGGTGAATTCTCTACTTCAAAGTATTCTTGAATTTCTAGTTTTTTTCTCTGTATAAGTGGTAATGGGATCAGGACCATTCAGCTACATTTCAGTAAATCCTGCAGAAATGTATCTAGCAGCTCCTCACCTTAAGTTCCTGACCTTGATGCTTTTGCTGAAATCTGAGATAAAAGTCTCATTCAATATTCTGTTGCTAATAATAATAATAGCAATATTAGCTAACATTTAGGACTATGGACCAGGCACTGCTCTAAGCACTTTAAATTTACTAAATGTCTAACTCTCTAACCACATAAAGTGTGTCTCCATTTAGAGATGCAGAAACTGAGGCAAAGAAAACTTAAGGAACTTGCCTAAGTGACTGACCAGCGATTAAAGTCAGGCAGCCAAGCTGTACAGTTTGTACCACTGACTACTACACTTTCCTGACTCTTCCTGTTAAGAGGTTTGGACTTGATCCTGAGGGTGATAGAAAGAACCTGATTTTCCCCCATTAACTAAAAAATAAAGATAATAAAACCTACCTTCTACAGTGATTTGGAAAATAAGGTAGCATAGATGACTCTGGAATGAGCCCTGATGCATAGTAGGAACATAAAAATAATAATGTTCATTATTTTTCCTTTTCAGTATGAGGTAGTTGGTACCAAGCCAGTACCAAGAAAATCCAGAAGAGTCATTCCTGTAGAAATAAGAGATCACCCACCCCTTAACCCCCCAAATCCCCTAATCAGCAGTGGAGACATTCAGCCCCACACATGATACCCCTATATAACAACCAAAGGATGGGAATCATTTCCCGAATCAAAATACAGCCAGCCATGACCATATGCAATAGTTTGTTTCCTGTTAGGTTTCATTCCTTTGAAGGCTGAGCCAAAGAATCAGAGACAAGTTTGAAAAACTGAGAGTGAGTCTAAGCTCTCTGATCCCCTTGATCAAGTTCCCAACCCAGAGTCTGACTTGGGCAGCAACTAGAGAAAGACCCTAAGGTTTATCTTCTCTGGCCGGGAAAGTGTCAAAATGAGGCCTGACAAAGAGCTACACAAAAACACTAGTGTGACATAAATCACCTCCATGGATTGAATGGACCCCAAGCCTAAGAGAATTCCAGTCTGAGACTGGTGACATCCATACAAACCGGATGGGTTTTAGTTTCTACAAAGACCAGGGTATTAGGGAAAGACTTGATACCTTAGTCTAAATTAAAAGGCAAAGCAATTACACAAAAGCTCTCATTTAACTTTTAAGTAGGATTCAGCCCTCACTAACTGTATGACACTAAGATGCTAAAAACAAATGGCAGTTTCTCACATGCCCTAGGAAAAACTGGGGGCTTATATAATTTTTCCAAATTAGGAGGCACTGTGCCCAAGACAAGCAGATAGAAAGGGCCTAGAACCAAAATCTACCCCATTCCTCCAGCTCCAACCAAGTGACAGGAGAGCAGTAGTTTCATTTTGTTTTTCCACTCACACTGAAAGGCAGTGAGTGTGGTGTCAGGGAAGAATTGGGTGTTAGTCTTGTCTGTGCTACTGGAGTTCCATATCGTTGGGGGGAAAAAAAATCATACTACTGATTTTTGTCTCACTTTCCTTATCTATCAATGGGAAGCTGGACTCTAAACCTCTGAGTTTGTATTCTTGGGAATTTAATCACAATGACTCAAATACAGGAGGTATAAATTTTTAAAAAAGGAAGAATGCAAAAGGTAGAGCTAAAAGAGATGGAAAGACAACTGGAAAAGTAAGCATCTTCAACCTTTTGATAAAGACTTCCTTCCCCTTTGTAACTTAATAGCCCTCAGGAAACTTTCTGGCTCCCAGGGGAATGAACTGAGGGTGTGTGAAGGGCAAGTTACACAGGCAACAACTTAAATGTTTTCCCAGAACCCACAGAGAGTCAATGCAGCCCTACTTGTGGGATGTGGCTGGGCTCTCTCGTGAATATGTATAAAGTTTTCAGTGCATACACAAATATTATATCCTCTATTTTTCTAACATCCAGAAAAATTCAAGAACTTGAAATCAAACCCAGATGAAACTAATATTTTGTACTCAAGTACCTTTACCTGGGCTGATACTGATTCTGATGGGCACTTAAGCAGCTTTTTGGTTGCCAGGGACGGCTTACAAGGAGTGTACTAAAAAATAAAATAATGCACTGGCTTTGCAGTACGAAAGCAGAGTCCATAAACCACAATATCTCTCTGTGAGGAAATAGGCTTCCTGTCTGCTATTTTTTTATGTGCCCAATTAAGTGCAGATTTTTGGCTGCATGAGCAACATAACTGCAACATTTTTTCCAGAAAAACCAAGAAATGAACTTAAAAAAACTAAACAAGAAAAAGTCCCATAAGAAGAGATGGTCTGATAAGTGCTGTGAGATAATATTTTTTTTCTCATTTATACCTGATATCTTCGAACCTGGATATAACCAACCTTGAGGAGAGCAGCTTTAGATCACATTTCTAATGTGCTGGCAGCTCCCCATCCCAGGAGGAGTTCCACGGAGTAAGGTGAGTACATTTCAAGGCCTTATATGGAATAAAATAGCAGGGCATTGGGGAAGGGTGGGTGGTTCAGCAAGCTGGGTGTCTGAGAATTAAAAACTCAAAGTTAACCGAGATTCTTTGATGAAAAATAGTGGCTGGATGGCCTGGTTCAAAAGAAATAAGAACCTGCCTGAAACCTAGTTGCCAAAATAAAATTGAACCTAAATATGTAGATCTGAAAAAGTTCATAGATTTTTAGTACTAAGTTACACACACCTGGGCACTTACTGGCTTAGGCCAGAAGTGAGAATGCTAGAATCCTGTGAGAAAGGCTGATTTGGGAGATAACACCAGTAAAGGAACCAAGCTTCACTCCTGCCTCAGAGAGACCCAAAAAGCTTTAAGCAAGCTTGCATACACTCCTCAAATCGGGACAAAAGCTCAAGTGGTTTCAACTAGGTCAATCTTTTTCCTGTAAGTAGTCATTTTAAAAAGTCCCTTGATGCAGGGGTTGGAATCAGCACCAGTTTTGAAGACATAACCAGTTTCAGCAGCACCTAGCATTAAGCGTTTCTTTGTTTACCTTGTAGAAATAAAGGGCAACAACGTTTTTTAGGGAGCATCCCAAAGCAGTTAGAAATACCTTTGCTCCTTTGTGAGGGCCCCACAGCACCTTTCCCAGGTAAATAGATTTGATATTTTCTGAGCTTTTGGCTTCTCAGCTCTGTGTTGCAAAATTTCTGAATTGACATTAGCATCAAAATACAAAGTACATTAAAGGTTTAATTTGCTCAGTCTTTCTGATCTGGGTAAAAAGTAAGATTTTCCTCTATGCCCCGTTAGATCTACTCCTTAGCCCAGTTTTAACTCAGTCAAATACCCCTAAAATTTTACTTGGCTTGGGCAAGTTAATTAATCTAAACCTTCATTTTCCTCATTTATTAAATGTGTTTAGAGATATATGCCATACCTACTTCGTACTGATGGGATGATGATACAAATCAGATAATATAGCTAAAAATTACTTAAGAGCCTCCAGGAAAAAAATATATATTATGAGCCTTTACACGTGTAAAACTCAGCCCATGGTAAATCCAAACCACAATCGTTGTTTTCAAAATAAAGATTATATACAGCGGTGCAAAATAAAAACATGTGCCTTGGTGTAGACTGGTATGTGCATTCAATGCATTTGTAGGTTCAATGGAAAATGTTGATTTACAAGAAGGGCAAAAACAAGACGCCCAGGGCCCAAGCTGTAGTGTCAGTAGGTAAGCCAATGTTTGTAATTAATGGGCTGTGGCAATTCTGGTACTGTTATCGTATGTTTATATATTTAAATGTGTCTTACTCCACTTCTTGTTACCTACAGTTTCAGTATAAGCCTTCATTTGAATCCTGAATTGAAATGTAAAAGATATTGAACGTGAAATAAGCTTGTTAAACTTCGAATCACACCCTCTCAGGAGCCTGCATGCTTTGTGAACCACTACATAGCTGCTCAAAAAGTGCCCTCCTAATGAGGCCAATTCTGACTAATGCATATTCCAAGAATAATACTTGACCAAAATTGAATGTAATTCCCTTGTACTTGTTATAATTTTGTATGACAGAGAGCAGAGGCTAAATTCGGTGAAAGTATTGTTTTTCTTCTAAGCTTGGGTCTGCCAAAATTTGTTTTGATTTCTCCCCATCATCACCCCCACCCCAGTCATCCTTTTTGGAATGATGTGGTGATTGTAAGCAACTAGGAAACTTGCTGGCATCTGCGTGGTGCCCCTTTTCACCACTTTCCCTCACCCCTTAGATAGGTTTTTGGTACAGAATGGAAATATTCCCAAATGGAAGAATCATTAACATCAGCAATGTCAAGAGCAGCCTTGAAATCAGGCATCTGATATTCCATATGTACAGGGCACTTATCACACCGACAATGTAAAAGCCATTTGAGGTCTGTAACTTCCTTTTCTACACAGAAGGAAATGTGACAGTGAATCAAATTGATACAGGAATTTTAAATATGTGTGGTCACACAACGTTAGAGAAGATTTTAAATTCAGCATTAGAAACCAAAAGAAAAAAAAATAAGCCACAGGTAGTATTCTCATATTATATTTGTTTGAGCTGTCAAGAAAAAATACTAGAGAGAAATATTTTTATGACATGGAAACTAAGATCTGCTTTCCAAAATTATTTTCCACTAACTTAAAGCTATGTATCATTGTGCAAACCTAAACACTCCTACCCTTGCAGTAGGAGTGTTTGTCTTATAACTGGCGAAAGGATGCCTATCTCAAATGTGCAAGCATGCATGGTAGCAAGGGGGTCTAGATTAGTAATGCTTGGGGAAGCAGGACTCGTCTTCCAATATCCAGAATCACATTGTTTTGCTTCATTTCCTTGATTGATTCAGGGCAAATGCAGAAAAATCCCTCATTTCTTCAGGTACAGAGGGAAAAGAGATTCTATAGCAGGGCAGAATACACTTGATAACTTTAGTAAGAATGCTTTATCTTCCCGTTTTTTATTCTAAGAGAATAGTAGACACCAACTCTCTTTTGCAAATTAAAGGGGGTGTGAGGTTCTAGAGAAGGGTGGTCTTTCCGTTGGATGGACCACCATGAGTCTTGAGTAGGTTTACCTTGAGAGCAAGGCCTACAGTCTAGACCCCAAACACACAGCACAACTCTGTGTGTGTGTGTGTGTGTGTGTGTGTGTGTGTGTGTGTGTGTGTGTTAAGAAATCAGAATGGATAATAGAGTTCAGTGGTATCTATATTATAGGGATTCAGTAAGTTTAGATGTTTTTCAACCCAGAGCTCCCTGCAGGCTTTTCCTTGCCTTTCCTATGATGCTTAGTCATGCCTCCAAAAGATCTCCTGAACTAAATCTTTAAATTTTAAAAACATTCCTGTGACATTGTGTAGACACTGCCATATGCTCAACCTATTATGACTGTTGGACTTTGCTTCCCAGATGTGGAAAATAAAGCAGGTGTCTACTCATTCCTCTTTTGCCGTATCTTCCATTTATAGGGCTTACTGATGCAAGTACCAGAGCACAGATGACTACGGACCCAGCCTGCCCGTGCATGTACCCACAAGGAAAGGCATTAAAGAGCTAGTAAAAACATGCCATGCACCTGCCAGGGCTGGTAACCCACACACCTTGAGAAACCTTTCTGGTCCACTCAGGATTCAGGACACAAGCACAACCATGAGCCATTCAGGGCTGTGGCAACCAGGACATCAGGGCAGAATATTTAGAGATTCTGTCAAACATGGAGACTATTGTGGGCAGTGATGTTGGAGGATGGTGCCTGTGATCCACAAATATTTATCAACAAAGGGAGATTATAAATTCAGTGATGAGAGCTAACCTTTACTCAAAGCCTTATAGATTACAAGGTGCTTTCTTATTACTTATTTAATCTTCACAATGTATCTGGGATGTATTATTTTCCTTATTATCAAAAGAGAAAACTAAGGGCCGGCTGAGTGGTGCAGTTTAAGCTCTGGCTTGGGAAGCCAGCGGCCTCGGTTCAGGTCCCACATATGAGGGCCAGTGACATTGCCTTCAAAAAAAAAAAGAGAAAACTGAGTACTGAGTAGTTCATTGATTCAACAAATATTTATTGAGAGTTTGCTTTTTGTCACACACTGTTCTAGGCACTATAGATAAAGCAGGAAGCAAAACAGACAACATCCCTGCTCTGAGAGAACCTGCATTCTACATAGTTGATGGGGAGAAGAGAGACTGATAGAAAATGAATAGGCAGGCAAAATTCATAGCATGTCAAATGGAGATAAATGCTATGGATAAAAGATTATGATCAAAAACAATAATTAGGGTATACTAGTAGAGAGGGGGAAGGGTTTCTATTTTACATAGGGCACACAGAAAGTGCCTTGTTGAGATGGTAACATTTGAGCAAACAGCTGCAAGAGCTAAAAGAGCAGGTCAGGTAGACATCTGCTGCAGGAGGCATTACTGGCAGAAGAGAGTGAGTGCCAAGGCCGAGGCAGGAGCAGATGTCTCCTGGTTGGGAAAATGCCAAGAGGCATTCACAGCTTGAGCAAGATAAACAGGTCTGAAAGTAATAGGAGATGCAATTAAAAATCTAGAAAAGGATTCCATTGATGTGGGGACTTGGTTTTTACTTTGAACAAGATGACGGACACAGGTGTTATTGAAACTATTTAATAGCAGGTATAGCACACACACCAACTGATCAGCAAGGACATCTGGCCACAGCATGGCAGCAGCACCCTAGAAGAACCCCGAAGTGCCAAGCATTACCCATTGAGTTGTTGCATTGTGGGGAGACCCCTAGTGAATTCCAGGGAAATTTCAAGTAAGGGGATTTTTCGGGGGTGCTATCTACTAATAGGGACAAAAGGATTTCAGTATTTTAACAAGTGGTACTCCATTTACAGTATGAGCCTGTTGGAGATAAGCAACGAAAAACCATGGCTGGGTCTCTGATGAGGAGTGACATGATTGGACTCACTTTTTAAAGAATTGCTCCGGTTGAAGTGAAAATCGACCATAGAGAAGCAAGGGTAAAAATAGGGAGACCAGTTAGATGGCTATTGCAGTAATCTGGTATGAGATGATGGTGACTTGAACAATGGACGCAAGGGGAGAACTGGTGAAATCTATCAGATTGAGATAGGAAAATCTGGAGGTGGAGTTTTTTCAGTGGAGACAGTTATGGCTCAGAGTTGTGGTAACTTATCCATAGTCACACAGCAAGTAAACAGCACATCAAGGACTCAAACAGGGTTTTTCAATTCTGAATTGAACATTTTTCCTAGGACTCCACAGCTGAGAATCAACAGAGCCACCAAGTAGATGATTGATGAGAATTCACTTTTCTATGACCCATTCTAAGGCAAGATTTAAATAAAAACTTTGAAACTCTAAGATTTAAGGAATGTGCTGTAAATGGGGAGAAGAGTTTAATTTTAAATGAACTTGAAAAAAAAAAGTTTTTGTTTTGTTTTTTCTTCCTTAAAAAATAAAACAAAACCGAGGTGAGCCTCAGGCCAACATGCTGATTGCATCAGAGAGACAAAGATGAAAAGAGAAGAGAGGAAAACGGGCATGAGCCCTAAGTCAGCACGTTAAAGGGGCCGGTCTGCGAGCCTTGTATTATCAGACATTAGTCAGAGAAGGACTTTCTTTTGCTGGCTTAGAAGAAATCTGAAATAACACATTAATTGTAGGTCCTTTGATATTTTTTTTCCTGGAGATGTTTTGTTTTGATACATCCAACAACAGCCAAAGAGAAAGCCTCAGAATACAGACATAATAAAAACAGCTGATCCATCTTCACTAAGCATAAGTTCCATTGTCTCAGTCTTGCCCAGCCCAAAGCAGCAGCTTGCTCAGAAGCTGCAAAGACATCCCAGAGGATTTAAAGAGCAAACCTAAATGATTTTAAAGTTCCAATGTCAGGACTTCCTCCTGAAGTGAAAGGCTTTACTTGTCAAATCTCAGATGTTTCTGAGAAGGGTAATGTTTTACAATTAATCAGGGGATTTACCAACAAAAACCAAATGGCATGACATGGAAAGCTCTTTCGCCCTTTGGCAGAAGGCTGGCTTCCAGTGGTTTAGAAACGAGGGCACCTTTGTTTGGCTAAAGAAATAGAGGAGGGAACTGAATTGTACACTCACCTATTCAACCAGCATTTGTCGCTCAAGAATAATAACATAATTATAAAAACTGAGACTGCCTGATGCGGGAGTGAAGAGATGGTATAAGTGAAACAATTCCATATATTTTATAATGCAGAATCAAAGATATTATAACAAATTGATAAATCAATAAATATGAAGTCAATCACCAGAAGAACTAAAGACAGGAATCAGTTAAGGTGGCTGGGGAGTTGGACATGGGAATGAGGATGGAGTTAAGGAAGTGGGGGTAAAATTCCTTAAATTATACTCTCCTGTACTGCTTGCCTTTAAAAAAAAATGCATGCACATATATTTTATTTAAATGTTTAAATTGAATAAATATATTAAAATTTTATTTATATGAACAAGGCTCTGGAGATAAATGGTGAATAAGGTATGCATGTTCCCTGCTGTCAGAGAAGGTTTTGATTCAAACACCCAGAGGCAGGGGAAGAGTGAAAAATCTGAGGCACAATAAAGATGAAAGAGAAGTAGAATTTTATATTCCTCTTTGGGGGGAAACGATCTTTTTCCTGTTAATGCCTCATCCCTCTGCCTTGAATTAAATTAAAGTGAAGAAAGGACATAAATGTTCCCAATTGGTAGACATTTATAGCTACATAAAGGCAAGTTCCGCCTGACTCTACCGTATTTTCTACCACATTCCTCCCATATTCCTTCGCTCCTTCCTGAAAAAAAGAACTTGTATTTTTCTCAGTAGGAATTAAATCACCCACAAAAGTTATGTAGAATAAGTGGGAAATAGACCCAGGAAAAAAAAATCAGTTCTTTCTTGCATTTCCTTCTGATTGTAGAACTCTGACCTGACTGTATCCTAACTCACCATACTCCCCAACTGGACATAAGGAAGAACGCCTCCAAAAATAAACTGTCAGAAGCCAAGGAGTTAATACATGTGCTCGAGGTGAATCATTCACAGAACTTCAGACTTCAAACTTAGAATCATTAAAACTATTACTGTTTGAGTTCTATTCTCCAAACGCTGGAAGTGTCAGGCTACCTGTGTTTTCACAGTTCTAGTACCTCGTTCTTCACATAATTGGTTTCAGTGTATCAAGGCTTTCTTTCTTAGGCTGTATTGAAAGATTTCTGATTTGGTCAGCTTCCTAGAAAAACTTTTTTAATGCAGTGGCCCATAGTCACTACAAACCAAGGATAATCAGCCTAATTTTGCAATTAGAACTCAGGCTTTCTGCTAATAATAACACTAGTTTACATTTGCACTCAAGCATTCATGCTCTGTTTTCAACAAAATTTAATAATTAGTGCCTATCGTGTGCCAAAGTTAAAATAGGTATAAGGATACTAGGATAAATAACAAGTCCTTGCTCTTAAGGAGTACCTAGTTTTAGTGGAAATCAAAATAAAGCATAATAAATGCTTTAATGAAGTTGTAAATGGGACACTACTTTTGCATCTTTCCTAATATGTAAACCCATCTGCATTGTTTCTCATCAACCTTTATATATTTGGGAGAGAAAAAGGGTTCGATGCTGCCTAGAAATGGATACGCTGTAGGAAAAGGCCGTTTCACAGAAGAAAGCCCACATCATCAAGCTTGGAGGACTGTGAGGAGAAGAAAAGATGATGTAAGGTCAAACGGTCAGATGCACATGATTGCATTTCACACTATCGTTGCGCTTGAAACAGAAGCTTGGTTTGGGTGAGGTATAAAGAAATATCAATATAGGTATGAAGACATCAGGGATAAAAGTAATCTGGAACTATTATATGCCGCTAAGAGAAGCCAGCATTCAGCTTGAGGAAGGACCCCGATATGCTGCCAAAATATTATACTATAATTATTTTTCCTGGCCTTCCCCAAAGGGACCACAGCTATTTATCACAGTGACTACACTGAGGAAGGAAAAATAACCAAGTGTGGGGGAAAATGATTGGATACTGACTATGAACTGCCAGTATTTCCTGAGACCCAAAGACCCAGTCGTTCACCAGTTAGAGTAGAGCTGATGAAGGTCAGATGACCAATGTAGTTTTGGCTTGGGTCTGTCTCACAATGGGTCAGTGGGTCTCCAAAACTCCAAACGGTTATTTTCAAATGGGTCTCCAAATGGTTATTTTCAAAATTCCAGAAGGCATAGTTGGAATACACCTACTCAGCAAATGGCAGAACCCCAATATTGGTTCTCTGACCAATAAACTGAGGGCTGTTGTGGTTTAAAAAAAAAAAAGCCAAGTGGAAACCCTTAGAACTTTTCCTGTACCTACCAGAATATTAAACCAAAATCAATACCACATCCCTGGAAGGACTTTTGAGATTCGTACTGTCATGAAGGGCTTGAATGATGATGGTGGTGCTTCCTAATACACCCCTATTCAAACAGCCTCTTAAGCATGTGCATAAGACGGATGGGTTCTGAAGAATGACAGTGCAAGATTATCAACTTCACCAGGTGGTAACTCCAAATGCACTTGATGTTACAAATGTAGTTTCTTTGCTGGGACAAATCAGTACATTCTCTGGCACGTGCTACAGTTATTCATTTGGTAAATATTTACTTGTTTTTAGCTTGTTCATAAAGACTGCTAGAAGCTATTTGCTTTCAACTTGAAGGGTCATCAATACACATTCAGTGTTCTACCACTGTTCAGGATTATATGAACTCTCTATTCTCAATCATAACTTAGTCCACAGGACTTCAGTCACCTCTCCATTCCACAGAACACATATGTTCCAAATATATTAAAGATATGCATGGGCTGGCTGAGTGGCACGGTGGTTAAACGCTGGCTTCGGGTCCCACATATGAGGGCCAGTGACACTGCCTTCAAAAATAAATAAATAAATAAAGATACACTGACTGAATATGGTGAGCAAAAAGTAGCAATTACTCTGGAAATCATGGTAAGACACATAGGTGCTAGAAGATGGGAAATAAATCCCACAAAAACTCAGGGACCTATTACAAAATCACTGGTACAAGACACACCATGCTGCCACTATAAATAATTATAAAACTGGACAAAATACAGGAAAAAACAGTCAGTGTTCAGACATCAGGACAAGAGGCATGAAGACTGTGATCTCTAAGAAAAGGGAACAATGAAGGTAAGACCTAGGATAACCGTGGATTTCTGCCTGGAAACACTTTCCAGCCGGCAATACCGAGAAGGGTGGTCTTCTGAGCTGAGGAGACAGAACTCTACATTTGAAGAGGATTAGGCAGCTAGAGCCTGTGGGGCTAAGTACAAGACAGAAGGGAGCTTTGCAGAGAGACAAAGCTCTACAAACCTGACTACAGGTCCCCTGAGTCTTTTGCTGATTAATAAGTTGTATACGTGTAGGGTGAATCTGCATAAGATCAGGCAAATAGAAACTATTGGAGAGCTATATAATGAACAATTCCCAGTGCTCGCATGGAGTACATACGGAGACATTTATGTTCTGACCAGTCAGAGAGGAGAGACCTCACCAAATACTGGGAACATTCAATAGAGACCCCAGGAGACTCCCTTGTTTGTACTGGGGTTACACTAGCTCTAGAGAAATGGCTATTCCAGGCCCACCCTAAAAAGAGCTTAAAAAGAAACCTATAAAGTATTAAGCTAGATCACAAGTAACTTATCTGCCTACCATAACAAAGCCCAATAAATGTTCAAGAAAGACAACCAAAGCCCAGCCCTCAACAACAGAATATTCAGTGTCTGGGACCCAATCAAGAAGAAGCATGAAAACATGACCTATCACCAAGGAAAACATTGGTCAAGAGAAATAGAATCAAAAATGTTAGAGCTGATGAAATTAGCAGACAATGACTTGAAAACAGCTATTGTAAACCTAAGGAAAGAAATGGGAAATATATTTTTTTAGAAGAAGAAGAAGGAAACTTCTAGAGGTGAAAATATATGATATCTAAGTGAAACTTCATGGTTGAACTGTGTCCACTAAAAAAGATGTGTTGAAGTCCTAACCCGTGCCCCCCACCTCAGAATGTTACTTAATTTGGAAACATGTAATTAGTTAAGATGAGATCACATCAGAGTAGTATTGGTCCTTAATCCAATATGATTTATGTTCTTATAAAAGAAGAGGCGAGAGACATACAGGGAGAAGATGTCCTATGACAATGGAGGCAGAGATTGTCAAAATGCATCTGTAAGACAAGGAATACCAGAAATTGTTAGCAAACACAAGAAGCTAGAAAAGACAACAAAAGATTTTTCTCAACAGGTTTTAGAGGGAGCATAACCCTATTGACACCTTGATTTCTGATTTCTAGCCTATAGAATTATGAGACAATGATTTTCTGCTGTTTTTAAGAATCTAGTTTGTGGTACTTTGTTTGGTAACCATAGAAAACTAATAGTATTGGATTATCAGATTATAACTGTATAATTATAATGATAACTATATCATATTATCAATTGAAGAATAGAGACTACCTAAACCAAAGTATAATGGAGGGGGGAAAAAAAGAAAAAACAATTTAACAAAGCCTCAATATGTGAGACAATATCAAATGACTGAACATATTAAAGCCCCAGAAAAGAAGGGACAGAAAAAATATTTGAAGATATAAGGCCAAATTTTTTTCCAAATTTATTATGAACTATAAACCTACATATCTAACAAGCTCAACAAGCCCAAACAAGATAAACACAAAGAAACCCACATCAAGACATATCATAATCAAGTTAGTGAAAACCAGTGATAAAGAGAAAATGTTAAAAGCAGTCAGAGCCAGGGAAAAAGACACATTACATATAGAGGATCGAAGATAATAATGTCTGTTGACGTCTCATTTTTTTTAAATGCAAGCCCTAGAGACAAAGGAACATCTCTAAAACAAACAAACAAAAAAATTTGAAGAAAGAAAATAAGTCAATTCTATATCTTGTGAAAACATCCATTAAAAATGAAGGAAAACTAAAGAATTTTTTAATGAAGTTGAGAAAATTGGTCACCAGGAGATCTACATCTTAAGAAATATTAAAAGATATTCTTTAGGCTAAAGGAAAATGAAATCATCTGGAAACTCAGATTTACATACAGGGAAAAAGAGAAGCAAAATTGTAAACATATGAGTAAATATAAAAAAATTTTCTTATTTTTCGTTTCTTAGAAATTAACTGAAAGTTTGAAGTAAAAAAAATAGCAATATATTGGAGGTTATAACAGGCATAGAAATAACATGTATGACAACAATAACATGAAAAATAAGGGGAAATTAAAGCGTGCTCTTTTAAGGTTCCCAAATTATATATAATATTCTTAAAGGGTAGATTGATAAGTTAAAGATGCATATTTTAAACTCTTGGGCAATCACTAACAAATAAAGCAAAGAAGAAAAGCTGATATACCAGTAAAAGAAATAGAAGAGAATACAAAGAAATAATCCATAAGAAGATAGGAAAAGATTTTTAAAAAGAAACAAACAAAAAAGAGATAGCAAAATGATAGATTTAAACCTAACCATATTATTAATTATAATTATAAATATACTAAAAGTAGCAATTAAAAAGCAGAGGTTTTTAAACTAAAAAAGCAAGACCCAACTACATACTCTGTATAAGGAACTTACTTAAAATATAAACACATAGGTAGATTTAAAGTAAAAAATTTTTAAATGATATGCTATGAAAGCACTAATTATAAGAAAGCTGTAGTGATTATATCAGTTATTTAGACATGAAATATTACCAAAGATAAAGAAGAACATTTAACGACAATAAATGAGACAATTTATAAAGAAAATTCAACCCAAATACTGCATGTATAACTGATTTCAGAATTTTAAAAAACATGAAGCAAAAACTGACAACTGAAATAGACAAATTAACAATTATGCATATATAAGTCAATTGATTTCTGACAAAGTCACCAAAGTAATTCAACAAAGAAAGGGTATTCTCTTCATCTTTTGTTGTCATCACATATAAAATTAACTCAAAATAGATCATCGACCAAATTATAGAGACTAAAACTAAGAAAGTTCTAAAAAAAAATCTTTGTAACATTGGAATAGGCAAAGATTTGTCAGAGAAGTCACACTAATCATAGAAAAATTACTGGAAAATTGTATTCCATCAAATTTTGAAACTTGCCTTTGAAAGGCACTATTAAGAAATTGAAAAGTCAAGCCACTATTGGGAGAAAATACTTGCAGTGCAAAGGACTTATGTCCAAAATATACTAGGAGTTCATGCAACTCAAAATAAGACAATCTAATTTTTAAATAGTCAAAAGATCTGGGGGAAAAAAATGCATCACATAAGAAGTTATATAAATGGCCAGTAAGTACATGAAAAGATATTCAATGTCATCAGTTATTAGGGAAATAAAAATGAAAACCATGAAATGCTATTTTATATTTACTGATGCTAAAATTAAAGATTCTGGCAATATCAAATGTTGCTGGTAAACGGATCAAATGGAATGCTCATATTTTGCTGATGGAGGTGTAAAATTGTACAATCACTTAGGAAAGATGTTTGGCAGTTTCTTACAAAATTAAATATACACTTTTCATGGTAGCCAGCCATTCCACCTAAGCATTTACTTAACCAAAAACTTACACACAAATTTTCACAGAAGCTTTATTTCATAACATCCAAAGATTTGAAACCCAAAGGCTCATCAAATACTGAATGAATAAACAAATCACAGTACATTCGTACAATGAAATACTACTTAGCAATAAAAAGGAACAAACTGCTGATATAATCAACAACATAGAAGAATCCAAAAAACCTTCTGATGAGTGCAAGAAGTCAGTTATAGAAGAGGGCCTGTCATGTGATTGTGTGTATGTGAATTTCTGAAACAGGGAAAACTAATTTATAGTGACTGAAGGAAGATTACAGTTGTCTGGACCCAGGGGTGAGGAATTATCAATTGCGAAGAAACACAAGGGAAATTTTTAGGTTGAAGGAAAGGTTCTATATCTTGATTGTGGGGGTGATTACTCAGGTGTATATCTTTGTCAAACTCACCAAATTGTACAGTAAAATTAGTATATTTGATTGTACTTAATTATACTTCAATAAAGTTCCTTAAAAAAAATCTGAGCCTACAATCTCAGTGAAATTTTCAGAAGTAAAGAAAAAGTTGTCCCTGGCTGTTCTTATCACTAAGAAAGAGATCCACCCCTGTCCGTGGTTCAGGATGGGTTAATGACTCAATTCTCTAATTCTCCAAGTCTCCCTTCTGGAAATTAACTTTCCCAGCTCCTCTTACAATTGTGTAAAGTTCAGATTCCTATCATAAATCCTTCATTTCATAACATTCATAGCTGCTCTGCTCCTCTAAACGATTTCCTAGACAGAAACAATGTTCATGTTACACATGGGAAAATATACAAAAGAGTCACTGAGCTAGTCATTTTTCTTCCAGGAACTAAACACCGAAACTCACCACCATGGTCTAGGGAGCCTTTAATTGCCCACTGTATTAGATTTCTATTGCTTTGTACCAAATTACCACAAACTTAGTGGCTTATACAATTTATTATCTCTCAGCTTCTGTGGGACAAGAGTCTGGTACATTTTAGCTGGCTCCTCTGCTCAGTCTCATAAGGCGGAAAACAAGGTTTCTGCTGGGACTGTGATCTCATCTGAGGCTCAGGGCCTCCTCTGAGCTCACGTGTTAACAGAATTCAATTCCTTGCAGTCACAGGACTAAGGTCCCCTCTTTATTGCTGGCTACCAGCCAGGGGGCTGCTCTCAGATCCCCGAGACCACCTTTAGTTCCTTGTCACAGGGTGCTCTCTGTAACATGGCAATTTGCTTCTTCACAGCCAGCAGTTAGTATTTCTCTTGCTTTAAATCTCTCAAGCCGGGCCGGCGGAGTGGCGCAGTGGTTAAGCGCTGGCAGCGGCCCCAGTTCGGTCCCACATGTGAGGGCCAGTGATACTGCCCTCAAAAAAAAAAAAAATCAATATAGTTTATATGGGGCCGGCCGAGTGGCGCATTGGTTACGAGCTGGTTTTGGGATGCCAGCGGCCCCGGTTCGGATCCCATGTATGAGGGCCAGTGACACTGCCCTCCACAGCTAACAACAGCTCCACCTGGAGCTGGGCTGTGCAAGCCCCGGCGATGGTGTAGGCTGCAGCCCCTGCTGCAGTGGGCTGCCATAGGCTACAGTGAGTGGCCGGCAGCCAGCGTGAGCTGTCAATAGCCGCGGTGAGCGACCATCCAGAGGCTGGCCACTGATCTGCTTCATCCGGGAAGAGCGCAATGACGATACCAACATGGGCCAGGGAAGCAACATCCTCCGCAACTAGACTGAAGAACAAAAAGACGGCAACTTGTCTGTTCCCCTTCCCCGGTTCCCCAGAGCTGTTCCCCTCCCCCAATTCCCCAATTTAAAAAATCTAAAAAAAAAAACAAAGAAAAAAAAATCTCTCAAGCCAGTCTACTACGGAGTCTTAACTAATGTAACATTACCTTTGCATATAATATAACCTAATCAAGGAAGTGACTATCCCATCATATTCACAGTTCCTGTCCCCACTCACTCTATTATCTCAGCATTTTTTGCATATAATATAACCTAATCAAGGAAGTGACTATCCCATCATATTCACAGTTCCTCTCCCCACTCACTCTATTATCTCAGCATTTAGTCCATTAGGAAATAAAAGACAGGGGCCTTGGAAGATGAATACAATTTGGACAGATGAAGAGGAAAGGGAAAAGAACTTCAAACAAGGGAATGATGTATGGTTTTCTATGTATGTTGTAGGGCTGAGAGAAGGATGAAGTTGGCATATCAAAGCTATAAGCCAAATGAAATAGAGCATCTATTCTAAAGATCATGGGAAGCAGAATTATACTTGGAGAATAGGCTCAGATCCTGTGAGTTTTTATACTACACAGAGAAATGTAAGCCATGACAGAAAGGCAGTAGAAAAATGGTAGATGGATTTTTAGTAGGAAGAATGACACCACGAAAGATATATTTTAGGACAATAAGACAAGTGAATAAAATCCAGAAATCATTAGTATAGCTGGATACCATCAGATTCAGATATGAGGTGGTAGGCCTTTGGCTCACTGTGGGAGTAGGAAGGAAAGGGGAAATTGGAAAGACTGTTAAAAGAAAATCTGTGACATACGTGTCCCTTCTATATAGTCTTTACCAATACATATTGCTCCTGATTTTATAACCTTGCCTATGTCTACTTTTAGTGTTATAGTCTAAGACACAGTATCTGCTTTATGCAACTGAGTTGAACAATTAATACTAAATGCCTACCATTTTGAGGGTGCCATTTAATTTTCACAACGCCATGAGGCAGGTACTATTTTATCTCCTTTTTTTTTTTAATGAGAAACAGAAGGGTAGAGAGGTTGAACAACTCACATAGCCAGTCAGGATCAAAGTTCTAAACTACATTCAGGCCTTTCTCCCTGCTATACACCATCATATAGTAAGTATTGGCTCCACAAGCTATTACGTTTGCTAAGTTTGTGTGTACAAAGTAGTTTAAAGACCCATTTTATTTATGATAGCTACAATTTACTATTTGTTTGTCTCCAGGAGCCTGATCCATAGAATGCCATCCAGAGAAGGATCAAAAGTATGAAGTTGTATCTAATTACTAAATTGAAATAGAAAATAATTATTTAATGATTTAAAACTATAATATCTTAATGACATTGCAGAAGTTTATGAGATGATGCTCATAAAATATCAAACAGGATGCCTGGCTCCTGGCAGTCACTCGGTAACTATCAGGTCCCCTTCCTCTTTTTATTCTCTTTGATTAGTTACTCCTCTCCTACATTAATCAATTAAAATATAGAGATCTGTTTAATGCTGTTTTAAGGAAGACTACATGTCGTTTGGAGAGAAGGGCAAAGAATTCAGTCTACCAAATTCACATGTCCACAAAAGGCTGTGGGAAAAGCACCACAAGAAGACAAAAAGGGGGAAACTGACAAAGATGAGGTTTGGGGTAACAAAACTTATGGCAAGAAAGGAAAATGCATGGGCTTGCCATCAGTAACCTTTCATGATGACTTTAGAGTATGAAACTCTGTGGTTTGATTTACCCAGGTGATTACATTGGTTCTGCATCTGGGGTACCAGAGAGCCAAAATTTGTGGTTGTGCTACAGACTGAATTACCTTTTTCTCCCTGAACAAACTTCACAACAGCAGTTCAGCCACAGCCACAGCCACAGCTGAAGGAGACCCCTCAGCTCTCCCAGAGCTAACAAGTACAGACTTAGCCTCCGGGCCACATAAATCCAGGCATCCATCAGTTCATCTCCAAACACCCAGCACAATTGCTCCATCAATTAAAAAGCATTAAGCAAGTGAGACACTAGAAAGTTCAGCATGATTAGTAGCTACCATGCATTTTCATATCCACTTTTAACATCTCCATTATTTCAACTAAGACCTCTGGTTATTGGTTTTATTAGGAGAGGGGGAGTGGAAAGAAGAAAAAGACATAAACTTGCTTCCCAGACAGGTTAATACAAGCTCTTCCCCAGCTCTGTATTCTTGACTTAAGGAACATTCTCAGAGTAAGAGCAAAGGAGTTTTGGGTTGTATGGAAAATTTGACTCAACCCGAAAACCCAGCCAATCCCACAAAATGGACTAGAGTCAAATCAGATAAATAGAAAAAGAAAAGAATACGAAATATATTTGAATGACAGAATCAAAAAGGTTCAAAAGCTTACCAAGGACCGCATTCAAAATGTGCAGACCACAGGTTAGCTTGATCCTTAAAAGGTGCTTTTAAGGACTGATTAAATGATGTTTCCTTTCCATGCCCATAGAAATGTGATTAAATGCTCACAGACATATACATTCCTCTTGGATTTGGTTTCTGTAACTACCAAAAATAAGGTTTGAGAAATCACCCAAACTTCCCAGTGCAATATGTATGTACCCTAGGTATCTCACGAAAACAAAACATACAAGACTGTAACGCCAGTTAGCATGGGAAAATATCTGGCAACAATCTGGTTTTACTTCTTTGATAAACGGCATTGTCTTTTTGTTATAATGGAAAAGGATTAGTAGGGCTTACCAAATAAACAGAAGCTTCCTTAGAGAAATTGACCCTTGTATTTTATAAAAACCAAGAAATCAATCCTGAATAGAATATGGAGGTCCTTGACAGACTAATAGAGGGCAACCTTCAAGGTCTGTAACCACAAAAAGATCTGGGTCAGATGAGGATTTGGGTTACTGATACATTTTGATACTTTCTATTTTAAGCACCCCAACATTTAGATGCTTATACACAGCTTATCCAATTTTTTTTCTGAAAATCTTTAGTCTGCAAAATTGTGTTCTTCCAGGATTTTTTGCCTGTGTTTGGCCTGGAAATGATAATATTTATAATAATATATCTTGAAATGCAGAGGTACGCCCAAAGGAAAAATAATAATACTACAAAAAACTGAACCAGACCCTTTCAAACCTCAAAAAATGTTTGATTTAGTGAGTGCTTTGGGTGAACACTCAAAGGGTGGGGGCAAGAAACATGTGTTTGTTTTTTTTTAATCCAAATAAGTTTTTCTTATCCTTTGCTGAAACATGGTTAGCATTTTCCAAACAAAATTTTTACTATATGTTGAATAAGTAAAGAAAAGAGAAAAAAAGATAAAGGTGAGCAAAGTTTAGAGGGTTTTGTGGGGAGAAACTTAAAGCACTTAAGAAGTAAAAGCTAGACATTGCAAATACACGTCAGCTCTTGTACTGTCTGAGGTTACATCACCTGTTTGATTTAAGACCAAAACCTGAATTATAGCATTGCCCTTTTTCAGCAAAGTTCTCCTTTGACTCAGCCTTTCTGTATCACTCTATGAGTAACCTGCTTCCTTGACCACTAAAATCTGGTCTGAGCTCCTGCCATCAACATCCTGATACATTAATCTGGAAAACCTGTAATTGATCAACACAGGGTTATCATTAAGTGATAAGCCTTCAACTTTATTATCTTCTGTCATTCATAACAAGGAAGTTCTTGCTTCCGAGATAATTAAAGGTCGGCAGACTTATAAGTAGGTTTGCTTTGCCTCCCCCCGCCCCCTCTTTTTTTTTCCACATGGTTTCTTTTCAGTTTCTCTTCCCTTAATAACTGGCTTCACACTTTTGTATAATAAAAAGGTCAGATAGGCTTCACACAAAGTACTCACAGTAGCTGGCAGCCTGTCCCACTGCTATTAGCCAGCACGTAACTGAGCGGAAGTGTTGGAGCATGCAGTAGGAACAAAGAGACAAAAGAGCATTTCTAGAAGTGCATCAGTGAGAGAGCAAGGAAGGGAAGAGGGAGACAGAAAGTCAAGGCATGAGGGGAGACACACTGCCTAGAAACAGAAGTGTGGTTCCTTTTGAAATAGGCAGCAGGCTTCCTTGCAATACCATGAGGTCATCCTGAAGAATGGATGCTGTGGTGGGGTTAAAAATGTGCAGTTATGGGGGTCAGGTCTCGATACACGTGAAGGACAGGCCAGGACATGGCTTATCCATTCATTCCTATTTTTCAGGATCAATGGTAATTCACTGCAGTGAAGTAAAACCTATAATAATCTAATTAATTTCAAGGACACCAATTTGAACACAAAAACCAGTCATATGCAATATGTAGACATATTCTAGTTACCTACAGGTCTTTATTACATAATAATCAGTTGAACTGTTTGGCCATTTTGGACCTACAAAAAATGTAATTTCATGTGGTTGTATCTATGTTTAAAAATAGAATGGTGTGAAGATTTTCCTTGGGCTTGAAAATCAATCTAATCCTGTGGATTTTTCAGATTCAGTGCATTTAAAAGCCAAACATGAAGTTATTTGTGTTTCTCCATTTCCTAGAGTATCTCTATATCTTGCCCATTTTCATGGATATCAAGTGTTTCATAGATATCTAGCCCCACATGCCAAGTTGTGGAAAGATTTAACTCTCAACTTAGAATGAAACCAAAGATGCAATTTCTGGTTAAGCCAGTAAACTCTGCCCAGGAAATACTCTTTGACCTACAGTCACATCTTATATATCTTGTCCTAGCAATTTGCCAGCAAATATTAGTTCTTTTTCAAAGAAAGAATGGGGGAGGGGGGAACTGATCAGCTCTGAAAAAGCAATTACTATTGGATTGTTGGAAAACTCATGATGCATTTTTGCAACAAAAAGCATACAAAAAATACATCATGACTTTTCCAACAACTCAATAGTATCCTCCTGATGTCAGGGAAATTTGATTTACTCAACAATGTCTTCTTACCAGGCAACAGAGAGAAGAGCAGAAGTCTCAGAGTCAGCCCTCTGGATCTCAGCATCCTTATGAAGGGTTAGACCACATAAACAAGGAGTTAGTTCCCTTCTTGCTCTAAATTCTGCTTTTCACTCTTGTATTTATGATTGCACTCATGGAATTGTTAGAGTGGGCTTATGAGTCAATGTAAGGCTTGCTATAATCTGCCTGAATTTGCCCTAAACCTTTAAAAGCACACAAATATGAACCAATAAACCTAAATTATAGTATACTGTAGATCACTGTAGGAAACTTCCTATTATCACCACCTTTATACAAATGATTGCTCACCGTATAAGTAGGAGACAAACCACTTAATAATTTCCAGCTCAGTGAACTTTTGCCCAACTTCAAAATAAAGTTGTTATTCTCCCATCCACAAAAGTTTAGAATATATCAAGTTTAATGAGAATGAGCTACCAGGAAAAAGAAAAAAAAAGGCTATGTTATCAATACGTTAACAATGTCAATTCAAATGGTCCCAAGCATTTTATTTTCTATTGTATGCCTTCATATGCATTCTTCTCAATGAATACTAGGGTTTAGGTGGCCAGAGAGCAACCATAAAGATACTTCTGTGACTGCATGCACAATTCCTTTTTTAAAAACAAGGAATTTCATAGTAACTTTCAGGTAACATTCTCAGGGGGAGAAATTCCAAATTTCTGTATTGCAAATTGCCAAGAACTGGAATCAAGTCTTGATGCCTCCACTGATATGCTCTGGAATTGAAAACAAGTTGATTTCTCCCTCCCTCAAGGTCTTGAAATTAATGTTTTATCTGGATCACCCATGTCATACTAATCAAGGTTTCCTAAGAATAAAGTGGAATTATATGTCATCTTAGATTCCTTCCGAAGGTGGTGTCACTGTTTCTTTCTCCTTAATTAGCTGATGATAATGCCAACTTTTCCCCAAGGCATCATATTTATTCCAACAAATTCTTATTTAGAAAGCTCACATTACAATGATCCTGTACAATTTATCTGGATTGGCAAACTTAAGCCCCCATCCACTAATTTATGTTTTATTAAAACCAATTCAGTTGAGAAAACCTATGTAAAAGTACTGTAACTAAATTACTTCAAGGCAAACTGCAAATTAAAGGCTATATCAAATCCTATTTATAAGAGGAGATATATGTGTGTGGATAAGTGTGTCTATACATGTTTGCACAAAGGTAGGGAGGTAACCATGCTGTGAATTAGGCATGCCTTTCATGGCCAGCGTGCTGACCAGGAGAACTTTATTCTAGAAGTGTATGTTTAGTGATGGACCCAAAGGGGCTGGTGAAGGTAAAGCTGATGCCAACATAGGACTGATTGTTCCATTTTGTATCTCAGTAACCACTTGTTATAATAAGGCAGAGATAGGTATGCAGCAACCGTTATAGGTTTGGAAGATGCATTTAAATTAGATATGATGAAGCAATACTGCAAGAGAAAAGAACTGAGAAATCAGCTAAAAAGGTGGGCAAGCATTCTTTAAAAAGAAAAAGGATGACTGTGGAAAGGGAACTCAGGAAGCATCAAGACAGGATACAGAGAAAATACACATAAGCAAAAATGAGAAAGGAAAGTGAATTATTAAGGAAAGAAGATGTTGGTACAAGGAAAGATTAATGAATAAAGAAAACTCTACTTTTTCAGCCTGCAAATCAAACACTAACGTTGGTCACTACATAGAGGAATTCTACAAACACTCAACAGTTCAAATTGGCTATTTTAACTCAGTCATTTTTTCCACAATATCAAAAGAGCAACTCATTCTGACTTAACAGAGGATCTTACTGACACTGGAGTGAGAATCTGGCTTAGTAGGCAATTTTGCTCTTGTAAGATATGAACATTATCCTAGATGAGCAACAGAGAGCATCTTCCAGAAACTTCTAGACTTGTGAGCTCAGGAACAAACTGAATCACTGTCACTAGCCATCGTTTTGGCCTTCTCTGTTTCTGAGAATGGTGGGACTTGATACCCCATTTCAGGAAGTGCCTTTAGTCAGAATTCTTCCATAATCAGCAAACACAGTGCAGTGACCTGAAGCCAGTTAGTCCTTTGCAAACTAAAACCTAAACAGTGTGATTGAAAGGCAAAAGCGACTTCCGGTAAAATGGCGCAATAGACAGACGCTGTGCTAACTGCCTCCCAGGATCACACCAAAATTACAAGCAAATTATACAGCATTCAACCCTGGAGGTCCCCGGAACACTGGAGGAACAGAACCACTAAACGAAGAACTTAAAGAGGAGGCCACGACGCGTCTGGTAGGACGGGCGGAGACGAGAGAGGGCGAGCCCCGTGAGGGAAGCCCCAGCCGTGGGAAGCTTGTCTGGTTGGGGGAGAGACCCTCCAGCCGCACACCAAGCTCACCAGCCCAGAGCTCCTTTGCCGGGCAGAGGAGTTCTAAGATAGCCGGCAATAAATTAGTGAGGACTCTCTTTCCTCAGCTCGGTGAGGCTAAGAGTGGCTGGAGAATCAGTGGGGCCGGCGCCCGGGCTTGCTCGCCGGTGAGCACTTACCTGGTTCCTGGTGGAGGGAGTGGCTGTGTGAGCCGGGAGCCTGCGGGGACGGACTGAACTGAGCACCTTTGGTGCAAAGGCTGGAGGTTTTTGGATTGTTGTTCCCGTGGTGCGGAGCTTGCATGCGAGTGGTGTAAGGAGGGCGCCATTTTGTCGGGCTTGGGCCCTCCCACGAAGGATCAGGTCCGAGACCTAATTGGTCTGGTGGAATTGGCGAAGTGCGTGCGTGCGTGCGTGCGTGCGTGCGCGCGTGCCTGCAGCCTTGGATCCCCACCCTCCGCCCGGCTTATACTGCGTTGCCAGGGAAACATAGGGCGATGCCCTCCGGCTCCTACTGCGGCTCACTGAGACCCGGGAGCGCGAGCCACCTCGGATCCCCACCCTCCGCTCGGCTTGTGCTATGTTGCCAGGAAAACGCCTAGTGGGAGTGATCCGACTCCAACAGGCTGCTCACTGAGACGCGGGAGCATGCAAGCCGCCTTGGGTCTCTGCTTTCCACACTGCGCTTGCAGAGTTGCCAGGCTGGTGATTGGTTGTCGGGCTGCTCGGCCTGATCTGCGAGCGGCTGATTGGGACAGGCTGAGACTGGGAGTTCTCCTGGGAGTGTTGGGCCGTGAGCTGTGTGCCTGTGTGATCCAGCCAGGGCTCTCCTGGTGATCTATCTAATACATCAAAGCAATCCCAGAGTGACAGCCAGAATGGGGAAACAAAGAAACATGTCACAAGTAAAAGATCAGAAGAAACCTCCAGAAATGGAACCAAATGAAACAGAGGGATCCAACCTTTCAGAGACACAGTTTAGAACACTGATGATAAGAATGTTTAAGGAACTTAGCGAGGACATAAAGAAAGATAGGGAAACCATAAAAAACAACCTGTTAGAACTAAAGAATACAATAACTGAAATGAAGAACACACTCGAAGGAATCACCAGTAGAGTAGATGAAGCAGAGGAGCGGATCAGCAATTTGGAAGATAAAATAGCAGAACTCACCCAGTTGGCACAGCAAAAAGACCAAAAAATAAAAAACAATGAAAATAGTTTAAGAGCCCTATGGGACAAGATGAAGCGCAACCACCTTCGAATCATAGGGATACCAGAAGGAGAAGAGAAGAAGCAAGGGGTTGAAAAGGTATTTGAAAAAATAATGACTGAAAACTTCCCTACCCTGGTGAAGGAAATCAACATACATGCCCAGGAAGTGCATAGGGTTCCAAACAAGCTGAACCCAAACAGGTCCACACCAGGACACATCATAGTTAAAATGGCAAAGGTTAAAGACAGAGACAGAATCCTAGAGGCTGCAAGAGAAAGACAGCAGGTTACATACAAAGGAACTCCTGTTAGACTAACAGCTGACTTGTCTACAGAAACTCTGCAGGCCAGAAGGAAGTGGCAGGAGATACTCAAAGTGACACAAAATAAAGGCCTACAACCAAGATTGCTCTATCCAGCACGGCTATCACTTAAAATTGAAGGAGAAATAAAGAGCTTCTCAGAAAAGAATAAGCTTAAGGAATTCATTACCACCAAGCCAGCACTGCAAGAAATGTTAAAAGGACTTTTTTAAACAAAAGAAAGGGGTAAACAAGCTAACCCAGAGAGACAATTTAAGAAGATTGATGTCATATCAAGCAGATATAAAGGAAAAACTGATGGTTGCTGGTTGGGAGGGAGTGGGGAAGAGGGAGAGGGGGAAGGTTTTGGACAGTATATGTGGGACTACAATGTTGCCGCAGGGTTATGGGGGCAGTTCTGGGAATGTAATTGATATTGTTGTGAAGAGACTATTATGTTGTGAGAAATAAGTCAGTCGGAGAAGGACAGGTACCATGTGATCTCACTTGTGTGTGGAGTCTGAAGAACTGAGTGAACGATCAAAGTAAACAGACTCATAGATGTAGAGGAAAAACTGAGGGTTGCTAGTTGGGGGGGGATGGGGGAAGGGGAAGGGATTAGACAGCATAAATAGACAACTACAATATTGCCACAGGGATATGAAACACAGTTCGGGAAATATAATAATGTTGTAAAAATTTTGTGGCGTGTCAGATAGTCACATGTCTTGTTAGGGAGACCACTTCATGGATGAAATAGAGGCTTGATCACTGCACTGTACACCTGAAGCTCATGTTGTATAGTATTGTATGCCAACTGCAACTGAATATGTGGGTGGTCACGGGATGTGGAGTATGCTGTGGAGGCGAGTCAGGGGAGTTGTGATGGATATGTATGATATGGGGGGGGAGTGGGGTGGCGAACTGGGGGAGGGGGGTTTTCACTTTGGGGGGTAAAGAGTATAACTATTGGATTGTGTTGTACACTGAAAACTAATAAAAATAAATAATAAAAAAAAAAAAAAAAAATAAAGGCAAAAGCAAGTGCCAACTGCCAATGGTATTCCTTACTGGTTCTGCTGTGATACGTTAAAGTATTGACAGCAAGAAGTTTGTTGTTGGGCCGGCTGAGTGGCACAATGGTTAAGTGCTGGCTTGGGAAGCCAGCAGCCCCGGTTCAGTCCCACATATGAGGGCCAGTGACACTGCTCTCACAAAAACAAAAAAAAGAAGTTTGTTGTTGAAATAAGGCAAAAGGGGAAACACATAAAGCCAATAATGTTCATTACCTCATTTGAACAAATGAATTCAGCAGTTTAGGTGGCTTTCACCTGGAAGAAGATTCTGCAGCGATGAGACCAAATCTGCGTATAGTTTGTTGGAAAGAAGGAGAGAATAGGAAGGTCCACACAGGATTGCTACTAAAAAGGCTGGCTTGTGGGGATGGGAGGGTGGAGGAGAGACAGATAAGTGGGGGTGGGAGTGGGGTATGGAGGTGGGGTGAGAGTGGGGCAATTGGAAGGAGAGGCAATGAGGGTATAAATGAAAGGCAATATTTGGTTCATGGCATATGAAGCATGTGTGTGTGAGCGTGCATGTGCAGGTGCGCGCCCTCCCACCATGTGCAGCACAACCAAGAATCTGCACTTGAGGGATGGGGAGAGTAGAAGATAACATATATCAAGCCCAGACAAGGCTCTGCTATGTTTTAAGAGTACTCATTAGATAAGTCTCAACTTTTTATCAGCCACCACAAATGCCAGTTTTATCACAATGCCAGTCTATATTCTGAATAATGCTGCTTAATCCAGGTTGTTTGACAGCAAAACCTAGAGGCATTGTCCATCATAGTCTCTTTCGGAGGCTGCTTTTAATAAATCTCCATGTATACTGCTCTATCAGTAAAGCCACCCTTTGTGTGAAACAGGGTCGGCGGTTTACAGTAAACCTCAGAAATGTTCACGGCCCTGATTGAATATTTAGGATTGTTGTGCTTGAGTACTTGCTACCACTTTTCTAGTAGTTTTATGGCTTGTCTCACTGATGAAACTATTCCCATTTTACAAAGGAGGAAATTAAGGGGAAAAAGTAACTTTCCCAGACTGCCCAGTTTTCATGGAGAAATCAAGGCTCCCTATTGAGAACACTGAGTCCCAGTTCTCACAGAGACCACAGTAAATGCAGAGAAAGGTTTTAATTTGACTTTGAACATCTTGACCTCACTCAAATTTCATAAAAATAAGGGTAATTATTAAGAGTTTATTTCTATGTAGCACTCTCCTGGAATGTTGAGTTGAATCTTGTGTATTGCCAAGAACCAATTGCCAGAGTTACCACTGGAGTCAAGAAAATATCATGGAGTGAGGATAAGGAATGCCAAGTGCCGATCATTTGGACCCCAATGAGATAGAGCTACCCCTGCTCTCAACCATTTGCAAGAAGATAAATTGCTCACAGAGAAAACACATGGGAAATAAGTCAGAAGCATTGCCTTATTCAGTGTAAACATGTGAGAAGATTGAGAACAACTGAGTGGTTGAATTTACCTGATATGTAAGAATTTAGCTCAGTTGAATTCAGATGCTACGTAATTTTTGGAACGTACATCTCTGACATGCCTAATGGCTGAAATCTTTCCAAATGGGCCTAATCTTTAGTTGCCAGAGAAAATCCAAGTTGCTGTATATACTGTATGAGGTGTCCTTGATCGATAAACTTCTGTACTTTAAAGAAAGAGGTAACTTTAATTCATTTGATAAATTAAAGGAAGAGAGTTAAGACAACTAAGTGCACATAAGCACATAGACCATTTTGCAGCCTGTTACTGTATTTCCTCTTTTTGTATAAGGAGTACAGAAAACATGATCACAGGGTGAAGAGAAGGATTGATTATATAGGAAATCAGAAAGACTAATAGAGACAAAGGAGCCAAAAGGTTGGTGGTTGAAGTATGTAGCAGAAACTTAGCGATAAGAAAAGGACAAAAGTAGGGGCACTCTGCTTATAGGAGGAACACAGAGATTCTTCAACTATATCAAAGTCAAGAAAGATAAAATCTGAAAAATTATTATACATTGAAGGAGACTAAAGAGACAAGACAACTAAGTGCTATACGTGATCTTGAACTGGATTGTGTATAGTAGGGAAAAATACTATAAAGGATACTTTGAGGACAATTAAAAATTGGAATATAGATAGTATATTAGACAAAACTTTAATATTAACATTAATTTTTCTGAACCTGATAATTGTGCTATAACTATGTTATATAATATATGTTATTGTCCTATAAAACTGAAATATTTAGGCATTAAGAGGCACAATGCTTCCAACTTGCTTTCAAGTAGTTTAGGAAAAAATAAGGATAGGGATAAATAATAAAATTATTTCTTTACATATAGAGAGATGAGAGAGCTATGTGTATATGTATTTATTTCTCTCTTTCCACATGTATGTATGTAGAGTAATGTACATATATACAGAGATACAGAAAGAATGATAAACCCAATAACAAAATATAAATAATCAGTGAACCTGGACAAAGGGCATGTGTGAGTTCCTTGAGCTATTTCTTGCAACTTTTTTATAATTTTGAAATTATAACAAAGTAAAAAGTTATAAAAAGTTAACACAGAGTAGAGGAAATAACCAATTTCTTAAACACAGACGCTGATGTATACTTAACACTCTTGAATACCCTGACATCAAAGTTTTCATCCACCCATTAACAGGATACGTAGTGAGAGAAACAGGAAAGCACAGACTCTTGGGTAGGCTCTTCAAGTTTCCTGTTGACTTTCAACAGCAATTGCGTACCCTCTCATCACTTGAGGTTGCCATTTCTATATCTTAAAAATCTTAAGATTCAAACAAAAATCCTTTGTTCCCAGTCCTAACAAGCTTGACTCAAGGTACTGACAGCTGAGGACCACAAAACAAAGGCAAGGAGGAAGTAAGAGTGCTCTCCAGATGCCTATATGTATTCCAACTACTGAAGAGTCCAGGAGAGTCTGATTTTTCAGTGGGCTACAGAAATTCTCACTCCTCAGTGGCACTGCAAGCTGACACGTTATGACTTCTCTTAGCAGTTGTGAAGGATTCTCCCAAGCCCTTAGATACATGATGCTTAATTACCTTTCCGAAAGCTCGTGATGGCATTTTGTGGTTATGGACAGATTACACACACAGGCACGATACACATCCTCTCACGAAAATGAAGCAGCATGACTCATTGTCTTCTATTCAGATAGGGAGCATATTATGTTTGGCGGGGACACAAAAACAGGTAGCTTAACTAGTAGCACGAGCATGTGGCCTTTGTCCATAGCCCAAAGGAGATCACCTGTTGGGCTCTCGGTGGAATTTCCACTCCCTGTCCAAGTCAAAAGCATAACTGAAGAAAGATGTTGTTGTTCTCCAGGTGTTTCTTTGAGTTAGCCAATTTCTGCCTTCTCAATTGTGTTTCCCAGGAATGGGAGGTTTGAAATTGAGTAGTAGTTGGTGAGGCTATTGCAATAAGAGTTGGATAGGAAATGGCACCCAACCAGTCAGACTGGAGATCTCTTTCTGATGGCACATAGCAGCTCCCATTCTCTTTTCAAAGAATTGCTCCTTTGAAAGGACACTCAGATCTTCATGAGCCATCAGTCTGGGTATGACTGATATGCCCTCCCCTTCTCCCCCGCCCCCGCTGCCCTGCCTCCCCACCTTCTCCAAGGCTTATCCATATTTGTAGGTACCTTCCAATCCCTTTTAAAATGTACTTCTGAAAAGCCTCTACAGATGAACTTCAATTAATTTCTATCCCCTCAGTACTTAAAACATAGGTGTATCTTTCTTCACAACACATGCATTCTTGAAAAGTTGAACGTAAGTGTAATTTTTTAAAACTCAGTATGTTTCCAAACAGATCTTGGTTGTAAGCAATAGAAATACATTCTGACTTGCTTAAGCGGAAAAAAAATTATTAGAAGTATATATTTAGATGACACAATCAATAGGAGGGCTGGAAAACAAAAGCATGGGGAAAAAGCCAGAACCAAGGAATCATGGATCAATCCACATGAAAAAAATCTCTGTGAGACACTGCCACTGATACGTCTACCATGACCACAGCTGGACACCCCTACACTAGACAACAGCAACTGCTGCTCCAGGAATAATTTCCAAATTGTGTATGTCTCTTTGCACCACTCCTCAAAATTCAGAGTCCCATAGTTCTGCAGTCAAGTGGCTGAGGCTAGGTCATATGCTTCAACCCTAGCACCCTAATTCAAAAACAACAAAATTTGTTTTTGTTCTCAGGAACAAAAACAAATGCCAACACATTTGAAAGCTTCAAGGGAACTAAAATTGAGAAACTTTATTTCTAAGTCATTTGCAAATTGAAAAATCTTATTTTTAAACAATTGTGCCCTTGACTGAAGTCTTTCATAAACTTTTAATTTGGGCACCCTAGATTTATTCACTTACTCCTCCATTTCTATAATGTCCTTTATACTCTTCTGTGTTTACTCTAAAAAAAAAAAAAGGGGGTGGGGAGAAAATTATTGCAGGCCCTTGGTCTTAGCTTATTAAAACATCTGTAAATTTTTGTGTATTTTTTAATCATATCAGAAGGGCAGAAATAAATGTATCTAATTTTCATCCATTTATCATTATGTCAACGGGATAAAGAGCAAGAATCAATGTACCTGATCAGAAAGGAAGTTAATTGATCTCTTCTTCTGTATTTCTGTGGGCAGAGGGTGCAGGATTATCATGTTTTTAAGGAATCTCCTCCTCTTTCAAATAGAGGTGGGAATTGGAGCTTTTGGTTCGTACTTCTCATATAATTAAGGGTTCATAATAAATCTTGAAGAGAAAAAAACTAGTGTATTCCATTTAAACCATTACAGAATGTCTCCTTTGCATATACACAGATAAGGCCTTAAAATACCTTAGTCAGTTTTCAAGTTACTAAATGAAGGCAGAGGGCCGGCTGAGTGGCGCGGTGGTTAAGCGCTGGCTTGGGAAGCCAGCGGCCCCAGTTCGGGTCCCACATGTGAGGGCCAGTGACACTGCCCTCAAAAATAAATAAATAAATAAAGGCAGAGATTTTAGGATACAGGCATACCTCATTTTATTGCTCTTTGCTTTGTTATGCTTCACAGATATTGCAGATTTTACAAATTGAAGGTTTGGGGCAACCCTGCATCGAGCAAGTCCACCAGTGCCATTTTTCCAACAGCATTTCTCACTTCATGTCTCTGTGTCCAATTTTGTAATTCTCACAATATTTCAAATTTTCCATTATTATTACATTTAATATGGTGACATGTGATCAGTGATTGTGATGTTACCATTGTCGTTGTTTTGGGACTACACAAACCATGCCCATATGAGATGGTGAATTTAATAAATGGGTGTGTTCTAACTACTCCACTGACTAGCCAGTCCCCCATCTCTCTCCCTCTTCCCTGTGTCACAATATTAAAATTAAGCTAAGTCATACACCTACAATGGCCTCTAAATGTTCAAGTGAAAGGAAGAGTCACACGTCTTTCACTTTAAATCAAAAGCAAGAAATGATTAAACTTAGTGAGGAAGGTATATTGAAAGCTGAGACTGGCTGAAAGCTAGGCCTCTTGTGCCAGTTAGTCACAAAGAAAAAGTTCTTGAAGGAAATTAAAAGTACTACTCCAGTGAACACATGAATAATAAGAAGTGAAACAGCCTTATTGCTGGTATGGAGAAAGTCTTAGTGGTCTGTATAGATCAAGCCAGCCATAACATTCCCTTATGCCAAAGCCTAATCCAGAAGCTTTCTTCAATTCTGTGAAGGCTGAGGGAGGTGAGGAAGCTACAGAAGGAAAGTTTGAAGCTAACAGAGGTTGGTTCATGAAGTTTAAAGAAAGAAGCCATCTCCATAACATAAAAGTAGAAGTTGAAGCAAGTGCTGATGTAGAAGCTGCAGCAAATTTTCCAGAAGATCTAGCTAAGATAATCAATGAAGGTGGCTACACTAAACAACAGATTGTCAATGTAAATGAAACAACCTATTTGAAGCATATGCCATCTAGGACTTTCATAGCTAGAAAGGAGAAGTCAATGCCTGGCTTCAAAGCTTCAAAAGATAGGTTCACTCTTTTGTTAGGGACTCATGAATCTGGTGACTTTAAGTTAAAGCCAATGCCCATTTACTATTCTGTAAATCCTAGGACCCTTAAGAATTATGCTAAATCTACTCTGCCTGTGCTCTCTAAATGGAACAAAAAAGCCTGAAGGACAGCACATCTGTTTCCAACATGGCTTACTGAAGATTTTAAGCACACTGTTGAGAACTACTGCTCAGGAAAAGATTCCTTTCAAAATATTATGACTCATTGACAATGCACCTGGTCACCCAGGAGCTCTGATGGAGATGCCCAAGGCTATTCATGTTGTTTTCATACCTGTTAACAACATCCATTCTGCAGCTTATGGATCAATAAGTAATTTCAGCTTTCAAGTCTTATTATTTAAGAAACACATTTTGTAAGGCTATAGCTGCCATAGATAGTGATTCCTCTAAATCAGGGGTCGGCAAATTGCAGCACACGAGCTACATGAGGCTCTTTGGGTACATACATGTGGCTCTGAAGTAAAATTGAAAATGAAAATAAAACTATCATAGTTTCATTTATAACATTTTTAAAGGATATTATTCACATAATGGTGATTTCATTTGCTTTATGGCTCTCGAATAATTTTTAAATTGTTGTGAGGGTCAGAATTGGCTCTTCCATCTCAAAAGTTTGCCAATCCCCGCTCTAAATGATCTAGAAAAAATAAATTGAAAACCTGGGAAGGATTCACCATTCTAGATGCCATTAAGAACATTCATGATTCATGGGAAGAAGTCAAAATATCAACATTAACAGGAGTTCGGAAGAAGTGGATTCCAAGCCTCATGGATGAGTTGAGGACTTCAAGACTCCAGTGCAGGAAGTAACTGCAGAAATAGCAAGAGAACTAGAACTAGAAGTGGAGCTTGAAGAGGTGACTGAAATGCTGCAGTCTCATGATAAAACTTAAATGGACAAGGAGTTGCTTCTTATGGATGAGCAAACAAAATGGGTTCTTGAGGTGAAATCTACCCCTGGTGAAGATGTTGCAGAGACTACAACAAAGGATTTAGAATATTATGTAAACTTAGTTGAAAAGGTAGTGGCAGGGTTTGAGAGGACTGACTTCAATTTTGAAAGAAATTCTACTGTGGGGAATATGCTATCAAACAGCATCACATGCCACAATCCATGAAAGGAAGAGTCAATCAATGTGGCAAACTTTATTGTTGTCCTATTTTAAGAAATTGCCAAAGCATTCAACCTTCAGGGACCACCATCTTGATTAGTCAGCAGCCATTGACATCTAGACAAGACCCTCCACCAGCAACAAGATTACCACTTGCTGAAGGCTCAAATGATGGTTAGCAATAAAGTATTTTTTAATTAAGGTATATATACTGGAGGCTTATTTTAGACATAATACTATTACACACTGAATAGACTACACTACAGTGTAAACGTAACTTTTATGTGCACTGGGAAACAAAAAAATTCTTGTGACTCATTTTATTATGATATTTGCTTTATTTCAGTGATCTGAAACTGAACCCTCAATATGTCCAAGGTATACTTGTACCTATTTTCCAATTATTTTCCCTATTTAAGGAGACATCATAGAAATAGTATGTCTCCCCTAGGATCTAGAACATGATTATGGAGTCAAAGAGAACTAACATATACTGAGTGCCTACAATACTCCAAGTTTTGTCATAGGTGCTTCCTGTGTATTACTACATTTAAGCCATATAATGATACAAAGAAAGGAATAGTGTGCTCTCTAAGATGAGTACACATAATCTAAGATAACTAAGTTGCCCCAAAGTCACAGAGCAGTAAATAAGTAAGTCAGGATTCAAGTGCATATTTCCAGAACACCTACTCTTTTCACTCATACTATAATGCCATGGAAGTGTACATTATATAGCAAGGTATTACACTTTATCTGATCTCATGTGTTTTCTCTATAACCTGGAATTTCTATAAAATATAGTGTTTTTCTCTTTACCAGAATGGCTAGTGAGGCCATAGACCCTGACACGTTTGGAAGCCAGAACAACTGTCACAAATTCCAGTTCAGGCCAGTTGCTAAAATGGTCACACTTTTTGCATTCATTCATAAGGCATATTGTTTTATTTCCCTTCTGTATAGCCAGATATTCTGTTCAGGCCCTGGATATAGAAAATTAGTTCATGCCTTCTAAATGCTACAACTTATTTGAAGTCCTAGGTGGGGTGGGTAAATATTTGCACTTTTTTGGCTGACTAGAAAAACACACCCATGGTATAATTAATTTAGAAAATAAACAATGTATAAGAATAAATTAAGTTGTCTGTAATTGATGGTATGATTTTGATTTGGATAATACATCTAAATACAGGAAAAATCACAAGACTTTATTTCTACACAAATGTTTTCAGTACAGAGCAAAACCCAAACTCCTCTAGGCTGGCTCTTCAAGCCCACCAAAGCAAGAGACTGGATATGAGATATCGTGAGAGCCTGATATGAAAAACATAATATTCACTTAATAACTATTTGATTAATTAACCTCACCTATAATAATTTGATTCCTGGAAAAGAAGCAAAATGGCGGTGTTCATGGTGAAGGGCTAACATAAATCAAGCAGTGATGGCAATTACTTATCCTTTCTTCTTCAGCTGAAGAGGATGCCAGTGGAAGCCAGCCCAGCCTAACAACTGTTGCAAAAGATTCATTCATCCACTCACCAAATATTTATTAAGTATCACTGTATACCAGGGCCTGGCAAGTCTTCTAGGTGCTGGGGATTTAGCAGTGAGCGAGACAGACAAAACCCTGTTCTTACAGGAAAACAAACGAGAAATGTTTTCAAAGGGCCAAAGTCCTGTGTCTGTAATTTCCAAAAGAACTTCAAGCCTTTTTTGTGCTTTCTAGATTTATGCCAGGACTAGAGGAACAAACCACCCTACCACCATTTGCTGAAAGGTAGTGTCCAGTGAAATACTGAGTTGAAATAAGGAAACTCATATCTTAGAGAGAGGATGTTCAAATTAGAGTGACAAGCAGGTAAAAAGAGGCTCCAGGTTGGAAAGTAGTTTAGATCCACTGATATCAAGATAGGTTGGTTGGTTGGTTGGTTGGTTTTCACCTTCTCACTTATGGACTTGAATCTAGAAGATGTGATATCCAAATAAAGAAGAACATCAGAAAGTGTGACTATGTCCCCCAACAGCCTTGGAGAATACTGTCTCTTTTCCACAGGACTTTCCTGATGACTTTTATATGTGTGGTTGTGCTTAGGCATGTTTTAAACTGATTTCTGGGTGTAGTAGGTTTCTCCCATTCTTGTCCAATACAACACACCTAAATTACCACACGTAGTTCTTGGCTTCAAAGCGTCGGGTGCCTTTTTGAAGATAGATCACTTTGACCTTCTAAGACTTGCCTTTTTTTCCATGACTACCCATCAAGACAAGTTACAAAACTTTAATTTGGGAAAACCAACGTCACCAAGTCACACACCACACATGCATGTTTATAAATTATTTGTCTCCACACCCATTAAGTTTCCACTTATTTCTTGGTTTCAGAGATTGTTTGCATCTCCCTTGGGCCCGCCCTGTTTCCTGTTTGTGAGCCGATGCTGCAGGGAGGACTTGATGCTCAGGTATGAAGCCACTTGGTGATTACAATATTGAAAGGCACTGTGAGATTTTTGTCTGGTATCTACTTTCTCCAGCAGATGTTTCTAGTTTCTAACAAAGGATACGGAGAATCTTCTCTTTTATTGTCTGTATCCCAGTTCCTCTCCCAAACTTGTGGAATGACTGATTCATCATTGTTGTGGGATGGAGGGGTGGGGGCTGATATGGAAAGAGGATAAATAAAATGCATCTTTCTCCTTGCAGTATATAATCCACTAATTTGAGCAACAAAGAAAAAGACTCAACAAAGTAACTTAATATCTAATTCCAGCATTGTCATAATAGATCAGTAATTCTCAATGTTTTTGAATATGAAGACCATTTTTTTAAAAACAGTCATTAACAGGGCCGGCCAAGTGGCTCAGTTGGTTAAGAGTTGGCTTAGAGTGTGTGCTCTGAGCAACAGGGCCGCCGGTTCGATTCCCACATGGGCCAGTGAATGCTGCGCCCTAGCTGAGCTGTTGCTGGCTGCCAACAGGTGGCAGGATGGCTCAGCTGTTGTAACAACAAGATTGCCTGTTCAATGGTAGGCTACTTCCACCCACAACTAAAAGATTCAACTCGGCACCTTGAACTGAGCTGCTGCCCAAATGGCTCAGTGGATAGGGCATGTGCTCTTTAACAACAAGGCTGCTGGTTCATCTCCTGCATGGGATGGTAGCTACACCCACCTGCAACCAAGATTGAACACAGCACCTTGAGCTTAGAGGCCACGAGCTGCCTACAGGAAGCCAGATGGCGACTGGCGCCCTCCACAGTGATGATTGAAAAATGACAACTTGGCTGGTCCCCTCCCCAAATTCCCTAACCCGGTTACCCTCCCCAAATTCCCCAATAAAGTCTTTAAAAAAAAAACAAAAAACAGTCATGAACATATGATCCCCTCCCCCATGATGGTGGTTATACTTTTGGTTTGTGTTATTTAGGGAAATACATAATCAGATGCTACTATAAGATATTAAAAAACATTTAAATGAATTTTTATTTTAATTAACCATAAGAGTATTTATATATGAGTACATTGAAAAAAATAAAAATGCGTATATGTAAAAGATACTTTTAAGCCACAGGCATGTTTGCTACTCAAATGGATTTCTAGAGTCCTGATAATAGCACTAAGGTTTTCATACATTTGGATCAGCCCACAAGTTGAAAAGTTCAGAGTTGGGGAAGGAACACTGTATTCCACTTGATTTGGGCCAGAACCACAGTAGGCATCTGGAGACTTTGGGTTTGATTGTGTCTGTGCCATGTAGCTATGTGAACTGGGGCCTGTTGCTTAATCTCTTTGGGCTACATTTCCTTCGTCTGTAAAGTGGTGATGATAAAATCTAATGGTGTTAATGTGATTTCCAAATCAAATCATAAATATGAAGTAAGGAGGTTAGATTACAGGGACTAAAGTTAGTCTTTCTATTCCTCTCAAACCTGATATTAAAGCACAGCACAGCCAATATGTACTTGCCTCATAAGGTCAGAAGTAAAAGACATTTGCAAAAGACTCCAGCCATATGGATAGTGACATTTATCCACCACTGGCTATGCTGAATTTACTCTGATGACCTATTCATGAAACCCTTGGTGTTTGTTTTCCAATCTACCAAGATATTTCCTACACAGAAGCTCTGCTAATCCCCAAGTCTCCTGATATAACATGCAATGTTGCTCTCAAAATCTGGCCTTTCTATTTATTGTAATTTATACGAAGATTTGCAAAGAATACAAATTCACAACAGAAATGAACTAAGGAAGTACCACATTTGCAGAAGAGATGATACCACTGAAATTTTAGCATTTTGAGTCTATAAATAGCACTCCTTATGTAATCCATTATTCTCAGCAAGAAGCATGGGCTCATGGGCTTGAGTCTATTTGTTTTAACTCAGTTGTTCTCATGTCATCTGGTAAGATTTAGCCATAACTGTAGCAGCTGCAGTCCAAATTACCATGCTGCTCAGAACGGGCTCATGGCATGCTGCTCTGGGGTGACTATGTCTTTTTTCTAATAGCCAGCTTAAGAGTGTGGGTGCCATCTAAGTGTACATTCATAGTCCAGGAAGAGTGAGCAAGGAAGCACAGGAACAGGTAACATCCAGAGTGCATTGCTCAGTGTACTGCAGCTGCTCAGCCCTTACCCCAAGGGCAGCCAAAACCTCCAGATCAAAGGGAGCTCAGAAAGAACGAAGACACAACCCTAATTCAATACAGGAAAATTGCCATGACTGTAGTGCTTAGTTCATTCTTCCAAGACAACAACAACAAAAGAAGGAGGGGGAAAAAAAAGACGAAAAATCCCTAAGATCAAGCTCTGGCATCAGGAACTAGTCTGCCAAAGGCGGAAGGCATACCCACTGGGGAAGGAGGCTCATTTTCCTAGATTAATCAGAGTGCTTTCAGTCTGCTTTTATTTCCAAATGTACTATTGCCAAGGTACAACATAAGCCACTTAATTCCTTCCCACAAACTAGAATTATTAGCTGTCATACAAGCTAAAGTATTTTAATAAAACCCCAGGAAAAATGAAATCCATCTAAGGTGGACGAGTTAAACCAGGAGATAGGTAATCATGGGCTGTTTTTCTTTTTTACCTCATTAAGAGCCTAAGATAAAGCCATCCTAGGATGTTAATGAAAAGCAGTTACCCCAGGCAGTTAGATGTTGACATCTGTCCAATAAGTTGGTTGGTTTAAGTCATTTTTGTAATGGACAAGGGGCAAGGTGTAGCCACCACCATAAGAGCTGAGGAGGAGGATGGCCAAACTTCCTCTATGGAGAGACCAAAGATACAGAAGAGCTATGAAAAAGGTACATTTTTTATGAAAGAAGTTTCCTTTTCAGGATTGTTTTGATCTATAATAGGTCTGAAACTAGGTAAAAGGGGCAGAAACATTTGTTTTGGAGGCTTCTGAGCCAAGACATCTTCCCAAAGTGGCTGGTGTTGAGCACCCTTCCCCCACCTCCATTGTCACTCCTCAGCGTGAAGTTTCCAGGACATACATGTGAAAAGGCCAATATAGTTACTTGGGGGGATGATATGTGAACACCTGATGATCCCATTGGTTTACCAGGTTGCTTGGGGAATGGATCAAGGCTCTCGACCTAAAGAGAAGTAAAGCCAGTGTGTTCCACAAGAACAAGAATGTTTCCAAGGTAGAAAGCAATGCTCCATGGAAAGGGAATTCCTGGGATGAGTGCTCCAGGATGAGGCTTCTTCCTGCCAAGGGAGTGAGAAAGGGCTCTGGAACAGCACAAGGGGAGCGAACCACAAAAAGGGCAAAGAGGACTCGGGGCCCTGGAGTGGACTAGACTGACTCCTTCTTTTACTCTAGACAAGAAGGCAACACTTTTATTCTAAACTAGAACTCCTGTAAGTCTTATATTACCACCTTTCATGGTTTTCATCATGATATTAATCGGTTTGATTGGAAGCACTGCCAACTCAGACCTAAATAATTCATTAAAAAAAAAATCTTAGCCAAAAAGAAAATGCATGGATGAAACCTTTCTTTAATATATCACCTTAGACAAAGAGAATTGTATTCCTAATCCTATAGTAAAGATCCTCTGAATGAACCCAGTTCCAGTAACTTCTAAAGTTGCATTTTCTATATCCTATGTGGTTTCTGCATATTACACATACTGATAAAACTGAAAGATTTAACTTGGAAACAAAGTGAGGGTTGTTTTGGTTTTAAACTTGAAAAGCTGCACAATTTGTTTCTAGTTTCATATTTGTCTACCTCTCATTCAACATTGTTGAGTAAAATTAAATTAGGAAAAGATTCGTATTTACTATGATTTGGAGATTATTCTTCTACCTGTATTGAATCTGTTTTCATTGTTATTTATGTTTCCTATCATTGATGTGTTTCTTTTTATACAATTTCTAAAGAAAGAAAGGTTGAAACAGTGAATTGATGTTAACTTTCATAATTTCCAGGTGAACAAATCCATCAATATTAGATGAGATGACTTTCTTTTCTAGCAAGAGATCTACATTAAGCTGCATTCCTCTTCTGAATAGACTGTGTGGTTCATCTCAGGTCTACTTCTTAGGAGAGATCATTGGCATTCTGTATCTTGTGTGAACAGCAGATACCTGCAACGACATCTAATCATGAATTCCAGTTCTTACTAGGGCAGAGAAAGGGTATGTTCAGAAGACAGATTTTGGAGGATTTCCTCTATCTGAATTGTACTGTTAATTGGAATAAAGGAAGTCAGGATGAGAGTAGGAAAGAAGAGGAACTTGAAGTAGCTATCACCACTGCACCTCATCCTCAGAGTTTCTGGGCTAGGCCCTGTATAGGTGAGGCACAATAAGGCTTACCAATAAGGCACAATAAAGCTCATTGCCCCATCCATCGATCTGGCCAGCCCTTACCCAAGCCTCCTGATACAAAAGTATCATCCTGGGCCAGCCAAGTGGCGTGGTGGTTAAGCACTGGCTTGGGAAGCCAGCGGCCCCGGTTCGGGTCCCACATGTGAGGGCCAGTGACACTGCCCTCAAAAAAAAAAAAAGAAAAAAACAAACAAAAAAGTATCATCCTCACAGCCAAAGTCACTCCACTTCCTGGTAACTGAAAAAATTAGCCAATGTCAGTCACCACCCAAATATATAATAGCATCCAATTATGATTGAGATTTCTATTAATTTGTATAAATCTTCCCAAGGGAAGTTTCTACTCTCCAGATGCTTCCCTGAATTTATTAGTCATGTTATTCTTAAAGGACTCTACTCTTTAAAAAGATTAGTATCTCTTGATTAGATCAGGAAGCTACACAACATGAAAGAACAATGAGATAGTTTCTAGTGGATCTAAGTAAAGAGTTAGTTTTTCAGAAGCTAACCGAAGTCTTTAGTGTGGGGTGCAGGGATACCATCTGATCCAAACTCCTACCCAGTGGAGTGAGAGAATCTTCTCTACCTCATCCTCAACAGACGGCTAGCCTCCACTTTAATATTTTCAGCATGCAAGACATACATCTCATGTGTTTGCTGAATGACTCATTTCTGTTTTCAACAGCTCCAATATTTAAGTTTGTGTTAATATCATCCAGTTGCCTCCCTCTCTATATTTTCATTCATCTGATTATTTCACTCCCTTGCTCAAAATACTCATAACCTTCTCGTGGCTTCAGAACAAACTCAGAACATTACAATCTACATCTCATTTCTTCACCCAAATCTACGTCCATTCCCCACTTCATCCATTTATTCAATAAATATATTGAACTTCTGTCTCTGTGGGCACTGCAATAAATGCTGGTACTACCGAGATGAAAACAATGTAAGTCTCTTGAACTTCAAGACCCTCACAGGAGCTCCTTCCAAGTATCCTGGGCACCAGCAACACCGAGCTGTTAAGTATTTCTCAGAGATGTCATACCTTCTCACACTGTTGTGGACTGCTCTCCCTTTCTGAAATGCCCTCTCCTCCTTCCTCCTGCTGGCAGAAATTCTATATGGGGACCCTCCTCTGACACTGAAGTCAGAATTGAGGACTCCCTTATCTGTACTCCCATAGCACTTAACTTCTAGAAAGTAAGTCCAGGACTGCATCCCTCTTCTTCATTAACATATTTCCATTCCTAGCACAGTGCCTGGTGCCAAGTCAGCACCCAACAATCATTTGACTCTGATGAATAAATGATTGTGATGGAATAATGAGTGAACAAATCTCCATGGTGACACTGGCCAGAGTCCAATTTGTGTTACCACTGAACGTGTATGTGTCTTCCCCACCAGACTGTTAGCTTCTTGTCCTCAGCGCCCATGCTCTGCATCTCTGTTCTCGTCCGTTAGCACATAATGAGTACTACAGTAGTAGATTTTAACTAACTCATTCAGTAACTGTTACTGAATGGCCAGTCCATGTGTGAGACACTGTTAGGCCCACGTATGTCTCCTTACAACATGGAAAAGAGTTTATAATCTTATAGAGAGGCTAAAGCGCTCACAAATACAATAATTAATATTTTTAACTGGCTTGCACATTAATTTTCTGATGAGTCATTAAAAGAGTGTCTAAATTTCTCAGTTTTTATAAAATTTCAAGCTAAAGCAACTTTTATTTAAATAACAAGAGCTGATATTTTATTGCCTGCTTATATTGTGTGCCAGATCCTGTACTTAGCATTTTTCATGTCTTCTCATATACTCCCTACACAGCCTTTGAGGTACAGACTATTATCATTGCCACTGGGGCAGAGAGAAATTAAGTTACTTTCCCCAGGTCAAACACATAGTAAGTTGCAAAGGCAGGATTTGAACTCAGCCAATACACTTGACCATGTATATCATCTTTTTGACAAAAGAAATACACCTCACTTTAGGCAATAAATAGCCTCCTGATATTTAGAACAGAAGTCACTGCTTGGGATGTTTGGAGCAATGTCTAGCTGCTAATTTTCCCAGCTATACTAGGATACTCACGTTGACATCGCTTGTGTGAATAGCCTCAAGGATGCTAGAGCAGATTCTGAGAAAAGGGGACATCTAAATATACCAATGGGGGAAATACAGCTAACATAAGCAAAGATAAAGATTTATTGGAAGGATATGCATAACTCTGAGAATGAAAAAGGAAGTTGAAAAACCAGATTTCAGGATTCACAGGAAGCAGGGTAGCTCTTTGACTCCAGAGAGCAGACACTAAAGGTGTTTTTTTGTTGGCCAGGGAGGATCAAAACATTTTGTTTGACTATATCAGCAAGGCTGAAACCAATGGGGGTGGAACTGTTCTCTGAACCACAATGCACAGGCTGTTACCAGAAAGAAAAGAGACGATATGAGGCAAGAATGCAACAGATGTCCATTCCAGTAAATGGAGAGGAGAATGTAGAAGACACCCATGGGCCTAAAGCAGGGTTATCAAATTTTCAGAATAAAATTGCTTAGAAATTCCTAGATTCCTGATTTAAATACAGATAAATTAATATGGGGTAAGAGCCATCATAAAACGCAGGCCCTACACGGGTTAAAGGAAGATCCAATAGTGTCTAGTTACAAGCAACTTACCATGTGTCACTTCAAATCATTGTCCAAACATGGCTGCCCAGCTGAGAGATCAACTGTAGACCGTCCATTTCCACCCTGTGGGAACAGAAAGGCTGCCAAGTAAAAGAGAGGGGGGTAGGGGAGGGAAGAGGAAGGAATGAGGAAGAGTGTGTGAACCCATACAAAGCCACTTTGTTTTTGTCACCCTCCCACCACCCCTTCAGGTTAAAGTATTATCACCAATCTCTCCATTTCATACACTACCTTCTCCCACTCCCTATTCTTCCTTTCCCCGTTTTCCCTGTCAATCCATAAATAATCAAGAAAAGCCACCATACATGTGCTAGCTGAATGACTTAATTCTTTGGTGTATACAAAGACCTAAATGTAGCCTCCCTTGATAAGCCTTTTTAAGCAAAACAGGTTGGGAAGTGATGGTAGAGGAGGAAAAATGATGGAATCTGAGACCGGGAAGGATTAGGGGAGCAGAGTCTTCACAGGCAATTCTAAAGTTGGAGCAGGGCAGCTGACATGAGGACAAAGCTGCCTCAAATAAGCAACTCAATTCATAATGTGGCTCACAGATGGGCTTTAATAACACGGCTGAGCCATCTGGTAGCTTCCTATTTTAGCTAATTATTCTTGGTAAGTAAGCGCTAAGCTTTTAAAATTATTGTTTAACGTTTTTTTCTTTTTTTTGTCACCCTCCCTCTCTATTTTGGTTTCCCAGGGTAAATCCCTGCCCTACTTACTTTTATGGGTAAAGCCTAGCCTGCATATTATTCTTAGCAGAAAAGCCTCTTAGAAAACATCAAAAATGTTTCATTTAGCACCCTTATTCTCTAAATTTTCCATCAAAATACACCCCCTTAAGCAGCAAAGTTAATTAAGTGCATACCCCAGGGGTTTATGTTTTCACTCAAAGGAGCACTCACTGGCCATCTTGTACTATACCTTAAAATTTCTACCAAGTTTGCTTCCCTCCCCCCACTTATTATATAGGTGCCTTATTGGAATATTTAAAACGATTCAATTATCATTAAGTAAAATCGAATCTCCAGGAAGATTCATCCAATTGTCCTGTGACATCATATACCCTTCACAACACAGCCACACTGAAAAAGCAGATTAAGGAAAATAAATTTAGGAATGTGGGGAATAACAGAAGAGAGTTTCTGGTCAGGTGGTGGCAGTAGAAAAAAAAAAAAAGGCAGGTAAGTGAATCCTTGAAAAGATAATAAAGGGATCCAGGAAGCAACCTAGAACTAAGAAGCATCACTAGAAAACGATATCTCCCTGAGGCCTTTGTTCCTAAGGTTTCCTCAGCCTTTTTTTCACTCTATAGACCTTGACCTTCTTCCATTCTTGGCTCCAGGCCCTGAGAGCTATCACATAAAGCCACCCTTTTTGCCCAGCCCAGGAAAAAAAGGAGATAAAGGGAATATGTAATCCAGATACTCCAAACTATAACTGAATTCTTTGAAAGAGCATGAATTTTACAGCTTGACTCATCTAGATTCAAATCCCAACTCCTCCCCCTCAGAAGCTATGCAAATTTGGGCACAATTGCTTCAATTTCCTCAGTGACAAGGGTATATTTATCTCATAGGACTCGTCCAAAGATAATTTGAGGCTAAGCACCCAGCGGATGCTTTTAAGATGATAAATGACTTACAATTCTATGAAATGTACAAAATACAAAGAAAATTAAACTTCTTTGTTTCACGTAACTAATCTAATACCCTAAACGAGTTCCCATTCGGCTGGGAGTGGGGTGAAATGAATAGGATACAATTGTCAAGGGACAGTAACTTTCAGTAACTTTGTGTCCAGCCCCTTCATTTTCACTGCTCTCCACTGCAGAATGTGGGGACAAGTCCCTGGAACTGTCATGCAGGGATTTTGCTGACAGACTGCTGGTAAGCCCTCAGGGGGGCCTGATCTAGGACCAGTGATGGCTGGCTCATGTTGCAGCAGGCTTCCTTGCATGGTTTTTCTCTTTGCTGGAGTTCAAAACGACAAGTGGAATGAAAGAGCCTTCCTCCTTCTGGCTTTGCATTTAATCCATCTAAATCCCTCCTCAGTCTTTAACATCTAAGCCTAACAACTTGCCTCCCCTCCTGTCTGTCTCTCCTACTCAGTACTCCACCCTTCCTGCAGCAAGAGTGTCTCTTCTATGGCACTCTGAGGTCTCTCCAGGCCTGGCTTAGAGTTACCTTGAAGATCTGACTCTTTGTAGATATGTGGCTGTGTAATGAGTGGTTAAGAAATTTTAAAAAACCTTTCCTCTCTGGATAAATTCTAGAGTTCAAGACCATAGTCTCAAAAATTCTTCTCTAGTTGTCAAAAGCAGAATACAGACTCTTTGCATTCCTGCGGTAACGATCCTAAACCCCCTTGATACAAATGGATGCCTCTGGAAAATCAGAGGGAAACAGAAACAAGAAAAGCACACCGATAGATTTAAAAATATATATTATCCTCATGACACTATTTTTTTTTCCATCAAAGCAGTATTTTAGTTGGTAAGGAGGTTTCATAGAACTATACTATCAATGCCATATTTGGGTGATGGGGGTTAAAGAGGGTTTTATAGGCTGGCTGAAGAGCAGAATCATCATAAATAACATTATCTGTATGGGAAAATTTCTTGAAAGTGCCTAATAACTGACTTCCAAATGAATTTTTGAAACATAGTTGGTTTGTAAGTTGAGAATGGACAGTACTTCATTTTAATACCAGAAACTTCCCCCAGTTACAGAAATTGAAACCTAAGGAGGATGATTATCTTGGACTAGAAAAATTAATATTTCTAGTTTCTCTGTTTTTATAACTTACTTCCTTAGCTTTTTAGCACAAATATAATAGATCAGAGAGGCCAAATTTGAACTATAAACTCAAGGCTGTGGTAAATTAAATGTATTTGCTTTGTTCTGCAGATGTTAAACTCAATTCCCACAAAATTTGGAAGGTGGAGTTAATTCAGACTTAGACAAATCTAATGAGCATCTGTTTTGATTTTTCTAACCATTGATCTGATTTTCTTTTAACTTGATACTGGTTGGTTTACACAAGCCCATGTGATAATTGAAAATAGCCAAAGGTGAAGCCATTCCAGAACCCCCAAAACAGTTTTTTTCTTAAAATTGTCAAATGATTCTTTAAAGACAGTTAACAATTTTGTATGCATGAAGAATAATTGATGCGTAAATACACGTACATTTTGCTTCTATAAATGTATCTATATACAAACACATAACTAAATAAAAATTGAAAAGTTGGATATTGCTTTCCATGAAGAGAAGTTCCTTTAACAAGAATATAGGAAATCATGAAAATTCCATCATGTGGGCTGAATCCTGTTGCCCTCAAAATGCACATGATGAAGTCCTAAACTCAGTACCTCACAATGTGACAGTATTTGAAGAGAGAGGTTTTAAGAGGTAATCAAGTTAGAATTAGATCATTAGGGTGGCCTCTAATCCAATATGACTGAGGTCCTTATAAGAAGAGTCAAGTCAGAGGCAGCCAGGTGGCTCAGTTGATTAGAGCATGTGCTCTGAACAACAAGATTGCCAGTTCAATTCCCAGGTGGGATGGTGGGCTATGTGCCTACAGCTAGATTGAAAACGGCGACTGGACTTGGAGCTCAGCTGTGCCCTCCACAACTAGACTGTAGGACAATGACTTGACTTGGAGCTATGGGTCCTGGAAAAAAACACACGGTTATCCAATAAAAATAAATTTAAAAAAAATTTTTAAAAAGAAGAGTAAATTTGGACATAGGCATGTGTGTGGAGAAAAGACCATGTGAAGATGCAGGGAGAAGGCAGACATCTATAAGACAAGAGAGAGGATTCAGGAGAAACCAACCCTGCTGATACTTTCATCTTGGGCTTCCAACCTCCAGAATTGAGAGAAAATAAATTTCTGTTGTTTAAGCCTCCAAGTGTGTGGTACTTTATTATAACCCTAGCTAATACACTCCATAACCTAGGATTATATCTAGAAGTATAAAATATATTGGGTTATTTGATGGAATAGATATTTTAAATGGTATTGACAGAGATCATGGGTTTTCAGCATAGGTTATATGGTATAATTTTGGGGTTCTGCAAATGCTTAGTTTGAATTTTACTTTAAATTATATTTTAAGTATTTTTAAACTGTAATAAAAATACTTAAATATATTAGGTATTAAAATTTGACCCATTGTAGACTTCCATTCTCTTAACTTGTACTGCCATGTTATATGATTATTGTGTAATTCTCAGAATGAAGCTTTTACTCCCATCACTGTGCATGTATTTTAATTACCTGTAAATATGATCAGAAATGTTGCAGGTTTGCACTTATCTCTTTTTTTAATGCAGTCCTGAATAAAATGTCTATGTTTGATAGTAATTCTTTAATGTTATCCCATTAAATAAAGATTAGTGGGCTGTCAAAAAAAATTACATACTCTTATAAGAAAATCTGAAAAAGTAGTAGGAAGAAACATTCCCATACTCTCACCCCATAATTATGCTAGTGATTTCTCTGCAGTTTCTTGTTATACAACTATTTTTACATTAGTGGAGACCTACCTATATTGATAATTAAAAAGAAGAAACATATAATTTCTGAAAATAAAGTTGATATGTCATATGCTTATTATAAAACGTTCCAAAAATGCAGAAAATAATGAAGAGAACAAAAATCACTCAGAAGCTCCATTCACCTACACACAAAATGCAGTCCTGCATATATCTGCTTGTATAAAATTATGAGCATATTGCTTTTGTAGAGGTATTTGAGTATAGATATGACACATTTAAATAAATGTCAAGTAAGGCTCGGGCACGTCCATTCCATGCACGCCCATGACACGGTATATATAATAGTCAAAAAAGAAGAGAACTATCTTGACATGAGTCACAATGACATCATGTGAGAGAAAGTTTTGGCACCTATTGTAAGTTTTCTGTGCCCTATGTATTCATCATAAGTAAACGAAGCAGTTAATACATATTATTAGCAGTTAAAGTTTGAAACAAAAATGTCCTGTTAATTCTCTTTCCAACATATGCATCAGTTTAATTAAAGAGAACCCTCAGATTGCAAGGAGAATTGCTTTTAAAAACTGATATTATTTGCAACTCAGGATCACCTTCATACAGAAGATAATTGAATACTGATGCAGATTTGCAGCAATATTCTATAAGCCTTCATTTCATTTTTTTGTTTTTTGCTTTGGTTTTTAATGTATAGCCCCATTACTATCCTTAACTGACTTTATAGTAAAAAAAATTATAAATGTAAGCTTGTAAAATAATTTATATACTAATTAAATACTGTTTTTGCCCTTTATTTCAATGTAAAGCTTCATTTAAATATATAATATGAAATATATATATATGAAATATATATATATATGAAATATATATATGAAAACCACTAACAGGGATGATTAAGTAAAGGAACTGTGATCTTTACTCTGGAGAAGAAAAATTCAAGCTGCCTTCATATATCTGAAAGGGAAGCAGTTTATGTTGGCAGCTGCAGAAAGCAAAAGGAGAATGAGCTGACAACTTTACAGATGGACAAATCTCAGCACAATAGAAGAAAGAACTTTTCCACAGTTAGTTCTTTGCAAAAGTAAAGGGTCACCTCTGAAACACCAAAGACCAGGCCAGGGGAGAGCTTCAGGCAAAAGTTGGGTCTTTAACGAGTTCTGTACCAGGGACTCCTCCTTTGGAAAGAAAAATGAACTCCAATTCAGAGTTCAGAATCCAAAGAGGAACAACGCTTTAAAAAGAAAGCAAGCTTGTTGGCCCTCCTCTTTCAGGGATTTTGGAGCAAACCCTTGAATTTTCTGCACGCTTAATCATGTAAACCAGGAGATTACAGTCACATAGAGGCAGAATGCTCTGCTTGATACAGCAGAGCTCTACGGCACAGAGCAACTTTAGAAAAGATCCCTCCTTATGTGGGGATAAAGTGGTGCTTGGAAACACTAAGCTTCAGGAATTGGGTTTGTAAGGTAGGAAAAACAAGAGAAGGGATTCGAGAAATTACACCCTGAAAAGGGAAAATAGTAATTTTGAGTTGACTTACATAAGAACATTTTACATGTTCAGGTCTATGCAACTAAAAAGATGAGCAGGGAAGCCTCATCGAAGAGGACGCTCCCAAGTCCACCCTAATATTAATGGCTTAGTCAAACTCTTGAATATTTACTGGGGGAGAAAGCTGAGGCATGCAAACTGTGACTTACTTGTGAACCTACCCAGGCGAGGCAGTAAAACTGATTGTGAATATTATAATACACCCTCTGAAGCCCACTTCATGGGTTCAGTTCCTGGTTATAGCAAGAATGGGACCAAATGGTCCTGGTTTGCCAGAGATTTTTCTGATTTTTAGCACTGAAAGTCCTGTTTTCTGAGCGCCCCCTTCCCAGCTGAGCAAACCGGGACCTTTGGTCTCTCTAGCTCCACAACTGGCCAGCAGAGAAGACTTGCCTAATTTCTGTGGGGGCAATAAAAGTACCTACCTCAATAGTGCTATGATAATAAAGTGAGGAATAAATATAAAATGTATAGAACTGTATCTATACATTTTTACATTCAGTAAACAGGAGGGATTTTTATTACCTGTGATCAAGCTCTGCTCAGCAAGCAATGTGATCTTAGGTAACAAGATATCAGTTCTACATACGTGGTTATTTGCAGCTATTTAAAATAAGTCCCTTCTTGTTTCCTTTGTGGTCCTGCCAATTGCTGAATTACTAGCCATACAGAAAAATGGACCTATCCATTTTGATATTAATTTATTGATCAACCATTTAAATATTATATTTTTATATTAATCAATGGAGCAATCATTTAAATCTGGATATTTAAATCCACCTATAAACTACACATACATTGTTCAAATTCACAGCTCAGAGAACTCCATTCCTCAGAAATTTCACAGAAGTGCTTTCTCCACACAGGATACAATGGATTTGGAACCACCTGTAACAATCCTGAGTAAGATGTTGGCGAGATGGGGAAAAGAAACCAGAGACAGAATAGATTATTCAGCTGGTAATGATCATCAGAGTGATGATGCAGACCCATGCAAATGCTGACAGCAATGAACACAAAGGAAAGGGCTTAAATGGGATACTCATTTGTCATCATTTATATAACTTTCCAATGTTCAACACAGACAGAAGAAACAAAGGTTAAAAAATGTACACACCCAAAATAATCATATGAATGCGTAATTCCCAAAATAATCATATGAATGTGTAATTCACACAAAAAAAAGACTTTTGTTCCTAAATATATTTAAAGACAATTGGCAGATGCAGAGATACAAAAAAAAAAAAGTAGAATATATTTCTTAAACAGTACTGAGGAAGAAGCTTCTCTTTACCATCTGAAAAGTGCCTTAATCATATTTAAGTTGGAAGACTGAAAGTGAGAGAGAACAATACCTTGCCAAAATCATCAAGGGAATTTCATCTGCTTTGATGAGGTGACAGCCCCAGACCCACAGCCACCATGCCGTTATTTCTACCTTAACAGATTGGATGAGTTTTCAGCATCCTTCCAGAAAAAAGAAAAAAAGAAAAAGAAGAGGGGGTAGGGAATGAGTTTCCTGATTCAGAGCTAAGATAGTCATAGCCACTAAAATAGAGCAACTTAAGAAAGGTCACTGAGGAGGCAAATGTGTGTGAATTTGATGATACAAAGCACATTAGCTGGTGGACTGCATCCTGCCCTCTGCCTTATAAGCAGCCAGAGTGGGTGGGCATGAGAGGCAGGGGTGTCACGTCCCGCAAGCTTCCTTCCCACCACCTATCCTCCTGGTACGAGAAGTTTGCTGGGCTTTTAAAGTATTTTTCCTTGAGATTATCCAGAAGTAACAGACCACATGAGCTTTGTCCATTCATGGAATGGTTAACATTTATTCACCCTAGAGATTGGTTTAAACAAAATAAAGTTTCAGTCAACCGCAGCCTAATTTACTAAAACCTTTAATTAACATTTTCCCTTTTCATTTCGCTTCACTGAGAAATGAAGTGAATTACAACAAAGTAATTTGACATGAGGGATTTATCTTTTTAACTAACTAATTCTAAAATGTAACTAAGTATTAATAAAGATTCTTTTCTGGTTCATCTTGTTCATTCATCTTTTATATTTATGATCAAATAGCATGAATTTATGCTCAGAATAATAATCCTTAAGCATTGAGTGGTATGAGATATTCAGAATGATTTCTACTGACAAGTTTTTAGTTGCAATCAAACAGACTATTAGCCTGTTAGAATTGGGAGGAAACTAAGAGATAGGATTTGCTTCTTGTCAAGTTCATGCCCCTCCCAAGGGTGTCCAGGTTTGGGTAACAAAACCATTTGTTCACCATACTGGATCATCCATCACTGGGATTTTAAAACAATTCCAACAATAGAATCCTTTGAAAAAACTAAATCTTACACAGAACTCTGACATATAGACAGGTTGACTAGCTGTCTCTCTATCAGACATCCCAGTTTGACCAGAGTAAATAAGGGTTTTTTGAATGAAGGACATTCAGCACTAAAATGAGGCAAGTCCCGGGCCCACCAGGACAGTGGTCACCCAGTTATAAAATAAAAGCTCTGTTTTGCCAGTATAAATGTATTTGTAGAAGTACAAATTCATAATAGTAATTTATTACTACGCCAACCAATGAAACAATTGAGGTCATTTCAATGACACAAAAGAAAAATTAATATTGGGAGTAGTAGTTTCGCCTTCCACGAGCCTCAGAATCAAGTTTCTAAATTTGTTTTGGTTTCATAGTACTGAGGAAAGTCTGATTCACATGAATGCTTTTGAATGATTGTTGTTGTTGTCATTGTAATAGTCCTCCTTAGAAGTTCAGGGTTCTTTTTAATTATATTGATCCAGAAGCTTATAAGAAGAAAAATAGAATGGGTTTGTTTTCATGTCAAACATCTAACACATTTTTTATAACAAACACAGAAGTCTTACCGGAAGCATCCACCGTGTAAAACCTGTCATAACATACATATTACAACATTTTGTTCAACCACCCTGCTCTCAGATACTGAAGGGCCTGGACCTGGCTTTCTTGTCATTTAATTGAAGTTCTGGCTTGTGTGCTACAACAGTGCAGTGCCCTGTACAGTTCTACACTGGGGGTACACGTGCAGGCCTGGGCTGTAAGAAACAGCAGCATTCCTGATCAATATTAATACTGTCGCAAAATCTGCCAGGAAAAACTGTCCCATTGTCTACACAGAAAAAAAAAATAAAGTAAAACTGGTAGCACAAATTAAAAGTTTGTCTTTGTCAGTTTGTTGCATGTTGACATGTAACATATTTTTGTCTGCATGTTATTTGTAATAATCAAAAATACACTTTAACAGGATCCTCAAATCAAAACTGGTTTCCAGAAAACACAGTAGTAACCATGATAGGAAATCTTCCTTCATGGAGAGTTTACTGTGTGTCAAGCTCTAAATATTAACTCATTTAATGCTCACAAAAACCTGCTGAGAGAGCCTGGAATCCCATGTTACTAACACTGAGGTGCTGGGATAAGTGATTTGCTGCAAGTCACAAAGCTGTCAAGTGACAGCCAGACTTGAGCTCAGACAGGCTGGTTCCAAAATTGATGTTCCTAGCCACCAAACTTTACACTCCCAATCACTTCCGTTTAAAAACCCTGCTCTAGTATGTCCTATAGAACAAGAAAACCTGTCCCTTAAAAGACAAGGGACTAGGGGCTGGCGGAGTGGCGTGGTGGTTAAGCGCTAGCTTGGGAAGCCAGCAGCCCCGGTTCAGGTCCCACATATGAGGGCCAGAGACACTGCCCTCAAACAAACAAAAAAAGACAAGGGACTAGGCTAAGGCCATGCAGTTCATAAAGGGGAGAAGCTCTCATACCTGATGCCCATGTCAGAGCTTTCTCCACCACAGCTGGGCCTTCCTTCTCAGAGCTCGCTACCTAACCCAGGTCCTACAGGCACCTGTAGATCCCTGTGCTACCTATCTCTTGTCATGAGTTTCGGAAGACTTTATAATTAGTTATTTATCCCTTTATGGCCATTTGCTCAGCAGGATACACATGTCTACACACAGGACACAGCCTTTATGGGTAGCTACAGAGCAAATGATTGAGGTCCTAGATCCATTATGAAGAATAAAGACAGCCCCTTTCCTTGTACAGATTATCTGAGTTATAAAGGATCTAAGGATCTGTTTATAATTACACCAATATTGCCTGTTTTGTTCCTGGCAGGCCGCTTTCAAACATCATAAGCAAGCCACAAAAGCCCTGAGGGTGGCCCCTTTCCATGCTGAGCATTAAACAACTCTGTTAACTTCTAGAAAGCTCCAGCTACTCCTCTTTTCATCCATAGCTACAGAGAAAGAACAACTGTCAATTTGATGCGTGTCACTGGATTACCTGTCATCTATACCCAAACAATGAGACTAATGGAAAATCACAACCATTTTAACATATGCATGCCATTCCCTACTTAATGTGTTACTAAAATTCGATTATAAAGTGGTTACTTTAATTTCTAATATTTTCCAAAGAAACGTTACAAATGGTGGTACGATTCCCAGAGTATCTTCTTTCCCAAATGTATTTGATCCACATGTAGCTGAAATACAGTACATTTGTAGTCGAAAAGAGAAAATAATATTGTACAATGTATTGCCTTCAAAATATTAGATGTATATTTAAACCCATACTTCATAAATATGCTTTAAAAATAAATACATATAGTAATTTCTGGAATGTGGTGGGACATTTGTAACTAAATAATGTTGAAAACATAATTAAATAACTGGTCTCAGTTATCTTTAATTTTGATGCCTGAGGAAACACAGATCTAATTAGAGAAGACAAGATGGTGGGTGGCAATACTAATGCCGAAGGAAACTTCTGGATACTTTCAAGGGCTTAAGACTATCAGGCGAGAGAGCATTGGTTTTCTGTGTTAAGTTTTACTTCAGAACAGAGGCTCTCCTTTTTTTGCCTTTCAGAGGCAGGTCAGTAATGACAGTTATTTACTGCCTCACAAGCTTCCTCCTTTGTTATGTGTCTCAAGTCCTCACAGACACTCAGTGAGGTCACTTTCTGGCCACGGGTTAGGCAGGGTTAACATGGCCTCACACAGACTCATCTCATGACGCTTCTGGAGGCTGGCCACTGCTGACGGCTAGTCTGCCTGCTGAGAGACCTGTTCCAGGGCAAAAGGTTGTAGCACAGGCTGGGGGCTGAACCACGGCTATAGTGCTGCCTACAGGGCTAGCTGGCTCCTGCCCACTGCCTCACACTTTAGGTAGTATCCACAGCCAGTGAACATGAATATTCCATTTTTATTAGAAGGATAATAAAGAATCCATTAAAAGCTACTACCCTTGCTCCACAGAAGAAAATGTATGCTTTGAATGTGAATTTCATAGTAGGAGACTGAAGAACAAACCCTAACATCCATGGCCCAGAGCGAACCCTCTGGCTCATGTGCTCAGTTTGACAATCCTTCCGTTACACATGGCTTCTCTAGGAACCCTGCCCTGCCCTTCTGTGCCAAATAAGTCAAAGGGGCCCTTCCAAGGTCTTACATGGCATCTGGTCAGTGTTCCCATCACTCTGTCTCCTAGCCTCCAACCTGCCCATCATCATTCCTCATTAGATACTAGGTGAAGACCATGCACTTTGGATCCAGATGATTTGGATTCTGGTCTCTCCTTTTCTAGTTATGTGACCTTGGGCTAGTTCCTTAACTTACCTAAATATCAGTTCCTTTATCTGTAAAATAAGGGTAATGCTACTGCCTACCTTATAGGTGTAGTGTTACGAACACATGTTGTTATAATTATTATTTAATTTCCTTAAGGAAAGCTGTCCTGCCTTTTAATTGTCATATCACCAGCCCTTATTAAGCTATCTGGCTGAGAGGGGGTTCAAAAAATATTAATGAATTGAATCAATGAACAATGCTCAGCTACAGAATGGAAGAAAGTGCCACGTATATAATGGTCTTCCACAAGGCAGCTGGTGCTAAGAGTTAAGTTGCGCTGAAGGTTTTCTCAGAGCTTGATGCTTTCTCTGATTTTAAGGAGTGTAAGTGTTGAAGGGCACCCTTGCTCCGTGAAGTGCTGCCTCACAAACAGGCCACCATCTGCCGCAAGGATAATAACGTTTGGCACTGAATGTGCTGTGGTCGTCAGTATCAACATGCTTGATATTTAGAATACTTGCTTGTTTTTATGGAGCTGATTTGGGAGCACAGAAAGCTTCTCGGAGTACTGCCCTATACAGCTTCCCTTTACAACCAGAACAGCTGCACCAGTTTCTACTGTTCTGGGTTAGAGAACAGGGAATTAAAGGATCCCAATAGGCAGGCTCCGTTTCTGAGCCCTCACAGATGCTATTAAAGGACAGTGCACACCCCAGTTCACAGCTACATTCCCAGTTTTGCTTTCATTGTAGTTCTTAACATTGCATGTCAGTTTAAAGGTTTTATAGTTACTATAATGAATGTATAGTTCAGTTCACAACCTTAGTGGGCAAGGAAAATGTTTTATTTAGTTCTTATTCCTATAACAACTTCATATTTCTCTTTTGAGTTCCTATTTCTTGGGGGCTACAGATATAATTGTTAGTTTAGTTGGAACCACTTTTTCTTAAGCGTCCTATGAACAGATCCAAGGCTCCACACACTGTCAGGCTGTTGTGGGGTCAGGGGATGTACCTGGTTCTCTCCATATGCTCTTTCCTGAGCTGTCAATGGACCTTCATGCATTGGGTCCCTCAGCTCAGCTGTGATGCAGGCCTAGATCCTATCCTAGCTCCTGGCCACTTTAGGTTCCACCCTTTGGAGCAGCACCATTCTTCTGTGGCTTCCTTGCTAGGGTTGGGTGTGGGGTTCTTTGTGGGGCACTGTTTGCCAAGACTCACGACAAAGCCATTCCATTCTAAGTCTCTACAGCCTCTGGGGGCTCTACTCACATGCCCTCTTCTCTTGGGCTTGATAGTCCTCCTGTCCAAAAGGCCATGGGAAGAGCCCTATTATCAGGGCCCAGTGTCACACTGTCCTTACCCCATCTCTCCTAAGGGGAATATTGGAAACAATCTGGAGGGCCCTAATATTCATCAGACTCTCCACAATTTAAATAATTCCATAGCTTTTTCTATTCGCTTAAGGCTGTGGGATTTTCAAACAGGAAGACACTCTTTTTTTGTCCTCTTTGTGCTGTGCCACATCCTTGCCCTGAGGCAGGGACTAGCTTCTGCAGGGAGAGGAGCACAGGTATAGGGACAGAGAAGGGGAAAGTAAGGATGGCAGGGGGGTCGGGGGATAGATATCAGGTAATATTTAGAAATTATTTTGCCGTAATATACTGCTATGTCATTTGTGTCTCACAACAGTTCTGTGACTGAATCCACCTCATTTTTCAGGGGAGAAAACGGAGATTTAGAAAGGTTAAGTAATGTGCTCTGCCTCTGCCTCCCAGACTGACACTGCCTTGTTCTTCATCTAAAGGGCCTGGGATCCAAACCCAGTCTCTGCATGCCATACCTAGTGCTCTTTCTTAATACCCCACTTCCAGGCAGACTGGGCTCCTTGCCACCTTCCATTGATGGCTTAGTCCCACTCACCTTCACACTTTGCTTCATCTCTCACTTTGGGCACCAGTGGCCTGCCCTCTCCAAACCCTTAGGGCATGCAGCTCCCTCATACTGCCTTTCCCATCCCCCGCTACATCAAGGTTATGCGCAGGTCTTACCACCCCTTCTAGGCTGCAAACTCCTTGAACTCATGAACCCTATCTTTTCTTAATAATGAATGAATGTACAAAAGAATGAATGCAGGACTGGGTGAATGGAAATAGTTGATTGCTCCATGACTCCAAAGAGGAAGGGTCTTAGCAGCCCCACATCTAAAGTTACTCTGTAGGAGGAGCCAAGAAGAGCACTCAGAAATTGTGGGGAAGCTCTCTGAACCATCAGGGTCTAGTCTAGCAGGATGATGACAGCCTATGTATGGAAAGAGAAGAAAACTGAATCATGGACAGTAAAGAAAAAAGGTCTGCACCCTATTTACTTCCCACAGTTCTGGAGGCTGGAAGACAGATCAAGGTGCCAGCCAGTTTAGTTTCTGAGAGAGCTCTCTTCCTGGCCACCTTTGTGATTTGCCCTCACAAGCCTTCCTCAGTGTGTGTGTGTATGGGGGGGGGGAGAAAGAAGAGAAGGGGAGAGAGAGAGAGAGAGAGAGAGAGAGAGAGAGAGAGAGAGAGAGAGAGAGAGAAGACAGAGAAGACAGAGAGAGAGAGAGTCTACCAACCTCATCAGATTAGGACCCCACAGTCATGACCCTCTTTTTACCTTATGTACCTTCTAAAAGCCCTAAATAAATACAGTCACATTGGGAGTTAGGGCTTCAACATAGGAATTTGGGGAGAAACAATTCAGTCCATAGCAATTTCTCTCTTGTTCTCATGGGTATTTTCTGTTCTATCTCCAAGTTCACTGATGCTTTTCTCTGTCTCTTTCATTCTGCATCATTGGGTTTTATTTCAGTTGTGTTTTTCAGTCCTTTTTGATTTTCTGTGTATTTTATATCTTTGCCAAGACTTGCTTTTTTAAATTTGTGTCAAGCATGTTCGTAATTGCTCACGGAGGTATTTTTATGATGGCTGTTTTAATCTAATAGGTCATTCTAACATCTGGGTCTTCTCAGTGTTGGTGTCTGTGACTTACCTTTTCATTCAAGTTGAGATTTTCCTGGTTCTTGGGGTGATGGGTGATTTTCACTTGAAATCTGGCCATTTTAGGTATTATGATCTACCCTCTCTAAATCTTCCGTCTGGATAGGCCTCCTTTGATATCGCACTGGTGGAGATAGGTTTAAGTTGGTGTTGGAAGTCTGGTTTTGTTTTGGCCTCTCTTGAAGCAGGGGTCCTCAGTACTGCTGGGCAGTGTGGCAGTTACAGCTCCCCACTAGGCCTCCACTGACCACCTGGCTGGGAGGGGCAGAGTGTCTCATTACTGCTCTCCACATGGCCTCCACTGACATCATGGTGGGGTGGGATGGAGAGTGACCTCATGACTATTCATCATTTGTGGAGATCCTGACTCCACTAGGCCTTCACTGAACAAACCAGTAAGGAGAGGGAGCGATGTCTGGTCTCTGGGTAAGGGTGGAAGCCTAGTGTCCTTATATAGTCTTCCATGACACCGCTGGGATGCGATGGAATGAAGAGTCAATTTTACAAATCCTGTCTCCCCACTTGACCTTCTCTGACTCCACTCCAAGGTAGGGTTACAGCCTGGTGAGGGTGGAGGTGTGGGCTGCCCACTTGACCTTCATTGGTGTGGAGAGGGCTGACGTTTTCTCCCACGGTCTTTGGCTGCAGGAGGGTGCTTGTTGTCTAAAAGCTTTCTGTCTTGCCAGGCTGCTCCTCTCCTAGTGCGTTGACTGGAAAGAGCAGACTTTTCTTGGGCCTGTTTTTTTTATCTGTGTCTGTGCATTTCTGGGTTGCCAGCTTCTTCAGAACCCAGCCTGGGATAGACGAGTCAGAAGGAAGACCCATGAGACTCAGTGCTGTGGCTCTCAGGCTCCGAGGCCCCTGCCAGCATCCTCCCCATCTTTCAGAATCTTCTTCTGGTGTTTTATATCTGATGTCCAGGGTGTTAGCTACCCTTTGGGCAATAAGGAAGAGAACTCCTTCACTCTTCCCATGACACCCCTCTTTTTGGCACTGAAATGGCACATCAAGTTGTGTCAGAGTTGTGGCAAACCTAGGTCATTAGTAACTAGTCAGGGTTAAGTACCAAGAGGAAAGCTCACTTGTTCCCCAGGAAATGACTAGGCTGCAAGCTTCATAGAAACTAGTTTTTAAGTGGGGGACATACCAATGTTTAACTGTAGATTACAAATTTGAGAAGGAAAGAGATATGACTAAGGATATATAAACTACAGGGACATTTTTATTTCTATCTTTGTTCCAAGAGCATATGGGAACCACTGGAAACCAGAATTTTGGTTTCTTTATGTATTATCTATATTTAGATATCTGTTATTTTTAATTTGACATATAAACAGGATATCAGAGGAACAACAAAATAAAGAATTAAAATAATTGGGATTTTTAAAAAATCTGTTCACTTCATCCTTTTTCATCTGTTTCCCAATTTATATATAAATTTTTAAAAATGCAATACCTGGGCCGGCTGAGTGGCGCATTGGTTAAGCGCTGGTTTTGGGATGCCAGCGGCCCCGGTTCGGATCCCACATGAGGGCCAGTGACACTGCCCTCTACAGCTAACAACAGCTCCACCTGGAGCTGGGCTGTGCGAGCCCCGGTGATGGTGTGGGCTGCAGCCCCTGCTGCAGTGGGCTGCCATAGGCTACAGTGAGTGGCCCGCAGCCAGCGTGAGCGGCTGGCAGCCAAGCGTGAGCTGCCAATAGCCGCGGTGAGCGACCATCCAGAGGCCAGCGACCGATCTGCCTCATCCGGGAAGAGCGCAATGATGATACCAACATGGGCCAGTGAAGCAACGTCCTCCACAACTAGACCGAAGAACAAAAAGACAGCAACTTGTCTGTTCCCCTTCCCCGATTCCCCAATAAAATCTTTAAAAAAAATAAAATAAAATAAAAAATGCAATACCTACTTGAGAGTGGCAAGATTAGTCAGATAGTGGAGGCAAAGTGATTTGTGAGATATCAAGTGCTCTGTAACCATTAGGTATTGTTGATAGTCATTTATATGACCTGTCCACCATGTATGCTTTCTGATTAGATAGCCCAACAATGACTATGCATATCATGGAATGTGTCTTTCTTATCTTTTTTAAAATAAGTTTTCTTGGACATTAGTTAAATCTGCATCTTTTGAGATGACCATATGGTTTTCTTTAACCTGTTAATGTAGTAAATTACATTGATAGATTTTTCTGGAAAGAATACCTGCCTTGGGCCAGCCAAGTGGTGCGTAAAGAGTTGGCTTGGGATACCAGCTCTGAGCAGCAGGGCCCCGGTTCATATCCCACATATGAAGGCCAGTGATGCTGCGCCCTCTACAGCTAGATGGTGAACAACAGCTCCATCTGGAGCTGGGCAGCTATAAGTCGCCAGCAACGACGTCGGGTGCAGTGGGGCTGACTGGCAGCCAGCGTGAGCTGCCGTGAGCTGTGAGTAGCTGTCCAATGGCCAGCAACGAATGGCTTCACCTGGGAAGAGCACAATGATAATACCAACATGGGCCAGTGAAACAACGTCCTCCACAACTAGACTGAAGAACAAAAGGACAGCAACTTGTCTGTTCCCCTTCCCCGGTTCCCCAATGCTGTTCCCCTTCCCCAATTTCCCAATAAAATCTTTAAAAAAAAAAAACAAAAAGAAGATCTGCACCGCACACAGAATTGCCATTTGAGTGAGGGGCTTCCATGGATCTACCGCTTATTATCCTGGGATTCTCTGCCCATATTAATACACCAATAACAGGCCAGCTGAGTGGCACATGGGTTAAGAGCTGGCTTGGGATGCCAGCGGCCCCAGTTCAGATCCCACATATGAGGGCCAGTGATACTGCCCTCTACAGCTAAGATGGTGAACAACAGCTCCTCCTGGAGCTGGGCTGCTGTGAGTCCCCAGGATGACATAGCTGAAGCCAGTGCTGCAGTGGGCTGCCACAGGCTACAGTGAGTGGCTGGCAGCCAGTGTGAGTGGCTGGCAGCCAGTGTGAGTGGCTGGCAGCCAGGGTGAGCTGCCAAGAGCCACTGTGAGAGGCCATCCAGAGGCTGGCGACCAGTCTGCCTCACCTAAGAAGAGTGCAATGATGATACCAACATGGGCCAGTGAAGCAATGTCCTCCACAACTAGACTGAAAACAAAAGGACAGCAATTTGTCTGTTCTCCTTCGCTGGTTCTCCAATGCTGTTCCCCTCCCCCAATTCCCCAATAAAATCTTTAAAAAAAAAATACATCAATAACAGGGTATGATCATTAGCTACTGTGAAACAATCACAGGAGAAAGTCATTTTGAGAAGAATATTGTAATAATATTATGACAGTAGTTGCCATTTATTGGGGATCTATGGTGTACCATTTCTATGACTAAGATTGTGAAAGAAAAAAAATCCTCAATTCTACTTATCAATGGTTAAAATTTTTTAAATATCTATCAAGGGCTGCTTTAATAGCTTTTAGCCATCAACATGGAAAAAGATATTGAAAAGAACATGGGGAAAAATTAAAACATTTGAGACTTGAGGGGAGCACACAGATATTTTTTAAGTGGCCTGAACAGGGACTTTGTGGTTATCCTCTAGGAAAACTAAAATGAAGAAAATAAGTAGCTGGCTACTGAGCACCATCTTTCCATCAGCATCCCTCCACACTTAATGACATCAGATGACACAAGATTTTTTTGGAGAAGTCATCAACCCAGGGCTTCTCTGAGGGAAGTTCATCCCAGAGTCTGGCGTGTTAGGAATTTATTTAGCCAGCTGGTAGGAGGTTGATCAACACGAACCATGGTTACAATCAGATGTATAACCAGGTGCTTGCTGTATCATAAAAGATATTTGTTTAACTGATTAATTATAATTTGATTTCTCTTTCCCTTGAATGCCGTAACATCTAATAATTTTCAGAAGGAACACAGAGCTCATTCTCTTCTTTCCACACTTTAAAAAGGGAGTAGACTATGACAGTGGAAACGTTTTAGATAAATAACTAATGTGTGTAAATTACCCCCCATGTTTTTTATCCTTCTTTACACAAGCTATCTCTCACTCTATCACTCCTATTACAAAGGCGTGAACAGGCTGTTGCCAATATCCTTCCACCCTTCGTGGGTGTCATGCTTTGGTAATATCTGTTCCCCTAAAGAGGAACAACAAAAGCAACACTGTGTAGGCAGCTGATAAATATGGATCCCTCAGATTTTCCAGAACTCAGAAAAACTGCTTAGCTAAAGGTAAGGACTCACTGAGCCAGAGACCATACCAGGCATTGAAAACATAAAAACACAAAAATTCATAATCTCTAACCCTCCTTGGGCTACACAGCCTCTGAGATTGCCCCCAATGATCTCCTTCTCCTGGTATTCAGAACTTTGTGTCATTTCCTCACCTCCCTGAGTGTGGGCTGCACCTAGTGACTCACTTCTAACAAATAGAATAAATAAAAAATGATGAGCTATTACTTCCAAGACTACATTATAAAAAAAAAAAAAAAACAACCAACTATAACTCATGCCTTGGGTATCCGGTCTCACTCTCTCACTGGCTCTCTGTGAAGGAAGTTCTAACTGCCATGTTGGAATGGTCCACGTGATCACGTGATGAGGAACTGATGTCTCTGGCCAACAGCAGCAAGGATCTAACACCTGGCAACAACCACATGAGTGAGCTTGGAAGTATAACCTCACCAGTTGAGCCTTAAGATGACTGTAGGCCCAGATGATACCTTGAGTGCAGACATATGAGAAATCTTGTGGAATAGGCACCCAACTAAGTTGCACCCAAATTTCTGATCCATAGAAACTGAAATAATAGATGTTAATTGTTTTAGGTCACTAAGTATTGGGGTATTGTTATGAAATAGTTGATAACCTGGGGGAAGGATAGCTATATAAACAAAAAGTAAGTAGCATATGCATTATCTCCATTATGTGTCAGAAAATAGACCAAATGTTTAACATGCAGCACCTCATTTATTTCTCACAATAACTCCATAAGATACTATTATTACTTCCAATTTATAGATGAGAAAATTGAGACAAAGGGAGGTCACCCACCTTGCTTAAAGCTACATGGCTAGTAAATGGAGGTGCTAAGACTCAAGTCCATCTCTAATCTAAACATCTTTGCTCTAAAGCTGATGAATACTGCCTATCAGTCCCAGGCAACAGGGAAAGTATACAAAAACTCCAGAGGTAATCAAGGGAGAGAGCCAGAAATGATGCTTGAACGTTTTAGAGAAGTTTTTGTATTTATGTTGAATTTACAAAAATAAGAAATTGATCAGACCTTTAAAATTTGAAAGTCCATTATAGCCAGAAAAATTAATATGCAGAGGCATACAGGGTAGAAAAAGCTCTTCAAATTTGAGAACTTCCAGGATAAATTTCAAAGCTGTGGGAGTTGAAGCTAGATAAATTGATAAGGCTAGACTGCAAAAGGGTTTTGTCCCACAAACAAAACACTAATTTTTAATTGGGTTACTCTTTATCGTTCACCTCTTAAATATAAATAATAAAATTCAAAATCACATCAAAAAATAGAATTTAAACTTACATACCATGGAAGTTAGATCTTACAACTGCCCAGAATTTCTGCTTAAGGTTTTAGACTCAAACTATAATAGAGACAGTTTCAAGAAATATTTGCCTTTTTCTATAATGCTCTATGACAAGTAAATATGCAACAAACAGAGCTATGTGTTTGTCAATGTGAATAATTCTGTAAATATTATCTCAGCCTTTATGATTTCACTGATCTCACATCAAGTGTGTGGTTTCATCTTCAAAACCTATTTCAACAAGCCACAGATCTTTTGTAACCTACTTGGGTGTGATTTTAGGTACTGAAAAGAAAACACTAGCAATGTTGAACTGTCATGCTCGAAAAGGTAGTTTTGATTGTAGAAAACTTTGCAAAAAATTTCAAGGGATATTTTCTATGTCAAACATTATATTTCTATATGCTCAAATAGATCCCAGATGATTTAGAAAATACATATAAGCTTACAGTAGAAAAACTGTCAGAAACTCTAATAGTGAACAAAGCAATAACTTAACCCAACTTTAACATAAAGTAGAGAGCTTTTAAACATAAAATTATTTTATAGTAAACTGAAAATAAAAGAGCAACATGTTAGGAAAGTTATTTCAAGCCAATAGGACACAGAGTTAACTTGTATAAAGAACTCCTGACTCCTATAATGAGAACATCAATATTCCAATGAGTGATAACAATTCTAAAACATCTATTTGATTCAAGATGCTTTGTTTATTCTCTAATTTATTTGTTTCAATAATCATGCAAGATTAAGAATTGTTATTCTAATTTTGCTCTTGGGAAAACTGTAGTTTAGCACAATTAAGTAATTTACCCAAGCTTACATCAGTAACAAAGCCATCTTATAAATGGGCTCCAAAATCTTATTTTTTTCTGCCTTGTCCTGCCATATAAGTAAAAGCATGAAGACTGTGAACAGAATCTACATAGATACCATATTAACCTCAATATAATCTAAGTAACCTAAAGCAAATTGAGGTAAGTTTTAAGCATTCTAAAACATTTTTTAATTTTATAAAAACGCAAATACCAGCATAATTTGAAAATGTGGGGAAGAAGGAAACTTTTTATAATACTGACATTACAATCTGATAAAACCTATCTGGAAAAAAACTTGGCAAGCACCATTTTTTATTATTATTATTATTCTTAGGGACTTTCCAAATATCAAATTCACTGTGAAGCTTTTCCTGGTGTCTTCTTGCCCAGGCAATTATTCACCTTTCCTTTGTACTTTGAAAATATTTATCTGCATCCCCAGTGCATAGCAAGGGGCTGGCACAGACACGCGCATGTGCAAACACACACACACACACACACACACACACACACACACAGAAGTTACCAATAAGTGTTTGTTGACTGACTGAAGAAATGATTCACCAGAAGAGCAAAAAAAGTTATATACAGGGAGGCATTTCTAAGAATAGTAAAATATGAGAAACAAGACCAACAAAACTTAAGTAGTTAAGAAAAGGCCATTTTAACAACATGATAGACTGTTTCACAACCTAAAAACAATAATATGCAATCATTAGCGAGGCCTAAAGAATATTTAGCTATTATGGAAAAAAAAAAAACTGAATACAAAACACAGTGTGATTGCCTTACTATTAAACTATGTTCCCATAAGATAAAAACTAGAAGATAATATATTTAAAAAGTAAAAGTTAATGGTTCTGTGAGAGTGGTGAGATGAGATTTTCTTTAATCGTTTCTTGGGATTTATTTTAATGTACTTATTAAATTGCATATATTCATCTCAAAAAAATGACCTAAATTGCTCATAAGATTATTTGGAGGACAAGAAAACTTTTTTCAAGTTATCAAAACTTCCTCTGTTGACCGTTTAGAAGTTCAGAGCTGTAGTAACTTCCTTAGCCATTTGTTTCTAATATAATTATCTCCCCTCATCTCTACTACTATTAATAGTTCTTACCTTTTACTCTTCTGTTAATGGTTTGAGGGGTTGATTATATCTGTGACTATTATTATAATCTCCTTCAAATCCTTTTGGAAGAAGGATTATAAATAAATAACAATAAAGATTACCACAGAATAAGTAAGCCATACATAATACAAAAACATTATTCAAGGAATTAGGCAGATGCCATTAGCTGTCGAGAAAAATCACCCATATGCTAAGTAACATTAACGCCTTTACTCTTTCAACTTTCTACCTCCCCTGTTTCCCCCTAAAAGACCTAACACCCTTACACTAAACTTGTCTGCATTACTTACCCATGATGTCTTTTTATTTTAAACTTGTAACAGCAGTAACTACCTCAACACAGGATGTACTACTGCAAGTATTAATGCTCAGCTGAACTACATGGCATCTTTGCTTCCAGCTGGACACTAACCCCAGTCCCTTCCATGCCACCACCCCCTTCCTCCCCCACAGCCTTTTTCTCTCAGGATGTGACCTGTACCTTAATGCTTCTTGCTCCATTTTAATGCTTTGTATTTTTAGCTGCTTTGTCATTCACTAAAAGCAAGGCTCACATAACTCAGTTGTTCATTGTACAAGCAATTCTACTCATAGAACCAAGTTGCTCATTTGAATTCCACCTTTAGGCTCAGCAAATATGAGTACATGTGAATTCATTGCATCTGATTCTCTTTCAAGGTTTAACACCCCTCCCTGTCCATGCAGTTTCCTTTCAAAGAAATGTCATCTAAATAAAACCAGCCTGAAAACATATAGAAGGAGAACATTTCATGTAAGATATCAAAAGGCTAATTTTCTGAATGGACTAAGGCATTTACAATGACCTTGAATACATAAGACTATTACCATCCCTGCCTTTCACCTTCGCCATTCATCCTACCACCATGGTATGAATTGATACTAAACAGAAAATTGAAAAAAATCAATACCACATTATGCTGCTTCATATCAAAGAAGGAATTGGAAAAGTAAAATCCAAACAATATTTATATAATTCAACTCTGTCCTACTATGTAATTTGAAGATCTTTCAGGGGTTTGAAAGATTAAATATTATTTTCAGTGTGCAAAGGAAATAACTTACTTGATACCTGGCAATTAAGCCTTAGCAAACTCACAGTTTGACATGTTTTATTTGATTTATACCAAACAGAGTCAAAGTTGAAAGGAGTTGAAAAAATATATTCTGCAAGGTAAGTACAATCCTAAGCAAACCTAATCTTTTCTAAGTACCCAACAATATTTTCCCAACTGCCTCAATTAAGGGGGATGAATGAAGAGGAAGCCCATACATTCTACATTGTATTTCACGACAGGGATTACATTTTTAATAGTGTTAAATAGAAAGTCTTGATAGTCATTTCAAAGGAACCACTAATACAAAAAATATATATAGCTGAGAGAATGCCTATTATGGACATGTTCTTGCTTCTAGCTGGCTGACTAACAATAGAAACACCATTTGGGATGTTCCCATGAAATGAGCACCAACATGATTTTTCCTTAATAACGTGTACCCATGGATGAATCGAGTCATCTTGAGAAAGCAAGTAGCAAGCAATTATTACTACCTGTGGCATAATAACATGATTAATAGCTACATAATCATAAATGTTAGCCTTTTGTCTCCTACCTTTTGTCTCCTACCTTTATTGTATAGGCAAGAAAACATGGGTAAGAGAGGTAAAGTGGCTTGCCCCCAGTCAAATAATTAGTGATAAGCAGCATCAGGACTAGGATCCTAATTCAGTGTTCTAGCTCCCATGCGATACTGCCTATCATTCATCCTTCCATCTGCTAATCTACCCAGCCATCCATTCGATTTATTCTACAGGCATTTATGAGGCTTAACCATGTGACCGAAGCAGTGTGTGGTCCCAATGAATCATTCCTCCCAGTGTGCACACTCATGTAGTGTAACTTTGTTGTTCCTCCCATCGGAAGGTACAGTGTTTTTCCCCACCCACCAAATCTGGTCTGACATTGCCACTTGCTTTGACTTTATAAAAATGTGGCAGAAGTGATATAACCTCAAAGTCTAGACCTCAAGAGACTCTGAAGCTTCTTCTCTCCCCCTCTTGCTATCACCAGATTGCTGTACAAGGAAGCCTAGGTGGGCCATCTTAAATATGAGAAACCATGTGGCAGAGAATCAAGATACCCCATCCAGTAGCCCTAGTCAACTGCCAGACACGTGAATGAAGCCAAATAAGACCAGCTAGTGCCACGTCCCACACGACAGGGACGTAGGAGTTCGGAAGGGACAGCAGGGGTTGAGAAACAGAAAAATATAGACAAGAAACAAAGGATAGTTCAAAGGCAGTGCTAGCCAGGGGACTCAGTGCCTCTAGGACAAAGAGGCCCGAATCAGGCTTAACTGCAGCTTTTATTGGGAACACACAGGGAAGTGGCACTGTTTTTTCCAAGGTCTGTAAGTCACATACATCATACCAGAGAACTTAGCTCAGGGTCAAATCACCCCATGACCTGCAGGCTGCCTTTACCGAAAGTACCATGATATGTTCACGTGCACCTCCTAAGGAACAGAAACTTCTCATGCCAAGACTCACTGATAGGATTACATGGAAGACGAGTGTTATCACCTTTTTAAGGTCATTTCACAGGCAAGCTGTCAGCACCTGAGACAAGGGGTCTTTGCCCATTTTCCTCAACTCCGTGATTTCTCCTATGGCACCCCTGTGACTGTGTCTGGCTTGGGTTGCCCTATATGCAGGTAGGGTCGTACCCATCTTTGACTAACCAGCCATCTTCTGGGGTCACACAGGAAGATAGAGTAGGCATAATGTTTGTTGAAGTACTGTCTTTATGAGGATCTGTTGTTATGGGAAGGAACACAGGGGCAGGTGGCTAGACTGCTGTATGACCATAAGTTAGTCCACAGTTGATGTGCCAGCTGACTATAAATGCAAGAATGAGCTCAGCTACTACCCCACAGTGCAGAGACTGGCATCACAGGTGAGCCCTGCACATGTCTTTGACCCACAGAATCATGAGCAAGTAAAGAATTGTTGTCTGCACTTGTATGTCCTCTTGGGAGAAATGTCTGTTCAAGTCTTCTGCCCGTTTTTAAATTGGATTGTTTGTTTTTGTATTGTTGAATTGTATAAGTCCTTTATATATTTTGGATATTAGCCCTTTATTGGGGGTGTTGTTTGCAAAGAGCTTTTCCCATTTTCTTGGTTGTCTCCTTTGTTTTGTTGAAGGCTTCTTTGCTGTGTAGAAACTTTTTAGTTTGATATAGTCCCATGCATTTATTTTTGTTTTTATTCCCTTGCCTTTGAGGTCAAATCCATAAACATTTACACAATGGAGTATTATGCAGCTATAAAGAAGAAAGAAGTCATACCATTTGCAATGATATGGATGGACCTGGGGAGCATTATGCTGGGTGAAGTAGGTCAGTCAGAGAAAGACAAATACCATATGATCTCACTTATATGTGGAATCTAAAGAACTGAATAAACGAGCAAAATAAACAGAAATAGACTTAGAGACACAAAGGAAAACTGAGGAGGGCTAGATGGGATGGGGATGGGCATGAGGCAGAAGGGGAAGGGACGAGGCAACACCAACTGATAACTACAATACTACTGCAGAGACAGAAGAGACAGTTTAGGGAATATAATCAATAAGGTTGTAAATATATATATATTTTTAGGGGATCAGAAGGACTCATGTCTTTTTAGGGAGACCACTTCATGGACGGTGTAGTGGCCTTACCACTGCACTGTACATCTGAAGCTGCCGCTGAATAATATTATACGTCAACTATAATTTAACACATATATAGTCATGGGATGTGGAATATAGTGTGGGGATGGAGTCAATGGAATTGTAATAGATATGTATGATATTGGGGGTGGGGGGGACAGGGGAAGGGGGAGGAATAGTCACTTTGTAAGGGGTGTAAAAGATAACTATTGCATTGTTTTGTACATCTGTAACTAATAATAATAATAATAATAATAAAGTTTTAAAAAATTCTCAAAAAAAAAAAAAAAAAGAATTGTTGTCTGTAGCTTCCAAGTTTTGGGTGGTTTGTTATGTAGCAGTGGATAACTGATATACTATATTAAGTGCTAGATGCTAGAAAAAGAAATAGCCAAAGAAAGAGATGAGTAAGACAGTCTATGCTATCAAAATACTCACAGACTAGTAGTAAACACAAACACAAAAGCCATCCTTTAAGAAATGGAGTCATAAGTTTCATGCAGACTTTCTAAGTGAGAAATTACAAGGGGCTAAACCAAGGTATTGAAGGTAAATTCAATAAGGTTTGATGGCTGAATAGGATGATTGAAGAAGGAGTCTAATATGATATTTAGCTTAGAATGCTTGATCAATACTGGAAACAGTAGGTTGCAGAAAGTCTGAGAAGGAGGATGTTCAAGAAAAAGGTGAGCAAGGTAGGGAGTTCAGATTTGACATGTTGACTTTGATGGAGAACCTGGAAGTTTCATGATGAAGTTCAGGCCCATGTAACATCCAGGTAGAAAATGGATATATAAACCTGAAGTTGTAGAAAGCAGATTGGTTTAAAGAACAACCTTGAGAAATCTACAAATATTAATAGTAGTTTAAGGCATGGTGAGGGATTAAGTTGACCAGGGAGAGTGCATCAAGTAAACTAGTGGTAAAGAAGTAGGGACAAAGGACCATTCTTTCAAGAAATTTTCTGGGATCAAAAGAAGAGATATAGTGGGGCACATTTGATCAAGGGCAACTTTATTTTTTGCCTCGTGACAGATCAGAAGTAAGATTCTGCACTTCTTTGCCTTCTCCATTTAAGAAAAACTATTACAGAGAGCATTGGATAAACATATAACATTTACTGAAGAATTTAAGGTTGAACATGGGTAATTATGTCACTTAGCACTAGCATTTCTTTCGAAAAATCCATGTTAGATAAGTTTGTGCAAGTCACTTATTGAGTTTCCAGCTCTCATTCTCTGTTCCTAGACATTTCTCTTGCATGGCCCGTGCATCTACCCCACCTCCTTTCTTATCCAGAGCAGTTTAGTTCTGACCCTGTTCTCTCAGTGCATCAGTTTATCCATAGGCCCAGGCGACCCAGCCTCCAAGTGAGCTTATCAGAGTATTCATCTCACAAAACACTTCTTGGGGATACTGCTAAGAGAAAAAAATAAGATTCATTCATCTTGGTATATACTGAAATGGGTTTCCAGAAAGCACATGGAATGAGAATAGATCAGAAGGAGGAAGCATGGTGTCATATCAGGTTATGTATTTACGAACTAGAATCAAAATTCTGTAGTTGGGTCTTGGCGTAGGATGATAGGAATGAGAGGCACCATGGGATAAATTGGCCTCAAGTCTTTGAATTAGGCATTGTTGATTCTTATTTAGCTAACTTGACTTATTTTCGTCTTTCTAACTGAAATATGATCCAGATCCATGAAGAGCTACAAATCAAAACAAGGAACTTTTTGTACAGACATTCCTCGACTTACAATGGGGTTATGTCCCAATGAGCCCATCATAAGTTGAAAATATTGTTAAGTTGAAAATACATTTAACACACCTAACCTATTGAGCATCATAGCTTAGCCTAGCCTACCTTAAATGTGCTTTACATTAACCTACAGTTGGGCAGAATCATCTAATACAAAGACTATTTTATAATGCCCAGAATCACAAGAGAGTATTATATCACATATTGTTAGCCGAAGAAAAGATCAAAATTTGAAGTACAGTTTCTGCTGAATGCATATGGCTTTTGCACCATCATAAAGTAAAAAACATCCTAAGTCAAACCATCATAGCTCAGACACCAACTTAAATTGAAATTTAACCTAGAAACCATGAAAAATAACTAAAAATTAAAACTCTCCTTCAATTTTTTAATTAATGTTGCATACCTACAAAAACATATTCAATCATTCCAATTTATAAAACAGCATTTCCTCTTACAGTGACAAATAAGACCATTGAATCATTGAGATTCAAAGGATTTGGGAGAAAGAACTGAATGTTTAGGTGGTCTCAAAGAATCTGGGACATTGAATCATTGAGAAAATAATTATCACTATTTTCTTCAGCTACTATATTGCATTGGAATTTCCAAAGGTCTCTGCCTCTATTTCCTACACATTTTGTAAAGCAAAAATGACACTGGAATGAACTCTGAACTAGAAACTGTCCCTTATAGAATGAGAAAATAATTTGTGTTATGGCAATAATCCTTGTCCAAAAATATCTGCTGAGGTAAGAATAAATAGAATAGCCAAATTCTCCATCCTTTTCTCAGAGGGATAAAAATTATTCCAATAGGTATCCAGTGTATCTCAAGGGAAGTTTTGTGATGTTTTTATATTTTACCAAACCACTTAAAAGTTTTGTGATGCAAATGAAAATAGTAATTTTAGCTGGCAATAAAAATAATACTTCAACAATGGAAAAACTGGCTAATAATTAATTATACTAATTAGCATTAAGAAACTATGACACTTGAACAAATATTTTACAATTGAACAAAATGGTGTAAAACTCATTTTGGTATAAAAATCAGTCTGGTATAAAAATTATTATAAAAGGATACATTTTTCAAAGAACTATTAATATAAGTAATTAAACAATGCAATGTGCACTATTGTTAAATTCTCATAGGTCTCATGTATCTGCTCCTTTTGGAGGCTTTGATGGATAAGAACACAAATATTCATAAAACTTCAGATCCCAAGCAAGCTGTTTATTTTTGGATGGTGAGAAGAGAGCTTTTGAAAGATTTAAGATGCAATTCAGATATCTACAAAAAACCCTGAAATTCCCCCCTGCCTCCAATCTCTGGCCCGATATTTTCCACCCAACTTTTAGGCTTTATATTTGCTACTGCCATAGCAATTACAGGATTGGACCATCACAGCCACAACAGATACCCTCATAGCTCTAAGAATTTTCTAGTTCTCCACACCCTATAAGAGTTCAAGGCAAATGTCATTGTGTTGGTCTGTGTAATCTGTCAATATGTCTGCCAGAAAAGAAAAGGAACCACAAAATACAGGGAACTCTAAAGAGCAAGGGGTGTGTAAAGCAATGCTGGGGATCCTCAAACAAATGCCTCTTGCACAAAGGCATTTATTGTGCCTAAGGCCAGAACTGCCATTGACCACAGCAGCCCAACAACAGAATGATTCACCTGGAAGGGTCAAATCTCAACATACAGGTTTCTCTTCATTCAAAGATGTGCTGCCCATGTCTCACCAACCTCTGATCCTTTTCCTACCTTCCACTACTCTCCACACCCCCCCCCAAGTATTCACACTCTAGAAGTAGAGGGGGGAATAAAATTCAGTTAAGGCAGGATTTGGGAGAAAGAACTGAATGTTTAGGTGGTCTCAAAGAATCTGGGACAGAGCCGATTGACAGGAAAGTCTTATATGGATCTAAATATTAGCGTTCTTGTAGGGTTTCCTGAGTCACCCCAGGATTAAAAAAAAAAAAAAAAGGTACTCTCAGCCTACTCTCTTCTTATAGCCCTGTGAATACAGAGCAAATAAATTTCATTGAAAAAAGAAGGGAAAAGAGAAAAAAGCAAGTTGTTTTGGACAGGAAGGGGTGCGCAGTAAGAAAGATAATGCGGGCGGGCCGAGTGGCACTGGCTTGGGACGCCAGCAGCCCTATTTGGTCCCACATGTGAGGGCCAGTGACACTGCCCTCCAAAAAAAAAAAAAAAAAAAAAAGAAAGATAATGCTTGGTCAGTTATGCAGGTGCTTGTTATAACAGCTCAAATATCAATGTCCACTTCAGTGTTCCTGTGCCTAGAAAGCAAGCTCTCTAAGATTGTTCATTAGTCTTTATGGCTAGAGCTCAATCCTGGGCTCATAAGGTAGTGTGAAAATAAATAAAACAACGCCTTAGTCTGTAGAAATTTAATAATGTGTTATATTTAAAGATAATATGAAAATAAAAACACAGTCCTCGTTGTACGCTCACCCCCTTCTCTTTTTAATGATGCTATAAACTTAAATAGAAAAGGTGCTCACCCTAGCTGCAAAATATGAAATGGAGGGAGTCCGAGAATCCTGTAAATACATTTTAAGATGTGTTTCTAAAACAGGTTCCTGGTTTATGGGTTTATTTAACCAGCCTTTGGCTTGTTGATTTACAGATCAGCTTTGAGAGCAAACCCCAGGACAGGCCTCCAACTTGGCTCAGCTTTCCCAAGCAAAGGGGCTCCGGCTGCAGGTGGGGGGTACAAGTAAAGATTCATTAGGGAGTTGACAAGCAGATTGATAGTAAAAGTAGATCCCCAAATTAGAAACTACTGAAAGACCCAAATTATGGCTTCAAAGAAGGCTGATAAATGTACTCATTCATTTCCTTTGGTCTTGCAGACATAGGAGATTTACGGTCAACACGTTATGGATATTATGAAGCCTGGTCTCTCTGTCTCCATGGAATCAGTCAACGTCTTCATTGTAATACCTTCCTCCCTAGATAGCATCTACATCCATCATTTCTTTATATATCATCTATATAGGTGAACTACTACTATACAGGCCCATGAGAGAGAGGCTGTTTTCCACTCTAAGTTAAGAATGAGAAAATTATAGAAAGGATCAGTGATTCATATGCTCTCCACTTCTACTTCCCACCCCAATCACAAAATGAAACTCACAGTAACTTTCTCCACAGTGTTTCCTCTCTCCCCATTTGAAATATCCTTCCTTCCCTCTGCTCAAGTTCACTTCCTCCCTCTGCTCAAAGCATCATCTAACCACCCAGCCCAAAGCTCCATCTTTGAACTCTCACATCACAAGCAAGCTCTATACCCACTTCACATCCACCACAAATTACTGAATATTGTAGATATAGGTAGTGTTAAATGGATTTCTGGACCTCTGATACTTCACTTAGCAAAAGATTCCCCTAAGGAGCATGGCATAGATGTGGATGTCTGCAGATTTAATATGGTGGAATCTAGGAATATACATTTTTTTCTCAGTTTCCTTGGTGAGTCTGGTAATATTGGTCCAAGAATCGCACTTTGAGAGACACTATCCTACACACACACACACACACACACACACACACACACACACAACCATCCTTGATATTTTCTCACACTATTAGTAAACAAATAAATATGAAACACTTTGGGGCTGGTCAAGTGGCATGGTTGGTTAAAAGCACGAGCTCTGAGCAACAGGGTCGCTGGTTAGATTCCCACATGGGCCCATGAGATAAGCCTGAGCTGAGCTGCCACTGAGCTGCCAACAGGTGGCAGGATGGCTCAGCTGGTGAGGGCATGTGCTCCTAACAACAAGGTTGCCGGTTCAACTCCCACATGGGATGGTGGATTATACCCACCCACAACTAAAATTGAACACAGCACCTTGAGCTAAGCTGCCTGAGCTGCCAAAGGGCAGCCAGAAGGAGACTGGACTTAGAGCCAAGCTAGCTGTGCCCTCCACAACTAAGATTGAAGGACAACAACTTGGCTGTTCCCTTTCCCCAAATTCCCCAACAATTTTCCCCTTCCCCAATTAAAAAAAAAAAAAAAAAGAAACACTTTCATAACATCCACTTAAAAGGGGGAAAGCCCAGAAGAAAGCCCACTATCGAGGCCAATATTTTAAAACATTGCTTTCTAATTTCCTAATTATTAGTATAATAAAATATGCATATCTCTAACAAAGAAAGGTTAGTATCTTCATCCACTTACCCCACTCAAATTTATCTCTATTCATTAAACTTTGTTATTCTCTAATCTAATCCAGGACATTAAGATGAAAACTTCCTAGAAATCAAACACAACTCCAGGGAGAGAATGGCAAGCCTAAATTGATTGGATTTACGTCTCTTCTACCTAAAGTAGAAGGATTTACAATTAAGTTCAGTAATAAAAATTATAGGAAGTTATATGTGAAATGGCTGATTTTTTTGGACTGAGATTCATGACCACCATTTAAAGGATATTCTGGACTCCTGATAACTTGGCTGTGTATTTTTAACAGTATTTAGAATATAGTTGGGGCCAACCAGGTGGCTCAGTAGTTAAGAGCTGGCTGGGGAAGCCGGCGGCCCTGGTTCGGGTCCCATATGTGAGGGCCAGTGACTGCCCTCAAAAAAAAAAAAAAAAGATTAGACTTGTAAGAATATAGTTGTACTCTCACCTGTAAATAGTTTTATTCAGGAAGGACTTTAAGTCACAAAAAGAATCTGAAAAATGTTTTCAATTTTACTTTATAATTAACCATAATTAGCTAAATGTCTACTAGATTCAAAGCATCTAAACATGGAAGACAGATGTGACTTTATGTGCTCAAGAAAGGAGAGACATTAAAATATAGGTGATGTGGAGTGTTGAGAAACATAGGTTTGGAGAAATTAATAATTGTCTTGAGTGCCCTAGAGAAGTGCTAGTCATGAGATACCATCTTTCTTCAGGGCTTCAGTGTACCTTGCTGCTCTTGCTACCTTGCTTCAGGAGCTATTGGTGAGAAAAGAGAGGAAAATCCAAACTGTATAAGGATGCAGTCATAGATTTCTCGTAAGGAAAGAAGTCGAGCTTATTGGAAAAAGAATATATATATATATATATATATATATATATATATATATATATATATATTCTTTCTAACCATTGTGGGTGGTTGGAGGTTAGGTGGGCTGGAGAGAAATGCAGCTGAACTAAGTCTAGAACAAGGATACAATATATTTAAAACCAATATCTGATGAAGTATGACATAAACTCTAAAGTCACTTAAGTGTTAGCCTCAAAAACTTATACATGTTTGACATCCTCTCCTCTTCTAAAGCTAAGAGAGAAATAATGAAAAGCTCACTAGTTGCAGAGTAAAGATTTTTAACCCACCTTCTGGAAAAAACCTTGATTCCAATCATCCTGGAAGTCCACCTGACCCAATTGGTCATGTGGAAATAGAGATTCAAAACTTCCCAACCAGCTCAGAAAAGTACAAGAGAATTAGTAAGGAAGTGATGAATTGCGAACATTCTCAGTAATCCTACCTCAAATGACATGGGAATTAAACTCCTTCTACTCCTCTGGGAATTAAATATATTGAAAAATTGTAAGAGAGCTAGAAAGATTAAATTACCAAGAAAAAAGTTGGCCCTAAATAATGGGGATACAGTTTGCCTCACAGGGCTTGCTGTCTCATTTGTACTATCTCCCTAGGAAAGCCTATCTCCTGCCTGCGCCCCGACCCACCCCCACCCCCACCATGCCACCAAGGGCTTGTTAAAGACTCGTTTTTTCCTTTTACCTTAGATGAGATAAAGAAGAGAACGTAAATGTTCATTTGTGGAATGGGACAGGAATGCAGAAGAGCAGACAGACATTTTCCTTACTTTCCCATCAGAAATCTTTCAACAGATCCAATTTAATGTACTGCTTGTGCTGAGAATTGCAAATGCTCTCTGCTGTTTCTTGCTCCTTAAATGGTGAAATAGTCATTTCAATTCTCTCAGAAGTTTCTTAAAAGCTAGAGAGGGAAGTTTGGGAACTAGAACCCAAACAACAGCAATTTTTCAGTCCTCGGGGAGTTAGGAGAATCTTTATTTTCTCTAGATAGTGAGAAGCTTCTGGTTTAGCCCACTAAAGGCACCCCTCAAGGGCACTAGAGACAATTATTAATTTCCCCAAACCTGTATTTCTCAACACTTCACATCACCTATATTTTAATGTCTCTTCTTTCTTGAGTACATACAGACCCACCTGTCTTCCAATGTTTAGATGCTTTGAATCTAGTAGACATTTAGCTAATTATGATTAATTATAATGTACAATATAAAACATTTTTCAGATTCTTTTTGTGACTTAAAGGCCTTCCTGAATGAAACTATTTACAGGTGAGAGTACGACTATATTCTAAATACTGTTAAAAAAACACAGCCAAGTTATCAAGAGTTTAGAATATCCGTTAGATAGTGGTCATGAATCTTAGTCCAAAAAAATCAACCATTTCAGATATAACTTCCTATAATTTTCTATAACTGAACTTAATTGTAAGTCTTCCTGCTTCAGATAGGAGAGATGTAAGTCCAATCAATTTAGGTCTGCCATTCTCTCCCTGGAGTTGTGTCTGATTTCCAGGAAGTCTCATGGGGTATCAAAACCTAAGAGGGGTATCATTTTTGTCAGAGTCATCACCTATCCATGGTGGCATCTGTCCAGCTGTGCTGTTTCTATCTTGGACTTTGATTCCATGTCCATATAAGTTATTGCTCAGTTTTTCTCCTTTCCCATCCACAAGGCTCCTCCATGTCTATGCTTAATCTGTCTGTCTGCCTGTCTATCTGTCTATATCTGCTTATATCTGCCTATTTGTGTCTCTCTCTGCTAAAATCCACTCTTCTCTCTTTCTGAGGCATGGGATCCTTCTGCTTCTCTTACAAAATGATGGGCTACAGGAAACCCAATGGGACCATTAATATACCATCACCATGTCTGAGCTACTCTTGGGTGCATGGGATTGACTATAAAGCCCCAGGGCACATGGAAATTCTATGAGGCCATCTCAGAGCCCATCAGCCTGGACATACTACATAGCCGTCTTTCTACTTGTCACCTCCCTAAACTCTTCCTGAGAAAGGGAACCCAGGCCTCCATTGCTCTCAAATCCCCAAAACCAATTGAATTTCAGCTGTCCTCCTGCTGTGAACCTCACAGAAGGAGGCCTGAGCCTTTTTTTTCCAAGGACTTATACTGAGTGGTCACTTCCTGCTTTCCCTTAAGTTTTCCTCCCACTCTCTGGTCAAGGGACTCTTTGCATCTAGGTGTTCTGGTGGAAAAGTGCCACAGGAAGCCTCTTTTGTGTCATAAACTTTCTCTTTGTGTCATATTTCATTCCCTCTGCATGAAGCTTTCCTTTCCCTGCAAGGACCTAGATTTTTGAAACTCAAAAGCCAGGGAAAAAAGTTCTTATTTCTCTCATTCTGGCTTTTCATGCCTCCCTTGAAGTATTTATCATAGAGCACCCAGCAACTTCCTGAATGGAAGTAGAAATCTCTAGAGCTGTGCTATCCAATATGGCACCCATAAGCCACATGAGGCTATTGAGGACTTGAAATGTGGCTAGTCCAAACTGAGTTGTGAAAAATACATGCTGCGTTTTAAAGACTTTAAAAACAGAATGTAAAATTTTTCTATAATCATTTTTTATGTTCATACCATGTTAAAATAACAATATTTTGGAATATTTGGTTAAATAAAAAATACTACACAAATTAATTTTACCTGTTTCTTTTTTACTTTTTTTAATGTGGCTACTAGAAAGTTTTAAGTGATATATATGGCTTGCATCTGTGGCTTACATTATATTTATATTGGACAGAACTGCTCTAACAGAATAAGTAATGGGGAAAAATAAATAAGTCAATATTTTTAAATTATCATGACACATCTGCATCATGTCCTGCCCAAACTGGCTATTCAACAAACACTCTGAAATCCAAAAATGACTATGTGTTATGTACCACATCAGCACAAAAAAAAAAAAAAACCTGGGGGAATAAAGATAACTAGTATTCTTTTCATTAAGGAATTCACAACTTGGTAGGACAGACTCAAGAGTACGTAACTATCTACCCAAAATGCCATGTGACAAGTTCAGAGTGATGGCATTATTTCTTCTTTCTGGGCAGAATGAGAAGAGGTAAGTGGGGAGACAGACTCCTCAGAGCAAATGCTATCTGGAATGTGTAGACCTTGGTGGAGAGAGGACATTCCAGGTAGAGAGAACCATGCAAAAGAGTCAAGGTGTTCAGGAGACAGTGAAAAGCTCAATGTGGCTGAGGACAAGCTGGATCAGAAGCACCTGGAAACTTTCATTGGGACCAGATTATGAAAGGCCTTGAGTGTCTAGCTGAGGAGACTAAACTGTATCTTATACCCTTCTACCTTTTACCTTGTTCCCTGGTTCCTCTGGGGACCCATCAAAGACTTTTAAGTAGAAAACTAGCATGGTTAGATTGAAATTTTAGAAAGATAACTCTGGCAGAAAAGGGAAGGATATGCTAAAGTGGAGATAGACATGAGGTGGATGGAGGTTAGGTTCTTATCAACAGATTTCCTGGGACTTTGTGAAAGGCCAATTCCATAGCAAATCCATTTGGTCTAACCATTGCTCATACTTGGAAATAAAGTTAAAAAGACACTTTTCTCAAAATTCCTAATTAAAACAGAACTTCTCCAGTTTTCTATTCAAAGTTAGCTTCACAACATTCTATTTCTGGTTGCCCAGTCACCAAAAGTTCAGGGAAAAAGCTTTGTCTATTCCTAGAGAACACTCAGTCCATTTATGACTTCAACTGACTATACGCAGTTAACACATAAATTCTCTCAGTTCCATTTTCAGGGTTGATATAAAAGAGCTATGGGTAAGTGTGAGTCGTGTATGAAACTGACTCACCTAACATATTCTAGGGAGGTGAGCAAGTGTGTGTTCTCTTTTCATGGGTCTTAAAGTGATCCAATTAGTTCATCTTTCCCCTTAAAATTGGCTTTTCAACACAAAGCACAATGAAGGAGTAGCCCCACTCCATCCCATAGGGAAATAACAGCTGATCAATACAGCTAGAGGAGGAAAGGGAGCCTGGAACTGTTGCTTAATCATCTCAATTTACATCTTTGCCTTTATTGATGGCTTATTTTAGCAGTTTCAAGACAAATCTGGGAGAATATATCAAATATTTTTTTAAAGCTAAGTTTTTTATGAATATGTTGATCTATTCATTGGGGAGATATGTGTTTATTATCTGGAGTTAGCTAAAAGCATTACTGAGAGCAGTAGAATGAATCTCTGAAGTAATGTTAAAAATCAGCAAAAAAGTTGTTTGACTCTTCTGATGTGAGGCGTCTCTTAGCTCTCCTGAAGCTAAATAATATGAATAATCATCTATCATTCCTGGACTGAATTACCCTAATTTTCTGAACAGCATGATGGCTTCTCAGTGTACAGTTTAAAAGATAGGACAGATTATGTGATAGTTGGCTCAAACTTTGGATTCTTTTTCCAGTAACTATTTCTGAAAATTTTATAGCATTAATGTGGAGATTTTTTAGGATAACTCTTGGATCTAGATAAGTCTGAGAATTATACATGGTATGTTCAAACCTACATTTAGAGTGGCTTTTTCTCCAAATCACCTGCATTTAGCTGGTCAGAGAAGTGGAAAGTTTTGTCCTTGTAGCTTTTAAAGCTCAAAGAAGAAAGAAAATAATTTAGAACAAAGCTGAGAAAATGATATTAGTAAACAATAAGTAATCAAAAGAGTTAAACTTTTTTAATCGATGTGACCAGAATCCCAAAAGTATGTCCTATGTAGTCCCAGGTGAGTATGCAGTCACGAGTCAGAACCTCTGTTTGCCTCACTTCTTGTCAGTGAAGGGAGATGTAAGCTCTTCTGAAACCAAATAAATACCTTAACATTTTTGAAGGTTGCACATAAATCAAGAACAAACTTGTTCAAGTTGACCTAGACTTAAGAACTTTTGCAATTATATGGTGTTACTAAGTTGCTAAATGTTTAATTTTTGCATAGTACCATAAAGATCTAACTTGGACCAGTGCAACTATAGTAATTTAGCAAAATGATCAGGTTTGTTAGCAATAGTATAGGGCCTCTATGTAAATCAGAATAGAACAATCAGGGAGAGGCAAACCCCACAGCTTTTAAAAAAGCCTCTTGGCTGATTCAACTCTAAGAAAACAAGTTTTGTATTAAATGGAAGATAATTTATTAATCAAAGGAAATTGACTTAATCATTCTTATTCCAAATATTGTTCTTTGATATATTTTAGGTAGCCAAAAGTTTTTAGAGATTTTTTTTTAAGTAAATGTTGATATCATTTTTATTTTAAAAACTAATACTTAGTTTAAATTCTGGGAAAAGTTCAGAGTCCCACATTGGACTATTCACAATAACACAGATCCTGAATGCAAGGCAATAAAGAGCCTCCTTTACCCCTCTACTTAAGCCACATTTGAGACTATCACAGATTCTCTTACTCTATTCAAACAATATAGAACTAATGTGTGTAAAATAAAACACTTAATGTCAACCAAAATTTTAGTTCTTGATGGTACACATTTGGAAATCATTCCATAGTTTTGTTGCAGAATCTCCCATTTCTTTCACAGGCATAAGGTTTGCATATCTTTAGAACTAAAACTATGTCAAGCTTCATAATCTCTGTAGATCATTGTTTTGTTAGGACATACCATACTGGTTTCATCAACCCAGTCAAATCTTTGCCTTCAGGCAGACATCTGCAGTTGTTGGCCTCTGGGTGCATGAGAGTCCCTGTACTAAAAGACACTCCTCCTAAAGGAATAAAAAAACCCTCCATAAATTCTGCAGGTGCAAGAGAGTTTTAGGGGAAATTAATGAAGGGATGCACTTTTATGTTATATATTCGAATAGGTGGTTATTTGTTTGCAATGATATTGTTCTGACCTAATGTACATGGAACATGAACTCAGAACCTTTTCTCAATAATTGTGATGGAGTTGCCCTCTTGCTTGGCCAAAACATGTATCTTTGAGTTCTGACTGAAGTATTAACCAAATGGGGGACATCTAATGAATCTCAGTAAAATACCATTGATACTGGAGAGAATATACTCATGGATAACACTGCCTGCATCACTTTGGACATTCATCTATGACTGAGTCAAGAATAGAAGGTCTGTTTTGGTCCAGAAGCAGAAGACAATGTGAAGTAGATAGCTTACACACAAGGCCCCATATGCCCAAAGCCACATGCATCTTTGCAAGTTTTTCGTTCTTTACCTTTTTGGTTATGTTCCTTCCTATGCTAGTTCAAGTATCTAAATTATTAGTAGACAGTCATCCTTTAATCAAGGTACTCATGATATCTTTGCTCCCCAATAATTATTAGAAATAGGATTTACCCTCTAAATACTAATAAAATTGAACCACCTATATCAAATCAAAGATAAAAACCATTTAGTTATGAAAAAATTTACATCATTTAAGGGACATATAGATCATGTCCCTTAAGAAATTACTTAAGTAATTTCTTGTCTCAGTGTTTCTATATTGCAGTCACTAAGTGTGAATAATTCCAGAGTCACTTTCTCCCCAGAAGATTTTACAAATAATTATCCAACAAAAAGAATCGGAAGGCCTGTCGCTTGAGACAGCCAGCATTCAATACACAATCAAAACTAACTGAACAGTGACATGGATCTGGATTCACCGTTTTCCTGAAAGATAATGGCCTATCCTTCCACTGAGACTGAAGAATGACCAGAAGGGGAGGCTGACAAATAAAAAATGGCCTTGCTGGCAGATGTATTTGAGCAGGGTACTAAGAATTTAAACATAAATCAGAAATTGCAAAACTATATGACGCACAAAACAGATAAACTGTACCAAAATATGACATGAAAACAAACTAAGCTGAAACTCTCTTATCTCCAGTTCATTCAGACCCAGTTGTGCTAATAGCAATGCCACAAAGATTATGTGTTCTAAAGATAAGACCACTAAATGTTCTAGTAACTCATCTAGTTTACAGATTCTTGAGCTATCCCTGCGAAGTCCTTCCTATAACTAACTCCTGCCCCCCAAACTCTTTAAGTATCCTTCATTGAATTCTTTTGACATGCCTCACTATTCCCTTCATGCACATTTCCCTTCCTGTAGCAAATAATGCAGCCTAACTTTGGCCAATTTATGTTCCTTTAGTCAGTGGACTTCAAGTACAAATGGAAGGGAGTACACTATAGTATTATAAGTAAGAGGATGAACTCTAAAACCAAACTGTCTGGGTTTGAATCCCACTCTACTACTTACTAGCTGAGTGACCTTGAGCAAGTTATTTAACTTCCGGTGCTGGGAAAAGGAGTCCACCACAGGTGGCTGTAAAAATCAGCAGGAACTCAGTCTGGGTGAGACACAGGCGTCCCCTTAAAGGGCCCAAGTACAGACACATTGGCTCACAAATACTTGCCCTCACCTCCAGAGAAAGGAAAACAGCTCAAAAGGCACAAGAGACATACAGAGAGGAACTGAATTATCTGGCTTCAGGGTAAGGGATGAAGGGGCAGCTTTCTCTGAAACAAAACAGCCATCAGACACCATTGTTCCTTTGTTGAGCCCTCCCCCTACACAGCCTGCAGGAGCAGGCAGAAGCCAAATCTGAATCTTCATTAATCTACTAACACTGCTCTCATCCCACCCTGTTTATTCTCTGAAACATCTTTCCCCCTTCCACCCACTCCCCTGCCCCCGCCCCCAATTCATACACTTGCCTGAACCTTTTTGAGAGGTTAATCCACATAAGCAGCCAGCCTGGGCCCACTCTGTGGAGTTCCCTAAAATCTCTCAAAGGTCCATAAATTCCAAAAAAGCAGTGGCTGGCCTCAGCATGCTCTGTACCTCTTACTAAAAGGCCCCAAGCCTGACTCTAGTGACAGTTGGCCTTAGTTCACAGTATAACCACTCACAGATACCTACAAGCCCAGCACAGACAGCTACCAACTGCAGATCACTTTGTAGCTCCTACCGGGTGCCCCTGGGTGGAACTCAGGCAGCAGCTGACCTTGGCCACGCCATAGTCTCTCCCAAGAGGTCCCAGAACCAATACACCCATGGCCTGTTTCAGACCACACCAGAGTACCACCCAATTACCACCACAAATGTTAAACCCAAAAGGCAGAATGGAACTCAATGAACTTAAGGGAAAAATAGATGATTTCAGTGAGAATTTTAACAATGAGGAAACATAAATAAAGAGATAGACAACATTAAAAAAAAGACAGAAGTGAAGAATACAATAACTGAAATGAAGACTACATTAGATAGAATCAATAGCAGATAAGATGAAGCAAAGGATCAAATCAACAATTTAGAAGACAAAGTAGTGGAAAACACCTAATCAGAACAGAAAAAAAAAAATCCAAATTAATGAGAATAGTTTAAGGGGCCTTTGAGACAACATCAAGTGTACCAAAATACACATACCAAAATATGGGTATGAGAAGAAGAGAGAGAGCAAGGACTTGAAAACCTATTTGAAGAAATAATGACATAAAACTTCCCTAACCTTGCAAAGAAAATAGACATACAAGCCCAGGAAGTGAAGAAAGTCCCAAACAAGATGAACTCAAAGAGGCCCACACCAAGATGCATCATAATTAAAATGCCAAAGGTTAAAGACAAGAGAGAATCTTAAACGCAGTAGTTAGTTACCTGCCAGGAAACTTCCATAAGACTGCCAGCATATTTCTCAACAAAAACTTTGCAGGCCAGAAGGGATTGATAAGAAATATTCAAAGTGATGAAAAGCAAGGACCTACAACCAAGATTACTCCACCCAGCAACGCTATCATTTAGAATCAAAGTAGAGATAAAGAGCTTCCCAGGCAAAAAAGGAGTCTGATGAATCCAAAGTTCATCACCACCAAAACCAGTATTATAAGAAATGTTAAAGGGACTTCTAGAAGAAGAAAAAGGAGGAGGAGGAGGAGGAGGAGAAGAAGAAGAAATAAAAATCAAAAATGTGAATAAGAAAATATCACAAAGAAAACAATTCTTACTGACAAAGGCAAACACATAATAAAAGTGTGGATCAACAAACGCTAAAGCTAGTACAAAGCTTCAAAGGCAAAAGTAAAAAGATCGTGTGTAATTACAACAGTAAATTAAGAGATACCCACAAATACACACACAAAAGAAGTAAAAAATAATGACAAAAACATAAACATGGGTGGGGGAGTAAAACTGATAGTCATTTTAGAATGTGTTTCAATTTAAGCAATCATCAAATTAAAATACACTTTTATAAACATAGCTTGGTATATATGAAGCACATGGGAATGCAAAGCAATAATCTACAAGAGATTTATAAAAAAGAGAAAGGAGTCAAAACACACAAAATAAAGAGAAATAAGTCATCAACATACAAGAGAAGAGAGCAAAAGAATAAGAACAGAGAACTACAAAAACAATCAGAAAATAACTAATAAAATGGCAGTAACTACACACCTATTAATAATTACTTTAAATGTAAATGGATTAAATGTTCCAATCAAAATATGGGGGGTTTGAATTAGGGGAGGTGTATTGTCACTTTGAGGGATAAAAAGTATAACTATTGCACTGTGTTGTACACCTGAAACTAATTTTTTTTAAATGTGTATTTCACAATAAAAGAATTTTAAAAAAAAAAAGATGAATGGATAAAGAAGAAGTAATACATGTATACAGTGGACCATTACTCAGCCATAAAAGGAAGGAAATCTTACCATTTGCAACAACATGGATGGGACAACAGGGTATTATGCCAAGGGAGATAAGTCAGAAAGAGAAAGACAAAAACCATATGATTACACTTATATGTGGAATCTAAAAAACAAAATAAATGAATAAACAAAACCATAGATACACAGAACAAGCTGATGGTTGCCAGATGAGAGGGAGATTTAGGGCTAGGTGAAAAAGTTGAAGGGATTAAGAAGTACAAATTGGCAGTTACAAAGTAGTCATGGGGATGTAGACAGCAGCTTAGGGATTATGATCAATAATATTGTAATAAGTAGTTAGGGTGCCAGGTGGGTCCTAGGCTTATTGGGGAGATACTTTGTAAGTTATATAAATGTCTAACCACTGTACTGTACACCTGAAACTAATATCGATCAACTGTAATTAAAAAGAAACCTTCAAAACACTAAAAAAAAAAGAAAGTATGGTATTTATGTATATATATACAATGGAATATTATCCAGCCATAAAAAAAGAAGGAAATCTTCCTATTTGCAACAACATGAATGAAATTTGAGCACATTATGCTGGGTGAAATAAATCAGACAGAGAAAAGCAAATACTGTGTGATCCCACTTATACGTAGAATCTTGAAAAAACAAACAAACACACTCATAGAGAACAGACTGGTGGTTTCCAGAGACAGGGAATGGAAGGGGGTGGTGAAAGAGATAAAGGGAGTCAAAAGGTACAAACTCCTAATTACAAAACAAATAAGCCCAGGTGTAATGTACAGCATGGTGACTATAGTTAATAACACTGTATTGTACATTTGAAAGTTGCTAACAGAGTGGATCTTCAAAATTCTCATCACAAGAAAAACATTGTAACTATCTGAGGTGATGGATGTTAACTAGACTTACTGTGGTGATCATTTTGCAATATATACAAATATCAAATCATTATGTTGTACACCTGAAATATAACGCTATATGTCAATTATACGTCATTTAAAAATATAGTTTGGAAGTGAGAATACGTCACTTGGGAAAAATTCTCTAGGCAAATAGAAATATAAGCCTAGGAAGTCATAGATAGAATGGAGCAAACTAGGGTGGGCGTCTCCCTCTCGTATATCATCTTGCACTGAACAGTGTTCCCATAACAGGCATATGTGGCACTGGCTGTGTTCCTTGGCTACTTAAAAACCCTTCCTAATCCCGTTTTCACTGGCCACCTCCCACTATGCTCTGGGGAGCTAACTACTCACATCCCCAGACCTCTTTGCTGCTAGGCTAGAATGTCAGGTTTCGGCCAAGAAAAAAACAAGAAGTCTTTTAAGAGAGCTCCTGAGAGAGATTTTCCTTTCTAGATAAAAAGAGGAGCCCTTTGCTCATCATCTTGCTTTGAAAGTGAATGAGACGCCTGAAGCTGTGTTTGGCTTTATGCAAACAAAGTTACAAGCATGAGGAAGAAAAAAGCACATGAGGATGGTGGAAGATAAAGGCAGACACTATCTGAATCCTTGATGGCCCTGCAGAGCTGCTGAACCAGGGCCAGCAAACACCTAACTTCAGATTTCATGTTATGAGAGAGGAAAAAAGCACCTATTGTTTCATCTACTGTTAATCAGATTTTTTGTTGTTGCTTGCCCCAAAAGCATTTCTGTCAGACGCAGCATGTTATTCAGAGGCTTTTACGTATATGCATCTGCAAACATTAGTGCTTGCTTCATGTCCCATCTGCTCTAATAATGAGTCCCTCACACTCCAGTGCTGCATAAAATCGAACACTTATCAGCGTCATCTGGAGGTCTTTTAAGAAATGATGATTACTGGAACTGCTACCCAAAATGATCGCTTTAGTAGATCAGAGGTGCGTCTGATGTGATGCTCATGGTTTGCGAGTATCAAAAGCCACCCCAGCTCATAAGCCAAGTGAAATATATCCTGTATTTGTGAAATAGTCGTTTTCTAAAAAACAACACACAAAAAATAAACCTAAGGAATGCTAATAGCTATAGCTAGTCCATAGCATTATCCAAGAAAATTCAGTCAATCAAGAAAAGAACATATACTTTAGGACTTTGTTTCTCAATCTAGAATATTCGGAGCCCATCTCAAAACTACTGAAATAGATATTCTAAGGTTGGAACCCCAAAATTGGCATTTCAAAGAGACACCCAACAGACTCTAATTCATCTTCTCTAGCTGATTCTATAGACTACCAGTCATTCCTTCAACAACACTTATTGATCAATCAGCATATGTCAGGCATTGTTCTGGGCACCAGGCTTCTAGCTTTGAACAAGATAAATTAGGCCTTTACCCTTCTGTGGCCTATGTGGTGGAAAGGGTGGAGTGGGGAGATAAATTAAAAATGAAAACAATAAATCAACAGGTATTTCAAATAGTAAAACATGATTGTGTTATAGAAAATATATGTTTGGGATGAGAGGGAGGAAGTCAGAAAAGGCCCCACCAAAGAGACGTCCCGTTGGAGCTTAGTTCTGAAAGCACAGAGAGGGATGACTTCGGAATGAACTGGGAGAAGAGCCTGCTAGGAAACCACAAGGCAAAAGCCTGAAGCAGGAATGAGCTGGCATGTGTGAGGAGCAGCAAGGCCAGTTTAGAGGGGGAGGTAAGAGAGGAGGTCGGAGTAGACATGCCGGGTTTGTTGGCCAGTGTGTTACATTTGAAAGAAATACTATTTTTATGAGAAGTGAAAAAAAAGGATCCTTTGGAACAGACATTTGGCTATGCCACACATTAGTGAATACTCAATTAGGTTCGTCTATATATATGTCATGCAGAAGATTGTGCCAATGAGGAATGGGGCAATTGAACAATTAAATGTATGTTTTTCTAAACGCTTCCTAGTTAAATTGTGGTCCGTGGACCAGCAGCATCTGCATCATCAGGGAACTCATGAGATGTGCAGAATTTAAGGCCTGGCTCCAGACTTCCTAAATCAGAATCACATTTTAATAAGGTGGTTCACATACACATCAAAGGGTGAAAGGTAAGCCAGTGGTCATCAACTTTGGCTGCACATTGGAATCGCCTGGGAGATTTAAAAACACTGATGCCTAGGTTCTAACATCACAGACTGTTTGGATTGGAAGGTGGAGGGGGAGGTGGATATCAGAATGTTTATAAGCTCTGCAAGCATTAAGGTCTGACTATTAAACACTGATGTACAAAAGATCATCCGGGAAGCACACACAAATGTGGATTCTTGAGTCCTCCCCAAGATTCTGATTCAGGAGGCCTGGGATGGGCTTCAGCACACCCCGTGGATTCTGGTGTGGGTGGCCCACAGACCAAACTTTGAGTAACACTGCATTAAGTAGCTGTTGAATGACAAAGAAAGAAGCACTATGAAATGAGGGTGTCAATTGATTTGATTGCTGATTGGTGTGTATCTCTGGGTGAATCTACTTAGTAATAACATATCTTCTGAAAGCATAATAAAAATAATATGGATTTCTCATGATTGTCAAGATCAGAAATATCCTCCTGCCAGAAATTGTGCTGGCTGTAAAGATTCTATAAAATATTGCATAATTTTAAAAGGGCTCAGGTCAAACAAATAATTTGTTTTTTTAAAAAAGGTCATGCACAAACCTGTACAAAGGAAACCTTGCATGTAGAGAGAAGTTTCTTTCCAGGCTAGAAAAGGAATTCTACCTAATGACTGACACACATACTGCCTAATGATTGACAACTAAGTCAAGAAGACCCTTACAGTTTTGGAGAGCCTAAAAAGCAGAATGGTAGCAATAGAACAGCCACTAGCATAACTGCAGTTGCCTTTTTCCTTTCTGGTTCCCAGCTCTTCCTAACTCCCCAAGGTCCCGCTTTTTCCCCAGGATCTTCGTCTGAATTTCAGCTGGGCTCTGGGACTGCTTATTACTTGATTCATTACTATGTCGTTCTTTGCTAGTTGTCTTATATGTGATGGCTTCATTTTCCTAGCTAGATTGTTAAACTGTTTAAAGACAAGTATGATGTCCATCTAATATTTTTATTTCCCACAGTGTCTAGAACATTGCTGAATATACAATAAAAGCTTAGCAAATAGTTTTTTGGTTGAATAATGGCAATAAACACATTATATTGTCTTGCTGAATAGTTTCATTAGCCATGATGAGTGATCCTTAAAATGGCAAACAGCACAGTCATAAAATAAGTCGTTCATTAGTATTCAAATAGTAACCGAGTAGTTTTATTGCACTGTATAATTTTTGAAAGATTTCATGGGAATTGTATCATTAGATCGCCATGACAACATTATAACAAACATGAAAAAAAGAGTTCTGGTTTTGGGGATTTTTTTCATTATTGTAGTAAGAACACAACATGAGATATACCCTCTCAACAATTTTTTAAGTGCATGCATGATACAGTATTTTTAACTATAGGCACCTAATTGTGCAACAGATCTCTAGAACTTATTCATCATGCATAACTGAAACTATATACCCATTGAACAGCAGCTCCCATTTCCCCCAATTCCAACCTCTGGCAACCCCCATTCTATTTTCTCTTTCTATGGGTTTGACTAGTTTAGATAACTTGCAACAGTGGAATCATGTAGTATTTTTCCTTCTGTGACTGGCTTATTTTACTTAGTATAATGTCCTCCAGCTCCATCCATGTTGTCGCATATGGCAGGAATCCTTTATTAAGGCTGAATAATATCTTATGGCATGTGTATAGCACATTTTCTTTACCCATTAATCTGTAGATGGAAATTTACATTATTCCCAAATCTTCACTATGTGAATGAGGTTGCAATAAACATGGGAGTGCAGATATCTCTTCAAGGTGTTGATTTCAAATTCTTTTGAATTTGATGTATACCCAGAAAAGGAATTGCTAGATTAGATGGTAATTCTCTCCTTAATTTTTTAAGAAGCCTCTATGCTGTTTTCCATACTGGCTGCACTCCATTTTACATTCCCATTAATAGTGTAAAAGAGTTTCAATTTCTTTACATCCTCATCAATACCTGTGATCTTTTTTTCTTTTTTTGTTTAATTTTTTTTGTAATAACCATCCCAAACTGTATTAAGTGGTATCTCCTTGTGGTTTTGATTTGCATTTCCTTAATAATTAGTGATGTTGATCACTTTGTCATATATCTGCTGTCTATTTACATGTTGTTCTTTGGGGAAATGGCCACACAAGTCCTTGGCCCAATATTTTAAAAATAGTTTCAGGTGTACAAAACAATGTAATAGTTAGATATTTACACCCCTCACGAAGTGATAACTCCTCTCCCCAATCTACTACCCTGCTGATGTATACAGCTGCTACAATTCCATTGACTCTATTCCTTATGCTGTACTCCACATCGTGTGTGTGTGTGTGTTTGTGTGTGTGCATTTTTTTTTTAAATTATAGTTGACATTCAATATTATTCAGCTTCAGGTGTACAGTGCAGTGGTCAGGCATCTACACACTCCATGAAGTGATCTCCCTAATAAAACAAATGTCCATCTGACATTCTACAAAATCTTTACAACATTATTAATTATATTCCCCAAACTATTTCATATCCCTGTGGCTATATTCTAACTACTAAATTGTACTTTCTAATCCCTTTACCTTCTCCCTCATCCCCACCCCCTCCCATTTAGCAACCATCAGTTTTTTCTCTGTATCTCTGAGACTATTTCTGTTTAGTTTGCTTGTTTATTCAGTTCTTTAGATTCCACACACAAGTGAGATCATATGGTATTTGTCTTTCTCTGTCAGACTCTTTGGCCCAATTTTTAATTGGGTTATCTATTCATCTATTGAGTTTAGGGATTCCTTGTATATTTTGGAAATTAGCCCTTTATCAGATATGAGGCTTGCAAATATTTTCTCCCTTCTGTGGGTTGCCTTTTTACCCTATTGATTGTTTCCTGGGTGTGTAGAATTTTTAGTTTGGTGTAATCTCACTTGTCTACTTTTGCTTTTGTAGCCTGTACTTTTGGTGTCATGTCCATAAAACCCATTGCCAAGACCAATGTCATAAAGCTTTTCTTCTAAGAGTTTTATAATTTCAGTCTTATGTTTAAATCTTTAATCCATTTTTATTTCATTTTTGTGTATGATGTAAAGTAAGAATCCAATTTCATTTTTTGCATGTGGATATTCAGTTTTCCCAACACCATTTGTTGAAAAGAGTATTCTTTCCCAGCTGTGTATTCTTGGCACCCTTGTCAAAGATCGGTTGGCTGTATGGGCATGGATTTATTTCTGGGATCTTGGTTCTGTTCCATTGGTCTATATGTCCACATGCCAGTACCATACTATTTTAATTACTGTAGCTCTATAATATATTTTGAAATCATGAAGTGTGGTGCCTCCAGCTTAGTTCTTCTTTCTGGAGATTACTTTGGCTAAATGGGTCTTTTGTAGTTCCCTATGAATTTTAGGATTTTTTCTCTATTTCTGCAAAAAATGTCATGGGGATTTTGATAGGGATTGCACTAAACCCATAGATCACTTTGGATAGCAGAGACGTTTTAATAATATGAAACCTTCTAATCCATGAACACATAATGTCTTTCCATTTATTCATATCTTCTTTTATTTCTTGTATCAGTGTTTTGTAGCTTTCATTATACAAGCCTTTCACCTCCTTGGTTTAAGTTTGTTTATTTCTAAGTATTTTATTCTTTGTGATGCTATGGGATTTTTTTTTTAATTTCCTTGTCTGATAGTTTGTTTTTAGTATATAGAAATGATTTTTGTATGTTTATTTTATATTCTGCAACTTTACTGAATTCATTTATTAGTTCTAGCAGTTTTGTTTGTAAAGCTTTTAGGGTTTTCCACCTATAAGATCATATCATCTGCAAGCAGAGATTATTGTACTTCTTCCTTCAAAATTTATATGACTTTAATTTCTTTTTCTTCCCTAATTGCTCTTGGTAGGATTTTGAGTACTATGTTGAATAAAACTGGTGAGAATGTACATCCTTGCATTGTTCCTGATCTTAGAGAAAAAAACCCTTAGCTTTATACTATTTAATATGATGTTAGCTATGGGTTTTCCCTATACTCATATGCCCTTTATTATATTGAGGTAAATTTCTTCTATATCTCATTTGTTGAACGTTTATCATGAAAGGGTGTTGAAATAAAAGTTTTCCCACCTTAATTTTCAGCTGATGAAATTGGAGCTCAGAGAACTTTTCATCAGAATGCCACTCACCTATATGATGCTCATATATGAATTTAAAATAGGTGACTTTCCTCTGATGGGAAGTAGCTGGATGCTGATCTGGTGAATGGAATATCCCCTCCACCTCAACGAGGTGACTTTCTTCAGAGTGTAAGTTCTAAAATTGTAGCAGAGGCTTTACTTGCAAGAATTCTCCCAATTGCCTCTTGACATAGCACAATAAAATCAAAGGCATAGTGCTCTTTCCACCACCCATACTGGCTGAGTCATGGTATACTTGTTTGAGTGTTTACAGAGAAGGCAAGCAAGTAAAATTCCCAGTCTATAACCAGAGAGAATCAGCCATAAGCAAGGTGAGTAGAGGAAAAATAACTTTGCATAGCATAGATTTTGCATCTGGAAAACTATAGGGAAAGACACACCAATCAGTCTCTTTACCTTAAAAGAAAATGCATGTAATAGATGGCAAAAAATGGCCACAATTCTTTGTAGTTCCTCCATCAAGATGTGGAGTCTATTTCCCCACCCCTTGAATTTGGGCTGGCCTTGTGACTTACCACAATAGATAGAATGTGAAGGAAGCTACAACTTGAGAGTTCTACACCTGGGCCTCCAAAGGCTTAACAGCTTTCAGACTGTTGGATGGTGAGAGGTATGTGGCCCAGTCCTCCCCATCTTCCCCACCAACAGTGAGGCAACCAGCAGATACAAAAAGGAGGCCATCTTCACTCAGATGCAGTCCCCAGTCAAGTTACCAATTGACCACCAACATGAGTGAACCTAGCTACTCACCTGTCTATCTCAGAGCAGCAGAAGCACCAAACTGACTCATAGTTCATCAGCAATAATAAATAGTTGTTCTTTTAAGTCACTATATTTTAGGTCATTTGTTTATAGCAAAAGCTACCTGATACAATGAGTGATGCTGGAAACAAAACAATCTGTGAAATCATGAAGCTAAGATGCCATTTGCAAATAGCAACAGCCATTGTAAGTGGCAGCAAAACTAAAGAACAAAAAGATAGTGCATGGCATATAGTGATCACTAATCACATCAGTTCACAGTCTCAGAGTTAGTAGTGGCCATTAGCAGTCTATTTAAAACAGAAGAAAACGCACGTAATACATGTTATATATAGTAGCTTATTTTTGAAAATATGAGCAGAAAAATCACAAATAGCTGCAGAGGCATCAATCACTTGATTTACAGATAACAAATACCTTGTGATTCTCTACTTCTCCCAATGCATCCTTCATAGAAAGCTAAGCTGGTAATGAGAATATAGGAGGCAGCTCTTCTTGAAAAGATACAATTCCACCCTTTCAACTTTGGATATAACCCTTTACCTACATCCATTTCCTTTCACAATGCTACTTCACTTACCATTTTTATAGAATAAAATAAGAATTATAGTTTGAAAACCAAGAGAGAAAAGAACAAAGAGAAAGGGGGGGGGGATTGTTATGTCAACACTCATTCAATGTTGCAGACTGGCATGCTTGAGCATGTGTCTTCCAACCTTTCTTCCAAATATCAAACCACCTCAAATTCTCTTGCTGGAGGGTGGAAGAAAGGATAGAGGAATGGATAAGAGATATAACCCATACCCATATCAAATCCCACAATGACTGTTTTAAGAAAGAATCAGACAATGTGAATATTTTATAAAGAAAGTTGCCCACAAGCTGAGGTACCTAATTATGTACATATTTTTTAGTACCTTAGAAAATCTATTTGCAAAGAAAAAATAAGTTGGAATGCAGATCACTTCTAAATTCCCAGAACTATACTTGAACCAATCCTGCCTTTCTGGGAGTTCATGGATTATTTAAGACTATGGCAACCACAGCATCTTCTACTTCTATATGCTAGTAGTTCCATATGGCTCCTAAAATACACATAAACTCCTAAACCCGAAACACATGACCTTCCACTACCTAGCTCCATTGTACCTTTCCCATAATCCCCATAAATGTTCGATACTCTTCCCTTTTCCCCAAACATAGACAATGCTTTCCTGCCTCCATACTAATTTGTCTGCTAAGAACATCTTCCCCTCTCATCTCTACTTGTTAAAGACAGCACCTAACCTTTGAAGTGCATCTCAAATGTCACTTCCTTACTGAAGCATAGCTAATTTTCTACAATTTTGGATATTCTCATGTCCTGGTTTCATCTCCCCACCCAGAAATTAGAAATCCCCAGATTCCTTTATAGCTAGGAAGGCATCCTGTGACTGAATCTAGCCCACCCGAAGTACCCAGTTGATGCACTGATTCAAAAAATAACAACATGAGAGGTGATTGTGCTCAGAGGAAGGAACCTTCTGACAGGTGTAGAAGAGGCATCTGGTTCTTCATTAACAATGGGATCTGAGCTCCTAGTTACCATATTTCACTAAACCTAAGAAACTGTCAACTAAAAATGCACCATTATTTCACATACCTCCAAAACAATGTTTAATGCTGCCAATAAAGCAATGATGCAATGTGGTCTTATAAGTTAAAATTTTTATTTTATACTTATTGAAAAACTTGTTTAGACTTAAAGACATAAGTTTTTTCATAAAGCATATTGGTTTAATTATTTACATTCACAGTCTGACTGTACTGAATGACTTCCAGACTCAGATTCAACCATGTCCATGTCTTGGCACACAACAACATCTTTTGTGCCATTAGGACTGTTAGTGATATAGCACTTCTTAAAAGGGTCCTCCACTATTGTCTCTAGGAATGTCTCCTAAGCCACTAGAGCCAATTCTACAAGTGTTTATGCATGTGAACAGGCAATGCAGCTACATCATGACTGCCACTTTGCCAATAGCAATTGTGAAATGCAGTCCAATTTTAGAGAGGTATATATGTTAGAGGGAAAAAAAGTGTCTCATAAAATGAAGTATGTTCTATCTCCCCCAGGGTTATTGGTCACTCTTTATTGCTAAGATATGTTAGAGTCCATCCAATGAAACATTGGTTAGTGGTGCCTAAAAGACCATAAAATGGAGCAAATACCTCAACTCTTAGCCACCTGTCCTACAGTTGCCACCAGCCGAACACGTAAGACTATGACACATATTCAAAGTACTTTACTGAGAGGTTATAATAAGCATTCTCAGAAGGGAGGAACAAAGGATGTAATTTTGTTCTAATTACAGCTAGATTACAAATTTGAGCTAATTTGGACTCTCTCTGTCTCACACTGGGGAAGGCACTTTAAAACTTAGATTCCCACACATATCACACCTCTCAGGTCTCCTGGACCAACCAACTTCAAGTCCTCCTTCAGGAAAACTTCAATATGTCCACAGGATAAAGTCTGATATTTGTTTGCTTTCTGAGTTCTCCATCTCAAGGTATATCCTGGGCTTCAATTAGATCAACACTGATACTCATCTCTGTTCAATCTCATAGTGTCTGGATGGAAGATGGGCTTCAGGTGTGGGCAAGGGTGAAGATGGGTTATCCCAGACTACAGAACACCAGCAAAAGCTATGAATCATCTGCTTTCTTCACATAATAACTATATCTGTGAGCTGCAAATAACTATATCTCAACTGCAAATAACAGAAAACTCAACTCAAAGTGGCTTAATATTTATACCATTGATTATCTCTCCTAACACAAACTTCATAGGTAGGTCAATCTCCAGGTGTCACATAAGTGACCTTGACTCTATTTCTCTAAGATCCTCCTGGGTCTGCCTTCCTTTGTAGGTTAGTTTCATTTTCAGACCAAGAGCAAGATGGCTACCACAGATTCCAGCACCATATCCAGTTACAACAGTGTCTATATAAGTTAGAGATGACTCTCCCGGTTTCTCTTAGAAATAAAAAAAACATTTCTTAGAATCTCTCAGTGTTCTTCCATTCATGAATTTATTGAACAGAATTAGATTACATGACTATATTGAACCAATCACTGTAGAAGGATAAGACCCCCCCACAATTGGTTTAGACCATCCGGGACCCACCTTCAAGGATGAGGGTCTGGAATGGGGCTTACCTACCCCTAAAGAATGTGATCCCACAGAGAGGGGTAGCAGCCTGAACAAAATCCGGGTCCTATTAGGAAGGAGGAAAAAGGTTTGAGAAATGACGTTAGGCTACCAACGGTTTATAGCAATCTCACTAAAATACTAACTTTTCTTAAAGCTGATACACTCTAATCATTATTGATGAAAGAATATTCATATTGACAGGGTTCTGCCCTCTTTGTTAAGAATAAGCATAACTGGACCAGCCGAGTGGCGCAGTGGTTAAGCACTGGCTTGGGAAGCCAGTGGCCCGGTTCGGTCCCACATGTGAGGGCCAGTGACACTGCCCTCAAAAAAAAGAATAAGCATAACTATGTTGCAGCAATGGACTCTTTTCTTCTCCTTCAGAAGCCTGGTGCCATCACAAGGAGGTTGAGGTTTTACATATGCATGTCCCTTCTTATTAAAGAAATGGCATTGCATATAGTTATCTTTATTCCAGTTATTCCTCTGATATAAAAAGAGAAAACTTAAGGGCTTAATTATTTTATATAGACCTAATCTCTGCACCCCATACACACACACACACAAGGGAATACGTGTGTGTATATATTTTCATGTTTATATGGGATTTGATCAAAATGTACAGTGAATGCTGCTGCTGAGTGCCATCCAATGGAAAGGCAGGGATCTTCAATATGGGAAACGGCCCATTGAACCTTAGTAACAGTGTGTGACAAGTTTCAACTTGTTCAGTGCAGTAAGTCAGGTGTGAGCTATAGTTGAAAGAAAGTGTGTTTTGAAGTATACGAACAGGGCTAGCCGAGTGGCTCAGTTGGTTAAGAGCTCGCTCAAGAGTGCAAGCTGCACTCTGAGCAATGGCGGTTTGATGCCAGCCTGAGCTGAGTTGCTGTTGAGCTGCCAACAGGTGGCAGAATGGCTCAGCTAAAAAATAAAAATAAAAAAATAAAGTGTACAAACAATGTACTAACATGAAATGGGCAAACAGTTTCATCCTCTATCATGACAACACTCCGTGTCACACATCACTTCTGGTATGGCAATTTCTGTCAAATAAAATCATTACAATTTGTCCTCATCCACTTTGTTCACTGGATCTGGCACCATGCTACTTCTGGCTCTTCCCCAAAGTTAAAATGACCATTAAAGGTAAATGTTTTGAATCAGTTCAGGACATCAAGAAAGCCACAACAGCTCAACTAAAGACACTCACAAAAGAGGACTTCCAGAACTGCTTCAGAAAGTGGCAAGAATGATGGGATAAGTGCCTTTGAAGAGAGGGGGAGAATTTTGAGGGAGTTAATGGCAATGTGTCTTTTACTGTAATATTTTTTTTTAATTTAAACATTCATCATATTTTTTTATCACAGTTTGTATATTCTATAAAACTAACCTCATAGAGGAGACACTAAATGCAACAGATAAATAATTAATTGAATTGTTAATCGCATTAATTATTTCCAGGCCTAACATAAACCTTTATAACAAGTAGAGTTAAGGCTCCAAGTTAGGTTGCAGTCTATATCCAACCTATGTGCATTAGCAAAGCTCCTTTGGCTTTAGGATACTTTCCTCTCCATGATTACAATCACAAATGTCACCCAGAAGCAGGGACTTTCAAGCTGGAATTCTAATGCTCTTTATGGACATGACATAGGCTTAGGTGGGAAAAAATTACAGTCCGTAATTCAGACATGCAGTATCTGTAGAAATTCAGACCTTGATTGGCGTTACCCAACCATGTCCTTTCAGCTTTGCTGATAAGATGGATCCTTCCTCCTAAGAATTAGTGGGCTGAAAACCTCCCTAGGAGGGAATATGAAAATTTCAACATGTTCAGACAAGTGTACACACAAATAGTTTAATGAAATTCTCTATGATTTGAGAATCATAGAGAATTTACTATCCTATTCCCTTACTTAATCTCCTCAGTTTAAAAGTTTGGGTCCTTACCCCCCTTTTCTGGTGGCAGTTTGTTTGCCAAATATACTGTGTCATGTCCTTTGGTTCTTATTCCTTGATTTCCAATTCTTATCTCTCTATTCTGACTCCAGCCTCGAAGTTTGTTGTTATGTCTGAAAAATCCTTAGATACCATAAAATAGCTATCCAAACAAAGATGCTTAAATAAAAGCAGCTAGTGAAAAAGACCAATTTCTGTTACAAATCAATAGCTACCCCTTATTTAAAAGATATTCAGTATGGTTTTCATGCTGAGAATGAGGGAAGATGGTATTTCCTGAACTGATCTACACATTTCTTATATTTGTCAGGTAAAGAAAAAAAAATATTAACAGAGTAGAAAGCCAAACAAAAATTCTCAGCCTTAAGGTCATTTTCATTGTCTAATTGTCCCAGTGTGTTATCAAATGCTCATCTGAATGCCTGAGGAGGGAACGGCTTAGATTAATAGCTATGTATTTCTATATAGAATAGTGCTCAAAGGTCATATACCAGTATGCATTTAATTAAATATCTCAGTAAGGCTTTGCGGCTCATAAAGTAACTTTACCTGTAATACTTCATTTGATTATTATGACAGACCTGTGAAGTATGTGCTAATGTGGGCCGGCCAAGTGGCGTGGTGGTTAAGTGCTGGCTTGGGAAGCCAGCGGCCCTGGTTCGGTCCCACATATGAGGGCCAGTGACACTGCCCTCAAAAAAAAAAAAAAAAAAAAAAGTATGTGCTAATGCTATTCCCATTTCACAGGTGAATAAACTCTGACTCTTGAGAGGTTCTGTGCCTTTAAGTTTATAAAATTCACAGGCAAAAGGAAGAGCCAGGACCAAAATCTAGGCCTTTGACTCACTCTTTCCCCTATTCACACTGCCAATATACATTCATGACAAAATATAGATCAATTTTCAACAAAAATTGAAGTCGACAGGTTGTAATTCAGGTGCTCTATCGTTTATACAGAGCCTGTGCCTTTACCTTCCTTCTGTTTCTCTTTTTTTCTGAGTATGTTAAATACATTTATTGTGGCAATCATTTTGCAATATATATATATATACTGAAAAAATATATATATATATATAATTTTATATATATATATAAAATTATTATTCTTAAACTTATAAAATGTTACATGTCAATTATATCTCAGTAAAACGATTCTGCCATCTTGACCAGAAATCTGTCTCTCTGGTTTAACGCAAGATAACAACAATGTTTCTTTGAGGAGCATTTGGGAGAATCTACTGAATGAGCAATATTCCCAAGGAGATTTGGAAAGTACAATGTGCTGAAGGCTGGCTAAGTGACATCAGGGAATATTCACACGTTGAAATTGTTACAGTACTCAACTTTCCCCTGATTTTCACTATTTATATATTCACTAATGCTCTAATTATTTGAGCTTCATCCTTTAAATCAAGAGCATGGCAACTTGTTAAACATAGGGTGGTCTAATGTCCCTTTTAAAAACAACACTTAAGGTCATGCTGCTCTATTATCTCCAGTTTATAACACGAAAGTAGTTTCCACCACCCTTGGCCCTCTGCCAAAAATATTGTCAACTTTTATTCTTCCAACAGCTTCTATTAGAGCTTGAGATAGGCCCCATTCAAACTCTCTTCCTGCCAAGAGCTCTAAGCCAAGATCTATGATGACTAAACAAGACAGCAACTATGATTTTCAAGTCCTACCCAATGAAGTGTTTTTAACAGGCAATATAATGTTGCTTGCATTTTAGGTTTTAACCTATTGGGCTATGCAATAGCCTTTCTTGACAGAATTGAAAAAGCACTCAATAAGGTTTCATGTAGTCACAGATGTCTGAAACTCCAATGAAAGGTGATATATAGGATTATAAGAGATAGGATTTGTAGATTAGATTTATTTTAGGTTTTTAATATAACTCTGCATTCTTCTGAATTAATGTAGCAAATACATGAAGTTCATAAGTCCATGCTAAAGTGGAAAGCTATTGCTCAGAGCGATTGTAAGGAAAATGTAGCACTTAAACCACAGCTACAATAGGTCGTTTGAGGAGAAACTGTGGTTTTTGAAAATAACTGAAAAATGCATTCATAGGCATTATTATACAAGTGAATGTGGTGGTCAGGGAAAGGAGTGGGGAACTGACTCAGGTATGATATTATTCTGCCCAACTCATCTGCCATGACAATAAAATGTATTTGCTTACAGTAGGAAAAAAAGAGAAATTCAACATATGTAAAGCTCTGGTTGATTAATGATTCAGCTGTGATGGAACCACCTACAGGATAACAGCCAGCCTTTGCAATTAGCAGGAATTCTTACTGGGTTGTGGTGAAATAACATTCTCTACTTTGGCTGCATGATCTGATAATAGAGACCATTCAAATTGTGTTGTAGATTGGGAGGTAAAATGAATGCACACAGGAATGAAAATAGGATCTGCCTTTGATAATAAAAATAATTCATTGCTGGGCAAGTCTAACATATTATTACATGTGATATTTTAAAAGATTATCATGTTTAACCTGCCATTATTTTCATTTATCAATGATCCTTTAGTTTATTGATATAAGGTAAACTCCGGATAGAAATCTGTCATATCAAAGAAATAGGCATATATGTACATGAACCAGGATGTGCATGAAGAGGGAAAGCATTTGCACCTTTTAATCTTCATTCCTTTTTGCATTCTTTGAGGTATTTACTGACTTCCTACCACATGCCAGGCATTGCCCTAGGTTCTGGAAATACTACAAAAACAGACAAAAACCTTGGCCTTCACAAAGTCTGCATTCATTCCAGTTGGAGGAGACAATAAATGATGGAAGTAAAATATTTAGTACATCAACATTCAAAGATTTACAATAAAAATATTAGTCAAATATTTAGTAAACAAAAATTAAGAGATTCACAGTTCTGAAGAGACTGCAAATTCTATGTTATCAGTGTAACCCAAAGAGCCAGCCAAGTGGCTCAGTTGGTTAAGAGCTTGCTCAAGAGTGCGAGCTGTAGGGCCGGCCGAGTGGCGCGGTGGTTAAGCGCTGGCTTGGGAAGCCAGCGGCCCCGGTTCGGTCCCACATGTGAGGGCCAGTGACACTGCCCTCAAAAAAAAAAAAAAAAAAAAAAACACACAAACAAACAAACAAAAAAAAGAGTGCAAGCTGAGCTCTGAGCAACAGCAGTTTGATGCCCAGCCCGAGCTGAGCTGCCAACAGATGGCAGGATGGCTCAGCTTAATTAACTAATTAATTAATTAATTTAAAAAAAGAATATAAGTGTAACCCAGCAGTTAGCACAGTACCTAGCCTAGCAGGCATTCAAGAAATATTTATTGAATAACTGAATGAACAAATGAACAGATTTTATGTTCTCTGAAAATAGCCCTGACACTGTATCTCAACCTCATACTAGATTTTCTGTTTTACCTGCTTACTACCAAAAAAAAAGATTTAAAATAACATAACAAAAAGATAAAGAATGTAGCCCAAGCAATAAAGGAAGAAATATAATCATGGTGAATCGCCTTTTTTGTAATACAGGGCTTAGACATAGTGGGTGATCAATTGCTTAAATGAAAGTATTTTTGATACCAATCCCAAAATACACATACATATTTTTCAAATGACTGTCTCAGAAATATACTACATCTCCTAATAAAAGGTGAAATGGGCAGGTGCAACTGTGATTTTGAAAGAAAGGAGAAAAAACTTGTGCTGTAAAGGTACCTCTATGGGCAGTAGAACAATAATCCAGTGCATGTAGGTTGATTTAAAGTTCCAAGAATAGAACTTAGCATAAAATAGAATCTCAGTACAGGTTGACCTAAGACTGTCAGATAAAGTTGATTCTTGGACTACTTCTGTAGTGTGCAATCAGCAGAAAACAGGATGCTCTTCTTTTTGTTTTGGTCTATAGAGTTAGAGCATCCTATGGTTTGGTTTCCAGTGAAGATGCTCAGCATCTCAATGCTCCTTGAGCAAAGAGTGGTTCTTCTCAACCTCTTCAACTAAATGCATAGCTTTCAGAAACCCATATGGATGGGTGAGAGAAGACAGCAGTTGCCTAACCAGTCATGTCAACCAAATCAACCCTCACGGCTCAATGGGTGTGAGATGTGGCACCCAGAGCCTACATCATGTTAGAGTGTTGATATGGAGTCAGACAAAACTGAACTCCCAGTTCTAGTTGGGAAAAGTAATGCAGCAATCTGTTGTCAATGAAATAATATAATTTGAAGTCATCAGAGTCCTCAGTGCAGGCACTCAATAATGTTTGTAACTATTGTTACTGAATGTGGATAGCACCTGGGATATTTTTGGAGACTTGATTTCTGGGATATCAGCAGAAAGGGAATTTAGAAAAATCATATGATGAGGTGAAAAGGACAGGTTTCATGAAAATCTGGAGTATGAACTAGATAGGAGGTTTAGATAAAAAATCATCCTAAAAGGAGGGCAGCTGTTGCTTACATAGAGGAGTACAATTGGGAAGTTTTAGATGGTGAAAAAAAGGTATTAGATAAGACGGCTTATCAGCTAAAGTCTAGGGTCTACCCAAGTTCAGATCATCAGGGCTAAGGCTCTATGACATCCTGCCCCTCTTTCTCTCAGTGTGAGAAGAAGCTTGAGAAGCTGTTTTCAACCAGCACCCAGTACAGCTCATCCACTTCTTCAAAAAAGTCTGGAAGTTAATGTGTAAGAAAGAAAAATACTTCCCATGTCATATGTGCAATGAGAAGTATGATGGGGTAGGCATGAGGCTTCTTATAAACAAAGAAGCCCTTCCTGTAATTCCCTCATTCTTTCCCTTTCTTTCACTTTCTTTCCATTTTCCCGTCCTCTTTCTTGCTTCTATTTTTCTCTTTCTTCCCTCCCTCCTTGTGTAAGGGTCTAAGATGGAGTGATTTCATCATTGTTATTTGTCACTGGATTCTGGATAAGTCAGGCGCTGAAAGATGATGTTCAGGTTTCAGTTTGCTTGGATTAGACCTGATGTATTTTTCATTCTCCCTTTCCACATCTCCTAATGTAGAAAAGCACAGCATTCAGATGAAAAATATATGGGTCATCAAGACAAGTTCTCCCATCAGAGAACAGGAAACTAAACCTGTGATGACTATGAATGAACTCTCTGAGAACCAAATGAAATTCACAGAAATAGAAACCAGATGTAAGCAATCATGAATCCAGCGCACTACTCTGCCTCCAGTTTATTTTTAGCAGAAACATTATTAACATCTTTTCAGTACTATAATTAATTTTCAAAAAGTGCCATTAACTTCATAGTGTAAAATGGGACAAGAAAATTTTTGCATATAAGGGTAGTGGAGATACTGATTTTTTTTTTTAAAGCAGTTTGCTGTGTGTTTGGTGGTGGGAGGGGGTTCTATGGGTTTTAGTTTTCCCAGTTTGACCTAGGAATATGAATTTCTCACCAGAATGTAATCCATCTTTAGATAATGGTGGCTGTTTATATATTTAGGACATGTCAACCTCCTCAAGGCTGAGAAGTATCATAGCCTAATATAATATTTGGCTTTCAAGTTTTGGGTGTGCAACAAGAGGACCAACAGTCTTGTTAGCTAAAATCAACCCAAGGTATTAGAGTTTGGACATGAACTTGGCCCTCCCATGCCAGAGGGAATACAAGTACCTTCTTTCAGGCTCCAAATGAAATCATTAATTATGTCAGCAACTCCAGCGATAGACCTGGAGACACTTCGCACTACTTAGCAAACAAGCTACCTTCCCAACTGTTTAGAAGTCTGGGGAAGATCTTACAGATCTGTACTCACTGTACTTACACAGCCCTTTCCCTGCAAATCTCAGACTCTCCTTGATCCTGTGTCTCTTTGGTTTTACCACACCAGGGTTGGAATGAGATGAGGGAAATCTGTGGTTATGATGCCCAGACTGTGTATTATAGACCTAAAAGTACATCCTGGTGCACCTCAACAATGAAACTCTTTTAAAACGAGGGTTTTTTTGGAACCGTATCAACCACACTTGAGTTGCTGTTCCATTTAAGGCCATCACAGGTCTTTTAAGAGCAATTTAACTGCTATAGACATGTACATTTTTGCCTATTAAGAACAGCTTTACAAAGAATGTGACCTGTGTTTACAGGACCAAAAAAAAAAAAATGTATTATTTCCACAAAAAGCGGCTTCCTTTTTTTTTTAACCATTAAAAATATCTTGGCAGTTCTGTGTATAATTAACAGCTTAGCCGGATAAGAAGTAACAGAATCAAGTACAACAAAATTCTGCTAAGGTCAGTTCAAATTTTCTTAACATAAGTACTCCCACATAATAATTGATCTCAATATATTATGAGGCCTCCCCCTTTCCCCCATTTACCAGTCTCTGGGAAGTGAAACACAAATGAAATGAAAGGAGAAATATCTTCAGGAGAGCACAGAATACCACGCAGCAAACATGGAAAAACTTCTGAGACTGAATGGAACACCAATGCCATCCAAATCCACCATAATTTTTAAGAGTATGCTTTATGAAAGGTTCCCAGATCAAAGCTTCACATAAGGATTTTTGAAAACAGATCTAAAATAATTTAAACTGTGCTTTTATTTCTCAAAGGTGAGGAGGCAGATGGAAACAACTGCAATTCAATCTGATTCCACAGATATAACCAGAAGACCTACTCTGCGCTCATAGCAGTGCTGGGCACACTGGGAAGGTAAGCAAAATACAAACATGAAACCGATAGACTTTTTTTTTTTTTTTTTTTTTTTTTTTAGCTAACAGAAAATTATACCAATTGAATGCTTACCTCTTGAAAGCAGAAAAAATACTCTAGTAGCTTTAACAGAGCTGCTGGTGGGAAGGATTCATACCCTTCCTATTAAATTTATCAAACTTAATGGATAAAAGAATTAAATCTTTAAAATCTAATCAACACACTGTTGGGGAAAACATTTCTTTTAAATAAAGAAATGAAAGAAAATTAGATTCACCTTAAAGGGAGAATTTTCAGTAGGTATCACCATGGGAGAGTGGAAAATGCTAAGCTACCAAGGGTGAAGGGGAAGTTCCCGACTTACATGAGCAGGTAAAACCTAATGAAGTCTATTTGTATCATCTCATTTTTCTCCTGTTATAGAAAGGAAAGAATTTGGAGAACAAAACTAAACTTCTAAATTGCAAAATAACTAATGAAATATCACTATGCTGGTTTATTTCATACTTTTCAGGGAACCTGCTACACATTCAAGCCTCATTCCATTAATTTTTATAAGCAGTCAGAGAGAGGGAAAATAAAATGTTTTATATCAATTTTATTGACTTGGGAAAATATTTAGAAGAATATATAGAAATATTCCATTTTCCCCATTAATTATTTTTATTTTATGGGCCCAGAAACTGAGAGAAAAACTATGAAAAATTATTGAATTATAATACTTTCTCTTTTACATCAGGCATTCTCAAAGTTGTTTATAAGCACACATACACACACACACATACACATTTTTTAAAACTACCACACCATGACAAAAAAGAAGGGTCAAAGCAGCAAACACTGATATATTCCAATCTGACATCTTGTACAGAAATATAAAAAAGGTTCTGTTACATACTGGATGTTAATTAGATATGCACCCATAAAAATGCACAAAGCACACAGAAAAGTTATAAATACTAACAAAGTTTTGTAGTTTTGTGTAGTATCTAAGGGAATTCGTTATTCAGATGGAAATGGGATCTCTAATAGTGATAAAAGTAGGGGGGAAATTGCCAAGAGAAATTAAAAGACAAAAGGGTAAAGTGAGGCGATAATTAAAAAGGCAAACCATTCTTTGTCTTAAACATATATAGGAACTTAATTACATTCATGAAGATTTCTTCATACGAATATGAAGGTTCACAAGAACTGGGCAGAAGAGCACTTCACAGAGGATGGACCTAAATATTGCAATATTACAAGGCAATTTCTTTGTTTCCTCCTTTGCTACGAGTGGCAATCAGACACTGCTCAGGGCTCTGGTGAATAACGAAGAAGTCGCCCTCCTGAACAAGAACCTTCTACAAGAATCCCCCACAACCCCTAGGAAAGAAACTGACTGAAATCTCTGAGACACTTGACAATCTCCCAGCGCCAGGGACAGGTCTGCTCAATACAAAAAGCGGGTGTGCGGACATTACCATAGCGATGCCACGCGGTTGCAGTTCGCGGTAGATGCTTTTAAGAAATATGGGAAGCTTAACAAGATCAACTTGCTTTTCCCTCTTTCGAGAATAGGGACCTTAGAATAGGGAAGGGAGGTAGGCTAAGTGGACCAACGGACGCTTCCTAAAGCTTGTAAGATGTTGCCTGCCTGCGGGGGAAAGACACCTTCAGGAAGGAGCTGATGGGAAACCCACTATTTGGACTCGGAAGTTTTTTTCCATCCATCTCAGGAATCCTGGCCCTGTGAGGCCACGTCCCAGAGTGCAAACGAACACATCCAGCCTCGTGCGGAGCTCACTTGGGCTTGATCGCTGGCAGACTTGGGCTGCAGGGTGTTGAGGCCCGGGCGTGGGGAGGGGCGGGGTGCGCCTGGCCAGGACAGCCGGAGCACGCACGTCAAGGAGTCTTAACCACCATGGACAGCTCACTGGCTTCCCCCAGCCAGCTCTGCGCAGTTCACAAACTCCAGAGGAGCCACCAGCTAGGTTGATTTTTATACCCTGGAGAGATGCCACGTGTTCCATGGTCTTCACCACCCCCATCCCACCCCACCCCCACCCCGCTGCGGACTGCAACCACTGAGCAGCTAGAGAGAGAGAGAGATCTTCAGGAATTAATAAGCGTCTCCTTGCCCTCACATCAGTCCTTTAAGGTGCCACCGAATTCTAAGAATCAGACGGAAAGAGTTGGCAGAGAAAACTTTGTTCCACGTCCCTTCATTTCTTCTCCTCGCCCGCGCCGCCCTTCACCCCGCCTTGGCTTTGCAGATCGTGTTAAATGAAATAAAACAGACGGAGCCTGGGGCTCCAGCAGTGCCGAGCTGCACCAGTGCTAAGGAGGCAGGCTGGGGGAAAGGAGCCCCCCGGGTTCCGGGAGGAGGGATGGTCCCTACACAACCCTACATGCACCCGTACCTCGACAAGGCCGGGGGCGGTATACCTGCTCCACCCTTCTCCCCCCACCCCCAACCCCCACTAGGAATTTATCGTCACCATCTGCAAGGGCTTATGTCCCATTTGAGTCCTAGATTGACCAAGAGAGAGAAGGGAACACACACACACACACACACACACACACACACACACACACACACACACAGAGGAAGTTCGCTGGTATCCTCGGACCCTGTTCTCGGGTCACACTGTTCCTGAAGCTTCCTTTCGCCCGCAGCCAAAAGTAAGGCCCCTCCCGGGAGGAGGGAGCGGGCTGGGCCGGCTACCCTGAATCGACCGAGTGCAAAACCACTCACTCAACCTGGCAGGATGGCCTGAGCACGAAGGCCTGGATTACCTACCGCTCTGGATAGAGGGATTTTGTGCGGCAATCGTGGGGGGTCAGGGGGCAGAGAGGCTCAGGGAGAACCCGGGAAACGTAGCTGGACCCACCCACCAAGGGGCTCCCAGGCCTCTGAACTTTCCATCAAGCCTAAGGCCTGGGGGAGCCAAGCCTGCGTTCTCCTCAGGGATCGTATCCTCAACTGGCGACTCAAGTCTGTAGTGGGAAGTGGAAAGCTGATAAACACCGTCCTGTGGTCCCGGTGCCTCTTCCCAGACCCTGCACCCCTACCCTAAGAGGCACACGCTTCCCTTTCCTGCGGCAGGCACGCAACGAGTCCAGGAAACCCCAGAGAGGGAGCACGCAGCTTTCACATTTGCTTTCCCGCGGTCTTAATTCTGACATGAATCTCAGGAAGGGCAGGCAGGGCCCGCAGATACCTTAATCAGGAGCAAAAAGAAATAGACACAACGCCCTCAGTGTGTGTCTGGATGCCTTTCTGCCTGAGAGGAGGGCACCCTAGTCCAGGTGCTGCCTTGGGGACAAACTGTGAACTGGCTCGTTTTGCAGAGGTGGAGAATGGTGTTAGGGAGGTAACAGCTGCCCAGCGCCCAACGACTCCGGGCAGTGCCTTCCAGACAACTAGGGCTCAATTTTTAAGAAAGGACGATTCCACTCACAGCAGAGCTGGGCTGTCAGCCAGGAAGGCCGTGTGGCACCGCCCAAGATCAGTTTCAGGTTAAGGAGTTGTCATCTGTGCCAGGTGGGACTTGAAACTCTCCCTGTGGTCTCGCACAAGTCCAGAGCTGCCTACTTCAGGAAGCCAAGAATTGGGCCCAGCCAAGGGCATTGGGCGCGCCTTAGTCCAGGAGATCAGGAATCCTGTGCTACACATCCATTTTCTCTTTCTTTCACACTCACATGCACAACTCCATCCCTGGCCAGAAGACTACTCCTCCAGCGTGATTTAATGATCATGGATTTGGAAGGTACACAAGTGCTAGACTTCGGTGAATTGATCCTTAGAGACCCCATTTCTTAAAGACCATCTCATCTCACCTTGGTTTAGCCCCCCCCCCCCCGCCCCTGGGGAAAACTGCCTCACTGCTGGGCTTTCTGATCCTGTTTGGGGAAAGCTGAACATTGCCCAGGAAATACAGAAGGGTGAGGCTGGTGTGAGACCACTTTTCCAATGAGATAGATGTATGTCTAGAGACTTCTCCCTGAGGCTGGTCCTCCAGATGTCAGCAGCCAGTCCTGTTTATGGAGAAGACAGCCCCAGTTTGAGGCTTATCCTCATCTAACTGCAGAGATTTAGCAATGAAACACACACTCTTTCCTACCCCTACTTGTGATTTAAAAGCATTACATCCCCTTTTTTGCTACTTTGAGGTCAGCCTCCTCTCAAGTCTCAGTCCAGGCAAGTGATTTGAACCACATTGTAATGGAATCTCATAACTATAACTTTACTTGAGCTAATTATGCAAACTTCTCTACGTAAACAAAGAAAAAGTTGGGAGAAAGGATGATTTAGTTGTTTGGTGTCATAGGATGTAAGAGACATAGCTTGAAGCTACAGGTTGGCAAATGTTAAACCTGGGTGCTTATTGGTAATAAGATAAGGGAATTTCTGAGCCCAGGTGCACTGTTTAAAGAACTATAGGTACTTTTTTGGCTTGTATGTTTATTTCCTTGTTATATGGGCCTGATGAGGAAAAAAAGGAAGATGAAAAAGCTAAATATAAATGTTAGGGGTTTTTTTCCCCCTAAATTGCAAGAGGAGATATCCCTGAAAATATGAATCAACTGAATATTGAAACATGAATTTAAAAATGTACTTAAAATTTTAGAAAATCTCTTTTTTAAATTGTACTAGGCATTCCTGTAAGTGTGGATCTCACAATGCTAAACTGTCTTCACATGGAATACTTCAGATTAAAGCCAGGCCTTCAAGTCCTCCTCTTTGCTGAAGTGTATTTATATGATAGCAAGGCCTAAGCAAACATGCAGCTTCTATGGGCACTCTCCTAACCCCCCCCCCCAAAAAAAAAGGCTTCTAGTGTGAAGTCATCTCATTTGCATTCACGTGTCCTCAGCATTATCATGGAGATTACTCAGTTATAATAGGAACTAAATGATGATGTCAAAAAATATTCTGTTCTGAAAGGCAAAACGTCAGGATCTTGGGTATATATTGAAGGAGAATTTCTGCTGAAAGTAATTAACAGGGCAGCTTAGAAAGTTTTCTAACTTTCTAATAATTACCTTTGGTGGGACCAGAAAAGACTCCTTAAAGGAAGTTTTTAATTCATGTAAGACTTCATTTTACTTTTTAAAGAACAAAATAAAATTACTTCTGGAAGAGATTGCTGAGAGAATCTCCCTCCTTTGGTCAGAAGAACAGAGAAGACTATAAATCAAGAAAAAGGTGAAGTAATAAATTACGAGGAAACTTTGGTATTCCAAGCATAGAAAGACTATTTAATTTTCCTGTGTCTATTTTGTGGAGGAGAGAAAACTTTAAAAATATTTGACAGATGTTTTGCCATTAACACCAGAAAAGTGTGTGTGGGGGACAGAAGGGAGGGAAGTAGAGTAGGGGGTCAATTTTGTTTAATAGTAGAAAAAGCAACATAAATCAAAGCAGTCTATTGATGCCAGTCTTTATAATGTTCTGAGAGTATAATGAATTTACTTATAGTATAAGTGATTTAATATTTTCAATCTGATTTTTGTTTTAACCTCTCTTGGGGAAGGGCTGACTCTCTAAAGCCTGGATAGTTTGAAACCTGACTGACTGAGTCCCTTTGGGTTTTGGGTTTTGTTGGGATTTTTTAATTGTGGAAGCAAACAGTATCATTTTAATGTTAAACCACTTGCAAATATTAAATGACTCATCTGTGATTTACTTTTTTACAGATTTTCCCCTTCAGAGCTAACAATTACGTTAAGGTTCCTGCATCTTTTTGGAAAGACTTGAATACAAATCAGAAAGTGTTAGGGTTCAAAGGTTGACATTTTTGAGTGCTATTCCTTTGTCTTTTTATGTCATGCAAACAGGACTAACATTTAGAAATTCTTAAACTTTCAAAGGAAATTGTGTAAATTCCCAGGGATTTTTTTCCCCTTTTTCTTTTTTTTTCTTTTCTTTTCTTTTTAGTGGGAGGAAGCCAAGATTTTTTAAAGTATGGAGTTTAAAGTAATCAAACGAGAGAGATAACAGCTTCTGAGAAGGAGTGACCTTCCACTCCAACTAAGCAGCAAACATGAACAGCTGGCTCGCTGCAGTTAAGGGTGGGGAAAGGGAGCTGAGATGAACCAGGGTGGGTGAGAGGGCGCTATTTCACCCAACCCCTGGTAAATCCGTGGAGCACCACCCAGAAAGCCAGGCTTGATCAAGGTCAGCCTCCCTTAATGATCTGAAATCTCTAAATCACACTAGCCTTCTAAAGAAGAATGAAATCTACCAGTGGAATTGTCTATCTAGAAGACAAACATCCCTTGAATGGTTCCCAACCACCCGCGTTTGTTTCTGAAAGATAGAGGAGCGGGTTGAGCCCGCGTTCACATCCGCTACCGTCCTTTCTAGATGATACTGCCCAGTAATTCAGAGCAGTCTTTCTTCCCCGCCCAATAGCTTTGGGAAGAAGCCCCGCTTTTCCTTCGCTTCTCCGAGGCAGAGCAGCATACAACCATAGTGATAAGTTTGCTGCATCTGTAGCTGAAGTGACACGGATAGAGTCATCCTAGAATATATAACCGGGGACTGGGGGTTAAGGGACCAAAAGAGGAGGCTTTCCCGGAAAGGGTGGGTTAGACGCCTGTTGGTGGGCTAAAGGGCCGTGTATGCTCCCCAGCAGAGTCAGTACCCTTCAGCTGTTTCAAAGGGGGTCTCCACCATGTGCGCGGGTTTTCTTGGACCGGCTCCAGGCGTCCTCAGCTCTTCTGAGACAGCAAGAAATGTAATCTCGACCTGAAGTCGAAAACCGTTTTCCCCTCTTCTAAGTAAAGGATCCCCCCCTCCCTAGCTGATTCTCCACACTCAGCTTGTCCCAGGAAAAGGCCAGGAAAGGACGGGTCTCATCTCGCGCCCTGAGCTCCCAGGCGGGCTTAGGGTTCCTTAAAGTCCCAGGCCCCGCGGCCCATGACCTCGCCGCCGAGGATCCCCGGCGCCCCCGCTCCCCGGGCCTCGGCTCCTTGGCCTTCTCCTTGTCGTTGCGTCCCCGGTGGCCCCGGAGTCCGTGCGCCCAGCCGGCCAGGGCTGCTGCTGAGCGCTGGGGACCGCGACTGCCCGACCCGGTCCTTCCGCACGTCCTCGGGGAATTCAGAGGGCAGATCCGCCGGGCAGTGCCGGGCGGGCTGGACCCAGCCGGGACCAGCGAATCCGCCCACGCCCCCGACTCCGGGATGGCGCGGCAGGGCTGGCGGCCCGGGGTGGGGCTCGGCAGAGCTCGGGGCAGCGTCGGGGACGGCAGGGCGGGAGGCGGGGAGCTCCTTCGCTTGCTCTGCATTCCCAGCTCGGCGCTCCCCCCCTCTCGCTCCGGCCGGTGGGTCCCGATCCGGCCGCTCGTCGCTGCCCCCGCCCCCCGCCCCCCGCGCCCTGGCTGGTCCCGCGCGCGTTCCTAGGGCGCCACCTCTTTGCGACTCTCTCACTGCTCCCGCAGGTTTGCCTGGGAGCGTGTGAACATTCCTCTGCTCGGCTTTCAACTTCCCTCCAACCTGCGCTGCCGGGCCAGCATGCCTCCCCGCCCGTGAAGCGGGGCCGCCGCCGCCCCTCTGCGCCGCTCTGAGCCCGCCCTCGCTGCCACCTGGCCCTCCTGACCCACGACACGCGCACTTGAAACTTGTTCTCAGGGTGTGTGGAATCAACTTTCCGGAAGCCACCAGCCCACCAGAGGAGGTAGACAGACAGCTATGTATATATATGTGGGTCTCCCTAAGTGGATCTGGAACAAGACGGCCTGGTGCGCAAAGAAGCTGACTTCGGAGGAGGAAACTCGCTTCTCTTTTAAGGAGGGGGTTAGCCCTGCTCCACGAACCCAGGAGAGCTGCGGACCAGATTAATTAGACATTGCTATGGGAGACGTGTAAACACGCTGCTCATCATTGATGCATATATAAAACCATTTCGTTTGGGTTATTATTTCAGAGGAAGCGCCTCTGGGGTTTTGGGGTTGTTTTTTGTTTTTTTCTCCTTTTTGGTCCCTTTTTGCCTGTGTGGTTTGGCAACAGCACAATTGGAGTAGCTGTTTCCTAAATAAGTAAGTGCTGAGAAGCTTCAGAGAAAGTTTTTCTTTTCTTTTTCTTTTCTTTTTTTTTTTTTTTTTTCTCTTTGCAACTTGGGAGATGCCCTTGATGTTGAAGAAGCTATTTGAGAGCAGGCTAAAAGGGGGAGCGGGGTAGTTCAGGGAGATGGAGATTCCGGACTGACACTTCGGGCTCCTTTCCACTCTGTCGCAGGTCCTGAGACCCAGAGGATACGATGCTGCGGAGGCTGGTTCAGCAGTGGAGCGTCGCGGTATTCCTGCTGAGCTACTCGGTGCCCTCCTGCGGGCGTTCGGTGGAGGAGCTCGGCCGCCGGCTGTAAGTGCCTTGTCCTCCCCGCGGCGCCGGGAGAGGGTTGGGGAGGCCAGTGGGAGAGGCCGCCAGAATGGGGCGCTGCCGAGGGCTCACAGCGGTCACTGATGCTCCACGCTCGGGTTAGAGAGCTGGGGATGCAGCTACCTGCCGCGGACTGAGCCCGGGGCCTCAAAACCGGCAGTAGACCTGGTTAAACCTCCAGGGAAGGCAGGGAAGAGACAAATTTTATGCGAGTTTCCATTAGAGGGAGCGTTTTGTTTTGTTTTGGTTTGGTTTGGTTTTTTACAGAATCTCCCCTAGGAAAAGATTCTCTGCCTCCAGTGAAAGAAAAAAGTTACTTTCAGGAACTGGGAAGGTTTTGAAACCCTGAGGGTTACAAGAGAGATAACTCTGAGGAATCTGAGGGATCCCGGGGACATAAGTCTGTGTGCACAGGTAGTTACTGAATGTGGGTGGTAATTGGTGTGTGAAAAGCAAAAGCCTTACATTTAATTTTATTATTGGTGACATAATTTTAAGCATATAAAAATGGGACCACATTACATAAGAAGGCATATTATATAAGAAAGTAGTAACAACTTTGCAATGGCACGATTCCAACGTTAGTATTGATACAATTCGGGACCGCTAGAGTGCTTGATTCCAAAATGAATATTAGGTGTGGAAACTTTTTTTTCTTGGAATTACTGCTAACAGTTCTTTAATCTGGAGCCACGTATCAGCACTGTAGACTGAAAACTTGTATTTTGGCATTCTCGCTTGGTGATTCTTTTAAGGGTAATTTTGACTTTAAAATAATCATACATCCAAGCACACCAGCTAAACATCACTATGTTGTATGACTGAAAAGATGGAAGAGTGATAGAGTAACACTATTTTCATAATCTATTGGACTTGGCAGTTCATTCATGTGTGTAACACTGCCGTTGGATGATCTTTAAGCTTCAGGCACAGTGTTCAGGATAAGAAAGCCATAAAGTTTGAGAATTGAGAAGACTTTACCTCTGGAGAAGGAATTAAGGAGAACTTTTACACTAACAATAAAAATAGCAATATCTAATATTTACAATCAAGTTCATGGTGCGTCTATGTAAATTTCCAAGGGTGTACAAAAAGGCAACAGTGTTATATGTGCCCTTGGTCTGATATTATTAGAGCAGAAAATCCTTAAATGAAATTACTTTAGACATGTCTGAACCTTGGCACCAAAATGAAAATCTATTATCGATTTCCTTAGGCAAATTGTGTAGAACATTGTACTGAAGATAAAGCTGCATTGTACTCTTCAAATCAGCGTTTTGCTGATGTATTTCTGAAAATTGTTTTCAAACTTTTTGCTCATTTTGTGATTTGTATTAAATTCAATTATTTAAAATCTATATATAAATATAGATGAAGACTGAATTTTTTTAAAGCATGCTTAAATACTGTATTTATTTGGCCAAGATATACTGTCTTGGAACACAGCCAATTTTTTTCTTTAATGTTGCATAAGAAATACCTGTTTTCTCTTTTGAGAAACAGTAAATGGACCATGATTAAATCCATAGTTATGTCATAAAAATTGTGCTGATTGTCCTAAAGCCTATTTTTAACTCTTTGTTGCACCTTGCAAAATACACATCAAAAATCATTTAGCAGCCCAAGACTCTGTTATAGTTTTGTTTGTGGGTGAAATATAATATTGTAGTTAAACACTCACACTCAGCAGATGGTTATAAAACTACCACAAAACATTCTTACAGTTAATGGCTAATAGATCATCACATTACAACTATGGTTTTCCATGGAAGCTGAAATTATCAGTAGATAAAGATGTTTTATCAAATTATTACTGCCAAATGGAGTTTTTAAAAAAATAAGTCATTGTTTTTGTGTTGCTGCCAAGTAACAGTAAAACAAAACATTAACCTTCTATTACCAAACCAGTTTCTTGAAAGAAATTTTAATATATAATCAAATCATGTTACCCCCCAATTTCGTTTCACACCAAGTATTAAGAAAACTGCTTTAGCTGTTTTCCTAACTAGGGGCTAACTTTTAAAGGAGGGAAAACTACTACAACAATAACACTGTCAAGCCATGCAAAAGAGGCAATCTAGATTTGTGAATCATTTGGATCTGTGAGTCCAAAAGATTTTAATAAATGAGGCTAGAGCATGAGTAAGTTGGAGGTTGGAAAGTAAGGCATATACATGGGCTTTTTAGTCCAGATGAACAAGGCTTGTGGCAGGTAGCAAGCTTTGTGTTTCAGTTAGAGAGGAAACCCCAGCAGATTCAGAAATCTAAAACATCATTGGCTGATTTGTTGGGGAGCCAGACTGGGTCTAGTCCACTTAATGAAAAGCATAACTTTCGACTGAGTCATTTGGGTTGGAAGGGACTTCTGGTGAGTCATCTTAACTCTAACACCCTAACCCTGACTCTTCCATGTACCACAGGCTCCTTTCTTAGGAGCTTAGCATCAGCACAGGCATATTGCTACTTCCTGTGCTGAAAGAAAAATTCCCATCACTCTGTTTATTATGTGTGTTCCTTGATAGTGCCTTAGAAATTTAATCTTCTTCCCTGAAAACTCCCTTGAAAGTGGTTTTCTCTTTAAAACAGAAGAGCCATATAATTCTCTGAATTTAGAGTTATCTGTGTTAATCATTTCCCCCACATTTTGTAAGCAACTTTTTTAAACAATCTTTAAAGGGGACCATAAATATAACATACCTGTTTTTCCATGTTGGAGCTTAGGTATGTAATAAACGCCACATGAGCCAGGGTGTTATGTAATGTTTACAGGCATGCAAAGCAACAGGCTATTATTGAGGCCATTTTTACAACTTAAATATTTCAGGATTATCTAAATTGAAATTTGACTTTATTACTCTATACTGATGTATATCTAGTTTGTACATGCTAGTCCTTTATTTTTGTGTCAGTTCATGTCTTATTTTGAAAATAAATAGAGCACTCTATGGATCTTATTCTTCGTTGACAATACAGATACCACTATATTCCTGATCCTCTAATGCAGTTGCCCAATCAGAAATTCATTTTTCACAATAGCTGAAATGCAGAAATCTTTGAACTATTAAATAAATTATGTAATAGCATTTCAGATTTACCATTTAAGAAAAATCTGTGTTTTCTAATACATTAACAATTACCCCTAAAAGGCAGAAAGGAGTGTTGTTGTTTTTTTACCTCACAAGACATGTACTATTTTAACCTGGACAAAGTCGTGCCATAGTGTAGGTTTTTTATAAAAAAAAAAGGAAAGAATAATCACTCCTTTTCCCAGGAGAGCCATCCTGGGAAAGTACAGTGCTTGAGGTAGGAAGGCACTGTGACTCACAGTTGACAGGCCAGCCAAGATGACAGGCATATATGCCAGTCAGAAGGGGCATGAGCAAAGAGGCTTGATTAGAACAAACCAACCATTAAAAGTTTTGGCTTCAGGTTAAGCTAGAATGAGCTGTATTATACATTTGGAGAGCAATACAGATGGGAGTGGATATCTGCCAGGAATTGAGAAAGAAAGAAAGTCCCAAATACTATAAATGATCACTGGTTAAGAACTTTTTAATATGACATTTTGCTAAAATGATACTTATTAGACTGCAGTACTTATGAAATGTGCAATTATATCAGTCCTATTTTTTAAAATGTTATTAGAGGATATAAACATATTGTACCACAGCCTCAAATTTTTAGATTATTAAAAGTTTCCAGAATACTAACTATTGCCACAAAGTAAGTGAATTTTAATCTTAGTCACATGTGGCACCTTCAAAAAGGAAGAGAGACTCCTTCATGCCTCATTTAAACCAGGCTCCTGTTAAATTCCTTTCCAGTAAGTCATGTCTTTTTTGAACAGGCTATATGGCTTAAAGTCAGTCCACACACTAAAATTCTAAAAAGGAAGCTAGCACTCTGTAGCTATAGGGTTCAGAGAAATAATGACTTCTTTTGTGTCTTACCCTTTTGGGACTCACTGTATAAGTAGACAGTCTCTCATTTCCTCAGTGATAATCCAAACTCTAGGTATCCTAATTCTTTATTTTGGTGATGAAAATAGACTTCTTGGGGCAATAATCTTGGTCTTCAAGGAAACTGATCGATTGCTATCCATTTGCCCATTGCCATGGTTTCCACCACAGGCTTTTTACTCTGTGCCCTTCACCTCTTGTTTTCTCAACATACACTTCAGCTTCAGCAGGAAATAGGGTTGAGAAAGGTAAATATCTTGGTTTTAGAATCAGAAGAACTCATATGTGGGGTCCCAGCTCTTCCTGGTCTCATCGTGTGGGCAAAGGTGAGACATTTAATCTCTCTGAACCTCACTTTCCCCATCTATAAAGTGAGGAAAATGCTATTAATAATTGTCATATCTCTCTGAGGAGTTAAAGAAGTGAAGGCAATGAGGGACCCAGGTACCACTGTGTTAGGGAAGTAAGAATACATGGGATTTTGCCTTGCGAAATACCCTCAGATACTTTTGAAAATGAGCCACTTTGGAGGGTCAATTCAATGGTAGAAATTGGCAGAGTTGAAATAGGCATGACTGATTAATGTATGTAATCCTTAACTATGGTTAATAATATACACACAGATTAATAAAAGAATACATGGATGGACAATTTAAGCAAGAACCAGAGTGTCATCTAAGAGGATTGATACTGAATTAGTTTATTCTTTTTCACTATATTTTATGAGTGTTGTTTAAATAGAAAAACCACTTCATGTTTGTTCCTGGAGATATTTTTAAGACAAAGAAAAAGTAGAAAAAGTGAATTTCTTAAGTCCTAAGGATAATACCCCCTGAAATGCTAAATCAAAAAAAAAAAAAGACTCAGAAGAAATAGAATGATCTCAATCTAAACACACAAAGAAACCCATTTTAAAGAGACCACCCACTACTTTACAGAAAATTATGCACGCTCTTTCTGACAGTTGGCCTTCAAATATAAGTTCTTGGTAGCCTGCAGTCTAATATGTTCAAATTCAGTCTGTTAGGTGGTTTCCCAGACAGGCTTCACTACTCACTTTATCCTTCAGCTTTGTTTGCTTTTACTCTTACAGCTCACTGTTCTTTGAAATTTAGTATTATTATTTTCTTAATGGGGGAGGTGTGTGTGTGTGTGTGTGTGTGTGCGCGCGCGCGCTTACACGTGTGCAAATACTCAGGTAAAATCAGCCTCCTTTTCATTTCCCGGGCTAGTATTTCTGGATTTATTTCCCCAACACAACTGAAAAATGCGGAAAGCAGTTTAGTAGTTTCTGTCCATTTCTGAATATAACTGAATCATATTTAAATTGAAAAGGGAGCATAGAACTCACTGAATGGGACCCCTTTCTTTTAAACAGCTGGGGCCCACAAGAGCCACGAATGTTTGTGTTCTCACACAGGTCACAGACCTGCTGAGTGGCAGAGCTGGAACTCTGGGCTAGAGCCTGCTGACTGTCGTTCCCACTCGGGCCCCTTCCCTGCTCAGAGAGCTCCCTCCTCTTCCTGCTTGGGCCATGTATCAGACCAACTAGAAAACTAAAGGGCTTTCCTCATATCTCTGTGGTCTCTACCAACAACTAAAGTTGCATTGTTTTCTTTCTCTCCTGCTATTTTTCCCTTAAAGCAAAAGAGCTGTGTCTGAGCATCAGCTCCTCCATGACAAGGGGAAGTCCATCCAAGACTTACGGCGACGGTTCTTCCTTCACCACCTGATCGCAGAAATTCACACAGCTGAAATCAGAACTACCTCGGAGGTTTCCCCCAACTCCAAGCCTGCTCCCAACACAAAGAACCACCCTGTCCGATTTGGGTCTGATGATGAGGGCAGATACCTAACTCAGGAAACCAACAAGATAGAGCCATACAAAGAGCAGCCACTGAAGACACCTGGCAAGAAAAAGAAAGGCAAGCCTGGAAAACGAAAGGAGCAGGAAAAGAAGAAACGGCGGACTCGATCGGCCTGGCTAAACTCTGGCGTGGCTGGGAGTGGGCTTGAAGGGGACCACCTGTCTGACATCTCCGCGACTTCGCTGGAGCTCAATTTCTGGTAATTGGCCTGCTGGCCCAGAGCCTCTCCTGGGTCCTCTCACCAGGGGTGCGTAGCTTCCCTTCAGCCTTAGCTTGGACAAACGTTTCTGCCCCCTATCAATCACTCCACAATTTAAAAGCTTACAAAACCAAGATGACTTAGAATACTGTCTGACTTAAAGCAGTATCCTCCTACCCCCTCAACACATAATAACTTGTTTCTCTTTCCCCACCATTGCACCCCACCCAACACCAATCCTTTAGTACTCCACTAAATTGTTTCCTTTCTTATTCAAGTTTCAGAAACCAGTGACCACCTTTATCGCTTGCTAGAGAAGTGGGTTTATCCCCCAAATCTCACACTTTTTTCATTGGTTACTATTATAGTCATGTCAGGGGCAAACACAGAGGCTTTGATATAAACAATATAGCACAATATCTTACCATGAACAATCCTGAGCTGCTCACATTTTCATTTAATTAACTTTATTTATTTAACTAAAATTAATTTATTTAATTAAATTTTATTTTTATTTAAATAAATTAATTTTTTTAAGCACACACTTTAACTTTATTTAATTAAATTTAATGCTAGTTTCTACCTGCTGATGAGAAAAAAAAGACAATCATGACTTCTGTAAATTTTTAAGTATTGGCTTGGGAAGGACATGTTATCCTCATGTAGCTATTTGTCCTCTGGCAAGTTGAAATATTTTTTCAACGTATTGCAGTAGGAATAATAAAACTTCACATCTATGTGGCCTGTTTATCCTTACCTCACAGATACAGGTAGTAATGATACTCACAGACTTTGGAGCCAAATAAATACCTTAGGTTCGAAATTTGGATTTGAACTTTAAAGCTCACAACACTTGACAAGTTACTTGGTGTTTCTAAGATTTACTTTCCTCCTCTATAAAGTGAAGATAATAATTGTACCAACCTCTTTGGGTTGAGTGAAGATTAAATGAGATTACATGGGTTAAATGCCTGTGATACAGTAAATGCTCAATAAATTGCAACTTGTTGTTTTGGTGCTTTTAGATATAGTTCTGATTATTCATTCTGTTTATATTGGTGTATGTGTTTCTGTGAGGCAAAAGGGGGAAAACATTAATCTCATTTTGTAAACTAGAAAATGAAGGTATTCCACAGTTAAAGCACCTGAGCAGTCCTGGGTACTGTTATAGGCAGTCTTCAAAGGCCAGTGCTATGTTAGTGCTGCCCCTTGTCTATGCATTTCTGCTGATAGGACCTTTTTTGTTTTTCACTTTTCAGTACAACACTTCAGTGGGGTTTGAAAGAAAGATGAAAACAACACAAGAATGTGTCATATGCAGCGAATGATCTCATTATTTAAGGAGTGCCCTGTTAGTTCTCCAGTTCTTTCCTCTGACTAGAGATAGGATTATAGAGTGATGTTTCAAAGGGAAGTTTGAACCTATTTACCATCACTTCCCTCTTTGAGTTGATAAAACCCATCATTAAATAGCATATAAAATGATAATTATATTGAATAAATAGTTCAGCACTCAATGGGCAGTGGCACTAGAGAAATCTTTAGCACAGTGAATGACCTATTCTGCAAGTATCTAATGGATCTATAAGGAGTAACAAACCTTATGAATTTTGTCTCAATGCAGATATTCAGTGTCTTTCAAGATATGATTTTAACTGTACCTATTCTTCACTTATGCAAGGACCCTATTGCCAGGACCTACCTACTTTTAATCCATTCTCTCTCTCTCTCTCTCTCTCTCTCTCTCTCTCTCTCTCTCTCTCACACACACACACACACACACACACACACACGCACACACACACACACAAAGAAGTATACATAATATATAATAAAAACAGAAGTATACATACTTTCTATGGATTTTATTCATTTAAAATGTGCAGTGCTCTTAAGTATCTGGAGAATTAATGAAAATCAGCACTCGTCAATTCTTATCCCAAAGCTATCCCTAAGTTAAAGTAGATCTAGTGAAAATTAGGCAGTGGCCTAATCAAATCCAGATCTGGGACTGAAAGAAAGAGAATGTTTCTGCTTCTCCTTTCTGTTCGCTGGTTGTGAGGAACGTTCATGGAAAGCACTGTGTGTTTGGCAGCCAGATGTTGGCACCCTCCCAATACAACCCAACAGAGGCGCAAGGAAGAGTGGGGAAATTCAGGAGTGTATGATGAGAGCATATGGGACCATGCGAATTCTGTATTACAAATAGAATCTTTTCAGAATAGCTATTTTAAAGTTTTATAAGCAACAAAACTTTTATTACTGTACTCTCTTTAATCCCTTTGCATTATTATATGATGATCTGAGAGGCCTGATGATACGGCAAACATGAACGTTAGTATAACATATATCATAGTTCTTAACAGAAACTACTGAGCTAAAACTGTCTGGCTTCTCTTACATGAACCATTCAGTGGGAAATATATAGCTTTAAATTTTGGAAATTACACTTTGGAATTTTTGATGTTGCAAATGAGATGTCCAGATACACTAGGACTCATTTCATTGAGACTGTATGTTTTGTCTTGGTAAATATTGATTTAGAAACAATATTAAAGCTTTTCAGTATTCAAAAGAGCCAGGACTCAAAAACATCACACACACACACACACACACACAGCAAACATATACACATATGTAGAGGTCATATTATATGTTTTCCTCAGCTATCCCAATACATGCCTTTTTTAAAGGAAGTCAGAAGGAGGAATAACAAGCAAACTGGCTGGGCAGCGTGAAATATAATTAAATGATCTTTTCCTTTTTTCTTTCTTTCCTACTGAGAAAATGATTGTTCAAAATACTATTAATTGCCTTCTTACTTGTGTTATTTTATACTTTTAAATCAATTGACCCTTTTTCTCTAATTTAAAATACGCTTTCCCAATTTCTAATGCAACATCCATTCAAAAAACCAGCAGAGTGAGAAACAAATAATTCAAATAATTCTCTTAACTGGCTTCAAAATTAAAATCCAATAATAATTTCATTATGTTTAAGGACAGCTAAGATAATGACAGATGACATCACATCATCAATTAAACATACTCTGTTTAATTACACATCTTTCCAACATTTACCCCAAATCACACACTTTAGACTACCCTCACACAGCCCATTATTTTAGCAGAGATTGGCCAAATGATAACCTAGAAAAATAAGCAACCTGTGGATCACCCACATCAGACATCATTGGGGAATAAACTTCTAAGCAAGGTGTATTTGATGATGGATTGCACAACCTAACCTTATTTCCAAATTCTCCAATGTGTCCCTTCTCTTCCCAAACTTGCCAGTTGGCAGCTTTGGAAAATTCTCACAGTGTCTCCTTTTTCTGGCAGAGTATGCACTACACCGACCATTTGATCAGATTAAACACTCTGTAGCGGTGGTTCTGGAGAGTAAGGTGGATCCCACAGGCACCTCTTACACAGTTATTTGCAAGGAGTCCCCTGAATCTCTTTCCATTATGATCCAATGCTTGTTAATTTATACCCTTTATTTTATGTCTTTCCATGTGTAAGGATAATTAACCTATTTTCCCTTCCTTCTCTTTTCAGGAAGCATTGAAATTTTTGCAAAGAACTTCAGAGGACATATTGCAGGATTCTGTAATAGTGAACATATGGAAAGTATTAGAAATATTTATTGTCTGTAAATACTGTAAATGCATTGGAATAAAACTGTCTCCCCCATTGCTCTATGAAACTGCACATTGGTCATTGTGAATATTTTTTTCCAAGGCTAATCCAATTATTATTATCACATTTACCATAATTTATTTTGTCAACTGATGTATTTATTTTGTAAATGTATCTTGGTGCTGCTGAATTTCTATATTTGTTGTAACATAATGCACTTTAGATATACATATCAAGTATGTTGATAAATGACACAATAAAGTGTCTATTTTGTGGTTGATTTTAATGAATGCCTAAATATAATTATCCAAACTGATTTTCCTCTGTGCATGTAAAAATGGCAGTATTTTAAATTTGTAAAGAATGTCTAATAAAATATAATCTAAATTACATCATGACACGAATCACATCCTTTAAGATTTCTAGTAGAAGGAATACAATGTAATTTTTAAGCTGTATTTGATGTGGTCTTAAGTTTAATGTGTTTACATTGGTACATATTCCAACATTTTCACATTAGCTTTCAGTTTAAAATCACTTAAAATGTATTTCATCCAATATTTAAGTTCAATTCAATAGAAAGGCTGAACTGCCTAGACGTCATTTGATGAAGTGCATCCAATTTGAAGTGAAGACGGGAGAGGGCAGAAAAAACCCGAGACGTCAGAAGAGCAGATTAATGAAACTTAACCCAGAGAGTCAGCCAGAGCTGGGGAAAAGGGAGAGAAACAAATCGGGAACTTTAAGGACAGGGTCATTTTAACCAATGCAAAGTTGAATTTGAGAGAGCTTGCACTTATTTGTAACAATAATGAGCATGAAAGAGCTACTTGAGGGCCGGCCGAGTGGCGCATTGGTTAAGAGCTGGTTTGGGACGCCAGCAGCCCCGGTTCGGATCCCACAATGAGGGCCAGTGACACTGCCCTCTACAGGTAACAACAGCTCCACCTGGAGCTGGGCTGTGAGCCCCAGCGATGGTATAGGCTGCAGCCCCTGCTGCAGTGGGCTGCTATAGGCTACAGTGAGCGGCCGTCCAGAGGCCAGCGACAGGTCTGCCTCATCGAAGAAGAACGCAATGATGATACCAATATGGGCCAGTGAAGCAACGTCCTCCGCAACTAGACTGAAGAACAAAAGGACGGCAACTTGTCTGTTCGCCTTCTCTGATTCCCCAACGCTATTCCCCTCCCCCAATTCCCCAATAAAATCTTTTAAAAAAAAAGGAGAGCTACTTGAGAATTCTACTTGTTAACATTTTCTATCAGAGCAAGGAGAGAGACTCAGGTTTGGGAGCTAGGTAACAACTCAAAAAGCTTTCACAGGTGAAGATTGCTTTCCTGGGATATCACAGTTCCAGGGACTATGTTCACAAGCAGCATGGGTGTAACACCATATGCAATGGTGTATCATCCTACTTTGAGTATCATCCTACTTTTCCCGCTTCTATGTTCAGATGAAAACACAAACATCTTCCTTTCTATGGAACTTTTTCCTTTAACTGTCTTCAGCTTAGGACACATCAGAAAAACACAACCCAACAAAACAAAAAGCCTAGAATCAAGCAAACACATATTTAGGAAGCATTCTGTTTAGGCCCAAAATTCTGTTAGATGTATGTTGGATGTTTGGTGGATGCACAAGAAGTAAAATGCTGTAACTGTTCTCAAGACTCTCTCATTCCATTGGGTAGGTTATATATACATATACATGAAACAACTAAACACTGTAGTCAAGAAACGATGAAATGATAAAAAGTCTATGAAACTTTTGAAAAAGGAGAAAAAAAAATGGAGAGAGATTAGTCTGAGCTGGCTGTGAGTAGGATAATGTTTTGGGAAGGAATATTTTAACATTGAACTTACTCATATTTTCTTTCACATGAGTCCTACATCCTTCAAAATAGGACCCATCTTACTATTTTTTGATAATTTTCAACCTATGTTAGTAAGAAATATGAGAATTTGTGCTTAGTTTCACTTATGAATTTGTTGGAGATGGTTTTACACCTAAGAAATATTTAGAAGTTTAAGGCAAATATATTAAACCTGTATAAAGCAACTAGTCTGGGCGGGGGAGCCTTAAAAACAGATATAACCCTATTCTGCAAAAACCCATCTGATATTCTAAGACTTAAATTGCACCAAATCCTTATAAGTTGTTCACATAAAATATGTTTTGTAAATACTAGCTTAGTAAATAGTGGAGCATTAGGGCAAGGAAGCATCAGATTCAAGCCACCTTTTAAGTTTTTCTTCACAAATAGCCCATTACTGAAAAGAAAAGGGGGAAGAGGGAATGTGGAGATTTATAGTTATCAGTTCTTCCCAAAGCATTATTAATGCAATTATTGCCTTTAGTCATACAGTCAGTCTTCTAGCAATGATAAGGAGTAAAATCATAGGATAAGGAATGGAATGGAAAGATGAAGGAAGCAAAATAACTTTGAAAAAAGTTCATTTTCATGACATCATCTGCCATCAAAGAAAAACTGACATGCATGATTTAAGATAATATGTTTAAATGTAAAACTCATCAAATTACTGCTTAAATGAATATGGTTCCTCCTTGACTTAAGTAATGTTTATAAAACAGTAACAATTTAAATAAAGGCAAATTGGACTAAGTATCCTGAAATTAGAAACTAAAATGTAATCTGCTAACTCGCTATTACTACTTTCCTCAAATTTTATTCAGACAGAAGTTTGGTATTTCATTAGACACCTAATATATATTTAATGATACTGTGGAGTCCAACTCCAAAAGACAATTAGTGATATGTAAGTGTGAAAACCTCAGTCCTTTCTTCTGTATTTTCTTAGCTGTTGTTGTACAACAGGTGTATTCTAAAGCCCTGTACTTATAATGCAGCTAATATATTCAGGGCTACATGAAGTTATGAACTAAGATCAGTACTGACATTACTGGTCCTGAAAATATTTACAGTCTTATTGTCATCCCCCATCCTTGTTACAAAAACTGGTTTGGAATGCAGGCAGCATCAGAGAAATATGGACAAACTGAAGCTTTTCTTGGGAGAAAGCATAATCATACACTGTGATGGTTAAGAACTCAAAGTTTTCGTTTTCCATTACCTATTCTGAGTACCAGTTGAGCAAAGCAGCTATTAAACTCTCTGCATCTACCACGCAAAGACAAAGAGACTCAATCTTTTTTATATATATATATATATATATATATATATATATTTTTTTTTTTTAATTAGCTTCAGGTGTACAACACAGTGCAATAGTTATACTTTTTACCCCTCAAAGTGACAACCCCCTTCCCCAATTCTCCCCTCCCACTCCTCCCCCCCATATCATACTATCTATTACAATTCCCTTGACTCCCTTCCACCATATAATCCACATTCCGTGACTGTCTATATATTCAATTACAGTTGGCATACAATATTATACAACATCAATTTCAGGTATACAGTGCAGTGATGAAGCCTCTACTCCATCCATGAAGTGGTCTCCCTATCAAAACATGTGACCATCTGACACCGCACAAAATTTTAACAACATTATATTCCCCGAACTGTCTTTCATATCCCTGTGACAATACTGTAGTTATCTATTTATGCTGTCTAATCCTTTCCCCTTCTCCCTCATCCCCACTCCCTTCCCAACTAGCAACCCTGTTTTTCCTCTATAGCTCTGAGACTGTTTCTATTTCTTTTGCTCATTCATTCAGTTTTTCATATTCTACATATAAGTGAGATCATGTGATATTTGTCTTTCTCTGACTGACTTATTTCACTCAACATAATAGTCTCTAGGTCCATCCATATCATTGCAAATGGTACAATTTCATTCTTCTTTATAGCGGAGTAATACTCCATTGTATAAATGTACCACAGTTTCTTAATCCAGTCATCTACTGATGGGCATTTCGGTTGTTTCCAAGTCTTTGCTATTGTAAATAGCGCTGCAATAAACATAGGGGTACAGAGAATCAATCTTTTTTAAAATCAAAAAGCTCTTTCTAATACATTATATAGTGAACCTAACAAGAAAAACAAAGTCAAGTATTACTTTAATTTTATCTTATAGTCAATTCATTAAATACTGAAATATGGTTTAATAGATATCCCTCTGTGCTTCAACATCACAGTTAGTGCATTTTGTAAGAAATTCTAAAATACATCATCACGAGGTATTAACTTGAGGATAATCTAGAGTTTAATTCTAGAGTATCTTACAGTTTCACTGCTATTTTTCCCTTTGGCTACAAAGTCCACGAAAAACAGAACCAGCTGTGGACAGAAACAATATGTTGCAGCTCAGAGGGTTCATCTTCTATAAACAGAATATACTTTTATTGAGAGTTCTAAGTGTTCAAAACAAGTGTTGCCAGCAGAGCCATCATTCCTTCCTAAAATAAAGGGTAAAAGACATTCCAAGTACTTCCCTTTATTTAATAACCCAGAAGGGGTTGAGAATAAGGCTCTTATCAGAGATTCTATTATATAAGCAGAAAAACACTGCCATATGGTAAGTTACTCCTCAGGACTCAACTGAACATTTCAGAGGAGATATTAAACCCTGATAGCTACCAAGATTCCAAAGGTTAAAGGCATTACTTCAATGAATTATATTATCATGCATCCTGGGATTAATTCCTTGAGAGTACTATTCCTTCCAAGTTGCCAATGCTGCTTCCTTAATTAGTTTGTGCAATTCTTTTTACTATGGACCATCCAACGCTAGATTACAGTGTTAGTACATAGCAGGTGCACAATAAATATTCATTGTACAGAATTTAAAGTTTCTTTCAGTTTCTGAATGAATCAATTGAAAAAGTAGAGTTAAGCAAAAAGTCTGCCAGAGGTAGGAGAGATGGATTAGAGTTTTGAGTATTTCAGACTCCCATGCCAGGCCATTCTCTTATTCTAATAACAAGAGGCTAGGGGAGAATAATGGCTCCAAGTTATCAACTGTTCACCAGAGTGCCCTTTGTTTTTCAGCCTCTGATTTAATAGGAACGTTTCCAGCCCTGTAAGTACAAGAAGCAAGGTTTGTGTTGAGTATATAGCAACCTCCCAGAGGAAGGGAGGAGAATTTAAAATATCAGGTTTTCTTACTATGAATACACTGCACAGAAGTTACCCACAGGGCCCAGTTGTGCAGAAGAGGCACACTGCTATTTTGTCAGAAGATTAATATACACAGTTCCCAACCAGAGCTACCCTACTTTAAGATGAGAACATTCACATCTCTGTGTAAGTTCCTGATATGCTCATATTTACAAGTGCAAAGCGCAAAGGATATGGTTTCAAACAGCATCTTAATTGAATTTCAAAATATCTTCCAGGGAATTTCCTTACATTTTCCTCCAAACTGGAAGACATTTACAAATTGGACTAAATACAAAATGTGTCAACCCTGAAAAATGGATTTATTTTAATGGTGACTCCTACTCCTTGCCAAATCTACATTGCTTTGGGGTCTGAAAAGCAAAATCATTCATCTGTCTTCCATTTGAGCAAGGTAATTGATGGTCAGAACTCACTGGGCTGTCACTTAAAAGTGCTGGGAAGTGGCCTGTTGAATTCCATGTTCTACAAAATAAATGCAAAACAATAACAAACCATGCCACGTCGGATTTAGTAATTCTATATTCACATTATACTCTCATTCATCATGAGTTTTAGTAGAACCCTTGAGTCACTGCAGAATACAAAACAATATATTGAACAGTTGTGGCATGATTATCCACAGGTGAAACAAACTAGAAAGCAGGCATGTTTCCTTAAGGACAACTTTTTCCTCTTCAGATGATACAGTGGGAGATTCTTAATTGCCCTCTTCCTCAAGAATTGTAAATTGTATTCCATAACATTTTATAACATTGTGACAACTAGCATGCTAGAAATAATAAATTAGCATAACTTCAAGCCAACATATAATAGAGTTAATAGTTACTGTTTTCTGAGCTTATACACATGTTGCACTAACCTAATTTGCACTTCATCTAATTTAATCCTTATAAGCATTCCATGAGGTAGACAGTATTTGTCTCCATTTTACAGATGATGGTGCTTTGCCTTAGATTAGTCAACCTGCCCAGATCACACACTGGTCACATAGCAAAGATGGGGCTCAAAGCCAGCCTCACCTGCCTCCCGAGTCTGTACTCTGGGCCACAGTGACAAATGTTGCAGCCAAACTTGGTTCAGAAAAAACATCTTTTAAACAAAACTATTTTGCTTTACTTTGGGTGAGTTCAGGGAAATCATAGGTCTCAGACAATCCTATTTTGCTCCACTCTCTGCTCGCCTGTGAGAACATTATTTTACCAGCGCCTGTCTTGCAGAGCATCGCCTAAGGCTAACTACAGCCTTATATTCCACAAAGCTCAAAATTGTGCCCTCTCTCGCAGACACGCAGACACACACACACACACACACACACACACACACACACACACACACACGGCCAAGAAGCCCAGGTGTTTGCACAGTCCCATGAATGAGCAGCTGTTGCTTTAAAGGAGGGTGGCAGATGAGGGCGACGGAGGGCTGGCTGGCAGGCGGGTGTGTAAACGTATACAGAGAACCACTTTCTGTAAGAAGGCTAAAACATATTTAAAATGGGACCACCTCAGAGATGAAATCTTTCCCCTCCTGTTACCTCTCAACCTGCTCCAAAACTCCAATATTCAGTTTTTCCAAGCCTCGCTCTCCCTCCCCCCACTCCGGCTTCCCTGGAGAATGCTGATTTTCTATGTGAACACTTAGCCCACAGCAGAGCCGCTTTACTCCTTCATTTAGCAGTCAGAAATAATTTCAGCAGTTAATTATTTCCCCAGCTCACAGATGTGTGTGCCCACTCTGCGGGCTTCTCTACACACTGCCCACACAGGAGCAAATAATGAGGATGCCATCATCGTTTCTTTTCATCGGGTATTCGTCTCTGGGTTGCTTTTCGGTTACTTTTTATTTATTTCTAAATTGCGTGGAAAAGAAGAAAGAAAAAGGTTTCCGTTGAGATCAACTTAATTTGGGGAAGAAGAATGCCGTTCATCATGGAGGGGTGCTGGAGAGAATGAGCCAGGCCTGATTTTAGTTGCAGATTCTTTCCATTTAGAAATCAGCCTGGGGGGTTTGGGAGTGAGGGGGCTAGCTGAGGGGGTGAAGGGATGGAGAAGTACAAATTGGCAGTTACAGAATAGTCTCAGGGATGTAGGGTGCAGCATGGGGAATAGAATCAATAATACTGCAGTAACTATGTGTGGTGCCAGATGGGTACTAGATTTATAGGGGGGATCACTTCGTAGGTTATATAGATGTATGGCCTCTATGTTGTACACCTGCAACTAATATAATATTGAATGTCAACTAATTAAAATTTTAAAAGAAAAATTTTAATAATAAAGTGTAAAACTTTTTTAAAAAATCAGCCTTGGGGCCGAAGGTGAAGATAACACGGCAACTCCTGGAGGTACTGGCTTGGCTTGAAGTTGAAAGCCCCAGCTGCTGAAGCCTCTCGAATTCTCCCCCTGCCCCTTCCCCCCATCATTTCCTTGGAGTCTGAAACTCCCTGCATTTTTCAATTATAGAGTCTCCCATTTTTATAGCTTTCAATCTAATTTTGAGGAATCCTGCCATTTTACACTGAGTAAATTTTTTAAAGAGATATACAACTAAATATATATTTTATTGCCCAAAGGAACAGTTCTTAGGGTAATGGCTGCACATAGTTTATTGACTCACCAAATAAGGGAAAAAAGATATTTTTACCTTTTACTGTGCTAGACTCTTAGACCTTGTCCCTCCAATTGGCTATAGTTTTCATTACCGTTCTCCTTGTCCCACATCTTCCAAGAATCACATAGATTCATATGCTCAAGCAATGAAGACCACCCTGTGAAGCTAAAGGCAGATTAAATTCTATCTTCTCTCATGGAGAACTGGTATGCCGGTTGTCTGACTGTCCTGATGTCACCTTCGCCTATGGTGTCACAATCAAGAGGCAATTAGCTTGCAAAGTAAATATCAAAACAGACTATTTTTAAACTGATTTGATTGTTGGGCCAGCAGTTCACATACTACTTGGTCTTTCTTGATGCCATGCTAAATCTACAGTTGCATATTTTATCTTTCCTTATTCCCTAAATGTTTAGCCATTCCTTCCTATTGAGTTTGTTGTTCTTTGAGGATTAGCCTAGCAGCAGCCTTCTGGCTAGTAAATACATATCTTGTTACTGGGAGTGACTGGGTACCCTGGTAACATCTTATTCGTTTGGAGTTGGAAGTTGCATTTCCTTGTATTCATCATAGACTGTAGCTTAATGCAAATCCCAGGTAGTTCATGTAATCTTTTGTTATAGTTAGAATGACAACAATAATAGTAATTCCTCATGCCTGTTTAGTATTACTGTAGCCAACTACCTTAGAGATAATATCTACATAGAATCAAAGTCAATCTTGGGTAATCTATAATAAAAAGTCAAACTTCTGATGTTTTAAATACATGCAATATATTTTGTAGATATAAAATTACAGGGCTTTTCTGCTAGCTGAGAACTAAGATCTCTAGAAATGGCTCTAAGTTACATAAAGATAGGGATGTTTTTCTATTGTTCCAGAGGAAGTCCACACAGGATGTGCCCTATTCAACATTCACTCCACACGTTTAGTAAATATTTCTCATGTGTTAGGCCCAGAAGAGCACCTGAGACACAGTCCCTATTCTGAGGAACCAATGGGTTACCTACTGCAATTGAACATAGGTAAGCTGTCTGCTGGTACCACCTGGAATTAGGAGAAATAAATCCTCATCAAATACTACAACCCTTGTTAAGTGAACATAGGTTGTTTGCCCAGTGAAGGGGAAATATTTTCTTCTAGCTGAAAATTATGCAACTAGATTCGAGAGGCAACTCCTCTGGGTTATCAGGTTCTGATGATTTGATGGGAGTTTTACAGTTCTATTAATTATAGGTAACTGATAGCAGGGCAAAATAATTTTCACTTATAATTTTGTCCTGTCTGGTAGAGGTTCAATTGACTTCTCTCCCATCCCTTGGAAAAAATAATTTTGCCTCCATTTGCACATTTATTTCAATATCCTTGATGAGTTTCTTTTTAAAATATGTTATAATTTAAAAATTATAACATATTAATTATATATAATTAATTATATATAATTATAACTAGACAATGGTCTCCTCATTGACTAGTGAATAGAATAAATCTTTAATATAGAAAGTGTGATCAAAACACACAGTGAATATTTAATGAAAACAAATTTTATTACAGTAAAAGATACATTGCCATTAATCCCACTCACTTTGAAGAGATTTATCCCATTGTTCTTGCCACCTTCTGAAGCAGTTCTGGAAGTCCTCTTTTGTGAGTGTCTTTAGTTGAGCTGTCGTGGCAGCCTCGATGTCCTGAGTTGGTTCAAAACGTTTTCCTTTCATGGTCATTTTGACTTTGTGGAAGAACCAGAAGTTGTACGGTGCCAGATCCAGTGAATAAGTTGGATGAGGACACACTGTAATGTTTTTATTTGACAGAAATTGCCTTACCAGAAGCAATATGTGACACAGAGCCTTTCCTTGGTGATCACAAAATACGGTGAATGCTGCTGCTGAGTGCCATCCAATGGAAAGTCAGCAATCTTCAAAAGGGAAGTAGCTTGTCGAAACTTTGTAACAGTGTGTGACAATTTTCAACTTGTTTGGTGCAGTCAGTCAGGTATGAGCTACAGTTGAGAGAAGGTGTGCTTTAAAGCGTGCCATAAATCATCCTCCATCATGACAGCGCTCCGTGTCATACATCACTTCTGGTATGGCAATTTCTGTCAAATAAAAACATTATGGTGTGTCCTTATCCACCTTATTCACCGGATCTGGCACTGTGCGACTTCTGGCTCTTCCCCAAAGTCAGAATGTTTCAGGACATCGAGGAGCTCATGACAGCATAACTAAAGATGCTCACGAAAGAGGACTTCCAGAACTGCTTCAGAAAGTGGCAAGAATGATGAGGTAAGTGTGTTGGAAGCAAAGGGAAATATTTTGAGGGGGCAATATCTTTTACTGCAATAAATTTTTTTAAATTTAAACATTCACGATATTGTTTGATCATACCTCATATGTTCATTTATATATCTGTATCAGAGTTATATTTTTTTTAAATTATATTATTTTGCAACATCAGTATCTTCCATTTGAGGGATTTACCATTTCTCTGTTCCAGGGGACAGGAGAGCTAATATAACCTTTTAGTCCACCAAGTAAGAAAATGACCCAGACTTGGACAGAGAAGATTGGTTTAAGGGTGGGCACATGAACAAAACTTTCCAATCAGGTGTTCTCCCTGGACTTTTCTGCTGAACATTATGGGAGTGGTGTTCTTGTTCCCTTTGCAATCTTGAGTAATAAGAAAAAGGTTTGTTTTTCTTGTTTTCATCATCTCCTTCAGCTGCATAAAGGAAGCTATCCAGTATAGGATGTAAAGAAGCCAACTTAAAGAAAAGCAAAGACAAGGGAGGAAAAAAGATAACCCTGACACCATGGTTAATGTCCTGAGTTATTGGGAGAAGGGGGGAGAGGAAGCGCAATCTCCTTTGTCTCAAACTAGTTCAATTAGGTTCTGTCATTTGTATTTAAAAGGGTTCTGAAAACAAGCCTGACTTCTCTGATCTGATTGAGAGAAAGAGAGATTTACTATGTGTTATAGGCTTATATGATTGTGGAGACTAAGTCCAAAATCTACAGCTTGCAGCCTAGAGACCCAAGAGAATTCATGGTGTAGTTCCAATCTGAGATCAAAGGCCTGAGAACTAGGACAGCTAATGGTATAAGTTCCAGTCTGAGTCTGAAGGCAGGAGAAGACAATTATCTGAAATCTATGACAGTTAAGCAAAGAGAAACAATTCTTCCTTATTCAGACTTTTATTCTATTCAGGTCGTCAACAGACTGGATGAGGCCCACCTACACGGAGAGAGCAAAGTGCTTTACTCAGTCTACTGATTCAAATGTTAATCTCAGCCAGAAACACCCTCACAAGCACACTGAGAAATGATGTTTAATCAATATACAGGCACCCTGTAGTCCAGTCAAGTTGACACAAAAAGGTAACCATCACAGTGCCCCACCCACATGCTCCTATAGCACAGTGCAAAATGGAATCAAGACCAAGAAAAATGAGGCGACAATGGGTACCGCTTCATTCAATAAGTATTTCAAATATGTACAGAGAAGCCATATGTTATGTAAGGGAAGATTAGAGAAGGAAAAACTACTGAGGTAGCCAGCAACTATCTCTTCCTTTGCCTGTGAATAGTTGCCCTACAGCATCAGATTTGCATTCTCAGTTCAACAAAAGAAAAACCCTGAGGATAACCAGCCTCAGCCTACTTAGAATGCAATTTACTGATTCATTATTGTTATGAAAGCATGCCCCTTGGAGGTCTTACCTACCCCACTCTTAAGATGCTTATCAAAATAGTCCTTCTATCACAAGTATAGTCATCCAAATTTTGGAAACACAACTTGCTCCATTTCGAACACGTTCAGTGATGTTTTAACACCTTGCACTGCTAGATGCCTACAGAGAAAATACAGAGAGCCAGAGCTAGCCATTCTTTCTACACTGTAATTGCCCACCCAATTTTCTATATCCTGATTGACTGTAAATTCCATGAGAACTATATCTTTTGTTCTACTATGAGCACATGGCATAGCCTTGACAATATTAGGTGTTCAGTAAGAATTTATTGAATCAGTACAGGTATGTGTGTATTACCTCTAGATTTTAAGCTCCCTAAATACAAGAATATTGTTTACCCCACCTCTTTTACTGTAGATTTGTCAGAGCAGCGCCCACACACGTGTGTGTGTTATGTGTGTATAGATATACATTGTTGTTGTTATTATTATTGTTCCTCTTGATTTGCCCACAGGAAGTCTCTGGCAAACCACCTTCTTAATTAGTAATTACTTTATTACTTGGGTTCTATAAGCTGAATTACCCACCCCTATTGGCATACATGTAACAATTTGTTCAATCACCAGGCTTACTGGTACATAAATTATGCTTATAGGGCTACAATTTCTTAAATCATTCCTGTCCTCTTTTTCTTTCTCTTGTTCATTGTTTTGACCATGTCCTTCAATGAATTGCAGCCTTATGTTGATTTCCTATTACACTTTCAGTCAAACACAAATTTCTTTCAAAGGCTTCTCCCAGTTTGACCTGCCTTCTCTGTTTTCATCTCCTACTCTAACCTAGCCTTCACCTTCCAGACCAACTAAATTTATTGTCATGTGGTTCCTTCCACTGGTTCTTCCTCTCCTGGCTGTGAGCCTTTGCTCAAGTTTTTCCATATCTATGGAACAACAACCAAACCACATGTTTCTCCTATTTAAATCACAGCTCAAGGACCAAGTGCTCCAAGAACTATTTTCCCACTCATCTTCCAATCCATCAGATCATCACTGACCCCAACTTCTACCACAATATAACCTTGAAATGACTGACTTTATAAATATGGTGTGGCTATAGTCCAACTTTGGGCTTACGTCAATACTAATGGCCTAATATCAGTATTAATCAATGTTAAATTTGGAAAGAACCAAAAGAAATGTCCAATAGTCATTAAATCATCATTGTAAAATTTAGCATCTTGGGATGAAGACAATTAGGTATACTTTATTTGAGTTTAATGAATTTATTCCTGCCTTGTTTTTATAAGGGATTTGAGAGAGATAATAATAACACTTGGCACACAATGACAATTAAATATAATAAAATATCAAGATCGGGGAAAATGTGGATAGACTAAAATACCGAAATTATGGAGAAAACTGGAATGTAAATAATCAGGCCATAGACTCCTCCCTGGTCATTAAACTTGAACTATCCATTTAGTTATGATCTTGGCACCAAGGTTAATCATTAGGCTCTATTTTTTTTTTTTTTACTTAATATTTAAAATTAATCCATCCTCTTTGAATAATGAGAAAATGATCAGGTTACTAGTACTTTTTGGAATTGATGCTATAGTATAACATAGATCAGTGTTTCCAAAATTGTTTTGCATGAAACATAGTCCCAAAGATATGACATAAAAAGGAGGTGGGGGGGATCCTAGGTTCCATTTGGGAAGTTTTAAGTAATCCTGCATAAAATAGCTCCATTTTATTAAAATCCAGTACTTCGTAAACTAACTTGGACCCAATTCCCCAAACTTTTCCTCACATAACACCAACAGAAGTTAGCTTCCAGTGGCTCGCTTGGAAGAAGCTGATGTAGGACAAAAACAAAGAAGTCAGAACCCAAACATCTCAAGATGCTTCAATTATATTGGTAACACTTTAGTTCTTAAGCCAGGTGGTGGATGTACAGGTATGCATCATATAATTCTATGTACTTCTTGATGTGCTGGATGTATTTCCTAACTACAAAAACAAAATGCCATCCCCGTCATGGAACTCTACATTCCAGCAGCTTCCCTAAGGCACTGAGCAGAGTGAAAGTGGGTGCTGATTTTTACTGGGGAATGGCCTCTACCCCACGTCTCGATCATTATTTAGAACAACAAGCCATTCTTTTTAGGGCTCTACTCCTATTAATTCATTTAATCCTTATAACACCCTCTGCATCCATGCTATTATTCACCTTTTATACATGTGGAAACTAAAGCATAAAGAAGTAACTTGCAGCAGGAAGGTGGCAGAGCTCGGATGCCAGGCACAGCAGCCTGACTCCTGAATCTATATATCTTACCAGCACCTGTCCTGCGTAAATCCAGCTTTATACAAGGTGGTCAAGGACGACCTTCTGATATGGAGAATTTGAACAAAGGCCTGAAGAAAGGGAAAGGGGCATGTAGGTCTCTGGAGGAACAGCATTCCAGGAAGAGCAAAGGTCAAGTCGATGCCCATAAATCAGATGTGCTTGGAGAACCTGAAGAACCTTATAACATGTATGACCCCACATCATCAAAGCCCTGCCCATCAGCTCATTCTCCATTTTATGTTCATTTATCTTTTATTTTTAGTTCCCTCAACATGTCTTTTATTTGCTCACCTCTAGAATTCTTCTCTAGAGCTTCTACTTCTTCCCCACTCCCCATGTCCCTACCTTTAGCAGGAACCCAAACTTCCTTGGGTTCTGCCTTATGTTGGCACCTTCCATTACATCTTCTTTGGCCTTCCCATAACTGGACTGTTTCCCATATATCCCATACCTCTGCATTTTTCCTTTCTATAGTTAATATTATGGACCATACCATGTATATTGCAGATTCTCCATTTCTGCCCTGCTTAGATACTTTGAAACCACTTGTTCCCTGTTTCTCAGGGTCCAGCAGAGACACCATCTTTGCTGTCCATCAAGCCTATTCTGACCAGTCTGATCCTTGGTTACAGTCTCACTGAGTCCATGAGAGTCCATGACTGTCTCTCCAACAATCCAGAACTTCCTTAACATACTGCCTCCTGGAACATTCCATAAATGACTTCCTCACTCTACTCCGGATTCTGAGCTATTCTCTGCATCCCTCTGATTTTTGTGCTTAATTTGTATCACATGAATTTTTTACTTCTGGTACATCACATCATAAAAGATTCTTCAATTGTTCTGTTTCCCCCATTACACAACATAGTGGGCAGCAATTAATGCTTTAAGAAATCTTGAATGGTACTTAGAAGGCTTACGAGTATTAAAAGTATTTTTAAGTTTTAATCAAAAATCCTTAATTCAAGAGTTATTAAAGCTTTACTTAACAGGCACCAATGTACAAGAAGTGGTTTTAAATATTGTGGAGTAGGGATACACTTTATGTAATATTTGAATTAAACTTACATCTCTTTAAGCTTTATAACAGGTCTTACACTGGGTGAAGCTTACTTTCTTGTTTCTATTCTGAACACTGTACAACAGGCTGAAGAAATGATCACATATGGATGTCAGAGTCTATTCTGCCTGTTACTGGAGGCAGATGTCAATCATTCAATACACCTACACACACACACACACACGTTTTAAAGAAACCACACCATTGATCTGGCGAGAGACAAAATTTGAGTAATGGTGCTTTGATAATTATAGATCTATTTCATTAGCATAGATTCTGTTCATTTGTAATAATGTTAGCTAAGATTATTTGAGCATTTCTTATGTACCAGGCACTATAAGAGTCTTGTATGCATTATTTCATTTAATCTTTCAAACCCCATACAGCTTGGTAGGGTGTTTATCCCATTTTGCAGGTGAGGACCGTTAGACTCATTGGTGTAACATGGACCTAGAAAGGTCATAGTCAGTATTGGAAGCAGGCAATCTGAGTCCAAAGCCCCTCTCTCTGTTTTTCATAAAATATGGATTCATTCATAAAATGAGACATCATTTGGGAATTTAAAAGGTAGAAAATTTTGCTACATAGTCTTTATAATTGATAATACCCAGGAAAAAGAAGGGGAAAAAAACTAGATGCATAAGGTAAGATTTTGAAATATCTTATGTTAATTTAATGTGTATGGTCTATTTTTTCTTCTGAAAAAAAACTTTTTCCATTTATTACAAAATAGTTTCAAATTATGGGATTAAAATCCTTATTTTATACCATATTTATTTAAGATTTATTAATTAGCAAGCACCACAGATTTTCTTACATTAAAATATTATACGTAAAATCTCAAAATACACCATTTTGGTCCCTGAGGATTACCTGATCATCTACTTTAGGTAGTTTCTTATTTAAAAATAACAAAATGGCAAAGAAAATGTTAAATCTGGTGGCAGGATGGCTCAGCTAAAAAATAAATAAATAAATAAATAAATAAAAAATAAAGGAAATGTTAAATCTGCCAAATTAAAAAAAATGTAGCCATGATATCTATGTCTAAAGATCATCAGTTTCTTATAAAACCTCTAGTGTGTTTTCATCATTATTAAATATTGAAATTTTTGAAAACCCAAACCAACAGAATTTCTTACTGTGAATTATGCCATGCTAATACAAAATTTTCAGAGTTTCAAAAGTTTTTTTTTTTAATTTTCCCCAATTTAAACCACATAAAAACTTCAAGAGATTTAAAAGGCCATTAGGTTCATCCTCCAGTCACTTGCAATCAAGACTACTATTGAAGAGACATATTTTAATATTATTTACAAGAATAATTTCAACCATTTTCCTAGATTGTGCTGTGATTTACATGAAACAAAATGTTATTGGCATGATTATTCTGCTGACAGCCTGGGAGTTACCACTAGGTGGCAGCACAGGGGACACTCAGCCCAAGAACTGAACTTGAATTAGCATGATTTGGTGGGGTAAGCCAGGCCAGGGAAAGGTATAGAAATGGATTAAACAAATCTCTCCTTCTGTTACAAATTTCAAATCGTGTAGTTTTGCTGGCTACTCCCTTTATAGGTTAGAAAAGACAAGAACAAGAATTTTATTTTAATGGAGCAAAAAAGTCACCCATAACCATATTCTCTATAGTTTTTTTTTTGTCATACATGTTTTTGCATAGTTGTAGTGAACATACTACTGTCTATGCCTCTAATCCATTTTCCACACTGTAGTAAGACTGATATTATCAAAATGTAAATGGAGTAGTTTTATTTCCGTGCTTTAAAATTTCTAGTAGCTTCTCTTTGCTCCTTCCAAATGTCCCTGGATGATCCATCTGGCCTTTACCTCTCCAAAGTCATGTCCCCTGAACTGCAGCAACTCAGCACAGTGAAAAAGCACTCAATTCACGTTTACTGAGTCTTTTTAAAAAACTGTTTTAATTGTGGTGAAAACACATAGCATAAAATTTACCATCTTAACCATTTTAACTGTATAGTTCAGTAGAGTTAAGTATATTCATATTGTTGTGCAACAGATCTCCAGAACTTCCTTTTACAAAACTGAAACTCTATACTTTTTAAACAAGTATTTCCCTATTTCTTACCTCCCCCAGACCCTGCCAACTGTGATTTTACTTTATTTCCATGAATTTAACTAACGTTAGATTCCTCATGTAACTAGAATCATACAGTATTTGTCTTTATGGGATTGGCTTTTTTCACTTAAAATAATGTCCTCAAGCTTCATCCATGTGGTAGCACAAGAATTTACTTCTTTTTTGAAGCTGAATAATATTCCATTAGTGTGTATATGTGTGTATTGTGGGTGTGTATGAGTTCTGACAATTACGTTCACAAATTTGTTGCTATGATGTTGCTAACTATTTTTGATATCAGAGATATTATTATATATAACATATTATTATTTACTATTATATATTGTATATTATATAATATTTTATACACACGCAATTTGGCAGTGCCTTGAAAAGTTACTATGTATATACTACTATATAGTTACTATATATAATAAAAGTTATACATACAGACACACATCTTTTTTACCTGCTCATACATCAATGGACATTTAGGTTGTTTCCATATCTTGGCTATTGTGAATAATCCTGCAACAAATATGAGGGTGCAGATAGATCTTTGAGATCCTACTTTCAGTTCCTTTGGTTATATACCCAGATGCAAAATTGCTGGACCATATGGTAGTTCCATTTTTAGTTTTTTGAGGAAACTCCATACTGTTTTCCATAGTAGCTGCACCATTATACATTCCCACTAGCAGTGAAACAGGGTTCTCCACATCCTCACCAACACTTGTTATATTCTAGTTGGAAATGTGTTTGTTCATTTGTTTGCTTATAGTAGCTATCCTAATGTATATGATGTAGTACCTCACTGTGGTTTTGATTTGCATTTCTTTAATGATTAGTGATGCTGAGCATCTTTACAAATAGACATTTGTAAATTGGCCATCTATATATAATCTTTGGAGAAATGTCTATTCAAGTCCTTTGCCCATTTATTTACTTGAGTTATTTGGGGGGGTTTTTGTTGTTGCTGAGTTGTAGTTTTTTGTTTTGTTTTTAGCTGAGCCATCCTGCCACCTGTTGGCAGCTCAGCGGCAACTCAGCTCGGGCTGTGCATTGAACTGCTGTTGGTCAGAGCTCAGCTCACACTCTTGAGTGAGCTCTTAACCCACTGAGCCACTCAGCCAGCCCAGAGTTCCTGATATACTCTGGATGTTAATCCTTTATCAGATATATGATTTACAAATATTTCCTCCCATTCTATAGGCTGCCCTTTCACTTTATTGACTGTGTTCTTTGGTGCACAGAAGTATCATTTCTTTTCAAAGGAAACTACATTGTCTTTACAATTATCATTCTTTGTGGCCACCACATCATCCTTCCACCCAGTAAGTGGTAACATAATTTACTCAACCATTCCTCTATTATAGGACATTATTTCCTATTCTAGACAATGCCATAAAAATAGTCTTGTACATATAGCTTTTAATCTCCTTTTTAATTATTTCCTTAGAAAATATTGCCAGGGGGAAATTACCAGATCAATTGATATCAAGAGCACTTTATGGTTCTTGATATTTGTTGCTATATTTCTTTCTTATTAAATTACATAACCAACAGTAACATTATAATAGTTACTATGTATTGAATAGTTGTGGGCCGGCCGAGTGGCACGGTGGTTAAGCGCTGGCTTCGGAAGCCAGCGGCCCCGGTTCGGGTCCCACATATGAGGGCCAGTGACACTGCCCTCAAAAAAAAAAAACAAAAACAGTTGCTATGTGCCAAGCACTCAGCTAGATTCTTTACACATAATACCATTAGTCCTCATATCAATTCTACAAGGTAGTAATTATCACTATTTCATGGTTAATAATATAGATTCAGATTATATTAGTTACCCAAGTCCACATAGCTTGTAAGTGACCGAGTTATCATTTGATGTTAATTCTGCCTGACTCCAGAACCAGGAGTGACACTACATTATTTGTCTATGTGTATGAATATATCACTTTTGCCTTTCCTTCACATCATCTTTAAGAACTATAATGTTTGCTAATTGATAGAGGTAGGAAGGGTAATCATTATTTTAAAGTACCTATCTTTTCGTGCCATTTGCAATGATATGGATGGACCTAGAGACTATAATGTTGAGTGAAATAAGTCAGTCAGAGAAGGACAAATACCATATGATCTCACTCATATGTGGAATCTGAAAAACTATGAATGAGCAAAGTAAATAGAAATTGTCTCACAGATATAGATGAAAAATCAGGGTTGCTAATTGGGAGAGGAATGGGGATGAGGAAGAAGGGGAAGGGATTAGACAGCAAAAATAGGCAACTATAATATTGCCACTGGGATAGGAAAAACAGTTTGGGGAATATAATTAATAATGTTGTAAATATTCTGTGGAATATCAGATGATCATAGGTCTTGTTAGGGAGACCATTTCATGGATGGAGTAGAGGTTTGATCACTGCACTGTATTACTAAAGCGGAGGTGGTATACCTACTGTAATTGAATATATATAGATAGTCATGGGATGTGGATTATACTGTGGAAGAGAGTCAGAGGAAGAGTAATAGATATATATGATATGGGGGGGAGTGGGGTGGTGAATTGGGGGTGGGGGGTTGTCACTTTGAGGGGTAAAATGTATAACTATTGCACTGTGTTGTACACCTGAAACTAATTAAAAATAAATAAATAAATAAATGTAAAAAAAAAAATAAAGTACCTATCTTTGATTACATCCATGAATGAATATTTTTCCACATTTTCTTTATGCTACCCCTTATTATTTACCTCCCCCAAGCTGAATGGATATTTCCTTTTACTGAATGACCATCATACATAGCCTTTCAATAAAAATAAAAAAATTGTTGTATTACACAACTTTTATCCTGCCTTGAAATGTATAACTTTCTCTTTTGTGAGTTATCTGCTAATATCCTCAGTCATATTTTTTTATGTTATCAAATTATTTGTTTTTCTAGAATATACTGACCTTTTCAGTCATTTTTTTTTATAATATGTTCTTTGCCAATCTATTTTCCTTTTTATTAATGGTTTTTCTATTTATATCATATAGTTCTTAATTTTCACATATTTTTAATGTGGTCATTTTTATGTTGATCATTTATTTTTGTGTTTCCTTCTAGTGTTTTTAAGCATAAAAATTTATCTTATCTTCATATATAAATACCTGGTACTTATTTCTATCTGTGTTTTGCTTGTTCTGATTCAATTTTAATTTTTAAATATTTTATCCCTCTGAAATTTAATTTGAAGCACAGTATAGATGTAAATTTATTACTTTTTTAAAATTGTAAATAGTCATAACACCATTTGAATATTTCTCTTCCTCCTGTTCTGTAATAATACCTCAATTATATATTAAAATCATTTATATGACCTAACTTTTTTAATAACAAGTTTACTGAAACATAATTCACACTTAGGTGTACAATTCAGTGGTTTTGTAATGTTCATAGAGTTGTGCAGCTATCACCATAACCTAATTCCAGATCATGTTTATCACCCCAGAAAGAAACCACCCTGTCAGCTGTCACTTCCTTTCTCCCCTCCTCTCAGCCTCTGGCAACCACTAATATATTTCTATCTCTATGAATTTGCCTATTCTGCACATTTTTTATAAATGGAATTATACAATATGTGGCCTTTTATGACTGATTTCTTTCACTAATTTACAAAGTTTATCCATAGTTGTCACATGTATTGATAAGTACTTCATTATATATTTATGGCTGAATAATATTCCAATGTATGAATAAACCACATATGTTTATCCATTTATTAGTTGATGGACATTTGGATCATTTCTACTTTTTAACTATTGTGAATAATGAAGCTATGAACATTTGTGCACAAATTTTTGTGTGGATATTTTGGGGTACATATCCAGGATTGAAACATCTGGGTTGCATGGTAACTCTATAGTTAACTTTTCAAGGAACTACCAAACTGTATACCAAAACAGCTGCATCATTTTACAGTCCGATGGTAATGTATGAGGGCCTCAATTTCTCCACATCTTCATCAACGCTTGTTATTGTCTGTCTTTTTTATTATAGCCATGCAGTGGGTGTGAAGTAGTATTTCCTTGTGGTTTTGATTTATATTTACATAATGACTAATGACATTGAGCATCTTTTCATGTGTTTATTGGCCATTTGTATATCTTCTTTGGATGAATGTCTATATAAATCCTCTACCAATTTTTAATCACCTTGTTTGTTTGTATTTGAGTCATTAAATTTATTTACATATGCAGGATACAAGTCCTTAGCAGATATACGATTCACCAATATTTTCTCCCAATCTGTGGGTTTTTCTTTCACCTTCTTGATGGTGTGTTTTGAATCACAAAAGTTTTTTTTCTATAATTTTGATGAAGACCATTTTCCTTTTTTTCTTTAACTGTTTGTGCTTTTGGTGTGGTGTCATTTCTAAAAAACTATTACCTAGGGCTGGCCGAGTGGCGCATTGCTTAAGCGCTGGTTTTGGGATGCCAGCGGCCCCGGTTCGGATCCCACATGAGGGCCAGTGACACTGCCCTCTACAGCTAACAACAGCTCCACCTGGAGCTGGGATGTGCGAGCCCCGGTGATGGTGTGGGCTGCCATAGGCTACAGTGAGTGGCCCACAGCCAGCGTGAGCGGCTGGCAGCCAAGAGTGAGCTGCCAATAGCTGCGGTGAGCGACATCCAGAGGCGAGCAACCAATCTGCCTCATCCGGGAAGAGCGCAATGACGATACCAACAGTGCAGCAACATCCTCCGCAACTAAACTGAAGAACAAAAAGACAGCAACTTGTCTGTTCCCCTTCCCCGATTTCCCAACGCTGTTCCCCTTTGCCAATTCCCCAATAAAATCTTTAAAAATAAATAAATAAATAAAAAACTATTGCCTAATCCAAGGTGACAAAAGGTTATGCCCATGTTTTCTTCTAAGAGTTTTATAGTTTCAGTTCTTACATTTAGGTTTAAGTGCCATTTTGAGTTAATTTTTATATATGGCATGACATACAGGTCCAATTTCATTCTTTTGTATGTTGATATTCCGCTGTCCCAGAACCACTGGCTAAAAAAACACTATTCTTTCCCTACCGAAATGTCTTTGGGTGATTTCTAGACCATTTTTTATTCGTTCCAGTGATCTCCATGTTCTTGAAGATCCACAATGTCTTAATTGTGTTTGCTTTAAAATCTGTTTTAACACTTGAAAGGGCTAGTCTTCCCTTATTAAGCACCTCATCACCACACACACACACACACACACACACACACACACACACACACACACAACACACACACTCAAAATATTCCTTTAGACTGCCACCCACTTATTCCAGATTAGTAGTTTACAAACTTGCTTTTCCAGAGAACAAATCAATGTTTACGGTTCACTGCTTGCATTTCTACTTCGCTAACATTTCCTTCTTCTTTGAATTGCTACTGTTAATGGTTTATTTATTTTTCTCAATCCACTTTCCTCTTTGAACAGAACAGTATTATCTCTGTTTAAATAAGTAAATACAAATTTTAAATCGATATACAGCACAAGGAAGTTAAATTCTGTGATGACCTAGTTCACCTAAACAGACAGGGGCAAAGACATTTGAGTATCTCAATTTCTATGTTTATTTCTAATATCTTTACATTTAAATCTTAATGCTTTTGATCTGGCAATCTGGATTTTTTTAAAAATTAAAACTTGTGTCAATCTAATCATATCTTTTTCTCCATACTGGCTTATTGTTGTATGTCTCCCCAGGGATTTAAAATTTGATACTCTTTGCCTTGTCAAAGCAGCTGCAACTTAGAAAAAGCCACTAGCTGTTGCTGTGTTCAATTGTTGTTTTAGTTTTAACTTAGAAGAAATATTCCCAAGGAATGGACAATATGATAACTCACAGTGGTGGGGAGAGATATCCTGTTTAGGAAAAACAATATTTTTATTGTTTTCCTAATACATACTACAATTAGTAAAGCTCAATAAAATGTTCAGGGGTGTGGGGACATACCAAAGATAGAATGAGAAAACATTGTAGTAGATACGTATTTACCCCTATCTCAAAACATAAAAGACACTATTTTAGAGAATAATGTTACATCTTTTTCCAGCTCTAGGCCTATATAAGACAAAAGAGGTGTTATATAAACTTATGCCTGTTGCCAGTGATTGGGCAATGCAACCTGGTGCCTTTCAAATATACAGCTCTGTCTCCTAGTCCCCCCCAAACTATCAACACACACAGTCTAGAAAAGATCACCACTTTATAATTGAAATAAAATATAAGGCACATATAGAAAATTTTAAACTTTTTGGTAGTCACATTTTAAAACAGTAAACAGAAACAGACAAAATTAATTTTAATGTATTTAACCCAGTATATGTAAAATCATTATCATTTTAACACACAATTATAGAAGTTATTAGCAATATGGTTTTGATTCTTTTATTACAGTAAATCTTTAAAACCTAGTGTGCTCTTCACACTTAAAACTCATCTCAGGGGCAGCCAGTTAGCTTAGGTGGTTAGAGGGCAGGCTCATAACACCAAGGTTGCCAGTTCGATTCCCACATGGGCCATGGAGCTGTGCCCTCCACAACTAGATTGAAACAATTTTCATCTGTTCCTTGTCAAAAAGCACAGGTAGAGTTCTTTCTTTCTTCTCCTTTATTTCCCCTAATCATTCCCACCCCATTGCAAATTTTATTAGCCTGGAATTCCTCTGAGGGGGTGTCTGGTATCATGTCTTGGGGTTTTGGAAATGGAAAAAGAAGTGTGAGAAACAGTTCTCTCAGTGGTTTATTTTCCACACCAGAGGCACATGGGTGTCCCTACTGTGCGCATGTGAACCAGTGCATCTTCGAGTGTTAAAGCTGTTCTAACGTCCTGAGTCATCCATCACCAGTAATAACAGTTCACTTCAAATGGGACTTGCTTACTTACCCACACAGAGGATGCTAAAGATGGTTGCCAAGTAGCTTCTAGCACTTATTGTATTCAACAGCTGGCACGCTGTGAGTGTTCAGAAAATGTTCACCCCCTTTTTTCCTTTTAATTATCACTTTCTTCTCATTCATTTCCCCTCACCTTCCTCCATTTTACTTCCTTTCACTAGTTTTCATCTTCTCTCCTTTCCCTTCCATGTCTCCACTTCTATGGGTGGCTCTCTGGCTTGGAGAGTTTCTGGTGGTCTTCTGTCTAGATCTGTGCCATCCAGTGCAGAAACCACAAGCCCCGTGTGGCTATGGAGCACGGGACACATGGCTAGTTTGAACTGAGATGAGTTTGGGTTTTTTCCATAGACTTTTTAAAAAAAATTTTTTAGAAATTCTATTGGGAAACAGTGTGTTTGTCCAGGACTCATCAGCTCTAAGTCAAGTAGTGGGCATATATTGGTCCATAAAATTTTCCTATCGACTGCTTAAAGTTTTAAACATTGTGTAATACTAGCTTCTTCCCTTATTTGAGACAGGAGAAGAACCAGATTTTAGATTTGGGTCTAAGAAACTTTATCTGATTTTGAGAGTGGGCAGAGATGATCTTCAACCACCAGGCACAGAGCAAAGGGTAACTGAAATTTCTCTAAGTGAAGGTGGCCCAGAAAGCAAGAGAAAGTCCAAAGCATTAACACCAAGGTGGAGAGCAAGACAAGAATACAAAACAGAGGTTAGGTCAGCGAACACAAAGAGGCAGACAAAAGCAACAAGCTCGTACTGTGGACCCTGGAGACGGCTGTATACTTGGAGAGAGACCTCTGGCTGAGCCTGTGAGGGGAAAGAGCTCATAAAGGGTCTAATACCATGTTTTAACTCCAGTTTAGTCGGTAACATGTATATTGCTGGCAAAATATTAAGTATTTTGTATTTTATAAATAGATTTTATATATTCACCAAAAAAAGCAGGAATAGTCCCAATACATCTGCCAGATATAGACTTTAAATGTCCCGCATATGAGTTGCGGTGAAGTGAGCGGACCAAAATTTTCCATCCTAATTTAATTCCGGCCTGGCATCTGGGTAGAGTCTATACACAGGATTAGCGCATTATAAACCCCTGTTGTTTTTGCTTCTTCCCTCAACTGGAGCCATGCTCTTTATGCCCCCATCCAACTTTGAAACATGAAGGCCCTTCCCTTTCTTAGACCACCCCAATCCCAATGGAACAAGCTGAAGCACTCCAACCCAAGAGAACCACTGCTTAAAAAAAAATAAAAAATAAATAAAAATGTACTCAAGACATTATTCATAAGTATTGAGAGTTTTCTTTGGGGTACTTTATTACTTTCTCTCAGAATTATTTATAGTTGCTCTTTTATACTTTTGCAAACTCACCTCTTTGTTTTCTTCTTCATTTGATCAAGTTCAAACATGGTTTTCCTGTAAGTCTCCAGATATTTGCTGTCTTTCTTCTTGGGGGACAACATTTGGCTGGCACAGACCAGCGATGGACTGTAACCGCCTTAGAGTGCTATTCTTGGCAAGGGCAAAACCTTTAGAAACCAGCCCTCGAATAAAATGCGAGTTGTCTGCCTTGCCTGAAATCTGCTTTCAGTGTGTCCTAAGGAATGTTATCATCATTTGAACCCATCCCAGGCTTCGTAGAGACTACAAAGAGAAAAGACAAGCTCCCTTCTCAAGCCATCGTGAAAACAACACACAAGTTTCCACATATAGAAGAGTGAGAAAAAAATATTAGTGTCCTGTGTGTTTTTAGATTTTACCTTTTTTAGGTTGTTTTTAATTAAATGTTGCCATTTGGTTTCTTTAACTACCTGAAAGACTAGAGGTGAGGAGTGGGGAGTGGGGTGAAAGGAAAGAAAGGAAAAAGAGTCATGTGGTACCATGCAAGAGGCTAAAGAGAAGATTTAAGGCAAGGAAGAATGGCTGAATGGTTATGATATGCAGTGAAGTCATGATTTTGTATCCTGGCGCTGACAATCTCCAGCGGGGTGGTTTGGACAAGCTACTCAATTCTTTAAGCTTGTTCTCTCAATTGTAAAATGGGAATAATACTCAAATCTATCTCATGGGGTTGTTGGGGCAACTAATTAAAATAATGCATGTAAAGCAATTAAAAATATCTGACACAATGAGCATCACTAAGTGGTATGGATTATTATCATAATTAGTAGTAGTAATGCAGATGAGATTAAACAGAATGAAAATCAATGGCGTACTTCATTTCATTTATTCCACTCCTACAAATTTACATGTTGATTTTTCTCTATTTGGTGTCCAGGGAAAGATGTGATAGTAGAAATTGGATGGGTAGAAAGGTGTTTTTCAGAGACCAAACCTATAAGGTCATGCAACAAATACCATTGGGACACACAACTTTCAGGAATTCAGTATGGCAAAGGATGATTATAAGAACATTTCTCTTAAGCAATCACTTTTCTAATATCTTTAACTGTCATTCTCCTTTCTAAAAAATAGAAATTAAGATAAATTACGGATCTGTTTTTCATTTGACATATCTCCATCCCTGACATTTTCATTGCTCCCATCCACTCTCTCATCCCTCTCAACAGATCGGACAAGTGGGATCCAGGGTGAGTATTCTGGAGGTAGATAAACTTCCATTAACCTTGACCTTGACTACTCCCATCTTGTGGTAAATTATCTGAACAAAACTAGAATAGGAAATTCTGAGAGACAGAAAAGCTAAAAGAGAATCCTAATGTTTTCCCAGAAACTCTGCAATTAATTTCAAACAAGAACAAATTTTCAGTACATTTTATTCAGATAGTCATAATTGTAGCAGTGGCTTTTTCATCATTGAGGAAGGAAACATATTGTCCCAGCTAAAGAAAAGCAGTCCACAACATCCCACTCAGTGAGCCTCAGAGCAGTGAACCTATCTGGGTGTTAATGTCCTACTCAAAGCGACTGAAGCAGTTGATATCGTCTATCTGAGATACCTGCAAATGTTCCTACTCTTCTTTTTAAAGTGTTGTTTTTTTTCCTGGCAGCACCAGTTGTGTGTTAGAAAACCTAAATGAACAGAAATAAGTTGGATTCAGCCTACTGTCTGGGAGGTGGCATTCCACTCATCTGCAAATGATGCTCGATTAAACTTTGAATTCACACATGTACACAGGTTTGTATGTAGTATGTGATCCCCATGTAAGAGTAACATAACTATCTTTACAAAATAAAAAAAAAATGTATATTATCATATATACTGAATGGTATGTGTGTATATATACGTTTTCATATATTAAAATGTATACTTGATATAGATACACTTATATACTTAAGTATACTTAGACTATACTTAGAATATACCACTTCATAAGAACATAAGTTTCATAAGACAGCTGTCTGCCCATTTTTTCATGGGAGGTGCTTGATAGATCTTGTTGAATGAAAAAATGAATATGTAATAAAGTATTTCATTTGATCCTCCAGGCAACCCTATCTATGAGTTAAAAATGAAATATTACTGTCAGCATGTTGTAGTTGAAGGATTGCGAGTGGTTTGGCCAAGTCTCCCAGCTAGCGAGCGGTGGAGTAGGATGGAAGCCCAGGTTAAATGATTTTTCCTCCTGTGCTTTATAGTGAATAGATCTAACTTCTAGTAATGTGAGAAAATAAAAGTTGCTTGTTTTCTTCTTTACGAAGTCATGTCACTGGGCTAAATCCATTTCACCACGCATATGCATACCTTATTTTCTTGGATCAGGTTTATCTGGTGCCTGAGGCTGAGAGCATTACTGTCTAGTTCCTTAAGCAGGTTCCATTCTTCCCCACCTCTGAGCTGACCCGAGTCCTTAGGACCCCCTCACACTTTTCCTTCCCCCCGACTTGCTTTTGTTTTTGTATCTTCTCTTCTCCTCACTGACTCAAGCAATTACTAAATAGAAGTAGGAAACACACAGGCTTTTGGTGGGAAAGAGCCATTTGGAAACTACTCTTCTACTTCAAGTCCTTGAGATATCTTCCTAATAAGCAACAGTGCAAAGAAATGAAAAATGAAAGCTCCATTTACAGGAAAGGAGGGAAGGTTTAGCTAACACATCAGTCTGTACACACACCTATACGTAGCCACCCAGGCAAACACACACACACACACACACCCTTAGTCCTTAAAAACCCTTCATCTTGGAGAGATATGTTTGGGTTTTTAGTGATTCATTCGCCTCCTATTTCTTTCTTCTTTCCACCAAACATAAAGAACTGAATGATGTGTCCAGTCAGTGGCTTTTTTATTAACCAATGAATATTTTTTAAAAATAAATAAAATAGGGTATATCCACACACCCACTCAGGAGATAAAAAAGTGATGGACAAGAACTGAGGATTTTCTTGAAAACATTTCTCATTTTAGGGGAGTAGAATCAATGTCTCTGAAAGTCATGGTGTCCGAGTATATGAATGCCCACTTAGTGTTTAGCAAGCTCAGTGTCTTGCTTCCAGGCCCTCCTGGCCAAATTTATTGCCCATAGCCAAAGAAAGGATTTTTTTTCCCCCATGAAACTTGTTTTGGCTTGAAGCAAAGTTCAAATAATATTTACCAAGATTATTAAAAAACTCTAAAACTTTTTTCTTCTTCAGCATTCAGGGATGGAATGTCAGAATGTGTTGACATTAATTTTTAAATTAATATTTTTGGAAGAATTTCCTTTAATAAAAGATCAAATGATTACCACAATGCTGGAAACGGGCTGCTGCTGATTGGGAACAATGCATATCAACAGAAAAGTTCAGAACTTAATGCAAACTCTCAAGTGCATTTGCACCCACTGGGAATATTATACCAATTACCTTCTTAAAAATAATTTTTTTGAATTTTCATTCTAGTTCATCTTCAACTCTAAGGCTGAAAGGCTGACCACAAAAACATCTTTGCTCCTAGCAGGCAAAAGAGCAATTCTTAACTGAACCGTAGCATTTACATAAATTCTCCATTACTATATGCTAAAGAATTCTGTAACTGCCCACGAAACAATTAGAAAACACTACTAACCATTAGATTGCCTTGCACTTTCTAGCCTAACTTTGTTTCTATGTACAACTAAGGCAGAGGGCAATAAAGAAGAGAATGAGCAATAAAGAGTTGAAAAGATTTTAATCATTTATTTTATAGAATGATGGTCATAACAGATGATAGTGTTGGAGGTTTTTTTTAATGTGTTTTACTCTAAATAAAACATTCGCACTTAAAAAGAAAAAGAAGACAATGAACTTCATTCAAACAGACCTGGTTTACAGTTGAAACTACCCACTCAGCTGAGTGGCCTCAAATAGGGAATATAGTCAATAATATTGTAATAACTATGTATAATGTCAGATGGGTACTAGACTTATTGAGGTGATCACTTCATAAGTTATATAAATGTCTAATCACTATGTTGTACACCAGAAACTAATATAATACTGCATATCATCTGTAATTGAAAAAGGATTTTAAATAACTCCTATTGGTCTCAGTTTCCTCACCTGAAAAATTAATATAATAAGAACACCTTCCTCTCAGAGTGATTGTATCAGCACCTCCAATCCCCATGTTTTGTTTCGTTTTTAATGTTATTTTTCTTCATAAAAATTATCTTCTAAAATACTTTTATGTTATTTACCTATTTCATTTGGTTACTTACCTGAACATGGCCCTCCCATTAGAATATAAGCCCAGGTGGTCAGTGACTGATTACACACTGCTGTCTCCTATCCACCACATCTGGGGCACTCAATTACTATTTATTGACTGTTGGATAAATAAAAATAAAGTTCCCAGCACAGGGCTGGAGTAGAGAACCTCTGCTCTAAACACACCAATGAACCCACTCCTGTAATTTTGAGGGACAGGAAGGGAAATTTGATGGTGACTTTCCAAGAGTACTTGCTCCATCCTCTTCACTCTCCTGCCTTGTGTTGTCACAGTGGACCTGGGGGAGGGCACCCTGCTTTGTCTTCCTGCTTTCCATGACAGTCCTGTCTCCCTAGCCTATAGACATGCCCTAGGAGATTCTGCATCAGGGATAAACCACCCTGGGAACAGGGTGGGCTAAACTGGCAGCTTCCGGGACTAAGTGGCCTCTCATCTGACATGAGTTTCCTTCCCTTTACTTTTTGTTAAGTTTGACTTTTTTTTTTTTTCTAAAAAGCAATATTCTGTTTCTTAAGATAAGATAGGGGTTTCTGTTGCCATTCTTAAAGCTTCATCCTGTGTCCAGGTCCAAAGACATCTGCCCTGACTGATGTAACACATTTATTTGCCTGGAACCCACAAGCCAGGGACACTGGTTCTCTAAATGACCAGGCCCACAACATTTAATCCTCCAGGGAGGAGACCAGCTAGCTCTGGTTTTTACTGGAATACAGCTCGGGTGAATGAGAATGAGAATGGAAACAATGCAAACCATCAGAGGAGATATGGATATCAAAATATTCATTGGTTTTAAAACCATGGTCAAAATCTGTTCTCCATTCCTAAAATTAACCATTTTCTTAAAAAGATTCTAAAGACGTAAACTTAATCTCATGGTGGACAAAACCAAGAGCCCTAACTTCCCTCCCTTCTTTCAAGATGAAAAGTTCATAATCTTTGGGGATGGCCAGATCTGGGTTGGAAATCTGACACGTTACCTATAGGCACCTGTGCAACTTTGAGAAAATTGCAGTTTCTTCATGTAAAATAGGATAGTGACACCTACCTCCTAGGATTATTATAATGATTCAATGAGTTAATGCATGCAATGCATTGAGTACAGTGCGCAGTGCACAGCAAGCATTCCGTGAATGTTAATTTGCTTCTCCTTTTCTTACTTACCTGGCCTGTTAATTATGAGAACCAGAGTACTTTATTTAACTTCACTAAGCCTCAGACTCCTCACTCCTAAAATGGGGATAATTCTTACTTCATAGGTGATAATGAATGAGAAATCATTACTGAGCCGGCTACAGCACCCACTGTTTCATAAGAGCTCAATACATACCAATTATTATTATTATCTACCATTATTAAACATCTGTTCTGTGTCTCAACCACAGGGCTTGTTCTCTAGACACATTACCCTGTTAATTTAATCTTCAAAGTAACATTCACTGTGAAATAGGTATTCTTACTCCTATTTCAGAGGTGAAGAAACTGAGATTCAAAATGTTAAGTAACTTGGTCAGACTTACACAGATAGTGAGTGTCATGGCTGGTATGTTAACTCATGTCTTCTTGACTTCAAAATCTGTGTTTTCCCCTGTGACTATAATATAATGACCCCCAAATTATATTATTATTAATATGATTATCACCATCTTAATTATCATCTATTCTCTCTCTGTCTATCCTTTGCTAGATAGATCAGACTTTCTTTATCCAACACATCTGCCCCCAGTGTCCAACCATGTCACTGAATTAGTCTGTGCCCTAATGGCTCACAAGGCCTAGAATACCAAGTTGTAGTATGTTTGAGACTAAAGAGAAGGTACAGGCTATACGTGACTATTTGGGTTTTCATCTTCATTGTGAATGCCCTTTCTGTATAGCTTTGGAATGTGTAACAGCATAAGAACACACAGAAGCCTAACAGTCATCTTCTAAACGCCTACAGAATGATTAGAAATTCAGATACCAGCAAAAATATGCATCAGGTAAGAGTAATATAAAGTCATAGCAAACTCCATACAGAAAGCAAAGTGTCTAATAAAGGGAGAAGGGAGTTGAATGACAAAATAAAGATATTCAGGGTTGGCCAGGAGAATCAGGTTAATGCTGGTACAGAGCAGCACTGGCATACAGCAAGTACTCAACAAATATTACATAGTTGGGTAAAGGGAGGAAGAAACGATGTTCATTCCATCAATTGATGAGCATTAATTGTTAATATCACAAATACAGAACTAAGGCCCTTTGTGTAATGGTGAGATCCTGGGTGTACCCCATCCTGGGCTCCCCCCATTCTGATGTTACCAACCTTCCTCTGAGTCCTCAAAGATGACCACGATGACTCCTCTGCCCACGACCCTACTCTTGAAGGGACCTCACACATTATACATCCTCATTGTTGGCTTCCAGTCTGTCTATCCCAGAGTTTCTAGGTTAGGAGTGGGGTTTTGGTGATAATAACATTAGAGATGCCAGAGGAGGGACCAAAACGGGGCCACTTCCATTAGATGGAATACTTAAAATGAATGACTGTCCTAAAAATCTCTAATGGGTCAGCACAGTACATACATCTTCAATGCTGCCTAAGACCTAGAAAGAGGGAAAAGGCAAGGTCCCCTTCTCAGAGAAAGGCTGAATGCCAGAACCTTCCCTTGGCTGTAGCTCCATGTTGGCCATTGAGCCATGTCCGCCTCCTCACCCGGCTCCCACCTGCAAGCCTGGGAACACGGTTCCAGATACTGCATTTGGCCTTGGCAAGAGGTATATATGAGACTTCTTGGCAGAGACAGTTGTTGTGGTTTCAAGACATCCCTGCTGTTAGTTCCTGCTGTCTTGTTCCTAACCCTCTCTCCCCACCATTTAGCCTTCACCTCATGAACCCGGAGTTTCCTGGCTTCTGCCAAACTTCTGGCTCCAAGTTGTACTATACTTGCCAAATTCTGGGCACTCCCAAATCCAGCCAACTGCCTTGTCTGGCCCTGAGATTTCCTCCCAGACTTCCCCTGGCTCATCTAGTCTTGAGTCTCACTCTCTGGCCCATCACCTCTCAGTCCTTCATAGGTCTGGTTGAAAACCCACTCACCCAGCAGTCAAGACCTTGCATATGTCCCAGTGATTTTTTTTTTTTTTTTTAGAAACCTCATGTGGAGAGATCTAGAACCATGACCTTCATTATAATACACAGGTTAGTATTAACCTAGAGGTAATACTAAGACCTTTGTGATTAAAAAAAAAGGGGGGGCGTTGCTCAGGAGGTATTTTTCGGGAAGCAGATCCCCAGACTTTGAGCTCCGGGTAGGAAAGGTCTCCCATCTCTCTGTCTCTCTCTGTCTCTCTCTGTCTCTCTCACACACACACTTTCTCCCTCTTAAAGAAACTTCCATTTAAGAGCAACCAGACATGATCATTAAGGACTAGGTTCATTAATGCCATCTTTCAGACCTCCCAATTTTCTTATCACCACTCTCCACAACCACCACCAATAGCTTTAACATTTTAAATAGTTCTCCCACTCTCTTGATACATATTCATTAATTTTTTTTATTCATTTAACATACATTCTCTATGTTCTAAAATAGGTGACTTAAGGCATGACATAATTTGTTATAAAAGAACATTTTATTTTCATTGAGTTGATGTTTGATTGAGATTGGGGGATACTGTCAAAATACAGGGACACTCCCAACACAGACATTCCACCTAACAAGGCAAAAAGTGTACAGTGTATCTGTTTTACAAGACAAGGCAGCGTCCAGCCATCACAGTGCTTCCTAAACTTTTTCATGTCCTGCCACACCTAAGAAGTGGCAGTGGTGTAAGGGACATAGGGGTAAGTGGAGAAGGCTCCCTGAGGTCGGCAGCCCCAGGCCCCAACCAGCTGCCTCAGGGTCTAAGGGGATCAATATCTCAGCACATCTGTAACCCACTGGTGGCACATCAGAGGGTTGGGACACACTCATTGGTAAGCTCTGACTTCCAACATTGATAGTGCATATTTCTGAGTTCCTACTATAATATTTTGAGGGACTCTGCCAGCCACTGTTCTAGGAACTTAGGATACACCAGTGAACAAAAAAGACAAAGATCCCTGCCCCCACGAACTTCAATTCCAATGGAAAGAAACATAATAAATCTGTATTAAGCCTAATAAGTAAGTAGGTGCTGTAGCTGTGAGAAAAGATAAGTGCTATGGATTAAAGAAGCAGTGTGAGGGGGTGACAAGCAGACACATGACGGTTTGCTGAATTAAACAGGATGTTCAGGGTGGGCCTTACTGAGAAAGTGAGCCAAGATTTGAAGAAAATGAGAATATTAACCAAAGGGATACCTGGGGCAAGAGCATTCCAGGTAGTGGGGACTGCTGAAACAAAGGCCTTGAGGTGGGAGGTGTCCAGTGGGTTCTAGAAATCGCAGGGAAGCCAGCCTGGCTAGAGACAAAAAAGTGAGAGGAGAGACATAGAATCCAGGTAAGGGAAGCAATGAAAGGACTCTGCTTTTATTTATTTGTGTGTGTGTGTGTGTGTGTGTATTGCAAATATCTTTCTTCAGTCCATAGTTTATCTTCCCAATTAGTTTGTGTATCTTTGTTTTACAGAAATTTTAAATTTAATATAATCAAATTTATCAAGTTTTCCATTTTGGTGTGTGGTTTTTTTGTGTCCTTTTTAAAGGAAGTCTTCTGAACAAAATGTTAGTTTTTAAAGCTTTAAAGTTTTGATTTTTCCCATTTAGATCTTGGGTAAGCCTGGAATTGAAATTTTAATATGGTAATAAGCAAAGGTCTTATGTTATTTTTTTCCACAAGGATAATACATAGTTTCGGCATCCCTTATTGATTAATCCATATCTTCCTCTGTTGATTTCTAATGCTACTCTCTGATTTATCTCTAGTTTTAGATCAATGTGTTCTTAGTCTTACCCAACAGATCACCAAAAGGCTGAATATCATCTGCCCTTGAAGTGCTATCTTACCAGTTCAGACACTGAAAGAAACTATGGAATGAGTGCTTATTTTTATAATAAAGAGGCAAGAAGGAAAGCAGCAGTGCATGAAGGGCTTAAAAACTTGGACCATCTGACCTAACCAAATTCATCCTTTAAAGATGCTTTTTGATGGAGAGCTGCCTGACTCAAGACATCAACAAAGAGATAACTGATACCTCTGCCCCACTCTGAAGGTTAATCTATCCGCTAAAGTCCCACCCAACCCTGTGACTGACTTCCTGTGGTCATGGAGGGGCCAAGTCCACTGGATAAGGAAGGCTGACATGACAGGAGCAGGTGGACAGTTACTTTACATATGGATGTAAGCAGGAAGTAAAACAAGCATGCTGTCACGCTAGGAGGAAATTGCACCCAGCAAAACATTATTCCCAAATTCTGCTCTCCTGGCCTAAACTTCTCATCCTCAAATAGAACAACATACACCTCTAGGATTATGACTGAAAGTCAAAAGTTGAAATTCTTGAAAGGTGAGAATGAGCTTCCACCTCGCATACTCTTCCATCACTCATTCCAGTGATCTGTCCCAAGACCCTGCTCAGCATCCAGCCCTTCAAAGCTCATGGTTCTCTCACCCCGCAGGAGACTGGGAGGGTTTAAAAGAACACAGAAGATTTTTCATCCCCAATGTGAAACCAAGCGGGAGGGTCATGATATCTGGTCAGGTTACTCTCACTCAATTCAGAAAAGGCAAACAGTTCTGAGCAGAAGAGTGATTACAAGAATGCAACGTTCATTTCTGCTCTAGGCCTGGTGTTTGCCTGTCTGCAGTGTCTGAGAAGGAAGCATGGTGCTTACAGCATTTATATTTTCCATGCTGTGGTGAATTTGGAACCTTCACCCAGCTCAAGACAGAATAAATTTACTCCAGCACAAATCTCTTGATCATTTCTCCTTCAAATGTGGGAAAACAGCACTGAGAATGTGGAAAGTGTAGAGCACATCATAAATCCAGGGACACAGGAACTCAGAAAGCTGCATGAGGCACATAAAGGAAGCACTGTGCTTTAATATTATTTTCTGTTTAAAATCGACATGTGTGGTTTCGGACAAAGGCCTTTTAGTGTGGAGGAGAGAGGGCTCAGTGTTTCTCTTTTTGAAAAGCAGAGGAGTGTCTGGGAGAGACAGTGAAGAGATGTGCTCTGGTTTGTGATCTGAAGGAAACTAAAAATAAAACGGCCCGTACTTTCGAATAACTGCCCTTAGGAAATAAGACCATGTAGCTGGCTTCCCAGGATGTGAGCATGTGTCTTCACTTGCCAGCGATTCTGTCTCAGTGTGTTACATTTGAATGGGAGCAGGTGTTTATTGATAAAATCCCCATGTTGTGTCCACGTGGGAGGGATTCTTAACTGTCACTGAGGATGTCTCTGTTCCTCTTACTCCCTGTCTCCAACGTAGGAGAGGCTATCAGAGCCCTTGATTTTCTTTATTTTGCTGTATAAAGATTCAGAGGTAGATAGCATGGTGTATAAGAGAACAGACTGATCCACACCGCCTGGGTTTGAGTCCTTACTCTGCTGCATATGGGACCAACTGTGTAGTCTTGGGTAAGTGACTTAACTTCTCTGGGCCTCAGTTTCCTTCTCTGTAAAATGGGGATTGAAAATAATGCCTACCTCTTTGGGTTGGTTTTTTTTTTTTTTTGTCACACATCTGCCTTTATTATGAGCAGCAAGTAGGACATTTCAGCAATAGTTAAAAAAAATTAATTTACAAAAGCAGGGATTCAGTGAAGCTGCCTGGTTGGAACCCTTGAGGGCTCATACGTAGATGCCAACCCAGAGCGGCAAGAAGAGGACCCCAAAGCCCATGAAAAGCGAGGCCACCAAAGAGATGAGGAGGTCTTTGTAGATGTCTTGGTGGAGGTGTACTTGGTGGAGGTGACTCATAAACGAAGAACCAGGCGGTGAAGAACATGCCAATGGCCGACAGCACCACCGTCAGATGGGGGAGGACAGCAGGGTTCACCGGGCTGGATCTGCCCATGGCCCCGAGCTCCCTTTAGCCGGCGCTAGCTAATCGGCCGCTCCGCCACCAGAAGAACACGTCGGCAGGAGCAGGCGCGCTGTTCAGCTGGCAGAGGAAGCGCACTCAGGTTTGGTGTTCTCAATGAATGAATCCTCTTGATAGCCTGAACTTGAACACTAACCCTTGTATCTTGGCTTTCTGTGTTTAAAAAAAGTGTGAGGATGGGGGAGGGCACTACTCCCAACAGACTTCAGCAGAATGATTTGTGAAATATGATTGAATCTACTTGTCCTCACATGAATCTATTTCTCAACGCTGGTGGTCACTTGTGGGTTTCGCCCACTCAGCGTCCAGTGCCTCTTGTTTTGATCACAACACCATGACGCTGCTTTGGAGAGTGCCTCTCGGCTTCTGGATGCCTGCCTACTGCCTGGGCTTCCATCACAGGGCCCAAACACCCGCTTCCTGCCACGCTCCACCTCTCACCAATGGAAGATTAGGCCTGTGACCCACGCTTGGCTCATCATATTATCTTTCTTTGGCATTTGTATCTCGAGCAGAGAATCGAGGAGCAGGGGAAACGGCTGACAGTGTTTTATCAGGCTGCAGTGCGTCAAGGAGCCTGTGCCTCCATTCCTGCTGCCTAGAACCCCAGAGTTGCCCTTATTCTTGTCTCTTTCATGATTCCTTTGTTTAGTTTTTCCTCTGAACTACTCCAGGATCTTTCAATAAATTCCTTTCCCTGTGTGTTAGCCAGAATGTATCTCTTTTTTCTCACACCCAAAGACCCCAACTGATGCATCTCTTCTTCCTTTCCCTAGACTGCTGTGGTTTTTAAGGACCTGGGTTCATATAATTCTTCTTCAAGCACATCAGATTGTTGTGGTTGATTCGGGAGTTCTAAGTAGCTGGAAAACTAGTTACAAGGAAGTAAGTACTCCTGTTCCTGTTTACTCAGGCAGGAATTTTAAAAGCTGACAGATATTAGGATGCCATGGAGGTCTAAGAAAGATATGTTGGAGAGGTTATGAGCTACCCTGCACTCTAGCAGTGGTTGAGTTACAAGAAAACACGAGCTAGGAGCATGTTGTAGGCAACGTGAGGAGAAAGTACTAAGGAAGATTACTTACTAAGAAGAGTTGGTAGAAATGATAATACAAAAGCAATCGGAAGGAAGAAGGAAGAGAAGAAAAGGCAGGGAGGATGAGTAAAAAGAGGAAGGTGAAGTGTGAAAATGGGAACAATAGGTCAATTATTAAAATACAAATATCACTGAGGGGGAACTCAGCCTTGTTATTTATGTCTCAGTGTTTCCATGAGTCCAATAACCCCTTACCTGCCAGGAAGCTGTGATAGGAGGGAGGGAGAGGGAAGTATTTTTGACAAACAAGAGGGGTATGGAATAAAGGAGGAAGAAAGTGGTCTAAGACAAATCCTCTGACTTCACACTTTGGCTTTGGGCAGCCTTGTAGGTGAGTGTAGCATGATGGGAAAAAGAACAACGTGACAAGCGAAAGTGGTAAAGGGAGAAACCTGAAAGAGAGAAAATAGCAGAAAGAAGAGTGAAGAACTAAAGTAGGAAAAGAAGTATCAGAATTGCATAAGCACCACCAAGAAGCAGAGAATGTCCTCTTGCACAGTCTTCTCTGGCCCGTTTCCGGGTGAAGAGCCTTTTTTGGTAGAATGGAGCCTCTCATATTCATGACTTCAAGAGAACAAAGCTCTCCATTAAGAAATGACCAAGGTATTCATAATAATGGTAGTGAAATATTAGCAGTGCTTGGTTCGGTAGAGATTTCTAGAGCGTTAACATTAATATTCTGCTTTTACTCTACTTAGCACTGTCTAAAACCTTAATGTTTCAGAAAACCCATGAGACTTTTGGATTTTCTCCTGGCTTACCAATATGTTCTCTCAACTTATCTTGGCATAACATCTGAGACAAGGACCCAAAGTGAAAGTTACAAGCAAAGTAGCCATGCAAAGAGCAAGAAATACAGCAAGATTAATTAGAGGATGCGGGGCCCACATCCCATTTCGGTAGAAATCTGGTCCAAACAGAGAGGGCCAAATTAGGCCCCAGGGAGGCCAACGCTGCCAGGGAACAGATGTTCTTTTATCCTTCTAGCGTGAAGACAAGTCCCCCACATGAAATGGCATGAAGAGTGGGCCACTTGGTATATTTCCCAATTGTTAATGATGCACATGGTATCTACAAATCTACTTTAGAGTGTCATTGAAACAGTTATATGGCCTATAAGCTGAATTTAAGCTTTTTTTTCCCCAAATGCTTTTCAGTGTCTTACACACACACACACACACACACACACACAGTCTTCCTGCTGATTCATAATAGTAGACTAGAGCTCAAGGTAACATTATCTGCAGCTAGTATGATTCACTTCTCCTAACAATGAGTACAGGAACTATTAATGAAACAGAAATTAGATGCAGCACAGTCAGGAAATACACTATCTGTAAGAATTTTCACTTAAAAAAAATAGCACTTATGTGTTAATAAATGCTCTGTGATTTTTTAACCTGGCTTTATTTTATCATGGAATCTTAAACTGGATATACAAATGATTTCATTACCAAGAACAAAAATTATCTTTTGTTCATGGCACACATAAAAGCCATTTTTCCCTTTGAAGGGGGAGAAATAATTACCACGTGTTGAAAGGAAAAACAAAACAAAACAAAAAAAAACAAAAAAAAACAGCTACATTCTAATATTCTACAACATGAAAGACAGACAGAAGGCTACAATTCCCCTGCTTGCCTTTAGCCAGATTTCATGTGAGGCTTCCCAGTTGGAAGCATGTCTGTTTCACTTTTAAGATGCCCACAATATACTCTTTTCCCATAATCTGATATTTAATAACTTTTATTTCCTAGGGCATCTCAAACCTTCATTGTCCTTCATTTGAACCTAAATTCATCCTTCTCTTATTATATTTTCTTATAATTTTCTCTGTGAAATCAAAAAATAATATAGATCTTCACTTAATTAATATTTTATACAGAAAGAAATAATATTAAGACAAGCACTAATCCCATTCATAAAAATGTCACCTGTTACGCCATATTAACTGACATTTATTTCGTAAATGATTTTTTTAATGGAATCATCCTTTTTCTTCTTTTTGTAATTATTTAAAAAGTCAAAATATATAAAAGTATAATGAAGATCATATATCCATCACCCAACCTGAACAATTATCAACTCATGTTTCATTTATGCTCCTACATCTTCTACCTCCAATATTATTTTGAAGTAAATCCCATCTGTGATATCAGTTCATTTAGTAAATATTTCAGTCTCTATTTCTAAAAGATATGGACTCATTCTTAACACATAACTATAATAAATTCATCACACCTAAAGGAAAATTAAAAGTAATTTTCTAATTTCATCAAACCTCCAGCCAGCATTGGCTGTGGAGCTCTCCCAGTTCTCCCTTCAGGATTGAAGGGCTCGTTCCTACAGCTGCCAACCCTCAGCATTTTAACCTTTTCGCTCAAGGTTACACACCTTTCCCTGGAGCAGCCCACATCCAGTGATTGATGAATGCAGGGTTAAAGGCCCACACTCCTCACCCCAACTTGGACTACTCTGAGGAGCCACCCCAACTTCAGTGCTCCCGGTGGGCTTTCCCTTCCCCCACAGGTGTTGATCCCAGGAGCATGCCCCAGTAAATGCCCTGCATGCTTATCTTTGTCTCAGAGTCTACTTTCCAAAGACTCAAACCTGCAGTAGCGTTCAAATTTCTGTTTGTCTCATCATATCATGAAGGATACAAATGAACAACCAGGTAAAGAGATGAATAAGGTGGGAAAGGGATGCAGAACTTCGATGCCCTCTCTGGGTATGCCATCCTGCCAACCCAGAAGCTCCCTTAGCCTCCTTCTTTCAGAGTTTTGTTCAAGTTTCATTACATGGCCACGATTAAATCATTAGCCATTGGTGAAAGAACTTAATTTCCAGCCACCTTCATCTCCCTGGAGGTGAAAAGGAGTTGGGGCTAGAAGTTCCAACCCTTTAATCATATGCTCGGTTCCTCTAACAACCCATCCTAATTCTACTTAGGAGCCACCAGGAGTCACCTCATCAGCAGAAACTCAGGTATAGTTGGAAGGAGTTTATTACGAATAACAAAAGACACTCCTATCAGGAAATTGCAAAGGTTTTAGGAGCTCTGTGCCAAGGATGGGGACAAAAACTATATATATATATAGATATATATATATATATATATATATATATATATATATATATATATATATATATATATATTTTATGTATACCACAGCTTCCTTCCTTTCTGATATGACAAGATATTCTAGGCTCTTTTTTGTATACTCTCTACCCCAGACTTGGATTTAGACATTTCTACAAGGGACAGAGGTTCCTTTTTGTAGGAAATTGCACTTAGAAACCACAATCTGGGCACTAAGGGTGTTCATTGCTAATAGGTTAGCTACTGTTTCTAGGTCTTTAAGTGGACAAAATTAAAAAAATATTTTAAGATAAAATTCTTTATGAATTCAACTGATACTTCTAATTCAAATCCAGGAGTATTTTTATTTATGCTCTTGCATCTCCTAAGCCAAGAATCCTAGAGTTTAATTTCAAATGTCATAGAATTACTCATTTGCTTTGTCCCACAATACACACATAACTGTCTCAGGTGTACAATATGACTCTTGAAAGCTATTTATAAAAGGTTTTTCTTCTACACTCTGGTAAGGGTGTATCCCACTAGGGATGTATTAGTCCAATTACTGGATTGAAACTCAACATAGTTTCTTTCTGCCAACAACTGAATACACAGTAACACTGATTTCATTTGATTTCAACTTTACTGTCTAGGGATTGCTTTTTAAATTTAATTTTGTTTTATAATTATATAAAACACTCTCAATGGTTTTAAAGTCAAATAAATAAAACAAGGATATTCAAAGAAGCCTGGTTTCTATACCTTTCTCCTCCACTAATTCTCTTCTATTCCTTACAGATACTTTTTTTTAATTGGTTAATCCTCACAATCTTTGTTTAAATACACACACACACACGTGTGTGTGTGTATAATTATGTGTATACCCATCATTTCTATAAAAATTTTATTCATCCTAATTATAAGAATTTTTAAGTTACAGAATTTTGTTTTCGTGCTGCTGCAGCACCCCACCTTAGAAGGGAGAAGAGAGTAAGGAAAAATAGAAGGACCTTGGTATTTATGGAACACTCGTCACATACCAACACATTCCCAGTATATTTAATCCTCAAAAGAACTCTCAGATAGAGGTATTATAATCCCTATTTTATACACGAAGAAACTGAGGTTCAGAGAGTGTTGTCCAAAGTTACTTGCCTAAGGGCCAGCCGAGTGGCGCGGTTGTTAAGCACCGGCTTGGGAAGCCAGCGGCCCCAGTTTGGTCCCACGTATGAGGGCCAGTGACACTGCCCTCAAAAAACAAACAAAACAAAGTTACTTGCCTGGCTAATTAGAGACTGACACCGGAATTCAAATCTTTTTCACACTAAAGGCATAATCTGTCAAATACACTCTTTCTCACTAATTAATGTTCCTGACCTAGATTTCATGTTCATTCTCTCTCCTCTTCTGTTCAGAGTATCCTATGAGATAGTGCATTTCATTTCTATTTCCATGCTCATGGTTTATAATTTCACATATTTCAAATATTTCTGTTTATAACTAAAAATCGGAGATGTAATATCAAAAAGATTTGGAAAGCCCTGCTGGCAAGTATCAGGAATACCATACACTTTAACAGAGGCTTTCAGACTCATGATGGGGAAGACTTTATGTTATAAAAAAAATTCTATTTTTAATTTCAACATTTGAAATCAGCATTTCACAAGATTCTATATTTTTTTTCAAGTTACTGATAACACCATGATAATATGATCAGTGTCATTTAATGTAAAAAGAAAAAAACAAAAAACCAAGATCCCTCCCTAAAGGAATTCTTGGCAGGAACAGGAAAGGTGTGCATTGGATGTGGGTAGCCCTGCATATGAATTAGATTTGACCTATGTTAGAGAAATACTGCCAAAAATGTTTCCAAATCTATCAATTCTATGCATTTGTCTTTAGAGGAGACTGTTAACAGACCTTTATAGATACATAAAGTTTGCCCAGAACTGAGGAAGTGGGCTAGAGTTAAACATCTCTCCATGGCATTGTAATAGAGACTTGGAGTTTTTAAATGGCACCTCTGGCAGAGCGGATAAGACACCCGGGCACCTCAAAGTAGATAATGATTTCGGTAAAGGAAGGGTGCCTGGCTGAAATGGAGGCAAAGAGGCCTACGGAAAAGCCATCCTACAAATATTCTGCTGTGACCCCCCTCCCTGCTCTCCAGTTTTCAGCAGCTTTTCTGTATTGTGCTTTGGGGAATGACAGAGAACGGGCTGGAGGCAACGCTGTATCCATAGAGAGAAGCAGCCACAGAGGCAAACCTGTGAGCAGGGGTTGAGTGTTTACACCATGCAAGGATTAGGAGCCACTCCTTCCGTTGGAGGTGAAAACATGCACCCCATTCCTCAACACCCCACCCTTAGGCATCTTCAAGAACCTTAGGAAAGGTGTTGATCTTCCCACAGAACACTGTATATGATATTATAGGAAAGTGGCTCCAGCAAATTCAGAGGTGGAGACATAAAGATTCTAATAAAGTAGGAGGCCTGTGAAAAATACTGTCATGGTTTTTTTTAAAAAAATCAAGGATTAAAGCTATAATTACCTTTAAGAAACAATACCTATGATGAAAGACATTTGTTACTTTAAAAATAAAGGATCAATATCCATTTTCATAACTGGGAGCTACAGCTGAATAACTCCAAAATACTATTGTGAAAAGCTACGAATTGGTCGAGAGAGAGAGAGACAGAGAGAGAGAGAGAGAGAGAGAGAAAGAGAGAGAGACTGACTGACTGAGTCTGTACCACACAGGGTTCTGGGACGGGGTGGCAGAAAGAGGTGAAGACATAAGAAGCAATTCAAGGCAGTAAATTTCTTTATGCCAAGCTCAATAGCCACGCCTCTAAGTACTAAATACTTTAAATGAGGTTCAGCTAACTCTTTACAAACAGAGTGGGCTGCAAAGAGCTCAAGAGAAGACAATTGCTATAGCTTTCATTCATATTGTCCTCTAAGGAGAGAGCTTGATTTTTTTCTTTGTGTATATTTCTCTGTCATAATCAAATTATATGTAATAAGTACCCACATACATATGCCATTGTGCTATTTTCTAGGTCCTGCAAAGAAAAAAGTGATATCTTTTTACCAACAAATACAGTTGTTCATATGTGTATATCTCCAATTCTCAGAAATGCCTATCAAGACATATTATTCTAAAAATATTTCCATGTGCCTTTAAAAAAAAGAGTGAATCTGTTGTTTCATAGGTAGGTCCTTTCATTAAGGTTTCCAAAAGTGAAAAAAAATAATATGAAAAACCTGTCGGTATTGGTATGGGGTAGTTGCTATAATGTATTTTCTATCTTGCTTCATGACAGTTAAATTCATATCATGACACATACAAGCATATCTTATTATTAGGCCTCTCCAAGTCACTGGAACTCCTCTTCAAAGGGACTATTTATCTTTATAAACTATTCTTTTAAATTTTGTCTGAATATAACAAAGATTTTTTTTCCCCCCTTTGGCTATGTTAAATCCCATCTTTGTCTCCCAGAATTGAATAACTAGGTTAATAGCATGATGTAACATTCAAGAGCTAAATAAATGGCATACTCTCTGGGCACAAGAAGTATATTTGGCATGAGGAAATGATAAGTGAAATCTCACAATAAATATTCCCTCATTTTAAAAATAGCCTAAAAGCTTCTTGGAACATTATAAATCATCTAATACCATCCAATGAATGAATCTGATATGCAATATGATTGATAATAAATGGTTTCATTCATTTAGTCAACCACTCATTTGTTAAATATTTATTAATCACCTACTATGTGCTAAGCATTATGCAAATTGTTGGGGTAAGATAATAGTGAACAAAAACCAGACATAGTCTCTCCTTTTCTGATGATTATAATCTAGAGAGGGAGAGAGGCAAACATGTAAAACTGTGACAAGTACTAAAAAGGAAAGTTATTTGGCGCTGTAAAAACCTAGAATGAGGAAATTTAACCCAATTAGGGAATTAAAGAGGTCTTTTTTTGGAAAATAGTGCTCATGCTGAGATCTGCAAGAAGAGTAGAAGTTGTCTGTGGTGAAGAAGAAAGGGGAAAGTGTTCCAAGTTGAAGAAACCACATGTGTAAAGGCCCTATGACAAGGTTTTTTTGTTTGTTTTTTTATGGAAAAGGTCTATGTGATTGGCACATAAAAAGTGGGAGATGAGCTTTGACTGAAGCTCCCATGCTGGGTTAAAGAAGTGAGGGGCCACTGCATGAGCTTAAGAAAGGAGGATCTGGTAAAACAAAATCAGCATTTGAAAAACTCACACTGGCTGCTATATGGAGAAAGAAATGGAAGGAGACAAAAGGGATAAACTAGTTAGGAGGCTAACACAGTGGTCCAGGGAAGAGACTAATTGTAGTTTGGACTAAGGTGATGATGATAAAGACAGATTTTAGAGGTACTCAAGAGGTAACACTAACAAGGTTTAATAATGGATTGGATATAGCAAGCAGCCATCCGGGTATGCTGGACAAGCCCCCACAAGAGTACATTGATTTCTCCATTGTTTGACAGTGACATGCACTGGAGAAATTTGCAAAACCATGTGACCATATACTGATACCTCTGAAAAGCCTCCAACATCACTTGTTGAACATTGTATAGCCTTGATTTCTATTTCCTCCAGTGGCCAAACCAAATATTTGCTATTCTGCTCAATCCCCAAGCCCACCATTCCCTGAACCCAAACGTCTTACTCTCCACAGGTAATGTTGTCTCCTGATTCACCAAAAAAATTGAAGTCATCAGGTATAAACTCCCTCTTTTAGCCTTGCCATCATCAAACTCATCTATAATTACATCGACATCTTCCCTAACTCTATCTCTTCCTTCTCAGAGAAAATTGGTTCCATTCTCATGTTCAAAAATAAGCCTCCACCTGGGAGGACACTGAACAGAGTTAAGAATATGATGGGCTGGCCGAGTAGCACGTTGGTTAGGACTTGACTTGGGATGCCAGCTCTGAGCAGCAGGGCCCCAATTTGGATCCCACATGAGGGCCAGTGACGCTGCGCCCTCTACAGCTAAGATGGTGAACTACAGCTCCACCTGGAGCTGGGCTGCTGTGAGTCGCCAGCAATGGCTTGGGCTTCAGTGGGGCTGGCCAGCAGCTGGCATGCACTTCCATGAGCTACCGTGAGCCATGAGAGGCCGTCCAATGGCCGGCTGGCAACTGCCTTACCCAGGAAGAGCGCAATGATAATACCAACATGGGCCAGTGAAGCAACATTCTCCACAACTAGACTGAAGAACAAAAGGATAGCAACTTGTCTGTTCCCCTTCTCCAATTCCCAATAAAATCTTTTAAAAAAAAAGAGTGTGAGCTGCAGAGTCAGAATGCCTGAGTGAATCTTGACTCCTCCTCATTAATTATAGAAATTTTGATTGGTTTCTTAACATCTCTAAACCTGAGTTTTCTCATCTGTAAAAATGAAAACAATAATTCTAGAGAGTGGGGAAGATTCAAAATGGCAGAGTAGATAAATGCTGTTTTTGCTTCCTCCTGTAACCACATTAAAATTATAACTAAATTATAGAACAAGCAACCTGGAGAACCATGTGAAGTCTAGCTGAACAGAAGTTATATAACTAAGAACATAAAAAAGAAGCCACATCTAGACTGGTAGGAGGGGTGGAGACATGGAATGGGCTGACCCCACACCTGCATGTGGCTGTTGAGAATTGAGAGGATATCTCAGCCACGAAAGTTCCCCATCCGCCACCCAGTGGAGCGAGAAACCCAAGCTGCACACCAGACTCCCCAGCCCGAAATACTGGTGCCAGGAAGAGGAACTTCCACATCTGGCTATGAAAAACAATGGGGATTCTGACTGTTCAGGTGGGACAGAAGGCTGCAGGAAACTCAGACACCCCCTAAAAGGGCCCACACACAGGCATATTCACTGGCAAGCACTCACCCTGGGCTCCAAAGGAGAGACAGTGGCTTGGGAGGTCTTGGAGACATATAGGGAGAGACTGAGTTATTTGGTTTCAGGGTGATGACTGCAGGGACAGTCTCCATATTCCCTGTGCAGAAGCCTACTCCCATGTGGCAGACAGGTGGTGACCATCTTTGCTATGTTGAGCCCTCCCCCAATATGGCCAAATCTGAATCTGCACTGGCCTACTGAGCTCCGCCTGCTCCACCCTGGTGACTCCCTGGGACCCTGACTCACCCAACTTGTGCAATGCTGGAGGCATAGTCTCAGCAAGCAGCCACCCACATTGCACTCTTTCTTGGACAGCCCTTTGGAGTTTAAATGTCCTAGGCAGGTGGCAGCTGCCTTGGTGTGCTCTGAGCCTTTTGCTGAGCACAGCACTGACACCAAACCAGAATCTACATTTGTCCCACCCTGGTGACTCCCTGAGACTCTGCCTCACCGAACTGGTGAACCACAGGAGGCTCTACCAGCAGCTGAGCCTTATGGGTGCTGGCAGGTGGCAGCAGGCCTTGGCATGCTTTTGGCTTTTTGTGGAGCTACCCCAGACCCCGTACTGGTGTCAGCCATTTTTGGTTCACAGTATGGCCTCTCTCACATGCCTCCAGGTCCAGCATAGGCAGTGATCAACCATGGATCACTGTGTAGCTCCTACCAGGTACTCACCAGCCTGTCACAGGAAGTGGCTGACCTGGGCCTGCACAGGAGCCCATCCCAAGAGACCCCATCAACACACCTGGAGGTCAGCTTCAGACCACAGCAGAGCACCACCCAATTAGCCCTACAAATGAAAATGAAAACACAACAACCCAAAATATATGGAACACAGTGAAAGCAGTCCTAAGAGGGAAATTCATAGCAATACAGGCCTACCTCAAGAAACAAGAAAATCTCAAATAAGCAATCTAACCTTACACTTAAAGGAATTAGGAAAAGAACAGCAAACAAAGCACAAAGTGAATAGAAGGAAGGAAATAATAAAGATCAGAGCAGAAATAAATGAAATACAGTCTAAAAAAGTAATACAAAAGATCAAAGAAACCATTGATCTTTTATTCTTTGAAAAAATAAACAAGGGCCAGCCGAGTGGCTCAGTTGGTTAAGAGCGCAAGCTCTAAGCAACAGGGCCACCGGTTCAATTCCCACACGGGCCAGTGAGCTGTGACCTAGCTGAGTTGCTGCTGACAGGTGGGAGGATGGCTCAGCTGGTGAGAGCATGGGTTCCTTTGCCTGTTCAAGGTTATGCCCACCCACAACTAAGACTGAACTCGGCGCCTTGAGCTGAGCTACTGCCTGGATGGCTCAGTGGATAGAGCATGTGCTCTTAATAATGAGGCTGCTGGTTCAACTCCCACATGGAATGGTGGCTACACCCATCCACAACTAATTAAACACAGTACCTCGAGCTGAGTGGCATGACTGGACTTGGAGCTGAGCTTGCTGCGTCCCCCACAACTAAGACTGAAGGACAACAACTTGGCTGTTCCCCTTCCCCAATTCCCCAACACTGTTCCCCTCCCCCAATCCCCAACACTGTTCCCCTCTCCCAATTCCCCAATAAACTCTAAAAAAAAAATAAAAATAAAATAAACAAAATTGAGAAATCGTTAACCAGATTCATCAAGAAAAATAGACAGAGGATCCAAATAAATAATACCACAACTGAAAGAGAAGTGACAACTGACACCACAGAAATACAAAGAATTATGAGAAAATATTACAATTGTATACCAACAAAGTAGACAATCTGGAAGAAATGGATGAAGTCCTAGAAATATATAGTCTTCCAGGACTGAATCAAGAAGAAACAGAACATCTGAACCAACTGCATACTACTAACAAAATAGAATCAGTAATCCAAAAAACTCCCAACAAACAAAAGTCCTGGACTGTGTGGCTTCACAGGTGAATTTTACCAAACACTCAAAGAAGAATTAACACCTATCCTTCTCAAACTATTCCAAAAAATTCAAGAAGTGGGAAGTTCCCACGGTCATGTGGTCACCATTACCCTGATTCCAAATCCAGATGAAGACATTACAAAAAAAAAAAAAAAAATTTGTAGGCCAATATCCCTGAAGAACATAGATGCAAAAATCCTCAACAAAATATGAGTAAATCCAATTCAGCAATATATTAAAAAGATCATATACTATGATAAAGTGAGATTTCTTTCTGGGGTGCAAGATTGGTTCAATATATGCAAATCAATTAATGTGATATACCACATAAACAAAATGAAGGATAAAAATCATACAATCATATCAATAGATACAGGAAAAGCATTTGACAAAATCCACCATCGATTAATGATAAAAACTATCAGCAAAGTGGTAATATAGGGAACATACCTCAATTAATAAAAGCCAAATACAACAAACCCTCAGCTAACATCATATTCAATGGGAAATTCTAAAAGTGTTCTCTTTAAAATCAGAGACAATACAAGGATGCCCATTTTTGCCACATTTATTCAACATGATATTGGAATTCCATGTCACAGCAATCATACAAGAAAAAGAAATAAAAGGTACCTAATTGGAAAGGAAGAAGTAAAACTGTCATTATTTGCAGATGACATGATACAATATATAGAGATACATAAATATTCCACCAAAAAACTATTAGAACTATAAATGAATTCAGAAAAGTAGCAGGATAAAAAATTAATATTCAGAAATTGGTTGCATTTTTATATACCAATAATGAACTATCAGAAAGAGAAATTAAGAAAACACTCCTGTTTACAATTACATCCAAAAATGTATAAATAAAATGCCCAGGAAGAAATTTAACCAAGGATGTAACTATAAGACACTGTAGAAAGAAATTGAAGAAGCTACAAATGAATGAAAGCATACACCATGCTCATGAAGGTGAAGAATTAACATCATTAAAATGTCTATACTACACAAAGCAATCTATAAATTCAATGTAATCCCTATCAAAATGTCAATGGCATTTTTCACAGAATAGAACAAATAATCCTAAAATTTCTATGGAACCACAAAAGACCTCAATAGTCATGGCAACCTAGAGAAAGAACAAAATTGGAGGTATCACGTTACCTAATAGCAAACTATACTGCAAGGCCATAGTAATCAAACAGCACTGTACTGGCATAAAAACAGACACACATAGATCAATGGAACAGAATAGAGAGCACAGAAATAAATCCATGCCTATGTGGTCATTTAATCTATGACAAAGGAGGCAAGAATATACAATGGGGTAAAGACAGTCTATTCCATTAAGGGTGCTGGAAAAACTGAACAGACACCTGCAAAAAAAAAATGAAACTGGATGATATTTTTACACCATATATAAGACTCTACTCAAAAGGTTAAAGACTTAAATGTAACATTCAAAACCATAAAACTCCTAGCAAAAAACGTAGGCAGTAAACTCTCTGACATTACTCTTTGTGATATTTTTTCCTGATCTATCTCCTCAGGCAAGGGAAACAAAAGAAAAATAAACAAATGGGACTACATAAAATCAAAAAGTTTTTGCACAGTAAAGAAAACCATCAACAAAATGAAAAGACAAAACCTACTAAATGGGAGATATTCATCAGAAATACATCCAATAGGGGACTAACATCCAAAATTTACAAAGAACTCATACCACTCAACACCAAAAAATAAACAATCCAATTTTTAAAATGGGCAGAATACCTGAATACACATTTCTCCAGAGGACATACACATGACCAATAAACATATGAAAAGATGCACAGTGTCACTAATCATCAGAGAAATGCAAATTAAAACCACAATAAGATACCACCGCCCATCTGTCAGAATGACGATGATCAATAAATCAACAAACAAGTGTTGGCAAGGATGAACCCTCGTGCAGTGTTGGTGGGACTGCAAATTGGTGCAGCCATTATGGGAAACACTATGGAGATTCCTCAAAAAAATTAAAAATAGAACTATCTTATGACCCAGCAATTCTGCTCTTGGGTATATACGCATAGAAATCCAAAACACTAATTCAAAAAGATATGTGCACCCCTATGTTCATTGCAGCACTATTTACAATAGTGAAGATATGGAAGCAACCCAAGCGCCCGTCAAGAGATGACTGGGTAAAGAAATTGTGGTACTTACATACAGTAGAATATTACTTGTCCATAAAAAAGAATGCAATCTTACAATGTATGACAACATGGACCTAGAGGGTATTAGGCTAAGTGAAATAAATCAAACTAGAGGGTATTATGCTACGTGAAATAAATCAAACTGAGAATGTCCAAAAGCATATGATTTCACTTATATGTGAAATCTAAAAAACAAAATAAATGAACAAACAAAATAGAAACAGACTCGTAGATACAGAGAACTGATGGTTGCCAGAAGGGAAAGGGGTGGGGATTTGGGTGAAAAAGGTGAAGTGATTAAGAATACAAATTGGCAGTTACAAAATAGTCACAGGGATGTAAAGTACAGCATAAGGAATATAGTCAATAATGTTGCAACAACTATGGATAGTGCCAGGTGGGTACTAGACTAATGGGGGGGAGGGTCATGCATAAATTATATAATTGTCTAATCACTATGCCGTACATCAGAAACTAATATAAAATAATATTGAATGCCAACTGTAATTGAAAAAATAATTTTTTTTATTTAAGAATTTAAAAATAAATAAATACTACTACTACTACTGCGAAGGGTTGTTGTGATGATTTAATAAATACTGCATTGTTTGCCATATAGTTTATTAAACATTGACTATTTATTATAATTATTAGCCTTATCTCTTCCAGGATTCTGTTCTGTTAGTTACCCTTCCTCTTTTCTTTATTGCCAACCTCTCCCATTCTAAATAAGACATGCAATGTTGTTTTAGAAAGAACATGGGCTTTAGAGTCATTATTATCCTGATTTGGGGGGTGGGGGGGGTCAGTTAGCACAGGGTTCAAAATTTGGGTCCATCACCTTCTCATTGAGTAACTTCTGGGCAACATTTTCCTCCTATTGAAAAAGGAAATAGAAGGGTCGGCTGAGTGGCTCAGTTGGTTAAGAGCTCGCTCAAGAGTGCGAGCTGAGCTCTGAGCAACGGCAGTTCGATGCCGGCCCGAGCTGAGTTGTCGTTGAGCTGCCAACAGGTGGCAGGATGGCTCAGCTAAAAAAAAAAAAAATGCATCTGAAAAAGGAAATAGATATGCCCAACTTCCAGGGCTGCTGTGCATATGTTGCATGGCTTCTAACACAACTCTTGTTATATAAAATGTGACAAATGTTAGAAAGACAATGTATCCTTATCTTCAGTGAATGGTGCTGCTAGCACAGGTGGTGGTGGTGGTGGTAACAGCAGTTTCGTTCATTATTTCCTTTCTCCTCATCCTCTCCTGGAAAAAGTGTTCCCTTTATCCTTAGCCTCCCTAGAAGAACTACCCCACCTCTCCTCCTATTCCCACCCAGGCCCAAGAATGGAAGTATATTAAAACCCTGTCTCTTCAACTGTCAAATCCTATTCATTCCTCCATCACAAAACTACAGTGAAGCTGCTCTTGCCAAGGGGACAAGGAACTCCTAATTTTCAATCAACTGGACATTTTGCAGTTCTTACTTTGCTGCATTCAGCCCCATAGATGCCTTCTTGTCTCAATGCTTTCTCCCTTGGCCTCTTCCCTCATCCCAGTCTGACTCCTCTTTTTCCACCTTTCCTCTGTCTGTTGGTATTCCCCAACATTTATCCCCAAACCACTTTTCTTCTCACTCTACACACTATCCCTGGACAATCTTACCCACTTTCATCTTCCTATATGCTGACAATACTTAAATATAACACATATCTCCAGCACTGACCTCTCCCCAGAGCTCTTTCTATCTACTGAAAACATTTCAAAACATCACCTTTTCCTCCCACAGCACGGGAGTTCTCTCTCTCTCTCTCTCTCTCTCTCTCTCTCTCTCTCTCTCTCTCTCTCTCTCTCTCTCTCTCTCTCTCTCTCTCTCTCTCTCTCACACACACACACACACACACACACATACACACACACACACACACACACACACACAATCTTCCAATCTTCCTTGATTCTTCCTTTATATTCTCTGTTTTGGTGAATGGAACCAATTGCTGTCATTTTGTCAACAAGTATCTATTGAGTGCTATCAAGTTCTCACACTCATCTAGTCAAAAATCAAAGCTAGAAACTTCAGGTATCCCAAAATATCTTCCTAAGGATATATTTTCCTTTGAGGTCAAATCCTCTCTTCTCTCATTCCCTAGATTTAACTGTTCATCAGGTCCTGCACATTCTCATTCTCTCCCAAAAACATATTTCTGATAACTGATCCCTTTCTCTCCACCTCCTGCTGCTCTGAATTAGTTCAAGTCTCGTTGTATTGCAACCACCTCTGAAGTTGTGTCCTGGTCATCATTCTCTCCATTCCGGTCCATGTCACATAGGGCCACCAGGGTTGGCCTAATTGCAATTTAATCACATTACTTATAGAAAACCCTCCATGGACTCTCCATTGCTTGCCAGAATTCATAGCCTTGCTTTAAAAAATAATTTGCAGTTGGAATCCAACCTCATATTAATTTGCTCCCCTACTCTACAAAACTGAGTTGCTCCTTATCGTTTTGTAGAATGTGCTAAGCTTTGTCAATTTTCCATATTACTATAATTATAAAACATAACTCCAGGATCACCTTCTCTGGTGAATTTTCACCAAGATTTCAGATAAATAAGTCCCTCTTTTCTTCCACTGCTTCAGAACTTTTTTCAAACTCATATTCCAGTACTTAAGAGAATTCACTATTCGGCAGGCCGAGTGGCGCGGTGGTTAAGAGATGGCTTGGGAAGCCAGTGGCCCTGGTTCAGGTCCCACATATGAGGGCCAGTGACACTGCCCTAAAAAAAAAAAAAAAGAGAATTCACTACCGTTACTTATTTAGATGTTAGTCTCTCATACTAGACCACAAGGTCCTTGCATACAGGGACCTTATTTACTTATCTTTGTATTTCCAGTGCCTATCATAACGGCCTGGCATATCATAAATGGCCAATAAACATTTACTGAATAAATAAACCAATGAGTTAAAAAGTAATTACAGGTAGAGAAAACAGCATGTCAAAGGAATAGAAGAGGCCTGGGTGTTTTGGGAATGTCTAGCTCAGAATTGCTGGCACCTAATGACAATTGAGAAAAGATGTAAGAAAAGAGTTTGGAAAAGTATGTTGGGGCCAAAGTATGAAGGAACATCTGTATCGGGCTAAGCTTGAATTTCATTCCATAGGTGACTGGGAGACTCTGATGGATCTGCCTCCAATTTTTCTTTTGAAATCCTTACTACATGGTTTTTATGAGTTTATACCTTGAAATTTCTATTTTATGAATTTTATCAGTGAGATTTTGGTAACTGAAACAGAAACCACTCTAATTAATTTAAGCAGAAATGAATTTATGCTACAGTATCAGGTAGTTCACAAAAATATTGGAAGAGTTGGAAGAGCAGACCAGACAGAGGATCCAGGAAAATCTCCCAGACTCACAAGACCTCTGCCACATAAACAGTGTTGCTGCCACCTATGCAAAAAGTCACCAAGTCAGGAAGTTTCTACCATGATCTGAACCAACAAAAATGGATACTCTGCTTAACTCAGTTCTAAACTCAAGTATCATACAACTTTACCAACATTTGATACCTTAGCTGCAAGAGAACCAGAAAAATGTCATTTATAACTTTCTCAGCCTCTCCAATATTTGAATAGGTTGGAATGAATGATGAGTGAGGCAATCCACAGTTTGTAATGTTCCTAATGATATATTTTTCCTTTAGGATCAATGAGAGCCTATCTCTCCCCATATTACAGATGGTATGTTAGTCATCTATTGCCACAATAATGCCAGATAACAAACAACCCCCAAATATCTCTTTGGCCTATCACAAAAGACATCTCTTTTCCTAATCACAGGTCTGCAGGTCAGATGGGTGGCTCTGATTCAGGCTGTGGTTGTGCTTTGGTCTGTTCCATATATCTTCATTTTGAGCATTAAGGAGCATAAAGGGCAACAGTACAAAGGACCATGCTCTTTTGTGACAGATCCCAGGAGTGTGAGAGAGAAAGCCAAACCTCATGAAAAAAAAATAAGAAATTCCCTAACATAAAGGAAGCAAAATATCTAGGCGATTCACTCCTGAATGCTAGCGCAATAAAACAGTAACCCCCCACACAGAAGTAAGTGAGCAAGTAGGAATCAAACAAACTGCCTTCAGAATCAGACCAGCTCTCACGGTCTGGAATGTGACAGGCTAAGATGAGATGCAGACTGAGTCAGTGCCTGGGACTCATTCAAGAAGAGAAGCTAGGAGAGAATCAGAAATACATCCTTTGGATAATGTCATTTTTCTTGTATCATCCTTGTTTATTTCCCTGCTGTTGTCCTCATTCTTTCATAAAATTAACAGGTACTGAGCATCCAGTATGCATGTACTAGGCTATGGGCTGAATACCTGGGAGTCCACAACAGGCAAGACAGGTATGGTTCCTGGAGTGACTCTAGAGGCTGAGACAGGCAAGTTGCGAGGCAGTTATAGTTGTGTGGTAAGTACCAAGGTTTGGGGAACTACACATTTATAGAAGGGACACTCCACCCAGATTGGACGGATGTGTGAGAGTTAAACAGAAAAAGGGAAGAGCATTCCAGTGAGGGGGAGGAGTGTATGTGAAAGCCAGGAGGATGGGGAGAGAAGAGAGACTGGTGTTGGAGACACCACTGTAAGCTCCACATAGCTGCAGAGAGAACATGAGTGTGAGGCTTGAGAGGTCAGCTAGGGCCAACTTACAAAGGGCCTAGTAAGGGTTAAAGAGTTTTTACTTTGCTCTTCAGCACTTAGGAAAGTATTGTTGAAAGAGGAGATTTGTCTGGTGTGATTCACAGCTTTGGTGGAATCGAGTTGGGGGTCTCTCTATTTTTCGTGCCTTAGAGCCACTGTTCTCAAAGGGAGTTGGGGTGGAGTGTGCCCTCTCCCTCCCACTCCTTTAAGAGCTATATCAAAATTGTGCTGTGGATTTCTACACACATGTCATAGTTTTACCACACATTTCCTCTCTCTCTTCTCCCCTCAGCCATTGGTCCAGTGGGCATTCCACTCTCCTAAGGGGTATCTGGGAAGAGAAACAAGTGGACAAATACTTCCTCTTAGGGCACAGAGCAGTAAGAGAAAGAAAAGCAGTGGAAGAACCTTAAGATCCGTGTATGTTCCTGCCAGCATGTGTGGGTTTTTAGGGAGAATAAGATACATGGCCAGATTAGTATTTTAGAAAATACCTGTTCCTTGGGACAGGAAAGGGTAGGTTGATCACCAGGATGCCTGTGCAATAATTAACCTAAGTGAGAGATGATGTATTAAGGTAATGGCTGTAGGGGTGAATAAGGAGGCCACATTGCACAGACATCTCAAAGGGGACATTGAATCTGAGAGTAGGAGAAAGAGAGAAACTAAGGAAGATCCTACAGCTTCTGGCTTGAGGTAGTGGGGCCCAATTCCATGTTCTTTCTCCCTGGCAACTTTTTGGAGAATGCTGCTGCCCCACTTCTCTGAGCCCAGGGGTCCCCAACTCCTCCTGAAACACTAAAGTCAAAACAGATCACCGACTTTTAAATGACCCTTTCATCCCAATATTTAACAGGGGAAATTTTTTTTTAATTTTTTTCAAACTCAGTTTTGAGGCTTGCCCACATACATCTGGATGGGCAATATTTGCTTGTATACCCTGAGCCAAATCACCTTATCAGTGACTTTGAGGAAATGTGGATCTCTTAAACCGCATACATAGAGAATTAAAAAACCATCTTACAACATGAAAGAGAGATCTACTGTACAATTTAGTGCCTAGGGTAGGTCAGTCAAATTATTACTGGCTCTAATTATCACCCCCATAGCTGTTAAATTCTTTACCTGCAGCAGAGTAGAACTCCAGAGGTGAGAAATTCTTCCCTGCTTTTGAAAAGCCAAGGAAAAAACCCAAAGGAGTAACTCCCAATACGAACCTTAGAAATCAAACCTACACTGTACATGAAGACGGGGCAAGCAAAGGGAAAAGCACCAGGGAACATGGAAAATAACTTATTGGAAAGCCAAAGGTCTAATGTTGATTTTATTTAGAAATTACCTCCTACTGTGACTTGGGTGTGTAAACTTGAGTCCTGTAGCACTCAAAAGCAGCAAACAGTGGAAAAAGAAAAAAAAGAAGAGTAAAAAGAAGTCAAGAATAAACAGTCCCTACAGTATTTTTTACTCATTCATGCTCAATTAAGATATGAAGAGGAAAAGCTGAATTGTCAATCAAACACAGGGAGAAACATAACAGATAAAGTGAGGTACAGATGCACAGAACAAATGGTACGGTGAGAAGGTATGACCCTATAGACCTTAAATAGAAAGAGATTTGATGATTACCATTAACTTCTTTTTTTAAAAATTTCAGTTTACTGGGGTGACATTGATTAGCGAAATCTGTAAAGGAAGGGACAGCCTTTCCCATCTTTTCTGTAAATGACTCATCTTACCAAGCACTCCTGCCTGTCCTACTACACTCATTGTTAGAAATTTCCATTAGCATCAATGTCATAGGAGAAATCAGCATTTTAACGAAGTTAAGAAAATATACAGGGTGGACAAATTCCCCAGCTAACCAGAGAGCATCCATTTTCAATGAACACCACCCATAGTGAGATCAGTTTTTAGTGTCAGAGTTCTGACTTCTTTATCCTTTTGCTTTTCATGTCCACTTATGCCTGCAGTAGAGTTCAAAAGAGAACTGGTGCATCAAATTAAACATGAAGAGAACCATTTGAAAGATGCTGAAATCCAAACCTCTGAGCTCACACACCCAGACTCTTGCAATATGACAAAGCAATTTGCCAGGAGGCTTCATTCTAGCACTGAAGTACAGAAAATAAGAAGGAAAAGAGACAGGTAGAGAATACATGGGAAAAAAACTTCAATGCACCTTCACAAGGGTAAAAACTAGAACTGCATGTGGTTATATGAGTCCAAATCAATGTCAAAGATTGAATGATTTTTTTAACCCTGTGAAGGATCTAATAAGAGCCAAAACTTCACCAACATGTGACAAGTGACCCTTATTTTCTTTCTTAGTATGTTGTGTATTTCTACAAGGAGAGATAGATAGATAGATAGAGCATTGACAACATCTGTCTAGAAACTAGACAGAGAATAGTATCAGAGAAGATCAACATATGGAAATTGACAACCTGGAGGATTCTCTAATGAGGAAGGTGACAACGTCATATGCTGTGATAGCAGTGTCCTTGGCTGCTATGCCCACTAGCAAAACAGACATAAAGCAGCATTCCCATGCTAATTACAAAGCCACTGAGTCTGTGAAATGCAAGTCAGGATGTGCCAATTAAATATCTGGATTTATGTTTAGGTTTATAAGTAGATGATTTCTTCTTCTAACTTTGTTGATTTTAGAGGGGGGAGAAAGGCCCTTAGTTACTAATTTGCCATGTCATTAAATTTATCATAATGATCTAAGGTATCTTCTATAATTGTGTCCCAGGGCTTAAAATCCAGAAATTAGAGTAATTAACAGAAGTAATTATATGTTCTTACTTTCATATCCCAAGACTGTATAGAATGGAACAGATTTTCTGATGCTGAGATATGAGTAAGAGACATAACACAGGGCGATGGGCAGCCCTGCTCTGGCTGCAGGTGGGTGACAGGGATGGAGACCTACAACACACAAAAGGCATATAAAACAGGCTAGGACAGTTCTCAACAGGGACTTGTATTGTCCAATACACTTGGAGAAATTACCTAATCTATCCAAAATTCAATTTATTTGTCAAAATTAAGATCATAGCATTTTACCTTATATGGGCTTTGGAAATAATCAAATCAAATAATACATGTGAAAATCATAGTTCCTGGGTTGTGGTACATGCTCAATATAAGTTATTATGACTATGCCAGGAATCATCACCATTATCATCATCAGACTCTTTCCAGTGTTCTGGCAGGAAACAAATGGGCAATTTGAGGAGAATCCAATAAGGGGACCTTGTACAAAGCCAATACAGCAGGGTGTGGAGTAGGGAAAGCATGGAGGAGAGAGTGCAGTACCTCAGAGCTATAATAACAATGGCTGCACTTGTTACCCTTAGGCCCTAAGCCTAAAGCATCACACAGAGGGAAGTCTGGGTGGTGGGGGCTGCCTAACTAGAGCTACAAATCCCACCAAGGAGGAAGCTGGGGAATTACCTTCTCACCCTCCCTTTTCTCCCTCCCTCCAGGCTCCTGCTGGTGCATTTCTTTGGCCAACCCAATGGAGGGCCAGGGAATGCAGAAGCCCTTCCTTGTAGTCTATACAGTTCAGCCTCCCAAGACTCAGGCACAGAGGAAGAAGGGTGAAGGGACAAAGAGAAAATATCAGCACAAATACAGTATTTGTGAGGGTACAATGTTCAACAACCAAAAGCATTCACTTACTGAGTGCCTAAGACAGTGTCTAGCATGTGGCTGGTGCTCAAGAAGTATTTTTTAATTAATTAATTAATTTATTTATTTATTTATTTATTTATTTATTTATTTATTTTTAGCTGAGCCATCCTGCCACCTGTTGGCAGCTCAACAGCAGCTCAGCTCAGGCTGGGCATCGAACTGCTGTTGCTCAGAGCTCAGCTCGTACTCTTGACCGAGCTCTTAACCAACTGAGCCACTCGGCCGGCCCTCAAGAAGTATTTTTTAATGGTTAAATAAAGAACCCTGTGAATCAGATTCTGATTCCTTTAATATATATAATATAGCCTACCTTTCCCAGAATATGTATGACATGCAAATCACTTATCAAGGATTAAGCCATCCATCCTGTTTAAAGTTTAAAGATAAGTTTAAACATAAGTGAGTTCCATCTCAGAGGGTCCCCTAAGTCTGGAAGTAAGGTACCTGGAATTAGGAAGCAATGTATTTTGGTCCATGTAGAGAGGCAGATGATGAATCCTAAGAACACACACCCATCTAACAATGTTGACAAAGCCTAGGTTGTGTTTTCAGCCTCTGAGGCCATAAAATGCATGGATGAAGAGACATCATGGTTACAACATCAGAGCAAGTGACTGGAAATCCAAGGTCACTCAGCTCACATTCTCCTTTGCCAGAAGGTAAAGGGGAAAGTTGCTGGTGACTTTGAAGTCAATGCTGTCTGTGGATTTCACATGAAAAACAATCCCCATGTAATGCTATAGCTCGCTCTGGAGAGTGATGGAGTAAAGACATCATTCAGGATGATAAACAAGTGGGGCTGATTGTACCATGTGACTTGAACCAGTTAAAAACAAATACAGCCATACGCTTACTTTGAGATGTATTTGAATTCCACATGTACATTAATCGAGATTTAAAATGTTTTAAAACTTGTAACATAAAGTAAAACTATGGGAAGGGGGAGAGGGGAGAGGTGAAAATGAAGTGTCAACAACTGATCTTATAAATGGATTGTGCTTCCTGGGAATGTTTGTAACACAAACTTTTGCAACTCAGGGAGGGCCAACTTGGCACTCTAACCACTTCTGTAATCACCAGAACCATCTGGAAAACCTCAAACTATGAAAGGACTCTAAATTTTCAGGAAAGAAAGACTGAAAAATAAAAAAGACCTTATCATCTATAAATCAAATACCGTAATCTATATCAATGTAATCTCCTCAAGCAAACAACTATCACAAAAGGGATATCTTTTAATTTCCCTATCATCTATGCTTTAAAGATAAAAAATGGTGCACAATGCCTATCTGACTTAGGTTTGAAAGGTTCTCTTTTGCTCTAATATTTTTTAATCATTTCCAACACTATTGCCAAGATCTCTTGTGAATACATACTCTTTGAGAGAAGAAGGAAAATGAACACTTTCATTATTTGTCTTAGCCTCCCTTTACTGGTCATCTTCACATTTATCTAAAGTGTTTCCTTAGAAAACTCCTCAAGAAAAAAAATAAACATTTCACACTAATATTTCAATAGGGTACCAAATTTATTTTTAAAATAAATGTTTAATTTTTATAATACTTTTAGATTTACAGAAAAATTTCAAAGATAGTGCAGAGGTTTCCCTGAGACCCTATGCCAAATTTTCCTGTTACCAAGATCTTACATATGATACATTTGTCACAGCTAATGAACCCATGTTGATATATACATTATTATTAACTATAGTCTGTGCTTTATTTAAATTTTAAGACTTTTTTTTTAAAAGAAGTTTTTCCACTGGAAACAGGGTAGTATAACTCTGGGGGCGGGGAATATTTCACACTAATATGTATGGATCTTGACCACAACTGTTCATTATATCTGATGCATTTTACAACTAATTCAGAACATCTCAGGGACAGTGGACCAGAGAACAGAACACCTGTCTAGAGAAATGTGCTCACAGAGAAACTGTGTTTTAGCTTTAACTAGGCCTTAGAGAAACTACTAAAACTTTCTTTGAACCCAAGTTTTATTTCTTAGAAAATGAACAAATTGAATTAGATGGTCTCTGAAGCTGCTTCCAGCATGGAAGTCTATGATTCTGGCACACCTGAAAACATTTTAACATTTTCTTAGCAAAGGTTTAGAATTTGGAGTTGCAGGACTGTAATTCTGGCTTTGTCACCAGGTTTTTTTTTGTTGTTTTTTTGTTTGTTTGTTTTTATTAAATGCATTGGGGTGATAATAGTAAAATTATATAGATTTCTCCAGCTTTAAAGCTAGCTTTTGGATTTCTCAGTTTCCAAATTTGCCCAGAAGCTAATAAGTATGCTATGAAGTAGCATGTGCATAAACATCCTCACATAAAGAATGTGGCTAAGATTTATATAATTTACAACATCAACAATAGCACAGAACACTCTCATTCAGTATTGACTTGAACATTGTCCCATTCTCTTAAGATCTTCTGAAGATTTTTCATGTCATTTCATTCTTTGCATAAGTAACCCAGAAAAATATCTAATTGTGTTTTTCTTTAAAATAGAAAAATCGACTGTAAATTACAATAAGCAGGTTAGTTTAAATTACTGAGCATTGATAAAAGAGTGCTGAAACTTCACATCAAATTTTACATGCAATATAAAAGTCAACTTTTTGATGTCTGATTATGGACAAATATCATCTTATTGATTCAAGAGTAAGGACTGTTATAAAGATAAGACATATTCAGCATGCACAAAATTATAAAGATAAAAATAAAACAATAGATTAAGCCATTTCCCAAACTGGGAAACTCAAGGGCAAAAGAAGAACAATAAGATTTTCACTAATTTGAAGAAAAGATATATTCTGCTTTCATAAGAAATCGAATGAGTATGTTTATGAAAGTAGGAGTTATATAGGAAGAACATAATCTCACTGTCAAAAAGTACTAGCTTGTGACAACTGAAAGGGAAAATGTCCATCTCTTTCAAGGCCTCTCCTATGTCCTTAAAGGAAAGTATGCATTTGTGAATACTTAAATGGCTTTCACTGTGTCAATAAAAACACTTTTTCTTTGAGTGCTTGAAGCATCCCCTCCCTTAAAAAAAAAAAATATGTGCCTATATAACTTTTGCTCATGAATACACTTAACTATATACCTAACTTCACAGCACAGTTCTAGCAGTGTCCAGCACAAGGATGGCACTCTGTACTTTCATTACCTTTTTCCACCTTCCATATTTATCATTTGTGATGCAAACACCAGCAAAGATTGGGCTAAATACCTCTCAGCCTTCATGATATGTGTACTCACCTCACTTTACTACTATGTATCTTCATATTTATCTATGAAGATTTGCACAGAAAACTCTTAGAAGAAAAACAAAGAATTCACACCTATCTCAATATAGCAACAAGACTTACTTTTTCAAAGAAGATCTTCCTCTGGAAACAAGTCATAACTTTGAAACACACATTTGATATTTTATTTAGTTATAATAACTAATTACTGTTTAACTTGTACCATGGAAGCTGCAGATAAACAACTGCAAAGTAATGAACTCTATCTTGAATTAAATTTCCTTAGAGTTTGAAATACTATACATGAGGTCATATCCAAGGTGTAGGTGGAGATAAACAAATCTGGAAAGATGTATAAATTGGTACAAATAGTAAAAATAGGAAAAAAAAATGTTAGAATCTGGAAACCAAGTAAAAATAATAGTATCTCACTTAACAGGCAAAAGATAGCCAAACCCTAAATGGGCAGTATGAAAAACTGAAAAAAACAAATCACCAGGACAAACTGATACCCTTAGGCACCTAGGAAAGATGAAGGCAGTGCCCACCTCCTTTCCAGTGTAATGTTTCTGGCCACCCCACCACCCTTCTTGCTGTCATCTAGGGGAAAACCTCCTGAGAAACAATTTATTTTTATTCCACAGAATTCTCAAAAACTTACATCATGCATTTCCCCATGGAATTAGGTTTAAGGTTAATGATGGGAAGGGAGGAGCAGCAAGGAGGATTGAGTAAAAATCTTTGAAAACCAATTAAATTCTCTTCTGTTCCAACCTGCTTGGTGACTGACCCATCCCCTTCTCAAAACAAGTCTTAAGATTCAATCTCTGAAGAGGGTAAAATAAAGAATGTCTCAACTGTGGAGTACAGTTGAACAATGAGCTATCATACTAAAAATAGAGGATTAAATTAACTTTATTGAATACTAGAGGCTGAGCCTGATAGCCCGCACCCCAGTCTAAACATGGCTTCCAAAAGGCTTGCTGCCAGTCCTCTACCTCCTAGGCAGGAGGTTAAAAGATTCCTCCTTGGCAAGCCTGACTAGTCTAAGATACAGAGTTCCTCAACAATGGCCATACTATCCTACAGTGAAACTCAGAGTCAACAAAACCTCACCCATATGCTCAGAGATCCCAAACTTTTTTTTTTTTAAGCTTTTATTGGGGCACTGGGGGAGGGGAACAGATAAGTTGCTGTCCTTTTTGTTCTTCAGTCTCATTGTGGAGGACATGGCTTCACTGGCCCATGATGGCACTGTCATTGCGCTCTTCCCAGGTGAGGCAGATTGGTTGCTGGTCTCTGGACGGCCCTGCATGGCGGCTCAGGGCAGCTCACTCTCTGTAGCTTATGGCAGCCCACTGCAGCAGGGGCTGCAGCCCACACGGACACCAGTGACTCACAGCAGCCCAGCTCCAGGTGGAGCTGTTGTTCACCTTCTTAGCTGTAGAGGGCGCAGCATCACTGGCCCTCATATGTAGGATCGTAACACAGGCCATGCTGTTCATAGCTGGCGTCCCAAGCCAGCTCTTAACGCACCACTCGGCTGGCCCCCCAAACTTTTTTTTTAAATTTACTTATTTTTAATTAGTTTCAGGTGTACAACACAGTGCAATAGTTATACTTTTTACCCCTCAACGTGACAACCCCCCTCTCCCAATTCGCCACCCCACTCCTCCCCACCAAACTTTTTTTAATACCTTATTTTTAATCATGAACAGACAACCAACGATTATGAGATATCTGATTTCTAACATTGAAGATAAAAAGTAAAAGAATTAAAAATAGCAACTTAAAAAGAGAGAGTAGGATTTTTTTTTAAATCTTCAAGGAATCTATTATTATTATCCTCAGGGAGATAAAAAAAATGCTTCTATAATGAATGCACAGGATAAAATTTCTAAAAGACTATTCAGATGGGAAATAAATCGAGAAATAAGAGGAGAGGAAAATAACAATAAAGTAATTATAGAAAATTTCCCAAGTAAGTAGGGCATTGCTTGCAGATTGAATGGATTCATCAAAGCCCAGCAGAGCAAGTGAAATAGATCCATAGCAAAGTACATCATTGTAAAATTTCTGAACACTGAGGATAAAGAGAATTTCTAAAAGATTCCAGAGATTTAAAAGAACTAGGACCACCTATAAGGGATTAGGAATCAAAATGGCTTTCAATTCTTAAAACGAATGACAATAAAAGACTTTAGAGTAAGGCTTCAAAAACTCTAAAGGAAAATAATGTCAGTCCATACTTCTATACCCAGCCAAGCTATCAATCAAGTAGGAGCATGAATAAAGAATATTTTTAGATGCAAAAACTCAAAATTTTTATTTTCTCATAAATTTTTATCAGAAAGGTCTTATAAATTGTATTCTACCAAAATTAGCACAAAAGTGAAACACATAGGGCATGCAAAACAGAAAAACCAATACTGGAAAGGCAAGAGAAATCTCTAGAATGATGGCGAAAGTAAATCCCAGAATGAGTATTGTATACCAGGAACAGCAAATGATCAGGACACATTAAAGCAGGCTAGAAAATATGTGGCCAAGGAAAGGCATACATGTGTAGTTACAGTTTCTGCCAGACCAATAAAATAAAAGGGTAGAGAAAGGTGATTGTATTCACATAACAACCATATGACTGAGACTACTTGATAAAACAATAAAGTATCTCCTAAAAAATCATTGCACAGAAATCTCATATGTTTCTTTTAACTGACATCTTGGCAAATGTCTTATGGTCTCCATAGATTGCAATGTAGAAGAAAGAACAGATCTACTTGAATAAGAATTCTACTATATTTATGTACATAATTATAAATGCCTCATGTGTTTCTGGGACAATATGAAAAAACTGTCTCTAACAAGACTGCCTCTAAAAGGAGAACCAGGTAGATGAGGGGAAAAAGTATGAGAAAGAGTTACTTTTCACTATTTATCCTTTTCTTTTTCTGTACCATGGGCATGTATTAACTTTTCAAAAAATGTCATAATAAAATCCTTTACATATGTGCATATACTTCAAACCAAAAGCCAGATTCATGCTTAAATAACATTTATCATCAAGTAAAAAAATGTCTATTATCGAAAGTATTATTTAGCATTGTTTACTAAGTAATAACCAGGCAATTTAAAAAAATAAGAGGGATAAATTATCATTATTTTCAGATGACAGAACTCTAAATTTAGAAAAACCAAGACAAGAATCCAAAAGGTATTAGAAATTATAAGATAATTTAGTAAGAGTAAGGTGCTAATTATAAAATTTATATATAGTAACTCATAACATTATTGATAAATGTATTTTATTGTATCTGCTTAATTTACAGAAGCAATTAATACATTGGTTTAAAAAGTGTTAAGGCAAGTAAGAATGTACCAGATAAAAAGTTAATGTCCCTCTCTCTTCTCCCCTCAATCCTCCCACAATCTTATAAGGATTTAAGCATAAATAATAAAACCATAATAGTATTAGATAAAAATATAGTTAAATTGATCTTTAACCTTTGAGTAAAATAAAAGCCTTTCTAAGCACATCACAAATTTCAGAAGCCATAAAGGAAAAAATTGAAAAATTTAACTACCTAAAAATTAAAATTTTCTGTCTAAAAATGCTATAAATACAATCAAAATATAAATTTAAAACTGGGAAAAATATTTGTAACATTTATGACAAAGGACTAATTTTCTTTATAAATGTCGCATACCAAAAAAAAAAAAAAAAAAAAAAGAAAAAACCCAAAGGCAAGGAACCTAACAGAAAAATGGGTAAAGGAAAGGCCAGATAGTTCATCAAAGAAGAAATAAAAGGACTAAAAAAGAACAGAAAATGCCCAACTATAATTGTAATTACAGGATACAAATCAAATTAATAAAATACTATTTTTCATCCAACACATTGGCAAAGATTAAACCATTTATCATACCCAGTGTTGGCAACAGTTTAAAGAAACTGACATTCTCATACACTACTGGCTGGGTATAAATTGACGCAATGTTTTGGTGGGTGGTTTGACAACATAAATAAAAATTTTATATGCATTTACTCAAGAGTCAGCAATCCTACTTCTAGGAATTTACCCTGCTCATAAGACAGCTATCACACAATGGCTTAAAAATAGATGTGCATGGATGTTCATAGAAAAACTGTAAGAAAACTCAAAACAACATGAGTGTTAAACAGTATGCTATGTTCATACAATTAAATATTTTGTACTCTTTAATTCTTATGAATACCTCTATATATGGTTATGCAAAGATGTCCAAGTTATATATTAATGGAACAAAGCAAGTTTATAGAACAATGCATGTAGTATTATCCCTAGTGAATGGGAGAAAAAAAAAAAAAAACATATATACACAGGCAGAGACCTAGCCAGCAAGGCTGGCACAGGTAGAGGCAGAGATGAAAAGCAGGCACCTACAATTTCTCTCTTGATAAACAAGCGACTATTTGCTCTTATTTGGTATTCAGGTTCTCCATTGCCTTATTATGTTTCCCTCTTTGCTCAGATTCCAGGAAACTTAAAAACTAAGCTTAATGCACAAAATAGAGCACCTTCCTCCCACCTAACTTCTTATTCTCTACCACCTTTCTAATTGCTTGACTTTTATTCATATATCATTCTTTTCATTATTTGTGTCAAATCCTTTTGAAAAATATAAATAGAAAGCTAAATCTAAACAAAATTTTACATATAGAGAAAAACATATCTCTTTCACAGAAAATTTTCCTATATTATTTAGGATAATGCTGCTAAAGACTTTTGTAACTAACATGCTTTCCATAACTATAGGCATAAACTAGCTTTTAAAATTCATTCTTTTATTCATTCATTTATGCATGCATGCATTCAGAAAACATTGTTGACCTATCAAAATCCCAATGTTTTTTTTTTTTTAAGAAATGGAAAAATCCACCCTAAAATTCATATGGAATCTCATGAGACCCCAAATAGCAAAAACAATCTTGAAGACGAAGAACAAAGAGGTCTCATACTTCCTGATTTCAAAATGTACTACAAAGCTACAGGAATCAAAACAGCGTGGTACTGGCATAGAAACAGACATATAAACCAATGGGATAAAATAAAGATCCCCCAAATAAACCCTCACATTTATGGTCAAATGATTTTGACAAGGGTGCAAGGACTGTTCAATGGGGAAAGGATAGTCTTCTCCACAAATAGTGCTGGCAAAACTGGATATTCACATGCAAAAAAAATGAAATTGGACCCTTACCTTATGTTATATACCAAAATTAAGTCAAAATATACACACAAAAAAAGTAAGTCAAAATGGATCAAAGACCTAAATGTAAGACATAAAACTCTTAGGAAAAAAACATAGGTGAAAACCTTTAGAACATTGAATTTGGCAATGATTTCTTGGATATCATACCAAACACACAGAGAACAAAAGAAAAACATATAAATTAGACTACATCAAAATAAAAACTTTTGTACCTAAAAGGATATTCTCAGAAGAGTGAAAAAGCAACCTGTGGAATGGGAGAAAATATGTGCAAATCACGTATTTGATAAGGGATTGATATCCAGAATGTGTGTGTGTGTGTATGCATGCACGTATAAATTCCTACAACTCAATGACAATTAAAAAATGAGCAAAGGACTTGAATAAACATGTCTCCAAAAAAGATATGTATGGCCAATAAGCACATGAAAAGATGCTCAATGTCACTAATCATTATGGTCATTAGGAAAATGCAAATCAAAACCACAATAAGATACCACCTCACATGCAATAGAATGGCTATTATCAAAACAGAAAATGAGAAGTGCTGGCAATGTAGAAAAATCGGAACCTTTGTACACAGCATGTGGGAATGTAAAATAGTAAAGCTGCTATGGAAAACAATATGGAGATTCCTCAAAAAAATAAATATAATCCAGCAATTCAATTCTGAGCATATACCCAAAAGAATTGAAAGCATAGACTCGACCAGATATTTGTACAATCAATGTGCATAGCAGCATTATTCACAATAACCAAACGGGAGAAGCAACCCAACTGTCCATTGACAGATAAGCAAAATGTGGTATATAAATGCAATGGAATACATACAATTCAGCCTTCAAATTGGAAGGAAATTCTGATCCATTCTATAACCTTGAGGACATTATGTTAAGGTAAATAAGTCAGTCACAAAAAGAGAAATATTGTATGATCTTTAGAGTAGGAACATTATATGAGATACCTAGAGTGGTCAAATTCATAGAGACAGATAGTAGAATGGTGGTTGCCAGGAGCTTGGGTAAGGTAGAATTGGGGAGTTATTTAATAGGTATGTGGAGGTTCAGTTACGCAAGATGAAAAGAGTTCTGTGAATGGATGATGATGGCTTCAGAACAATGTGAATGTACTTAATGCTATGGAACTGTATCACTGAAAATGGTTAAAACAGTAAATTTTATGTTACATATATTTTACAACTTAAAACACACACACACACACACACACACACACACACACACACATTTTTGAATAAGAAAACATTCCCAACGCAGTACCAGACTCTGGGAAACACACACTGATCCTTCAAATAACTCGTGATATAGTTGGAGAGAGATAAAAGAAATGATCTCAAAACAATAGACTCCATAATGGAGGTAAGCACATATATTCTGGTAGCCCAGGGAAGAGAGAGGAAGTCCAGGATGGAGTGCCTTATGTGCATTCTGTTTTACAAAACTAACTATGACCTAAATGTAGTCCATGATTCATTCAAAAAATACTTTTAGTCTGAGCAACTACTCTCAGACACTCTTGCATAAAAATTACATTTCCTGTGAGAAAAAGAACCAAGAGCCAGATCTGCCCTGCGGACCAGAGATTTCACTCCTTGTCCAGATGAGGAACCAGAGATATTCTAGTCTAAGGCAACGCCATTTCTCATGGGAACACTTGGAGGTGGGGCAAGCTTTGAAAAATTCTTTTGGCAACACTAGCTGTCTAGATTTTAAGATCCAAGAAATAAAACTGACTTCTCTTTAACTTATAAACTTTTCTTCTCCAAAGAACAGGGTCTACTTATTATTTAATACTTCGCAGTTCACCTTTTCTACAACAGAGCAGTGTTACAGACCAGTTATTTATTAAGCATTAATGTGCATTCAAGGCATCTGGGATTCTTGACAACTTGGAACTGCTGATTCAGTGTGTCTGGGACAGGACCTGTTCTGCTTGTCTCACAAGCCTCCCAGGTGTGGCCAATGTTGCTGGTCCCTGCACCACACTTTTTTCTTTCTTTCTTTCTTTCTTTCTTTTTTTTTTTTTAAGGGCAGTGTCACTGGCCCTCATATGAGGGATCGTAACACAGGCCATGCTGTTCATAGCTGGTGTCCCAAGCCAGCTCAACCACCGCTCCACTCGGCCGGCCCCTGCACCACACTTTGAGCAGCAAGATCATGGATAACAGTGCTAATAATATGAATCCCCTTCCATCTCTGCAGTCACAGATCCACACATGTCTGTTCTTTGGTGCTGGTTAAAATTGATGTTGCATGTCCAACACTAAGTGCAAAATCTTAGAGCTTTTGTCAAAGTAAAGATGTCTCCAGAATAAAAACAAAATTTAAAAAAACCTTTTAAGTTCAGATGAACCTTTATTTCTAATTAGAGAGCTTTCATAAAGAAAGCCTAAGGGCAGGATTAGTTTTAAGTTCATTAATTGCTTTCACTCAAGGAAAATTAAGGGTTGCCTGAGTTTGACAGGTACTGAATTGCACCATAACAGAAAGAGGGCTTGATTTTTCCCCAGTCCATTATAATTAAATCCTTGCATCTTCTTCAGCTTGGGGAAGATCACATGAGGAAGCTGAATTTTTAAATACTGGAGGTTTTTTTCTTTTTTTCAACTTAAAAATGTCACATGATATTATGATTATTAAAAAAAGAAAGAAAGAAAATGAAATCAATTTTTTTTTTGGTTTGGAAAAATATCAGCCCTTCCCCCCCACCATCACCAAGGAGAAAAATCAGTGCATGAGTGCAAAAGGGGGCTGTTTTTTAACTCTTATAATTGTCATAATGAAAAGTCTGCATAATTTGCCTTTTTTTTTAGTTTGCCTCAACTAATTATATGAGCACAAATTGACAAATCTGAACAGATTGATCTATCATTGCTAAAAACCCACATTATGCAGCACCCAGCCTTCCCAAAAAGAGATAATTTTCCTGGAAGGTTATTTAGCAGTTTCAAGGAAATCTGATACATTCCAAGACCACATCTATACTTCTAGGAATCCAAGACTATCTGTGATACACACAGTTTTAGTTGTTTTTCTGATTCTAACTTTTTAAATCTTGGTATCAAGAATTGCAATGAGTAAAATTGCATTCACAATTTTGCTCCCACAAGCTACAAAAAGATCATCAACTATTGTACTTAGTTTTTCCATTTGGAGGGGTGAATCAGAAATTCAGAGGCTAATTCTCTATCATTAAGTTGTACTTTTTCTTCCATTATTTCATAATATTTTGGTCAAGCTGTCATCAGACATGCCATCCAATCCAACATAGGTTTAAATTCAGGCCTGTAGATGTAACTGAGATCAAGGTATCAAGATTCTGCAAGTGGCATTAATCCAGTCTCACATTTTCCCCTAAAACAAATCTAGTTCCAGAAAAGCCCACAAGATATGCAGCAAATTCCTATTTGACCACAGATCTTCTCACTAACTCTTCTTGTTAATCCTTGAAAACTCTTTGGATGGCCAACCGGCAGAGGTAGCACTATATACTCCCCCAGCTGGCAAATAGATGACTTATAATTGTGATAGTCTCTTATTTCTTTCTGTGACTTTAATTGAAATGGTACTTTTATTGAAGTCTGCCATTTCTTTCTGACCAGCCATGCAAATAATTATATTGTCCAGGATATTAAAGGAAACAGGCCAACCCAAAAGAAAATCAGGCAGAGGCTTGAAGGAATCTGACCAGGATTCTAAACACAATAACCTCTGCCTCGCCCCTGGCTGTCTTTCTCTCAGGTTTCTGTGAGAATGTGTCTTCCAGGTTTATAATAACCCAAGACAGAAGCAGAACAGGTAGAATAAGTGACACAATGAAAATAGGATGGGACAGATTATGCTTAGTGATCCACAAACTGGATGGACTATGGTGTGTGTCCCTGATTGGCCCTTGAGAGGATCAAAATTTTCCTATACAAAGTCCCCTTATCTACTTCTTTTTCCCACTAGCTCTCTACAGTGCCAGGAGCCAGGCCATGGCATCACCAAAGAGTAGTCTTCTAACCTCCTTTTGCTTAGGAACACCCTAAGAGCCACTTTCTTCTGGAAGATACTCAGCTGCTGACAGACCCTTCTCCAGTAGCCTACCTGAGAACCTCGGGGTGGAACTTAGCTGGAAGATCCCACTTCTTGCCTATGCACAGTCACTAATTATTTCTAAAAAATGGGAATGTCTTCATTTACTCATGAAAACTGGAAAGTACAGCCTCAAGTTGCATGTCCTCAACTTTCTTAACACCTTTACTTCTTAATTTGCCATCTTTCTCTCTGTAGCTATAAAAATATTGAGAAATATTTCCCACCTTCCTCTTAAAAGTCCAGGTTTTTCACAGGACAACTAGGACCTAGCTATACAGTTGCTCTCTCTTCTACCAATCTAATAAAAGTTATGATTCAACAAAGGATCTCTTCCTAGTCTAGCATTTAAAATTCCTTAGTTACATTCATTATACTAATAAAAGAAATTAACAGTTTTTTCTTATTTGCAAAGAATAGCCTAAAATAGGGGTCAGCAAACTGCGGCTCGCGAACCACATGTAGCTCTTTGGGTACATACATGTGGCTCTGAAGCAAAATTGAAAGTGAAAATATCATAGTTTCATTTATAAAATTTTTAAAGGATTTTTAAATTTTCCTTATTTGTAAAAATATATTTATGGCTCTCAAATAATTTTTAAATTCTTGTGAGGGACAGGATTGGCTCTTCCGTCTCCCAAGTTTGCCGACCCCTGGCCTAAAAAATAGAGACCACCTTCCCTAATACAAAGAGAAGGATTTTTCCATTTAAAGGTTATTTTTTTGAATAGTTTAGGCATTTAACCCAGGCCTTCCAGAGCCTTGGGCCTCTCCAGGCTCTCTGCCTCAGTCCCGCTGTCCAGAGCTTTGCGTCAGTCCTTGCAGTCCTCCTACTGGCACAGGAGACTCAGACCTTGGCTCTCTGCCAAGCCTGTCAACACTGCTCCCAATAACTGCCAGAGAAACCATATGGTCTCTCCACGCCCTCCCCTTGGGGCCAAGCTTATTATCTCCCCAACCTACCCAGAGCAGCACGGAGCAGGAAAGAGGAATAAGCTTGGGGCCTGAGCTTGGGCTGTTCTATTTTTCTGCTTTTGAATCACCATCAAGAAGAGAGGTGAAGGAAAGGGAAGGAGAGAGAGACAGAGAGAGAGAGAGAGAGAGAGAGAGAGAGAGAGAGAGAGAGAGAGAGAGAGAGAGAGAGAGAGAGAGACAGAGAGAGAGACAGACAGACAGAGAGACAGAGAGAGAGAGAGAGAGAGAGAGAGAGAGAGAGAGAGAGAGAGAGAGAGAGAGAGAGAGGCAGGAGAGAAAGAGACAGAAAGAAAGAGATAAAGGAGAGACAGAAAGAGAAAAGCTGTATTTGAAGAACACTTAGCAAAAAGGCATATGGATTTCTATGAAGGAGACTGAACTCATTTGTCATTCAGTTATTGGGTTAGATCAATTCAGTTCTACACTCTGATGTCAGAGGTGCCCAGGAAATGTCTTCTAATTCTAATAGTGTTGCCCTCAAAATAATTTATATACTTAGGTGATGAACAGCCTTTTAAGAATATTGTGTTTTCTTTATCAATATCTTCACCTCAGAGGAAAAAGATTACATACAAGAAGTATTTCTGAAATGTTATTCAAAGGTGGTGTGGTAAGGTAACTTTCTAAGTTAAAGAGAAAAATGTTACCTGAGCAAAATGTTGCGAGAGTTCTAAAAATCATGACTTTCCTATTTCATAAAGAGTTCTGAAAAAAAAATATATATATATATATATATTTTTTTTACTAAGTCATTACATGACCTTTAGCTCAGATTCAGAAAGTAGATTTTCACAGGAATCAAACTCAATCAGAAAAACTACTATTGAATATCCATCTACCCATCTAAGTCACTTTTATTTTTATTAGGATGCATACTTAGTTGTGGGCCCTAGTTATCACAATTTAATTTTGAAAAGAGATATTTATACATGTACAAAAATACAAAACTGGATGTTCAAAATTATTTTTATGAGGGAATAATCACATGAAAGTCTGGATGTCTGACCAGACCACGCTTTGGGATTTGACCTGGGCTAATATTTCCACCCCCTACTCCTCATCATCCATCCCACTCAACACTTCATACACTGAGAAGTCCTATTTTAAAAAAATGCTGTGTTAAAGGGACTTTTCTAAAACGCCAAGAGACCACAAACTCTATCTGGTTGGCCTGTCTCTTCCCCATATTGCCTGGCTTCATTATGAAAAGATGCCAGAAATAGCATTCCTACAGGATTTCCAGTGCAGAAACCACAAGAATGCTCTTTCTCATGGTATGGCAACTGTGCAACAATATGGCGTCATTTGGAAAATTACAGTCTTGGAGACAAATATTTTTCCCCTCTCCAATGATTTAAAATAGACAGGGTGTCGCCCAGAAATTATGCTTTCCTTTCTCCAAGATGGAGGACTCTTCTTGGAAAGCTACCTATGAGGGCAACAACCTTTGCTGCTGGAGCTCCTGAAAGACAAACCTTCACAAGCAAAACTCCTTGGACAATCCTCCAAGGACTTTGGAAACTACTGAAAGCATCTCCACTGAAAAGGACAGCATTTTAGAGTATAATATTAAATAAAAATTTCTTTTTTGACTTGACATGATAGCAATGAACCTTCCATAGAGTTCAAATTTGCATATTATGAGAAGTATCAACATTACTATGGCAGTTACTTTTTCTGTAATATTTATTTTGGATACACTCTGCACAAGAAAAGAATAGCACTAGTAATCTAATTAGGAGATATATACAGGGCATTTTTAAGGATTAAGAGCACAAGAAAAAAACTCCCTGAAGTGTAGAGAATGGGTTCAAGAAAGGCAAGTCTGCCTGATTTGTAACTACATTTCCCATACTTATCCAAGTTGTATTCATAATAGATACTCAATACACAAGAAAGAAGAAAGAGAAGGAGACAGTGGGGCAGAGGGAAAGGCAAAGAAAGACTAAAGGGTACAAGGTGGCTGAGCTCAACATAGTGGCAAATAAAGCTTATTAGAAAACTCTCAGTCATTTGCATTCACTGCACCCTCCTAACTGAAAAGGGGGGTTGTTTTCCACAGTGATGGCAAATAAGGCTGCAGCCTCATAAAATGCACCATTCATCTGGGCTCCCACTTGGTCATTCTCTGTTTCTTCCTACACACAATGGAGTCACCTCCCAAATACATGCAATTGCCTAAAGACTGCATATGAATATCCTGGCTTTTGATTTCGAGTCTTCTCTGATTGTGGTTGTGTTCACATGGGTTAGACACGGAAAAAATAACCAGAAGTGCAAGAGTTTCTGTTTTGTTTTGGAAAAGGGCTTTTATACTTCTAATAGAGTGTGAGTTCATGAGAAGGGATTTATTTCTAATTTTTAGCCTCTTAGCTACCAATTACTTCCTGTATTTCTTGGCACCCTCTAATCTCAGGCCCCAATGGCTAAGGATTTATTGAGCTCCCACAGGCAAAAGTACAGAAGCCAAACTGATTGGAACAAGTGCAACACTAGCTTACCCACAAGAAAAGACAAGTGATCATACAGATAAGCAATTCGACCCCAGTCCCTTTGCAATGTGACACAAACACACACACACACACACACACACACACACACACACACACAATCCACAAAAGCTTTTGGGTTTCAGATGGCTCCCTGTGTGGAAATCGCCTTCTTGTCTTCAGAGTCAATACCCCTTCTTGGCAGTTTCCCCAAACACCATCTGAAATCTCTGGGGCATGACAAGATGGACAGATCCAGAATGGCACCATCTCAAGCCTTTACCTTGACATCAACCGAGGGGAAAAAGGAAGCTGTTTAATGACTGAGAAACAAAAACAATCAAGTAACCTAAAACATATTTTCTGGCAAAATCTGCCTTCTACAAAGCAGTCAAAGGATGATAACAGGGTGTGGAGAGATGGAATCGGCAGTTAAGTGGATATCCGTCTGTCACTTAGCCTTCATTACATAGCATTAGAGACCAGCATTTGGCCAGCGCGGCACTCTGTCTTCCCACATCACCCCACTGGCAAGACGTTTCCCCAAGGCCCATGGCCTCCGGCCACACCACTTTGGCCTGCGGTTCCATCACATCTTACAAACTGTAAAGGGGCTGGACAGTACTTGGATGAGATCAGGGGTCAATTTGGACTGGATTCAGTCCTGGTTCAACAAAATTTTGCAAAACTTTTTCCTCTACTTCTTCTCCTCTTATTTCTTTACCTTTCTGGTCTTTGTATTTTGAGCAGAATTTTCCTCCCCCAGATCCAGATAGCTTCTGTTTTCCTAAATTCTTCTCACCCTTACCATATCCCAAAGTCTTCCTTCCTCTGTCTTTTCAATGTTTCCTCTTTTGCTGTTCTTATATTTCTCTCAAACCAACATGAATTGGCTGGAAGCAAAATAAACAGATGCAACTAACATAATCATAAATTACCAAGTTGGAGAATGAGATCCTTCCCAGTACAGGAAACCATCTCTCAGTTGGTTTCAGAGGAGATAGAGAAACAAAGCTTGAATTTCACTTAAATGGTCTGTTCCCTTAACAAGACATCTGGGATTAAATAGGAAGGGTGTTAGATCAGATATTCAGACATAAATATAGTGAATCAAAAGCCTCTTCCCTCTATGCACCTTACTTAATAAATATGGAAACTCTTGTATTTTCTGAAGTTATAAAAGTTATTGAAAACTGGGCTGGCCGAGTGGCACGGTGGTTAAGCGCTGGCTTGGGAAGCCAGCGGCCCCGGTTCAGGTCCCACATATGAGGGCCAGTGACATTGCCCTCAAAAAAAAAAAAAATAAGTTATTGAAAACTATCTCCTTGTATTTGGATACATAAAAATAGTCACACACTAGGGCTCACTAAAGCAATTTTTCAGCAAATGTGCATTGTAGATTCTACTTTCGTCATGAAGATGAAGCGCTCGAGTGCACACACGTGCACACACACACACACACACACATACGGACACACAGACGCATCACTCCAATTTCACAATACCAACCCAGAAAATGGCAGTCTCTTCTACCCAGTTGTGTAAGCCACACCTTACCAGTCCTCAATTTTTGTTGAGTATACCTGTTAAACAGCTTTCATTTTTATGGTCTCTTCCCCACTGCCACCCTCTTTGGGTAGTCCAGCGGTCAGCAATTTCTTTCTGTAAAGGGCCAGAGAGTAAATATTTGGGGCCTTGTGAGAGCCAAACAGTCTCCCTCTCAACTCTGCTGTTGTAGTATAAAAGCAGCCACAGAAACATACAAGCAAATGAATAGGCCACAGTGGGCTGAACCTGGCCCACAGGCTGTAACTCGCTGATGGCTGGTGTTGCCAATCAGCATCTCACATCTAAATTACAGTAACAACACTTCTAACTGGTCTTCTGTGTCCAGCTCAGGGTTTCTCTAACCCATTCTCTACCCTGCAGCCAAAGATCTTTCAAAAACACAAATACGAATAAGTCATTCCTCTGTTAATAACCCTTTGATAGCTTCCTATTTTCCTTAAGATAAAAGTGAAAATCTGTAACATGGCCCATTAAAGCACTCCAGGACGAGGCCATTATCAACCTTTTTACATTCTACAGTCCAGTCCTATTGACTTCTGTACTTGTTTCCATTTCTCATATATATTATACATCAAGCTACCTCTTGCCCCTGGGCCATCACACAGCCTCTTTCCTCTCTGAGTGGAACACTCCGTCTCCTATCTCCCACTATCCATGCCCACTATCCTTTAGATCTCCTCTTAAAATCCATTTCCTCATGGATATTCTCTGCCCACACTGGACCAGACAGCGACTCCTACTAAACGCCCTTATAGCATCTTGTTCTTTCATCATACTTCGCCATTAGATATTGTTTAATTGTCTGTTTGCTGCTGGACTATAAGCTCTGGGAGGCAGGAAGCACGTCTGTCTTTTAAGCCACTGTTTCTTCAGCATCTAGTATAGTACCTGGTATAAGATGCATGCAAAATATTGTTTGTTGAATGAATGAATGAATGAATGAGAATCCAAAGTAGCATTATAAAATGTTCCAACTATTCTGTAATATTACACATAGTTGATTACCTATAAGGACTATACACAGAATTCAAAAAAAATTAATGCTCCCTGGCAAAGATGAATAATTTAGTATTTAAAGAGATTAGAGTCATTATATAACTGAATGAATTAGTGAAATATTCAGAGTAGCTTATTAAAATTATTATTAATCACATTAATATGTATACAGGTAAATCTTTACTAACTTTTCTTCCTATACATAATACTTACTGATCACTGCTCCCATGTGTGAACAATAAGACATGGAGACATTATAAATTCACTAGAATAATGATGGTGCTATCTTTGAATCCTTGACATTCTCAGTGCAGAATAACGCCACTTCAAGCATTTTTAACAGACATTGTAAGAGTTGTAAAACTCTGTAGGGTACTAGAAACCATTCATGTACATAAAATTTGATAAGAAAGGGAAAGTGAGCTTTTAATGGTTCTTGGCCCTCTGGAGCTGAGTAATTCTTAGCTTACTGTACTCATCAAGGATTCTTATCAGTATCACTAGGGGCATAGAGTTATTTACATTTTTAAATAGACTCCTAAATGAACCCAATATGTATCCTCAGTTGAAAACCAGTTCTGAATGGTGACTTCTTAAGGGCAGCAACTGTGTCCTGTTCATTGTTTTATCCCCATATCTTGGCCCAGAGCCTGACCCACAGTCGGTGCTCCATGATATTTACTGACCTAAACTGTAATGATTATCATCCTGGGTGGAGATAGTGCAACAATTAAATGTATACTCCTTTGTATTATTTGGAGTTTGTTTTTTTTTAAAGTTTTTTTGTATTTCTTTTCTAACCAGACAAAAATAAATAGATCTTCATTCACATTTAAATTAACATATTGAATAAATTTAGGTAAAATATCCATTTTTAAAGCACAGATTTGGATTCATATTAACAGTACTGGAAAGTAGGATAAACTGAAATAAACTGTTTATATCAGAAAATAAAACACTATAAATACAGAAACTTCTAGTACATGTAACCATGAAGCAACACATTTCTGAGCCCTGCCTACAAGGCATCATCACTCACTGTAGGTTAGATCAAGTAGCATTTAAGTTCATGCCTCATGTGTTCAGTATCCTGAATATACTTCACACTTGGTAACTTAAAGGAAAACTCTATAAACATAAAATTAAAAAATAAAAATCGAAGCCTTTCCCCTTCAGGGCAAGTAATGAATAGCTTCCATTCAGGCTGTTAATATTGCTACTCCTCTCAGATACCCTAGGAGTATGTCCTATACCTATGCACACTTACAGGAGACTAGAAATTATTTATTCTGGAAGCTTGATGGTCCTCCTACAAAACCACTTGCATACTATGAGGTGTTTTTATGGCAGTAGGATGAGCCACCTTCTAAGTGTATTCTCTTTTATTTCCCTTGTTCTTTTGATCCTCCTCATTGTTTTCATCCCCTCATAATTCTAAGTTAATTGATTTTCCAATCTGTTTTTCCTAGAAACAAATTTAAGATGTGTTCACACCAAGTTGGGGCATTTAATAGCTCTCTCCGGGGCCACACCCAAAACCACTACCACCCCATAAAAAGTTTCTGCCATTACCTTCTCACCATTCAGGCTATTTCTCAACTTTGCCACTTATTCCCTGTTTTGGACTTTCACTCTAGCCTGATCTTACTGGTTTTCATCTCATTGTCATGTACATAGATTTTTCGCTGACTTCCCAGCCCCTTCAAATGAACGACTCAGAAAGTCAGCCTCAGCTCTGTCTTGTGCCTAAGATGCTACATCTTGGATTAACCCTCTTGACTCCAGATATGAAACCTATGGTCAAGAAATATGCTTGGCTCAGGCCAGAATCCCTAGTCGGAACACATTTCGGATCACAGGAACTACATATCCATCTCAATTCCCTGTTGTCTGGGGCAAATGATGAGATCATTTAGAAAAATTAGTCTCCTAAAATATTACCAAGTTATTTCATCTGGGTTCATATTTATCCTCATAAACCATGTTTTGTCACTGAATGACCACTGTCACTGAAAGATACTCAGGATTTTAATTGATCAAAGAGCTTACATTAAAAAGTTTTTAATGAACACAAAAGCAGGAAGAGAATTCAATGCTCCCCAAACTCATGTTGTTTCCGGTCCACCTTGGGTGTTAGACTTTGATTGTTAGGCCTGTGTGTCTGATCTTTGAGGAAAGATTGAATGGCCTTGGGAAATAATGTAGAGATTAAGTTTTTTTCTTGGATTTTGTGACCCAACATGTAAGTCAGTCAGTGCTTATTGAGTGTCAACTTTGTGTGTATTATAGCTCCAGATGTTCCATAGCCACCTCTGAGAGATACAACATACTAAGACAATGACCCAGGCTGGACAAAACCTATATTCCTCAAGGATATAATCTGTGAGCTAGTCAGAGGACAGGCAGGGCACCAAGACAAAACTTCAACCTGCCCCTGGATAATAACAAGTGAGAAGGGCCTTGAGGATAGCAGCCTAGTTGCTCATGAGATGCCATGGTCTAAACTGCCTCAGCCCCAACCCTTTCCATCTGTCTTAGCTGGAGGTGGTCTTGGATTCTGCTCTGCAAGGAGCAGCAGGGCAAATAAAATAGAGATGGTTAACAGCACTTGAATGTTTAACACACAGCCCCTTTTTAAGACATAGACGTTCCAAATTGGGGGCCTTCCAGCTGGGCTGAGTACAGCTGTTGTACCCTGAGTCCATGCCATCCCTTTGAAACACAAAACAAAGCAGCAGTAATAAAAATAAAATTTGTACTTAAAAAAAAAACATAGTTGGTCCCTTCCCACTCATGTTTATGTATAAACCAAACACCAGCAAAACAAACTGGTGGTTAAACTGGCATTTTAGTTATGAGCCATTGCATTAACCAAACAAGCTATGGGACACCCACAGGCATCTCTTATTTTTATGGTGCTGGATGGCAGGAAGGTCCAGGTAGGTGTTCAGGTATCCTACTGCTCAGAGAGAAATCTGCAACCTCCACTGTCCCCACAGAAATTAATCTTAACAAAAACCATAAGAACCAGTTTGTTTAGAATCTTCAGGAGGAAAAACTCTTCCTAAGCTCAGACATCAAAACTGTTTGAAATACAAACAGAACTAAAAACTGTAAAGCGTGGCTTTATGGCTGGAGTGATGCTATTTCCAATGACTGCTTCCTACTCTGTCACTTCATCCAGTTAATTCTCACCTTCCCAAACCAACCCTTCTTGCTTATGGGAGATACAAATGGATCAATACCTATTTAAAAACTTGTTTTTTCTGAGTGTGCATTTGTTTTTGCAGGCCACTGGATGAGGGGATTTCCTAACTGACTTAGGAAAATGTAGCTCAAGCTGATGAAATCACATTCTACTTATTATTAGGCCCAGAGTGCTGGACAGAAAGTGTGACAATCTATGGCTGTCCACAGCTGGCCCTTGAAAAACAGCTTCTTGGAATTATTGTAAATACAGTGACTACAAGTGCCTGACCAGAGGCATTCTGGGAAGGCACCTGTGAGGAGGCAGAAACTGCGAGAGACGAAAAGATGAGTGCTTGGGGGAAGTGAATCTGTGGTTTTGACTGGCGTAACCAGTCCCATTTGGGTTAAGAAGTCAATGGAAAAATGATCCTTCCTCAGTTACTTTTATTTTGTTTTTGTTAAAATTTCTTTTGGAAAAATTAAACATCTGGACCTCTTTATGGAAATAGCTGTTATGGTCACCGGAAAAAAATTGTATATTTTTTTTCATAGAGTTTGAATCAATTTGGTCAGGGAAGGCCTGGGGTATAGAAAGCCCCAACACAGGGTGGCTGCTTCTCCAGCCTTTAAACCTTTTCAAAATAAGCCTTCTGCTGAGTACATTGTGGGGCATTGGACTAACAAAGCGTTTGTTCCACGTTCTCGAGAGGCAGCATATAACAGTGGTCTCTGACAGGAAGGCCTGACTCTACCCAGCAAAGAGGGAGCTCTCCTCCCCTAGGCAGGGAAATTCCTTTTCGGTTTGAAGTTGGTTGTTTGTGTTGCTAAGTTGCTGGCATAATATTTTTTCCCTGGAGTTGATATTTCATATTTGAGAGGAGGAGAGGAAAACAATGTATTTTTGCTATTTTTCAATCAATATCTTTCAATATTGGGGCACATTTTTTAAGGAAGTCATATTTGGGAAGAATTTTCAATCTTCTCACCATCATTATTTTTGAAAAGAAGTTGTGGAAGGGAGTGGCTTTTCTACACTCTACAAGCACTACACTCTTCCTGAGCACAGGGTTTAAGGGAAAAAAAAAATGCCTTTTTAAAACGCTTCCTAATTCGAAGTGCAGTATTTTCCTTAACTCGGGGCAGACACTCTAGATTCCCATCAAATCGGAAGTTCCCACCTCTCTCCTGCGAGCTGATTTTGGAGCCCATTTAAGAGCTGAAATCTTCATGCTTCAACCCTGAGATTAAGAGAAGGTATCACATGTAAGCACCACAAAGGCAGAAAAAACGTTCATTCTTTTGCATTCTCTTCTCCATACCTCTCCTGAGTGCCTTGCACACAGGAAATACTCAGTAAAGCTTAACCTGTAACACACGTTTAACTCAATCTCGGTAATCAAATGTACAGAACTTTTTACATGGAATTTCATCATTTCTGGTTCCGTTTTTGTTTTTAAAACTTGTCCCCGGATCAGAAATGGCTGAGCTCCATGAACCCACGTTTTCCCTCTTAAAAGTTTCCCATCAATTAGTTTGAGATCATATAGATTACTAAATGGCTTAATACTATTTTTCAACAAAAGTTCTTATTTGACTATGATCCTGCTTTTCAATTTCATTTCTTTGGATTTTTAGTTTGTAAGTGTGACCTATTGAAACGCAAATATTCCTGGGGAAAGTAAAACCTTATTAATAATATTAATAATAACCCCTTAAGGTGTGATTGGTTGAAAAATGGTTAAGCGGGAGTCACTATGGGAAGGAATGAGGTAAGGGTGAAAACAGAAATGGGACAACAGCAAAAGGTCTCAAGTGTCAGAGTGTAAGGGAGCAGAGAAGGCCATCTGAAGGGGAAACAGAATGGTTTCCAAAACCCATTTCATATAATTTATACTTTTCATAATTTACAGCTGTGTTCTTACCACAGGGGATTCATAAAAAACACTTTGAACTCCTTGGAAGAAAAGATTTTAGTAAATACAAAACATGATTATCATTACACCTGTTTCCTAGAATAGATGAGGGGACTTTTTATCCAGGTGTCTATTATCCCTTTGTGTCTTCTGGGTCAAGGAGGTTTATTTTTAATCCCATGTCTGCTTTAAAAGACTATAAACAGGTAGCATTGAGGGAATATGGCATAGGATAAGACAGAAAGTATAGCAGCAAATGAGAAAGGATATAAGCAGTTTATGCATTTCAAACGATTCACCCTCAGAAGACCAGAAAGAACAGAACAACTGCCTTAGTTTGGATACTCCCAGAATCGGATCCTGAAACAAGGATTTGAATGTAAGTAGTTTATTTGGGAGGTGATCCCAAGAAGTACCAGTGTGGTATGGGAAGAGGATAGAGAGGTGCCCAAAGTCAATAGTGCGTAATCAAGTAGTTTACCCCTGCGGGCAACTGAGGGTCAGTCTTGCTGGGTAATTCTGGGTTAACAGGGTGGAATATGCCTCAAAGTCATTCCAGATGAGAAGTGAGGGATCTGTAGTATTTATCTTCCAATGCTCATCCTTCATGGCTGAGTGCTGCTCCCAGAGACATTAACTCTCTGGCCCTCTGGCCCACCTCATTGAAGACTAGGAACAGTCACAGGTGCTTACAGGTGGCATGTACCAGAATGGCCAGTGCTGTGAAGCTATGGTGGGAGCATGTGGACATTCAGAGGCAACTAGGGCCCACAAAAGTTATGATAAGACCCTGTGAGCACTTTCAGCATCATATACAGTCATAACCAATTAGTGGGTCATATCAATTTAGGATCTTCAAATTCACAAAGAAGTTGGTTTGTTTTCTCTCTCTCTCTCTCTCTCTCTCTCTCTCTCTCTCTCTCTCTCTCTCTCTCTCTCTCTCTCTCTCTCTCTCTCTCTCTCAGAAACTCCTCTACTTACTTGGCTTCAACTAACCTTACAACAATGACTCCCAAATCTGTTTCCTCAGTCTGTAATTCTCTGCTGCATCCTTGTTCAATGTTTCTAGCTACTTAATGGGCATCTCCACCTGGAAAAGAGCTTCTCAAACACAGCATGCCTTAAATTCTCTTCTCTCAAAAACACATTTCATTTCCCATCTTTCCTAATTCATCCAAAAGCACTAATAGTCATCCATTCAATTGTATTAGAAACTTTGAAGTCATCTTGAATCTTCACTCTCTTGTACCCTAAAAATGCAGTCATCAACTCCTGGATAGTCTATCTCAAATATCTTTTAATCCATCCTACCCTCTTCAGCTCTTCTAACACTGTGATTTTTCTATTTCATCATCATCTGTCACCTGAATTATTGCAATATCCTAACTGCTCCCCTCACCTTCATTTTCTTCCTTTTTCCAGCCTATCCTATACACTATTACCAAGCTGATCATTTAAAAACCCTCATATGATAACATTTAACTCCCCTTAAAATTTTTTAAGTGAATTTCCTTTGTTTCTTAATAATGAAATAGACCTCTTAATAATGAAACAAAGCTACACACAACCTGATTCTAATCCACCTCTTCACCCTCACCTTTTTACTCTGCATGCCTCCAAGTCAAAGTTCTTAATTGCAGGTATCATAAACCAAGCCTAGATGATTTAAGAAGCAAAATACAATAATTTACTAAGGGAAGGATGGGGAGCTCACTGAATCTCTGGGAAGGCTGGACTCAGAAAGCTGGCAGATTTCCAGTCAAGATGACAGAGTAGGCAAACGCTGTTCTTGCCTCCTCTTACAACGATGTCAAAATTACAACTAAACTACAGAACAACCATCATTGAGAATCACCTGAAGTCCAGCTGGACAGAAATCCAACAGCTAAGGACATACAGAAGAAGCCATGTCGAGGCTGATAGGAGAGGTGGAAATGTGAACAGACTGGGAGAGATATCTCAGCTGCAAAGGTTCCCCCTGGGGAGCGAGGAATCCCAGCCCCACACCAGGCACCCGGCCTGGGGTTCCAGTGCCAAGGAGGAACTCCCCATAACTTCTGGCTGTGAAAACCAGTGGGGATTGTGGCTGAGTGAGACAGAGGGCTGGTAGAGTCCCAGGTGCTCTTCTTAAAGGGCCTGCACATGGACTTATTTGCTGATGGACTCACTTGCCCTGAGCTGCAGCACCGGGGCAGCAGATCAAAAGGCACTAGGGACTAGAGGAAACAAATAGTCTACCTTCAGGGTGAGAGCTGGAGGGGTAGCTTTCTCCCATTGGAAGAAGCTGTTGGAAGCCATTGGTTTTTTACTTAGCCCTCCCTGCTCCCCGGCCAGCCTTGGTTCACTGTTTGGCTTCTTCCATGCACCTCCAAGCCTAGCATGGGTGGTGGCCATCTGTGTATTGCTTCATGGAACATTCCAGTTGGCACCAGGCAGTGTACAGGCTGCACCTGAACTGCAGCAATGCCCCTCCCATGAGGCCCCAGGCTAGCACACTTGGTGGCCAGCTTCAGACTGAGCTAGAGGACCATCTGGCATCCTACAACAGAGCCAAAGGGCAGGCTGGGCAGGCACCAGAGCTCTGTTAAAGCAAATACTGCTCCATAGGGTCAGCCTCTGCACAACAGCTCCTCCACTGTAGTCACAGCCAGTCCTCACAACCAATCAGCCTGAGGGTCAATACCTCCCAATGATGTGCAAACAGCAACCAAGACTTAACTACAACATGGGGGCACACACAATCCACACAAAGGACAAACCTGGAGTGCATAGCACAGGTGACCAGGAAACCCACAGGACACCTACTACATAAGGCCACTTTACTAACACTGGAAGACATAGCACTTACCTAATACATAAAAAAAAAAAACACAGGGAAGTAGCCAAAATGGGGAGACAAAGAAACATGTCCCAAATGAAAGAACAGAACAAAGCCCCAGAAAAAGAACTAAACAAAATGGAGACAAGCAATCTACCAGATGTAGAGTTCAAAACACTGGTTATAAGGATGCTCAATGATCTGTTAGGGATTCAACAGAAATAGAAAACATAAAAATGGAGATAGAGAATATAAAAAAGAACCAGTCAGAAATAAAGAATATAATAACTGAAACGAATACATTGCAGGAAATCAACAGTAGATTAACTGAAGCAGAAGATCAAATCAGCAATTTAGGAGATAAGGTAGCAAAAAACACACAATCAGAAATGGAAGAAGAAAAAAACATCCAAAAAAAAAGAGGATAGTTTAAGGGGCCTCTGGTACAAAATCAAGCATACCAACATTTGAATCATAGAGGTACCAGAAGGAAAAGTGAGAGAGATCAGGAATTAAAGACCTATTTGAGGAAATGATGGTGGAAAACTTCCCTATCCTGGTGAAGGAAATAAGACACACCAGCCCAGGAAGCACAGAGAGTCCCAAACAAGATGAACCCAAAGAGGCCCACACCAAGACATACCATAATTAAAATGCCAAAGGTTAAAGAAAAAAAAAATCTTAAAAGCAGCAAGAGAAAAGCAGTTAGTTACCCTAGAGGGAGCTCCCATAAGACTGTCAGCTGATTTCCCAAGAGAAACTTTACAGGCCAGAAGGGATTGCACAAAATAGTCAAAGTGATAAAAAAACAAGGATCTACAACCAAGATTACTCTACCCAACAAAGCTATCACTACAACCAAGACTACTCTACCCAACAAAGCTATCATTTAGAATCAAAGGACAGATAAAGAGCTTCCCAGACAAGAAAAAGCTGAAGGAGTTCTTCACCACCAAACCAGTATTCCAAGAAATGTTAAAGAGGCTTCTTTTAGAAGAAGAAAAAACTACCAAAATATGAATAATAAAATGGCAATAACTATTTACATATCTATCAATAATTACTTTAAATGTAAATGGATTAAATGATCCATTCAAAACACTGGACAAGAAAACAAGATTCTTATACATGCTGCCTATAAGAGACTCACTTCAGATAGAAAGGCGCGGACCTAAAAGTAAAGAAATGGAAAAAGATATTTCATGAAAATGGAAACAAACAAAAAAGCTGGGATAGCAATGGTTATACCAGACAAAATAGACTTTAAAATAAAGGCTATAACAAGAGACAAAGGACCCAGTAATCCTACTTCTGGGTATTTAAACAAAGAAACCCAAAACACTACTTCAAAGGGACATGTGCGTCCATATGTTTAATGCAGCATTATTTACAATAGCCAAAACTATGGAGGCAACCTGGGTGTCTATCAATGGATGAATGAATAAAGAACAGGTGGTACTTAAATACAATGGAATATTACTCAGCCATAAAAACAGAATGAAATCTTGCTGTCTGCAACAACATGAATGGACATAGAGGGTATTATGCTCAGTGGAGTAAGCCAGGCAGAGAAAGACAAATACCATATGATTTCACTTATATGTAGAATCTAAAGAACAAAATAAACAAACAAAACAGCAACAGACTCATAGATACAAAGAACATTTTGATGGTTGCTAGATGGCAGTGGGGTCAGTGAAAAAAAGGAGAAGGGATTAAGAAATATAAATTGGTAGTTACAAAACAATCCTGGGGATATAAAGTATAGCATAAGGAACATAGTAATATTGTAATAACTATGTATGATGTCAAATGGGTACTAGATTTACTGGGGTGATCACCTTGCATTATATAAATGTCTAACCACTATGTTGTACACCTGAAACTAATGTAATATTGTATGCCAATTGTAACAGAAACATAAAATATTTAAAAGAAAGAAAAGAAAATAGACTGGAAACAAAGGGAGGCCAGGCAGCCAGAACCACAATCAAAACCATTCTACCAAACCATGGAGAACATGGAGAACAGCTGCCTCTTCTGGCAAATACTAGACACTGTCGCTCGCACCCAGGACAACCTTGGGCACTAGGCACTGCTGCTGCTTCTTCTATCACTGTCTCCCCCACAAGTTGGATGGTGCTGTCATTGCCACTACCTCCAAAATAAATTCTGTACCACATTTTTTATTTGCATCACTTGGTCCAGATTAAATACGCTATGAGTGAGTGTGACTGATTGGTTGCCATATGAGATCACATTATTGGCTTTTGATTTCCAAAGGAACGAGAGTAGCAAGTAGGTGCCTTTCTCAACCCTATAATGGGAAGCAGACTCAGCTTCTCATAAAGCTTCATGAAAAAAAAAAATGGGTTTATATGCTGGGTGGCTGCTAAAAAATGACAAGTGTCAATGAAAATAGAACTTTATATTTTTAAACTAAAATATTACAAAAATAATGCTTCTATATAACATAATTCAACTGTACACACACACACACACACACACACACACACACACACACACACACACACATTCAGGCTCTCTGCAAAGGGAGAGAACCCAAAGTCACATTAGTGCTGAATCTAATATTAATACATCAAAGTGCATGGTCCATGGAGTGCATAGTGTTCAACCTGATGAAAGCATTCTTTCCTTGTGTGATAAAACTTCAAAACCAGCAAAACTGACTGTTTCAAGGACAAGATGAATAAATTTTGGTCAAGATGAAAAAAGTTGGTCATTAGGTATAAGAGTGAAAAGCACCACTCCCAATTCCATCTCTTAGTTTCCTGACCTGTGTCTTCAGCCTATGGGATAAACAGCTCAGTACATAGATTATTGTGTGGTATGCCATGGCTAGGCCTGCAGAAAACCTGCTGAGGTTTAAGAAATAGAACATGGACAGTGGTAACCATGGCACAGCCAGAAATTCTTCGATGACAGCATGGCTAACCCTCTAGCGCCGGTATGGCCCCTTCTTCAAACTGCTCCATTCACACTGTTTTTGATTTTACTCATTCACTTTGAGTGGCTAGGGCAGTGATGAACCAGAATGAATTAACCCTAAGACTGAGTCCCAAGATTGGCTCAGCTGACTCAGGACATATACTACATCCTGTGAACTGTCCCCCAAGCCCACAAAGCACTGTGTCCAAGCTGCTGTGTTGGTGATGGGGAACATTAAAGACAAGTAATCACTGTTTTCTTTCTTTCCCTGTAAAGTGAATTTCTTGGTCAAAAACAATGTCATGTGGGATACGATGAAAGTATATAAGGCGTGTGGTAAATTCAAGGTTGGTGCCAGAAACATGAGCAGTAAAAGCAAATCCAAATCCAGAATAAGTGACTATTCCAGTGAGGACAAATTATTGCCCTTTCTATGTTGGAATCAATCTGAGTTAAGCCAGATCAGTAGAGATGGTCTGGGTTTGACATTAGCGAGCAACTTGCTCTTACTTGATGTTACTTTTCTACTAAGCTAGCAGACCCTGTGCAGTGGACACTAAAACTTGAGGTTTTAGCACAGCAGACATGGGCTTGGCCTACTGCGGGGTTCAGTGCAATTCCAAGCTGAGTGGTCCCCTCAGCTTAAAGGCTTAGGGTTGGTTTCTAATGCTGGCAAATTAAGTGCTCAGAGGCAGCATAGGCAGGTCTGCCTTCAGAAGGGAAGACAATTTTGTTGAATCCGTGACACATTCATAGCTTCCATCACTGTCTCTATGGCTACTCATGAGGCCAGTGGACTGGCACTTGGGGAGGTGGAAAGAGGCTGACTGCTAACCACAGCATTGATCATTTGATGCCCCTAGTTATTGAGAGCTTTCTCAATCATTGAGGGGTTTTTTGAAGAACATTTACATGGATCTCACTCTCTGGTTCTTTTCCAAAAGATTCATTCACATCCCTCTTCCTAGAGCTGCTACTCAGCCAGTACATACCAGTAGGTCTAGATGAGTTATTAATATTAAGGTACTTCCATACTGCTTGGTAAATAGCACCCACTGTGTGCTACCAGCAAGCTCATTCCCCATACCTAGCCCTAATTTCCCCTGTCCCAGGGGCCCTGGTCTACACCAAGTGGATTGCCTCACCCTGGACCCTGTCAGGCCACTGGCTCTACAGTCAAGCATCACAGCTCCTCAGAGTGGCCCTCAGCCCTGTATGCCCTCTTCCCCCCTCTCCTCTTCCCCAGGATACAGCAGGGCCAGATCCCAGGAAAGGGTGCTGCTGGTAGGGAACTGGCATCTTAGCAGGTGAATCATCTGGTGTCCATCTGGGGCCTCTGAGACTGTGGCAGCTTACCACTGACTAGCTTTTCTCTAGAATTTCCCTTGTTGAAATGGCTGATCTTGGAGGCTAAAGCCTCTACTGTGTACTACATTGGTTGTTAAATATTTTTCATATCACTCTTGCTTATTCTCCAAACATATTGATCTTTAAATGTCTAGTGTTGATCATTTCAAATCTCTCACCATCTGGTCAAATTAATTAATAACCTGTGCCCATCAATCAGTTCTTCCTTCCTCCCTTACCATCATAGATGTTTCCTTCAAGCCATCTGTCCTCCCAGACAAATTAGGGATACATTGTTTAATATTCTGCTCCCATGGAGGATTTCGGCACCTTCCTTCTCCACTGTGCTTAACAGCCATGCCTCAGCTGGACTGCACTACCTCAGTAGTCTACTCCTGCTTGCTGCCATCCTACTGGGAAAAGCCACCTAAAACCAAATCCACATTTCCTCTTCAGTCAACTGGTCCCAGGAGACTTCTATAAAACTCCAGGTGTGGATTCGGGGAGTAGTTGCCATGTCACAGCAGCAGGCACATGATGAGTATGAGAACCTGCAAATATTACTTAACTTTTGTCTTCAGGGCTTGCTCAAGCCCATTCCTGCATATAGAGCCTCCATCTGATGATGGAATACTTCTTGCACATCTAATGATAATAAGACCAGTTCATAAAGGGCAGCTCCAACTGCAAGGTGAGCTACTATCCCATGGTCAGGTGTTCAGTCTCTGTTCAGGACCCCCTAGCTGGCCGAAAGCTAGTTCTCAAGAGGAAAAAGTTACTTACTGAAGAAAGCATGGCTCATTGCAAATCTCTTGGGTCCCTGCTATCACATACCTACAGGGTTTATCATTGGTTTCATTTCATCATCCTGATACTCAGTTGTCCATTGGGAGAAAGTAGGCAAGCTGCTTTTACTGCACCATGGACTCGCTGAAGAGCCTTGCTGTCCTGGGTTCCATCCAAAGTTGCTAGCTTTTTGGGTGCCTTGGTAAATAGTTGCAAGCCACACATCCAAATGTGGCTCATGTTCTCTCCCAAATCCAAAGAGGCCCACCAAGTAGAGTGCCTCTGACTTAAAGTACACCTACTTGGACCTCACTTTGGAGGAGCTATTCTAAAGTTCCCACAGGTCACTGGTCTCCAGAAATTACACTGAGTGGCAGTTCCTATGTTTTCATGGGAGTGCAACAGGAATGTAGTACCTTGCTTGCTATCTATCTCCTTCCCTTCAAGATGGTCAGCTGGTGTATCTGATGTCGCAGACAAGTAGATGTTTAAATGTGGTGAGATGATGAAGATCCCCAAAGACTACATTGTACCACAGAGCCAGAGTTGTTAAAATCTTAAAGCAACCAGAGAAAAGCAAGCTTTATCTGGTCCTTCCATGAAAATAGCCAATGTTGGAACTCTGCCAGATGTTACTACTGCCTTACCTCTTGTTCATACTTCCCAATGAGGTTCTTACATTGTACGGTAACAACCTATAGGTTCACCTTCCCCACTGTATTTGACATTAAAGGATAGCTACCATGTCTTAACTTGGTATTCCCAGAAGCTACCACAATACCTGGCACAGAGTAGGCCTTCAATAAGTGAAATATTAAAAAGGTATATTAATTCTAGGACTTTCCTGTGACCCTTTTAAAAAGTAACTAACGAAGGAAACGAGGAATAAATGATGGAGGGTGTGGATTGTAAGAGGGAGAGAGAAGCAAGTCTGTTTGATGGGGATGGGAACAAGAAAGGAAAATAGGGTACGTGTGTGTGTGTGTGTGTGTGTGTGTGTGTGTGTAGATGTCAGGTCAGTGTTACAGAGATGGACAGAGGCAGAAACAATAAAGATAAATAAAGAGAAAGAATGAAACAGAAAAAAGCAAATGAGCACTAGACTCAGCAAGAATGCCATATATTAATAGCTCCAAAAGCCCAAGTGACCTGGAAAAAAAAATGACCCCAAATCTAAAAGAAATTATTATGTAGGTAATTAACAGCCCATAGCAATGATATACTTTAGGGAATTATTAATGCCCAATATCCTCAGATTCTTTTCTTTATTTTTATAATTTAATGATTTATGATTCAATTACTAGTTCGTTTTTTTTTTTTAGGGCAGTGTCACCAGCCCTCAGTGCTTAACCACCGCACCACTCAGCTGGCCCTCAGATTATTTTCCCCAAAACAATGGTTTCATCATGTAACTCCCTACTCAGACACTTCCAATGCTTCCCCAAGGCAAGAGATTAAAATCTATATTCCTTAATGCGTTATTCAAGGCCCTGCCTAATCAATCTTCCAAAATGAAGAATCAACTCTTCATAAATGCCTTCCTTGTTCCTACCTTTGTGATTTTTTTTCTTGAGCTGTTTCCCTTTCACAATTCTAAAAAGACCTTCCTTGCCTCTTCAATTATACAAATTTTAATTGTTCTTCAAGGTCCCAGTGAAGATTTCCCTACTCGTTCCCCGACTTCCAACTCTCTCATCTTGAAACTCCTGTAGTAATAATCTCTAGTCCCATCCATTTTGTCCTTAGTTGTACAGACCCACACCACTGTAAAGGTATTCAGCTTGGGGCTATGGATGTTACTACTGCATTAAGACCAAAAAAAATCTAATTGCAAGACCATAAGCTTCTCTGTCTTCTCATGTTTTGATCATACTAAAAAGTAGCTTAAATAATGATATTAATATAATTCTATTCATATACATGGAAAGGAGAAAAATATAATTGTGCACATCGGATGAAGATTTAAACCTATGTGTAAAACTTCAGTAGGTACACAGCTTCAGAAATGATTTCTTCCAACCTGGGCTGAAATTCTGACTCTCCCAGAACTTTCCCAGAAACTCCAGCAAACCTCTCCTCACATAACCTTTGTATCTAGAGCTGGGAATGGGGTCGGTATGCAGGTGAGAGAATGAACAAAACTGAGGTCCTATTAAGAAAGAGAAAGAGGAGAATGGATGCTGGTTTGTTTACAAACTACCCCTGTCCTGATGTGACTGATTTTTTTGAACCCTAAAGATGAGTTCCCATGGATTATATTAAAAACCCTAAAGACAAACATTATTTCTATTCATACATACTCTGCATTAAGATATGTTCTTGATGTTTAATAAAATATTCACTAATTTAAAAAATCAGAATTTCATATAAAACATGCATTCCTCATTTGTAACCAATCATTCTTTTTTTTCTTTTTTTTTTTTTTTTTTGGGGGGGAATTGGTGGAGGGGAGCAGCGTTGGGGAATCGGGGAAGGGAAACAGACAAGTTGCCGTCTTCTTGTTCTTCAGTTTAGTTGCGGAGGATGTTGCTTCACTGTTGGTATCGTCATTGCGCTCTTCCCGGATGAGGCAGATCGGTCGCTGGCCTCTGGATGTCGCTCATCGCGGCTATTGGCAGCTCACGCTTGGCTGCCAGCCGCTCACGCTGGCTGCGGGCCACTCACTGTAGCCTATGGCAGCCCACTGCAGCAGGGGCTGCAGCCCACACCATCACCGGGGCTCGCACAGCCCAGCTCCAGGTGGAGCTGTTTAACCAATCATTCTTGCAGTAATAAGTTGTGACTCTGAGAGGCCACTGCCCAGCCCTAGAGTGCTCCTTTCTTTAATGGAGGTAATACTCCTGGGCTTGCCATACTGTTTTACAACTTTACATTACCAAATCTGGTTCTCCCACAACATTTTACTGATAAAGAAATTGATGCTAAGCTATTGAGGGATTTGCTTAGCATCCCATGAATAATAACTACTGGGCCCAAAGCTAGAATCCAGAACTTCTAATAGAAGAGGTTAGAGGAGAAAGATATGGAGTTTGGAGCCCACATGATGTGGGTTCAAATCCCACTTTTGCATTAAAACTGTGTAATCTTCAGAAGTGACTCACCTCTTCTAGCCTTGGTTTTCTCCTTTGTAAAAGGGAACACAGCAGGGGTCTGCCACACCGTGATGGAATAAGGACAAAGTGTGTGAAAATTGCCTGGTGCTCAGTGGGCTCTGATTAATAAGATTTTTTTTCCCCAATCTTGCGTTTCTTTCCAAAGTGACCTGCAGCCCCCAGAAGGATCACCTAGGGTGATCACTTGGCAAGGCGTTCAGAATGTGGAGAGACATTCACTTAGCTTGGTGGCTACAAACCGTCAAAAAGCAAGACCCTAGGCTTGTCCACCTGTCCCTACCAGCTCTCCTGCAACAGCAATGAAATCAGAGGGAACTCTAGGTTTTGGCTTCCTGGATGGTTTACTACAGCTGTAGAAGGACTTCAAGATGATTCTCATAAAAGCTGTTTTCCTTGTGATTAAATTGTATTTGCCTGTTAACTATGTGGTAAACAAACCCTCAGCTCCCACCTCATGGCTCTAGTATAGCCGCATGTTAATTGGGACCTAGAGAGTAGCGGGCTGGCACGGCTACCAGGGACAGGAAGCCAAGAAGCCCAATTTGGTTATCAGTTCTGTTGACATGAGCTGAGCCACATGTGGTTGTGTGGCATGTTCAGCAGGTCTAGCAAGGGTTTCCCCAGCTATGAAAGGCCTGCTGTTTGAAACACTTGGCCTAGAGTCAAACAAGGGCTTCAGATCAGGACTCTCACTGCCTTTGGCCCCAGCAGGTCCACGAGCACCGTCTCCCACTTGGGCAGTGGGGAGGGCAAACCAAACATGTGTGCTCCTACACTTGGTTCAGAGCAGAGGTGAGAAGACAGGGCAAGGAATGAAACAAGCTGTTCCTGGAGCTAATCTGCCCTTAACACCCCACCACAACCCCAACCCAGGCAGAAAAATACCCCCTTCCCTGCAAGGGGCACAAGCAGCCCTGAAATCCTCTCCCTCTGTGTCACTTATCAGGACTGAACTCAGGCCCACTCAATCCCTAAAATAAGGCTGCCAGAGGATCAAATGGATGGGAGAGGCTTGCTGGGAATTCCTCTCAGCCAGGAGATACATGACTTAAGAAGAAATTGGGGCTGTTCCCAATGTAACTTGCTACCCCTCCCCCAGGGGCAATCACTGTCAAAAATGATTTATTTTTAACATTTTGTAATTATTTTAGCCAATGGGGTGTGTGAGTGTGTGTGTGTGTGTATGACAGAGAAAGAGAGAGAGAGAGACGGAGAGAGAGAGAGAGAGAGAGAGAATGAGAGTGAGAGTGAGAGAGAGAGAGAGAGAGAGAGAGAGTTTTTTTAATCATTTGCGGTTAAGTCTACATTCACAAGAGCCTTTGAGTTCAGTTGAGTCCGACCGCCAAACCCACACCCAAATATTTTGCAGATAACAGAAGAGCCATTGCCGGGTTATGCTTGTATGCACACAGACAAGCTTTGTGGCAGTGTGGTGAGGACCCTGAAGTGGGACTCGGAGTGTGAGGACTTTGCAATAAGAGCTCCAGCAAGTCATTCAGCTGCATCTCAGAGAAACGTTTTTAGATACTTCCATGAAAACCATTCATTCTAATTCTTAGTAAATGAATACAATTAAGCACCTAATGGGTACTATTACTGAGTTAAGTGCTGTTAAACAGGGTTAGCATATATTATTAGATTTAGGGTTGTTCTTATTCCACATTAAATGCTAAAAGACTGGAAGCAATTATGCCAACATGTTAACTGCAGTTAATTTGGGGAAGGGGGGACTACAAATGTGTGTTATTTTCTCCTACTACGTTTCTACAATTTAGACATTGCTACAAATAATTTTAAATGCTTGCTGTATGAATGAATGAATGAATGAATGAATGAACAAATGAATGAACCCAGGTAGGTCTCCTTGAAAATAGGCCTAGCTCCTGTTTTCAAATACTTCTATTCCTAAAGAGATAGGATGAATAACAACATCCCCAAACATCTGTTTCTATGGGCTTTTTGTGTTTGTCTCACTTCTACTTTCTTTTCTTCTTCAGGGTCTTTGAAGACTGAGAAACAAAAGTCCATGCACACATTTAGGATAACACATTTAGCGAGTGGAGATAACAGATTGAAAAGCTGTGGAGAGAGGAGATGAAAGCCAGATGATAATCATTTAGTTTTAATAAGTGGCTTCTTTTGAAGGTTGCAGTTGGGCAACAGAGGCTGCTGGTTGGTCACATTCAGGGTAAGAAGGAATATACCGCAGAAGACAACATTGACCAGAATGTAAGCTCCGTGAAGGTAGAGACACTATTTGGCCCCTGCTGAATCTCCTGAGCCTGATAGCGTCTCGTGCATGGGGCATGCTCAATAAGTAATATTTAAATTATGAATGAATCCATTTCCTTTGCAATCTGAAGAGAAGGAGAAATGGCTTTTAAATTGTAAGACCTAGATAAGGTAGATAGAAAGTATTTCTGACTGTGAACATTTTAAAACATTATCAAGGGTATTAATGTAAGATACAGGATTTCTAACCCCTAGAACTTTATAAGAAGAGAGACTGTCTAAAATATTGTTAATGAGAGTGGCAGTAAAGTTAGAAAGTCCTATATACAAGCCAAAGAGACTTCTATATTCCCTTCCTTGCTTATATTTTGGTTTAAAAGTGGTGCTAGCAAGCTCTAGAGATGGGCATGGGAGAAAGACAGGGCACATCCAGCCCTCCATACCAGTCTTAGCAAGGGGGGAACCACTGAAAGGGGCAGCTTCCAGTTGAACCCTTGTGAGCTTCTATGTCCACTGACACCCCTTTCAAGGAACTGGTACAGCCCAAGCAGCCTGCCAGACACTGTGTGGGGCAAGCATCTCAGAGGCTATCACAAGCTGTTGAAGTGCAGGGTCATAGCCAGTTCCCTCCATGCCCCACCCCTGCTATCCATCCATTGCCCACCCTTCTACCTCCTTCCCTTGGCCATACTGCTATCTCCTGGGCCATGTGTTAGATACTGGAGATGCCAACATGAGGCGGAGGATGACATTTTTAAACATCAGTGGGGGTTTTCTCCCATTTCCTTGTTCTAACCTGCACTATCCAATAGGAAGCCACCTGTCACATGTGGCTATTGAGCACTTACAATGCAGCTAGTGTAACTGATGAGCTTTCAGTGTAAAATATACACTGACATTTGAAGACTTGGTGCAAAAAAAAATGTAGAGGATCTCACTAATAACTTTTTCATACTGACTGCATGTTGAAATAATATTTTGTATATATTGTGTTAAATAAAATATGATATTAATGACTGGCTGAGTGGCACGTTGGTTAAGAGCTGGCTTGGGATGCCAGCGGCCCTGGTTCAGATCCCACATTTGAGGGCCAGCGACACTGCCCTCTACAGCTAAGATGGTGAACAACAGCTCCACCTGGAGCTGGGCTGCTGTGAGTCCCTGGGGACGGCATGGCTGCAGCCCCTGTTGCAGTGGGCTGCCATAGGCTACAGTGAGTAGCCAGCAGCCAGTGTGAGTGGCTGGCAGCCAGCATGAGTGCCAAGAGCCGCAGTGAGCGACATCCAGAGGCCAGCAACCAATCTACCTCACCCAGGAAGAGTGCAATGATGATACCAACATGGGCCAGTGAAGCAATATCCTCCACAACTAGACAGAAGAACAAAAGGACAGTAACTTATCCGTTCCCCTTCCCTGGTTCCCCAACGCTGTTCCCCTCCCCCAATTCCCCAATAAAATCTTAAAAAAAAAAAATATTACTAAAAAAAAAAAAAAAAAGAAGTGGTGCGAAGACTGCCCTGGTTATTGCACAGAGGTTGTGGCAATGGCTACTTCTCTGCAAACTGGTTCTCCCCTGCAAATGGCTCCAAGTTAAATCTTTATCGTAATGAACTTGACAGATTATTTCAACTCTAAACAAGTTAAATAGACTCACATAAGGCTTTATGATCTCTTTCATCAGTAGAATGTGGTCAGTTACAAGTAAATGTAAAACCATACAAGGCTAAGCTGTCAGAAATATGATTGAAAGATTTAAAATACAGACACCCAGTCACATGGTTTCCTAGACCATGGGACACATGAGGACATTCTGCAGTGTCCCTCTGATGCACTTTTTCTTCTTATTTTAAAGGTCTTGCCTGAGCAGTTCAACTTTGTGGAGGCCTTATACAATGGACATGAGGCCCGCTGTTATGTCTTTAATAAGTCCCCGGGACCTCACTTTGAAGTGATGACTCACAGAGAGTATTTTGTCAGGCCAACTAGGCCATAAAATTAAGTGTGGTTTTAAGCAGTAAAGGCTTTTATTATCCTGCTCACTTCCTGTCATGAAGCATTGCATTAAATTGTACTTTAAAGGGATTAATGACCTGCCTGCTATGTTTCACAAGAAATTTATTATTATAAATGTTCTAGAAGCATTGATACTAACTTTAGGGTTAGTAAAAAAAAGTTGGAGGGGCTCAAAAGATATTCATTGAACTGCATCAGGGGATGGTAAACATAAAAGCATGAGGATGTGGACTAAAATCTCACCTGAATTTGTTTAAATTTAGAAGTTGTGAGACTTGGTCCTACCTGGAATTGTTGAGGCTCCCATCATTAAAGAACCCAGTGCTAGCTTAGGACATTCTGTAGCTCAGCAAGGGCAAGGCATTTTGTTCTAGCTGGTTGTAACCCAAGATAATTATGCCCCCTCTTTAAAACTACTTAGCTAACCAGCCTGTCCAAACCCCATTTCAACATCATTGTCTTTTAAAACTCCAGCAAGAAAAAGAAAAATTGCTTCCTATCTTTGTTATAATTGTGAAAGGCTTAAAATTTACTAACTGGGTAATCTCCCCAATCATCAACCTACTTTTGTTCTTTGCTGAATTCTGTCTACTTTCAGGCCACGTTATCTTAAGCAATTTCTGTCTTCTCAGAAGTAGAGGTTAAGACCCCACTTTCAAATCCAGTGGGAACAACAAACAGAAGTCATTTTAGTGTCTGCCTCGTTCATTCCTTAGATTCAATACTTGTCTCTCATATTCCCTTGCTTGTTCAGCTTCCTCTTCCAGAAAATAAAGATGGTACTACGAATTGCTTGAGCTAAGATAAATGATGTTTTACAGCAATTTGCTAACAGCCAAGTATGTTGAAAACAACTAAACTTGTCAGCATATATTACAATTCTCAGGCTCTGACTTTGGCAGCATTTCCAATGTGGTATTTTTATTGCATGGCAACTTCTAGTTGGCTAAAATATGTTCATTTGATTGGCGATATTTAGAAAAAAGCCCTTGTACCTATATGCTACTTGTTAAATTCATATTGTATTATTACACACTGCAGAAAAAATATGTAAAAGTATTTCCAGAAGAGGGCAATGTTCCTGAGGTTAACTTTGCTAATAAATTTTCCAAACACCAAAAATTCACACTAACTCCAGATTATTTATTCAAAAGAACTCTTATGCTGAAGTCTGAGAACTGATGACTTTAGGAAAACATTGGATTTGTAAAGATTCCCCTTATAAATATTACTGTAATTTTCCTTTTCTCAAGAAATCTGAAACTATTCTATCTGTTTAACAAAACTCTTCTCTGGGGCCTAAAATTTCTGAGAAATGTCTTAGTGCTATGCCAGACTCTTGGTTTAATTATGCTGACAATTCACAAACTTTGGAGACTGGTTTGCCCCTTGAGACTAAAATATTGATGTTATTTTAGATGGGTGCTTGGCTATGAAGATTACATTTGATCTGCAAAGAGAAAGATTTAGGAAAACACACTTGATTGTTCTTTCCTCTCTCAAACACTTGAGTCAAGCTGACTCCTGAAGCCATGGGTCATACAATGAATTGCTCTGTTGACTGCCCACAAATTTGAGATGTATGACCCTGAGTACTAGCAGGAATCTGGAATAAAGAACTCAACTTTCTCCTCTCTGAAAACTACACAATTATGTCAGGGACTCTTCCTAGAAAGAAACTACTGAAACTTGTGTGGAAATCAATCAATCAATCATGCTCTTCCTAGAAAGATTTCTTAATGCCACTCCAAGGAATTCTAGCCCAAAACATCCTATGGAAACCATTTCAAGAGTCCTATTTAAGAGAATTGAGATAGATTTTTGGTGGCAAGTGTACTCTGTCTCTCCTAAGTGTACAGTCTGTACCAGCCAGGCATTTGTAATAAAAAGCGACCTGCCAGTAGCATTGGCACATTTCAAAGAGAATTTTGCCTGAATGATCTCAAAAAAGCAAAGTCAGCTTCTACTACCTTTTCCAATCCTATAAAATTATCACCTGGGTAAACATCTATTTATTTATTTGCTTTGTTTTACCTGCCAACATCCCTTCCTCTTTTATTTGGCTAAGAATGCTCAAAAAAAATGGGCATGTGATTTCAGTTTGGACAATCAGATTCTCTCTTTTTGGAATTTGGCTCTTGAGTGAAGTGCCAAAAGAAGGGGAATGAAGGGGTGCAGCCTTCTCAGAACAGCTTAGTGGAGAGCTGCCCACTAGTTCTTGCTACTTAAATGCTTAGAGGTTCCCTAATCCTTTCCCTTTCTGAGACCTGGCTGCTCAGCTTGTCCTTGGATTTTTTGAGTTTAAGTTAACCAAACTTGGTCTCTGTTGTTTGCTACCAAGAGCCCTAACTAAAACTTCTCCTGAATATAAAGAAATTCTATGAATTCCTGTAGGTGAAAGACCCACTCTGACCATTACACCATAGACAACTGGCCAGAAAATAAAAACAAAGCCTTCTTAAGAAAAAAATCTATAAAAGGCATCCAGTTCCAAGCAAAGATAGTTCTAATCCCCTCTTAAAAATCATCTCAAAACAAGGAAAATAGAAAACAAACAATATTATGTATTTTTGAGAAAACTAAAATCAACTATAGCCCTGAATCAAAACAGTAACAAAGAGCAGAACTGTACATTACTCATTTGAGCAAGGTCAAACTCAATGCCTGAAATAATGAGGTGTGCAGGAGAAAAGGGGATCCATGGCTTTGAGAAGCAAACCCTGGAAAACTCCTGAATTCAAGGTACCTGGTAGAGATGAGGCCAAGGCATTGAAAAGAACTGCCCGAAAGTCTATATAAGGAACACTTAGGCCCTGGGTCCCACACCCACCCAACAGGGTCAAGTAACTATCCCTCTCCAACCCCAACCAGAGAGACAAGGGATTTTCTCTGGGGCAATGTTTCCCCTGTAGAAAGTGAATAGAGAGACCAGACACAAAGCACGTAGGAGTGATGCTCTGCATAGTAAACAGCTGATATGCCTTCAGATCCTTCCATTCCTTGAAAATGAGTATGAGAGGGATGAAAGAAGGTATCCGACAGCTTTAACTGTGCAGGAAAATGTATTGATAAGCTTTTATGAAACTGTTGGATGGTACAGGAAGACTGGCATACGTTCTTAGAAAACTAAACAGCTGAAGAAATTAAGTTACTATAATATTACCTCCAGGTAGAATAAAATGTCGTACAAAAGGAAAAATAACTTTAGTGTAGTACTTGGACAAAGAGCTTACTAGTGGACAAATGTCAGCATAGTCATAACAATGGAAAGACTGAATACTGTATTTGAGCATAAACTGAGAACTTTACTGAAGGAAGCCAGTAAATATAATAAATAAAATACAAAACAATATAGATGAAAAAGTTCCAAATTATTATTTCTGAGGATTAGGACAGGGGTAGAGATGAAAAACAAGCAATTACTATTTTCTGTAATAAACCAGTCAACATTATTTGTTTTTTTAACTACCTGTAGATAATACTTTAATAAAAATTTAAATTAACTTTTCAATCCAAAAGAATTAGTTGGAAGCTTAATAGTGTCATCAAGATACTAATGATTTTTCATGAAACAGCAGCTGTAAACTGTTAAATTATACAATAATTATGTAAATGAGATTGATAGTATCATACTTACCCCACAGCTCTCAGTTTCTGTGTCTGTAATATGATGTTGATAAAAATGATCTGATAAACTGTACCAATAGCTACCTTTTTTTTTTTTTTTTTTTAGCTGAGCCATCCTGCCACCTGTTGGCAGCTTAGCGGCAACTCAGCTCCTGCTGGGCATCAAACTGCTATTGCTCAGAGCTCAGCTCATACTCTTGAGCGAGCTCTTAACCAACTGAGCCACTCAGCTGGCCCCTGATAGCTACCTTTTTAAGCTTTGAATATAAATTATTTGGGTAGTAAATTAGGCATGAAATTATTTTAGAATTCAAAACCCTTTTGAAAATTAAAATTGGCATATTTCTGAGTAGAAACTGATATTGATTGCAATATAGGGCAGGATGATTGCCATAGCTGTACTCATTTCACTTAACATGAGGTGCTTTTCATTTAAATTAGTTCATATAAAATGGCAGTGAAACTAAATATATACCTTCAAATACAACATTTAGAAACTAAAATCATCTCCAGTAAAAATTTATTTGTATAAATGTAAATATTAAATATACATTTCAAGGAGGTCTTTTTATTTATTTTTATTTTGCAAAAGCCGTTTTATTGATGTTATAGCAACCTGTAGTTTTTGTTTCAAATAATGCATTTATGGCTTGTTTCATGTTCTTTATTTGATCGTCTTTAGAGTTAAATACTATTGTGCTCATATTCCACTGGTTTGAAAAAAAAACTTTGAACAGAAATAAGAAATATGCTTGCAATAGAAGCTTGCAATGCCACGATACAGTTGCATATAGCATCTTACACAGAACAGATCTGTCTAGACTTGTAGACTCCATCAGATTGTTTTTCATTTCAGTTGATATATTGAGTCATGGTTCTGGATATTGAGACATGATTGATTCAGATTTCAGATACTATAAATAATAAATAATAGTACTACACCAAATAAAATGTGATAATTTGTACTTAAAAATAGCACAGTATACCAGACTACTGAAATACTGAAACCTGATAATGCTATCCCTAGTAGAAAGAAAATTCAAAGCATTCTACATACTGGTTTTCAATTAGTAAAAAAAAAAAAAAATCGAAGAGTTCCCATTTATCCATAATTCAATAATTTTTCACAGCTAATTTACAAATGTCAGTTTGTATGAGATACAAATATCTAATATAATCAGAAATTCTCAGAAAAAAATATACATTTTGGAGAAAGAAATACATGGTCATTATCTGATCATAATTACTTAGGGAAAATAATAATTAAAAATTCTTCTGGTCCAGCCAAGTGGCTCGTTGGTTAAGAGTTGGCTTGGGAGCCCAAGCTCTGAGCAGCAGGGCCACCAGTTCAGATCCCACATGGGCCAGTGATGCTGCCCTCTACAGCTAAGATGGTGAACAATAGCTCGACCTGGAGCTGGGCTGCCGTGAGTCGCCGGTGACAGCATAGGCTGCAGTGGTGCTGCAGTGGGATGCCATAAGCTATCATGAGCGGCCGGCAGCTGGCGTGAGCTGCTGTCCAATGGGCGGCAACCAATCTGCCTTAGCCAGGAAGAGCGCAACGATAATGCCAACATGAGCCAGTGAAGCAAAGTCCTCTATAACTGGATTGACGAACAAAAGGACAAAAACTAGTCTATTCCCCTTCCCCGATTCCCCAATGCTATTCCCTGCTCCAGTTCCCCAATAAAACCTTAAAAAAAAAAAAATTCTTCTAACCATAGTGGGAATATACAGAAGTGGTTTTGCCAGTGATCACTCCATATTAATTTGCCAACACATCACTAAAAGCCTTCATCCAAGAGAGTCTGAGATCTACTTCCTATAAATCACCAAGTATATGTTGGGGTCACACAGTAAAAAGGGACTAGTTCAAAAACTAGGGATGGTTTCTAGCCTCTCCTCTTAAAGTCTCTTTAAACTCTGTTCCTCACTTTTCCACATGTTAAATAGTGGGGGAACTTGTCAATCTATTCCCTACATTTATGTAACACAAGATCTAATTAGATGAAGCTCTTTGAGTGGGCTGGTATATGAATGATCCAAGTAGAAAACTCCCTAGTGGATTTTAAGGGTCACTGTAAACATATGCCCTTCAAATGACCTATGATAGTCAAATACTACAAGACTCAAAGTCCACTGTTAGATATTCACTTCTGGAGTTAAGCACTGCTCTCTGCATGCAGAACTCTTTCTACCTCTGAAGGCCCTGGGAAGGAAGGCATATTCATTCACTATTCTTTCAGTGTGGGCTTGTGTTTCAGATGATATCAGGACAGAGACAGAGACAGAGCACAGAACTATACTTAATGAGAGAAACAAGGCAGAGAGGAGGGATAAAGAGACCAAAGACCATCTGTCTTGGCTCTCATGTTTTTTCCTGAGTCCAACTTTATCTCTAACTTTTTTAGTTCAATGCTGCCCTCTACATTAATTCCCAACCCTGTTTATACTAGGCTAATTTCCACTCTACTCATATGTGGAAGGGTCAGTTGCCAACTCCTAACTTTGAACCAACAAAACCCTGAAGTTAATGAGGTTGCTTCACAAATCACAACAGGAAAGAGAAACTATTAATATGTTGAATACTGACAATGCAGAGTAGGAAAGTAGACTACAGAATGAATGAATGCACAGAGCAATGCATTAATGATTTGACACCACACACTTGAAGTTTGGGAGGTTAAAAATACTTCCCATGGAAGTGCCCAAGCTTCCTGTCTGTCTCAGTGCTTCCTGTATTATATACATTGAGGCTTTGGCACACAACAGTTGCCAAAGTTGGACTTCTCCTTGAGAAGGTATGGAAAGTGAGAAATATTTCCTTTTAACCCTCTCCAGATTAAACATCCAGTCCAGCCTAATGAGTTATACCATTGTACAGTATGCACTTTGTGAACTGGTCTTAAAGACAAAAAGGAGCCTCATGAACTGGTCCTCATAAGGTCAAAAGAGTGGCCCAAAATTACGAATATAATTAATTTGGGGACAGGCAATTTTACACAACAAATCCATGAGGGAAAACATCTTCATTTGTGGTATATTCTAGGCAGCACTGTGCATAAATCTCTTGGGGGTCATGCTGTTTGTTGTTCATTACACGTACACCATCATATAATTTGAGTTTAAGATGCCCCAAGACAACCCAGTGAGGTAAGTTTGGTCTCCGCATATTTCACTCCATTTCATTATTTCCAATTCTAGAAATAATCATCAGCACATTTTACTAGAATCTTCCTAAGGAGATATGTAAATAAGAGGGGTGGGAAGGAGATCATGGCAAGGAGAAGTATCTGGAAAGGGCTTTAACCCAAGAGGTTGGTCAGAAAGGACTCAGAAGTATAGACCCCTAGCGATACGGAGTAGTCATATCTACAGCTGGTCAAATTCAGAATCAAAGGATTACCCTTATTTCAATTCTTGGGGAGAAAAAAAAAAGAAATCCAAACACAAACTACTAGGCAAGTGTTCAGTTATCTATTAGGTAGTCCAATTCTATCTCCATATGCTAAGAGAGTCTCTCTAGACGCCATGGGGGTGGGGAGAACCAGATTCCCTTTCAGAATGAAAACATCAGAGTGACAGAATACCTAGAGTTCCATATATCAAATGCGGGGCATATATTTTTACCTAAATTACAAATGAATTTCTTGTCCCCAGACCCTGCAACATGTGCGAGGTATGATCAAACACTATGGTGAATGTTTAAATAAAAATGATTTATTACAGTAAAAGACACATTGCCATTAATTCCCCTCAAAATACTCCCCCTTGCTTCGAACACACTTATCCCATCATTCTTGCCACTTTCCGAAGCAGTTCTGGAAGTCCTCTTTCATGCCTTTAGTTGCACTGTTGTGGCTGCCTCAATGTCCTGAATCCATTCAAAACATTTTCCTTTCATGGTCATTTTGACTTTGGGGAAGAGCCAGAAGTTGCACAGTTCCAGATCCGGTGAATAATTAAATGAGGACACACCGTAATGTTTTTAAATGACAGAAATGCCATACCAGAAGTGATGTGTGACACAGAGCATTGTCATGATGGAGGATAAAGTAAAGACACTCATGAAAGAGGACTTCCAGAACTGCTTCAGTAAGTGGCAAGAACAATGGAATAAGTGTTGGAAGCAACGGGGATATTTTGAGGGGAACTAATGACAATGTGTCTTTTATTGTAATACATTTTTTTAATTTAAACATTCACCATATCTTTTGATCACACCTCGTATAACTCACAGCATTAAGCTCTACCTAAAGATGTAATGATAGAAATCCAGTTTCCACCACCAGTTCTGACTTTTTCTTTCTTTCGTTTCTTTTTTGTTGTTGTTAATTGGTCTTATTACTTTAAGAATAATCAAAGCAAAAGGAAAACTGGGTGGTCATGAAGACATTTAAATTCCTTGCTCCTAGTTCTCAACCCATGTCTTTTTGACAGCTTGCAAGGCTGCGCCCCAAATGTTGCATTTCATCAACATCACTCCTTCCAGACCTGAGCTTTGAATTTACACACCAGGCAGAAGTGTTTCTTCGCCTGGGGATTCTCAGGATGCCAGGCCCAGCCAAATGGGAGCAGCTTTCCTTCTAGACCACAGTCTTGTGGCCCACCTTGGAGGCTGAAATAAAGCTACTGTACTCAGCCTCCCAACCTCACCCAATGCCCACTAATAACATCTGCTTTATAGCTGTCGTTCCTACAACCTGCTCTCTCCTTGGCTCCCTCGCTCTCTCAGAGAGGATGTGCTCTACTATGCGGCAGGTCTGGTGGAAAGTTGACAGTCTCCAAGCCAAGAGCAAACCCAGCCAGCACTGGATAAATGACTTGAAGTGCTTTCTCAAGGGACCCTTTCCAGGTACAGGAGCCCTTCTTAACCAGATTTGGCCTGTGCTGGCAGACAGCCTTGTTCAGGAGCACATTAAAAATCAAAATACAGACACCGTTTGGAAAGCATAGAAAGCTTGACTCTAACATCTTATGTATTAAAACATTGTTACATAAAAATGACCGCAAAGCTCCAAATTCATACTTTCCTACCTTGTGAGACCAGTTGCCACCAGGAATAAACCTGTGAAAGTGTGAGGCCCACTGCAGAGCCTCCAGAGGCCTAGGGATATGGCTGGAGGCACATTCCAAACCTTGGGGGCAAGATCAATGACCTGGCCCTTGAGGGCAGTCCAGTCTGCAGCGAAGTGGGTGAGCTGGTGCCCTCATCTCACCACATGAGTCTGGGGGCAAACACCCAACTCGAGCCAGGTGGAACCGATAGTCTTTTCCGTGGCCCCCTTTCATCTACCTCATAAAGCCCCAGACAAATTGGCACAGCTCACAGGTTTTAATGAAGCGCGGGCTCCTGGCTGGAGCCAACGGGGCATTACAGACTCAGAATAAGGTTCTTTCATACCCTCTGCAATGATGATATAGAAAGCCAGCCCTCTGGCATAACTTTCTGCTAAGGAACTCAGTACTTGTCATGTAACTCACTTCATTTTTCCTCATCAAATCTTAGTGACAATCCAGAACAGATCATTCCCATCTTTGTTTTGAAGATCTGAAGCAGGCCTCACATAATTAAGGTAACTAGCCAGTAGAGGGGCTCGAATGCAAATCTCCTTAAGTACTGAGTAAATGTGAGGACATTTTACAGAAAAGCTTACAACAGGCCAAGCACTGCTAAGCTTTATATGCATTGCATGGCAATATCCCTATGGGAAATCTACCATTTCCTTTTTTTAAAAGATGAGAAACACCAAGTATAGAGAATTTAAGGTCACGTAGTCCCATTCTATCCCTATGTAGTAAAAGTAATACATTTGACCTCCATTCAAATGTGGATGAATAAAGCATGATGTGCATCGTTGGACACTTGGAAGATAAAGTAGTTTGAAAACAGCTGAATTTTGTTTAAATCCTGACTTTAACACTTCTGAGCTGTGTGGTACCGAGAAATCTCAGCTTCTTCATTTATAAAATGAGGCCGTCTCTAGACTCTGGGCCTCTGCCCTGGACAATACGAATCAATAAAATACAACTTGAATGGTGCCACCTAGATTTGTGTAACCTGATGTTCCTGTCAACACTTCAAAATTCCAAATTGTTCATAAATTCTATTCACTTTTTTTTCCTTAAAAGAGAGCACTATTGTGAGGAAAAAAAGATGTACTTTGGAGCTGATTATTTTTAGGTTTGAGTCATGGCTCTTCCACATACTGGCTGTGTGAACTTAAGCAAGACACAACTCCCTGAGTCTTCATTTACCAATCTGGAAGTGGGAATACACATGTTCATCTGGAATAGCCAATGTAAAGATTCTGTTCTTTAGAAGTGGAGTACCATAACAAAACCCTAAAATGTGGGAACAGCTTTGGAATTGAGCATTGAGTGGGATCAGGAAATACTGTAAGAATTTTGAAGCGTGTTAGTAAAAAATTAAAGTGTCTTCAATGCATTGTGCATATGGACTTTGGATTTTGCAGAATCTCTCAGTGAGAACTTAAAGAAAATTGAGGAAAATCTTATTGGAAACTAAATGAAAGGAGATTATGGCAGAAAGTTTAATAACACTGTCACCAGCAGCTAGAGGGGAAGTAGAAAATGTGCCCAATGAACTAGCTGATGATATTACCAGCCAGAGTGTTAAAGTGTTACCTGGTTTCTTCTTGCTGCTTATAGGATATAAGACTTTATATGAAAGACTGTTCAATTGAACACACAGGAAGACCATTAGAAACAATGGCTTTGAACATTCTCAGCCCTTCCAAATGGCAAACAATGATAAATTTTAGAAAGGGTTTTCAAGCAAAGATCAAATATAGGGCACTCCCTTCCAGAAAAACTTGGTGCCTCAGAGTACTATTCATTTAGACTGAAGGCCCCATAAAGATTTTTAAGAGTTTGACTCAGATTTGTTCAAACAGGACTTTTAAGATATGTAGGGACATTGTTTTTCAATAGAAGCTTAAAGAAGAACTTCTCTCAAAGAGATTTATCTATGGAGTCAACCCCAGTAGAGTTCAAAGAAGGCCCATAAAATTTCTTAAAGAATGATTTTTAGCTTTGACTGAAAGTCACAGAGAAGAGGACAAAATGAAAAGAAGCCATTGGATCCAAAAATCTTTACTGACAAGAAGCAGGTTGAGAAGAGTACTCAGCTCTAAACACATGCTAACTTTCATGAAAGAAGAAGGTTGACTCAGAACCAAGAGTTCAAAAGAGAGAAGAATAATATAGAATAACTTCTTATCAGGAATATGACTCAGTCCTAATAAAGGAACTCACAAGTTTGCCCAGCTGGATTTCAGGACTGCAAGGGATTCTGGTGTGCCTCCCACTCTCCCGGTTTTGGAGCAGAAATATCTATGGTGGTTATCCTATGCCTATCTAAAAATTGCATGTTGATGGGCTGGCCGAGTGGCGCGGTGGTTAAGCGCTGGCTTGGGAAGCCAGCGGCCCCGGTTCGGGTCCCACATATGAGGGCCAGTGACATTGCCCTCAAAAAAAATAAAACGAAATAAATAAAAACGGGCCGGCCAAGTGGTGCATTGGTTAAGAGCTGGTTTTGGGATGCCAGCGGCCCCAATTCGGATCCCACATATGAGGGCCAGTGACACTGCCCTCTACAGCTAACAACAGCTCCACCTGGAGCTGGGCTGTGTGAGCCCCGGTGATGGTGTGGGCTGCAGCCCCTGCTGCAGTGGGCTGCCATAGGCTACAGTGAGTGGCCGGCAGCCAGCGTGAGCGGCCAGCAGCCAACGAGTGCTGCCAATAGCCGCGATGAGCCACCATCCAGAGGCCAGTGACCGATCTGCCTCATCTGGAAAGAGCGCAATGACGATACCAACATGGGCCAGTGAAGCAACGTCCTCCGCAACTAGACTGAAGAACAAAAAGACAGCAACTTGTCTGTTCCCCTTCCGCGATTCCCCAACGCTGTTCCCCTCCCCCAATTCCCCCAATAAAATCTTTCAAAAAAAAAAAAGGACTTATTATTGAAAGATGAATTTTACTAAAAGACAAAACATAATAATTAAGACCTATTTTACATGTCAGTCTATGTATGTAAAAGACATAAACATTCAGAAATGCTTTCTAGAGTCATGTGTCATCTCTAGAAAAAGGAGCACAGACCTATATCCCATCAATCTCAAGGGATGTAAAAATATTTTGCTTTTAGCAGTGTGCCAAAAATGGCTTCTGAAAAAATTCCTATTGATATACATTTGGTACCAGAACAGCTCTATAATTAGAAAACAAATATGCTAGCGTTTATTATTTTGCGTACTCCCCACCTGAGGTTAAGGAGGAGAATTGATTTTAATCCACTTAAAAGCGCCCAAGAACACACAGGAGCAAGTGAAGGGGGGTGTGTGTGTGCATATTCTAATTACCAAGGCTCCAACTCTGATCCCCAACCTCAGCAAAGGGTTTTCAAACCCAGTGAGACAGCCAACCAGCAGGGTGGAGCCTGAAAAAGGAGAGAGGGAGGCTGGAAGAGCCTAAAAGGAGTCAATTCTGTGAACCAAAGTTTCCATTCTATTGAGGATAACTGAGGCATCTCCCTAGCTCCTGTGACAAAACATGCTGTAACTGACTGTAACTAAATAAAGCAACAGGAGAGGGAAGACAATCTCGTCAGCAATTCCCAGTTTCAGCGGGATGTTTTGACTACAGAGTAGAGCTCCTCGCTGAGAACTGACAAGAACTAATCTTCTTCCTAGTCAAAACACACCTCCTTGGGTCCTTTTATTTCAGAAAACTTGTCTCCTGCCTCACTCTGACCACATTAGAACCTGGGATTGTGGGACTGAACAAATTTGTTTTTGATCCTATCCATGGAGCAGTTAGATGTCTTTCTTTTTCATCACTCTCTCTCTTTTTCATGTGAGCCTAGTGCCAGTGAGAGGAGCCAGATGGAAAGTAAAGCTCTCTGTTTATGACTGAACAGGTCCACCACAAACAGCAGTGTAAATGTTCCACCCCACTGCCTCCCACACACCCAGACAGCCCTAGACCCCACCTGGAAGGACCAGTTTCTAGCAGGGGATGATGGTTCCATTTCTACACTTATTGAGCCGGGTAATATTTGCTTAGGAACAACATTTGAATAGGGTCCCTCAGAAACCTCACATTTCCATATTTACTGGGGGGTGTGAGGGGTGTTGTTTATTACAAATGAGGTTAAGAAACCATTCTGTATACTGAAAATAAGCAGGCTACAAGAGCATGCCAGGAATCGTAACACGAATAAACATTTGTTAGCAATTATTATACATCTGAACCTGTGCTGGACACATGTCAGCGCAGATGACTAGATGTGAGATGAGATGAACTTGTACTGCCCATTTTACAGATGAGAGACAGGCTCAAGAAGGTAACCCATCCATTGCAGATGACTACCTCTGGGGAGCAGGGTAGAGGTGCGGTGGAAGGCATTTTGCAATACTTTATACTATTAGAAATCATTTCCCACATTTTATTATTTGATGCATTTTAAATGACAAGGAAATAACTGCATTAAAAAAAAAAAGCATTTGCTTAAATTCACAGACCTAGTAAGTGACCCAGGCAAACAAACTCAAGGGTTGGTTTATCAGACTCCTCAGCATGTTGGCTCTTCATCACTCTGTTATGAACCTCTTGTTCATAAGAGGAAATCTATAGACATGGACCAACGTGTGTATGATAGTGATCTCTGGGAGGGAGATCAGGATAGAGTGACCCCATAGGCTCTAGTCCAATACGAGCACTTTTGAGAGTGAAAGGAGGTGCTAATTGGACTGGAACTGTCCTGGGTGCACACTGGGATATACTGCCTAAGTGTGGATGACTTTTTTCATTTTGCTATACATATACCAAATGTTCTTCCTTGAGCATGTATCAGGTATCATTTTTAATAAGTAGAGGGACAGCATTGTGCATCATTTTTTTTTAAATAAAGACACCTTTAGTTATAACTCTTGTGGATATGCATTCTTTTCATTCAAATCAAAATTTGCATAATTCAAATTGTTCACCACCACAATCATATTGGGCTGACAGACATAAATATGGTAATCTCTATTACTGAAATGCTAATGTTTGGTAAAAGTGCTTGAAAACCACCCTGTAAATCACCCCTCACCAAGAGCAGGGCAGCAACCCTGAATTCGTGGCTTTCACCGGACAGGTGGCAAACCCAGAGGTTCCCTGACATGTTAGTCAGCCTCCGCTCCACCTATTGCCAACTTCCGCCACCCCTCCAAGCTGAAAGGCAGTTTTCCAGTTCTCTGTGGCTATTCATAACTCTCTCCAAAAAAAATAAAACTCAGCTCTGGAAGAACATATGTGTTACCTTGGCCACATGATGCACCAATACACAAACACCATTCACATCTATGCAAGACTATCAGTAAATAATGTAATTTGACTCAATACAGAACATGAACATTTCTCAGTTGGGGCAGCCTTGTCTGGACCAGTTCAGATGACTAAGGAACCTCAGGAAGTGGAACCATGAATCAGAAAGCAACCCCCTTTCCTCTGACTCAGTGTTGAGCTCATGAGCCCAGGTGGCGTCGGAGAATATTGTGTTCCTGGAGGTGCTTGACTCCTTACAAACATACAGAAACTAAGGAAAAACTTAGGACCTTCACTATGGATTCCTAAACCAGGTTTTGTAATCACACTGTACTAATTCCTTTACAATTATTATTTAACCTCATAACAGGATACATTCCATATTATTGTCCCATGTTAAAGATGAAGAAATTGAAGCTCAAGAAGTTTGTACATTGCCAGTGCCCTTTCCATTGTATTACGCGCATCCCAATAATAAGCAATAAGCAAGAAATAGAATGATATAAAATATCCTGTGAGCCTCCTACGTATAACTTTTACTATGATTTTTTTTTGTCATTTTAATTTAGAAAAGCCCTTTCAGTAGTAATTTAGCTTTTAAATACTTACTTCATTTCTTCCATTCTGTTCACAAACTTGGGAAAGTACTACAGAATTGTGAGTGCAGTTATGATAATTAGAGTATTATCTACTTTTCTTTCACATACAGAGATGTTTAACATACATGAGTGAAGTCTTAAGAAGGGAATAAGAAGTGAACTTTTCCAAGAGGTGTGTTAGCTCCAGCCTCAAAAGCAATGCTTGAGTAGCCCCTGTTCCTTTGGATCCCCTGAACCCCCATAAGAATAATACAGCCAACTGACTACACATGACCCTGTGGTTACACAGGCTGGGATATTTCCATCTAACCCTTCAAAAGCGGTTTGAAGCCTCTCAACAAAAGCACAATGCTTGCAATTTGGATTTTTACCACTAGGTGGATGGTAGTACTTTGTATATTAATGGTTTTGCTGAACTAACTAGTAAGCTTTCCCCAGGAACTGATAAACATTTAAGTTTATAAAGTCAGCTATACCAGCTTTAATTAAAGACTGCAAACCCCACTGAAACGCAAGATTTTATCATTTAAAAGGGTTGAGAGAATAATAAAACCAGGTGGTTTTTTTAAAAAAACCTCATTTATAATACCAAATCCCACTTAATTATGCTATTATTTCATAAAATAAAATAAAATAACCTCTTAAATAAGCATAAGAACTAACTAATCTGATTTGGAACAAAGAGAAACCTTTTTCAAATTTCTATAATTTGGTGCCTTTCTCACTAAAATTCAATTACTGCTAATTATTGCTGAATCTAATCTTGATTTTAATTTTTCTATTTTTAAGAAGGAAATTTTACCTTTTTTTCATATTATGTGGAATTTCACTTGCCAGGACTGAAAATGTGACTGAGGTTAGAAGCTACTCCAGCTTCTCACACTGTAGCTAACTCGGGAAGATCTGCCTTCCCAATCCCCGCTCAATCTTACATGGCTTATGGAGTGGCTGGCGACTGCTCTAAGGAAGACACCGGTAGCTCTCTGATTTGTTTCATCTCCTGGTGACTCTCTGCATGACTGTCCTTTACCAATCACAATTTCTCTAAGATGCTCCTTTCCACTCTCATTCCTAAACTTCCGAATCTCAAAACCAGCAGAAAATAATAATAACCATAATAATTAAAGCTTATATTGTGTTTAAAATATTCCAGTCACTCTACTAAGCATTTTATATATTTTAACTCATTTTAAGCTATGCCACATCAAATATTAAAGATTAACAATACAATATCACTAAATAGCTCCATATTTCCTTTTGAAATGTTTTTGCAAAGTATCTATTGAATGATGCTATTTTTAAAAAGGTATTTTAGGGCCGGCCAAGTGGCTCAGTTGGTCAAGAGCTCACTCAAGGGTGCGAGCTGAGCTCTGAGCAACAGCAGTTCGATGCTCAGCCTGAGCTGAGCTGTAGCTGAGCTGCCAACAGGTGGCAGGATGGCTCAGCTAAAAAAAAAAAAAGAAAAAAAATTATATACCGGGCATGCCAAAAAATGTACACACATTTTAAGCAATGTTATCTATGTTCAAGCAGTAGTTCATCATAATCAGAAGTGTCTGGACGCTGATGGTAACCACTTTGAGCATCTCTTGTAATTGAGGAAGACAAACATGACTTGTACTCATCTTTTGTTATCAGTATATACCGAGTATTACAATTAATAGGGTTTTTTTTCCTTTCTTAAAATGTGTACACACTTTTTGGCACCCTCTGTATTCATACATATGCATTCACATACATAAATACATAATCATGTATACACATCTCTTCTCACCTCCTCCTCGTATCTTACTTTCTCAGGTGGCTTGTGGCTCTCTGAAAGGTAATCTTCCGTTTGTTTGTTTTTTGTTTGTTTGTTTTTGAGGGCAGTGTCACTGGTCCTCATATGTGGGACCGAACCGGGGCCGCTGGCTTCCCAAGCCAGCGCTTAACCACCGCGCCACTCGGCTGGCCCAAAGGTAATATTCCCTTTCAGCCCCACCTGTCACTCCTCCACTCTATCTTTCTACTCAAGAGCATGATTCTCTGACCAGCAGCATCTTCATTAACTAGGAGCTTGTCAGAAAAGCAGAACCTCGGGCTCCATCTCAGCCAACTGAATCAGAATCTACATTTTAACCAGGATGCCCAGGTGTACTGTGTGTACATTGCCGTTTGAGAAGTGCTGCCCTGCTCAATATATCTGATTCGAAAGATGACTCCATCATTAGGAGTTAGGTGTTAAGAGTGACTGCGATGGCAAGGCCAAAAGAAGCTGGTGACACAGGAGTGCCAGTTAGCAGTCTAAACGGGAGCACTAATGAAATGTTACCAGTACCTAACAGAAGCTGCACTTCTCCACAGCGAGCAGTCAATAGTGAAGGCAGAGCCGTTGGTTTTTGGTCTTGGGGATAAAATAAGTCGCCTTGTCCCAAAGTGAAGGAAACTATAACATTAATATCAGAAAACAAGAAGCATTTTCCTCAAATATTTGATCCTTTGGGCACAATATTACACATCAGCAATGTACCTCTTTTCAAAGATGCCTATTCAAAGTTATTCAATTGTTTCCCCCTTTTCTGATTAATTCATAACTAAATGAAGCAGGAACTAGTCGTAAGTAGTGATGTGTTGAAAATGGCATTTGTTTCTTTGAAGTACCTCCTGTGCTTTCATTTGAAAATGTGGAAGGTGAGGCTGGGAATGGCAGAGTTGTTTGAGCAGCTGAGCACTGGCTCATCAGCAACCTCAGCAAACTACTGTGATATTTGAGATAGTTCATTAAAACTGAGGAGTACTAAAATGCATTCTTTAGATGCCAAGAAGCAATGAGTGTTTTTAGTAGATGTGGAAGTATGCATCTTTGAAATTAAGAAATGGGGAAGGAGGTGATTTACAAGAGGTTACAGCTGCTGCCACTCTCTCCAGAGCTGCTGCTAAGTTGGGGCTGACAGGTTTGAACTTTGGGAGGTAGGAAGGAATTCACTGGTAATGAGGGTGAGAGGGAAGGGGTAAAGTGAAAGGGGATCGTGCAGCTATTTCCAACCCCTTCTCTACACTGTGGATAGCAACCTTGGAGGAGCGGGGGAGGGGAGGCGCTAAAATATCTCCTCGAAATAACATCTCTCTAGAATCCGTGTTTGATATAGTGTCTTAAAATATTAAAACATATATAAAAAAGTTAATGACCGTAATTAGAGTTAATATGTTTTTTAGTGTTCTCAAATCTTGTTAAAGGGACGAGGAAAAATTAGGATGAGCGACATCTTCAATAAACGCCTTTGCTGCCTTCCTGACTCTGTGTGATTGGGTGGAGGTGGGGTAGGGTGGGTGTAAACAATAAGTTTTCATTGTTGATTTTATAATTTTTTAAAAAAAGAATATTTTTAGACTCAAATCCACGAGGTGTCTGCCAAGGGCTCCTAACTTTTTTTTTTTTTTTTTTGAGGGCAGTCTCACTGGCCCTCATATGTGGGACCCGAACCGGGGCCGCCGGCTTCCCAAGCCAGTGCTTAACCACCACGCCATTCGGCTGGTCTGGGTTCTAACTTTTGAAGGAGTAAACTGCCTTCCAAGTTATGATCCCCTGTCTACTCTTCTTGGCCAGGCTGGTTCGCAGATCCATCCGGCTCATGTTCTCCAGAAATGGGAGATGTCTACACACTATGGTTAGTGCCATCTCTTTCCACCCTTTCACCAAAACCACTGAGCACTGAGTAGGACCAGAGATCCTCGATGGAGACAGTATTGCCCCCTTCAATAGCCCTCTTCCCCTGCCTGACTTTGAATGTAGGTGTTCCCAGTGTTTTCTCTGTTGCCCTAGTCTCTTGTTCTGATCCTCATATTTGGAAAATGTATCCATTCATAAAGCTTCAACAACCATCTCTACACGGTTGATTCCAAATCAACACACCCAGTCGGAGAGATCTGAGCATCTAACACAGGTTTCAATTTCTTTTTTGGATGAGCCACATCCATGTTGTGTTGTACCTCAAATTCATGTAGTAAATCACATTCATCATTCTTTTCCCAAAAACTTAGGCTTTCCACTGGTGTTCCCACTATTGGCTAACAAGAGCCTTATCCTCCAATTCACCCAGAGTTACAACCTCAAATAAGAAACTACAGAATCATGTTTAACAACTTTGCAATCCCACGCCATCCCCAAACAATCATCAAGGTCTATCCATTGTACCCAAATATCTCTCTGGAATTTTTCGCAGTGGTGTGCTGGTAAAATGGCTCCGAAAATGTGCATGCGCACGAGAGAGAGAGAGAGAGAGAGAGAGAGAGAGAGAGAGAGAGAGAGAGAGAGAGAGAGTTTTTAAGCCCTAATTTGTAGTGCTTGCCAATTTCTGTGGTGTACATATTCCCACTATAGCCAATTTAAAACTACCAAAGGTTTAACATCTGGCTCATAAAATTCCTTAAAATTTAACAATATGCTCTTGAGAGCCAGCACTCCTTTCTATTTTTACTACTATCACCCTAGTTCAGCCATTTGTTATTTATTTTTCCGAACTATTTAGAAGCTTATAAAGTAATCAACCTATCCCTTGCTCTAATTACATCTGTACATAAAATATAAAAGTATTTCTTTGTTGCATATAAAATGAATATCAACAACCCTAGCCTTGTGTGCAAAGCCTTCCCCATGATGGCTCCAGTCTGTCCTTTTCATCTCCTCTCCACTATGCCCCACCACCTCCTACACACACACACACACACACACACACACACACACACACACACACAGAGTTATGCTCCAGCCCCACAGGGATGCTTAGCACTCTCTGAAACACAAGGCACCTCAGTTCATCACACTTTTACTGAATGTCTACTATGTGCCAAATACGTGCTAGGCTAACTAAGACATGGTCCCTCCCCTCCAGGAGCATAGAATCCCATGTACTTCAATTTTCTTGTGGTTGTTTATACTGTTATTTTAGTCAGAAACTCCCATTTCTGTCTACATTTCTTCAAAATGCATTTACTGAGTGCCTAATAGGTGCCAGACTATGCTATATTCTGGAAATATAGGAACAAAAAAGACAGTGTCTTCCTTCTAAGTCAGGTATAGTAGGCGGTACATAGGTAGAGTGGAGGGACACCAACTGTCACGCCCTGTTGGGTTCAAGGAAGACTTTGCTGAGAAGATAATGGTATAACTGAGGATTGCCTACAGGAAATGTGGCTCAAGAAAGAGATAAAAGTTGGAATGCTAAGGGCTCAGTGTGCCATGTTTCCTAGCTGATACTCTTTTTTTTTTTTTAAGAGTTTACAGCAGAGGATAGTTTATTAGAGTAGAAAGTAACAGCTCTCAAAACGAGAGGGGGACCCGACTGGGTTGCCCAATAGTTAGGGCAAAAGCTTTGGTTTTCATACCTTTTGTATGTCTGGGGAGTGGGGGCCTTTTGGCACCATTATCAGATTTACATTGTTGCCTAGCCTGGAGGAGGCGTTTTCTTAAAACTGTCTCCTTGTCTCAGAATTGATGTCTCTTTTGATAGGATTATGTTATCTCAAGGCTGGGGCTTTGAAGATATAATTGTCTGTTGTTCATTCTAAAAGCGAGTTCCTCACTGCCTTATGTTATGTTAACTAACCTGTCTTAATCCCCACTTTGAAGGTAAAATTTACCTTTTGATTTTTTTGTTATAGGCTCTGAAAAATTATTGCCTCCTCCCCCTCCCAAGTTGGTCCTTCTGGTGGGGTCCTGTGACTTAAACCTGTTGGTGTAGCTGATACTCTTTATACGTATCAGAATCTACCTTGGTCAAGCCAGGAAGAATTGAGTATGAGGATACAGATGTCTTTCATAGAATCCAATGAAAAATTGAAGAGCCAGGCCTTACGAAGGGCTGGGACTTAGCCCTAGGTCCTCCACCACAAAAGTTCACAAGCCTTTACTTCAAAACTCTGGTATTAATGTGACTCAGCTCTCAACAGCCTATTCTCCTGTCTCTCAGTATAAACGCAAAAGAAAATCTGATTGGTCCAATTTGGGGCAAGAGTGCATTCCTGGTCCAACCAGCTATGATCAAGGACATGCTGGTCCTTTTTTCACACAGCCTTTTTTATTTTGTTTTATTTTTTTTTGAGGGCAGTGTCACTGGCCCTCACATGTGGGACCGAACATGGGCCGCTGGCTTCCCAAGCCAGCACTTAACCACCACACGCCACTCAGCCGGTCCTTGCTGGTCCTTTTCACATGCCAAAATGCTTAGGAACACAGATTCCAGGCATGGTGGATATCCTCAAAATGGTCTGCTGTAGTTAGAAACATAATTACTCAAGGCTGACAGCAGAAAAATCATGGGCAATTGTGTTAGGAATGCTTTTGGCAGCAACTAAGACAAGCATGCTACAGGGGCTTAAACAAAGGGAAGTTCATTGTTGTGACAGACCAGGAAGTTTAACTATAGGTTTTACCATAGTATTATTAGTCTGGCAGCTCATCAGTGCTAAGGCAGATATCTCTACGATTCTCTTGGCCTGCATTCATGGTCCTGTGCTGTTGTAGTTCGATGTGTCACATACAAACTTGAGGCATAAAAAGGAGCAAGAGTGGTGTCAACTGTGTCCCTTCCCATTTGTCAGGAGAGCCTAGGTTTCCCAGAACCTCCCAGGACACTTGCACTTTTTTGCCATTGCCACACCTGCTTCATATGACCTCTCCTCACAGCAAGGGAGATTAGGAAAGCAGGAAACACCGTGTCACAGTTGCTTAGATCAACCATGATGTAGAAATAGGCATACTGAGACCCCAAATGGCAGACAGGGTCTAAGATGACCCCCAATGAGCCCCACCTTTTGGTTTCCAAAAGTTTCCACACTCCTTGAGTGTGGGTGGGACGTGTGTGACTAGCTTCTAGCCAACAAGTCATGTGGCAAAAGTCATGAAATGTCACTTCTGTGATTATGTTACATTATATATGCTTCTGTCTTACTAAGACTCATTCGAGAGACTCTCTCTCCCTAGCTGGCTTTGAAGAAATAAGTGACCATGTTGGGAGGCCCATGTGGGAAGGAGCTGAGGATGGCCTCTAGGAACTGAGCCAACAAGAAGCCAGGCCTTCTTCCATTCCTACAACCACAAGGAAATGAATCCTACTAACAACTTGACCAACTGTAGAAGCAGATTCTTCCCCAGTCAAGTAACACTTTGACTCTGGCTTTGTGAGGCACTTAACAAAGGACCCAGCTAAGTAGTGCCGAGACTCCTAATCTACAGAAACTGTGGGGTAATAAATTGTGTTGTTTTAAGTCACAGAGTTTGTAGCAATTTGTTACACAGCAACAAATAAGTAATATATCAAGGGAGACTTGGGAAATATATATGGTGAGGGAACCAACTGGTTCTGTCATAACAGTCAAGTTATGTTTTATTTCATTTCTTTTATATATAAACCATTTTTACCTTCTTCCGTGTTTTATTGTTCCTTAAATCTAATCTCTAGGCCTGCAACTTAAATCCACAGAGGTCATGAGTTCCATCTTCTTGTATACCACTCTCCTCAGAAATTCCTTTCTTGACTTTATTAAAGTTCCACTGTCCTTTGTTTCTTTCAACTTCTCCTCTAACTGTGGGTATCCCTGAGGTTCAATCCTTGACCTGATGCTCTTCTCTCTAGCTACACGTGTCCAGTTTCCTTTTGATATCTCATTGTGACTCTATACTAAAAATCACTGAAACCCATAATTCTTTCTCTCCCTGTCCCACAAACGAGCTTCCCTCTCAATCCCTCCTTCTCTGTTAGTACTGCTATAGTACTTTTAATCTTTCAGAATCAAAAATCTTGATATAGTCATCAATTCCCCTTACTTTCACCCCTCACCAAATCCTGGTGATTCCCCCTCATAATGCCTCCAAAAACCATCCATTTTACTGATACCACCCTGTTTCAGGACTACAGAAACTCTTGTGATTTTACCTCAGGTGCATGCTAATCAATCTTCCTACCTCCACTTCTCTTCACTTCAACCAACTGCACATACCAGCACATGTTCAGACCTTACAATGGTCCTCAGCTGCCTATAGTATCAAATCTAAATGGCACTGCTTTGTTTCAAATTTTTCTAAAATCCTACCTCCATCCATATTACCTTGATGGTTCTATAATTCTCCTGGACTAGAAGCTTTAGTAGGTCTCCCCACTCCCACACCATACAGGCTTATTCATATTCTACAGTCCCTCTCCTGGCACAGGTTCTTTCAGCTTTGGAAGATCAAAACCAGCTGTATCATCTCCAAATACCATCCCCCTTCCGTAATTACTTCACACTTATTGTCAGTGTAGGGCAGTTATCACTCACTGTCTATTGTAGTTCCCCCTTGCCTCTTCCCAACAGCTCCTTCCTGCCCCAGGGCCCCCACCTCCCACCCCACCCACTGTCCACACACAAACACACACAGTGCCATATATTCTTTCTCTCTTGTGGGGATCCAGAGGGCTGATTTCAGCTCTGGCCCCAAGGGTAGAACAGTGACCTTTGCGAAAGCAATCAGCCCACTCCACACTCCTCTATTCCCCCAAGCACCATGACAGTTCAGTGTTACCCAAGCCAGCCCAATCAGAGTGAATCTCAGATTGTATACAGGAAATGCTGTGACAAAGATGATCTTTTTCCCACTGAATGTCCCATCTTAAAACCATAAAAGTCAGTAACCTCATGATAACACAGAAGAAACTTGATTCTTAGTGATACTGTTAAGCCGCTGGATAAAATATTGACTAAAGTCTGTCCTACCCTTAGACTTCTCATTTATCTTCCATCCAATAATTCCATTTTATTGTTTAGACCAGCTCATTTTGATTTTTTTCTCACAATCCAAAACATCCTGGTAAATGCAGTCAGCATCCCACAATTAACATACTGTTCTAGTCTCTATTACACTAATTTCTGGGTCAGTGTACAATGCGAATATATGGACACGCTCTTTAATCACAATTATGTTCACGTCTGTCCCTGAAGTAGATTTCAAGCTCCAATTAGTACATAAAGTTTCTATTTATTTTGCATTCCAATGACTGCCATGATAGTACCATTGTTTAATAAATATTTGTTGATGAAGAATTTACCATATTTAAGTTAGCACAAAGCACACTAGAATTTAGGACACCAACAGCTTTAGAACAATTAAGTGACTAAGGGAAGCAAACAGTTTCTTCACCAAATGGTAAAATATACTATTTCCTTACCAGTTTTTATGGGTTGGGTCCTCAAAAAAGATATGCTGAAGAACTAACACCAGTACTTCAGATTATTGGAGTACTGGTGTACTCCAATATTGGAGTATGTTTTTTGGAAATGGGGTCACTGCAAATATAATTCCTTAAAATAAAGTCATACTAGAGTACTATGGGCCCTTCATCCAATATGGCTGCTGTCCTGATAAAAGGTAAGAATGCCATAATAAGATGAATGCAGAGATTGGAGTTCTGCAGCTGCAAGCAAGCTAAGGAATACCCATGATTGCAGGCCACAACCAGAAGCTAGGAAGCGGCAAAGAAGGACTCTAGCCAGAGAGCAGGGCCCTGCTGAGACCTTAATTTTATATTTCTAACTGACAGAAGTATTTGAGAATAAAAGTCTGTTATTTTAAGCCACACAGTGTTTGTGGTACTTTGTTAACAGCAGCCTTAGGAAACTAATGCACCAATAGGCAGACTTAACAAAAATCATATTTAAACACCAATTTTTAAAAGCTTGCTCGATCTCGATGTGACCCAAAGCCCTCCATGTTCTGCCCCTGTTCCCCATGCCTGTTTATTAATCTGGATCGACACTGTCCTCCTTCCTTTTCCCCCGATTCACCAAGGGCCTACCTTCCTCTAGGCCTTCAACACACTGTTCCATCTGTTGGGTAACAGAGTCTCTTTTCCGGGCTGGCTCCTTCTCATGCCTCAGCTTCAGTGTTCCTTCCTAGAAAGGTTGATTTCCCTCCTATTATTCAGTTTTAAAGCATGGTTCTCTTTTTTCCTAATAGCACTTATCACAATTTTATTGAAATGTTAAATTTTATGTTCATTTAAGGCCTCCCTCCTTCGACCTATAGCTCCATGAGGACTGGTTCCATGTCTGTGTGGTACACTGTGGAATGTGTGAAACCCAGCACAGCACCTGTACATACTAGGACACTACATGACTGAGCCTGAGATCCTGAGGTCATTGCCCAATGTCAGGTGCTGAGGCATCCCCATACCTACACACTGTGCACTACAAGATGGCCATAGATTTCTAAATGATGGGCACAAAAACATTGCAGTAAACCTTTCACAGCTTTTCACTTTCCTAATCTTTCAAGGAGAGTTCTTGGGTCCAGCCATTGGGCTACTTGAGGTCTGATGAGAGCAACATGTGGAGATACTGGAGGCATCTGAGGGACAGGCTAATTGACTTAATGTAAGAAGGGTATGGAGCTACCTATTGAAGAAAAGGTAAGAAGATGGAAAAGGGAAAGAGGCTAGGGCACAGGGAGGAAATTAGAATAGGGCAGGGAAGTGAGGTCAGCACACAGGACTCTGGCAGGGGCAACAGTTAAGGAGACTTAGGGAAACTCTGACAGGGCACTGTGTGGTAGACCCCTTCCTTCCTCACCCCACCTCCAAGCATACCTATCTTAAAGATTTTCATTATCATTCTTATTCATCCCTCGATGAATAAGATTCGGGATTCTTTTGGAAAAGCTACTACATAGACAAGAAATTCCAGATAGATCAAATTGCTTTAAAAATCATTTCTATTCCAGTTTGCCATCCATCTGCTCATTACCTCTCTCTCTGCTACCTGAGCATCCATCCCTCATCATTATCAGGAAAAATGCATACATGTTGTCTCAGACTGAGCAGTTCCTCTGGGGGTTGCACAGTAGTTCAGACAATGGGCTTTGGAACCAGGCGGAGGTTCAAGTCCCAACTCTGTCAATTAGTAGTGGCTAACATTGGGCAAGGTACGTATTTACTAATATGTACCCTTCAGGGTATGTTGTGATAGCATTATATATACGAGTGTTTAGCACCATACTTGACATATAATTAGAACTCAGTGTGTGCAGCTATTGTTTTAATGCTTTTTATAACTTATGAGGTGACTTGAATTGTCTCAGCATCACCTCTACAATTTTCTTCAATAATTTTCAAGATCTAAAGTGCCTCAGAGCCACAGTGGAATTTAGTAGGTGAAGGAAATGCATAAAAAGTAATAGTGCTGGTTAAAGGAGGTTTTCATCACACAAAGAGGACAGAGACCTTGTGACCAAACAAAATCCCAAATTCTGAGCTTTAAGAAATAGAATCCTCCTGTGGCCACACCCTTGCTTCTCTTCACTCCAACACAAAGAGGGACACTTAGCAAAGATACCCTGAGAGCTCTGTTTCCCTCCCCTCCCCCCTTCTCTGGATACACTCTGTCCCCTCCCCTCCTGCACACCTGGATGAGGACGGGCAGGCTGTCTTCTCCTTCACAAAACAAACAAACAAACAATGTGGAACAGCAGAAAGACAGCTTAAAGAGCTACTTGGCTACAGACCTCCAGCTTAGGGGACAAAGAGGTTTCAGAGTATAAAAAAAAAAAGGAAGTAGGGGTCAGGGTAGATGGACTGACCCGGGACCACCCTCACGGTGAGAGAGCCGAGCGTTCTCCATGTTTAAGTTCACCAGAACCTAAGCACGACCACAGATGCCTGCATGGGGTTAGGTTCTCACCAACTTCTGTTTCCATCAAATGTAACAGGTTTTACTGCATTGATGAATCAAAGACTGCAAGTTGTGTACTCCAAAATTGGTTTCCCTTTCTTCCTTTGTATAATAATATATCCTATATTTGTTTTCCCTTGCCATATAACAGTTCACCACAAAGTTAGCAGCTTAAAACAGCACCCATTAACTAACTCCCAGTTCTCTAGCTCAGATGTCCTCACGGTATGGCCGAGTCTACTGCGCAAGGCATCACGGGCCAAAATCAAGGTGCCAGCCAAAATTGGTCTGCAGACTCAAGAAACATCCACTACCAAGATCAGCATTTTTGTTCTTGGCAGAATTCAGTTCCTTCGGGTTGTAAAACTGAGGTCCTCATTTCCTTGCTGGCTGTCAGTTCCTGAAGCTGCCTGGACTCATTGTCACAGGGCCCCTCTGTCTTTAAGCCAGCAATGACACATTGAGTCCTCATGCTTCTCTAACTTCCATCTCTGACCGCTAGACCTGGGCTTAAAGGGCTTTGGTGATTAGATCAGGCCTAGCATGGGTAATCTCTCTATCTTAAAGTTAATTAAGTTGGGACACAGGATAATCACAGGAGTGATATCGCATCCTATTTGCAAGTTCCGCCCACACACAAGAGGAGGAGGTTGCATTGGGAAAACCTTAGGGCTCTACCACAGCTTGACAGATGGATCCCCAAATAAAGACCACATCTCTCATCCTCCCTTAGGTGCAGCTGTGTATCTAGGTAGTGACCAAAGATATGTTGTATAGTAGCTTCCCAGAAACTTCCTTAAAATACTGCCGGTGCCCAATGTATAATATCCCCTTGTTTTTTAATTCCTTCTTGCCACCTGGAATGTATAATTTAATGGCTGGAATGTTTGCAGTAATTTTGGACATGCATGACCATTAAGACTAGGTGCCACATACAAGGATGCTAGTGCAGCAGGATAGAAAGAGCCTGGGTCCCTAACGATGTAGAGAGCTATCCCCTGTGGCGTGCTGCTGAATGCTAACCAGCTCTCTGGAGAGTAAAACCCTGATCTGCAGCATTTGCCAATTTCAGTGCTGTGAATATTCCACCATGGTCAATTTTGAGTTTCCAGTGTGACATCACTGAACATCAGGTTGGAAGCGATGCTAACTGTCAGTTCTGACAAGTTGTAACAGGCCGGCCCCAGCCTCCCACTGGCTATGCCAGCCCCAGACTGCCTACCTCCAGACTTCTGTTTCATCAGAGAAAAATTCACTTCTAGCTTATTTAAGGTTCTGTTATTTTACGGTTTCTGTTGCATGCAGACAGACCTCATCCTATGATAATTTTTTCCATTTTTGTCTCTCAACATTAAAATTTTCTTTACTTGGATTTTTCTATGTTTGGGTTGCATCCGATCTAAGCAGGATAGTGGGCGTATGGTACCAGGTTTTACTTCACGCAGCATCCACAGCGGCTGCCGTTTCATTCCAGCCTCCTCTCAGTAACTTACCCCACGCCTTCTAGAGCAGAGCTTGAACAATTCTACAAGGCTCAGAAGGAAATAGAAGGGTGTTTGTACCAAAGAAACAATTATCGCCACATTTTACAGAGATCCCCGTGCAGGCTCCATGATGGGAAATATTTTGAAGCCATCTAACCAAAACCTCACTTTACAAAGCTGCCTCTGAAGGTGGGTGAATGTGAAGACCCACAACAGACCAGAAGACACTTCAGAACAAACAAACATCAGCATTACTTAGAAAACACCATTTCACCTCTCTGAACACGAAGCTGGGAAAATACACAGACCATGCCTTCTTCTGAAGGTTTCAGTGGCACAGAGTCACCACTTGACTCTGCCACAGCAAAGGGGCTGGCCATTTACCCACCCATTTAGCCCATAGGCCATAGCTAGCCAGAAAATGGCATCCCTTCTCCATAACTGGGATTTGTACCAGGAGCACTGACTCCTCTGTTACAAAACAGCTTGATGTGCCTACCTGAACCCAGAACACAGCAGTGGCACCAACAATCCTAGGACACATCATTTGCTGCTTAACCTCTCTTCATTCCAGCATCTCTCCTAACAAAATGTGGACAAGCAGTCTCCCTTTCCTTCTCTGGGTGTGAGCTGTTCTTGAGGAATGACACCGACTACATGGGATCCACCTGGACTCCTTCATCAAATCCCTTTCAGCAGGTGCATCAGGTTATGGACAGGGTCAGGTCATTAAATAATCAACTGAATTTCCTTCTGGGGCACCTTTTGCTAGGTTATTACATTCATAACCTAGGAATAGTGGTCACAAGAAATAAGAGCAGCTGTAGTGTACGGAGTATCTACCATATGTGAGATCCTGTGGGAAGGGTTTACAGGCATTTTCTTAGGTAATCTTCGTCAGAAACCAACAAGGTAGCCAGTATTATTACCAGCATTCCACAAATGAGGAAACTGAGGGCTGTGGGGTTAAATCTACATCACCAGCTAGTAAAACTGGTACTTTCAGCCAGACTGTCTGACTTCAGTGCTCTAGGAAAAAGACTTCTGGGGGTGACATTCTGGGTCCCTCATGGAGGCAGAGCGACAAGGTGAGCATCTCAGACAGATCCAACACAGGGCTGCCTTATCTACAAGGCACAGTGCATTCAGAGGTCCGTAAAAATGGTTGAATTCTTTTAAAATCAGAAGAAAAACAAGAATTATAATCATGAATCTGTCACAGATTTTATTTGTCTTTATACCAACATAATCATAAGATGTAATTTTTAATATTTGTCATGGGAAAGGGGGCTTATGAAAGCAAACGTGCCAAGGACCCAGGAAAGGTATACTGTGGCCCAGATTAAGGTAGTAGGAATAGATGGCACCAACCAGATGGAAAAAACTCAGGATGTCCTCTCACAATTAGGCACTTTCGGTTAAAGAAAGTGTGTTTCGAGTTAATGTCTCTGAAAGATGATGGAGTTGTCAAGAGTTTGGGCTGTAGAATATTCTGTGATGATAATAATAAACAGTGATAATGAATACCCCCATCTGTTCTGTCTCCCCTTAGTAGCTATTCAGATAAGAGGCTGAATAAAGCAGCCTCCTTTGTATGATCTCTAACACGCTAAAGCCATGACATTGGGTCTGTTTTTGTTAGGAAGAGGCAAGCAAGGGCTCCCCTACAGGTTTCAGAGGGAGCATGGCCCTTCAACCTTGATTGTTGACTTCCGACCTCCAGAACTGCCAGACAATAAGTCTCTGTTGTCTTAAGTCACCCATTTTGTGATACTTTGATACAGCAGCCCTAGAAAAATAAACAGTACCCCCATGGACTGTAAAAGGACATTGCTTCAACTGCAGAAAATTGGTAAACTATGACCAGTAGGGAAACATACATACTTGTATGTTAAGCATCTGCCATATACAAGGCTTTCCTTTATACCCTAACTTAGGGTGAAAAAAGGTAAAACAAGTTCTCATCAAGGAAACTTCAGAAAAGGAATAAGAAATGCACGTAAGACCTATTATGTAAAACAAATATATGTGCCTGAGAGAGAGACAGCTGAAGCTGTATCCAGAACAAGTGTTTTCATAAGGCTTATCTTCCATTATACTGTGGACCAACTAATTAGCTTACTTACCAAGACTAACGGTTCACTCATTAAGCAGCTTCAAGACTCACACCGCACTGCTCTTATATCATCAACGCTACTCAAGACCTGCTTGAAAATCACCCACCCCAGGCCTCAAAGCCTGACTTCCCCTTTCTGAGTCATGACTAAAGTTCTTTCCAAGTGGTCCCCTATGTTACTGCAGTAAACATAACCAATTTAGCTCTGCTCAATCAACAGGTTACTCAGATGGCCTTTGGGGAAGTCAACAGTTGATACCCCTTTCTTAAGGTCAGGGGAACCCCTCTTATCTAAAATGAAGCCATTCCATGGGGTTGAGCTGGAGTTTCCCCTCCATCCTCCATCCACCATTCCCCTCACCACGGTGATTACCTCGTTGTGAGGTAAAATGATTCCTGGTACTTATTGTGACTGAGGCCATCTTGCCAAAAAACCTGACTGCCAGTTTCACCCTGGCAGGGGTGGGCCTCTATCGCCTACAAACAATATTCTTACTGCTTTGGATTATACAGCTCTTAACAAGCACCTGCCACTTGGCTATAAGCCAACTGTGTTGTCCCATGCCACTTGGAGAGATACACACACACATGCACACACACAGAGGGTGCCAAAAAAATGTATACACATTTTCAGAAAGGAAAAAACTGCATTAATTGTAATACTCAATATAGACCAATAACAAAAGATGAATACAAGTCACGTTTGACTTCTGCAATTACAAGAGGTGCTCAAAGTGGTTACCATCAGCGTAATTTTAATACAGGTTTTTCCTTTCTTAAAATGTGTATGCATTCTTTTGGCACCCTTGATATATACTATGTATCAAGCCTCACCCCCTTTTGGGTGCAGAAATCTACCATCTTGCCACCACCCAAGACACTACTTCTGCCCGTAAGTCCCCTTAATAAACTTGATGTAATGCTGGAGTCCCCAGTCTCTTTTTTGGTCTCTTGACCCTGGGAAATTTTCCCAACACTCACGGACACATGACTTGAGCTGGCCCAAAATCTTAGTAAAGAGCTTGGTGATTGGGATGGGATATTGTAAATTATCTAAGGCTGAACTAGGGAACCAGCTAGATCAAGGTCAGGGTAAATGGTCAGTATTCCTCCGTCCTCTTCCTCACGTGGGAAGCGAGGTGAGTGACTACACTGCTGTGTCTTGGGAGTCAGGCCTTTCAAGCCAGTTCTTTGGAGGAAGTTGTAGAAACACACAGGGTCTTAGAATTTGTGAACTACCTTTTAATGGCGTCTCTAAGGTATTTTAAGAAAGGCATCAGCTGCCAGGCAAACCAGCCCATTGGAAGGCATGAAGGAAACAGCCAAGGGCTTTGCAGTAACAGCTCATGTTTATGTCATGCTATGTGCCAGATGCCACTCTGAATGCTTTACGTAGATTTTCTCATTGAGTTTCTACAATAACCCCCCAGAGTGGATATGGTTGTTACCCCTACTTTACAGATAAAGAAATTAAGGCCCAGGAAGATGCAGTCACCTGACCAAGACTACACAGCTAGAAAGGGGCCGAACTGGGAAGCAAACTTAGCCAGTCTTACTCTGCAGCCTTTTCACCCTCTGCTGCAGCCAGGCGACTGTGAGGGTCAGAGCACACCTGCCTTGCAGAACTGCAAGAGCCAGTGTCTCTGCTTCAATCAAAGGTGCATGAACAAACAGTAGCGCTGGACTTTGGAAGAGGCAAAGAAGTAGTGTGTGAATTTCATCCCCTAACACCTCCTGCCACATAGAGGCAATCATTTCTACCAGGAGAGTTCCCTGGGATGCGGCCTGGCAAGCAGAGACCCCTATTGTTTCAGGTTTTCCCAAAGCTGAGGAAGAGTTTGGAACCATTCAGGGGAGGGTGAAGGGTAAGGGCAGGAAGTCTGTGGCCAAGAGACAAATGATAAAGGTAAGATCCAAGTTCAAGGAGCTAGACTCCACTAGCTTTCTGCCTGTAGCCCACAGAGTGCCAGATATCAAATCTACCAGCATCTAACTGAGATTTTTGCCAAGAAAACATTTATGGCCTGCAAACAGGGGCCTGGCATTCCTCAGACTTTACAGAAATCCTCAGGCTTCCTGCACACACCTCCCATAATCATGCCAACCGGAAGAAGGCTGCCACATGGGGACACCCACTCAGGCATGACTCTGAGACATCCTGCTGCAAAGCAGGACCAAGGGCTCCCAGACTGAATAATCAGAAACTCACACCACCACCAGGGCGGGGAGTCCTTCGCTAGCTAGCCCCTATCTGTAGGGAAAAGTATGCAATTTGGATCAGTAATGGCTGTGTGCAATTTTCTCTTTCCCTGTTTCCCAAATGGCAATTTGTGACCTGCAGTGCCTCAGTTTTCTCAAGCATAAACTGGGGTAATATTCCTATGTACCACATGGTACTGCTGTGAGAATTAAAAACGTTACATAAAAATTGCTTAGAGTTCCTGGCACAGGGTAAGTGCTCAATTAAGTGTTGGGTGTGGTTGTTTTGTTGTATTCTGAGTGTGTAGGAAACAGTTAAACTCTTCATTAATTTACAGATTGTCAGAACAGAGTGGTCACTGATGGATTTCGGAGGGATGGGCATCGCCTGAAAATCCTGGACTTTGGGCTCAGTGAGCCTTAGATACCGTAGCTGGATCTGAACTTTATTTTTTTCCCTTGGGGAAAAGGTGGGTATGCCTTTGGATTTTTTATGGGGTGATAGAATTATTTTAAGTTGGATCATTCTTAAAATTGTCTGGATAAGAAGGGCATGTGTGTGTATCCGTGTTCCCACATGTGGGGCAATTAAAGGATAGACATCCATGGGATGTCATTTAGTAACTGAACCCCATATGGTGACACTGCCCCTCCAATTCCCCTCCTAGGCATGCAGTCCTAACTAACACAGTAGAAAAACAAGGAGTTGGGAGACCACTTTGTAGGTGCCTGACCACTGTGCTGTACACCTGAAGCTTAATAATAATGAATGTCAACTATAATTTCATATATAGTCACAGAATGTGGAGTACAGTGTAGGGAACAGAGTCAGTGGAATTGTAACAGCTATATACGATGTCAGAGGGGTAGTAGATTGGGGGAGGGGATTCTCACTTTTTGAGGGATGTAAATGTCTAACTATTACATTGTTTTGTACACCTGAAACTAATAAACTAAAAAATATATATATTAGGATAACAGTCACTATCAGGAATACATATAGAATGTGTTGTTTTGGACAGCTAAAATTTAAAGATGGTTATTTTTGTAATGAAATTGTTAAAAGTCCACCTCTTTAGAAATAAATCTTAATCAGTTAAAAAGGAAAAAGAAAAACAAAGAGTTGTGTTTCCGTTTTCCTGGAGTAAAAGGTGCTGAAAAGGAAACAGTGGGAAAAATTAGAAAACATAGGGAGGAACAGATCGTGGTGGGTCATAATTTCTAAAGTATGGGATTTAGACTTCATTCTTTTATTCAGGATTATAAAGATTCAGAGATCTTCCTCCCAGATCCCTCTTCTGCAAACTCTTAACAGCTCACATAACCTGTGCTGCCTGAACTTGGCTCTTCCTTCTAACAGGATTACGGCCTCTAACTGGTTCATGAGTGCTGTCTGCCTTCCCTGCAATTCAGGAGCTTTCCCTCGGCAGTGCCTATCTCATGCTTCACCTCTTTCCTCCCAGCTCCGCCTCAGCCCCGAGTACACAGCTGGTACACAGTACGTAATAGACAACAAAAACTGATTTAGAACTACTTTATTGGAAGAGGTTTTTCTTCTATAGCTCTAAACACAAAAACAATGCTGTTTGAGTGAGTGCTTCATAAGCATCACTGTATTTAAATGAATCATATGATGTTTACATTTTAAGCCACACTTCAAATTGAAAACTCAATACAACCTTTTTAACAAAGTATCTTTATAACAAAACATAACTGTTCATTCTACGGATTATTTTTCCTAAAATGACCACTAGATATGAAAACATTGTAGAGACATCTAAAGAGCCCCTATTAAAAATTTTTTTAAAAATGACAGAATAATGCAAATTACATTTTCATTTTCTTTACTAGTCACCAAGTAGGACATCCATTTGAGAAAGTACCAGTCAACCCTATCAAAGTAATTTCAGCACACTTTCACTCCTCAAAATTGGCAATCTTTTACATTTAATCTGTCTCCTATAGGAATGGATAAAAATGGTTATGTCAACTGCAGAAGTCAGCATGTGTCAACTGGTGTGTATTTTATATTGTGTTCCAAAGTTAACACACAAAAAATGAAAAAACAACACTCTTATATGAATGAAACACAAGGATGGAAAATTACCCTTTGATAGTTATCACAAAGGCAAAATCAACTGACTTTCAGTCAGGACTAGTGTCTTAATCACTATTTCTTTATTAATACTTTTCACGGAAGTGTTTTAAAGGCAAAGGTATAAATGCACATGCAAACAGCGTGCCTCTCTCCAAATACTTCCCTGGCTTTGTTCCTCCTTTTCATGGACTTAAGCAGCTGAGCCCTAGCTAGATAGGTTGTGGCACCTATTAAGCATTTTAAAATAAAGCAGATCACATACTTTTTTCCCCAAAAAAATGAAGTACATAGAAGACTATGAAAAGTAGTGAGAAAAAAAAAACCATACCACACAAAAACATAATGTTTAAATTTAGAGAAAAGCTGGTTCATAATTATTGTTAGCAAATCATCAATGGACAGATTGGACCGGGACTGAAGTGGTGGTCAGGCCAGTGCTCCACCGTGCCTGACAAAAGTGGGCATCTTGGAGGACACTAGTTACGATCACAGTGAACATTTTCACAAGCTGGTAAGCTCTTCAAGGTCAGGAATGGTGGCTTAATTATATCTGTATCCCCAGTTCTTAGCATTGTCTTGTACATGATTGACATTCAGTATTTCTGGGAACCGGGGAACTGAGCTGAACCAGTTCATTGCTTTCAAAGCCTTCATCTCTCTCTGATGGACTGGTAATGGGTGCCTGGAAGCACCAATGACATGGCTTCTGAGATCAGTTCCTGGCCCAGAGGAAAGGAGGGCCACTCATTGATAGTGCCATCTTGAAAGAATGGTGGCACAAATGTTATATATTCCCCGATCCCTGGTCTAGGAAGAAGGCACTCAACACTCATGCATATTGCCTTTCTGTTGCTATGCTGTCTCTTGAGTGCTCTGCCATTAAGCTACTGCTCATTAAATGCTGGTTGACCTGGAAGGCCACGGCCTTCCCACTCGATTTACCTGTATGAACAAACAGGTAAAGTCATGACTTTAACTGAAATTTTGAAAACACTGCATCCACAATGCTCAATATGTAATCTCTTATTGAAAGACAATAAGCATTTACTTGATTACTCCCTTTGTAGAGGAAGAGGTTTGTCCATCTCAGTATGACTTTAATTGCTATCTAAGGCATTTCGAATTACTTGGGATTTTGGTTCAAAAAAAACATGGCAGAGTTAAAATGTCTTTGGTATTCATACACTTAATTTTAATCCACTTATTTCTTACTAGTATCCATAACCTTCTCAGTACTTCATTGTTACAACTTAACCAATACTGTTGAAATAATCAACTCATAATACTCATCAGAAAAACTTTTAAAGGATGCTAAGGGCAGAGACTTCTGGAACTAAGGGTGTTGAAAAGAAAGCCAGAAAAGAATCATAGAAAGAACCAATAACCTCCCTCCACCAATCCACACTCAGGACTCTGCCATCCAGACCATTCTTAGTAAAACAGGTTGCTTCTGGCACGATGGCTGCAGCTGAGGGTCCTCCCAGTAACTTCCTCACCATAGTGGGAGGTCAGCACCCCACAGAAGCATCTCAGCAGAGAAAAGATAAAGCATTTAGAGAAAGAAAGAAAACAGAGGGATATTATCTCACAGCAAAATTCTGGGGGATGAGGGAAGATGTGCAAAGAAACTTTGCTTTCATCATAGGTGGTCTTCCATGTAACATGGGCACCAACAAGGGAACAGAGCAAAATTAAAATTACCCTCAAACTGTCAACACAGCTGCTATGCACAGCAAGAAGGGTGATGTCCCAAATCCACAGATCTGTCCCTACTGCACATTCCACCTTGCCCAAGCTCTGTGGCAGCCCAGAGTCACAAAACCTCAAGTCCGAATATCTTAGAGAGAGCTATAATATGCAAGTGTGCACGCACACACACACACACAGAGAAATATGCACATTTACACACACATGAAACCTGACTTATAAAAAGAGCTTTGTGGATCAGAGTATGCCTTCACTTGGTCCAAGAATATAATTGTTGGCATTAAGAAAACAAACCGCAGGGGCCAGCTGAGTGGCCCCGGTTCGGGTCCCACATATGAGGGCCAGTGACACTGCCCTCAAAAAAAAAAGAAAAAAAGAAAAAAAAGAAAACAAACCCCAAAAAGTGTAATCAGGAAGAGAACCGGTTGGCAGGATTAATATTGCATTTTATGGAATGTGGTTATTTACAAGCTAATCTCCAATTGTTTGCCCAGAACTAGTTCAACTGGTTAGAATCTTTTCAACATTGGGTTATCGGAAAAGTCATGACGTATTTTCTATGTCTTTCATTTTTAAGTTAAGCCTTAAAAAAGTTAAGCTCGTTAGCAATGGAAGTTAACATGATCTAAAATAAATAAGATTTTTAAATATGTGTAATGAAATTATAGGTCACTGGAAACTAATTCTGTAATGAATATAAATTAATATAAATCTATTATTAAAGTACCATTCCCAGGAAGATTTCAGCTCAGAGTTTAAAAAAAAAAGGCTAAGTATTTGAGAATAAATGGATATGACTTATAAACCCTTAAATGGTGTTCTAAGCAGAGTACTGATAAAATTATTTGGTGACAAGATACAATGATCCATCCCCATGTCCACAATAAAGGCTTATCTCATTTGACTTAGTAGTGTTCCTGAAAAGTGGTGCAAATAGAATCTTTACAACCAGACCCTTATTTTAAATATACTAGCAGGCCACTGTTGTAAAGAAACCCTGTAGTGATTCCTTTGATAAACTGAAGAGCTCCACTGAAGCAATCAGATCCTCTGTCCTACGTACACGCGCACAGTGATTGTATACTGGAGACGGCCCGTGTCTGACAAGTGCATCAATTTGCCACGACAGTCTATTTTTTGTGGGACTTTCTTAAAGTGAGGCACGCTGTAACTGGAATGTTAGAACAGAAAGATAGAATCCAGCTCACAGTTTCACCGATTCCATTACAAGAGATCAAAGAATTTCAGAAAGTGTTCGCCAATCAAAATGAAATTTCCGTAAGTATGTATATGGTTTTAAAGAAATGCTGGTCTATGATTGGCAGAAGCTTTCATCCATTGTTAAACGACTTACTGAAATTAAACTACTGTCTGAGCAGGGTTCCATTTACCAGCCAAAGACAAGGCGAGCTCCTTACCTAATTTCAGCAATACCACCAAACACCATTCCACTTGCCTAAGTAAGAGCTTCTCCCCCTCTCCAGCACAAACATTTCACAGCTTTCCTCATCTTGCCCCACAAAAGCAAAGAACAAATTAAAAAGCTAACACTAAACTAGAAAGATGCCTGATCTAAATATGATAAGGTTATTTTTACAATCTTCAAAAAAGAAACTAAGTCAAATACATTCAATAAAAGTAACCCTTAAAGGCCATTGTTTTTCTTATTTGGTATTTCCTTCCCTTCCCATCTAAATTTAAATTTAACACTCAATTTTAAAAATATATATATATATCCATCTTTTAAACAATATATCCTCTCTTTTATACAATACAGAATGCCTAGCAAATGCAACTTATCTGACCACATAAATCTGCAATCTGCCACGTAAATAAAAGAAAAGGTTGTATCTGCCTATTTACTCAGCATTCATACTGCAAAAAAAGACTGGAAAAATAGCTGAGAATATTTTTATGCAAGTTTTGGGGAGGACTGAATGCTTGCAAGGCGTCAATGTAGGGTTCCATCATTGTAAGTTTCCTGAAAGGTATTGTGCAAATAAAATATCTGAGCACAGAACCCTATTTTAAACATACTGGAACTATATGTGGGTATAATTGGGGGAGAGAAAGGGAGAACGACAGTGTTAACATAAATGTTTGTCAAGTAAATTAATAACAAAAAAAAAATCTCTCACATAAGGTATTAATGATATTTCAAGTGATCTAAATAAAATAGATTTTAAAATTATCTTTACCATCCATGCCAATCATTGACTTTGGCCCTTTGCTAAGCAGACGTGATGAATCTGCTTTTTGCTGATCAGTTTCAGTCATTGGCCCAAGGGGATATCTGGATGAAAACACTGTCATGGATTTGCTCCCAGAATTTAAAAACCAATAATTAAAAAAATAATAAAGTTGGTCTCTTTTCTCCACAAGTGTTCAAGTAATTAATTCAAGTAAGCTTATTTACAGCTGTTGTATATCTGACCCACTTTAACCCATGTTTTCCCTTCAGAGATCAGTCTCCCTTGAAATGGGACACTACATTTTCATTTTTGTTTTTGTCTTGAACCAGGTTTCTTTTCAATACTAAGCCAATTCAGTCATGTTTCTGCTTTATTGGGCAGATAAAGAGAGGAAACCAGCAAGTTATGTCCAAAGGCTGGAAAACGCCTAAACGCTTCCCAGCTATCTGAGAAGATGTTGTACTTGAGGAAAACGCGATGCTCCAAGCTGGTGGAAAGGGTAACGTCTCTGCTCATGATGTAGATGCCATCGTTATGAAGCGCGCAAGTCAAGTTAAGACCCGATTTGGAGGTGTTCTCCTTGAGGTAGAGCCACTGCCGGGTGACTGTATTGTAGGACTGCACGGTGAGCATGTCCTCACTCTGGCTGCTCCGCCGGTTGGGCCCCAGTTCATGGAGACACCCCCCCACGATGTAAATGGTCTCCTCAACAGACACCATCTGCTGCTTGCGAATGTGGACATCACACGTTTCGAAGAGTGTCCAGATGTCGGAAGAGGGGCAGTACTGCAAAATGTTCATGTTCCGGTCTGAAAGGAAGAAAGAGGTCACATGATGGCAGAACCAGAGGAAACGTGACTGACGGCCTGGGCCTATATCAACGTCTGCCTCCACTTGAATAACTTGGCAACACAAAGGCAAAACTATTTCAGAAAAGTGGAGGTTGGGCCAATAGTTTTAGAAATGGCTGGGAAGAGGTCCATTTGGAATCGTCCCCATTTCACCTCACATTCAGGCATGTCCGCTCCCTGGAGGGGTTCTCAATCGGTAAGGCAGGGAAATGAGCAGCTGTGATTTGGGCACCTCCCTCCTCCCGGGCACCCTTTACACCTTTTAGAACCACCGGGCCAATGTGAGAAGAATCAGAGCCCCAGGACCCTCATCAATATCTTACAGAACCCTCATCAATATCTGACTCCTTGGGCCGGCTGAGTGGCGTGGTAGTTAAGCGCTGGCGTGGGAGGCCAGCGGCCCCGGTTCGGGTCCCACATGTGAGGGCCAGTGACACTGCCCTCAAAAAAAAAAAAAAAAAAAATCTGACTCCTCAATACAGATGGCAGGCTGAGCCCCAAGAGGATCTCTTCTTGACAGCTGAATTACTGTAACTGGGAAACAGGACAAGTGAGCCAAGCAGGATGTCAGGGACTGTCTAAAGGACATAAAGTTGCAAGTCAGGAGAAATGCAAGAAATGCAAGCCATAGGATAACTTGGCGGTTGTTTCCCAACTGTAACACCAGAGACACACTAACCAAGGCCCTTTCCACTCCCCATCCCAGCTTCTCAGGCGATAGTTAGTGACTGTGTAGATCAAATCAGATAGGAAATGAAAGGCTGCTCTGACATTATTTTGAAACAATAGCTGTTTGAAGGAAAAATATTGCCTGCTCTCTTTGAAAAATGCTTGTGAATTCTGAAATATCTAGTTTTGTTTTTTGTTCTTTTTTTTCCTTTTCTTTTCTCCTCTAGGAAAGAATCAATGGAATAGTTTAGTCTCAGCAAGGAAAATGAAATGCTCTGAGTTATCAGAAAGAAAGAACTTTCTGTCTGTTGTTTTTTTAAACAAATAATTTAAAAAAAACCAACCTATCGGTAGAAGACAGAGCTCAGCTTGGGAACCAACATACAACTGAAGTGTACATGGCTGCAACTGCTGCAGAAACTGGTGGCAGCACTTCCTGCTGAGACAGTGGGCTCGCTCCTCGTCAGTCATGATTAAAGAACTCCACCACCTTGTCTGGTACCAAGTCAAGTGCCTCCTAAGATGGTACAGAGGGAACTGAAAGTAGACCAGTCCCGTGTGTGCCCATGTCCCTAGCCTGCAGAAATTTCAGAATTGTAGCTTTACGGAGCTGTCCTGTTTTCCATCCACACGAATACCTCCCTATATTTGTTTTTATTGTAGCTATTGTGATAAAGCTCATTCTAAGAGACAGTGCAAGAGAGTTTGGTTACTAATCTATCAAAAAGTACTCTGAAGCAACCTGGCTTCCCGCCGCATGAATAAAGGACTTATTCTAGTGAACTGTATTTCTCAGTTCCAGGTCTGAAGGTCTTTCCAGGTCTTCGGTAAATGTTTTCTCTCCTCACCCAACAAGAGCTCAGACCATGATGAGGTGGTTTGAGTTGGTGGAATGGCCTTTTCGCTTTTACATTTAGAGGCGACTCTGAAATTTAACAAATCACCTTTCTTCCCTTTAGTGGTTACTATTACTGTCTATTGAATGTCTTTTAATTTCTTAAGTGCCTGCTCAATAATTAAAATAATCAAATCACTATCATAAAAATCATGAACTATTGCTTATTGAATTCTAAAATTCTCACCTAACTTAAGAATTCAGCAGGCTAAGAACACAATTTCAAGTCCTGAGGGTTTCTTTGTTTTTTTTGTGTGTTTTTTTTTCATGACAATTATGCTTTCTTTTAAGTACAAAGAATTATTAGGAAGCGCTAGAAAGAGCCTCAGCAAAGGAAGAGGAGGGCTTCAGAGTACAAGTCACTGTCCCACCCTCTCATCTTAGAAAACTCATTTTCAGTGCTTATGCAAACATCCATCCATCCACGTCACCTCACCATCCCATCATGGGTATTTGGTTTGGGGAAACTGGGACAGGAATCACAGTGGGTGGCCCAAGTGAAATAGGTGCGTTAGTAGTGGCTTTTGAAACTAGAAAACACACAAGCAAGGGTTTTCCAGGTCAAATCTAAGGAACATTTACTCATCCAGGGTCATGGAAAAACTAGGACATCTACCAGCAGAGTACTCTTTGGGTTACGGTACTGCCTGTCAGTGCGTCACAGCTCCGGGTTCAAAGAGAAGCCAAGAGATATGTGTGTATTATGTCAGCCCACAGGGTGCATTCTGGGTTACAAAATCTAGGTTGGAATCAGAATTCTTAGAAACGTTCACCAGTAAATAACTATTTGCTTTCCTGGAAGAAAAGACACACATACATACAGGAGTACATGTGCACACACAGGAATTCTCTGGGGGCCATGGTTTAGTTAAGCATATAAAGTTGATCACTATAACCTGAACACCAATGTTGAAGATAAAAGAAATGACTGCTAGGTCTCATTTTTTTCCCCCCAATGATTTGTAAAGGAAAAGCTGGTAATTATCTTCAGTGGCAAGTCACTAGGACGGGACATCAGGAATATATACCTCCATGAGTGATGAAAACTTGGGAGTGGAAACCAAAAACCCTCACTACTTCCCATGCAATTCTTTGTCACCGCCTCTCCTTAAATGCATAAATAAACATGTCACTGAGAGTGAGCTGAATAGTGGCCCTCAAAAAGATATGGCCACCTCCTGACCCCCCACTCACCACCGAACCTTTGAATGTGACTTGATTTGGAAAAAGGGTCTTTGCAGATGTAATTAAGAAGTTAAGACTCTTCAGCTGAGATCATCCTGGTTTACGCAGGTGGGCTCTAGACAAACAAAAAGTGTGTCCTTATAAAACACAGAGAGGAAAAGACACAGATGCACATAGAAGAGCAGGCGTGTGAAGATAGAGGCAGAGACTGGTGTTCCACAGCCACTAGCCAAGGGTCACCTGAAGCCACCAGAGCGGGGAGAGGCAGGGAAGGATTCTTGCTTTCAGAAGGAGTGTGACCCTGCTGACACCTGTTATTTCAGACTTCTGGTCTCCAGAACTGTGAGAGAAGACATTTCTGTTGTTTTATGTAGGCCACCAAGTTTGTGGTCCTTTATTAAATCAGCCACGGGAAACTAAAACACCACCCACCATCCTCCCCACCAAATTAACTGTTTAGAGGTATTAGAGAAGTGTTAATCAAAATCTTTTGCTGTCACCAAAAAGCAAAAAGTAAATCAGGTGCTCCTAACACACTTACATTTAACCTCCTCCTCTAACATAAATCCCCAACACAAGACATATTTGGTTATGGTGAAAAAAAATCTGTGTCGCCTACACTATATTAGCATGTGGTTTTCTGTCCTTTACAAAGCTTCATATGGCTGCATGCAGCCTCATGGGGCCATCAGCATCATTTCCCCATGCTTGTTATTCAGCAGGGGCTAGAGAGCTCTGTCCTGCCCGTATGGTACCAGAGAGGAGTGACAGGTTATTTCACTATGTCAGATCTAGTGGTAACGCTACCACTTCAGTGTAGCTAAAAGTCCAAAGAGTCCAGTTATACCTTTTCTCTAAGTTCTGGGCATCCTACAGTCAGATAGACCAAATGGAGACATCAATTTTCTTGGCCAGGAGCTAACTTGGAAAAACACCTGTTTCGTGTGGAGAGAGAGATAAATGGGAAAGCCCACATCTTTCCTAGTGGCCTACCACTGCCTTTCTCCCATAGCCAAGTTGTTTTCTGTCACTACCAAGTGGGAAGCTTCTTGCCAAGAACAGCAGTGTAAATCATGCTGGAGAAAACTTTTTTATCTCTAAATTATTAACAACTATAAAATGCTCACCAAAAACAATGGGAAAACCACATATGCACAGTTTAATAAATGGCACAACCACCTCCCACCACTGGTCAGAAAAGACTCCGTTGATATTCATATTCTTGTAACTCCTATAACAGATAAACAACAGCTTAGAGCTGAGTTTCCAGAATCTTTACCTGATATGTTTGTGCTCAGTAAGGGACAAAATGAAAACAAAGGTCTGCGAGGGTTCTCTGGCACTAAATTCCAGAATGTTGATGGAGAGGGTTCGGTGTGTGTTTGGGAGAAGGCTGAGAGCTACCGAGCCGAGTCATAGCATGGCAGACTGCAAGACTGGGTTTCTAGAGCAGAAAGAAAATGTGTCTTCACGGCTCCCCCACCCCATTCAATTTTCATGCTCACACAAAGGCGTCAAAAGCCCCTTCTGTCCAAACTACTCCTGTCCTACAGGACTGGCTTCCTTCCAGATGTGTAAACATGCAGTGTGTAATGCACAAAATCCCACTTATAGACACCCGGACGTTTCCTCTGGCACCCTCTGCTCTTTCCCAGGAGGCCAACACTTATATATAAGAGGACCACTTATGTGGCCCCTGCACTTACCTCTGGTCGTATATCCTCCAATGACATAAATTTTCCCCTTACACTCACAGGCTGAGAACTCAGCCAGTGGGTTTGGTAACGGTGCCACAAAATTCCACGCATCCTGCTCAGGATTGTAACACTCAACGTTAGAAACGGCCTGCCCACCAATGGCATAGAGTTTTGAATTAACAGCCACAAGTTTGAAGTTAGACCTGAAAGAAAGAACAAGGGCCCACAAAGTCAGTTTTTTTCATCAAGAAGTAAGACGTTGGTATAAATTGTTAAAACAAAGTGTGTCATCTGTTGGATAGCTCTCCAAGTTGAGTGCCATTCTGCCTAGGGATAGTGGAATGACCAAATGGCATCTCAAATTTCACGCTTGTCCCCAAAAGTCCACAAGAATGATGCACTCTCCAATCTTTAGCAATTGAAGATAACCAATTCAACATAACAAGGACTGATCTTGCTTAGCCTCACAACAACCACCAAAGTCACTTTGTATTATATACACTAAACTCAATACCTTTCAGAAGCAAGGGCAAATGGGAAGGGGAGAGAAGTACCCACCTCACACCCCTGTCTGTACTCAGAATGTCTATCTCGCTGCTCTGACCGTGTGAGTAGGCTCCGTCCTAGGTACACACCAGTGCTGCCTACACAGAGGCATATGGCAAAGTGTGGCTGCTAAAGGGTGGTTCAGACTCCATCACGGTGAGCTAACCCAAGATCACTGTTCCTCCTGCCTCCAGAGGAAGGCACCTTATACGAGGTAGTGAGGAAAGCGCTGAACTAATTAAAAATAGTTTGATCCAGTGTTCTCTGGGTACTTACACATTAACTCAACAAATACTTACATCAACAAGTGCTCACTCACCTATCATAATACTAAATAATTAAAGAAAGAGAAACACATTGGTTTCAAGCCCCATGTTCAGTAAAGTATGACACGCTGCTCATCGGCTTCTGACACTAGGTAAAAGTCTCATGACTCGTGAATTGAGAAGTTAAGACAAAGCTAATTTGCTTCATTTTAGCACACAGGGATTAATGGACTCCTTGAAGGCCAGGAAGAATAAACATTTGGCAGTGCTGGGTCAGTCTACTGTGATATGTGCAACATTGTCAAGTTTTCAACAGTATGAGCAGCTGCATGATGGAATAGGACAACCTGGGCATGGCTTCTAGTCCCAGCTCGGCTGACAACCAGCCTCCTGAACCAGGCCCAACCACACTTCCTCATCTCTAGCATGGGGATAATATCCATCACAGGGCAGTCGAGACAGTTAAGAGCGGGTGATCAAAAAGGAGTACATAGAGAAAAAATACTACCATTATAATTTCTACTTTTTCTAGGATTTGAAATAAAAAGTCTAGAGCAGGTGAGTTAAGAGGCCACATCATACGACAACACCATGATTTCTTTCAAAGTAATACTTTCCTAAGACAGTATGAAGACAGAGGCTACAAACGAACAAAAGTATCTAGGGGTAGACTAAGGAACTACAGTGAACCAGTAATTCAGGACTCGTCTCCTAACAGGTGTTTAATAAACATCGTCGATGCATTATGATATAGAACATATCTGAGTGATAGCCACCTACTAAAAAATTAAGATTTTTTTTAAAGGTGCCTGTAATGTTTTTATTTAAATGAGCTTTAGTTTAGTTTTGTTTTTCAAATCAGAGACTAAATGAAGCACTCGTCATCAAGAACCCCACATTGTCCATTAAACCCAGCCAGCCATTCAATTTTTCATGCCAACAGACCTCACAGGGGTGGCAGTTACTGGGGGGTCCCTGGTTTGCATTGCTTACCTTTTCTGTAGCCAATGGTCCTTAAAATCTGACCATGATGCCCTCTGTATGTGTGCAAATTTGGGGACCCAAAGGAAATAAAGCTTGTAAATAAGCACTAAATTTTACCAGCCCACAATTTGGTTTTGCTCCCTGCAGGTACACAGTAAATTTTGTCAGATCAAAACACTCTTTCGTATTCATCCAGCATAGTCATTTGTCCTAAGCAAACAAGTAAGGGGCTTCGTTTGGAGGCTGAATGAATAAGCAATTAAAAGTAAATGCCATCTCTCCAGACCCTAACATGCTGCTCACATTCACTTGAAGAGGAGTGGTTTTCAACAGTGCATCTGTTTCAAGATGAAACTGCCACCCAAAAGCACACCACTGAATGAAGAGGCATTGCGACTAAGGGTTACAAGCCCAGGCTTGTACAGGGATGTCTCAGCTCCACTACTCAACAGCGATGTGACCTTGGACAAGTCACTGAGACTCAATTTATGTGCGCCTCAGTTTCCCCATCTGTGAGGTGGGGATAAGAAAAGCACAATATCACACGTATTTAAGAGTTGAGGGCCGGCCGAGTGGCACGGTGGTTAAGCGCTGGCTTGGGAAGCCAGCGGTCCCGGTTCAGTCCTACATATGAGGGCCAGTGACACTGCCCTCAAAAAAAAACAAAAAACAAAAAACCTAAAGCTTAGGGCCGGCCGAGTGACTCAGTTGGTTAAGAGCTCGCTCAAGAGTGCGAGCTGAGCTCTGAGCAACGGCAGTTCGATGCCAGCCCGAGCTGAGTTGCCGTTGAGCTGCCAACAGGTGGCAGGATGGCTCAGCTAAAAAAAAAAAAAAAAAAAAAGAGTTGAAAAGGTTAACACTTGCACAAATAGGGCACTAGAGGGAATGATTTTCTATTGTATATGTCATAAGCCTAAGTTTCTCAACTTCAGGAGGTTCGGTTTCTTATTTGTCAACTGCAACAGTTACTGGCCGTAATATACTCTGGAATTCCATACAAAATGCTCTCATCCATAAATTCCTGCCATGTAGGGCCTCATTTCCAACTTTCTGAAAATAGTTCCAGTTTTCACTTCCTGAATGGTAAAGGTATGCATCTAAGCTATCAATTACTTTTAAAATGATGATCTCTGCAATGTTTTCTTAATATTGACCCTGACATAATACATTCAAGAGGTAAAAAGAAGAATTTTTAAAGCAAATAATTTGTTGTGGCTACATATGTGACTTACTTATACTAAATAGTACTGAAAGTCAGAAAAACTAGATGATGTAATTTCTACTTCACTTAAAAGAAATGAAAAGCTCTTTAAATCCTTAAAAGCTACATAACAAGAAACATGATAAACCCCAGAGCACAAATAGCAACAATTAATAATATCTGTATTTAACTGTAGGGAGGCAGGATGGCATAGAGGTCTGAGTGGCTCAGAGGACTGACCACGTGGCTGTGTGCAAGTTAAACTCACTAAGCCTTGGTTTCCCCTTTGGGGAAAGGGGACCAGTGATATCTCACATAGATACTGTTAGCATGAAATAGGAACTGATGTCTAAAGCAGTGACCACAATATGTTGCCCAGAGTATGAGCTCAAGAAATGTAAACCATTGTTATGACTTGCTAAATAGAAAAGTCTGTTACCATTACAGGGAAAATTAGAGTGAAATGGCAAGATCCTTTCTCAACCACTCAGAAGAGGACTATATAGTCTGCAGACCATCTAGGTCTTTCTCTCTCATCTTTCCCCTTCTGCTGCCTACTTTCTGCCACTTCCCTGTGTATTAACCACCCTGGGGACCAGGAAGGAGAGAGGGGAAAGGTTAGGTAACAGAAGTAGTCACAGTTTCCACCTACTACCATCTCTGAGAAGCTCCAAAGCAGAAAGCAATTTAAACTGTCAGTCAAAATTATGTTGGGGTGGGGGATGAAAAGACACACATTTTTCATTCATTCACACTATTCTCAGGCTCCACTGTAACATTAACCACAGTGTGTGAAACCTCTGGATGATTGCACACCTCGAGAAATGCTCTAAAATACTAAACTTTGGCTCAAACAGGGGATGTGTAAGTGTGACAACTCTAATGCCATCTCAGCCAGGGGGCTGTTGTTTGTTCAGGAAGTTCTCCTTTGTGAGTGTCTTTAGTTGGGCTCTCATGGCTGCCTTAATGTCCCGAATCATTATGACTTTGGGGAAGAGCCAGAAGTCGCACGGTGCCAGATCCAGTGAATAAAGTGTATGAGGACACACCATAATGTTTTTCACAGAAATTACCGTACCAGAAGCGATGTGTGACACTGAGCTTTGTCATGATGGAGGATAATTTATGGTGCACTTTAAAACACACCTCTCGGCCGGTCGAGTGGCTCAGTTGGTTAAGAGTTGGCTTAGAGCGCGTGCTCTGAGCAACAGGGCCGCTGGTTCGATTCCCACATGGGCCAGTGGACTCTGCACCCTAACTGAGCTGTTGCTGAGCTGCCAACAGGTGTCAGGATGGCTCAGCTGGTGTAACAACCAGATTGCCTGTTCAATGGTGGGCTACGCCCACCCACAACTAAAAAAGATTGAAATTGGCACCATGAGCTGAGCTGCCACCTGCCACCTGGATAGGGTGTGAGCTCTTCACTACAAGGATGCCGGGTTCGACTCCCACATGGGATGGTGGCTATGCCCACCCACAACTATGACTAAACTCAGCCCCTTGAACTGAGCTGCCACCCCGATGGCTCAGAGTATAGAGCGTGCGCTCTTAACAACAAGGTTGCTGGTTCGACTCCCGCATGGGATGGTGGCTACGCCACCTGCAACTAAGATTGAACACAGCACCTTGAGCTTAGAGATTAAGAGCTGACCACGGGAAGCCAGATGGTGACTGGCACCCTCCACAACTAAGATTGAAGAACAACAACTTGGCTGGTCCCCTCCCCCAATTCCTCAACACTCATCCCTTCCTCCAGTTCTCCAATAAAATCTTTTAAAAACATTTTTAAAAAACCAAAACACACCTCTCAGCCATAGCTCACACCTGACCGACTGCACCGAACAAGTTGACACTTGTCACACACTGTTACTAAGGTTCAGTGTACCACTTCCCGTATTGAAGATCCCTGCCTTTCATTGGATGGCACTCGGCTGCAGCATTCGCCATATTTTGTGATCACAACGGAAAGGCTCTGTCAAATAAAAACATTATGGTGTGTCCTCATCCGCCTTATTCACCGGATATGGCATGCACAGTGTGACTTCTGGCTCTTTCCCAAAGTCAAAATGACCATGAAAGGTAAATGTTTTGAATCGACTCAGGACATAGACGCAGCCACAACAGCGGAGCTTAAGACACTCACGAAAAAGGACTTCCAGAACTGCTTCAGAAAGTGGTAGGAACAATGGGATAAATGTGTTTGAAGTGAGGAGGAGTATTTTTGAGGGGGATTAATGGCAATGTGTCTTTTACTGTAATAAATATTTTTATTTCAACATTCACTGTATTTTGTGATCACATCTCATAAGCATTGATTGAATATGTAATTGGACTTGACTGACAAACAAAAAATTTCAATTCAAGAGGGGGAATATGCTACAGGAGGACAGGGTTTGAATGTTTAGCCCAACTGAAGGTCAGGAAGGGCGTCCTGGTTGAGATTACATCAGATCTGAGTCAAAGCATCAGACAGCTAGAGAAGGGTGCAAACTCCAATATGGCATCAATAACCAATCAGAAAATAAAATGGAAAAATTATTTGTGTAGGAAAAAACAGTAACTGGAAAATATCTAAGATTAATCCTAACAAAAAATATATACTCTCAAAGATAATAAAAGAAACTTTCTGAAGGACCAAAACACCTAAATAAATACCTAGAAAAGCAATACATTTTTTCTGTAAAGTAGTCTAAAACTGTGAATCCTCTTCCAAATTAATCTATCAATATTATGTAATCCCAATCAAAATCCCAAAAGGATTTGACAAGCTGATTTTAAAGTTTACCTGAAGGAGAAGATCTGCACAAAACAGCCAATTAAAATAAAACGAAACAAAGGGGTCTTTGTGTTACCAGACAATAAAATAGATTATCAAGCTACAATTATTTTAAAATGTGTTATTGATGCAGGAATGGCCAATCTGCCAATTTGAAAATGGGAAAATTGGCATATGATAACTGTTTTTGCAAAACAGAGTGAGAACTGAGGCCATTGTGAAATTTAGAAAACATGCTATAACCTTACATTCTACCTTAAATGAAAATAAATCCAAGATACAGATTTAAAATGTTTTTTTTTATTTATTTTTTGATGGCAGTGTTACTGGCCCTCATATGTGGGACCAAACCAGGGCTGCTGGCTTCCTAAGCCAGCTCTTAACCACCGTGCCACTCGGCCGGCCCCAAGATTCAGATTTAAATGTAAGAAGGCAAAACTAGGGCCGGCCAAGTGGCTCAGTTGGTTAAGAGCTTGCTCAAGAGTGCGAGCTGAGCTCTGAGCAACGGCGGTTCGATGCCAGCCCGAGCTGAGTTGTCGTAGAGCTGCCAACAGGTGGCAGGATGGCTCAGCTAAAAAATAAATAAATAAATAAAATAAAAAAATAAAAAGGCAAAACTATAAAATAGCTCATGAGATACGTAAGTACTTATATATTCTTAGTCTGCAGCAGAATCCTTTCCCACGCAAAATAAAAAGTTCACAGGGCACACAGGAGAAATATGACTATAAAAGAATTTTAGGGCCAGCCGAGTGGCACATTGGTTAAGAGCTGGCTTGGGACGCCAGTGGCCCTGGTTCAGATCCCACATATGAGGGTCAGTGACACTGCCCTCTACAGCTAAGATGGTGAACAACAGCTCCACCTGGAGCTGGGCTGCTGTGAGTCCCCAGGGATGGCATAGCTGCAGCCTCTGCTGCAGTGGACTGCTACAGGCTACAGTGAGTGGCCGGCAGCCAGCGTGAGCGGCTGGCAGCCAGTGTGAGCTGCCAAGAGCTGCTATAAGCAGGCGTCCAGAGGCCGGGGACCGATCTGCCTCATCCGGGAAGAGCGCAATGATGATACCAACATGGGCCAGTGAAGCAACGTCCTCCACAACTAGACTGAAGAACAAAAAGGACAGCAACTTTCTTTTCCCCAATTTCCCAATAAAATCTTAAAAAAAAAAAAAAAAGAATTTTAAATTTCTTCATATAAGCAAGCATACGCCATAAATCTGAAATCCAAAACTGGAGGTTCACAAGGCCAGTGCTGTACTTTGTTAGGTCTGTAAGATTTTTTTGTTGCTATTGGTTTGTTCATTTTTTAAATGGAATAAAAAAATCTAAAAAATCAGGATATCTGGAGTTCCCACCACACCATTCCTTACTTCCACTTGGCAATAATTTGCTGTGGCTGAGAGGTGGAGCCCTCTTGTGGTGGGGCAATAGCTCTTTGGTTTATCCTAACTCCCACCCTCTACCCACTGATTTCACCTGCCTGGTCACTCCAGGCATTTATTTCATTATTGAACTTAACCATAAAATAAACACAGGGGAAAACATGTGCAATGTTACCTAAGAGACAAGAGGTTAATAACTGTATACATAAGTATAGCTTCTAAAATAAATATGAAAAAATAAGTCAATTTTTAAAAAATTAGTAAAGGCCATTTACAAAACTATACAAATGGCTGGTAATCATACGAAATGAACAATCTCTCAATCAGAGACATTCATTCCAGTGTTTTTGCCTCGTAGGCCGGTAAAAATAAAAAATAATGATAATGTCTTGGCAAGAGTTGTAGGAAACTGGCAAGTTCAAGCTCTGTTGATTAGACAGTGTTTGATAAAAGAGGAAATTAGAACAATTTTTTTGATGGGCAATTTGGCAGGAGCTTCCAAAATTTTAAATGGACAGACGCTTTGCCCCTCATATCCAGGGATTCTAGGAATTTGCCATATAAAACTAACTCTAATATGCCTATATGTGCACATACACCAAACTGTTCACTATAGCATTGTTTGTAATGGCAAATGGAAGCAATCTAAATGCTCATGAATAAGGGAAGGGCTAATTACATTATGCTACTTCTACAGGCTGGAATACCACACAGCCATTAACAAGAGTGAGGTGAATTGACCTTCGTTGATACAGAAAATATTGTCAGATACAGTACACTGTTAAGTACAAATATCAAGTGCCATAATAATCAGCTAACCTAACCAATTTAAGTAAAAAGATGTATAAGTTGCATATACACCCCCACATGTACATGCATACATATACATTTTCCCTGTTAAACACTATTGACATGCTTATATTTATATGACTATACATTTAGTTAATATATTTATAAATTTATAATGTATAAGTAAGTCTATAGATAGACATACGTTTTACTCTATAGTTTTTCGTGTCATCTGCAATTTTTCTAAGCATGTATTCCTGCATTACTCGAATCCTTTTTTTTTTCAAAGAAGACAGAAAGGGCATTCTTATGGGGGGGAAAAAAAGACCACCGAGGATTTGTGAAGAAAGAAAAGAATTTATGAGGTACTGTGTTAAGTAAGAGTTGTGGAGCTACAGGTTGCACCAATTGAGACAGATGGATATGCGTGTAGAAGTGACAACCAGCTGGGCCTTCCACCCTTAATCTGGGCACCACTGAGTGTTCTGTGTTGCTTCAATTAAAGCCCCTAGAATTTGTTTAAAAATAACATGTTTAATATCAAAACTTAAATATGATATCATCTCAACAGTGGAAATAATGCACTAAGAAGCGGGTAGAAGAAAATATGCCAACCTGTAGATGGTTATTCCCTTTTGGAAAGGGAGTAGAAGTGATAGCCTTTCTGCTTCTGTATTCTTTTCCATTTTTCTGGTTTTCTAGAATATCTATTAGGTATTACTTTTAATCATCAGAAAAAAGGAATGCTTTCCAAAATAAATGTTATATTATAGTAGAAATAAAGCCAGCGTTCCCCTCTGGTCGGGGGGGGGGCCTCAGGTCAAGTAAATATATGTAATGGCCTCCCCATTCCTGGTAAAATTTCTTTGACAGGCGGTGAGTCTCTCGACTCCTTGCTCTACACTTCAGGGCAAGAAGCATGGCAGGGCTGCAGATGGATACAGGTGGACCATAAGAAAGGGTATTTTTGTCTTTTCTTGAGTTATACTGATTCTTCTCCCCACTTCTGAATGGCTCTGGGTCATCTTGTGCCCTACCATCTTTATTTCCTACCACCACTTCCTCTGTCTGCTCTTTGCTCTTGTTTTCCTATTCCTTTCCTGATTTCTTTATCTAGCCCTCCCCCAATCTCTTACTTTTCTCTTCTTTTTTTCATGTCACCCAAGTTCACATTGGCAGGGATTTGCAGGATGGGAAGGAAGAGGGTTGGGGTGGATAGAAATATTCTAATAGTGTAGGTGACCACTTCCAGGCTGAAGCTTTGGGTCAACAACGTTTGGGAAGGAAGTGAGGTGCGAAAGGGAGGATAAAAAAATAAGCAAGGCACTCCTATGTAGCTAATATTAATACAATTCTAATGATTAGCTCCTGATCACAGATTGGTGCCCCAGTGTCGAAGACTTCAAAGTCATGAACAACAACAAAAAATCCCCCAAGGTCAGTGTCACAGGTTACCACCAATGTGTCACCATTATCAGATCCTAAAAAAATAAAAATAAAAAATTAAACATAAAAGCAAAATTAAAAAAACAATTCTTTTTAAGGATCCTTCAGGAAAACCACAATATGTTTTCCCACTGGGATAGAGGCAAAGGAAGCCGTGTGCCTAAAGACACAATACCTGCAAGGAAACTACTCAGCTAGTTGACTTCACTGGGGCCTCTCCATCCTTGAAAGTTCCTAGTTCCCTGGGAACCTGGCCAGAGTCAAGGCCAGCCACGCTCCTGAAGATGTCATTCCCACCTGAGCACAGCCTCCTGCGTCTGCTCAGTAAACCTTAGGAGGATGAATTCCTGAACAAGTGAATGAATGAGAAAGCAGCGGCGCTCTGCCAGGTGCGCTTACCTCTTCTGGTTCATGGAGGCCACCTGGAGCCACTCGTTGGTGCTGGGATTGTAGGAATGCGCAGCGGAGATCTCCTGGCTGGTGATCCTGTACCCGCCCACTATGAACAGGTAGTTGTCCAGGATGGCAGACCCGTAACCTCTGACATTCACCAGGTCAGGAGGGAGGTTGTTGGCCAGCGGGAACCAACGCTCGGTCATCTCCTCGTACCTGAGCATGGAGGGGGGCTCCCCCTGGTAGGGGTGAGGGGCCAAAGGACCCCCCAAGAAATCCCCGAGGGCCACGAGGACGGGAGTCCCGGTCATCCGGCCCTCTCTCAGCCTCTGCTTCAGGCTGCCATCCCCGGGGGCCTGTGCAGGAGAGCCCAGGAGGTGGAACTGAGGCTTGCACAGCACCTCGTGGAAGTGGATGACCATGAAGCGCAGGCAGGCCTCCTGCAGGTCGGGCAGCCCGTACACCTGCGCCAGGCGGTAGAGCTCCAGGCAGTTGGTCAGCCGCACCTGGGACAGCAGCAGCTGCAGCAGGGACGTGACCTGCAGGAAGGAGGCCGCTTCCACCAGCTCGGACAGCAGGCTCACCTCGTCCATGTCGTCCTCCTCCGCCGCGCCGCCGGCCTTCTCTCCCCGCGGGCCCAGCAGCCAGCCCTCGCGGGCCCCGCCGGCGTTGATGAAGTCCAGCACCAGGCGCAGGCCCGGCGCGCTGAGGCCGCGCAGCTGCTGCACTTCGGGGCCGCCGGCCTCCTGGCTCAGGGCCTCGCGCATGCCGGAGCGGTAGAGGGCGCGGAAGTAATCGCTCTGCTCGATGAGCTTCCTCTTGCTCACCGGGTAGCAGCGGCCCTCCAGGCGGATCTGCACCATCTCCTCGGCCGACATGGCTGGGGGGCCGGGAGCCGCGGGGGAGCCCGCCAGCTCGGCGCGATCGCTTCCCCGCCCCCGCGCGCGCCGGGTTCCGGGCAGGGCGCGCCGGGGGATGGCGCCCGGCGGAGGCGGAGGAGGAGGGCCGCCCGCGCCCCCAGCGCCCGCCCGGCCTGTCTGGGTCGCTCCTCCCCCGCCCACCCGAGGCAGTCCCTTCGCCGGGTCCCGGGCGCGGCGGCCCTGCCCTGTCGGTCCCGCTCAGAGCACAACACGGGCCGGCCGGGGCGCGCCGGGCGTCGGGAGGGGATCCCAGCCCCCCGCCTGCAGCCTCCTCCCACGCCGCGCTTCGCACTTCCGCCCGCGGGACCCCTGCCGTCCGCCAGACCTGCGGACGGGATCCGGCCCTCGGGGCAGGGCTGCCAGGCGGCGTGCGTGCGGGAGGCGCGCAGGTGCGGCCCCGCAGCCTCCCCCGCACGCAGCCTGCCCGGCTCTGCAGCGGTGCTCGCAGGGGACGGGAGGCGAGATGAAGCCAGTCTGCTTGTTCTTTTTTTTTTTTACAAGAGAGGAAGAAACAAGGCCAAAGGAACGGGAGTGGGAGGAAAGCGATGAAGACAGTCTGGGGTCCAGGGAGTCAAAAAGACATCACATCTGGGATCGCGCCTCCAGCCCAAGTCCCTCTTCGCATCCCAAGGGGCTGAGGCTCCCTGGCCGTCTCTGGACATGTAGGTGGCACCTAGAGCTTAGTCTTCGCCATGGCCATTGTGTAGGAGCCATCTTGCAGAAAGAGAACTCCAGACAGATGACGGCAGGTTCTGCAGGGCTCCGCGCAAGGGGTGAACCAGAAGAAAAGGGTTGGGAAGCAGAGGAGCTTGTATTTGCTGCTGGGGCCCATCATCCTCTTTATGCTATTAAGAGAAAGAAGTAAAAGTCGACCAAATAATGTTAGATCATGTGCCTTCTTTTAAAATATTTCCTAACCTATGGAAACGTTATTGCTTTGCCTATTTCAGCTTGGTTGGGCTAGTCATTGCGGAATGTTAGCTTTGCACATAAGGTCAGATCACTTCTGTTCCGTTTTGCCTACCGAGGTGGCTTTTCTTGCCACCCTCTTACCCCTCCTTCCCCTACCCCCACGCAACCTCTGTCTGAGGACTACTTAAGGAAGGAGCGCTACTTGCCCATCCTCTATCACCAGACATTGCAAATAGAAAGCTCGCCCCAAATAATACGAAGGATCATGTGTTGCTCATGAGCTATGAATTAATCCAGGGGGACAGTGGGTATTGTTAGATTACCGTTGAGTAGTAGGAGGGTTAGGATTGGGAGGGAGCAGAGGGTATGTTCACTCTTACCTTACAAAAAAACCTTGAAAACTTTCCCAGACCAAGGTTTGAGAACCAACTATAAATGTCCTCAACTTGGAGAGGATATGTGTTTAGACTTTGTTTTTCTTATTACAAGCTTCAGCTTTCTTCTTGAATGACAAGTTAAATAATACCTTCATCATAAGTACATTTCCCCGATTTCAAACAGAAGATACCTCCTACAACAGTGATTCACATTTTACATTACCAAGGGGGAAGGGTTAAAAACCAGAGAAGAAAGTCCTATCTGAAAAACAAGAAATCCTTTTAACACATTGTTCAACTATGTTTGTGCTGCTTTTCTGTGTAACTTAAGCTGCTTCATAGTGAGGTGATGTCATCCATTTTTTTTTTTCTTTACACCATGAATACAGCACTAAAATTTTAAAGACATGGGGAAAATTCTAGTAGATTCTGGTCTCCCTGGGAAAAGTGAAAGAAATAAAGATGAACCTATGACTCCCCTGTTTCAGTGTTCTTAGACTGTGAAAAGCTTCTAACATTTCACCTCTTTTCACCTGCCCTTTAAGTCATTACTGATAAAACCCCATTCTCACATGGACCTCTCACACTGGTTCTCAATGAGAGTGCAAAGGTTCTCTGGGTGAGTGACCATGAAGTTAGCAACCTCATTGGAAAGGTAAAGTGCCATGTCCCGTATTAGGCATTTAGCTGGGGAACTTGTGCTGGAAGGGGCCCCCTGTATCAAAGAGATTTGGACCATCAGTGACAATGCCAGCTTCAGTGGGTCAGCCAAGAAGAACAGGCTCTCAGTCTCTCCTTGGTCCCTTTAGAATCTTTCACCAATGGATGCTTTTGTTTCCCAACTGTCATAGATATGCCTCAGACTGGTATTTTGCTTTTAAAAAAAGACAAAAAAAAAAAATCACACTCAAATAATGATGTGCATTAGAAAGGCAGTTCATGCACAGTAATATTATCAGAGCAAGATCAGCTTGGACATGGAATCTGGGGTGTTAGTTTGACAATACTAGGCATTGATCCTATAAGCTATTTGTCCCCGACATGATAACAACATTTAGGATTAGAAGCATCTTAAAAGATCAAAGTATTTTAGAGCCGGCTGAGTGACATGGTGGTTGGGAGCTGGCTTGGGATGCCAGCAGCCCCGTTTCGGATCCCACATGTGAGGGCCAGTGACACTGCCCTCAAAAAAAAAAAAAAAAAATCAAATTATTTTAATAACACAGAAAACTTTCTTTTAAGCTAGAAATGCAGTCAGAGCAATATAAGCTCCTTTATGTACAAAAGGCCTAAAATATTATTTCCAAGCTTCATGAAAATATCATTTATATGTAACTGGAGGCATAATTTTATAGATCTGTTATTGACTAATCACTGAATTATAAAGATTCACCTTTCTGGTAATTATGATTCACTTTAAGCACTTTGTATCATGATCTGTTTTACAGAAAACTAAAGTAACAGTCAAACAGAGTTAGGCTATTTCTTTAAGAATTTATGAAAAATATACCTTTTGACCTAGAATGGAAAAAAATCTAAGTAAACAATATTTATCACAGTGTTGCTTTAAATAATAAAAAAATTGCAAAACATAATATATAATAATAATAGTAGTTAACATTTAATGTTTATTATATGCCAGGTACTATTGTGCTTTATATAGACTACAATAGTATTTTTATACTATTTTACAGCTGAGGAAGTGGAGGTGCAGAATACATTTTGGTACATGTGTAGAATGAAATACCACAGATGTAGTACAACTTTTGATGTAGACAAACTTTCTTTAGAAACACTAAAAAATATAATTTTAAACTCCATTTTTATAAAACAGGTTCTGAAATAGTATGAATCCATTTATGTCATGTATCTATTTTTTAGAGATGTATAGAAGGATGCTTACCAAAATGTTAAGATTATAAGATCTTGAATAGTTTTTACTTCTTTCTATACTTTTCTATATGGTTTGGATTTTTTAAATGAATGTATATCAATTTAGTAAAAGCAAAAGATTTTAGGAAAATTAAAGACATATTTAAATTTCTCAGGCTCCATTTCTTTAAAACAATTTCCATCAATTTTACCAACTGGTGAAAATGTTCAGTAAATAATACAATTCGCATTTTTAAAATAATGATGAAGGGCCGGCTGAGTGGCGCGGTGGTTAAGCGCTGGCCTTGGAAGCCAGCGACCCCGGTTCGGTCCCACATATGAGGGCTAGTAACACTGCCCTCAAAAAAACAAACAAACAAACAAACAAAAAAAAACAGATCAAAAATAAAATAATGATGAAATACTGTTTTACAAACATCTTTTGAATTTAGTCAACCTATGCTATTACTTCACATCCACTTAAAAATTATCTTTATTTCTTAAAGTTTTTTTGTTTTGTTTTGTTTTTTTAAATTGAGACTTGGGGGAGGGGAAAAGTGTTGGGGAACTGGGGAAGAGGAACAGACAAGTTGTTGTCCTTTAGTTCTTCAGTCTAGTTGCGGAGGACGTTGCTTCCCTGGCCCATGTTGGTATCATCATTGCACTCTTACCGGATGAGGCAGATCGGTCGCTGGCCTCTGGATGTCGCTCACCATGGCTACTGGCAGCTCACTTGGGCTGCCGGCCGCTCACGCTGGCTGCCGGCCACTCACTGTAGCCTATGGTAGCCCACTGCAACAGGGGCTGCAGATATGCCGTCCCAGGGACTCACAGCAGCCCAGTTCCAGGTGAAGCTATTGTTCACCATCTTAGCTGCAGAGGGCAGTGTCACTGGCCTTCATATGTGGGATCCGAACCTGGGCCGCTGGCGTCCCAAGCCAGCTCTTAACCAACACGCTACTCGGCCAGCCCTATCTTTATTTCTTAATCCCTCTATATTCCTAAAATAACTTTTTTGTTGTTTTTTAATAAGCAATACCATAATTACCTTTCATTAAAGCATATGAGGCAATTTAAATGAGTTAAAAGTAGCACAGTTTCTAAAACAGCTCTATTTAATTCAAGTTGAATGTCTTCATGTAGGCTAAACTTCCATTTATTTCAGCTCCTTATATCAGTGTTTTCCAAACATCTTAGAAAATTACCTGGGGCACTTGTAAAAATAAAAAATGTGCTTCCCAAACCAAAACTACTGAAGCATGCTCTTGGGAAAAATGAGTGGTTTTTAAAACAGGAATCTAATTTTTGAACCCCTCTGAAGAGTGCCCAGTTGGAAATAGGTACAATATATACGTTGCAATAGTGCAATGATTCTGGATATTAGATACAATTTGTACAAAAGTTATTTAGCAATGTTTTATTCAGAGTTGCAGTTGCTTTCTGATTTCTGCAATTTCATCTCACATGGACATGTTTTGAGATGCTTTGGGGCCCATAGCTCAGTCCGTCATGTATTCCTCCCCATACCCCTGTAGTCCAGTTTCTCTCTCTCCTTTTCAAAATACTTCGCTTCAAGAAGTTACTCATTTCCATGAGACTCCGTGTTTAAGCCATCACCAAAAAAACGATTGTTTTTAAAACTTTAAAGCATGCTTTTATGTTGGAATTTGTAGATTCTTTAAAATGTAGCTTTGACATTCACTTGAACATCATTTGATAGCAAAAGGATTAAACAATTGTGGATTGTTCCATTAGCCCTGCAGGGAACATGAGAGCTTCAAGGAATTATATATCACACAAAAGGAACTACATTTAATGTGACTTTAGAAGGTTAGAAGGTTAGAAAGTAGACTTTCCGGTTTTTGTCCCAGAGCATGAGCTGATCAAAATAGCTATGGAATTTCGCAGAAAACCAGGGAGAAATTTTTTGTTTATCTGTCCCTCATTTTGCCAGTAGGAGACCTCTGTCTCCTCAGAACATATGGCACAGTCACATTGTTTGCAGGTAAGCAACTGGAACATTCCTTCTATGAGTTCACTTTTAGTGTATTTTATGTGGCTTATCCAGGTTAGGAGTTAATCCAGGATATAATTTTTGCTTGGAAGAAAGTGAAATGTTTTGTTTTTAAAGTTATTCAGTCTTTTAAATATTTTCCTCTTTATTATCAATTATTAATATTATATATTTCTAAAAATCAAAAGATATGTGGTAATTAGGCTATTATTAGGAAACAGGTAGAGAGATAAAAGTTCAAAGAACGCTGACATTTTTGTGTCAAGTCTGAATGAGTTATTGTGCAAAAAGGTATGAAATAAACACAGATCACAGGACAGAAAAAGTTAAAACAAACAAACAAAAAAAAGTGGTACTGTACTTTATGCCCAAAGCTGAATGCCACTAATGCTTTCTATAAAAATGGATACAGAGAAACAACAGTTTAATACTTTGAATGAATTTGTCATCTTGGATATATCATAGAATATAAAACATACAATTTTTATGAAAGAAAGAAGCCATTTTCACTACCTTTAATATCTTTTCAAATGTTTTGGCATTGCAATTGAAGTAATTATATTCGTATTTAGAAATTTAAAACCATTTCACTATTTTCCTAATGCACATTGCTTAGCAACTCCTGATTCAAGCATAGACACTATCCCTTTCTCTATGTGCTTCACAAAGCAGGCTCCTTTATAACTTCCAAGCATGAATTTCAGAAAACAGATTAGACAATCCTCAATTTGAACTTCTTCACAATTTTCACTGTGAATTACGTTTTTTATTTTTGATTGAACAATATACACCTTAATGGGTGTTGTATTTCACTACATTATGAGGCTGTTCTTTTTGCTGTATCTTTAGTCTTCTTTTAAGAAGGCTGCGGCTGACCTTGGCAAAAAAAAAAAAAAAAAAAAAATGCATGGCCCTGAGAAGTGACCAGGATCCACAGTCAATGTTTTCAAAATCACAGCAAAATTAAAATTCTAAATTTTTATTTCATATTTTGTTTTCATTGACTTTCAAGAGTATTTTTTTTTAGTAAAAAAAATTTTAAACCAGTGCACAAACTGGTTTTCTAGTGAACCTGAATACTAGAAGTTAAAGTTAAAAAAAAACAAACAAAAAAACGAGAGATAATCAAAAAAAATATCTGTAGTCACAAGTTCCTTACAAACCACACAGAAGTGCCCTCACAAAACGAAGTCTTGTTCCTGGTGAAACGGATCCTTCCTTTATCTGACGTCAAGTGACTAAACTATTGTTTTCCTCAGAAAGGCTTTTAGCTAGGATTTCTACTTGTCTTTATATTTACTTAGTCAAAGGTGTTTGTGACCATTCACTTTCAGAGAAAGAAGAAAAGCAGAGGAGAGAATCTACGTCTTCAAGAGGCTAAGGGACAGAGTATTGAAATGGCCTGGAAAGTGTTCAGGATTAATGCCAGCACGTCAAATCTTCACCTGGGGCTCAACCGGGAAGAAACAAAAGAAAAATCCATATGCAGTCAAAGAACAGCCTCATTTTTCTAGAAGGTGACCCCCTTTGCCCCCCAGAAGCGTCCCAAGGACACTCTCTCCCTTAGCAACAGCCCTGACATTCCAGAAACTGTCCTACCCCCTGATGGTCGCTCCAGCTTCTGCGTGGACATCGGACTTCTTGCTGAGTTTTTCTACCAGAGAAATGCACGTGGCAGTGGTGGCAGCAACCGTGACCATGCTTCTTAGCATGGGCCAGACCGCCGACTCTCTCTGCTCACCCACCGTATTTTATAGAGACTGCTGGATCCGTCGCTTCCCAGGTCTCCTCATTGACCTGGAGGAGTCTCAGAAGATGGGAGCTCAGTTCTTGAAGTATTATTCTGAAAGCACTGGCCAGAAATGCAGTAGGAGCTGCTGTCTTAGGAAGGATGGTAAGTATTAATAATATGCTTGAGCAAAAATAAGAGGAAATTTCCAAAATGAAGACCTAGGCAGAAGGTCTGATGAGCAGTGGAAAAGGACTAGGGAAGATGTGCTGACATGAGGTAGAGGGAGAGAGAGGGAGAGACATTGAGGCTGACTCTGCAGTTTGGGACAGTGTAGGCTTGGCTTACAAATCTAGTAATGACCCAGAATGCTATGAAAACGTAGGTAACAAAGAATCCTTTCTTCTTCACTAAAGTGTTAATTAAATGAAAATGTTTCCTCCACTGTTAACTAACAATATTCTTATAGCCCAAAACATAACATATTTTATTTTTAAAATCTTTATAATAATTTCCTTTTTGAAGTTATTTGGTGATATTGGTATTATTTCAAAATTTTGAAATATGCTGACCAAATGTGAGATGTATTGCACAGGAATTTAGATCATGATTCATATTTTGAAAAAAATAGGGAGATATATGTCAAATAGCAAAAAGAAAGGAAGTAAAGAAGGGGAGGGAGGGAGAGAGGGAGGGAGGGAGGGAGAGAGAGAGAAATATTAATTTTCAAAATATGCTAACAGATTTTTTTTTTTGTCTGAAATCCAGAATTAGGATTTAATATCATCCATGTAATATGACCAAAGCCTATACTTGGGAAAATATTTCATTGTTACAGAATTTCAAGTTATAATTGTCTAAAGACTTCTTTCATTTTCCCAAGATTTTAAAGCTACTTGGAAAGAAACAACAAAAGCCACACAATACTTTAAAATAATTCTCTCGGTTGTTCCACAGTTTCTTTCTGTGGTTTCATTTGGACTTATTAATTGCCAATGCCTCCTACCAAATTATGTATGTAAGATTTCTGGGATGCAAATTGGAGCTACTTAGAGAGTTTAAACTGACTATAAAAGACCAAAATATGAAAAGCTGTAACAGGCTAAACCCTCGAAAGTTAATCAGGCACAGAAAAGAGCAATTAATATATTAAGGGGAAATCTTTTTTGGAAAGGTAGCCTACCCAGATTTTCACCTTAGATATGCTTCTAATTCCTGGAAACCTTCATTAAGAGGCAGTGGGGGAAGGGTGGTACTTTTTCAGCGTTTTCTCATGGCATCAATTTACCTCACTCTCCATACCAGGGAAGCTGTGGCCTTCAGACTTTCAGGATTCTATAAGCATCCTGTAGAGTTGCACGATTTTAGAACCTCTGTAGCTTCCAAGTTGTGACTTTCTCCAAAAGAAAGGACCTGACTGCACATTTCAGTTTTAAGCTGGAAGCCAGAACTTCACAATGCCACAGTAGCTAACCTGCTCAGAGCTGGGACTCAGAAATGTACACTAGGAGGAATGTAAGACATCTTTAAAAATTGTTCCCTACAGCATCTCTCTCTTATCAGAAATTTAATGTCGAAATTTCAATATTTTTTATTCCTTTCCTTTAATCTTCACAGCACAGTCCTAAGGGAATGTATTTGTAATCTATAAGGTATTTGCAATGTATTAATGACTTTTGTCCTATTCTTTCTCCTACTAGAAAAATAAAGAGTGCAGAAACACAGGGTGTCCCAGAAGTAATGGGGGTGATGCCACTCCCCACAGCTAACCTTAAGCAGTAGAGGTTCTGCCGATAGCAATTCCACAGCCCCTTTAGGCACACTGTGAGGTCTGGTAATCATATGTGCTCACTCTGTAATCTTATTTTATTAAAGAAGTTGATATCTTTTGACAAATAGATATTTCCCATCACATGGTTCCTACCACACTGCAGCAGGAGGAAAGTATGTGCTGCACTTTAGGAAGGATGGACTGAAGATTTGCATTCAACAAATCTGACTTACGTTTCCCAGAGATAACACCATATGAGTATGTTTCTATACGAGTATCTTTTAAGGAGCAAACTTACTTAGAAAAAGGAGACAGCAGTAGCAAGTGATGTACCCCTACCCACTAAAATTCCAAATGCTAACATCCTTGTTAACTCAGTCCTTTCCTCTTTGAATGACAGTGATTAGGCCTTTCACTGGCTGTGGTTTAGCTGCATGGGGCCAGTGCATACCTGCCGGTCAGGGTCAAGGCCGGTGACCTTCTCAACACCTGGCCAGTAATGCCTCCCAGTAATGCTTGTTTTTCCCCTTCTTGTTACTCCCTCTCTTGGTATATGTCCTTTTATTTTCCTATTTTTTTCTCTGGTGAATTCTAGTACTTTAGCATTCTGAGAGGGCAATGCACCCAGAAATCTGAGTATATATATATAACTTCTCTCCGGACGTTTCTGTAACCAATTGAATTTTTCATAAACATAAAATACTTGGATTGGGAAATGACTGTAGGTACTTCTGTGTGGAATGGAATGTATGAAATATTACTTAGAGGAAATCAGTAGGTATTTTCTTTTAAAAGGGTGGTTACTATAGTTCATAATGTTCTGTAAAAGGTCTGACTCTGCAGTATACTATTAATCCAGTGTCCTTGAAAGAAGTACATTATCAAAGCTCATCAAACAGGCAGAAGTCAGAACCACCTGCAGATGAACTCTGCTTGTTTCCCTTTCAGTGGCCTGTAACTTGGCTGTCTTCTACCATGATCCTATGCATGACAATGTCAACTGCCTCCATGTTCACTGCCCAACCCTGGAAAGCTGCATATTAGAGCCTGGAACCAGCGCCATTTTATACAACATAACAGACGGTAACGACTTAGTATTTTGTTTCTATTTTGAAGAATGTTGGTTATATTCTAGTAGAGCCATATAACCTAGAAACTGGCTGGCAATAGCCATGTATGAATCCCTAAATCATTATTTTCCAGGGAACTAAAAGGAAATTCCCTTTAGTTTGACAAGTTCACCAATGATGTGTTCATTCCACATAACAAATACATGTGACTGAACAAGAGCTGAAGCGTTGTATTTCATTTATCACAAGTGTCCTCAGCAAGAGCCAGAGTAGGCACTTCTCCTGAGAATACCACTGAGGAATAATAAAAAAGTAAAATGGCACTTTTGAGGGCCACTGACACTGCGTACACAGATTTTACAAGAGTGGATGTCAGGGACAGGGAAACCCACCACTCACTGACATACACAGCGTATCACTGGTCCCAAGATGACCAGTGTATTTCATTTTAGAAAAATACATATTTACTTGTCCTTTGCCCGTGTGTATAATCTCAGTGAAAATCAGTAAGCACGAAAGAATAGGTTTTTATCATCAAAATACAAAGGAGATAACTTTATCGACTTGTACTTATGGAACACCCAATGCTGCAAGCTGTGCTCAGCATTGGGAAAGAATGGCAGCATCTCTCTGCCTTCAACTTCCTCATAATCTAGCTCATATGACAAGTCTTACAATTAGCATAAGACATATAATGAAATACCATAATGTGTGATACTGCCTCAGGTACAAAGGTGCAAAAGAAGGGGAAACCAAAGCAAGCTAGATAATCCAGAGGAGCCTTCGGGAAGAGGCAAGAGAGGGAGTTCTGCATCACACCACAGGACAGCAAGAAAACCAGTCTTCCTACAATAAGGGCACCTTCGGGGCTGCAGTGAAAACATGGGTAAGGCAGGGTAGGCCAGAAAACAAAGGGACTTGGGACAGAGTAGAGTTAGGAACCAAGAGGTATTTACTGATAAAATGCCATCACTAAAGTGATGTGTCTGGTTATCTAAATCTAGGAAAATTATATACAAGAAGCAGGTGAGAAAATCTAGTCAGGGAAGCATTTGATCTGGACAAGTCATGGGAGTTGCAGGAAAGAGGAGGGCCGGTTACCAGCATATTGGGAAGGGACTGGGTAGCACTTAGTTACTTTTTGGATAAAGAAGAGAGGAATCAAAAATCACTTGACGGGGTTGGCTGAGTTGGCTTAACCAACTAACCGACGTTGGTTAAGAGCTGGCTTGGGATGCCAGCTCTGAGCAGTGGGGCCCCAGTTCAGATCCCACATGAGGGCCAGTGACACTGCGCCCTCTACAGCTAAGATGGTGAACAACAGCTTGACCTGGAGCTGGGCTGCTGTGAGTTGCTGGTGATGGTGTAGGCTGCAGCCCCTGCTGCAGTGGGCTGCCATGAGCTACCATGAGTGGCTGGCAGCCAGCTTAAGCAGCTGGCAGCTGGTGAGCAGCAGTCCAGAGGCCGGCAACCAATCTGCCTCACTCAGGAAGACAGCAATGACAATACCACCATGGGCCACTGAAGCAATGTCCTCCACAACTAGACTGAAGAACAAAAGGACAGCAACTTGTCTGTTCTCCTTCCCCGATTCCCTATTGCCGTTCCCCTCCCCCAATAAAATCTTTTAAAAAAAATCACTTTGCAGTACAGGTTCCACCATGGGTGATGAAAGAATGGTGAGGCTACCGAATAAGACAAAGAAGCAGACAACATGATTTTGGCTTTGGAAATGTTTGGGATGACAGGAGATGTCTAGGTGGGAACCTCCAGTAGAACATAAAAGAAATGAGATCAGAGCTCAAGAAAGAGAAAAAAACTGGTCATGTGGATTTCATTGTCATCAATGTAGTGGTGACAGTTGATGAGAAGAATCTCTTGGGTGGGAGTGGGTGTGTGTGAGATAAAGACAAAATAGAGCAGAAGACGAAGAATGAAAGATTGTAGAAACTGCACAATTAGAACCAAGAAGAGAAGCAACCAAAAAAGGAAAAGAGGCAGACAGCCCAAGGTCCACGGAGTCATGGAGAAGAATTTCAAACAGAGATTCAGCAGATTCAAGGACAAGAGAGGAGCCAAAGTATGAGACACAAGTGATCAGGAAATAAGGAAACTACTGCTTAACTCAGAAGCGTAACTTTGACAGAAGAATGAGTAGGAAACAAGATAACAGAACGCAAAAAAAGGAAGTCAGAAAGGAAAGGAAGGCAATGGATGTTGGTATGTTTGGAGAGATAGGGAGCGGGGAGAGAGAAGGAGAGGAGGAGAGAGAGGAGAGAGGGGAGGGAGGGGAGGGGGAGGAGGGGGAGAGAGAGAGAGAGAGCGAGCAGAGAGACAGAAGAGAGGGGAGAGAGGGGAGAGAGAGGAAGAAGGGGAGGGAGGGAAGGGGAGGGAGGGAGAGAGAGAGAGAGAGAGAGAGACAAACACAGAGAGAGAGACAGACAGACAGACAGACAGAGACAGAGAGACAGAGACAGAGAGAGAGAGACAGAGAGGCAGAGAACAGTGATAGCTATCAGGGACCACTGGAAAGCTGTTGACTTTTTTCTACCCCTTTAAAGAAAAAGCAATATGTGGACATGTCTGAAGTCAGAGGGAAAGAAGTTAGTTTACAAGAAGAGAGAAAATACTGAAGAAAAAGTCAAGACCCTCCGGCACTGGAAAGGGATAAGATATAGGGCTTTGCTCTCATGATTTTGAATACAGTCACACTACTCAGGTCCTATTTTGTTTAACTTTACCTCAAATGGTTATTGTTTCTGTAGCTGTTGCACATAACATTCGCTATTGTTGCTCGAAAGCCGTGACACAAAGTATTCTCTGTGATGTAGCCAAAATTTATTCATAACAGAGTGTTCTTGAAAGTTAAGATAAATTCAAACGTGGCCAGTACATTTCTAAGCCTTTCAGAATTATGCGTTGGTAGAACTTGAAATGAGCTTATTTCAAAAGCTCATAGCAGCAAAACCCAAACTGTACTTTATGGTCCTCTCTTTTAAATAAAAAATAAAATGAATGATGCCTTATCTTTCAGGTATAGATCCAGATTTGCTCGTTTTTGGACAATCACCTCCCACATACGAGTATCAAAATACCGGTTCTTCATCTAATAATTGGGACAGACTAAGGAATCTAAAACCTATGAATTTAGATAAACAACAAACGACCATGATAAACCAAATGCTACTGTCAATGGAAGCTCCATCATCAACCACACATCAAGATTTGGTGGTAAACACAAGCAATACCAGGTATTCCAAGGAATTAACCACAGGTTCTTGGGCAAGATTCATTTCCCTGAATGATTCCATGATCACAAAGGTAAATAAGGATTCATCCAGTACTGGTTTCAGCAGTCCAGATAACAAGACTATTTCTCCTTTCTTTGTGCCCACAGACACAAAGCTTTCTCATATGCCAATTCCATCCCAACTCAACAGCAGCAAACAAGTACTGAACAAAACCAAAGGGTACGACAGCAGAAACCACACATCTGAGAGCGAAGACATGACACCAGATGGGGCCTCTGCGACTTCCAAGCCATGGTTGGTTCCTGTGGCCATCGGTACCTCTGTCATCTTTCTTTGCTGTTGTACAGTCATCCTGGCATCTGGATGCTGTCAAAAGAAGCAAGGCCAGTATAAATCAAGACAGAGAAAGTCAGGATCCAGGCAAATTTAAAAACGTAGCATTTAGAACTCTTCATAGTAAAAGTCATAGAGATTGTAAGCTTTCAGAGTATTTGAAAGACAAGGGCAGTTTGATAAAAAAGAATCATTGCACAGGATGCCCACTCCTACCAATCTCTAAAAAAAGCTAATGCTTGATAAACTAACTGCTTTTTCAATTACTCCCATTTTTTTGAAGTGTACCCTTTGCCAAAGTACCAAAATTCTGAACTCCCTCTGCGGTTATGTAGCATCATGTGAAATAAACAGTTCTAAGTGATGCCCATCTATGAACTCATTGAATCCTTACAATTCTGTGAGTTAGGTATACTATGATTAACCACTATACAATTAACCACTCTATTGTCACGTTATTCAGATGAGGGAACTGAGGAAAAGAGACACTTAAGTCACACAGCTGGCTAGTAAGTAGTGAAGCCAGGACTTACAGGCAATATGGTTGAAAAGTCCATGCTCAAAATCACTGTTAAGACTAAAAGCCTCCATTTTGCCAATAAGCATGGAAAAAACATACAGGGAGAAAAACACTGCAACATCTTAATATCTCCCATCATGAAATTACTGTAAAAAAAACCCCACCAAAATTATTAGTCACTAACCCATGAGCAAATGCTTCCTGATTTTTATATAATTTTCTATGTTCAATTGATTAATCCTTCTCAATCCTAACTCATCATCATTTTTAAAGCTGACATGCCTTTCAATAATTATGCCTTTCAATAATTATAGCACTGAGATCTTTCAGGTTTATATTGACTCCTGTTGAATAAAGCTTGGGAGTTGCCGTTTACAGCCCACCCTTGTATACATTGTATTCCCAGGTGCAAATATTAGCTCTAGGTATTTCAGCTCTATCCACTGCTTTCACCAGATGTTACCCCTCAATCTTACACTCAGACTCATAAATGTTGAAAACTGTGATTCAAGCTTCTAATGATCATATTAGCCCTTAATCTCATCTGTGAAACTTTAATGTGAGAACAGATATTAAGACAGCTATAAGCATAAAGAATATATGAGGAAATCTTATTACAAGATTAACAAAATATTTTATTAACCACACAGACTATTAACCACAAATAAACATCTGAACTTAAAAAATTAATTTACCTTACTATTTATAACAGTACCGTAAATTTTATCAATTTCCTTCCTAAGACATTAGGGAAAAAAGCCCATACTAATTAGGGGGTATTGTTTTACAGAAATGACCATAATTTGGGGAAAATGTATTTGCCTTTGTAAGAAAACAAACTCATACCCCCTTCCCTTCTTCAGCCCTTCCTTTTGACCATCTAAGTAAACTTAGGCTGGAGAGGCAACCAGACCAGAGTTAGCCAAGAAGCAAATACAACTGGGCCCACAAACACACCCTTTAATGGAAGCCAAAGGAATCAAAGAGAACTTCTGAACAGAATCTAAATGTTCACGAAACAGATATATCAGGGCCCAGTCAACAACTAAGGCTAAGGTTGTTACACCCATTTGGGAAAAATAACTGATACTGAAATCTCTTCAACTTTGTAGCTAGCCAGATCTTTAAAATAAAAAGTCTCTAACTGTCCTGTATTATGAAATATTGAAAAGAAAATACACAAAGAACTAAAACACCCTACAAATAAGAAAATGGCTTTATTTGCCTATGTGTTGAAGCAACTTTGGAGCTGTTACTTAAGGGTTTGAAGGCAACACAGCACATGTCCCCTCAAATCCTCATTATAAGGGTGAATATGATGTTCACTGTATATATGGATCAATTAATAGTTTAAAGGGCAAGGACCTAATTAATGACAAATAGTGTTTATTGCTAAAGTAACAGTGACCACTATTACCTTGGAGGCAGTTTTGTCTCCATCTTAACGGCTCTAAGACTTCCACTAGGAGTCAAGCCAGAGCCTGAGCGCCTTCAGCTCCGCTGCCTGGAGTCGGCCAAACTGCAAAGGTTAAAGGGCAGTCCTGTACAAGACCACCCTCACTTCTGACTCCAGCTGTGAGTTCAGGGTGGGTAGGGGTCCCCAGACCAGCTTCAGGTTTAATTTACCAAAATTCGCAGAGCTCGATGAGAGCTATTAGACTCATGGTTGTGGTTCCCTACCCGGAACGTATGCAGATTAAAATGTCATGGGAAGAAGTGCACAGGATGGAGTCCAGGAAGGTTCCAAACTCCGACCTTCCGGTGTCCTCTGCCCCTGGAGGCAGGGCGCTTTACTCTCCCAGTACCAGTGTGTGGCAGTATGCCCAGAGTATTGCTAACCAGTTAAGCTTGCCTGATGAGCCTCAGTGTTTCCAGTTTTTATTGAGGCTCCATTTAGTAGGTATGATTGATTCTCTGGGTGATCTCAGCTGCCAGGTGGACTGATTTAGCAGATGACTCAAAGCCCCCACCCTAAATCACGTGGCTAGTTTTTCTGGCATGTCTGAACTATCAGATGTGGCCAACCCCACCCTAAATCCACTGTGACCAGCTCTGCCCTAGACAAAGATGCTTCTGTAAGGTACGATAGAGATCACTTCCCAGAGGGGAGGGAAGAGGCCATGCCTTAGGAAAAGGTCAAATTCTTCACATATCATTGCTCCCTATGCTTGCATCTGCACTTTATTATCAGTATGGGATGCATGACTCGAATCTACCACCTTTTCACATGTTCCTTCAAAACTGTTCTTTCTTCAATCCTGTTTCCGCATTGGAGTTTTCCTTAACGCTATGTGTCTCTAAAAATAGAACATTTTAATGCATTTATATATGCTTTAAACCTGATCTAAAAAAAATTCAGTTTTATCTACTTTGCTTTTCATTCTGTTTCCATCCAATGAAAACAACATAACTCTCCCTCCTTTTTGTGGTCAAGGTCCTACTGTTGTCCTTTCTAACCTATATGCTTTACCTTGCGAATACCAATTCATATCTTCAATTTATATAAATCTTTGGGCAATTGTTTTGAAATTCCTTTTCATTTTATGTTCTCTGTCAGGCAAAACAGACATTAGGCAAATAACAATCTCAGTAATTCCTTTATTTTGATTTGAAATTAATCACTTGTGGACAGCTTTGAAGTGGTGAGAAATGACTTACAGATATACTTAAAAATACTGGATAGCTAAAATAAATAGAATGTTTCCTAGGGCAGTCCTCATTTTGTCACTTACTCCAATTAAACTCAAGGTCCTCACACCTCAAGTCTTTCCTGAGCGGTGGAAGCTCTAACTGGGAAATCGAGCGATGGGTACCAATTAATCTGCATTTCCACCTTTCTGCAAGTTAAATACTAAACGTTGAATCAATATAAAGTGACCTCAAAATAGAGGGATGGGACTTACTTATTAGGTTAGAAAATACTCCCAAGGACCTGTTTCTAAACAGAATTGGCATCTGCAAAAATACAGTAATACTTTGGTTTGCGAGCATAATTCATTCTAGAAACAAACTACTCATATTATAAGACATCACCCATTTACCAAGTTAAAATGTATTAGAAATGTTTGTCTTGCGGAACACTCGCAAACCACGTTACTCACAATCCAAAGTTTTACTGTACATTGGGTAGACAGACAGCAGTTATGTAAACAAAACACTGAACAGAGGACTGGGTTCTAGACCTAGCTTCCCAAATAACCAAAACCATAATTCAAAAGCAACCAATAAGTGCTAATTTGTAGGGAAACAAATGTAGCAGGTGACACAATAACTACAAATATATATACAATATGTATTATATATAAATACTCAAGTTGTTATGGCAGAAATAAAATCAAAGCACTTTAGAACCAGAAGAAATCAGAGATCTGATTAGTCTAATTGCCCCAGTGTATAAATAAGAAAATTTGTGAATAATCATTGTCATTGTGCATTAGTATGAAAGGAATTTTAACTCTGAAATAAAACAATGGTTTTTTTTTAATATTTTCAACTTTATATCAAATTAGAAAACAATTACATACAGATCATAAAATCAAGCAGATTTTTCTACATAATTCATGTCAGATTTAATAGTCTCTTCACTGATTCTTTGTACTGAGAAAGGGTATTTTCATTGTCCCCCTCATTCTTAAGACTAACAACAGACTTTTTGTAATCTTCCACTTCTTTAGTACCAAGGAGCTCTTCTTTATTTACTTCCAGATTTTTGTCTGCGGCTTTAATTTTGAGAAGTGTTTCCAGGACATTTTTTTCTGAGGAGCTATTTTCCCATATATACTCTTCCATGTCTTCTTCAGTCTTATTTTTCTCCCATTCTTCAGTTTTCTGAAAGGAAAAAAGTGGCCAGGTGAGCCTGAGCAGCAGGAGCAGCCACAAGCACCCTTCTCCTTTTGTCTCAGTAAAGAATTCCTTACAGAATTTGTCAATGACATGAAAAAGGTTAGGAAATCCTGCACTAAGGGATAATGTATGCTTCCAGGAGAAAATTATTACTGTTCTAAACTGTCACTGGGAAGGGAAAGGAACTACGTACATTCCGAAAAAGCGTGGCTTCCTACTAACCCTATACAGATACAGTGCAGTGTTGGGCTTCAGCCAAGCTAAAGAAAACTCATGTTTTCAACACAGTCTATCTTTAGGATCCAAACTCTGCTGAATACAAATTCCAAGAATATGACAGTAATAAAACCAGTAAATTGAATACTTATTATATACAGTACTAGGTAACTCAAATGCTTCCATATATTATTTCATATACTTCTTATTAAAATCTACTGGGTTAGATGTTAACATCCCTACAGAGAAGAAAACTAAATATTAGATAAGAAAACTAAATATTACAGAAGTTAAACAGAGGGTCAGAGCCAGCTGGGAATGTTTCAGATTTCAGAATTTTTTGTATTGTAGAAAGTTAAAGCATTGCATATACTATACATTTTGTAACACTGAGAAGGTCTACAGCAGCGCTCCCTAAATCAAATACATTACTATTTGATTTAGAATTTGCTTTAAGTACATTAGAATTTGATTAAGCCTCTAGATCCAACTATCAATTTAAAAAACTGTACTATGATAATACAATAAAGTAAAATTCAAATGGTGGGAAAGCCTACAGCAAAAGAAAAAAAAAAAAAAAAACCCAAACCATGATTTCTTAAACAAATAAATTGCAAGAAAACAGCTCAACAAAGCTCCCTTTCATTGGTGATTGCTATGGGGGACCCTTTCAAAAAACACTTACTGAGAACCCACTATGTGCTAGGCAGTGTCTCTAGGTGCCCATAAAACAAATGTTTTCATATCCAAATATTTTAGAAAAAAGGTATATTTGCATTACGTATTTGTTGAAATTCCACTTCAGGTGAAATAAAGAACAGAGTTGGCTAAAACAAAAAATAACTCATTATTTAAATGAGATAATACTGATACTGAAACAAAATTAATTGAATTTATCAACTAATCATTTCATCTGAGGCTATTAACCACTGATATGTTTTTGTGACTAAAAAGTCTATTATAGAATATTTCAAACATATATAAAAGTAAAAAAAAATAGCGCTATGAATTCTCATGTACCTATCACCCAGTTTCAACAATCAACTCATAGCCAGTCTTGTTCCATATAAGCTTCTACCCACTGCTCCCTCACCATGCCCTCACTGGATTATTTTGAAGAAAATCTCAGACTTTATCATTTTAACCATAATATATTAGTAATTTTCCTTAAAAATAAGGACTATTTAAAAAATCATAACCACAATAACATTATCGTGGTATTTTGATTAATGAGAGCCTAACCTAGGTCAATTCATTCATTCATTCATTCATTCACTCAATCTATCAACTTGCAGTAATTCAACTGTACAGTATTTTGGCCTCTGACAGTTGTTTCCTGGTGTCATCTTGTCCATCTGGCTACAGTTACTAGACAATGCCAGTAGTCTCTCCTTTGGAGTGTGAATCCAAAAAGAATTATTAAATTTAGTGTAGTTTTTAATTTTGTTCCTTTGTTCCCCGCCTCTCCTTGCCTCTGCCTTTCCCCTACCCTGGGGTAACTAGTCCTGTAAATTATTAAACAGTGAAGGTCATGCTTCTGACATATAAACTGGAAGAGGAGAGGAAATCATTCTTTAGAGAGAAAGGAATGAGGCAGTTGTCTACAGAGTAACAGAGCCCAGGGAATAAGACAGCCTTAATATCGTCTTAGTTTCTACTCCTGCCTGTTCCCAAGGTCTTGTAGATCCCTGCCCGTGTATCTTTTCTGCTTACGCTAGCTAGCTTGAGTGAGCTTCTATGACTCACAGCAAGACATTCCCAACTAATACAGGGTACTCAGGAGAGAGGATAGAATGAGTATAGAGTTGTCACCATATACAAGATCATTGTACCACCTGGGAGGATGTACAGAATGAATAAAACAGAGGGAAAGGACAAAACTTGGGAAACAATGAAATGTAATTGATTTGGACTAAAAAATATAGCAGACATTTCTAAAACATGACATATTCAGTTAGAAATTTTAGTTAAAATAGCTCAGTATTATTTGTAAATAAGCAATATCTTTCCAAGATGTTACACTTAAAAATAACAATTTTGAAATACGATTTTTACATTTACATGACTTTAAAAGGCCTCTATGGAAGTTTCCTTTAAAAAAAACACAGTTTTCTTAACTTCAATGTCTTTAAGCAAAAAGTTCATTACTTCTAAAAAGAGGGGTTAATACTAAAGGGATAATTATCCAGAACTGAATTCTGCTCCAGTATCAGCAGGCTGCAGTTCCATATACATCTTCCACAGAAAAGATGGGCATTACTAAAAAGTAAAAGGAAAGAAAATCATCTATAATTCTACTACCCAAAAATAACCAATCGATACTAGAGACACTTGGTGCACGTCATTCTAAACCCATTTTTAAAAACATTGCTATGATTAAACTTTATTTACAATTTTGCATCCTAATTCATAATTCACTGTCAACATTTTAGCTTCTAAAACACCACCAAGGATTGAAAGCAGAGAGTTGTTTAAGAGTTTGTTTTTGAAGTGTAGTTGGAATGTGTTAATTTTGAAGTGTAAACAATAGCATAGTCAAATACTGGGGCAAGTAAAAATAACATTGTAAGCTCAACCTGATCATCATTTGGACCAAGAGTGTGATTGATTTGTAGATGCCTATTATAATACATTAAATATTATCAAACATTAAATATAACTTCACCATTTAATTTATATAGGGGTGGATATAATCATATACATACATAAACATATAGTCTCTCTTTCCTTCTCTGCCTACAATGAGAGAACCTGCTCTGACTACATACAACCGTAGAGGAAGCAACCTTCCATTCCACATGATCCAACTGCCTTTTCCACAGTTGACTCAATTATTTAGTCACTGATTCACTCACTCACTCACTCACTCACTCACTCACTCACTCACTCACTCACTCACTCACTCAGTATTTACTGCCCAGCTACTGTGCCGGGCACTGTGCTGCCTTGAACTGCCAGTCTAGTAGGAGACTCAGAGTTGAGTAGAGCCAGCCAGATGAAGACTGTGATCCCAGTAGAGGAAACGGCATCCAGAAAGGTCTGGTGGAAGCAAAGGGTTTTTAGTACATTCAGGGAACTGAATGAAGGCCAAGGTGAGGAAAGTGGCATGGGAGGAGTCTGAACAGCTACCAGAATGCTTACTACTCTAAGCACCTTACATATATTAACTCATTTAACTTTCGCAGCAACCCCATGAGGCAGTACTATTGCCATCTGTTTTACAGACCAGGAAACTGAAGCCCAGAGCAACTAAATAATGTGCCCCCAATCGCACTGCGTGTTAGTGGGAGAACAACATGACCCAAGGACCATAGAGACATGGCAGAAACAATATAAAAAGAACAGAAGAACAATTTAATTTGAACACATCATCTTTTTTCCCCTTGCAAGCATAAATTCAATATAAAGAAAAATATAATTCATGCAATGGTCAGTGTATTCTGATGTAACAGCAGGCAAAGAAGTGTCTGTCCCACTAAACACAGAAATTTGTCACGTTCTACCATCTTATTTGCAACTCCCTTTGCCTGGGACATGGATCACAGTAATATTCCACTTCTCATGATTACAAGTAAGGCATTGTGCTATATGAGGGAAAACAGTTTAACTATTAAAAATAACTAAGTTATTCGAAAAATCATAGGAAATACAAAGAAGTAAATAGCCATAATGGATAAAAAGATATTGCCAATTCTTTCAGTTGCCACAAGTAAATTTTTAACTTAACATGTCAAGGGATTCAATTCAATTCAGACTGTTTTTTAAAAAATTTACTGAATACGCCAGACATTGTACTAGATGCTGGGAATATAAAAATGAATAAAAGGTACAGTCCTTGTCCTCAGTGATCTCAGTCTAATGCAGTTAGGAAGACATGTATATAGGTAATAACCACAAAAGTAATAAATGTTAACTAAAAGATGGAGGAGGAAAAAAGGATGGGCAGAAAACATCTAAGAGCGGTTACATCTGAGGTGTACTAAAGGATTCATATGGATTTGCAAGGCGACACTTTCCAGGAAAGATTATAAGCGAAGAGAACAGCATATGCAAAGTTATGAAGGAACACATTATGTTCACTGTAGCTGGGTGTAGGATATAGAACTTACATTTCCTGAGTAGCTAATAATGAGGTAGCAAAAAGCTGTGAACAGACGGGCTAAGGAGTTAAGATTTCATCCTAGGTAATCGGGAATCACTGAAGGGTTTTATGACACAACAGACTGGTTTTTTACAACAATTACTTTAACAGTAATATGGAAGATGGATGACACTGGAAAATCAATAAGCTATTATCGTTTTTCACGTAAAAGATGATGAAGACCTATACTGGGGGAGCAGCAGTAGGGATACAGAGAAAATAGCTTGAACAGATATTTAAAGGCTAAAACTGGAAAGACCCAGCTTAGATATCAGGGGAGAAGGGGAAGGAAGGAGAACATAACGCTCAGGTTCACGACTTCAGCCACTGGGTAGGGGAAAAAAAACTTTTCTTAAAGGCCTTTGAGTACATGGTAGGCTCTTAAATATCAGAAGAAAAACAAAATCTTGTGTGACAGGAAAGAGACATGAGAAGTGTCACCTTCACTGTATCATCATCCTACTCAAAAATCTAGAACAGCTGCCACCTGCCTACCACATCAACTCAAAAAAATCTATGTATGTATGATAGTCAAATCCTTCCATTTTCTTGGCCTCTCATTCGAATTCCCATCCTGCACCCTCAGCTCTGATACTAGACACATGTACAAAAACTATCTTAAAAGAGATATACCAACCTTCTAATCAATTTCTTTATTAACAACATTCAAACATTAGGGAAATTACTCACAATCAGAACTCAGCATCAGAATCACCTTTGGAGCCATTAAAATGCAACATGCCTGGGTCTCACTACTAAAGCTTTTCATTCTATATGGTCCAAGCATCTGTAGTTTAAAAAAAGCTTCTCAGGTGAGTCTGATGCAACCTCAGCTCTAAACAGGTTATGGAAATAGATAAATGTTCAATTAGTTGATGGTTAAGTTTGAAAAGATAGCAAGCTAGCAGCTCAAGTTCAAGTTTGATTTCATCTCTTTGATTTCATAATATTTTATAATAGAAGTCAAAGTTGAAGAAAAATAAATATTGTGATACTATGGAAAAGAAAGAATATAAAATTTCGAAGTTATAGTTCAGGCAGTGGTCTTCCGCTAATAAACTCTGTTAACCTGGGCAAAGTGCTTGATCTTTCCTGTAAGTGTTAATTTCTGAAGAAGAAAATTTATCTGTAACAGATAAACTTTATTGATTTCTGATCTTCAAGGTTAGCACACATTTCAACCAGGTAGCCACACTAAACGCTTTTGTGGTAAAAGAAAAAAAAGACATACTGTTTTAAAGCACTTTTAAAAAAAATGGGGAGCCAGCCGAGTGGCGTGGTGGTTAAGTGCTGGCTTGGGACGCCAGCGGCCCTGGTTCGGTTCCCACATATGAGGGCCAGTGACTGCCATGGAAAAAAACAAGAACAAAAAACAAAAAAAATGGAACTACTCTTCTCCCACTCCCACCCTTTTTGGTTTCCTTTTGTATTTATCCAAGGTGATCATTTGAAGCAGCACAGAGGTAAAAAAGAAAGTCAGAGACAGAGACACAGGCGACCCTTGGACCAACACCACAGGTCCACTTTGAAAACAAGGCCAGATGTGCTAGTTGTCTGGAATCAAGTAGGAGGCTGCATGTACGCACTCCTTCCTGTTACTGGTCTACCATGAACGCTCAGGCTCATCATGGGAGTTCAATTAATGTGTTTAATTTGTTGTTTTTCTTTAACAAACAGTGAAATATTAATTTTCATGCATAATTTATATACAATTTTATGCACAAAAACATTTCATGTTAAAGAGATGCATCTTGGGCCAGCCGAGTGGCGCGGTGGTTAACCGCTGGCTTGGGAAGCCAGTGGCCCCGGTTCAGGTCCCACATATGAGGGCCAGTGACACTGCCCTCAAAAAAAAAAAAAAAAAAAAAAAAAGAGATGCATCTTGCTAGGAGTAGCCAATATTTTTCTAGAATACAAATTATATTAACATTGACAAAAATAAATTAGCATCATGAAACAAACTCATAGAAGTAAACATTTGTAAAGACCTTCCAAAATACTGTAGAACTGGAATATTTTCATTTAAATATTTGAAAAAATATATACTCAAAAACCAACCTGATCTACAATAACCCAAATCATACATCCATGAAAATTAAGTATCTCAAACTATTGCAAAGGTATTTTTTTCCATTAAATTTATTGGGGTGACATTCGTTAATAACATTAGCAAAGGTATTTCTTAAAAATTGAGCATAATTATTAATTTTATTAATGTCATTAATAATACATACCAGTAAGCTAATTATTGCTAACACATAACAAGGATGCTGTATTTTATATTACTGAAAAGGGATTTTATTTTGCCAACTTATTTATGAAGTTGAAAACCTTCTTCAAAAGTTTATTTATGGGGCCAGACAAGTGGTGCAGTGGTTAAGCACTGGCTTGGGAAGCCAGCAGCCCCGGTTCGGTCCCACATATGAGGGCCAGTGACACTGTCCTCAAAAAAAAAAAAAAAAAAGTCTATTTATGGATATCCAAAAGAATAATGTTTCAATAGCTGTTATAAAACTTTTAGTGTTCTTACTAAGTACTGATCTAGATACTCTGAAAAACAAAATGTAATAAAATTCAGACACACGCTAATGAGGGCCTTACGATTAGTTAGAAAGACAAAACATACATGGAACCACAAAAATATTCATGAAAAATAGTCCATGGAACATCAACTAATAAGACAAACTGTCTGTAGTTAGTGCCTTAGTGAACAATACAGAAAATAAAATAGTATAACTTGCTACCTATGCAAAGAAGGAGCTAGACAAAGAATAAGAGACTCAAATCTATGTAAGGGGTTAGTATCCAAAAACACATAAAAAACTCATGTAATTCAATAGAAAAAAAGCAAACAGCCTGGCTAAAAAATGGGCAGAAAATCTGATCAGATTTTACCAAGAAAGATACACAGAGGGCCAACAGGTACCTGAAAAGGTGCTCACCATCACTAATCATCAGGGAAATCCAAATAAAAACTACAATAGGATATCACTTCACATCTGTAACAATGAGGGGAAAAAAAGAGAACCATTGTGCCCTGTTTGGTGAGAATACAAATTATCCAAAGGACGAAAACACTAGCTCAAAAAGATATCTGCACCCCAACATTTATTGCAGCATTATTTACAATAGCCAAGACATAGAAACAACCTAAGTGTGCATCAATGGGTAAATGAATAAAGAATGTCACACATACACACACACAGACACACAAACACCCCTGCACAAGAGAGTGCATGCAATGGATTATTCAAACATAAAAAAAAGAAGGAAATCCTTCCATTTGTGATAACATGGATGGATCCTGAGGGCATTATGTTAAGTGAAATCAGTCAGGAAAAGACAAATACTGTATGATCTCACTTACATGTGGAATCTAAACAACAACAAAGCCCCCCAAAATCTGAATGTATAGAAACAGAGAACAGAAAGGTGGTTACCAGAGGTTGGAGGAAAGGGGTGGGCAAAATGGGTGAGGATGGTCAGAAGGTACAAACTTCCAGTTATGAAATAAATAAGTCACGGGATGTAATATACAGCATGGCGATTACAGTCAATAATACTATATTTACATATTTTAAAGTTGCTAAGAGTGTATATCTTAAAAGTGTTCATCACGGGCTGGCCGAGTGGCGCAGTGGTTAAGCGCTGGCTTGGGAAGCCAGCAGCCCTGGTTCGGGTCCCACATATGAGGGCCAGTGACACTGCCCTCAAAAAAAAAAAAAAAAAGTGTTCATCACAATAAAAAGAACTGTAACTACTCGTCTGTGTAGTGATGGATGTTAACTTGATATATTGTGATCATTTCATAATATATACATATATCCCATCATTATGTTATACATCTAAAACTAATACAATGTTTTATGTCAATTATATCTCAATTTTAAAAAAGAGGCTCAAAGTAGGTATCAGTTAAAGCCTTGAAGGACATATATAATAAATTATCTGTAGAGAATACAAAAGTAAATAGCAAATTATATAACCTTTATAACACTTTTGTAATATTTATTACTAAACCAACTAGTGTTCTTCAATAGAAGAGATGTTTTTCTCCTTATGTACTAACCTCTATAACCAACACCACCTAGCAAATAACAGATCAGTAAACATTTGTCCATCAACCAACAAAAACTTCATTTTAATGAAGACACACTTGATATTTGCCAGAAGGATGGTTTACTCTTTCATCAACACTAAACAGTGAAAAAGGTGCCTTTTCAAAAATTAATAAAATGCTACAACACCCAATATTGCCCTCTGGATACAAATCTATACTCTGTAAATAAGCTATCCAACCTAGCTTGGATGTATTTTTCCAGGCTCGTCTCCTACCTCTGCCCTGTTAATTCTTACACGCTGGCCACACCAAACACTCTGCCTCTTCTGTGAACTCACAAGGCCTAGACAGGCTTTCATCCACTTCTCTCATTGCACACTCCTGCTTATCTTCCAAAACCAGTCACCACTCTGTGACGCTTCCCGGGAGAATTAATCCTTGCCTGCGCCTCTCACAAGCACTATGTTCCCACCTCTATTAGCTAGCGAAACCTTGAACAATGTGGGGTCAGGGGCATTGACACTCCCTACCCCTGCAGTCAAAAATCCGCATATAGCTTTGGACTCTTCATATAACTATCAATCAATCCTTACAGAAATAAAGGAACCTAAAGGTCAAGGCTCATCATTTTGATAGTTCTACCAATACTTATTACTGTACCTTGTACATAAAAACAAAATGGTTGTTGAACGCAAGAAAGAGTGAACAAAATAACAAACATCCTTCAAAAGTTCTCTAATACAACCTGGTTATGTATGTGTATGGGAGCACACACAATCACAATGAGCCCATAAACCAAACAGATTAGTGATTATGGCTCTGCAAAAGGATTCTTCATTTTTTTATCAGAAATACTTGCAACAAGGTCCCCTTTAAAAATGAACTCGTTTTGTGAGTGTAAAATTGTCCAACTTAGAAGATTTTGTTATATGGCCTGTTCAGAACCACTTTATTATAAAGTGAGATATTTTTGACTAGCAATAAGATTACCATGAAATCCAAATAAGACAGCCAAAAATTCAAATTTAGAAAAGCAACCATTAGTACGTAAATATCAAAATCATCCAACAACCCTTGGACTTTGATTTCAGATCTGTTTTCTGAAGCGAGTGCTTTTTTGCTTCTTCCAGTGTCTGTGTTTTAGTCTAGCTTTTGTGCAAGTTACTGCAGAATGTTTCATCTAATCATTTTCTAACCAAATCACACGTGGAAGGTTTAAAGAATATCATGCAATAGTTAAAAATTAGGAAGTTTTGTTATTATCAGTTATGTCAGAATGTGAGGATACATGTTCTAAAAATTTCAGTACAACAGGGCACAGATCTGACTACCTATTTAGCCTCTGTCAAAATAAATGTAAACTGTATACAGAAATTGGGAATAAATGAATTTAAAATTCTAAGATGAATCTCTCTTTATTTAAGTATTAACAATATTAATAGCCACCATTTACTGAGAGCCAGACATTTCACGTAAATTCTCTCTGATCCATCCAAAAACTGGGCCTCAGAGGTTAAATGGCTAACCAAGGCTACACAAATAACAAGAAATGGGATTCAAATACAGGTCCATATGGTTCCAAAGGTTAAAACTAAATTCACTCCTATTCTAACAATGTATAATACTGGAATATTAAAACAAATTTCTACACGTCTTTGCTTTTTTTTTTTTTTAAAGATTTTATTGGGGAATTGGGGAAGGGGAACAGTGTTGGGGAATCACCAAGTTGTCCTTCAGTCTTAGTTGTGGAGAGCGCAACTAGCTCAACTCCAAGTCCAGTTGCCATCTGGCTGCCCATCAGCAGCTCAGGGCAGCTCAGCTCAAGGTCCGTGTTCAATCGTAGTTGCGGGTGGGCATAGCCCACCCTCCCATGCGGGAGTCGAACCAGCAATCTCATTGTTAGAAGCACGTGCTCTCTCACCAGCTGAGCCATCCTGCCACCTGTTGGCAGCTCAGCAGCAGCTCAGCTGGGGCACAGCTCACTGGCCCATGTGGGAATCGAACTAGCAACTCGGTTGCTCACAGCTCACACTTTTAATCAACTGAGCCACTTGGCCAGCCCCTCTCTCTTTGCTTTTTTGAACTGCGAGAGCATAAATGATCTAATGTATATCTGTCTCTTATTATCTTCCTAACACTGCAATAGTCATTCTTTGAAGCATTAGTAAGCCTCTATGCCTGAAGTCTATGCTTTGTGATGTCTATGTTTCTTGATGTCTACTTTGATACTTCTACAGTTAAACTGTTTTGAAAAGCACACAACAGTTACTTCCTTATACTGAGCACCTTTTCAGAGACGTTTCAGTACTGTGTGCTACATAAAAAACTACTAACTTTCCTCTCAACACTCTATAGAAAGGTTGAAAAGCTAAGACGTTAAGGAAAGCTTAGCTTTTACCTATTAAAGGCTCTGAAACTAGCGTAAAAAATAAAAGAATGGTTTAAAAGGGGGCTCTCTAAATATCTGATTAAATGCAGGGGGGTAACATCAATTTCAAGTATGAATTTCATGCTGGTGAAGCAAAAAAAATAATTTCAATCATCAATAAAAATTCTGTAGGGAAATGCAAATAAAAACCACCATGAGATACCACCTCACTCCAGTCAGAATGGCTATCATCAACAAATCAACAAACAACAAGTGCTGGCGGGGTTGTGGGGAAAAGGGGACCCTGCTGCACTTTTGGTGGGACTGCAGATTGGTGCAGCCACTATGGAAGTCAGTATGGAGGTATCTCAAAGAACTGGAAATAGAGCTACCTTTTGACCCAGCAATTCCACTCCTAGGTATTTATCCTGAAAAAACCAAGACACTTATTCAAAAAAAGTTATGCACCCCGATGTTCATAGCAGCACAATTTACAATAGCTAAGACTTGGAAACAACCAAAATGCCCGTCAGTAGATGACTGGATTAAGAAACTGTGGTATATTTATACAATGGAGTATTACTCCGCTATAAAGAAGAATGAAATCGTGCCATTTGCAATGATATGGATGGACCTAGAGACTATAATGTTGAGTGAAATAAGTCAGTCAGAGAAGGACAAATACCATATGATCTCACTCATATGTGGAATATGAAAAACTGTATGAATGAGCAAAGTAAACAGAAACTGTCTCATAGATATAGAGGAAAAATCAGGGTTGCTAATTTGGAGAGGAATGGGGATGAGGGAGAAGGGGAAGGGATTAGACAGCAAAAATAGGCAACTACAATATTGCTACTGGGATAGGAAAAACAGTTTGGGGAATATAATTAATAATGTTGTAAATATTCTGTGGAATGTCAGATGATCATAGGTCTTGTTAGGGAGACCATTTCATGGATGGAGTAGAGGTTTGATCACTGCACTGTTTTACTAAAGTGGAGGTGGTATACCTACTGTAATTGAATATATATAGATAGTCACGGGATGTGGATTATACTGTGGAAGAGAGTCAGAGGAAGAGTAATAGATATATATGATACGGGGGGGTGTGGGGGGGTGTATTGGGGGTGGGGGGTTTGTCACTTTGAGGGGTAAAATGTATAACTATTGCACTGTGTTGTACACCTGAAACTAATTAAAAATAAAATAAAATAAAATAAATAAAAAAAAAAAAAAAAAAAAAATTCTGTTCCACCAGCTCAGCAACATTTCACAGCTCATCTGCCGTTGAAGCTTCTTCACTGATGGTACTTGTTTAGAAAGACTCAAGGGCCAAATTTAATATACAAATTCTTTATATCTGTTTAGAACAGAATTATGTGGCTACTTACTCTGGCATCAGAGTAATTAACATTAAAGATCAAATACTTTTCGTGTGAATCCAGAATACAAGCTTGTTTGGATTCTATGTCATGGAACCACAAAAAGAATCCAGTAAGTCAACCATCACTGAATTTATTTATGCCTGTCATTTCCTTTGGAGCAAATTCATTTTATAGGCTGTTGGCAAAATAAGAGTCACAAAACTGGCTTTTACTGTAAGCAGCAGCCATAGAGTTGTAGCTAATTCAGCTATGTTGCTGGCTCAAACGGGAACTTAATTACCTTAAGTCAAAGGCATTTATAAAATCAATCGACAGGAAAGAGAGATTAACTGCTACCATGGTGTTGCTCCTGAAGCCAGAACTAGAAATATTTAGAATACTTCAAAAGAAGAGCTACCTGCTACTTTTTGTTCTTTACTAGCCTTGTGACCAAGTTTTATTTTCTTTTATCTTCCACTTGTGCTACTCTGTTTTATTAATATCAATGCAATGATACGAGCAGTATAGAGAATGGCTGCATGTGTTCACAGAATTACAGTATGTCATGGACAGGAGGTTCCAAAGGCCATCTAATGCAATTCCTACCTATCCAAGAAGTTGTGTTCCTTTTACACATCCCCAATTCAGTAGCCAATGGAACATTTTCTACCTATTAAAGGAGGTTACTCCATCTTTAGATGGCTCTTAGAAAGTTATTATTCAAGGAATTGAAGTCCGTCTCATTATTGCTTCTACCTTGTTGTATCCTTAAAAGTCATAAAAAGCAAATCTCACCCCTTTTTCATATGAAGCCCTTTGAACATCTAAAGAGAGCAACTCTCCATTCCTTCATATGCTAATATGAAACGCTATTGAGACCCATATCTATGTTGGACAAGCTACAAAAAATTTAGTTTGTATGCATATCTAAAATTATTCTGATTATGGGCCAGCTGAGTGGCTCAGTTGATTAAGAGCTCGCTCAAGAATGCGAGCTGAGCTCTGAGCAACGGCGGTTCGATGCCAGCCCAAGCTGAGTTGCCGTTGAGCTGCCAACAGGTAGCAGGATGGCTCAGCTGGAAAAACAAAAACAAAAACAAAAGCAAAAACAAAAACAAAATTATTCTGATTTTTAAAAATATTTAAAACTCTGTGTTACCTAAACATGTTACCAGTTTTAAAATCAGAATAGTTGATGCTCAAGCATAGCAAACTCTTCCTTATAAATGTGTATGCTTATACAAAACTCAATAAATTCAGACACAAGATGAGTTTTAATACTATTTAAATAATTAATTGTCCTAATTGTCTCTAATGTGTACCAGTGAAATGTATACATGACAGGTTATGTGCTAACTAAAAATTTTAATAAAACTGTAGAATACTTTTCTATAAAGTTCTGGAGCTTTGTTCTGCAGTCTATTTGAATAACAGGATGAATTATAAATTCTCAAGTTATACAGATGATTATTCTTACATAACTTTGACAATTTTCAGCCAAAGTCAAACAAATAAAAAAAGTTAAAATTTCTGAATTTTCCAACCAAAGTCAGAAACTCTGAATTTTAGACACTTTAGTCATGTGATTTCTGTCCAGTCCTAAAATGGACTGCATAATGGACTGCATAATCTATTTCAAGACCCTTATTTTCAATGTCAGTAGAAGCTACGTATAATATTTCACACATCCTTAGTGTACCTAATGGCTCATTAAAAACATGATTGAGTGCTGTTTTGAAAGGTTAAAACATCATCTGAATTACACTCACAAAATGATTAAACATTCACACACAGTCACTTACTTACCCAAGACTCATGGTATAAAACTGTTAGCAGATACATTGCATAATCATAATTCTGTCTCTTTAAAGGACACCTTCAAAAAAGAGAGAAAGTCAAAATTCTAAAAATTCAGTAACACAGAATTATTTACAAAATATACAAACATTAAATACACAGAATAACTAATATTTAGGTATTTCCCATCTGCTTTAGGAAAATTGTTCTTTGAATAAGGATAGTTCACTACTTTAAGATACTGTAAACTTTTTATTTTCATTTAGAGTAGAATCTCTTTGCTTTCATAATTAATGGAGTTATTTGTATCTGATAATAGCTTTCTACTATTTTTAATATGATTGTGTCCAATCCAAGTGTCCTTCACATTCTCTGGGCTAAGAGCCTGCTGGACGGTGCTGAGTTCATTTTAAAAGTAGAGATAAACCAATGATACATACTAATCTAAATGTTTACCTTGATTTTCCCAGAGCCAATTCTTTTAAAAATGATTTCCACTGTACAGTGATGTAATGTTGCTGTTGTATTTAAAACAGAACTAATGACCTAATGTTAGGTAAAACTTGTACATAAATATGAGATAACATGTTTAGTTTTCAGGTTAATAAAATAATATAGAAAAAGAAGAAATTACTTCTAATTTCTTGAAGTATAAAATAAAACCATCATATAACAAATGACTTTAACTGTAGTCTGTTAATCTATACTTAGGTTTAATAGTTTTCTAAATAGTTGTTACCATAAAACATATACACACACAGACACGTGTTAAGGTAGAAAAAAACAGCAACATAATCAGATACTTAGGGAATTGTAAACAATAACATTTTAAAGATATTTTTTAATTTGCGAAAACTAAAAACATAACAGTACTTCATATTTTCTAAAGATAGCAAAAACAGTATTACTAATCTTGTTCAAATATATTTTTCCCTCAAACAGTAATAATCTGAAATCGTGGTTCCCAATCTTTTCCTATCTCCACACTGTCGCCCTCTTGAGTGTCATGTTCCTTCCTCTGGCCACTAAGCAGGATATCAAACCTAACTGACACCTCCAAACTGATACTGACACCTCCAAATTCTTTTCAACTGTGATAGGGAGAGAGAGAGGATATCTGCCCACTTGCTTTTCTCCAAAGGCAGGTCTGTTATATTTTGACATAATTTGGAAACAACCAAAGGTTAATTCTAGAAACAAAATAATCTTTTAGTAAAAACATACCAATAACCTTTCTTTACCTCAAATGACCTAATTTACAAATTCACATAAGATAATTTTAATACGGCTTTTATGAACATCTGTGCTAACACTGAAATTCTGCTTATATACAAGTACCTTGATACATTAAATTTCCATATTTAGTAATTCTAATTACGATAAAGTTTTTATACACTTTGATTTCTAAAAACTTGATTAAGCATTAATCACTAGCAAATCATACTTCTGCTTTCTTCTAACATCTTCCCTGAGTTTTATATACATGGATACGTTAACACTTTGTAAGCGGGCATTTGAGCTATATGACAAGTTTACTCGTTTCCCGCAAAAAATGTGTTAAAATCAAAGTTAAAAATAACAGCAATAATTTAATTCAAGGCAAGCTTCTTCATGTATAGAAAGATGACAACAACAGTAGGCTAGTGTGAGGATACTGAAAATATAAATTAGACAAATTCTTTGACCGAATAAGCTAATATAAGTTGATATAAAAGATTATCCTTATTTTCAATGTCATTCCCTAAAAAGGTCTGCCAGAGGATTGGAGGACAATAAAACAACATACATGACCAATCTGCTGAACTTTTTTCTTTCTTTACCTATCTGTCTTGATGGTAAGCACATCTGTGGTCTTGCAGTATCTCTCTCCTACAAGTTTAAGAAGTTTCTTCTTTGCATGATCATCTAAATTCAAACTGGAAAGTTTAACCTTAAAAATACAAGAAAAAAAATATTTGAAAAAAATTTTATATACTTCACTTAATGAAAAAACAGTAGTAATGTTATTTAAATTAACATTAAAATGAGCAAAAGGAAACCTTTTCAAACTCGTTTCTATACAGAGTTAGCAACTGGCATGCATTCTGAAGTCTGATCTTACTCATGGAATAAAAAGGGAGGGAGCAAACTGTTTGGAGTTCTTTGACCATTCTGGGCATTAGTATCTTTCCTGAATCAATGACATGTTTCTTAAATGAAATTAGGGTGTTTATGAGCAGCACTAACTAACAGAATTAAACTCAATTGGTATTAGGAAAGCTGGAATGTAGGAATAAATGGATAAAACATAAGGACTTTAAGAAATTTCTACCATGCAATTCTGAGACCCATACACTGAAACTAGTTTTTAAAACTTATTTTAAAGGCTATACATCTCTCAGGGAGACTGGAATATAGCATCGAAGGATCAAATAATTCAGCTTAACATTTCTCAAAATGTTAATTTTAGTTCCACAGGCTGCTAAGAATTAGTTCTTCTTTTTTTGTCAGTTAAAATATTTTGAATAAAAGTGATTTATTTTCATTTTTTTATTGACTAGAATTCATTCTTTTAAAAAGGCTATTTCCGGGGCCGGCCGAGTGGCTCAGTTGGTTAAGAGCTCGCTCAAGAGTGCAAGCTGAGCTCTGAGCAACAGCAGTTCGATGCCCAGCCCGAGCTGAGCTGCCGCTAAGCTGCCAACAGGTGGCAAGATGGCTAAGCTAAAAAAAATAAAAAAATAAAAAGTAAAATGGCTCTTTCTGTTGAAAACATTCAGTAAATGTTGAGTTAAATTGGATTCTTTATGGCAGGGTTTCTTAGAGGAGGTAATATGTTAATGAGCATTCTAACATTTCAAGATGAAGTGCTGTTATGTAATCATTCCCAAATTTATTTGATCTCAGATTCTACTTTTCAAGAGCCAGTTCATGGAATCTGTCTTTCTTAAAGCACATTTTGGGAATGCTGGACTAAATAAACACACTTTTATTTACAGGGAATTATGGCACTACTGAAGGTATTATTATCGAAAGATAAATAGGCTTGGCACAGAAAAATAGGCTAGACACTAGAATATAGCTAAATAAGGTAAACCACATTATTATTTTTCCATGGAGAACATTAAGAATAAGTAGTCATTACTGTATGAAGAAGGAAAAAAGGGTAAGATCTTGAAATCTCATCCATTTCTTTTGTCTAGCTTCAATAACCCTGCACTTCCCTCAAGACTCCACAGCATAAGAGTGTATTGATTTTTCCATTTTTCCCACTAGACTACAAACGGTTGAGGGTAAGAAAGATGTCTGTCTTGTTCTTGGCAACGGCTTAGCATTTAGAAAGCATGCAACATATATTTGCTGAATGAATACATAAATGAAAACAAGGAAGGACATAGTTTTTTTAAAGCACCATGAATTTTTATTTGAATTAGGGAAAATAGAAAACAAATAAATATAAATGCACTCTTAAAAAACATAAGAAATAAGAACATTGACTATTAAATATCAATCCAGTAGAATGGTCATATGTTGACGACAATGTAAATTACCACAGTCCCCTGGACAAAATATGTGTCAACAACCAGGTTATCAGCTTGATCGACAAAATAAGCAATTTTATGATAACCCTGATTGTTAACAAAATGGAGAATTACTTATAAGAAAATGATGAAATGTACCTACATTATGATTATAATTATGAGAATAAGTGTACCTACGCATATATACGGTAGAAAGCGAAAAGAAATTACATTAGGATAGTGAGAATGTAGAGATTTTTCCTTTTAAAACTCCCTTCAATGAAATCATGATTTTTAACAATAAATTTTTAAATTTACCATTTAAAAAAATCTGTATTCTAGCTTTTTATGTAAGTAGTAAAAAAAAAAAAAATGGCAGCAATGCTGATCATTATTGCAAAAACTTTTAAAACTCATGTTTACATTAACAGTTTAATGTTCAAAAATTATATACAGTTTATGCCAGAAACTCATAAAAATTTCAGACACAGCTGTGTGGTGCACTCACGCCATCTGCTAGTACTCAAAGGCACTGCAAAACTGAAGTCTTTAACTTGACTAATAATCTGACTTTGAAGTTGAGTGGCATTCACTGTCTTTGGAAGAATCCTTAGACTTTTAAGTTGCTATATTTTATTTTTTATTATTTTTTTTTTTTAGTAAGTTTCTATATTTTAAAGAATCAATATTGAACTATTAACATTATGTCCCCCAAAATATTGATATTTTGCATCATAGGAGGTTGTAGTTATATGTACCTTCAAACGTCCATATTTAAGAGCTACATAAATTGAGAAAAGTCTAACTGTGTGAAATATCTTCTCTATTTCAAGTATAGTGCAGTTAAAGAACTCTGGTATTACAAGTAAGAATTGGGTTTGATTTCTAGATTTGCTACTTATCAGCTAAATAACCTAAAACAAATCAACTGATCTTCCTGTGTTTCCTTGTTTATAAAACAGAAAGGAGTCACACGATTTTTGTCAGGAATAAATGAAACTAAAATAGAAGAAAACACTTTTAAAGTATTATCCAAATATTAAGTTGTTTTTAATTCTGAACTACCTTTATGACTATCAGAAAAATGTACCATCTTTTTCTGAATTTAAAACTTTGAGTATCTCTAAATAATATTTTATAATATTTGATTACCTTCACAATATTGATTAAATCATGCCCTGAAACTACGTGACACCAGTAAGGACACCACCACTGAGCCTTGATAGTCAGTGGGTAGTCAAATAGGTCCAAAAGGGCAGACATGAGTCAGGAGGAAAAGATACAAGGAGTAATGAAGGTATCACATGGTTGCAAAAAGAAGACAAGACAGAATAGCATGATATAGTAGGTGATATCTGGTGGTATACTTCAAATAAAGCAATGAGATGATTTTTATGTGAAACAAAATAAGCAAACTTAAAACTAGAAGGGACTTGAGATGTCTGTTCTAGTACTGAAGCCCACAAAAAGTAAGGCGAAATCTTGGTTTCTTGACTCAAGGAGTTTTATCATATAACATAGAAACTCAACAACTGTTGGATGTTGTTGTCAGTATTATTAAAAAGAAGTAAGATTTATTAGGTTCTTAAAAATGTATCAGGAATTGTCACTCCACAGGCACTTTATATTAACCTGTAAGTAGAATGAATGATGTCGACACAGCAGAATTTTAAGTTTTTTTCTTTTATCATTTGCCTACCTAGACTTTCTAAACTTTATACAGAAAACGTGCATTGTTCTCTGTGTTAGGTAATAGTAATATCTAGGTTGGTGAGGGTATAGGAAGACAGGCTTTTCCACAATTTACTGGTGCTGTATTGGTTACATTTCCTGCAGAAATGTACAATACATAATAAAAAGCTTTTCAAAAAATGTGAAAAGATCTATATCCTTTGACTTGACAGCTCTTCTTTTAAGAAGTTATCCAGGGTATATAATTAGGAATATATGCAATTATTAATCAGTAAGGGTACTCATTACATTTTTCCGATAAAGAAAACTGTTAGAAAGTCTAAAAGACCCATAATATGGAAAATTTAAGTATATTATGATAAATCTTATGAAATTATTTGTTTGTATCTCCTAGTCTCAGAAAAAGGACCATTTCTAATTGATCAACATTGTACCCCATGCCCCAGTCTCAAACACTGTCTTAGCACATAACACACCTTTGTTTATATGCTTATTCCATGCAGTCATTAGAAATAACATTAAAGCATGTTTAATATCATTGGGAAATTTTTAATTCACATTACTAAATAAAAAAGAGCAGATAACTAATCAAATATAGTATCATTCCATTAATATACACAAAGCTGACTGCTTATATACTAAATCAACAGTGGTTATTTATGAGTAGTGGAATTATAGGCAATTTTATATTTTAAAATACTTTTGTATTGTCCAAATGTTCTCTATTACATATGTATCAGTTGTACAATATATACAAAATGCTAATTTTAAATAATGCATTATAATAATTCTTTTTTTGGCTGTTTAAAAATCTCTTACCCGTAAGGTTACTACTCGTGCTTTGGGGTTTCGGATAGATGGTCCTGACGAAACATAATCAGCTGTGTCAATTTCAATTGGAAAATACTTCTCGCATTTCTCATCACTATCCAGTGCAGCTGGCCACTCAGTGCAGAAATCTGAAAATTTTTAAAAAATTATAGTTTTGCAAGTAAATTCTTATTGTAATATATGTTACCAGACAAAATCAAATTATTGAGATCACGCTCATGTAACATGAAACGAAAGAACAGATTCTATTCTGTACTTTATGGACATATTATCAATCCAAATCCTATTGGGGAATTTAATAAGGGGCATGATTTGAGTAATTCAGGTTTGGTGGGGAGCGGTATGCTCAGTTAAAAGGGAAGTGTGACTTAATGGAAGCTCATGATAGCTTTGCACACATGCCTGTTATAGGACAGTTTGATTCTTCCTCACCAACTAAACACACAGCTCACAGTGTCCAGAACATTATTGTTTTTGAAAAGGCAATAGAAAATATTAACTCGCTCCAAACGAAGGTTATTAAAGATTAGCTGATGCGAGTTGAAAGAAGCTCTGAAAAAGCTCTAAGAGAAAACTGAGATGTGATCAACATTCCTTCAGAAATTGAGTTGAACAGGGCTGCAAGCTACAACAGGTACAAGAGCCTAGGTCTCCCTTAAATGGATCCTGATAGTAACTCATGTTTCTTCTACGTGACTTCTGAGCCACTGAGGCCAAACGGAAAAAGGAACAGACTCGTCCTCATATTCAGGCAAGACAGCTAGTAGAGAGGAGGTGGGATTGGTCTGAGACCTGGGCCACAACAGGAAGTTCTAAGCACTGGGAACATGGCTCACTGTCTATCCCCACAGCTCAGAGGTACAAACTCAGGCCTCAGTGGGGCTCGGGGGGGAGATAGCTCCCAGCCACCCATAGCTATCAGTATTTTTTTTTCTTTTCTTTTTTTTTTTTTTGAGGGTAGTGTCACTGGCCATCATATGTGGGACCCGAACCGGGGCCGCTGGCGTCCCAAGCCAGCGCTTAACAACCGCGCCACTCGGCCGGCCCGCTATCAGTATTAAGGGACACCAGAGGTAGGTAGCCGATTTCCTTCTGCCCTATTCCTATCAGGTTAGTTAGTCCAGGGCTCTCAGCTTCAGATGAAAACTTCTGGCATTATCAGGTTCCCCTCAATGAAAACCTTATTCCTACCATAGCCTAATACTAAGGATAGCTAAAAGTATTTGGTTTCTTAGGTCAAACATATTAGACCTCATGGATCCGTGCTTTCTCCAAAAAAGCAGGACTGCAGGAGAGGCTGGTCATAATCACAGGCAGACATGGGAGCTCTTCTAGGTGATGATCTGGGAACAGTAAAAGATCGTTTGCAATAACGTTTTCCCCCAGCTCACAATTTTCTTACAGCACGTACTATATTTAACTCCCACCCAGGCTTTAACATCAGTGGCAACAAAATGTCACTAGGTTACAGAGACTCTCCAAGATCTGGGATTAACTATATGTTAGCAAATTAAATGTATATAGCTCACACAATTCCTTAAACACCCTGTTTAAGTGTTCAATTCTCAGACACTTTGAGGGGAAAGAAATATTTTTGCAATTAAGAACATTTTGACATTTAAATAAAACGCACAGAGCAAGATTACTGAGGTAATTTCATTCCCATCATGGACTAATTCCAGCATCCTGCCATAGAAGATACAACACTTTTATAAGAGAGGCAGTTTGGGGAATTTTGAGTTCCTGGATTTGAACTGAATCTTTTTTTTTTTTAACTTTCAGTAAGTCATTTCTATCACCAGATGATAATTGCAGCTTTTATATTAAATGACCTGATTACATGTTTTAAAAAATACAGCCAACTGGAAAGTACCTAATAGACCCCTATTAGCCTTTATTCATCTGATAGGTAGAGCAATGACTAGACTTCAGAAGACCTTGGTTTTTACTTAACTTCTGCCACTGATTATTAAAATTTTGGTAAATTACCTCACTTTCCTATGTTTCAGATTTTCCATTTGCAAGTTAGATATAAAATCTAAACTGACCTAGTTTGAGAGAAAACTGAAGAAATATTTGAAAAGTCTGGGTTATTTGGAAGATACAATCTAAATCCAGAAGTTGGCAGGAGTATAAAGGCAAAATTAAGGAAAAGATTAAAACACTCACTTAAAAGCTGAAAAATATAATGCTACTCTTCTGAATGTGCTGTATGAAAGCCTTTCATTTGGAAATTAGGAAGTATTTTAGAAATATCTCATTACAATGACCAGTTTCTAGATTTCAAATGCACAATATAAAATGTTTAAAAAGGAAAAAAATGGAATTTATCAGTGTAATGCACTTGTCAACTGGCTTTACAAAGAATCAACAAGTGACACATGATTTGTGCCAAATGGATATAAATCAGTAACAGTGATCGGTGTCAGTCTAACACCAGGCACTAATAAATACAGAAACAGATAGTCTAAAGAGACAGAAAAGCCTCCTAATGTTCCAAAACAGAAGACCACATAAATGAAAGGAGGTAGAAGAAACATTTTCTTCCCTTATTTCAAGAGTTAAGAAAATTATTCCTACTTTTTATTTCTTATTCCCACCTTCTTCCTTATATTTTTATTATTATTTATTATATATTATATATATTATTTATTTTTATTCCTACCTTCTTCCTTATATTTTTAAATGAAAAGCCCTCCCAAAAGGTAAAATTTCATCATAATCATGTTCATTATCTTTACTTCTTCAAGCACAATCAGCATAACTGAAGTATTTCCAGATTTTTTTTCCCCCGAAAAGCCTTAACAAGTATACTGAGCATTTATACATCACCTTTAAATCAGCAGGAACTTCTAACACATGAGCACAGAATATCTTTCCATTTAAGTCTTCACTTTCTTTCATCAATTTTTTATAGTTTTCAGTGTTTAGACTTTTCACATCCTTGATTAGATTTATCCCTAAGTATTTTATTCTTTTTGACGCAACTGTATAAATGTGATTGTTTTCTTAATTTATCTTTCTGGTAGTTCATTTTAAGTATACAGAAATACAACTGATTTTGTATATTCAGTGTGTATTCTGCAACTTTACTGAATTTGTTTATTAGTTTTAACAATTTTTTGGTGAGGTCGTTAGGGTTTTTTATGTATAATATCATGTTATCTGCAAACAGAGACAATATTACTTCTTTTCTGATTTGAATGCCTTTTATTTTTTTCTTGCCTAACTACTCTGGCTAGGACTACTAGTACTGTGTTGAGTAAAAGTGGCTTGTCCTGATCTTAGCAGAAAAACTTTCAGCTTTTCACCATGAGTATGATATTAGCTGTGGCTTTATTATATATGGCCTTTATTATGCTGAGGTATGTTCACTCTGTATAGTTTGTTGATTTTTTTCACAAAAGAATGTTAAATTTTGTCAAATGCTTTTTCTGCATCTACTGAGATTATACGATTTTTATCCTTCATTTTGTCAATATGGTGTATCACAATGATTTGCAGATGTTGAACCATTCTTGTATCCCTGGAATAAACCCCATTTAATCATGGTGTGAGATCTTTTTAATGTACTGTTGAATTTGGTGTGCTAGTATTTTGTTGAGGATTTTTGCATCTATGTTCATCAGGGATACTGGCTTCTAATTTTCTTTTCTTGTAGTGTCCTTATCTAGCTTTGGTATCAGGGTAATAATGCTGGCTTTGTAAAGTGAGTTTGGAAGTGTTCCCTCCTCTCCATTTTTTGGAAGAGTTTAAGAAAAACTGGTTTTCTTATTTAAATGTTTAGTAGAATTTACCAGTGAAGTCATCAGGTTCTGGACTTTCCTTTGTTAGGAGGTTTTTGATTTCTCAATCTCCTTACTAGTAATCAACCTGTTCAGATTTTCCATTTCTTCATGATTCACTCTTGGTAGGTTGTATGTTTCTAGAAATGCATACATTTCTTCTAAGTTTTCCAATTTGTTGGCATATAATTGTTCACAGTAGTCTCTTATGACCCTCTGTATGCCTGCCATAGTAGTTGCATTGTCCCCACTTTCATTGATAACTGTATTTATTTGAGTTTTCTCTCTTTTCTTTTTGGTCAGTCTAACTAAATGTATGACTATTTTGTTTATATTTTTTTAAAAACAGCTCTTAGTTTCACTGATCTTTTGTATTGCCTTTTTTTTAAATTATTTTTCTCAGTTACAGCTGACATTCAATATTATTTTATATTAGTTTCAAGTGTATAGCATAATAGTTAGACATTTATATAATTTATGCAGTGATCTCCCCAATTAGTCTAGAATGCACCTGGCACTATACAGTTATTCCAACATTATTGACTATATTCTCTGTGCTGTACTTTATATCCCCGTGACTATTTTGTAACTACCAATTTGTATTTCTTAATCCCTTTTTTACCCAGTTCCCTGACCCCTCTTCTCTGGCAACCATGTTTGTTCTTTGTATGAGTCTGTTTCTGTTTTGTTTGTTCCTTTATTCTGTTCTTTAGATTCCACATATTAGTGAGATCATATGGTATTTGCCTTTCTCAGTCTAACTTATTTCACTTAGCATAATGCCCTCTAGGTCTGTCCATGTTATCACAAATGGTTAAGGTTTCATTCTTTTTTTATGGCTGAGTAATATTCTACTATATGTAAGTACCACAATTTCTTTTTTTTTTTCTCCAAATCCTTCCTTTAATGTCAGGTAATGCTTCAGCCCAAACACACACTGGATAAATACTGTAAAGAAAGGGAGGGACCTGAGGGCATCTGTGTCATGCATGGTGTGATAAGCACAAACCTTGGCCCCACACAAAGGAGCAATTGAGGACCTGGAAGAAAGATGCTCTTCTCTTTCCACTCCCCATTTCTCTTTCCTGCTGGGCTTAAACTGAAGTCCATGGAAGAGAAAATTTTCAACCAGTGGAACTAATGAGGCTCCAGGGCCTTGGAGGGTAGATTTGGTTGTACAGTATTACAAAATATATTTCAGAAAAAAACAGGCCAGATCTTCCAGAAGCAGCCCAAATGTCAGATGGTCCGGAGGCTCGACCTCTACGTCTGGGTGTTGGACAGGGGAGAGGGTGACTGCTGAACACTGGTGTCCGTTTATGATGAAGCAGCATACGAGTTTTCCTGCCTTATGAACGTGTACATAAACATTCATAGTCCCTTCCTTTCTGCTCTGATGCAAGGAAGCTGCTGAGAATGACAGCTGAGCACAAAGCGTCCGGTGAGACCAGTTATGGGGTCTAATGCAGTGAAGTAAGTCATTCAGGACCTATTTTCACACAGGAGCAAGGGACAACCAGAAATCTCTAGCTCACCCTTTAGACGGAAACATTCTGACTTACACATTTACCTGCAAAAATGTCTCAACTCAAAACAGGTCTAACTTCTGCAAAGGTTTGAAGTACGGGAAACAATCCAGCTCTTCTCTTTCAGTCCAAGCTCTAGCTTTCGGCAAGACTGTTGCAGAAAACTTCTGAGGCAGAAACATCTGCTGTGAGGAAGGCAGCTATTGAAAGGATTCCAGGAGCATGAGACTGAGTTTGCAGAGCTGAGTGCTGCCAGTTTTCCTGATATCTTCTTCCTTCAGAGCAAGCTTCCTTTAGGGCCTCAGAGATAAGGGCTGCAGGGTCGTCCTCCTTCAACAAACTCCGATTCAGATCCTGTCTCTGTTTCATCCGGTGGAGGTCCTTCAGGATCCCCATCATGTCTGCAAAGCTTCTGGCTTTGGACAGAGAGATGCAGTCATCCTCTTCAGACGAGCTGCAGGGAGCTCTGTGTTCTGGTTTGCAACAGTCAGGGCTGGCAGAAAAAAGCAGGGGGCCTGATGGAAGCTCAGGGATCTCTACCTCGGTCTCCTCGGTGATGTCACTAATGACAAAGGAAGTTGTAGAGTGGAATGAGGATCCAAAAGAAGGTAAGGGAGAAGAGACATTTGAACTTCCTGCATCAGCTGCCACTATCTTAGCAATCTGGCTGCGCAGGTGGCTCAGCTCGTCCTGCAGCTCGGTGGTGCGGCTTAGGGCTGGCAGGGCTGGCTTCTTCAAGGCCAGGAGTCTCTCCTCCAACCCACGCAGGTTGGGCACAGAGGCACTGCGCTGCATGACAATCAGAGGGCTGGGCTTCCAGGTGTGTCTCGGGGCGTGTATCGCTCCTGACCCGGGCATATGTCTCCTCTTCATCTGCAGCTATCCAAGCGATGTCAGCCAGAGAAGGGACTGGGGGCACATCCCTCAGACACAGGTCAGAGATGTTGGGCAGGGTCTCAAAGGACACCCAGGGACAGACCTCAGGGGCAGGTTGGTCCTGATTCTTCTCACTACACTGCAAGCAGCCCCATGTGGCTTGTTTTACCAGATTGGGATGGTCACACTGGCTTCCATTCCTGACATTTCAACCGGCTCCTGCACTTGAAGGACACGGCAGCCACACGGTAGCTCCGGGAGGCAGGCAGGAGGCGTGATTCCTTCATATCAAGCCATCTTCAGGAACACCAGAGTTCCCGTCATCATGGCCCCTCCTACCACCAGCAGGCCACAATTTCTTACTCAACTGTCTATTAATGGGCATTTGGGTTGCTTCCATACCTTGACTATTGTAAATATTGCTGCAGTGAACACAGGGATACATATATCTTTTTTAATTTCTTTGAATAAATACCCAGGAGTGGGTTATAAGGTAGTTCTTTTTTAATTTTTGCAGGAACCTCCAAACCGTTTTCCATAGTGGCTGCACCAACTTGCAAACCCACCAAGAGTGCAGGGGGGTTCCCTTTTTTCTGCATCTTTGCCAACACTTGTTATTTGTTGATTTATTGATGATAGCCAGTCTGATAGGAGGGAGGTGATATCTCATTGTGGTTTTAATTTCCATTTCTCCAATGATTAGTGATGTTGAGCATCTTTTCTTACATCTATTAGCCATCTGTATGTCCTCTTTGGAGAAATGTCTATTGAGGTCCTCTGCCCATTTTTTAATTGGACTGTTTGTTTTTTGGTGTTGAGTCTACTGCCCTTATAGTCTCTATTTCATTTATTTCCACTCTGATTTTTGTTATTTCCTGCCTTCTACTAACTTACTAACTTTGGACTTAGTTTGTTTTTCTTTTTTTAGTTCCTTGAGGTGTGAAGATAGGTTATTGGAGGTCTTTCTTGTTTCTTAATGTAAGCATTTATCACAATGAACTTCCCTCTTAGATCTGCCTTTGCTGGGTTCCATAAATTTTACTATGTTGCATTTCCATTTTCATTTGTCTCAAGATTATTTTTTTCTCTTTTGATTTCTCCTTTGACCCACTGGTTGTTCAGAGGCATACTGTTCGATTTAATATTTTGAATTTTTCACTTCTGTCCTTGTATTTGATTTCTAGTTTCATACCACAGTGATCAGAGAAGATGCCTGATATGATTTCAATCTTCTTAAATTTATTATGACTTGTTTTGTGACCTAACATATGATATATTCTGGAGAGGTTTCCATGTACACTTGAAAACAATGTGTATTGTGCTGCTGTTGAGTGGCATGTTCTGTAAATATGTGTTAAGTCCATTTGGTCTAATATGTACTTTAAGTCCAATGTTTCCTTATTTTTTCTGTCTAGATAATATATCCACTGTTGAAAGTGGGCTATTGAAGTCCCCTACTATTATTTTATCACTGTCTATTTCTCCCTTCAGTTCTATTAATATTGCTTTATATATTTAGGTACTCCTATGTTACGTACATATTTACAAATGTTAAATCAACCCCATTATCATCAGAAATGAGTTTCTTAAAGTTCAACATCAATATTAAGTTTATGTAACAAAACAGCCACTTACCTTTAAGAGCTTCACAGTGCCTTTTAATTGCTACAGGAGTCAAATGTAGAAAATTGGGGACCTAAAGCAGCAAAATTAAAGGATAAAGTTGCCAATGTCTTAAAAACATGAAAAAGACAATTTTCTCATAAAATTAAATCAAGGCTCAACAAACCTTATCATAAATAAAATTGGGCAAATTTTACAATGTTAATTTTATGTGACAAGTGCTATGAATTCAAGGAATGAATTCCTTGCAATATATATTCTGTACTAAGTATCTTAAGGTGACAATTATGTTGGAAACAATAAATGTCATCTTTATAGTATTCTTCTTGCCATGAATCTACAGGTGTATGTATTTCCCTTATAAAACTGAAAGCACTTAAGGACACAGATCATTTTTAATTTTCCTAATTCCCCTGGAATACATTGCATGGTGATAAATTTTCCACTTGGTACATAGTAGACATTTTACCATTGAATGAATGCATACGTGAAGCCAGCATATGTAACTGAACAGTTTAATGAAGTTGGGAATATATTTATGATGACACATTAAAAAGCTGCCTAATCATTCACAGGGCAAATGGAAATTTAGGAAAGGTCAGAGATTTGATACCTCAAATAAATAATTAATGTTTACTTGCATATTTCTGGAATAATGTTAAGCATTTGAAGAGAAAATTTCGTTAAAACAGATTCATTTTGAAGGAAAATTTGAACAAGAAGGAAGTTACTACAAACACTGTAACTGGTCTTAAATGTTGATCAAAAAGCGTTTATTTGAATAAAGAGAAAATAGGCACTGAAAATTGGAAATATGGGGTGGGTGGCTTAATTCTTCCATACTTTTATTTTGAAACATGAAAATATAATCTTAAAATTATGTAAGGAAAAAATAATAGCTAATGCCTATATTTATATAGGCACTGTCCTATATACTTTGCATGTATTAGCTTATCCAATGACATTCACTAGGAATGAACAGACCACATCCTTGGACTAATCATAAAGGTGATTCTTAAAAGGGATAGCATGCATTAAATGTCTGGATTTTTGTGTTTATTAAAATAACATTCACAACATTATCATTATTACAAATATATTGCTAATAAATTTTCCAAAGACATTTTCTTTAAACTAAGTTCCCTTCTTCTCTTTCATATGAAGAAACCAAAAAATTAGTTTCCTCATTTCTCTTGAAACATTCCTATTTCCAAATTTCATTTACCCTATTCTCCAGAGGCATACAGCCTCTTCTCCATATTACCATCTCATTTTTTACCATCACCTTTCAGCAAATTTTTATTTGTTTTTCAGGAAGACTCTTATTTAATGGAAAATACAGTTCATTGATAATTCCATTGTATGTAAAAAGAAACCATCTAAGATATGCATTCCCAGGCTAATCATATTTATATTTTCTTTAAAGACCTATAGTTTATAAGTCATTACAGCTGCTACCAAGTGAAACATTAATATGACCTATTTTGCTTCAAATAATAAAGAAGTTGAAGGACAATAACAATAATATTAAATAACATTCTATCTTTTTGGACAGAAAATTTTGAAATCTCTCTTTTAAAAGTGGAACCTTCATCTCCTCCTAATTCTGAATCTCAAATGACATTATTTCACCTTTCTTTTTTTTTAAAAGATATTATTGGGGAATTGGGGGAGGGGAACAGTGTTGAGGAATTGGGGGAGGAGACCAGCCAAGTTGTTGTTCTTCAATCTTAGTTGTGGAGGGCGCCAGTCGCCATCTGGCTTCCCGATGGCAGCTCATGGCCTCTAAGCTCAAGGTGCTGTGTTCAATCTTAGTTGCGGGTGGGTGTAGCCACCATCCCATGTGGGAATGGAACCAGGCAGCCTTGTTGTAAAGAGCACATGCCCTATCCACTGAGCCATCCGGGCAGCAGCTCAGCTCAAGGTGCTGAATTCAGTCTTTTGGTTGGGGGTGGGCGTAGCCCACCATTGAACAGGCAATCTTGTTGTTACACCAGCTGAGCCATCCTGCCACCTGTTGGCGGCTCAGTGACAGCTCAGTTAACGCGCAGCATTCACTGGCCCATGTGGGATTCAAACCGGCGGCCCTGTTGCTCAGGGCATGTGCTCTAAGCCAACTCTTAACTAACTGAGCCACTCGGCCAGCCCATATTTCACTTTTCTTAATTCCATTTGAAAGATACAATAAAGAAAAGACAGAAAAGAAAAAGCCAAAAGGGAAGCCATAGGACCAATTAAGTACATTCCTTTTTTAGAGGGCAGTGTCACTGGCCCTCATACGTGGGATCCAAACCAGGGCCGCTGGCATCCCAAGCCAGCTCTTAACCACCGCGCCACTCGGCCGGCCCTTAAGTACATTCTTAAATGCCTAGGATTCTTGTATTTTTCTTTACTATCAATAACCAAAATATAACATCCATTATTACCTGGGAAAAAATTTAAATTAAAATACAGTAAGCTGCTATGTACTCAACCTTAAAGTAGAAGGGCAGTGGAGATAAGAGTGGGAGGAGGATCACCATTTATTTAGATTTAAGTCTCAGCCAATGAACCAACAACTTATCTTACCTTTAAAAGTTCTAGATTTCCCTCCTTTGCCATGGGCACTCCCTTCTTTACTGGATAACCCATTCGAACAGGAAGAGGTACTGCAGAGGGTTTAAATGGTGCTGCAACAGGGTAAACACTGGGCCAGTCCTGGTCAACAGCCATTTTCTCTGTCCTAGGAGGCAGTGCCTAAGGAACAGGAAAACAGCTTAATATTTTAAATATGAACATGTTTTTAAATTTTAAAGCAAAAAAAACTGCATTTAAGAGAAACACTAGCAAAGCTGCAACCTATGTAAAAATCTGACCTCCCACAAAGCTACTGCTATTCAAATGAAAACATATTAAACCTACCTAAATATTTCTTCACTGTTTCTTCAAACCCTCTGGCAAGGATTGCCTTTAGTAGCACATTTCCTTCACTAAAAATATCTCTATCTTATTTATTTACTCAGACTTTTAGTAAACTTTTTACATTTTCTTTATGAAGGGGTAACAATATATTTTGAAATAATTTTTAAAACTTCTTTGATGGAAGTCAGTAAATGAGATGACAATCAGAATTTGGAAATAAAGGAAATAAGAAATAAGGAAAATAAAGAATAAGAACTTAAATAAATAGAGCTAAACTAATTGAATACATAATGAGAAACTATCTCCTAGGCCCAGGGATAGCTAAGTGATAGCTTAATCAATTACATTAACATACATAAATATCTGTGTGTGTGTGTGTGTGTGTGTGTGTGTGTGTGTGTGTGTATGTATTGTTTTTATTATATTCAATAGAAGGGGATGGCCAGCACACAAAAGTGTGTTTAAAGAGGTAAAATTCAGCAACATCCATCTAAGCAATATAGAAACCAGTATAGTTTACGTCCTGAAAGTAGTTAATATTCCTATGAAAATGACTGTTCTAGATGATTATAATTTGATGCCATTTAACTTCCAAGTAATGTGCCTTTGTTCTGACTCCATGTTCTACAAGTGACTTTATAATTTGGGTTCCTCCATAAAGATGCCCACAGGGTGAGACCAAATTGGTTAGATTAATGCATACATTTCAGGTCCCTGCCTATTAAAAGTCATGGAAAATAATTCTATATTGTGGTTGTACCATTTCCTAGGCTTATGTCAGTGAGTTCACCTCTCAAAGATGATCCATTCTCAGGGTACTGACAAAGACCCCGTCAAAGACTAGAGTCAGGACTGTGGGCATCACCAAGTAAACATCCCCTTGTGAACCCTTCTTGGACAGCACCCTTCTGCCTCCTTGTGACTATCTGCCTCACTTTAGAACTTCAGAAACCATTAAGATGGTATAGTATGTTAGAGTACACTAATTGTTTACCTTTCTTCTCAGTGGCCTGTCAGATCTGGATGTTCTTTCTGTTGTACCTAAAAGACAACACTATAGTTATAGAGAATTTTATAACATGGAGTTAGTTGTTTAACATTGATTAAGATCCTATAATTTGAACACAATTTAAGGTATTCAATAACAAAAAAAAATGAAACAATAACCCATTTTCTATAAGCTCAGGGACTAAAATCATCTTAATGAAAATGAAAAGTCAGAAATAGTTAAGAAAATTTCATGGTTCGTTAAATATAAAGTGAACTCATCATGTAAAGAAATATTTTCAATAAATTTTAAGGTTCATAGTCAAATAAACTCACTTTCTCAAGTTAAAGTATCTAGTTAGAAATTAGTATTTTGTGTCTTTAAAGATAAATAGTTTGAAATGTTCTAATCATAAAGACACTTGCTCATATTTGGAATTATTCAGTTCTATCAAAAAAAAAACAACTTTTGAGTTTTTCCTTCTCTATTGTATATTAGAACTTCCAATACTACAATAACATCAATAACAAAAACCATAGCCATTCCTAATAAATCACATAACTGAAGAAGGGGGCAGATTACTTATACATAGTATGTAGCATTTAAAATATTATCTTATGCTTCTCTAAATAAATGTTTTGCTATACTGAAATAATAACAGCTATATTTATTGAGACTTTCACATGCTAAGTACTGTGCTGCTTTTCATTATCTCATTTAATCTTATTTTTCACACAAAAAATGTACATACTATCACTATGCTTATTTAGAGGTCATTTATTTTATTTTATTTTTTTTGAGTGCAGTGTCACTGGCCCTCATATGTGGGACCCGAACCGGGGCCGCTGGCTTCCCAAGCCAGCGCTTAACCACCATGCCACTCGGCTGGCCCTAGAGGTCATTTATAGCCAAGAAAACTAAAGACCAAAAAGTAGTGACATTAGCATACTTCTAAGATTCTTCACGCACTGAACTTAACATCACATTCTTCACATCTTTAGCTTCATCTCCCTTCACAGGGCCCCACAACTACACCGAACTTCCAGTACCAGGCCTTTAAGTCTTTCTGAGCTTTCTGTTCACTGCCTGGAACATGCATGCTTCCCTTCCGTGTCTGACTTCCGTCCTTTGCCTCCTCCCCATCTCATTTCTTCATCAGACAAATTCTTATTCACCCTCAGTAGTAATTCCTTTTTTCATTCAAAAGTTATTTGAGTGATAGTGTATAGCAGAAACCAGTAAGTCAGCAATGCACAAGAGGAACACAGTCCTTGTTCTCACACAACAGAAAGTCTGTGCGATACGACAACCATTTAACAAGCAATTACAATAAACAATGATACATATTAATGGGAACAGATAGTAGGGGACTGAACCCAGTCAATTCGTTGGGGGGAAATCTCCCAGAAGAAGCCGATTTAAGCTAAAACCTTACGGCCAAGCAGGAAGAGTAGTTCAGGAACAGGCAAGTGAGAAAGTGTTCTAGATCGAGAAGATGGAACACCAAAGTCAAGTTCGGTACTGCTGAAACTTAAGAGTAGAACAGGGAAAGTACTGAGAAAGAGGTTGGCGATATTTAATAGGCATCTCAACTCACACATCAGTGGCAGAGCTCTTGATTTTCTTCTTCCAGTCTTCCCAACCCCTGAAAATGGTATTGCCATTCATCCAATTACTCGGGACAAAAATCTAATATGCTTTCTTGAGACTCTTCCTCAGGTCCCATCTCAAATCCATAAGGAAGTCCAGTTAACTTTACATTCCAAATACACCCTTGATCCAACCCCACCACCTGCTCCACCATGACACCTCAATCCAAATCACCATCATCTCACTGGGACGACTACAAGAGCTTCCCAACTGGTTTCCTTGCTTGCAGTCTTACCCTCCTCAAGTTAGTTCTCCACATAGCATCTTTTCGAAGTGTAAATCGTATTCTATCACGTCCCTGTTCCAAGTGTTCCAATGTGATCCCGAACTTATAATAAATCCAACTCAAATGCCTATAAGCCTTTATGAGATCAGGCCATTACTTATCTTTCTGATATTTTATATTATCACTCTCTTCTTTGCTCACTTAACTCCAGGCACGCGGGCCTTTTCTTTCTGTTCCTTGATCACACCCCTAAACTTATTCTCGCTTCTGGGCCTTTGCACCTGCAGTTTCCTGTGTCAACAATGCTCTTCACCCAGGTCTCGTTCTGGACTCTGCTCCAATGTCAATTCTCACAGGAGGCCTTTCCTGACTACCTATTTTATCCAACCCTATAGCCACTCCTCCTCTAATCCATCATTCTCAGTGCCCTGTTTTATTTTTCTTTATAGCACTAATCACTACCTGATGTTTGTGCTAACATTGTTTACCTGTTTATCGTCTCACATCCCCCAAGATGTGTAAACTTCAGGAGGCGAAGGGCCTGTGCTTTATCCCAGTATCTGGAACACTGCCTACCATACCCGTACAGTACGAGTTCAGTATTTGTAAAATGAATAAATGAATAAAAAATTAAAAAGAGACAAGTGTTAAGAAGAAGAGCCACGGTAACTTCCGGTAAAATGGCGCAATAGACAGACGCTGTGCTAACTGCCTCCCAGGATCACACCAAAATTACAAGCAAATTATACAGCATTCAACCCTGGAGGTCCCCGAAACACTGGAGGAACAGAACCACTAAACGAAGAACTTAAAGAGGAGGCCACGTCGGGTCTGGTAGGACGGGCGGAGACGAGCGAGGGCGAGCCCCGTGAGGGAAGCCCCAGCCGTGGGAAGCTTGTCTGGTTGGGGGAGAGACCCTCCGGCCGCACCCCAAGCTCACCAGCCCAGAGCTCCTTTGCCGGGAAGAGGAGTTCTAAGATAGCTGGCAATAAATTAGTAAGGACTCTCTTTCCTCAGCTCGGTGAGGCTAAGAGCGGCTGGAGAATCAGTGGGGCCGGCGCCCGGGCTTGCTCTCCGGTGAGCACTTACCTGGTTCCTGATGGAGGGAGTGGCTGTGTGAGCCGGGAGCCTGCGGGGACGGACTGAGCTGAGCACCTTTGGTGCAAAGGCTGGAGGTTTTTGGATTGTTGTTCCCGTGGTGCGGAGCTTGCACGCGAGTGGTGTAAGGAGGGCGCCATTTTGTCGGGCTTGGGCCCTCCCACGAAGGATCAGGTCCGAGACCTAATTGGTCTGGTGGAATTGGCGAAGTGCGTGCGTGCGTGCGTGAGTGCATGCGTGCGCACGCGCCTGCGGCCTTGGATCCCCACCCTCCGCCCGGCTTATACTGCGTTGCCAGGGAAACATAGGGTGGTGCCCTCCGGCTCCTACGGTGGCTCACTGAGACCCGGGAGTGCGAGAGCCGCCTCGGATCCCCACCCTCCGCTCGGCTTGTGCTGTGTTGCCAGGGAAACGCCTAGTGGGAGTGATCGGACTCCAACAGGCTGCTCACTGAGACGCGGGAGCTCGCAAGCCGCCTTGGGTCTCTGCTTTCCACACTGCGCTTGCAGAGTTGCCAGGCTGGTGATTGGTTGTCAGGCTGCTCGGCCTGATCTGCAAGCGGCTGATTGGGACAGGCTGAGACTGGGAGTTCTCCTGGGAGTGTTGGGCCATGAGCTGTGTGCCTGCGTGATCCAGCCAGGGCTCTCCTGGTGATCTATCTACTACATCAAAGCAATCCCAGAGTGACAGCCAGAATGGGGAAACAAAGAAACATGTCACAAGTAAAAGATCAGAAGAAACCTCCAGAAATGGAACCAAATGAAACAGAGGGATCCAACCTTTCAGAGACACAGTTTAGAACACTGATGATAAGAATGTTTAAGGAACTTAGCGAGGACATAAAGAAAGATAGGGAAACCATAAAAAACAACCTGTTAGAACTAAAGAATACAATAACTGAAATGAAGAACAGACTCGAAGGAATCACCAGTAGAGTAGATGAAGCAGAGGAGCGGATCAGCAATTTGGAAGATAAAATAGCAGAACTCACCCAGTTGGCACAGCAAAAAGACCAAAGAATAAAAAACAATGAAAATAGTTTAAGAGCCCTATGGGACAAGATGAAGCGCAACCACCTTCGAATCATAGGGATACCAGTAGGAGAAGAGAAGAAGCAAGGGGTTGAAAAGGTATTTGAAAAAATAATGACTGAAAACTTTCCTACCCTGGTAAAGGAAATCAACATACATGCCCAGGAAGTGCAGAGGGTTCCAAACAAGCTGAACCCAAACAGGTCCACACCAAGACACATCATAGTTAAAATGGCAAAGGGTAAAGACAGAGACAGAATCCTAGAGGCTGCAAGAGAAAGACAGCAGGTTACATACAAAGGAGCTCCTGTTAGACTAACAGCTGACTTGTCTACAGAAACTCTGCAGGCCAGAAGGGAGTGGCAGGAGATACTCAAAGTGACACAAAATAAAGGCCTACAACCAAGATTGCTCTATCCAGCATGGCTATCACTTAAAATTGAAGGAGAAATAAAGAGCTTCTCAGAAAAGAATAAACTTAAGGAATTCATTACCACCAAGCCAGCATTGCAAGAAATGTTAAAAGGACTTTTTTAAACAAAAGAAAGGGGTAAACAAGCTAACCCAGAGAGACAATTTAAGAAGATTGATGTCATATCAAGCAGATATAAAGGAAAAACTGATGGTTGCTGGTTGGGAGGGAGTGGGGAAGAGGGAGAGGGGGAAGGTTTTGGACAGTGTATGTGGGACTACAATGTTGCCGCAGGGTTATGGGGGCAGTTCTGGGAATGTAATTGATAATGTTGTGAAGAGACTATTATGTTGGGAGAAATAAGTCAGTCGGAGAAGGACAGGTACCATGTGATCTCACTTGGGTGTGGAGTCTGAAGAACCGAGTGAACGATCAAAGTAAACAGACTCATAGATCTAGAGGAAAAACTGAGGGTTGCTAGTTGGGAGGGGGGTGGGGATGGGGGGAAGGGGAAGGGATTAGACAGCATAAATAGACAACTACAATATTGCCACAGGGATATGAAACACAGTTCGGAGAATATAATAATGCAAAAATTTTGTGGCATGTCAGATAGTCACATGTCTTGTTAGGGAAACCACTTCATGGATGGAGTAGAGGCTTGATCACTGCACTGTACACCTGAAGCTGGTGTTGTATATTATTGTATGCCAACTGCAACTGAATATGTGGGTGGTCACGGGATGTGGAGTATACTGTGGAGGGGTGTCAGGGGAGTTGTGATGGATATGTATGATATGGGGGGGGAGTGGGATGGCGAACTGGGGAAGGGGGGTTTTCACTTTGGGGGGTAAAGAGTATAACTATTGCATTGTGTTGTACACCGAAAACTAATAAAATTAAAGAAAAAAAAAAAAAAAAAAGAAGAGCCACTGCCACTATGATGCATTAAAATTTTTTATCATTTATCTTAAAGCAATGAGAAACCATTTGTTCAATGTAGAAAAGCCAAGAGCAGAAATAAGGACCAGCAAAGGAACTGCTGGAGAAGTGAGACACGATGGTTTAGCCTGGGCTGTTGGTAGTATTAAGGACAGATCTGGGCCGGCCGAGTGGCGCGGTGGTTAAGAGCTGGCTTGGGAAGCCAGCGGCCCCGGTTCGGATCCCACACGTGAGGGCCAGTGACACTGCCCTCAAAAAAAAAACCAAAACAGATCTTACAGGAGGTAGCACGGACAGCACCTGGCGAATGACTGGACAGGCCCCCTCCTTAACTGAGCTTTTCCTGACTCATGCTGGCTCCTCCTCAACGCTCCCACCTTATCCTATTCGCGCTGCTACTACAGCACCTCACACAGCATAGTCCGCGTTAACAAATGTCTTCTTCACTAGACTCCTCCTGGGCAAGCGCGGTATCAGGCATCCCTCCAACCGCTCTTGAGTGAAGGTCACCTCAATCATGCGTGTATGGATGAAGGTCACCCCATGTGGTGGCACAGTGAGGCCTGGACACCAGAGCTGCAGTTTGTTCTAGGATGCCTGTATGCTTTTCTTTTTTTTAATTAATTTATTTTTTTTGAGGGCAGTGTCACTGGCCCTCCTATGTGGGACCCGAACCGGGGCTGCTGGCGTCCCAGGCCACCGAGCCACTGGGCCGGCCCTGCCTCTCGTTAACGCTGGGGCAAACCCGTGGTTCCGCGCCGCCCCCGCCACATTACCAAGCACCAGTAACTAGGGAGACCCGGTGCCAGCGGCGGGGGGCGGAGAACCAACCCGCGCAGGCCACGGGGCAGGGACTGCGGCAAGCTCGTCAGGCCCCGAGGCCGGCATCCGCGGCTCGAAACAGGGAGGCACGCGCGCGGAGGCCCGACCCGCAGCCACGGCTTTCCCACGGGGCGGGCCAGCCACCGGCGGGCAGAGGACGTCTCCCCCGGGCGGCCATCAAGTGTCCGCTCTTCCGCCCTCTCACCTCCCCAAAGCCCGGGGGCGACGCGGCAGACACTCACGCGGGCCTGGTCTCCCCGCCAGAGTGGCTGGGGACACGGCAGTGGAGAAGACACGCAGGGCCCGGGCCCCCGCAGGCAGGGGGAGCCACGAGGAGAACGCGGCGGCCGCCATGGCCGCGCAGACGGCAAGACGGGGGGGACACGCGCCGTCCCGCGTCCGGGGGGCGGGGGCGGGGCCAGAGGCCGCTAGCGCGCACGCTCGCCCCGCCTTGCCCCGCCCCCAGGGGGTAGAAACAGGGCGCACCGGGGCCTGCGAAATCGGATCCCGAGTCAAAAGTTCACCGCCCCCCCCAAACAGAAAAAAAGTAATGAAAAGGACACAAAAATACTTATTAAAAAAAAAAAATCGACGCAGTCAGTCCAAGGACAATTGAAAATAATGAGCATCAGGGTTGGGGAAAATGTGGCTCACAGAGGGCACGTGTGGTCTGGGTGGGACCTCGTTGGCCTGGAGTCAAGCAGTTTACCCTAGGGCCCTGCCCTTTTGCAATTGCTTTTCTGCACACTTTTCTTGGATTAAAGAAAGTATGCAGCTAGTGCACATGATATGCTCCAAGGGGAGAGGCAGTATCCGATAGTAGTTCAAAGGGATGGCTTCTTGAGCCAGACTACTTGAGTTTAAAACTTGGCTTGGCCCCTTCTAGGCTGTGTGAGTCTACTCCAGTTAATATACACAAACTTCTGGGGACAATATTGGCGTAGAGTGAACACCCTGTGAACATAGGCTGTAACTGTTTTCAATGATTTGGTTAGCTCTTGTGTAGATCAGGTTAGAATTACAAAAAGTACTTCTTAGGACCTAGAAAATAGTGGTCATTCTTTAATGAGCTCTCTTATTTTCTACCTTAGGATGGATTAACATACAACCCTTAATAAAATCATCCTCTATTTTTTCAACCAGTATGTATAATATTTAATCAATGTATAAAATTACAATAACAGGAACTGGGAACAAACACAACTGACTTTTGATAAGTATACAACCAGTAGAGCAGAACTATGCAGGTGTCCCACGGTATTCTACCTGTGAGCATTCAGTGTGCCATGGGCATCCATCAGTATGTGAGGTGAATAAATGGCATTATAGGGAACAAATATTTGTAATAATCACCATTCTCATCTTTTCTGGCCTCTTACCATCTCATTATTGTTCCAAAGCAGAAGAATGGTGCATTAGTTTTCTAAGGCTGTTATAACAAAGTACCACAAACGGGGTGAGTTATAACAACAAAAATTTATTCTCTCACAGTTCTAGAGGATAGAAGTCTAAAACCCAGCTGTTGGCAGGGTTGGTGGTTCCTTCTGGAAGTCCTGAGGGGAAAATCTGTTTATGACTCTCTCCTAGTTTTTGATGGTTGTTGGCAATTCACAGCATTCCTTGACTTGTAGACATATCATTCCAATCATTGCCTCTATCTTCACATGGTGTTCTCCCCTTTCTCTATTTTTAAGATTAAAAGGATGGCCTGTTAGTCAGATGAGTATGGGGTTTGAATCCAGGCTCTGTTTCTTTGTGATCTTAGGCATGTCTACTTAATATCTCTGAGCTTCAATTTCAAGGAAAATAGGAACAATAGTGTCTTACTTGGGACCACTGAGATTGAGTTATATTTCAGAAGGTGTACTATAAATCATGGCCATTGGCATTAAGCTCAGAATCAATACAACAGCCACTTCTCTCTCGAATTTGTATACCAGGGGTGCCAAAAAAATGTATACACATAACTTGTATTCATCTTTTGTTATTGGTATATATCTACTATTACAATTTTAATAATTTTTCCTTTCTTAAGATGTGTACACTTTTTTTTTGACACCCTCTGTATTTTAGTATGATAAAGCACAAGGCCTATACCATAGAAATTTTGGGACAAAAAGGTCTGAATCCTTATAGATTTAGATTATACTCAGAAAATTCTCAATTTCTGAGCAACATGTTAAGAGTCTTAGGTCCTCAGTCTACCTTCCTATACTTTCTGTCTTTTGTTTTAGTCTCTTCCTAAGAATAAAGTAGATAGATATGACTAGAGTTAGAGCAGACAGAGAAATACTTCTTATGGTTTTCCCAGGCATCAAGTACAATAAAGCTCATTCCATATTAAAGTTAAAAACTCATTTGTAATGCTATCGACAGGCAATGTTTCATGCGGTGTAAAGAGTAAAGCATGTAATATCGTATACATAGGAGTTACTAAGAATTACACAATTTTTTCAATTGGAAAAGATCTTAAAGTGCAATCATTCATGATAAAAGTGTTTTCTTCAGTCTTTATGACCAAATAACCAATATATTGTAGAAACCAAATTGGTTTCATGGGCATGTGACTTGCACTTAAAAGAGCTCTATGCTTGCTTAATGCTTTGTTGTCCCTGTCTTGAAATTTTTAATAAATTTTGAACAAAAGGCCCCACATTTTCATTTTGCACTGGGGCCCACAAATTATGTAACCAATCCTGTGTAGAACAATTTTAAATATTAAGGCTTTTTATAATAGTTAGTTATTATATTTAAAACCTGGATTAATCCAACGACTATCAGAAATCTACTTTTAATCAAAAATAACTTCTTTATAAAAAGTGAGTGAACAATGTATGGCTATTCATAAGCATGGTTAATAGACAATATGCAAATATCCAGGTATGTGAATGGACTTTGTACCCTAAATATCCGTCAAAACAGAATTGGTTAAATGTTATGGTATATGCATACAATATCAACTACTACTTAGACACATAGGTCTGAATCCTGGTTGAACCTTAGAATTACCTTTGGAGATACTAAAATAATTGTTTAGGGCCCCTCCTTCTGAGATGCTGATCAATTGGTCTAGGTATAGTTGGAGCACTGGTTTTTTTGGTTTTTGTTTTCAAGTTCCTCAAGTAAATCTAATATGCAGATAGGACTGAGAACCATTGATGTCAGCCCTAAAAACAAGTGGATATAAATCTATTAGCATGGAAAATTGTCCACAATATATAGTTAAGTTTTTAAGGTTATAAGACATTTATAAATCATAGGACTCCATTTGTGTAAAATATTTTTAATATACAGTACAGATTCTGGAAGGATAAACAGCAGACTGAAGGGAGTGGATATGAGGGTGGGGGCGAGAGTCTTGAAGACTTAATTTTCACATTTCTGTACTTGAATTTTTACACCAGAATGCAGATTTTTTAAAAAGATAGAGACAACAGTCTTTTCTAAATCAGCAAAAGCTTCACATTTTTATTTTAATTAAAAATATATAGTTAGGTCTGATTTATATCATCCAGCTGTTTATAACATGAATACTTACAATTTATAATAGACTCTTTAAAATCTTGGTAAGCTTACAATTTAGTATAGAAAACTTAGTCACAGCATTGTCTCCTGGGAATTAGTTGAAGTCATTCACATTTTATAGATAAGAAAACAAAAAGTTAAGCCCTAGACTCTGCTCTTCAAAGCACTGAGACTCAAACCCACATCTGATTCCAATTTGAATACTCTTTTTACTACAATACTACACCATCTTCTTGATAGCTTATTCTACACAGCATTGCTGCAGACAACGGTCACTATATGGCAAGGAAACATTAATTGGGATTATAACCTTCCAGGCACATTCAAAGTAGGAATTAACAACTTCAAGAGATGTCTCCTAGGTCTATTCATGTTCACTTCCTGAAGGCAGAGGGCTTAAATGTTTTCCTTGATCTTTTGGCTTCCTGGAATGAAATGCCATAAACAAATTTAATTCTGCCTTGCCATATATTCTTAATATTTAAGAAGTTTGGAAATACAACATTCTAATTGTGATATATTTCATAGCCTTCATCCAATCATCAGCAAATGCTGAATGCTTTTACTTTCAACTAGTCCTAAATTTGACCTCTTCGCCCCTCCTCCTCTACCCTTTAGTCCGACCACTTTTTTCTTTCATCTGGTTTTTTCTAATAGCTTCCTACTTGTTCCCTTAGGCTCTGCTTCCATTCTGTCCTCCCTACAATCTAGTCTCTATTCAGCAATCAAGTGAGGTTTTTAAAGAAACAGGGAGACACGTGAGATCAAGGCATTTGTCTCCCCGTATCACTCAATAAAATCCAAAGTCTTTACGAGTATGATCTGCTTGATCTGTTTGCCAGCCACTTCCCTGACCTCATCTCCTGTCACTCTCTGTCTGACTCACTGTTCCATCCACTCCAGCTTCATTTGCTGTGCCTCAAACATATCAGAGGCACTCCCATGTCAAGCCCTTTACGTTTGCAGTTCCCTCTGCCCGGAACACTGTTCCAGATATCGGCACTGATGTGCTCTCTTCATTCAGATTTCTGGTTAACTGGACCACCCCCTTCTCACTGAGTCCTTCCTGAACTACCCCATATAAAATAGCACCTCCTTCACTCTCTATCCCCTTACCCATGCTTTATTTTTCTTTACAGCACCCCTGATATATATTTTAAATATAGGCATATATATTTATGTTGTCTTCCATCATTAAGAGGGGAACTCACCAAGAGCAGGGACTTTGTTCTTTTAAAACTGCTGGGTCTGCATGGCATGAACTGGGCCTAACGTGTACTAGCAATCATGAGTGAAGGAATCTGCCTTCCCTTTACATTTTTAAGCATTTTTTGCTTCTACCTTCTATAAGAGTAGAGGGGAAATTCTTTCTCCTCCCCAACACTACTGTTATAATCCCATCCAGGCTTTTGAGCAATGATGGTTTTTTGTATGTGAATATACTTTCTTTATTGCAAAGGCTAAACAAATGTTAATCATCGCTACGAGTGATTGTTACATGGGTTACTGTGTTTAACACTCAAGCAGATCACGAAGTGAATCCCACCAGGATCCTCTCTGCGCAGATGAAGCAGTTTGGAATGAGGAGGGAGTAAGGAGAGGAAGAAAGCAGTGGGAATGTTCTGCGAAATGGGTATTGTAAATGTAATTAAATGTTTTAGTCTTACACACCTCCTCACCCTACCCATCTCACACCCACAGCAGTAAAAACACATTTTACATTTTCAAGAGATAGACATTATTTCAAAGACTCTTTTTTTGGCAAACGTTAAGAGGGACTTTAATAACCTCTCCTTCCTCTTTTATTATTGAGTAAATAAATGAAAGATAAAGCTAAATTGTCAGTTTTTCCTGCAATATGGGCAGGGTTGTATTCTCTCCATAATCATGACATTAATACATTTTGACTCAAGTGAATTTTCATTTAATGGAGATGGCAGGGAGCGGGGGTGCAAATCCCATTCTGGGATGATGCAAATGGATGAGCCTGCTTACTAGAATAAAACACCTTCTTCTTTTCATCGTAAAGGCCAGTCTCATCACACATATCCCGTTCAGAGAATGCTAATATAAACCTTGCCCACCTCTCTTAGCCCATCTTCCTTACTCAGACAGTTTCCGAGCAGCTCTCTGATAGAGACGCAATCTTCAGTTTGCAGAACAAATTGTGCCACGGCCTGCCTTCCTGGTACATGGCCCTTCACGGTCTCACTTTTGACACTGTCCAGGACAACTCCTCTGATGTCTTTAGGCTTTCCTGGCACACCGAAGATGATAAATAGGCCCAGACAATCCTCTCCGATCAAGTTACAGAATTCTTCCAGCTTATCAAATCTGCTTCTCTTCCTGGAAGACTCTTCTGTCCGGGGTTCTGGATGGGAGAGGTCACCAGGCTCAGATTCCACAGGACGGAAAGAAGACATCTGCAGAGTCTGGACAGCCAGCTGAAGCCTTATGTGCTTATCAGGTCCCCAGAAAGTCCAAATCCAGTCTGCCCCAAACAGTGAGGCCTGGTGCTTGGTCATCTTGGTGGTGGTGAGCCGCCCATCAATTCCCTTTTCTTGGCAGAAGGTGACGAAGTGAATTAAGAAGATCTCATTCAAAGTGTTTGGAGCAGGGCAGAGATTGCTCCCAGGGTCTGCAAAGCCAAGGTACTCCTGCACTTTCTGAGCTGCGTGGACCGTAGCTCCACTGACAACCTCGCAGAGGCTGAGAGCTTCTTCGCTGTCCTTCAGAGCCAAATGTTGCGATGGTTTTTGCCCCATTTTCTCTACACCCAATTAATACTGCTTCCCGATCTCAAACATGAGAACCTCATTCAAAATGACTCCTTTTTCAGAGTAAAAGTCTTGCAGTGAAGTCACATCTGTTAACGCGGTCCGGGTTTTGTAGCTCTGCAGCTTACTTGAGGCTAAGCATATATACATACATACAGCTAAACAAACAAGTCTCCCTGTTTGCCAACCGGGTGTGCTGAACTCATATAGATTCTGGTGGTTTATTAAGTTAGAGATATTAACTTGCACAAAAACACACCTGTTCTTCTCTAGTTATAGTCACTCTACTTTCAATATTTGGTGATCTCTTCCGAGATAGGTTTCCTCTTTTCAAATTTTAAATTAAAAAGCATATTTAATTCTTTAAAGAACATATACTTTCTACAACTGACTTCTTCAAATTTGCAGGCAAGTCATCCCCTTTTTTTCTCCCCAAGGTTCCTACTACCATGATTCCTCATCCCTCCAGCTCAGCTGCCCACGTCTCCTTTCATACAAAAGTTTCTCAAACAAAGATCTCAAATTTCTAGCTGTTATACATGCTATAACTCCCACTCAGACACATTTATGGGAGTTTGTGAATTGTGAAGAGTTAGTGTTATTGTTCTCAGAAATAATGCCTACTGGTTATTCTGAACATAGGAAAATAAAGTCACAAACAATAAAACATGAGACAATTAACAACTGACTTTATTTCTTTTCATATGGTAATACCAGCAGTGTATAATATTTTGTAAATAAAATATATTTCATCAAAATTTTTTAACCTTATCACATATCATCAGTTATGTTACATTATCCTGAATAAAGAATATTTGGCATCTCTAACAGTCTCCTGGTATTTTTAACCAAGTTTGAATAACAAATTATTTTTTAAATGGTGACATATATCCACATTAAAATAAAACACAAATACAGTAAGAGTCCAATACAGTTGCCAAATAATGAATGGTAGGGAGTAAAAGGTACTGTTAGGATCAAATTATTTTAGTTATGAAAAAAATAGTAATTCAGTATTACAGATTCCTTGACAAAAAGCTTGGTAACTTGCAAGATCATACCACTGATGTTCAAATATAGTTTATAAGCAATTCCACTGGCATATATTGAACTGCCCACCCCTATGCCAATTTGTGAAAACCTGTCTTAACCCAGTTGGCTATCATGAGTAATGATGTAGTATTGAATAAAAAATAGAATATTTTTACTAATACCCCTAAAAAATAATAAACACAGTAAGTTTTTGTTGCAGCTTTATATTTTCTTTATAAAGAATAATATTATTCTTTATAAAGAATATTTCCTGTAGCTTTCCCGTGCTACAGGAAAACATGAACTACATTTTATCATTGCAATATAGCCGTTATTAAACTAATTTTGCAGCCTCAGTTACTGAATTCTAATTGAGGCAAATGTTCAGAGAAATACTCCGCTTTTTAAAAGATTTCATTCATTAATGCCTGAGAAATGTATACTTAACATCATTTAGTTCAGACTGTTAGTATTTTGATGTAATGATATATTAAGCAAAGAGAAGAATAAGAAGCTTAATACTGTAAAGGTTTTTGTTTTGGTTTGGTTTCCTCAAAAGTTATTTCCATAAATTTGGGGGGAGCTTCTCAATGCATTCAAGTTAATAGTACTTAAATGTCTCTCGAGTTCTTCCTTATGAGTTAAAAGAATCCAAGATTAAGGTTGAAATGGTTAAAAACAACTAATCAACAATTTTGTGATATGTCATCAAAGAAGGGTTATTTCACATATACTAATTGAGTCCAAATGATCAACATCATTAAAATTTAGTTGTGGAGAGGGCCGAGTGGTGCGGTGATCAAGCCAGCGGCCCCGGTTTGGGTCCCACATATGAAGAAAGATCATCTTGACCTCTCCAAGAACCAGCTGGTATATGAAAATTTTGATCACTGTATTTTTTTCAGTGTGACCTTTTTTTACCATCTTCCTTCTGTCACAAAATAAAAGTTCTATTTTCTATGTACTAAATATATACACATATTTAGAAAAATATATAAAAACAGGACAGTAAGAGGCAAGTAGAGGTCTGGCTCGCATTTAGTGGGCACACAGAATGCTTAAAGAAATCCCACATGTTGATTTTGAAAGCATATCAGGTTCTGCTTTAATGGCTGCCGAGCTGTCACACCAACGTGGCAGAGTCACCCACATACGGGTTACTGCCTCCCAAATCTGCCACACTGTGAATATAAATGGAAACGCTATGGTAAAGTACTCAAAATAAATGCAACACTTTAAATATAATATATCACAGATTTTTACATTAAATAGAAGAAAAACAATTATACTCTCATTCACCAGTGTCTCACTTTCCGTGGCAACTTTAGAATAGGCACATATCCCCCCTACTTTCCATTTCCACTTCTAAATGAGCAAAAAGTTGGAACAATAAACAAATATACAATCTGCTCCTTGTTGTATATACTGTTGAGTGTTTGAGAAAGAAAGTGGAAAGGGCTCCTAATGTTCATCCAGGTGCTACGGTCAAACGTTTGAGTCTTCATCAGTAATGCTGGCACTGGGGGAACGGGCGGCGAAATCTTTAAACATGTCATCTTCCTTTAACATGTGCTGGAAAACAAGGAAATGGGAGTTACACACACTGCGCGCCACCAGCTCGGAACTACACATTGTCCACTACCCATCCAGTCCCTTGGGGTTATTTTCAAACATATTTTTAGAATAAGATTTCAAATTCATTTTACAAACTTACTGTTAGGTTGTTGATGCCTTCAGAGAATGCACCTATTTGCCTCACTGTCCCTTCTGAATCTTCCATCTGCAAAGAACATACTATAAAACGTGACATACTCATTTGCACAATTTCAGGCAATGTGCAGCAAAATGAAAAAAAAGAAGGAATAACGCAAGTTGTACTGAATAGGATAGGAGCAACAGAACACTTTTGATGATAATCTCCTCCCACTACTGCAATTGGATGTTAAAAAGTAGAAGGAACCCTTTACTGGCACAACTACCTTATGCTCTAATGTTGACAATAGCACCGAAGGATGTTTGAATAAAGGGCAATATTCAGTCCCATAACTTCATATTGAAAAAGCTCAATAGGATGAGCTGTCCATTCCTGAGTTGTTTTAATATGTAGATTTCCTTAATATAGAGGCAGTATAACATGGGTAAGGCACAGACTTTGACAAGTTGGAATGAATCCCAGCTCTTCTATCTTAGGTGAGCTACTTAATCTCTCTGTGCCTCAGCGTCCTTATCCCTAAAATTAGGATAACAATTCTCCCTATGTTTTAGGATTGCCATGAACATTAATATACGTTAAGTGCTTAGGATTGTGCCTGTGATACAGTAAGCAATCTGGAAGTTCATTATTACTTTACTATTCGCTATTATCATCTTCATTTTTAGGCATTTGAAGAAAATGTCTGTGATTAGTAGACCCAGTATACAGTTTCCCTTTAGTGTTTCAATGCTGGAAGAACTTTAGTAGGTATATAGTGTTGCATTTACCTGATCTAACCGGTCCAAATCATCCTCGTCATACAGGCGCATGTCCAAACCAGGTTTAAATCCTTTCTTAGATGTGCTCCCTGATGCCTGTCCTAATTCCATTGGACAAACATATTCTTCCCCATCTTCTTGTTTCTTTTTTCTCAGATTCCCAAAATTGCTGAAGGTAAGTTTCTTTGGCTTTAAAAAAAAGAAAAGAAAAACATCCAGGGATGTGATAAAAATTCATATGATAAAGAACTAACAACATGTATAATTTAATTATTCACTTCATCGTATAGAGAAAAGCAATTGAATGATTAAATTTGTGTAACAAAAGCAAATGTATCCTAGGCATATGATTAATGCATCCAAATATGATAAATAATCCTTGTCATGAAACTCAGAAGATTACACTTGGTCTCCTTATTCACACTAACTAGCTGGGCAGTCACAGTGACAGAAGCATAAAAATATGCCAGAAGCCTTAGTTTTGATTAAACAGAATTTAATGAAATGGGATTTCTCAGTGCTAAATCCAATTTTGCAAGTTTTCCCAATCTAAGATCAGCCAAAGAAAATGGCCTTTACTGTATTTTCTTTTTGGGTGAGGCTATGACATCTTGTATGCCTGTTATGCTTCCAAGGGACTGCTACAAGAATCTCTGTCCTTGGAGAAAATTTTCCAGTGATACTTAGAAGAGAATCACCATCTTAGTCACTGGACAGTCCCTGAGACTATGTGCTAAGGAGATGGTGATTGGGTTGATAGAACAGAAACTCCCAGAGGTTTCAAATCTGGAATCTTTTAAGGGACAAAGGCTGTTGAAGAGAAAGTGTCAGTCAGGTAGAGGGGGCAAAAAAACAAAACAAAAAAGCTTGGTACACATTTGTGAAGGAATGGGTGAACGCTATTTCCACATTAAGCTGGTTGAAATAACACTCAGAATCTGAGTTGACATAAGAATAATTTAAAAGAAGAAGTAGTCTTAATTTGCTATGATCTAGGAATCCAGGCACACTAGGAATATCCATTCTATGCTGGTCGATCTCAAGCGTTGCTTAATGTCTTTTCCCAACATGAAAAGTTGGTCAATTATAAGTTAGACAAGCTGCATCTGTACGAGGAGAAATGCAACTCTTATACTTGATTTATCCATAGGAAAAACAGGACAACCGCAATCAATATTTGGGTCCAAGTTATAGGTTCTCGGCATTCACAATGTATCGATTATAGAAGATGACATCATACTTTCTATTATTGGTAACTCTAGTAAAATAAATTATTTGAGCAAAGATTAAAGATTCCCCCAGAAGGAAACGTTCAGAATGAATTTTTTTTGATTACTTTTAAAGACGCATATACCTTCAACTCATCCACAAAACTTAGTAAATCCCAGAAAATGGGATAGCCAGGTAATGGTCAAAACAAAGTCTTTGCTTTAGTTTTTAATTTAACCAATTATTAAATGGTACAGGCTTGAACCAACCTTCACTTTGGCAGTGGCTGTTAGAAGTACATAATCTGGTAACTCCATGGCATCACGTTTCTGGTGCTGGGCCTCAGCACCAATCAGAAGGTTGAAATGAGTGGCCAAATGTCTTCGCAACAGGGTCTTACTTGGTGGGATGTTCAATAACTGAGCCATTGTTTCTACATTAAAACGAGGTTCTAGAACCTATAAGAAGAAGTAAGATTGTTGAAGGTACTGTGTATCATACATGTCTGCATGGTGCTTTATAAATTGCAAAGCTCTTTCATTTAGTTATCTCCAATGACCCTCTCAAAAGCCCTGGGAGATACGCAGAGTATGGACTTTGATATTTCATTTCTATATCTTTTCTTTATTTTGCCCAAGCTAGTGAAAGGCAGAGCTGGTCCTGACATCCAAGCATTACAAAATCAGGGCTTCTACGTCTCTGAAGTGTTGCATTTGGGATGCCTTTGAAAGCCAACTTCTTTGCAACATCTGTGTGCAGAAATACAACCTATATCTTTGCAAAAGTTTTAAAGCATGTTCATCTGAGAGTCAATAGCTAGACGTTATCCAACATAAAAGAGGACAATTAAAGAGAAATGGGTTTAAACCAAATCTAGAGTTATATGATATAAATAAATAAAATAAAAAAAAGAAAAATTACTCTGCAAGTAAAGATTCACTAGAAATAGTGTAGGAGGGCTGGGTAAAGTAACTTTAGGATTACAACAAGTAACCTGATAATATCCTGCTCATAAGACTAAAGAAGACAAAATAATGATAAGTCAATTTTAAATTAAAACTGAGCTTTACCATGAGCCCACCGTGGACACCACTGCCTCTGAGATTGGGGGCATATTCTGCCAAGTCCACAGAGCGCAGCCATTCCATGACTCGATGATTGGTCCACTGCTGAACCTCTGATGGGGTGATGCTATTCTGTGGGAACAAAGAATAGCCGAGAGCTTCAGTCGGGGACTAGGGGACCTCAAATATTAAACCTGCATGTTCTGTCTCAAACGTCTGCCCCACGGAGCAGAGTTACTCCACATCACACTAAATGTTTAGAAAAAGGATAAGGTGTTTTTTAATTTGAATTCTCTTTGAAAAAAATTTGTCACAAAAGTGCAGGCTTTTTTACACACTATTAAAGCAGTACTTTAAGAAAGGAAATCTTTATAGATGTATTTAACTTTCTGGCTTAAGCAGGCAAGAAAATAAAATATACTTAAGGAGGAAGGGTAATTAAGAAGCAACCTTTGGGTCCAGTTACACAGGTAGAGCCACCATGGGGGGAATGGAAGGAATAGAGGAAAACAAAGCCTAGGAAGTAAATGCGGCTGGATTTATGGCTCTAGGGGTCCATGCAGGCTCCAAGAAGAAATGGGTCTTAGTTTTGCACACACGGACAGTCCCATGCATGGAAAAGCACATGCTGTGTAATCCTCAACCTCAGACACTACCTCATCAGATGGCCGCCTCCGTAAACAGTTGGGTTCAAAGTTATTGATCCTCAGGACCTGGATGGCCCTTTTGATACTCAGATGATGCAGCACACTCACAACTTTCAAAGACAGTAAGTCATCCTGCAGAAAAGAACAAAAAGTGAAGCTCCTTGAGTAGGAGGACCTCCTCTGGGACATCTCAGAATATACTAGTCAAAGCAGGAGAGTCCCCTCTACCAGCTGGCCTGAGGGCTTGTCATTGTTTTCAAAGCTTTTATTTAGTAGTGGAACCCTTTTTCCTGTTCTGTTCAAAATCTTCTCCAGGACCCCAACATATAAGAAAACCAAAATGAATGTTGTTCCAACTGAGGCCAACTTCCATCTATTTCTCTCTTCCAGATACTCTAAGATAGGATTGGGGGACTCCATGGTTCTGAAAAACACGACCTGAAAAGCACTTGCTGGATGCCTAACAAAAGGTGATCTGCTTGATAAAGCAGACAGCTAAGAGCAAGTGCTGTTCATTGATGACCGAGGCTTGCTTTTCTGAGCTAAGACACATCACAGGAGAAAACCGGAAGAGTGGTCTTATTATACTATCCCCGCTTGCCCCCAGCCTCAAGAAATCTCTAGTTCTAGATTATTATGCTTTATCTATCAGACATTGTAAAAATATTTGGAAAAACTATGTCAACCAATGCAAAGGACTTGGTGAGACTCAGTTGAGTGTAAAGAAATGAACATGTTATAAGTACAATCAATTCCATCAAGGAATAACTTTCACCAGTCTATGGTTATTGGACACATTTCAAACATACCAAACACACCCAAGTTATTTTAGAAGAAGGTGATTTGGTGGGCAGTGTCAAGATAAGCACCAGTTTACTTGCACACACACCCAGAAAATAAATAAGGAAAACATCCACTTTGGACACACCTAACTGATAACACATTTCTTGTGGGGGGAAAAAAAAATTTATTATAAAAATACTGTTAAATAAAAACACCAGACAATCAGTTTAAATCCTTAAATTAACTGAGTCAAAATTATTTCCTGAATTAACTTATTAAAGGCAGTGCCTTATAAGTTAGAAAGGACATTTAACATATTCTAATCTAAGATTGAGACATCCATTTAAAACATTTCCATATAGGCTATTTTCAATTAACTAAAGCCTAACAGATTTTTAAAAAAATCTAAGTGCATGATGTTTATAATACAAATAAAATGTTAATTATTTTAGCTTAATGGATTTTAAAAGTAGGGACCATTTCCTTTTTTAATCAAAACAACTGTTTTTGGATGTTTAAAAATCTTTTATTTTTAATTAATTTTACATTTACAGAAGAGTTGCCAGTAAGAATACAGTTACATACACTGTTTTTCACCCAGCTTCTCTTAATGTTAACATCTTATATAAGTATTATATATTCATATTTTCTGTTTCAGGATCCAACCCAGGATACCACATTAAAAGAGGCTTTTTGTGACCTAAGAGTTGTAGGATCAAATTTTCTAAATTTACTCTTTTATTGCCATGCAAGTTATACATATGCTTTATATGATTTTAATCCTTAGCTTGCTCACATTTCCGTGGGAACATACTCATACCTAGATAGGTAGGCAAATATTTACTAAATTTGCTCCAAACAGAGCTGTGAGCTATTATGAGCAGGGATCTGGAAACAGCCTAGGTTCAAATGCTCTATGACTTTCTATTACTTTCTAACTGTGGAAACTTGGTTAAGTTGCCCATTTCTTGATTCCTTTGTTTCCTCATCTAAAAACTGGGATAATAAGAATGCTAACTCAAGGATTATTGAGACTCAAGTATTAATACGAGTGAAATGCTTGAAAGAGTGCCTGACACACAGTAAATGTGCAACATACCACGATATGCCCACCAAGGTACAAACTTCGGTTCAATGACAGAGGAGAAAACAAATCCCATGAGTTGAACTCTAAATTTCATTACACTGAAAAATTCCTATTGAAGTTAGCTGTTTGAAACTTTCAACTTATTTAAAGAAGATACTTGTGTGGGCCAGCCAAGTGACACGGTGGTTAAGCGCTGGCTTGGGAAGCCAGCAGCCCCGGTTCAGGTCCCACATATGAGGGCCAGTGACACTGCCCTCAAAAAAAAAAAAAAAAAAAAAAAAGATACTTGTGGTAGTTAAGTCCATAGCCTAGCTCACAAAAGGCCATTTATAGCAAACTATCTGAGATAGAACACTAATAGTACTTGGAATCTAAAACACGCTCTCCTGGAATCCATCTCTCCCCGCTGTTGTAAAGTAGGGGAAACTCCTTCTACACATTGGACGAAAGGCTAGACATACGCAGCAAAGATGAAGGAATCAGATTGAAAGTCTACCTTTTACCACTCACTACTTCTTTACCCCAGTGACTCCTGCCCTAGGAGAACTGGGCTGAAGTGAGAAGGATGACAGGGTTTCAGGTAACAGTTCTCAAAAGTGGAAGGGAAAGGAGAAGACAAGTCTCTATGGACATCAGGTCAGAAGGGTAGCCTTTTCTGAGCAGTCACTGCATATAGAGATATATCACTTAGAAATTGCCAAGGCTTCCAAACGCCACATTCTATTTTTTTTTTTTTAATTTTATTGGGGAACAGCCATGGTCATTGGTTACACATTGCTTTTCATGCTACAATGGCATAGTTGACTCTTTTAAGGAGGGCGCAGCTCATGGTGGCCCATGTGGGGATCAAACTGGCAACCTTGGTGTTATCAGCACAACACTCCAATCAACTGAGCTAACCAGTCACCCCTTAAACATATTCATAAGATATAATTCACATACCACAAAATTCACCTATTCAAAGTGTATGCTTCAATATATCTCCACTGTTGAATACAGATAAAGTCAACTTTCTGGGTAGTTTAAATTAGGTCTCATGTAGCTTAAAGCAGGGTTTCAAATTTTCCCAAGGCTATTGTAAGCACCAAATCCTATAACTTCAACTTAACAGGAAATCTTCCTGCCCCTCTCAAGTTAAATACCTTCAAAATCTGGTGGAATCATTGTGAAAACACTGTATTTTGCTTACTCTCTTTCTGTGGGTTTTCAGAGAAAACCACTTTTACTCCCCAAACCCCAGAAGTGAATCACTTACAACAGTCATGTAATGGAGCATTCGGCCATCTACCCGTCCTTCATCAAACTGGGTCTTGTATTGGGGGAGACCAATGTCGTCCAACCATCCTAAAGGAGAGAAGTGTGTGTCTTTAATGAGCCACACAACAGCTGTTCTTGTGATTAAAAAGAAAACACAAGAATATTTATTTATTTACTTGCTTAGTTACAAATTTAAGAACTTAAAGCCTCTTACTAGTGACCCAGTTGAAATCTAGCTTTCCGTGATTGGTTTCTTCCTCAGATCCCAGGGCTTGCAGTGCCAGCTGGAGTTTCTTTCGGTGAAGTGAGTGCTTGATTCCAAGTTCCTGAAATAATAAACAGAAACACTGGCTTTACAATTCTGTCAACATGGGCTGGATGCCACTGGCAAAGGATGCAAATTCCTTCAAAATGAAGCGAGCATTAAGGAGCCAACATTACATGAAATCAGGATACTATCTCAGGCTAGGAAGATGCTGCTGAACAAAAGGCCCTAGAAAGCCAAGACCACTGAAGTTAGTTTAATGCTGTGTTAGATATTCACTAGTATGCTCTCCTTCCTGTGTAAGGCTGGAGCTGTAGGACACATAACAAGAATTCTACTCTTACACTGTTCAAAATGTTGAATAATTGGGAAGAAATGTTCAATAATGGAACATGAAATGTAGGGCTTTTTTTTTTTTCTTTTGCAAAGTGAAGTTGAATTGCATATATTACATTGAGGAGATGGGCTAATGATAAAACCACAAAATGATGTTGAGAAATTTGAGTTTAGGGTTTATTATTATGGCTATACAAATATTGTTCATTAAAATGCCCAGTAGCGTTAAGTATTCCATAAAGATGGGCCTTCCTTTTTAGCCCATGAGATAAAATAAGTGTGAAGCAGGAAACTCAAGACTTTTTCATGAGTACTTACTGGCTCTACCCACCCGCTTTTCTGGAGTAGGAAACAATAGCTCCATCCATTCCCCTTTTCTGGAATAGAACATGCAAATTTTCTCTCTCTCTCTCTCTCTCTCTCTCTCTCTCTCTCTCTCTCTCTCTCTCTCTCTCTCCATTGTGTAAACAAGATAGAGAAATAGTCACCTTCTCTAGATCTTGTTGAGAAGCCTGCAAAAGCGTTTGGCCAGATGCAATCCAGTGCTTGCCAGAGTTCAGGTAGGACCCCAGGCCTTGTTCCACAAGCCAATTGCAAACCTGCTCCTTGGTCCATTTGGCAAATGGCATATCCAAGTCACTACAGGAAAATGAACAATTGCACGAAAAACAATTCAAAGCCAATCCTGTGGCTTATCATCAAGGTTGAACAACTGTATACTCAATAGATATGGGGATTCCCTGGTGATACACATTTGACCATGAAAAGCTTAATTATCAGTATATATTTGGAAGAGGAAGTGGCAATGGAGTTGAAAGTGACCTTGTAAGACCACAGTATTCATTTCAAATGAAACCACAGAAGATTCAATGTGATTTAGCAAAAACATGTTCTATAGAAAAAGACCGAGTTGTCAAGTCACTGAACTAGTTTCAACCAAAGTTGTTTAAAGACTGAATTCCCAAACAGGAAACACTAGATCAGATTGAAAGAAACTCAAGTCAAATTTGGATTAACTTTAGCAGAATTATCGTTTGTCTCCAGATGGTAATGAATGAGAAGAGGGCAATATGCCATCACTGAGTATAGGAAAGTGTAACCAAAGCAAAATTTTTTATTTTTTTATTTTGACATACAAATAGTATCCCTGTTTGGAAAAGAAAAAAAAAAGTGCAGATAAACAAGAGTTGTTCTCTTTTTAATCAGCACAAGGAGTGTACAAAGAGAACATATGGCAAATGAGACTGCTCAGTATTTGAAGAAGGCCAAAGAGTTTCCTCGTTGATGAAACTTGTGCCCAGGGAACAACATGGGAGGGATCATGTTCAAAAGGTTTGTAGCCCATTATCTTTTAAATGATTTAGTACCAATGATTTGTGCTGCATGTTTGCCAACCCCACCCTTTCTATGCTTAGTAGGTCTGTGCAGTGGCTCCAAACCAGCCCTGAACTGCGATGAGGAGGTAGAAAAGGTTCTTAAGAGTCTTCATAGAGAAAACATGATACAGTCCTGATACATTTCAGACTTCTGATAGGACTGGTATCCTTTAAATGCTTTCACAGACTCCATTAGTCACTAATATGTATTGACCAGTTATTATTTGCCAGATACTTAACACATATTACCTCATTTAATCTTCACCACCCCCTTTTGGGGTAGATACTAACTATTACTGTGAGAAGAGCAACACAGAGCATGACAGTAGCTGCTCAAGGCCACCCAGCTTGTAGGAAATGGTGAGGCCAGAAATCAGATCCAAACAGTCTGCTTCCAGAACCTACTCTGAAACACTACACTATCCCATCTTTGCAAGGCTATGCATTAGAGTACTTACAATTATTTTCTAAGAAAATTTAAGTCAAAGAGTCATTCTAGTACAGATGCTGCGGACACTTTGGGTCTAGCTCCTCACCTGACTCACATTGCCCACATCTTCTGTACAGTTGGTCACCAATCACTGCCAAATTACACCACTCTAAAGATGAGGGACCCTTTCAGTAGGCATGGCAGTAAGCAATGGATTCAACTGTGTAACTCAAGGACAATACTAACACTGCAGGTGCTCATGGGGCTCTGATGCTTGGGCAAAGATGCAAAAGTCCATTCATTTGGCTTGTTCTTACCTATTAGATTGTCCTAAATCTCGAGACCAACCCAATCGGGGCCCAGCAGTTGCCCTTGTCCCTCCTCTTTTAAATTCAGTTTCAGACATGTCATCTGGGTTGAAGGTCGTCGACTGACTTCTCCTAAGTCTGAACAGAAGATACAACACACATTGCCTTGTGTTAGACCTGAGGAGACCTCAGACTTTAAAGTTAATCAGAACCTTTTCAATTGGCACATAAATTTGAGCTACTCCTCTTTGTGTGTCATTGGAATAGACACTTGGATTTAAACTTGGAGACCCAATGAGGTTATGAATCCGAAATCACAATCTTCCTTCCATATAAGGAACACAAACGCTGTAGAATTCCATACCGATTTCCAGCCAATTTTCCATCTATGCCTACATTTGAACAACATGTAAGACAAAACCCATTTGACTTGTTCACTCTGTTACTCACTTTCCAAAGAGTTTCATGATGCCTCTGGATTTCTTTTTGGAATCTGGAGACGGTGGACACATCTGGAAGGGACTGGTCCCCTGTGAATCTTTTGGTCGAGGAGATACACCAGCCAGATCTAGGTGCTCAGCTGTCTCCTTTTCTGTTTCAGCTATTCCAAGAACAGAATACAAACTTGATGAATATTAAAATATGAAATGAATATGATTAAATGTTAACCTTCTGAGTTTTAGCAACTGGTACGAATTCTTCTTCTGTTGGTCTATAAATCAGTGATTTACAAAGAGTACCCTGCAATTATTAAAAGTGTATCAAAAACGTATGTTCTACTCTACAGGCTATTGTGAATAAACTTAGGAATTGCAACCACTTTGATAGGATTGCCATATTCTTTCCCTGAGTGTTTTGAAATTATAATCTGGCTATACCACTTCATATTGCTGACTTCTTCCTACCTCCTTCAAAACCGCCACCTCCCTTAGCTTCTTGTCATGACCGTCTCCTACATGTACCATCTAATGGTTCCTTCCTTGCTGTAGTAACCGTTTCCTCTTTTTTTTACTCTACTCCACTCCAAGATTCTGTTTTAAGTTCCCTCTGCAAGATCTCTTGACAAGCTCGCCCACTCTATACTCAGCATTAAATGACAATGTCACTCACTGCTAAGCAGTTAGTATCAAATCTCTAGGCCTAATGTTTCTCCCCAGCCTAGCATCTGAATGCTGTACATATTCCCAATTTGGTGTGCCAAGGACATTATGGATTCAGCGATTCTGTCCAATTTTCTGAGAGTCTTCTCTTAAATTTTCTTATTAAATATTGTATTAATATTAATGTTCTCCCTGTACTTCACTTTAAACTCTTTGTCATTTTCTTTTCATTACTTCCTCACCTTTGGCATTTACCTCAAATCAGTTACCAAGTTTTTCCAATGCTTTATTCGAGAAGTTTATTCCTGTTTATAACCTATTATGTCCTAGCCACTGAGAGAAGAATGAACTGGATATGAACTGGATTTTTCTTTTAATATTAAATTAGCGTCTGTTGATTTTTGCCTTTAGAAACTAACATCCACATCTGCTACTCCCAGACCTCCAAGCATGAACTACTTTGGTTCTTTGAGCTGTGCCTGAATGGAGGATCCCACACTAGCAAACACAAAGGCTACTGTTTCTTCAATGTGACATTTTACACTTTTATAGAGGAAAGTAAAAGGTGTACAAAAATCACAGGAACAGTGTCTTAACAAGATATAAAGGTTGCAGAGGCTGACTTTTCTATGAAGCGGAGCTGTGGTTATAGGTTACAGTAAGCAGCATTTGCCTCTTAGCATTTTCAATATATTTCTTCCAAGAAAGATGCCGAAACATTTGAAAATAGCTGTTTTAACTAGATCAGTTTATTTTATCCATCCAGTGTTCATTCTAGACATTTAAGGCTACAAAGAGAAAGAAGTGTCACCTTTGATGATCCACGTGAATAGATATGTGGATCTCCATATAAGGTAACAGAACCTACTGGGAAACCCAAAGGAACCTTTCCATTCAAATCCTACAGCCATGATGGGTATGGGTGTCCCTGACATGTTGCCTAGCCCATCCTCATTTTAAAAGCATCTCATTTTTATTTTGAGAACTTTTTTCCTCCTGTACACTGCCCTGTAAAAAGGAAAACTGATCTTTCCCCTCCTAAAATCACTTTGGGGGCAACTCCTCAAATAACACTGAAAGTTACCTCTTAGGTCTAAAAAATCATTTTCACGGTCTTCCACAGACTTTTCTATTTGGCTAAAAATATGTCTTTTCGGAGGCTGGGGAAGATGTAAACACGGAGAAAGAACTGCAAGGACCTGGGAGTTAGTGTGAGAGGAACTGTGTGTTTCAAGAGTGAAAGAGCTGGAGTATACAATGACAGGACACCCCTGCCCTGCACTGAGAGGGACACTGAGCACTTTTAGGTCCCCTCAGAGCTACTTGCAAGGTGTCATTAGCATTGGTTAAAGACAGCTTGATGCTTGGAAGCCAGGGCTCTCCAGAGAGTCCTTTTTAGCAGAAGGTGGACAGAACACTGTGGAGCAGAGAACTACATCTGTTGATTGCTGCCAGCTTGCTTTCTAGAGATCACAGATGCCAAGAGCAGGGATTAGCTTGGTTTGCAGCACCGCGCTGGCACAGGCTGGCATGCAGGGTACGATACCTAAGGTGGGTGCACTGGCACTTCGTTTACGGTCTTCAGATATCCCAACAACGCACACAATCACACGCAGCCCAATGGAGAGAACACAGGGGAATGACAAAATGAAACACAGATGCGACCCCTACTCCCCAAATACACAGTGCGAGGGAAGGCAGGCACCTCACTGTGTTTCCGGCATGACACGTAGTCCACTAGCAGTGTCCCTGTGGAATTCATTTATCCATTTGAAAAAGAGATGAGAAGCCATTTGTAATGAAGTCAGTCAGAGAGAATCATGGTTTTAGGTCTTTCCTCTAAGTTTACACCCCAGAACTGAGAGCAGGGTGAGGGTCTACCTAGAGCTGTCTTCACACCACTGACTTAAATCAGTGGTGTGTTAGCATTTTTTTGCTAACTTTCTATCCAAGTCATGCACCTTCGTTTCTGAGAAAGAGAAATGTATAAAACGATGAATAAGGGAAGGGAAGAGAGAATTAAGGCAAAGACATTTCAGCCATGCGTACCCAAGTTTGGTGCACTTGCTGTCCTCTTGTTACTTTTTATTTTAAAAAAGCCACGACCGAAGGAAGATCTGGCTTTACGAGTGCCAAAGGGGTTGTCATCCACGGAGGCCCCATGTCCTGGAGCTTTGGGAGGGAGGCTCTGAAACGGGCTTTCTACTGGAGATTTGTCCTGAGAGAGAAGCGAAAGTAACTGAAACCCAGCATTAATGCACACAATTCTTAGTACCTGCCAGGAGCAATACTAAATATGTTACATATGTGATTTTATTTTAAAAAATAGCTGAACTAACAAATTGGTTATGAATATCAAGTGCCATATTAGGAGTTTACACAGGTAATTCTGAAGGCTACTTAAGAAACAACAACAAAACCATGTTTGTCACTAACCAATAATCCATGTGTTTAGGATACTAAATATTAGGATAGATACAGAAATTCTCATTCTTCCCCTCCCCCCCCCCAAAAAAAACCATGGAGATAAAAAACTAGAATAGCAGTAGACTTCTTCTTTTCTAACAATTATGACACAGATTTGGCTATACTATAGTTCACATTTTTTATAACTACATCAATAGAAGCCCAATAGAATATAATTATTCTACAAAGTAGGCATTAGTCTCAAGCTTCTATACCAGCAGTATAAGGAGAATCTACTCCAATATTTATTTATTTTTTATTACTAGTTTCAGCTGTACAAAATGACATAATGATTAGACATTTACACACCTCACAAAGTGTTAACCCCAACAAGTATTCCAATTATTTTAAATATTCTTCTCAAAGATTTAATAATAAAATTTAGGTATAATCAACAACTGTTTAAAATCTACTTTCTTTTTTTTTTTTTGTAATTAGATTCTGGGCTATATTCCTATCTTGCCTGCAAATTACCAAACATGGACCAACAATTTTCAAAGACCATGATACAGTCAGATACACTTAACATTAAAACTAAACTGGCAATAATTAAATTTTTCCTGGTTGATTCAGAAGCTACTTCAGATCTTTACAATATTTCAAGGTCTTTATTAAGAACTTCGTTGTGATTAACTTATGCTTGTAAATACTGCTTATTTTTTGCTCTTTCTGGTTATTTGAATAGGTAATTATAGTTACACGGTCTGTTATTGTTTCAGTATTATACAAAGGTGCCTTGTTTGGATGTTCTCATTTCTCTAACATCTCTTGCCGTTTCTTTTTTTTTTGCAGAAGTGGAGAGAAGGATGAGGTGATATAGGCTTTCAAGGTGGCTCTTTTACTCTACGTATCTACTGCTCATAGCAACTGAATATTTATAGCTGCACAATTTAGTGGCACTGTTATCTACGTCTCAACATGGATGTCAAAATCACTTGGCTATTGAATTGGCAAGACAAAAAGAATAGAGGATGACTTTAATCATTAGCTGTTGTCCACTGTCTGTATTTTGTCAGTTATACCTACATTATGACTCAAGGCACTGAGAGCCAATAGTCAAAAGACGGCATCTGAAGTAGCCTGTCAACCAGACGGTAACCCTTACAAGGTTAGCGATCAAAAACCATGTGATCTCACTTGTGTGTGGAGTCTGAAGAGCTGAGTGAATGATCAAAGTAAACAGACTCGTAGATGTAGAGGAAAAACTGAGGGTTGCTAGTTGGGAGAGGAGTGGGGATGGGGTGAGGGGGAGGGGTTAGACAGCATAAATGGACAACTACAGTGTTGCCACAGGGATATGAGACACAGTTCGGGGAATATAATAATTTTGTAAAAATTTTGTGGCGTGTCAGATAGTCACATGTCTTGTTAGGGAGACCACTTCATGGATAGAGTAGAGGCTTGATCACTGCACTGTACACCTGAAGCTGATGTTGTATAGTATTGTACGCCAACTGTAACTGAATATGTGGATGGTCACGGGATGTGGAGTATACTGTGGAGGGGAGTCAGGGGAGTTGTGATGGATAGTATGATATGGGGGGGAAGTGGGGTGGCGAACTGGGGGAGGCGGGTTGTCACTTTGGGGGGTAAAGAGTGTAGCTATTGCATTGTGTTGTACACCTGAAACTAATAAAATAAATAAATTAATTAATTTAAAAAAAAAATCAGGGGAAAGGAGAACCAGAGCCCGTGTCAAGGATGTCTTTACAACAGCAAAATGTCTGCTGTAGACAGACAGTGGCTGTATAAAATAAACTGCTGGTGATCTAAGAAGGGCTTTCTGTGAGATCTAAGGACATCAAACTACGTGACTGTGAGACTGGCATTTCGTTCCTGTTTTACAACTCTTGAAGGCGAAATTCATATAACATAAAAGTAACTCTTCTAAAGTGAACAACTCAATGGCATTTAATATATCCACAATATTATCCAACAGCTACCTGTATCTAGTTCCAAAACACATCCATCATTCTAAAGAAAAGCCCCTTAACCATTAAGCAGTTTTTCCCCTTTCCACTGTCCTCCACCCCTGGCAGCCAGCGATCTAAATCTGTCTCTTGTGAATTTACCTATTTTGGATATTTCACATCAATGGAATTATACCATATGTGATGTTTTGTGTCTGGCTTCTTTCATTTAGCATGTTTCTGAGAGTTTTGGTTCACTTGGAAGCGATCTCATGTATTAGAAGTCTAAAACATTTTTACATTGTATTCTGGATATAAAAATTACCTCTGAAGGCTTCTGAATAGACTCCTTTTCCTGTTCAAAACAACAACATTTAAGGTTGTTATAGGCATCCCTTATATATTCAGAATTTGTCACATAAATTCCATAAATCAAAATTAATTTACATAGACTTCCAAGCTACAAAATCTCAGCTTCATTTATTTCTGACAATATTTTTGTAAAGTCTCTATTTTTTTTTTATGTAGTACTTTCTGTCCTTCATATCATACTTCTTGATATTTATCCTTAACTGTGGTATCTAGTAATTTTCCATTGGAGAAACCACAAGCTCTTCTTAAGAGCTTTATTTGCAAAATGGGAAAAGATGAAGATCCCTAAATATTTTCTTCTCAGAGAAACAGAGAGAAAAAAACACAGAACCAACCCCATCTGATGACTCTTTCTTCAGGTTGTCCAGGCTGCTAGACTTTTGCAAACTTGAAGTCCTAAAAATAACAATAATAATAATTACAATTAATAATAAGTGGCTCTGGTGCCACTGTTTCTAAGTAGAAGATCTTGGAAAGAAACTAAAATTGTGTGTGGGTTGAATCCTGGAAATAAAAGACAATCTGGATTCAGGCAGTCATTTATGTGCTTAAGTAAATTACAACATTTAGTTCTTTTAAAAGCAGGAGTGGTTAAGTGTCCTGCCAATACTCTAAATGTCCTGCACATGTGAGAGTAGCTGGAAAAACACTTAGAACTATTCTTGTGATGTCAATATTTGAAAATTTAAACCAGTATTTTCCATGGACTAGTGCTAGATCCTGTGCATGTATATATTTACATCAGGGACTTCATTTAAATACTTGTGTGCTATTTATATATAATCCTTATACTTAAAATAAAGGTTGAAAATTTAATTTTCAATTCACAAAAGAATCAATTTTCTGAATCTGGCAGAGGACTTCATTTTATCATCATGATCAAAGCATAACACAGGAATCCCTACTGCTGCCCATAATAATTCATTTGCTATCCTCGTGAAGGCAAAGGAACACTGTAAACATTGAGAGGCTTTCTCTTTCACATAATTAGCATTCAATTTTACAAAACTGGTCTTACTCAAAATTTGAAGGCAAGAATATGTGCCCAGTTGAAAAAGAGAGAAAAAAGTAATACTTTTGCTCTAAGAAACAGAATCATATAAATATTCAAACTTTCAGAAGACATTTCTCATGTATTTATGTGCAAATAAGTTGCTAGAAGTGTCGACTACCAAATAAAGTAAAAGATAATGGTAAGAATAGAAAAGATCTCATCTTCGAGTACTGATCTAAAAATAGATTTTCCTAATTTAATTTAGACTTTAACTTGGATAAACATAGATATTAGGCCAGTTTATTAATTTGAAAGTATAAAAAAAACCATTGCAGTGTTTCCAGCAATCACATCATTCTCTGTGATTCTTCTCTACAAGATTCAAAACATGTCAACACAAAAATAAAATTAAGAGCACTGAACTTTAAATGAAAACTGGTGTAGAAGGCTAAAGAGCTACAGAAACTTGGCATGAGACAATGATAAATGAGCAAGTATTTCTCTGTTCTTTGTTTTTGAGGGCAGTGTCACTGGCCCTCATATGTGGGACCAAACTGGGCCGCTGGCTTCCCAAGCCAGTTCCCAACCACCATGCCACTCGGCTGGCCCAATAAATGAGCAAGTATTTCTTTGGTAACTTACAACACTCCCCCCTCCCTCCCCCCCCCACTCAACCATTACAGCTGCACTCATTTATTCAGGCCTCACAGTCATTCACTTTTAATACTGGTTATTGTTAGTGTAACAGAAACCCTGTCTCTAAAATATCAATCATATTTTTCATATTCAACGAACTGTAACTTACGAAAGACTATCACACAGCTGAGATTCACCAGCAGCACCAAGCGTTATTTTTCCATCACTAAAATGTGAAAGAAAAAAAAAGAATTTATGAACTTCATGAAAAAAAGACCATATATATTCTAAGTGAACAGAATTGTCAAAAACAAACAATTATGTATGTAAGGAAAACTATTTCTTTCTTTTTTTTTAATATTCTATTTTATTTTATTTTGTCTAATTGTAACATTAGGCAACTAATTAGGGACTATGCTTCCCCCATATTCTATTTGCCTATGGAGAAACTATTGTATCCCTGTCTTGCAACCCTTTGATGACCACCTATGACCTAGAATATAAAATCCAAGTTCCCTGAAATCCCTCTCTAACCCGACCACATCTCCCGGCCTCATCTCCAAATACTTCAGCTTCACACCTTTTATTTCAATGATACATAATTGATTATGGGTTCCCTGGCACATGTCTTGCTGTTTCTTGCTTTCTGGGTAAAACAACTGTGTCTATAAATAAATGCAATGCACCCTTGCTTTGGGTTGATCTACTCTTTAAAAAATTTACATTGCAATATTAGGTCAAAAATGACACACCTCTCTTCAAATGAAATCTCTGGCTTAGGAGGCAATTTTGCTTTTTCAGAAGTTTCCAAGCCTTTAGATGCTGGTAATAAGGAAGGGATTGAAACTTGCAAGATGCTGGTGTGGAACTGTAACATAATCATAAAATCATAACCATAAAAAGTAAAAAATCAATCCATCAAACAAAGCAAAACAAAAACCACAGAGTAAAAAAAATTAAATAAGACAATTAAATGGTCTATTAATAAACTTTCAAATATATGTGTTTAGAATGCTATTCTTAATTTTTAAAATGGTTTCAGCATATAAACATCTAAAAATGTTAACCAAGGAAAACATTCTAGAGGAAGGTAATTTTTTAACTTGGTTCTAAATAAGACACTAAATATTGTGAATAAGACATTGAAGTTGAGATCTTAGCTCTGACACCTAAGTAACCTTAAGTAAATCACTTAACTGGGCATCAGATTTTTCCTTTGTAAAATGAGAATGACAATACCAAAATTACAGGGTTGCAATGATTTACAATGAGATTTGGGTATAATGCTTTGTAAACAAACACTATTTTCACTTTAATTTGTACCACTAGTCTAAAATAGAATGGTGGTCAAGTCAGTTAAGTATTATTCTATATGTGAACAAGCTGACTAACTTCAATTAACAGAATTGATAAAAAGTGTAATTAAAACAACTTATAATATACTCTATGGAAGCACTACTGAAAATATTTTGCTTAATAGTAACAATATTACAACAACAAAAAAGAAATTTATATTATACTTTCCCAAACAAATGCCTTGTGAATCGTAAGGATAGATTCTGTGAAAGAATTTTTTTTTTTTTAATTTTATTGGGGAACAGCCATGGTCATTGGTTACACATCGCTTTCATGCTACAATGGCATAGTTGACTCTTTTAGGGAGGGAGCAGCTCACAGCGGCCCATGCAGGGATCAAACCGGCAACCTTGGTGTTATCAGCACTACGCTCTAACCAACTAAGCTAACGGTCACCTCTGTGAAAGAATTTTTATACTTTGGTTTTCAATAGTTTCTGACAACTGAGAGCAGTTAGATTGTGGGCTACATCATGAATAAATGAAACGCTTAAAAAATATTTCAGTAAAAAAAAAAGAACAAAACTTGCCTCGGTGAGTTGACTCACTTCTGCAAGTCAACCAATCCATGATTGACTTCTGAAAGCCAGACAGTCAGGTAGGGACTCACACTTCTAAATACCAACCAAGCAACAGTCGCGCCCTCATAACCATATAGAGTTGATGTCAACTCATTCCTGCCTCTGAAAGTCTACCAATTCCTGAGCTCCAGCACCCTAAAACATCTGCAGAGAATGTCCTTCATCAACAAAGTTCACTTGCTTAAATAAGTAATAAATTCAGCTTTGTGATTTTTGTCTCAGTTACTTGGTCTCATCCTCTGATACTGTAATAGGCTATAGAATGTGAAGTCTGCTAAAGCAACAAGATTGGGTCCAAGATGGAGTGGCTCATGCTAAGCCCTACATTAGCAAACCTGAAGTCAACTAAGTTTCTATGCTGGGCTCTCACAGCAAGGAAAGGCCTAGGTCCACCCATCAACACTCGCATCCTCCTACACATTATGTTAAGTTACCTTACCTAACCGAGCGCCAAGAATCACCTTTGCTCCATGTAAGGAAAGTAACTCTGCTTTAACCAATCAGCAAAAGCCAAATATGGCTTCCCCGTTCCTACCCCCATCTACAAAAAATCTTTTATTTTATACAACTCCTCAGACCTCCTTTCTATCTCCTAGTCTAGACGCTGTTCAATTCATGAATCATTGAGTAAGATCATTAAAATTTATTCAATTGAATTTTGTTCTTTCACAAGTCATATTATTAAAAAATAGATTATTTCACTATCATTTTTTTCAGCTTAAATCATTATGACTCAACCTTGATTTAAGAAAATCAATAAATCCCATTTTCTCAATTTCCTTTCAAACTTTAGGGCTTTAACTCCAACCTCAAATCTCCCTCCCGGCTTTTCTTTAAAAATGTGGCTAATCACCCTCAATCCTCATCAAATCATTCTTGTTCTAAACTAAAAAATCTGTCATTAAACTACCATTCACATAACAAAGACTTTTTTTTTTTTGACGGCAGTGTCACTGGCCCTCATATGTGGGACCCGAACCAGGGCCGCTGGCTTTCCAAGCCAGCGCTTAACCACTGCGCCACTCAGCCAGTCCATGGATTTTTTTTTTTTAAGGATATGAGATTACCTGGGTGTAACCTACATATAACAGCAGCATCTCTCTATAAATGCAGGACACTCATTGGTTGTTGAAAGGAATTTTTCCCTTCAGTATAAACGTCTATTTAACAACTAGGGGATTTTCCTCTCTAAAATATTTCATATTCCTTAACTAATTTGCTGTGTTTTTTTTCTTTCAACTTTATTGAGATATAATTGGCATGCAGCATCATGTATGCTTAAGATGCAGAGCATAAAGACTTGAATTACATATATTGTGAAATGATTACTGCTCTAAATTAGTTAACATCCATCAGCGTGTAGATTTTTCAAAAGGAAGAAAATGTGTTTTTCTTTGTGATGAAAATTTTTAGGATGCACTCTCTTAACAACTTTCATATACGCTATATAACCATGGTCACTATAGCCATCACCCTGTACATTACATCCCCATGACTTATTTATCTCATGCCTAGAAATTTGTACCTTTTGGCCATCTTCCTCCAATCCCCGCACCAATTTCTTGTTAGTGACATATTTAGCCCTCTCTTACATTTAAGAGAAATATTCATTGTTTTTTTCCTGGAATTCATTTTCATTCAGTTCTAATTCCATTTTCTCGTTAAGCAATTATTAGGAACAGATATAAAAAGATGCCATTTGCTTTCTTCTCACTACCAATAGGAAAATGTTAGAGTAGAAGATGACCAAAGAAGGAACTGGTAAACAGAAGGGACCCAGGGTTGTTTCGTTCAAAAATAAAACTGTGTCCCATTCCTAGTCTCTCTAGATAGTGCATTACATTATAATTAGGAAATGGTTTCAGGGTGTTGTCAGGAAAACAGTCTTAAAATGGAGTCACATGTGTGGCTTTGTTAAGACTTCAGGAAGATTTAAGGTGGTGCTGTCTCATTGAACTCTTCAAGGTGAAAGGATTAAGAAGTACAAATTGAGTTAAGCACTGGCCTTGGAAGCCAGCGGCCAGGTTCAGTCCCACATATGAGGGCCAGTGACACTGCCCTCAAAAAAAAAAAAAAAAAAAAAGAAGTACAAATTGACAGTTATAAAACAGTCACAAGGATGTAAAGTACAGGATAGGGAATATATTGACTAACACTATTGTAATAACTATCTACGGTGTCAGGTGGGTACTAGACTTATCATGTGGTCACTTTGTAAGCTATGCAAATGTCTAACCACTATAATACAATATTAACTGTCAACTGTCATAAAAAAATTTTTTTTCAAAACTCAAAAACTCAAAAAAATAAAGGGATATCCCAGAGCAGCCTTAGAGGGAACCTAAAGCAGAGAAGGGCTTATTGTGAAGGTTTTTGTGGATCTGCTTTAATCTAGCAGAATGGATTGCAAATTGATTCACAAGAAATTAATTCATAAGAAATTCTAAATGTTTAGAATATTATAGCAAATTAGACTAAAGTAGACAGAGATGGTAGAAAATAAAAAGGCAGCTTTGGACTGATATGGACACTTTCACAGAAAACTACTATCTGCAAATACGGGCTCCTTCTTGTGGAAAAGGCAGGATGACTCGGCAGGAACAAGAGCCCAAAAGACTGAGCACTAATAAAGGAACGGCACCATGTACCCGGCTGCATTTTGGAATTGCTACAGACTAGTGACACTGTGTGCCTTCTACTTTCCCTCTTTTTGAATGAGAGTGCCTACAGCAGGTTTATCTATTTCATTACTGTATGTCAAGTGTATGGGGGACAGGTAGCTTGTCCTGTTAAGTTCCCAGTTCTTAAAATTGAATGGAATGGTATTCAAGAATGTACCCAAGAAGGTGCACTGACGAGTTCCACCTACATCTTGGCCTAATCTGGATGACAAGTGCCTGGGATGCTGATGCCTAATTAGAATGAGACTGAGGGGGAATGGGTGTATTTTGCATGGGAGAAGGATGTAAACTGCTGTAGCCAGAGAGTGGGAGGGGCAGACTATTTTCCAAATATGATTGCACCAATATATCCCATCCCATATATTCTTACAATGTGATATTGCCACTTGTCCATCAAGAGGTGGGGCCTGGTTCCCTCTCTGTGAATGTGGGTGGACCTGTGATTCTACAGAAGAGATGCTATGTGACTTCTGAGACATGTCAAAAAAGGTGACGCAAATTTGCCTAGTCCTATCCATGGGATGCTCATCCCCAGGGCCCACCCACCATGCTGTGAGGAAGCCAAGCAGTCACGTGCCAGAGCCTCAGCTGAGGTCCTAGGCAATAGCCAGCCTCAACTGCCAGACAGATGAATGAGCAGCTTTCAGATGACTCACACCCCCAGCTTCGCACCCCTCTATCTGCTGCCAAGTGGAGCAGAGATGAGATGCTCCTGCTGAGCCCTGCCCAAATGGCAGATCTGTCAGCAAAATAAATGTTGTCGTTCAAGCCACAAAGTTCTGGGTTGGTATGCAATAGATAATAGGAAATGGGTATTGGTGGCAGTCTGATGTGAAAGTAAAATAAATGAGTTTTAAGGCTTTTATTCCCCTCCAGTTGCTTCTTCCAAATCTAAAGAAGTCAGAGGGAAATTTTATTCCACCATCTTTCAGTCACCAGCAGAAGTGACTAAAATCAATTTCTTTATATAACCTCACTTTATCCCCACTTTACTTATTCCCTCCTTTTTTAATATGTAGATTATAATCTCATATTTAAGATGACATCCATCTCCAAGGAATTCATACATTTTCCCTGAAACATAAAAGCAATTTTAACATTGCCCAGGGCCACTTAATTTTTAAAGAGAAGAAAAAACCCCCACACATTTCAAATATAGGTCTGTAGGATACAAAAACTTCCAGGACAAACCAAGTCAGTAATCGAACTGAGAAAAGAACCCATGTCTTTCATGTTATCAACAGCACTTTAACTTTCTATGATGCAGTCTATTCAACACAAAGAAAATATTGAGAGTTTGTAAATACCTCTTCTGGAACAATGGTGTTAAATGGTTCGTGACTGGGAGATCCCGTTATTGGAGTAGATGATAGACTTTTCTCCAGATCACTAAACCCTTGCGCATCCAGCAAAGTGGAGATGGAAGTGGTGGTGAGCAGGTCTTCATAGTCACCATCTTGGCCTAGAAAACACAAAGCAAAAAGAGGACAACAGCAGCTTTTCACTTATATTTCATTTTTGGAAAAAAAGAAGGGTCCCAAACATATTAAATAAAAAAATTTGTCTGATCCTCATAAACCGAAGAGTCAACTTTTCCTGGCATCACTTGAAAAACAATGTGCAACCTAGAAAACGACATCTTAAACTGCAAGCACCTGAGTCCCAGGAACTCCTGGGCCATGAGTGTCTCCAGCAATGGTATTAACAGAGGTATTGATTTATAGTGGTATTAACAGATGCAATCCTAGACTCACAGGATAGAAATCAAAAGTTAATTTAATTCAACAACCCTCCAGTAAATTTTGTTTCAAAATGCGGGGCTTTACAAATTTCAGTTTAGAAATAACCAAGCTGAAGAATACCAGCGGTGGTACAACAAACTGATTCTGAGCTGCAACAGTGTCACCATTTAAACAACTCAGTTTTCATCACTACTGTGCTCCTGAAAAAATATAGAAAGGATAAAAAAGAAAGAAAAAAGAGGGCCGGCCAAGTGGCACATTGGTTAAGAGCTGATTTTGGGACGCGAGAGGCCCTGGTTCGGATCCCACATATGAGGGCCAGTGACACTGCCCTCTACAGCTAAGAACAGCTCCACCTGGAGCTGGACTGTGCGAGCCCCCGCGACGGTGTAGGCTGCAGCCCCTGCTGCAGTGGGCTGCCATAGTCTACAGTGAGCGGCTGGCAGCCAGCGAGAGCAGATGGCAGCCAGCGTGAGCTGCCAATAGCCGCGGTGAGCGACCATCCAGAGGTCGGCGACCGATCTGCCTCATCCGGGAAGAGCGCAATGACAATACCAACATGGGCCAGTGAAGCAACGTCCTCTGCAACTAGCCTGAAGAACAAAAAGACAGCAACTTGTCTGTTCCCCTTCCCCGGTTCCCCAATGCTGTTCCCCGCCCCCAATTCCCCAATAAAATCTTTAAAAAAAAAAAATTACTTTTCTTTCCTTTAAAAAAAAAAAAAAGAAAGAAAGAAAAAAGATAACGATCTTTGGATCCATCAGGAGGATCCTTTCATTCCATTCATTTTGAAGCAGAAACAACAGCCTAATGAGGAAAAACAATGACATACCCAGCAAAGTAGCAACTTTCAGAATTTCTTTTTTAATTGCTTAAAAAATTTTTTATTGGGGAACAGTGTGTTTTTCCAGGACCCATCAGCTCCAAGTCAAGTAGTTGTTTCAATCTAGTTGCGGAGGGTACAGCTCAGTGATCCACGTGGGAATCAAACCAGCAACCTTCACTTTATGGGCACTGCGCTCTAATCAACAGAGCTAACCGGCCGCCCCCAGAATTTTTTATATCACTAGAAATGAAAAGGATTAAGTGCTGAACAAAACAGTGCCAAATATTCCTTTTTAAAAACAAGCAATGATGCTTAAAACTCTAATCTCTGAATAGAAAATGATAAATCATTTACTTGTTTAAAAACACTAAATAATACATAAAATAGCTTCTTAAATTAGGTTTTATTAGACTTTTATTCTAACTTTTTTAGAATTTAGGTGTTATTAGAATTTTATGAGAATTAACTATATAAATATAAATCCTGGTGAGAAATCATTGTTTATATAGCTCTTCATAGGAATAGAACATCATTTTCAATTGTTTGAAAAATCTATCCTTCTGTACATGGTTTAAAACTACCTCTTTTAGATACACATTTATATGCATGGAAAAAAGGCTAGAAAGAAAGACATGAAAATGCCAATAGTGATCATGATTGCCAGTGCAATTATACGTGACTTTTTTACCTCTTTTCTCTACTTTTTAAATACTTTGCAATATGGCCTAATTATAGGAATTAATCTGTTCTTCCTTGGTTTTTAAACACAAGAATTAGTGTGGAGATTCTATAAAAATCAAACAATTTTTAACTAATATAAAAAACTAATTACTTGAAACATTGCAATATTCCTTAAAAGAGACTCTTTTGAAGGTATAGAAATGCAGAGTAGTGAGAACTGCCATAAGTCAACACTGATAATTAGAGGTACACTTGTTCATTCAGATATTTATAAGGCCCCATGGACAAAATAAATGAAAATCCATTTTTTTGCCCGCCAAAAAATTCTGGTCCAAAGCAGGCTTTTCTTTGTGAATCAAAATTAAAATTTCAAAATTTGAGTACCTTACAAAAGACTTGTTAATTTCCTATGCTTATTTTTAGAGCAAATAACCCCATCTATGTATTGTTAAAAAAAAAAAATAGAACTTCAAAAGTTCTTGACATTTTCCTTTGTTTTGAATGACTCCTAAAGCTTTTCCACATTTACGGACACCCAATTGGCTCATCTACAGATAAAATAATAATAAATACAACAAAATGCATAATTATCTTTACTTAGATATTTTACTTTTTTTTTTTAACTTAACACATTCAAAGCTGAACACAATCCCCCTTAACCATTCCAGTGTTCCTTCTCTAGGCTTTTCCATCTTGGTGAATGGTATTATCATCCACCTAGTTGATTTAGACATTTAGAAATGTTGATCTTTCTTGATTCTTTGCTCCTCTTCATTCATTCTCCTCATCTAATTCATCACACCATCATGTTGATTCTAACACCAAACTATATTTCCAGTCAGTACCATCAGATCTTTCCATTTGGAATACTACAAGAGTCTCTTGATTGGCTTTCTTTCTTTCCAACACTGCTCCCCTCCCACTTGGTCCATTTGCTACAACGATCATGTCACTAACTTAAGACCCTTCAGGGGATTTCTCTGGGCCAAGAAAGAGCCAAATTCCCCACTGGCTGTGAACTAGTCAGTGCTCACCTCTATCATCCCATCTCACTTTCCCCTCTTCTCATTACCTTCCAGTCACACTGGTCTTTTACTTCTCAAACACACCAAGTTCTACCTAACCACCCCCGCCCCCTCCCAAAAGCTCCTGCATGTGCTGTTCTACTGTATCTGGAGTGCTATCTAATGAACTCCTTAGAAAAACTCGTCCTGACCAACGAATCTATAGTATGCTCTTTAGTTACACTTCCTGGCAGAGAACAGAGGCCTAACAATATTGCTGAATGAATGAATGAGCTATCTAATTTGGGATAATGGATATGCTCCATGAAAGAAATTGAGGCCAATCATAAAAGTTCACAGCCACGTAAAATCAAGTTAAGCAGAAAAACCTTTAGAGCTACACTACCTGTTTTACCTTGGGCCAGTACCACTGCATCTTGCATTTTCTTGTATCGGTTCAGGCACTGCCGAAGATCTTCTATTTTTCGATCCTATTAATAAAATAAATGATCACCTTTAATAGTATGATTTTAAACAACAAAAGCAATTGCGACACAAAGAATAAGTAGACGTGAATTATTTACGTTATTCAAAGAATACTTCTAAACTTTAGTAAAACTGGTAATATCTAGAATATTTTTCCTACGTACATCAGAGATATAGAAAAAGTACCTCTAAATTTAGAGATCCTATCCTTCAGCTGCCATCTTTAAAAAACAAAAACAAAACAAGGTAATAAGATAAAAAAAAACAAGAAAAAAATCAACTTTAATTACTCTCCTCCCTAACTTATATGTTAAGTCTTAGAAAAAAGATCTATACCTGCTATCTTTATCAGCTGTCATTAATCACCACCTGGCTTTTCCCTTCTCAAAACACTCCACCAAAATTGCTTCAATTAGTCATCAGAGGCCTTCTATTTACTAAAAATAATTAATCTTTTTATCCTTTTCCTAATTTGATCTCTATTTGGCAATCAATTGACCCCACTCTTTCCTTCTTCTTTTAGTTTTCTTTCCACTTTCTTTTCTTCTATTTCAATTTCTTAATCTCTTGATCAGATAAATATTCTACTTCTGTAAGTCCCACTATCTATCCAGGCCATACTTAAAATGTAGAGCTTCAAGATTTTGTCTACCCTCTTCTCTTTTCCCAAACCCTCACTCTGGTAGATAATAAAAATGAGCTTCCTAGCTCCTCCCACACTGATTTTGGGCTTGACCATGTGACCTGTGTTGACCAATAAGATATCAACAATTGTGGCTCAAGCAAAGGCTTGAAATGTATTTGTACATTGGAGCTTGCTCTCTTGCTGCTCTAGGGAACAGTAATGCCACTATGCTATGAAGCATAGGCTAGTCTACTGGAAGATGAGAGACCATTTAGAGAAGAGACATGTCAGCTAGGGCCAACCTACATCAGTCTGTCATCACCAGACATGTGAGTCACACCATCCAACCCTACCCCAGCCACTGGCTAACTGCAGTCATTAGCTGTGCCAATCCAGATCAGAAGAGCCACCTAGGCAATCCACAGAAGTATGAGAAGCAATAAATGTGATTCGTCATGGAGCAAAAGCTAACTGATACATCAACTATGGTTTAGTTACTACCAATCTACAACTCTGTATTTCTCCTAAAGTTGATGAGATTCACTACTTCCCAGTATTTAATTCTACATTAATCCTAAAATTTGGATTCATTTTCCAACTTTCTATAAGATATCTCCTTTTAAATGTTCAATGAACACATCAAATTGGATATATATAAAATGAAGCTCATCATATGCCTCCAGTACTTTAGCCTCTGCTTTGATACCCTTAATTCTTTGAGGGCTCCATCATTTGCCCAAACCAAAAACTGACTCTCAAATCCAAAGATTTAAAAACCTTGTTAATCTGTAAATTTCTCTAAAATCTGTTCCCTCCTTACCACTTCACTGCCATTGTCTTATTTCAACCCCTCTTCATTATGCATTACTAGACTATTTTAACAGCCTCTTAATTCCTCTGCCTTCATTCTCGCTCCCTTATTCTTGCCTCCATCTGCCACCAGAGTTAGCTTTCTAAAATGGCAACTTAATTATGTCACTGTCCAAAGTCTACAAGTTAAGACCCCAGATCATTAGCCTACCATACAAGTTGCCTACCATTCACTGCAGCTCTTTTGTCAGCCTCATATACCCCTTCCACCTATATCTCTTGCTCCAGAACTTTCCCAGTGTGCACTGGGCTGTTTCAAGCCTTGGTTTTGAAAATGTGTTTTTACTTATGGATCCTTTGCCTAGAAGTCTTCATTTTCCTCATAAAAAGATCTCTTGCTTTTCTTCAGAATCCGCTCAAATATGTCCTCTTTGAAGCCTTCTAAAATCACTCTTGGTGTTCCTACAGCACTTGAGCATCTAACAAGCCCTCATTCAACATGGAGAGTTTTGTTTGTTATTGTTGCTTTTTGAGGAAGATAAATTAAAATGAATTTTAAGAAAAGCTCTGTGGGCAGCTTGCTCATGACTTTTATTTTTATTCAATAGTGGGAAAGACTAGCATAAAGAAACACACACACACACACACACACACACACACACACACAAACACACAGTGCCAAAAACATGTATACACATTTTAGAAGGGAAAAAACTATTAAAATTGTAATTCTTTTTTTTTTTTTTTTTTTTTTTAGCTGAGCCATCCTGCCACCTGTTGGCAGCTCAACGGCAACTCAGCTCGGGCTGGCCTCGAACAGCTGTTGCTCAGAGCTCAGCTCGCACTCTTGAGCGAGCTCTTAAACAACTGAGCCACTCGGCCGGCCCCGTAATTCTTAATATATAATGATAACAAAAGATGAATACAAATCATGTTTGACTTCTGCAATTACAAAAGGTGCTTAAAGTGGTTACCAACAGCGCCAGACACTTCTGATTATGGAGAACTACTGCTTGAGCAACGCTGACCAAAGTGGACAAAGTGTCCACTTGTATACATTTTTTTTGACATCCCTGGTATATTATGTGTGTGTACCGGGGGTGCTAAAAAAAATGTATACACATGATTTATATTCATCTTCTGTTATCGGTGTGTATATATAGATATAGATATAGATATAGATATAGATATAGATAGATAGATATAGATATAGATATAGATATAGATATAGATTTTTTTTTTTTTTGAGGGCAGTGTCACTGGCCCTCATATGTGGGACCGAACCGGGGCCGCTGGCTTCCCAAGCCAGCGCTTAAGCACCGCGCCACTCGGCCGGCCCTGTTATCGGTTATATATTGAGTATTACAATTTTAATACAGTTTTTCCCTTTCTTAAAATGTGTATACATTCCTTTGGCAATATATATATATATATATATATATATATATATATATATACACACACACATACTATATATATACACACACACACACACTATATATCTCTATATAGATATAGATAGATAGATATAGATAGATAGATAGATAGATAGATAGATGTGGGTGGGTAGGACAATGAGTTTATTTTTATGGAATAAAGATCACATAAAGAGAAAAAAAATAAATGAATAAAACAGGGTAGGCAAGAACTGGAGAGAACAACTTATGATGAGAGAAAAAGATCAAGACAAAATTCTTTGTCATGTGCTCGTTTTTACTTCCTTGCAATTACTCTTTTCTTGGGAAAATGCCTCCTTCTTTTGTTCATTAAGGGACAGGAGCAGTTCTGGTGACAGGAGCTGAACCCAACTGTTGCTTCCTGCTGGATACACATCTGGTCAGGTAAACCATGAAGAAACACATTTCCTTAGTAGGGTAACTGCATCTTTGCTCTTAGGATAAAGTGAGAAGACCCAACTAGAGGAAATGAACTAACTGGAGACCCTGGCATTAGGCCAACATAGCTAAAACAAAGCCTAGAGCCATAGTTGATTTCATGGAATCTGTTTTCCGGCATCTCACCACTCAGGTAAAGCAGAGATAATCTCAAATGTGAAAGAGGCCGGGAACATGAAGGAAATAATATGTATATGGAAAAGAAAATCAACTTGGCCATGAAGCTGATGTTGTCATGGGCTGCTTTGGAGTTCATATGGTAGCCCAGAATTTCCAGTGACCACAGAAAGAATGTGCTATGTACTATAACCTTTCTCACATTTGTGACCTGAATATAGAGAACTGATCTGATAGTTTGAACATCTCTAAATTCATTGTGGGGAGGGAAGAGAAAATTCTCAGTGGAGCTACTGGTCTCCATTCCTCTGCACACAGCCATAACTACAACTGTGGGTACCGAGAGTGGGCACACTGAGGCAGGAGGGGAGAATGCTTACCCCTTAATGTCAGTAGTATTCAGGGTATGCATGAAATGATCAAAATGATGTTATGGACATCAGAAACATGGCAGCATGAGGAATGGTCCTTGATATCTCCTCTTGAAGTTACAACAAATTGAACAGCTATAATTCAACAAAGGATTCCCTACATAACATACAAACACATCTTGAAAGATTAGCACATCAAGAAATCTGAAGGTGGGCAAATCGAGGTGAGCAGGGGAGGAGGGAAGGGAGAAGTGCAGAGATGGGCTCCACAGGACACAGCCTGGAGCTCACTGCAGTCCCGGGAGAGGGGAGGATTGAGACTGCAGGTGCACTCTCTGTGCCCCAGCAATTGTGTGTGAGGGGTCAGTATATAATATGGCTGAACCCAGTGATGGGGCAGAGACCTCGGAACAAAGACCAAATACAGAAGTGCGACAACTCAGTCTAACAGCCCTCACTGCCAGGCAGAAAACAAAGCCATGGAGCCTGGCCACCTCCCCCTAACCTCCCAGAGCTCACCTCCCTGCATCCTCCCAGAGCTAGCAGCTGGCCCCAGAAAAAAACAGTAGCAGTGTTGGATTAAAGAGCAGAATATCTACAGCCATGAGAACAGGAGAGACAGTTCCTGAGCAGCAAATACACAGTGTGGCTAATTCCAGTGACAAGGGAGGAGCTACAGGGGCATGATAGCTGTGGTCTGGCAGTCGCCATTCAGCGCACCAGCTGCCTCTCCTAGCCCTCCCAGCCCCCATCTTTCCTGGCTGATGGCACCAGAGACACCCAGGGCTGCTGAGGCACACAGCTCTCCATCTGGCTGCAGGAGCAGCACTGGGATTTCACGGGCTGAGAACCCCATAGCCTACCGTATCCTCCCACGGTGGGGGGGGGGGTGCCCCGAGACTGAGGTGGCCTGGTCACAGAGGCTCCCCTCAAAATCTCCCACTACAAGAGACGCCAGAACAGCACAAGAGAAAATAAAACACTGCAGCACTACCTACTGGAAAGACCCCTTCATATCAAACTGCTGCAGAATTCACTGGTAGATGCCCAGGAAGAGAAATGACACATTAATTGCCATTAATAACCAAGGTAACAACGCAGCTCAGAAAGAAAATGAAAAATCTCCAGGAAAATAAACTTAAAGACATGGAAATATGTGATTGAAATGACAAAGAATTCAAGATTGCAGTTCTGAAAATGGTGTTCTAACACATCCAAATAAATATTTAAATTTCATCTAGATACCTTTTCTTCATTTGCTGCCATCAAAGACTCCACAGCTTTTTTCATTTTTTGTACTTCAATATCTGAAAATATCACAACATCAGACCAGAAGTCAGTTGACATGTGTGACAATAATGACAAGCTACTGGCTCTTCAGACTGAAATGTTTTAAAATAAAGATATTCATTAATTCGTTGTGTTTGGTTTTTTTCTTTTAAGGAACACATTTACCATCCATGTTCTGTTTTAGGGAAAATCTGAAAAATGAACACCTTCTATCTCTCTCACCTGAATAGTCATCTTTCCAGAAAGAAAATAAGGGTGAGAGCTAGCTACTCTCTCTCAAAGCAACAACAATAAAGTCTTCATGAGAACACTGAAGATGAAAATTCAGTGTTATAACAATAAAAACACAGAGTTTTCAAAAACAAAACCTATAAAGCAGTTGGTAAAAGCAATGAACAAGGCATACATAATGACAAAAGCAGAGAAAATGACATTCAGTTTTAATTAAGATGGAGATACAAATGGTAAGAGCCTGATGGAATGTGATGTTTACATGAGAAGTCATGCTAAGAAGCTGGTTGTAGGTTCCATACAGAAGGATATTAAGTACTTTGCTTCATCTACAAACTTCATTTTCAATACTACCGGGGGTGCCAAAAATATGTATGCAAGTGGACACTTTGGTCGATGTTGCTCAAGAGATAGTTCGCCATAATCAGAAGTGTCTGAACACTGATGGTAACCGCTCTGAGCACCTCTTATAATTGCAGAAGTCAAACGTGACTTGTATTCATCTTTGTTATCGGTATACATTGAGTATTACAGTTTTAATAATTTTTTCCTTTCTTAACATGTGTATACATATTTTTGGCACCCTCTGCATTTTAAAACATAAAAGCCAAAGTAAAATAAATGTGATTTTTCCTTAAAATTTGATATTTAAATACAAAAGTTTATAACTTTAATAATAAAAAACAAATATTGTAAAGATAAAAAGTTAATCCAGAATGAAATCACCAATTAAAAAATTTGAGGGCCAGCCGAGTGGCGCAGTGGTTAAGAGCTGGCTTGGGAAGCCAGCAGCCCTGGTTCAGGTCCCATATCTGAGGGCCAGTGACACTGCCCTCAAAAAACAAAAACAAAAACAAAATAAATAAATAAATAAATAAATAAATAAATAAATAAATAAATAATTTGAAACAAAATTAACTGAATTTGCAGTCTACTTTTGAGAAAAAAAGAAACTATTAAAGATAATTTTTAAAACAGTAATGCATCATTGAACACGATATAACATTTTCAATTATGGTATATTTTATAGGAACTGCCTTTTTCTTTTTTTAAAGTTAAATTTTCTTGATTTAAGAATTCAATGTCTGGAGGAAAGAGCCCATTAAGGATTTATCTTTATGCTGCATTAAATAATCCAGGCTTCATTACTCAACCTGGATACAATCTCTTTTGTAACATCAAGAGGGTATGTTTTAAAAAAAACCTCCTAAAGTAGATCTCAATGAAAAAGTGGGCTACAAAACATTAACAAGCCAAGTTAAAATGATCTTTCAACCATGGTTAAGTCTTAAAGTAGGTTTTCACAGGAATATAAACATTATTTTCTCCTGTGACGCCGTATCTCCTCGGCCACAGAGAAAATGGCTTTTCCTCTCCACCACTCTGGGTGCCCCACTGTATCCTGTGGAGTAAAAGGGCTGAATCTGATAAAATATACAAAACGATCTTTTACTCCTCGTTTTTATTGTTTGTTTACCCTCTATTTTGTACACTCTGAAGAAATGAGGAGCTTATAGATGAAGCAACTTTACATCTCTGGTGAGAGAAATGTTTTCAAATACATGCAAAGAACAGTCCAAGTAGTACTTTTGGTGAATGTAAAGGCTGATGGAAATACACCAAAAACCTTACTTTTGTCTTTGAGCTTCTTTTTAAAATTTTCATCTGTGCAGGAAAACCCATTGAATTGGAAGTTAGCATACATTACAACAATAAATAATATTTTTATTAAAGCACCATTATTTTGTCTCCTTTTACCTAAAATAAAAAGACTCTAACTTCATAAAGACTGAATATTAAGCACTATTTTGTGACTTCAGGACTGGCACTATGCTACATAATGCTTTGTGTGAGGTTTAAAAGGGAATCTAATGTAATTAGTCAGAAGATCTAAATTTGAGTCATTACCTCTGTTACTTCATCTTTGTGAATCTTGGTTTTCCAGTATTAAAATTAGGCCTATGGAGGACAAGTGCTTCTTACACTGTATGTGATGAAAAGCCAGTGAATGTTGCGCTGCCTTTTCTTTACATTTCCATTACAGTTCAATATATGGCCCTCCTGAAAGTGACTGGTACATTGCTTATGTCACATTCAACTCACCACTCAAGTTCAATAACACTGAAATGGTCTATCTCCTATTCAATGAGATGAGTCCACTGATCATGCAGTTAGATGCTATGTCAACATCAGACTGCAGTCAAGTTGCTGAATACTGGATCTCGATCCCTGTATTTATCTGGTTGTTCACGATAGGTAACAAGCAGTTCACACTGGTACCAACCAGTCCTTGGATCAGACTTAGAGGTAGCATTATTGTCCTTTAAGAACTTAAATTCTACACATGACAAATTATGGAGGGGAAACAATCTATTTTTCTCAATGTTCGATGAATTGAGTTTTCTGATGGATAGGAAACTGTGATACCTACAGGTATGTAAAGCCAGGGGACTCTGGAGCCAAGAAGACTTTAGCAGTAATCTAATTCAAGCCCCTCACTGATCAGAGAATAAGGATACTAATGCTCACAAAGTAGATAACAATGTACCAAAGCTACACTAAATGGAATTTGTTTTGTTTCAAATGAGTCAGAAGTTGCTTCTGCCACATAAACATTTCTAATAACAAAGACAGGTTAAATTTGGTTTAATGTTGTCAGATGTTATGTGTATCTATATTTCCAAATATAATTCAAAACAATACATTTCATTCAAGTTATTTTCTATCAAGTGTAACCTACATTATTAGAAATTTCTGTTCATATAATATCCAGGACAGACCTCCTCCATTAGGAAAACAATTTTTGGATAAATTCATGCATTTTCCCAAAAACAGAATTAGCCTATTTTTGCTTTAGAAGGTCAAGGGCTCAATGCATGATAAGAAATTTTCATTATTTTTCCAAAGATACAGAGCCTTTCCTCTCTTCTCTCAACAGGGCAGACAAGGCTTCTACATGTCTTTATGCTGTCTCTAGTTCAGTTTAGAGGGAAATATTAATAATCTTGGGATATAATAATGGTTCCTCTTAATTTTTTTTGACATTCCCTTGTATTGCAGTTTGGAAGAGAACTCCCTCACGATGACACTTTATAATTTAGTAATCTAAAATAAACACCCAATAAAGTACAGAGTTGCCCTTCTCTAGCTGCTGACGAGGAAGCTTATAGAACCCAGGCCCAGGAAAGGGTCTTGGATGATTCCCTGGGGTCCTCGGCCTAGATGGCCTCTACTACTCTTCTCTTTCTTTGATGTTAAAATTATACACCAACCAACATCAGTTTCTTTTATAGATATTGGAGGATTTTAACAAAATAAGATAACCAATATTAAATATATATTCTTACCTCGATCAAAAATTTCAATCCCTTCTCCTTTCACCTTGCAAAACAATTTTTCTTGTAGCCTTTTTACTTCAGATTCTTTCTCTTCCAGTTGTTCTTTCAGAGATGCCAGTTCATCCTACAAATGATAAAGTCATTTAAAAAGAATAGGCTATGACTAAAAGAGAACATTCAGAGAGTATGTTCATGAGTCAATAATTCTTTTTTGTGAATGACAAAAAAAAAAAGAATTTAGACACAAACTTCAGAAATCAGACAATGGTAATGATAAGCAGAAAGCAAGACAATTAATAAAAATCTAATGTATAATAACTATGGTATAATTATTTCCAGTTTATGTGAACAAATTAAAAAGAAACTTGAAAGTGTAATTAGGACTAGGGTAGCCCTGAGGCTTCTATCTTATGTTAAGTAAAAAATCTGACAGAGTTAATTAAAAAAAGATAATCAAATTAGATGTTTAGTGTCATAAAAGCAAAATAAAGTGCAAACTGGAACACATATATTAAGACTTGTTTGACATTTATCAGCATTTCAAGATGGCACTCAGGTTCCCTGGACAAGGTAGAGCTTAATTAATGAGAAAGTAGCAGGTGATGAACAATTTTAGCCAAATCATGGGACTAAATAACTCATCCTTATCACTAATGTAACAGAACAGAATAGAATCTCCTACAACAATGGAAAAAAATAGATTTAGAAAACAGATTTGAAGTTCTCTCTCTCTTTTAACTATACAACTACTAAAGATTCCAAGTCCAATGTTCTATTTACTAATATCTTAATTTTCATTTTCATTTTGGTAAAGAATTAGTTTAGCAATTAAGTTTTCCTGGATACATTTAACACAGAAAATAAAGCTATGCAATGCTAATAAATACACATTTATTTTCAATAACACATTTTATTTTCAGTCTCTAAAGATATTAATTATTAATACATTTAGTACTATGAGAAGATGACCCTCTCCAATGAAGCTAAGAAGTGGCCCTACACAGTTTTTACTTATTGTAGGAGTGGGCACCCAACAGAAGAAATTTTCAGTAGCACTGGCAAGAAGTGTTGCCCTGTTCTCAATGTGCTTCTTCTAAGCAGTAATTGCTATTCGCTGCCATGATATAGTTATCTACTGTATACATTTACCTTTAAGAAACTCCCAAAGAATGACAGCAGTATCTACTATTGATATGAAACAGAATTCTTTCATAGGTGAATTTCTGCAATTATTTTATCATGTGTGAATTTCAGATAGTCTAAGAAAGTGAGCTTTAATTACAAAAGAATATTTTTATTTACCTGTTTATTATTTTTCACTAATTATTTCCTATGTTTCTAAAAACAAATTAGGGATCACATTGTCCCTTTAACCAACTTTAAACATTATGTTTTTAAAAACAGGTGGACACACACACAAAATGAATGCACAAACTATTAAAAATGCCATCACAGCAAAACAACACAAGCCAGAAAGCAACAAGCCATGGAACCCATCACCCAACGTCTACTACACCTTCAGGGACTCCCATTTTTGTTCCATCCGTTGCTTTTCATACTGCATCTGACCCACCTTGATTTTCATGCTAGAAAGTTTGGCCATTAAAGACTGGTAGAGAGACAGAGGAGTGAAAGAAAACTACAGATAGAAAAAGACAAGCTAAATAACTAAGAAAACAGTTTCAGTTTATAAAGCAGGTTAGATAATTAAGAGAAATGGCAGGTTATAGTGTATCAGATTAGTTAAGCCCCCATTTTTATTCAGAATAACAGTGCTTAAATCAAGAAGGTCTCCAGCTTGGAGAAAAATTTCATTTACTTATAAAATACCTTCTTTATATTGATATGGATCATAGATAAATAGTGGAGCCATTTATGTTAAATTTTTTGCCATTCAGAAAACTTACTTTAGTTGATTTTAGCTTTTTTTCATACTGAAGTCTTTCACTGTCCATTTCACTGACTCTTAACCTCAAATCATTAATCTCCTGCATTAGCCCCTGTCGGTCCAAAAAGAAACAAGGAAATACATTAGGAAAGCCATAATACACTTATCTATATTGAAATAGCAGCTTAGAAATCTTAAATCAACATCTGAAATCTTGGTTAAAATTGTATGAATTAGATCAGCCAAATGGAAACAAATGTTTCTCCTTGAGAACCAAGGCATCTTATTCCATTTAAAACACTGCTTTAAATTCCTGATGCCTTTGTCCTAAAATGATAAGATTATGAAAATAAAAGGTGACTGATTTTGATTAAGAAAGGTAGCTATTCACTATCATTTATTAGCTATTTTTAGACTAAATTTCACTATATGAACTCTCTGGTTTTAAAATCAACCAGAAGAATTTTCTTTAGTAAAACCAATTACTTTCAGCGCCTTTTCAGTACTATATGGATGTTTAAAAAAATATTTTTATAATTTCTTCATTTGCCTACAAGATACAAAGTGTTCATCAACCCCATCTGGGAGAATGGAAGGAAATTTAAATCATTTAAACCAAAGATTCTCAACTTGAGGATGGATGAGGGCCCTGTTGTTTACAAATATATTCAGTATCATAATATAATTTTATTATGTTAATAAATAATAAAAATAATTTTATTAAAGGAAAGCTACCCTTACGTTTTCATAATACTAATACAAATACTATCACACACCTTCTCACCACCATTTTTAAAAAACAAACAAACTGATTTACTTATAAAATTTGTCTAAATATTCTGAGAAATAATGACACATTTTTGTCCAGAGCCTGGAGACTAAGAAATAAGAACACCAAATAATACCAATTCCTCAAAGACAAGGGCTCAAATACTCTGGGAAGGAGATGATTTATTTATTTTTTGTTTTTGAGGGCAGTGTCACTAGCCCTCATATGTGGGACCGAACCGGGGCCACTGGCTTCCCAAGCCAGTGCTTAACCACCGCGCCACTCAGCCGGCCCTTGAGATGATTTTTTTTTACTCCAAGCCAGGAAGGCCCCACAAATGATTAATTTGTTTTTGTTCCTCCCTTTTTTTCAAGACATTTATTTCTGAGCCACAAATTCATGGACGACAGAACAGAATTATAGAAGAATGCCATAAAAAAAAACACCCAAAAAACAGAACAATGCTATAAGAAATGTAACTTTATTAATGACAGACTACTCTAAACTTCTAAGTGGAATGATTTAACCTCACAAAGCCTAGAAAAAGGGATGCTACAATGAATAACACTTCCCAGAAAACGCACAAGTTTTTAAATTGTACTCGTTTTAGCTGGTTTCTTGTAAAACAGAGAAACGTATTATCTAGAGTTACTTATTAATATTAATTACAATTATTATTAATAATGTTTCAATAAGAGGGCATCTATTTTCACCTTTTACAAATGAGGTCAAGAACTGTTAGATTATTTAATAACATTTTAGTTGTGATACCTTATCTGCAAGTTTAGAATTGAAGTTCAAGAAAAAAGTCAGTTTCTCCCATTTATTATCTCTCATTAATTAATATTAATCATCCTTGCATAATGAGTTCTTAGTGATCTTTCTTCATCAATCTGATCTTTTAAATATACATTTTCCCGCTTTCTCATTGGTAAGAAACAGCTATGAATTCCTATTTGGTATTGTTTTATTTCCAACTGATTATTTCCAACTGATTTTTTACCATAAGTTCAGTCCTTTTTAAATAGAAAATCTGATACCTTCCCCTTTTCACTTCCAGAAAACTCTGACTTCCACAGCAACTCAATTTCTAACATCTGTACTCTTACCAGAAGAGGGCACTGTTGAATGATGCTAACCATCTCCTATCAGCAATTCCTGGAACATGTTAAGTCCTCAAATGTCCAAGCCTTCAAAACTTTTGCCTCAATCTTTGAAAGTACCTATTCTTTGCCACTCCAATATTTTCTTAGAAACTAATATCCAAATAATCTAAAATTCTAAGATAAAATTTAAAAATTTGGATTCATGAAACAGCCAAGGAAATATTTTATTGTTATCAAGGGAACAATAATAGGAAAATGAGCATTCAATTCAGTTTTAATTTTGATGGCTATTTTAATTATTTTCATATACAACTTATAGCAAACATCCTATAATCTCTGGGTATGTTCATGCTACATTTTACCAAGTGCTGAATATTAGAAAATTATCAGGGACTGAGTTTACTGGAAGTTGATTACAAGATCACTTTGCATGTGACTGAAGCAAGGAAGCACCAGGAAAAAAAGTTTTATAAAAACGCAAACAAACTTAAGAGATGTAAATATTGCTCTGGGGAGGTCTCATAATAAAAAAAATCATAAAACATCTACTTCAATGTAGTCCCAATGTTAGATTAACATCTTGTAAATCAAAATTCACTACAGTCATACAGATTAATATATCCCCTAAACTTTGTATATATAACGTAGAAGGCCACCTCTTGATCCCCAAATACTGTAATTTCTTTCCCTGCATCAGAGTTTGCTCCCTCCGGTGTCATCCATCTGCTGACTGGAATTCTATTGTGTTATGCAGGGACTGTGGGGTTAGGGAATGACAGTAAGGGAGAAGAGGGAAATATCCAAACAGAATTTTTGTTTGTTTGTTTGTTTGTTATTTGTTTTTTTGAGGGCAGTGTCACTGGCCCTCATATATGGGGCCCAAACCGGAGCCACTGGCTTCCCAAACAAGTGCTTAACCACCGCGCCACTCAGCCGGCCCCAAACAGAATTTTAAAGAAAGCACAAAACCAAGAATTTTAAAGAAACAGGGTCACTTTCTAAGTTTTAAGAGCCCCAGTCTCAATCAGATGAGAAACACGCTCGTACAGCTGATTGACCAAAAGTTTTAAGATTAAAACATGAACCGGGTTAGGGGTTTCCTTTTCCTACTGAGGAAGTAATACATACACCACACAAAGAGTTTCTATTATAGTTACATCTATGACAAAAAATTTAATGTTTAAAACAGCAATGGAGAAACTCTCTCATTTAATTCAAATCTGTGAAGGGCTTTCATACAGTGGATACATACAGTGCTTTGTGTTGTGATGGCATGTAGTCAGCATGAGATAAAGGTTTGAAATGAAGATAGAGGAGAAAAAGATAATGATTCTTCTCCTCTTTCTTTCTTAGTACCCATTTTCTAATCCAGTATGACACCTCTTCATACCCAAACCAAAGAAACAAAGTAGAGAAAAAAGAAGAGAGGGCCCCAGGAAAGAAGGAATTTCTGTGATTCTTTTCAGATAAATAGACTTCAAATGGATATGCCCCCACAAAAAACAATAAGCAAATAAACTAGAAGAGCTGGGTTAACAATAAATAGGTATGACAACCAAGAAAGCATATTTAGCCACAAAAATGGGTAAAGTTGTAGGATCTACTCTGAATTTCACAAAAGTGAAGTGAGCTTAAAATGGTTTATGGGTGGAATAGACCAAAGTAGAAAATGACCTCAAAAAATTTGATTTTTATGATTACATAATGAAAGCATGTTCTCTATACATATTTAAAAATCTACTTAATATATAGTAAATAATCAGTGTGTTTAAATAATTACTAGTAAAATCATGCACTTAAACACATTATTTCTACAATGAAGAAACCAGTATGGATGGCCAGACAGCAAGACAGAACCTCCAAGTGTCTTTCTAAAAGGATTAATGAAAGGATTAATATTTTGCATCAAAAGTCTCAAAATAAAAACTGCCATTAACATTTAGTGATGATAAGTCAATGCAATTAAAGTTGAGCCTTAAAAAGAAGCATCGATGAATGAGGGCACATAGTAATTAACTGTCTCCCCTTTACACTCCAAGGAATTTCACCTTGCTCTAGGAATATATGTATTTGTAATAAACATACACACACACATGTTTATGTATATGTATATAAAGAGAGAATGTTACTTACATCTGTATCTCTAAACCTGTCTTCATAATCCAATCTGTCCTTCTCTACAGCCGTGAGTTTTAACTTCAAGTTAGATATTTCAGCCATCAGATCCAATTTCTGAGTTTCTAAGGATGTCCTACTCAGAAGCTCCTAATAGAATTTAAGAGATACATTAAAAAGTTTTTATTATAAACAGTCACATATAGATGTGTCTCACTTATAACTGCAAAGCAGTAACTATCAAGTAGAGGATGTGATGAAGATTAAGTACTAAATAGATACAATTTAGTTAACCTTCATTCAGTAGAACTAAGCACATGTCTGCTTATTGGGGAGACATACATACAGAGGGTGCCCAAAAAATGTATACAGATTTTAAGAAAGGAAAACTGTAATACTCAATATATACCGATAACAAAGAATGAATACAAGTCACATTTGACTTCTGTAATTACAAGAGGTGATCAAAGTGGTTACCATCAGCGTCCAGACACTTCTGATTACAGCAAATCACTGCTTGAGCAACATTGACCAAAGTGTCTACTTGTATATATTTTTTTGGCATCCCTAGTAGATACACACATATATAAACCTTATATATTCTTAAGGCAGATGATAACACTGATGATAATGATGATGACAATATGTTTGCCCTGTTCCAGGCACTGTTCTGACATGTATTTAGTAGTTCAATGTTCAATATTCAAAACCTTATGAGGTACAAACTCATAAGGATAACTCATGGATTATCCTTATTCAAAAGATGAGGAAACTGAGAACAGAGGGGTTAAGAATTTGCCAACAGCAAGGAAATGGCAGAGCAAGGACTCAAACCTAAGCAATCTTGCTCCAGTGTGTACTCTATCCACTATATTACAGGACCTCTCATATATGAGCCGTGTGTGTGTGAGTGTGTATGTGTGCGTGTGTGTGTGTGTGTACGTACAAGTTTTTTTTCAAGAAAGGTCATATATGGTGCTTATCTTTTTTCTTAATCATAAAATATGCTCATGGCTAGGAGTTAAGAAACCATATGAAGCCATTAAGAAGAAAATTAAAACGACCTACAATCCTATTAACATTTTATTCCAGATTTTAATTACATGAACACTTTTTATTGTGTGTATGTTTTATACCTGGTTACTATAGGTTTTTGCTTAAAATATCCCAGTCTAAGTGAATCACGAAATTAACTGGGGCATCAGAGCAAACATGACATATAAATGTAGCATCTCTAATAGTTCAGCAGGAAAATCCCCCCTGGGGGCCAGCTTTGTACATACCTGTTGCAGCATTTCCTCTGTGGCGTTCAACTTCTCTCTGTGCTCTTCAAGACAAAACTCCAAATCTCGAATCTTCTCCCCCTGCGCCTCCACCTGGTCTGTTAATACACTTACCTGTATTTAGAGCAAAACACTACAATGGATTAGGAAGAAGTCAGGTCCCACTGCCAACTTTCTCTAAATAGAACAAAAACTGGAATACTGCCAACCCCTCATTGGGTTGTAAAGAAAAAATATCTGAGAACAAGTAAGTTAGCAGCCTTTCACACTCCTGTTTACGTGATGCTAGTTGACCTGAGGACTCCTATTTGGTTTTTAAGAAAGTTAGGGCTGACTGGGGCAGTGCAGCGCTTTATAGGTTAAAACATTTCAGCCATTAATGAGAGAGCATGTATATAAATTATCTTTTTTTGGGGGGACGGGATGAGGGTAGGAGCTAATACTAGATATTAAGAGAGGAAATGGAGTTAATGTTTGAAAGAGAAGTTATCAAGGACTATTTAAGTTTGTTACTTCACAAAGAAAAAAAAAATTCAAATTCCCTATCTTTCATGACCCCATTGTTCACAAATGTGTTGAAAGCCAACGTGTAACTCAAAGGTTGATGGAGTCAGTGGGTTAGTCCTCCATCCTCAGTGCTTATTGCAAATCTCTGAGCTTTCCCCCAACGACCACCAGCCTAATAAATACTAAAATATGCTTTATTTAACTCAAAATACCAAAGTAAAAATATTTGTCAAGCATTGAAAACAACACAGATGGACCTGGAGGGTATTATGCTAAGTGAGATACGTTAGACTGAGAAAGACAAATACCATACAATTTCACTTACATGTGGAATCTATGAAAACAAAACAAACGAACAAACAAAACAGAAACACATTCAGAGAGCAAACTGATGGTTGCCGGGGGGAAGGGGAGGGTGAAAAAGTGAAGGGAATTAACAAGCACAAACTTCCAGTTATAAAATAAATAAATCACGGGAATGTAGTATACAGCATATGGGACTGTAGTCAATAATATTATAATAACATTTTATGGTGACAGATGGTTATAGCCTTATCATGATTATCACTTTGTAAAGTATATGAATGTTGAGTCATTATGTTGTGTATCTGAAACCAATATAATATTGTATGTCAAATATATTTAAATAAATAAATACATACATACATAGGAAAAAATTAACATGAAGAGGAAAACTCAAATTTAGCCTATAAACAGGACTCCACTATTCATTTTGTGTTTTGTTTGGTCCATGGTATCATCTTAAAAACTTAAAAACATTAAATATGTATGGATTCTGATTCAGAAGTATATATTCAGATTTGAATCTCTGTTGTATGTGTGTGTGTGTGTGTGTGTGTGTGTGCGTGCACGCGCGCGTGCATGTGCTATATACCATGTATATTATAAAACTGCATTTTTTGCTACATATTAAAATGTCAGCTCAGGTGACAAATCAGAAAATCAGATCAGATGACACGGTGCCTGTCATCAGACTGGCCCTTGAAGAGCTAAGGTTGTTAAGGGCTGCTTACCTTAGGCTGGGTGTGTACACCCTTGCTTTGTCACAGTTCTCACCACCCACTACTGTGCACAGATGGCCTACGGCACTTATGTCTATCAGCAGTCTGGCTCTTGTAAGCATCTGAATTTGCTCTCCTAATTTAAAATGGTCTTTGTAAGTATGCCATAAGGAAAGAACAGCATTTAAAAACCACTTGCCTGAAGAACGAGAGATTCTTTATCATTTTCTAAACGTGCTAGCCTTTCTTGATACACATCTCCGTTCCCGGGTAGGTGACCATTTGTCTGAAAAAGAAAGTAATATGGGTAAGGCTGACCGACCCTTTTTAAAATGGAACTACTGTGGATAAACAAAAAATGGCAGCTGTTTTTAATCCAAGGAAATGGAACTGAATTCAGCACAGCTAGTACTGCCATGAATAGAAAATATGAGAATGCAATTTGGTTCATCTACTTCAAAATAGGTAAGACAGGCATGTTAGGCATGTAGGCATGTTTTCACCAAATGAAACAATTTCTCATCAAGCAGAAAAGAATAACCCAAAAGGAACAGTGGCTACTGATATTCACTGACAATGGATGTATACCTGGGGTATGCAAACCACATGCATGGTTGCCCACAAAACCCTGTTTTTCCCGTGAATGCTCAGTGCCCCTAATTCTGCCTAGGACAGTGGGATGCCCTTTCGTTCCTCCTCTGTCCTCCCAAAGTCCCAAATCCAGGGCTGCAAATGGGAGACAACAGGGGCAACTTACACCACAGGCTTCTTCTTGGTACCCAAGTCTCCAAATCATGGAACAAATCTTCCCTTCCTCTGAAGCCTTTCTCTCTTCCCCCAAAAACTTAAGCACTCAGTCCGCAGTCACCTCCCCTGGCAGCACTGCTTAGCCATGCCTGTGCATTGGCAATATATGACCTTCTGTCCTGAGTTCACTAACTTCTTGTGAGCTTGCTTGTTCATATAACGTTATGCCAAACTCCTGGGCAGAGCTTGTAGACAGGTAACATCTTGTAACCTCCACAGCATCCAACTCAGTGCTCACTCTTCCTTCCCATCCCTTGTGACCCCTCTCCTCTTCCCCCACCCCACATAACTCCCCGCTTTTTATAAGTTTTGGGTATATTTATGAATGGTATAAATGCCAAAGGAAGTATAAATTGGGAAAGCAAGTTAGGTTTTTTTCTCAGTCGTCTTATATATTCAAGTCATTAAGGAGACATATGAAAAGGCTTACAGAGAGCAGACAACATAAAAACATCATTTTGAAATATTGTAGTACATGTGATATGTCCCTGTTATCTCATTTAAATAGTTCATAACCATATAATATGTAATCTCAATAGGATTTCCTGATTTCTCATTCAAATACAACAGAAATAAAAGCCAGTAGAGTCCAAAGTGGCTAGATGGGGCCATCCAGAGTTCAACTGAAAAAATCAAATAACTTCAGATTTAGAATCAAAGAAAATACAAACTGTACATCCTTACCACCAAGCACACATTTCAAGTGAGATCTATGATTTTCCCAGAATTAACTGGTATTATTATTCTCCCTTTCCAAGTCATGCAGTTTCTACTATAAATTCTGGGAATAACAGAAGTCATGTGTTATGAAGGGGGAAAAAACAAACACAAAAAGGAGCATTAACAAAAAAAGAAAATTTCAGGATGTTTCTTCTAAAAACTTATGCACATTGGATATATTTCCCACAAAGCCACAGAATCATCAGAAGCTAATTCAGTAAGCATGCAATGAGAATTTAGAGTGGACAAAATTAACATCAGCTGTTTGACCACATACCTGCACGCCTCCCACAGCATTACAATAATACCTTGGTTTGCAAGCATAATTCATTCTGGAAACAAACTACTTGTATTGCAAGACATCGCTCGTTTACCACGTTAAAACGTATTACAAATGTTTGCTCATCTTGCGGAACACTCGCAAACCAAGTTACTTACAATCCAATGTTTTACTATATTATTTTCCTACTGTAAACTGAAATACCCAGAATTAAATGGCAAGTATTATGAGGAGTCTGATGAATGGCTTTAATGACTTCCATCCCTGGGGACTACCATGAAAATGAAATTCATGCAACCTCATGCAACCTCAAGTTTTTTTGGACAAAAGTCAGGATGAATAATGTATATTCTCAATCGAAGAAAGTGTTGAGATGGGCCCTGCACAGCTTTAAATGCCTTGTTTTGATGAAGGACGGCAGCAGGCGCTGGCTTTAAAAACCCCACACAAACATTTTATAAACAAATCCATTTCATGAGGTAGAAAAAAAAAGCTTTCTGCTCAGAGAGGACACAGGGCAAACCTTGCATGCACAGCACCCCCTCATTTGTCCATGCGCATCCACTGTCACTACGCACGGGTGAGTTGGACAGATTTCTTTAGGGCCTCCAGAAGAGTGCTTTTAGACAAATGACTTGAATAGGGAAGATGGGCTCTAACTCCTTCTTGCCTTATTCTCATGCACAATACCATGCTTCCCAAAGCTTCTACAGTGGGAGAGAGGGGTACATGCTGAGGCTACACTATCCTGGTCACAGGTATACCCCAGAGCTCCCCGAGTTACAGAAGAACACAGAATAGAAGCTTCCTAGAAGCTAAAGCCCAGCTCATACTGCAGTAGCATACCATACTCATTCATTCACCCCATTGTTCATTCATTTATTCAATGTTTATTGAAAGCCAGCTGTGTGACAGGATATAGATCTAGCAAAAGAAACTCTGTTTTACTTTGGAAAGGTAACATGAGATCAACGAAAAAAGCTGTCCCTATTTTTCTTGCCACTTATTCGTTCTTAACTCACTTTCATAAAAGGGCAGTGAACTCTTTTTCTATTCAATCCAAACAAATAGTGGTAGCTGGGGGATTTCATTAAAAGCGCATCTCTCGCTTATCATCACATTGCACTGGCCTCTCTCAGTTGAAAATTCTACTGACCTGGTCCAATTGTTTTCCTGTGCCTGTGGACACTTTTCATGGATGTCTACCAGAAGCCAAAGGGGACAACAGCTTTAACTTTAGCCAGGATGTCTCAGTGACATGCTACATCTGAGATAATTATGACCACATATGGGACACAATCTTAAGATGTACCTCGTTTGCCAAGACTTGGAAACACATTCCCTGGAGGCACACATGAAAAGAGAAGCTGGTCAGAGAGCAGCAGGGGTCAGAAGATGCTGGGAATGGATTGTGTGGCTGCGAGTCAGGGACTTGGGACAACAGCCAGCAGCCCTGGAGAGAACACATGCCCCACGGCTGAACTCTTGAAATGATGAATATTTTTATTTTTACAAAAACTCTATTTTAAAGCTATTTTGAATAAATATCTATTTTTTAACAGAGACATAAGATAGAAATTATTATGGTGATTGAACAGGTTCAGAAGCCAGTCAAGAATACTTCAGGGCTGGCCGAATGGCGTGGTGGTTAAGCGCTGGCTTGGAAAGCCAGCGGCCCCGGTTCAGGTCCCACATATGAGGGCCAGTAACACTGCCCTCAAAAAAATTAAAAAACAAAACAAAACAAAGAATACTTCATTTTCCCCACTTATAGTCTATGTATTTCATGGGTGATGGTGTCTGATTTGGCGTTATCACCAGCAGTATTTTCATTCACTCTGTTGAAAACTGTATTTTTGTAATTTCTGCTCATTTTGAGACTGTCTCATAATTAAAACTGCCAAATAACCAGACACTTTGGGATTTCATGACCTGATTCATGTTATGACCCTCAGATTCCTCTAGTGAAAAAAAGCATTGTAAGAATGCCCTGAGGTCATTCAGTTAGACCCAGAGGAAGCAAAAACTACTTGCTTGGTTCAAAGAGATGTATTTCTCTGTTTGCTCTCTTCAACTCAGAGCTTGCTAAAGCACATAATTCTCCGTTGTTAATATTTGTGTTCAACTTCTGAGTCTTAAAAAAATACTTGTTCATTTCTAGAAAGTTCCAGCTATAGCTACCCTATTAAAACAAACTCATTCTTGTAGAGTTAACATCCCTTCACTGTAATGGCTACTAGTATTATTATTTTCTTTTTTCTTATTCAGCCTCTGATCATATGAAACCATTACACAGGCAGCAGAAGTTAGTAGTGAAGGAATAACCTACACCCTACAGGAAACCAGGGGATATGCCCTAGCCCAGGCAAAATAATAATTAGAACTGCAAATGGCCAGTTGCACTAATGAGATTAGTATCAGTCGTAAGTACATGGACTCTCAAATTGGTCATCATTAAACATGAATGAAATCTTAATTACGTAACTAATATCATTCATTAATAAGTTTTTCTAAAATACTATGGAAGCTTCTTCATGGTCTGAGACATGTCTGTACTTTTTTGTCAAAACAGTGAACTATATATGAGTAATTTATAATGTAACTCCTCTTGGAACTAGACCCAACCTTCTCTTTTACTCATTGCAAAGGGGGGGTCCCGTTCAACGTTTTCCCTCTACTCTCTATAATTCACACTTCAGTATCACCTTTTTGACTAGTCATCCACCAGGCTTACTGATAAGCATTCAACGTATGTTAGCTTATGGGGTATTCACAGTCCTGTGTGGCAGAAACCATCATCCCCATTTTATAGACGAGGAAACTGAGACAAATGGCTGAAGAAATTTTCCCCACATCATACAAACTTCAAACAGTCAGAGCCAACATCAAAATTCAGGTATACTGTCTCCAGAGTCTGCATCTGTAACTCCCAAGATATAGTCCTGCCTTCCTTATCCTTCACTGCTTTTTTACAACAGGACCTATTTTATTCATTATTTTGGCAAGTTCCCCATGTACGATACAAAGGGGGAAATTGCTAAGATTCCATGTTCCTTCAATTCTAAAATGCCATCAATTTTTATCACACCATTAATTTTTTACTGTAGTAAGACACACATGTAAAATTTATCATTTTAAACATTTTTAAGTGCACAGTTCATTTTCAGTACATTTTCACATTGTGTGTAACCATCTTCAGCATCCATCTGCAGAACTCTTTTTCATCTTGCAAATCTGAAACTCTGTACCCATTAAATATTAACTCTCTATTCTTCCCTCCCCCTAGTTCATGGCAACAACTATTCTACTTTCTGTCCCTATGAATTTATTGACTACTCTATGGAACTTATTAGAAAAAAAGAAACAATTCCAGCTAAAATGTGCATATATCCTACTTTTAAGATCACAAAAGATAATGCAACTTCTGAGATATTAAAATGGGAGAAATCTAGTATTATCAGCAAATCATTAAATCGTTAAGTCTGGGCCGGCCGGCCCTGGTTTGGTCCCACATATGAGGGCCAGTGACACTGCCCTCAAAAAAAAAAAAAAAAAAAAAAAAAATCGTAAGTCTAAGACCCCTTTACCTGCTGCATTCTCAGTGCTGCCTCAATTTCCTTTTGGTTCTAAAAGTAAAGTCTACCACAGGCTTAACGCTGTGATTACTCATTTCATACTTATGCCTTGATTCAGCCAAAGACTCATTCCAGCTCTCCTTTTCTCTATTTGGGTATCACCCTTTGCCGTCTTCTATTATTCTTTCATTTTCTGTGTGCTTGAGGAAGTACATGTAATTTGGAAGGACTGGGGTCAAGGTGAGGGAATAGCTATAAATAAATTGGATAATTATTAAATAAGTTTAACTGAAAAAAATGTACCTTTCTGGATCTACTTCTAGTTTATTGTTTAACGGTTATTTTTAGGATAAAAATTGAGCATTCATAAGTTGCGTTAAGTATTTGTCATTTTGTGGATATTTAACTTAAAAATATCAAATATTAAGATAGAGAGCAACCTAAAATACAAATTAACAGGCCATTATCCATTTAAGAAATAAATTTTAGGGCCGGCCGAGTGGCGCGGTGGTTAAGCGCTGGCTTGGGAAGCCAGCGGCCCCGGTTCGGGTCCCACATATGAGGGCCAGGGACACTGCCCTCAAAAAAAAAAAAAAAAAAAAAAAAAAAAAGAAATAAATTTTATACAAAATACAATCTTAGTTCATTCAAATGTGCACTCCATTTTATCATTCAAGGAGCATCCTTCATCACAAATATACTTATTGTGCACCTACTGTATGCCAGGTGTCGTTCCAGGCACCATGGATATAGTGGATTTTTTTTTTCTAAATACAGGAAAAATTCTCTGATGCATGATGTTTACATTCCAGTTGGAGGGACAGAAAATAAATGATATAAATATGGCACATCCACAGGATATAAGTGATGAGTGTTAAGAAAAAAATAAAGCAGGGAAACATAATACAAAGAATGAATATGTGAAATTTTAGATAGAGTGGCCAGGGAAGGCCTTGTTGAAAGCGTAACTTTTAAGTAAGTACCTGGAGACTATGAGAAAAGTAGCCATACAGATATGGAGGGAGAGCTTTCCAGGCACAGTGAACAGTCAGTCCAAAGGCTTGAACCCGGTTTGACCAGCATGTCTGAGCATCAGTGAAAAAGCCAATGTGGCCAGAGTGGAGAGAAAGAGGGGAAGTGTAGTGAGACATGGGGTCAGAAAATAATGAGGAGCAGTTTCTATAAGGGCTTGCAATCCAGAGCCAGCATTTGGCTCTTACTCTGAGTGAGAAGTGACTATCATTGGAAGCTTCTAAAACAGGAGTGGATGACATGAGCTGATTTATATTCAGATATCATCATCATCATCATCCTTTTTACTCATTTTCAGAAAGATGTTAACAGAAAAGATTGAGTATGTGTTAACAGAAATGTTTTGGACACAAGACTTCGTTTTGGACAACACTTGTTTTTGGACACAAGTTGAAAATTCAACCACAAAATTTAAGCTATGGCTGCCACTGGCAGCCTCTGGATGTGGGCAAGGAATAGGTTCTTCTCCCACTAGTAAATTCCTTTCCCATTATATGCCGAACAATCAGGAAAATCTAGAGTAAAAAAGGGGTGAGACAGGAAGTAGAAATCGCCTAAGGAATATTCCAGGAAACATCTCATTTTAGAGCATGAAGCAATTCCCCAAAGAAATCAGCAAAGCTGGATTCTTACATCTCTGGAGGAGAAACTTGCAGAATATAAAGTATAATAACAAGGCATCATGTATTACAAAAAAATAAACTAGCTCTGTCAAGGTTATGTAGCTGCACCACAATAAAACATGATTGTACTATTTGCACTCAAAAAGGGGGAGGCACCTTGGCTGGGGACATATGGACATTCAACATAGCACTGGTGGGCGGCACCAGTATTTTGTGTCCTGTCACGTGAACATGTTTTAGCTGTAGGATGTAGACTACAGTTCCCAAAGAAAATAGCTTCCATTTCTATCACAGATCCAAAAATAGACCTTAATTCTTTCATACAATTTTCATTAGCTTTTATATAAACACAATTCATAAGTTTATTAATGTAAAACTTCCTTTAAATACTTACAAAATAACACCTTTTCTATCTTCTCCTTTGAGTATGTTTTTGTGATATTCTATTGGATTTATGTGCTTGACACGTATTAAAACCATGGTATTTATCACTGTGTTCAGGGAAAGGCAGATCTGTTATATGATCAATTTTTGAGAAGGATGCCTAGAAAGAGCCCTCAGTGTTCAGAAACTAAGAACAGCTCCACAACTTTACTCGCATTGAAATGACTGCCACAAACCACTAGATGGCACTTCATATCAGCTATGGCTACAAACCTCCATTACTTTTTGAGGTGTGTCTATTCACTGCACTGCCTATTTAGAATTGCCTTTTACAGTAAATCACCCAATATTATTGGGAGAGCATCTGTTATGTGCAAAGTTCTTTCTTGTACCAGACTATTTGTTCTAAGCCACAACAGGTCATTCAGGTACAATCTGAAAGCTGGTCCAGAAAGGTAAGGATAATCAGGTGACCTGGCACTCAGGAAATGTATGTACACTAATAACACTTTTTTAAAAATTACCCTTAGAGTCAAAATGGAATTGGGATCTCAAATCTGTTACCCTATAATTTTTATTCTTGTTCTAATCAGCTATGCCATATTCTAAATTTTGGAATAAACAGCAACAAGATTCACAGCATGGGGTTCGTAACATGCAGACATCTACCATTTGACTCTGAAGCCATTCGATGAGCGTTTCTGCTGTAGAATCTGGGATCTGGCATCTCAAGCCTTCCTTCTCATCGGTTTCCATCATCTCCAACAATCCACGCAGGTCTTCCACAAGGTGCAGAGCTCGCAAGCTTCCCATGAACGGGGAGGTGGGAGACTGGCAGTCAAAAATCCCATTGGAATATTCCAGGGCCTTAGAGCCTAGGTTCAAAAAAACAAAATCACAGAGAAAGCAACTGAAATTATATTCGATAACAAACCAAACCTTAAGGTGGCAAGCACATCCAGTCACAGTGAACAATAACCAAAATAAGAAACAGGGAAAAGATAATTCGATTGCGTAAATCTCTCCAAGGCATAGTTATCTGGTACAAAAATTAAAACTATACAATTGATGGTAAATATTGGTGGTCAAATACCTAACAGGGAGGCCAACTGTGTGGTATAGTAAGGGTACAGCAGGCATTGGTGTAAGATGTGCTGACCTCATAGAAATAGATAAGAAGGTAGCAGATTAGTTTGGGGGAGTATGTATTCCGAAAAACACAAATTTTAGGGCCTGTAAAGTCTTTAAATTACCTATAAATAAGTTACACAATGGGGTGGAAATTGCATAGCATAATTTCAAAAGTAAGAGAGCCAGTTCTCAGTTAATTTACCAGAATTCAATCTCTAAATAAGTTCAATGATTACATGTGTATGTATACAGACTCGTATTTGTATACGTCCGAGTATGTATGGGCGTGCATGTAAACATTTTCCCTGTGATTGTTTGCAGCCTAGCATCAAATGCTCTTGCTAATTTTAGCTTTAAAAAACAGTTTTACAGCCATTTTTGTTTTCCATTACTTAGAAGAGAAAATATTCTGCTACTTAAATCCACATAACTGACCCACAGTCCATTCTGAAAGCATTTGTATATACTTCTTCAAAATCTTCAGCTAATTCCATTGATCTCCCTAATACTGGGCCAAATGATCTGGACCAAAACCTGCCAAACTCTAATAATGGCAACCACTGATATGTTAGGCACAATGCTAATTAAATGCTTCACATAACCCTCGGAATCAATCCCCTCGGGAACTATGTAAAGCTGAGATGAGAACACAGAAAAATATGAATTGAGAAGAGTATGTCGGGGGAGGGAGGTCCAGAAGGGCATTGAAAAACAGACAGGCTCTAATGTCCTATTTCATCAGTTTTAAGCATGAGGATCACCTGATGCTATTACTAAAAATACATGAGCCCATGATAACCCTCTATTCTGTTCAGTCTCTGTCACAAAACAAAGTGGGGATAGGGGAGAGATGTGTATTTAGAAAAATTCCCCAAATGTTTGTAGTCATTTCCCCTCCTCTCTCTCTTACCTTGGTTGGAGGTATTAACAGATGTTAATATGAAAACATAAATCCAGATCCTACCCACAATGCTACTGACTGACTTCGTTTGAGGTGGGACCTAAGGAATCTTGATTTTCTTAATAACTCTAATGTTGACAGGAACAAATACACTAATCTGGTAGAATATATAAAATGTAAATCCTTCAACTACTGTTGAGGAAATAGCACTTCTCTTGTCTACAGTTTCACGCTGAGTGTAAGGTTAAAACCTTTGGTAAGAGCCTAGAATTGATTTTAGTTATATTTTCTAAAATTTTGACAGGGTAAATACACTCTCCTTCCTACACAATGGTCTTTCAACTACTGGAAAGCACATATCACGCCGGGAGCAACAATACACTTTTCTAGGTTAAATGTAACCAATTCCTGATCTGATGTGGTGGTTAAAAAAACTCTTTGCCTTCATGCTAACCTCCTCTAGATAAGTTTTAGTATTCCACTGACCCTTTGAAAATGATATGCCAAGAACTGAATACCGTACTCTAAGGTATGGTCTTATCTACAAAAGAGGTCAAATTGAAGCCGGATCTCTAGGACATATAAGTATTACAAAGGAGGCCAAACCATGACATGTCACTTCCCTCAAAAGAACCTTCTGAAAAGGAAAACACTTTTGGTTTCTTCCAACCACCCAAACAGAGTAGAATCAGATTTATGACAAGAAAAGATAAGCACCTGGGGCAGGACAACTAGAATTCAGGAACAGTAGAGGCCAACTGTCTCCTGACCCTGATCATCAGGTAATACATGACAAGCCCACCCAACAGCCCATTCAACCCTCTTCCCGTTGTCATGGGTTCTGAAAAGTACTTATCTTTATAAAAATATAAAATGTGACACGAGACCTTAGGTAGCCACTACTCTTGGGAGGCTGCAAGGGAGTGCAAGGGCTCACCTATAAGTCAGTGTCCTCAGCTGTGATGAAAAAACAAGAAGGCAAAGGTCTGCCGCTTTTGCTCAGCTTCCATAATAGAGAGCTGCTGAGTTTCTTAACAAGAAATAACGGGATCAGACTGTGTTTTAGAAAGGAGATTCTGGTGGTTTAGAGAAAGACGGACTAGAGCAGGAAAGCAAGAGAGTCAGGAGCATCAAATGAGAGCGTTACTTAGATAAAGCAGGACAATGGTAGCACAGACAGGACAGATTTTAGAGAGGGGGAAAAGGGAATGGTAGAATTTGATATGAGGTAGAATGGATAGAACCTGATTAACTAAATTGGGGAAATGAAGGACAAAAGTATGTACAATGACTTAAATTTCTGTTTAGGAGACTGTGTGGATGAAGGGCTATGAAATTTGCCGAAGACTACTAGAGGGGTTTCTGAGAAAAGATAATGAGCTCAATGTTTTGAATAATGACACTGATGTGTCTAAATAGGACATTTCAGGGGGAGATACCTGATTGGCAGTTAGAGATAGGGACTTGAAGTGTAGCAAAGAATTGGAAAAGCAATTAGATGTGAGAGTCACTGGTGGAAAAGTGAAGTATTGAATTCAAGGGAACAGATCAGCACATTCATGGCTACTGGGTAGAGCAGTATCCCTCCAAGTGTGGTCCACAGACTGCCAGCACTCGACTCACCGGGGAAACAGATTCTCTATCCTTAATCAGAAGCCTAAGATATTACTGAAATTTTTGACATTTTAAAATAAAATTTAAGAATAATGCTGGTAGAAAATGGAGAAGAGGGACAAATATGATACCCTAGGGAACCAACCTAAAGTCACTAGAGAGAGACAGTAAATGAAAATAAGGAAGTGGAAAGTAACGTAAGAGTTATAATGAAAAAGCCAAGAGAGCAGAGTAAATGATATGATTCCATATTTTTAGAGGATGCAGATTACCTGCTATAATACCATCCATTTGCTCCAACGCTGCTGCCAACATGTCACTTGCGTCACTCATCATTTTGATATTTGGCAAGGGCAAATTCCAACTTAGATCTGAAAAAATAATGATGGTATCATTACATCCTCTAAATGATACATGCTTCCTGGGAGCATTCAATTTCAAATGATAACTCCACCTAGCAGGCAAATATGGGGAGTTTCTGAAGCAGCAGAGCTGAATTAACTGAACCATTTAACAAGTGTGGCCAATAATCATCTACTGTACTGCAAAACCACATGCTATACCTGTGTCAGTTAATAAAATAAGATTCAATTCTTGCACTCAAGGTGTTTAAAATCCAGTAGAACAGTTTCCATGCTGTACTCTGTAAAGCTCTATGTCCCTGTGAAAGGCATTGGGGATGGCTGTGGAACCTTGCTGAAGGCCAAGAGGCATGCTGGGTAGACAAGGCTTCTCTTTCTCCCTGCACCAGTCTTACCCAATCTCTGCTCTTTTAATTTTGCTTTTTTTTTCTGTATAAAGAATTCTCGTAAGACTTGCCTAAGAAAATGATTTATGAACATATATACTAAACTCACACAACGCTGTTATTTTATAATGTAACCATAGTAACCATGTACTGAATGCTGACAGTGGTCCCTATATAGTCACATAAATTATCCATAATCCTTAATCATGACAACAACCCTATAAAATGGATAAATTCATTTCCATTTTATAAATGAGACCAAAGATGTTTGTTGATTTTTTGCATGGAAACATAGCACGTAAAGCAAAAAACAGTTTTTAACCTAGACCTGTCTTATTTCCACTATAACACTGAATTTCTGTTTCATTGAGCCTATCTGAAAGATAGGTTTATACTGAAATTGTGTCAAAATCTACTCACTCTTTTGCCTGTTAAAAAAATCAAAATTATCCTTGCAAAAAATTTGGTCACATTAACAGGAAAAAGTCAAATTATGTGATTTTCAATATTATTTAATGCATTTCAGGCACCTGACTAAGTATCCATGTAAATTCTCCCAACAGACCTAACGAAGACTCTTGCTACTTTGCAGATACTGTGGTGTAGCAAATCACGTGGGAAATAAAGATTACGCTGTTTAACAGAAACCTTTGCCCTCTGTTTCCAAGCAGCCAGATTTCACTTATCACTTTATTTTTACAAACATATTTACAATTCTGATAAACAGCTTCTTGGATCAGTTCTCTACTGGGTATTCATTCCAGTAAAATGCCATTTAGTCACTGTGAAATATTACTTTGATTTTATAGTCTTTATAGACTGCATCTAAGAATTTGCCAGAACTTCACTCACTTCAGGAAGTATAAAATATCACTACTATGTTATGTGGAAATACTACAGCACAAAAATTCCCAAGGCACGTGTTTACAGCCACTCAGACATCAGAGGGTTAACAAGTGAGGTTACTAACCTAGGTAGTTCTAAAAAATTTACTTGCACACATAGCTAGTGCACAGATCAGAGAGGTGGGGCAGCAATTTACTAATCACGCTTCAGGCAGAAAACTTAAACCGTGAAAATTGCGAACATAAAGGATTAAGCCAAATAGCATACAGTCCTTTTGACTTTCATATAATTAAGCAGCTTGCACTCCCTTTCATTTTAAAGTTGAACTTCAAAGAGCTCTAGATACTATGACACTCACACACACACACACACACACACACACACACAGTGCCAAAAAAATGTATACACATTTTAAGAAAGGAAAAAACTGCATTAAAATTGTGATACTCAATATATACTGATAACAAAAGATGAATACAAGTCATGTCAGGCTCAGCTTTAAACATATAAATATGAGGAATGCTAATGAAACAAAGTGATGCTCACCTTGAAAAAACTCTCACTAAATCAAAAAAACAAATATTTGCTTTTGGTAGCAATTATATTTTGTGTAGAGCATGAACTCTTTCAACTATAACAAGTAGCTATTTCTTCACTGTTCTGTTCATAGAGCCTTTCAAATGCTATGGTATAGAGGTATAAGAACGTAGGCCATGCTTTTCAAAGTGGTGAAAACTTGTTTTTAAAAAAGTTTCTGGGCCGGCCGAGTGACGCATTGGTTAAGTGCTGGTTTTGGGATGCCAGAGGCCCCGGTTCGGATCCCACATGAGGGCCAGTGACACTGCCCTCTACAGCTGGCAACAGCTCCACCTGGAGCTGGGCTATGCGAGCCCCGGTGATGGTGTGGGCTGCAGCCCCTGCTGCGGTGGGCTGCCATAGGCTACAGTGAGTGGCCCGCAGCCAGCGTGAGCGGCTGGCAGCCAAGCGTGAGCTGCCAATAGCCGCGGTGAGCGACATCCAGAGGCCAGCGACCCATCTGCCTCATCCGGGAAGAGCGCAATGACAATACCAACAGTGAAGCAACATCCTCTGCAACTACAAAACTGAGGAACAAAAGGACAACAACTTGTCTGTTCCCCTTCCCCGATTCCCCAATGCTGTTCCCCTCCACCAATTCCCCAATAAAATCTTTAAAAATAAATAAATAAAATAAAATAAAATAAAATGAAACCTTCTTGAAGGCAAGGTTTCCATCTACGTATTTAAAAAAAAAAAGTTTCTAATTCGTTAGAAACCAATCCTTTGTTTACTATCATAAAAATATGATGACAATATTACATTGTTATAAAAGTTTATAAATGCTTACTCTTGATCTTAATATTACAGCCTACATGTAACTATAAGGAGAAGGCAGACAATAAGAACAATAAATATGTATGTAATATGGCAAAGGTGGTATGGTAGGTGGTTAGGGTTAAAAATGGAGCAGGACAAGGCGTGTCAGGAGTTTGGAGGAGTCTGTAAACTAAATAGGGAAGTCAGGGAGAATGACAGATTCAAAGGCAAAAGATCTCTTTAATATCTTAAAAGTAGTTAATTATAGGTAATCAAGTTCAGTGGTATTCCAAATATAGAACTCCTATGAATAGATAAAGAATGGGATGGGTGGTGGCATTAACAGATATTTAACAGAGAAGGAAACACTTTTAACCAATAAAAATATGAAGAGATGTTTAATGTATTAATAACCAAGGAATTTAATACAACGTGACACTATTTTACATCTAGTCAGTTGGAAAAAAAGTCAACACTACCAAGTATTATAGCGGATGTGGAGTCATGGAATGTCTTCTAGAATAGTGGTGGGAATGTAAAATGGGCTAAAATTAAACATTCATATTCATTTTCAATCTAGCATTATTTACTCCAAAGTATATAACCATGAACAATACACAAATGTTCACAGCAGGACCCTTTTCACAAGGACAAAAATGTGGAAATGACCCAAATGTCATCAACATGAAAAGAGATGAATAAATTGGTATGTTCACACAATGGAATTACATACAGTTGTCAAAACTAAAGCAATATATGTATAGTATGAATAAATCTATGTCATATAATAGAAATAAAAGTCTCTGGTAAACTCATCAAGATGTTTTATAAAATTAAAAATAAATATAAATAAATATGAAATACACATCGATTCAGTGTAAGCATATGCACAAATTCAAAAAGGAATGATAACATGAAATTCAGAATGATGGCTACCTGAAACCAGGGACATATGGGGACAGACTGAAAAAAAGTTACATAGGTAAATGAAGGTCAATGTCAAGTTTTTGAGTTAGGTAATGAACTCAAAAGTGCTTACTGCATTATTTAAAATGACAAAATAAGAATTCCATTTCTGATAAAGGTAGAATATATTTTATAGGACAAACTGTCTCACAAATAGCAATATAAAACACTACATAAAAACAATTTTTAAAAAAATTAGAGAGCCACAATAGCAGGTAAAAACTGGAGTGAATTCATTCTTGAGTAAAGGGAACCATATGAATGAGATTCATATTTATACATCTTTTCACCTGTGGATATTTCTCAGTCCATGTGATGCAGAGTTGCTAAGACTTGTGAAGACAATCACAATTTTATTGGTTCGAAGGATAGAAGGGGTACAGTTCTTACATTTATATACAAAGATGTTTAATACTAATTCATGGTAGACTGTGGTAAGTTAAGAATATATAATGTAACCCATTAAAACTATAAAATAAAGAGATATAAATAAAAAGCCTACTAGGGTGATGAAATGGGATACTAATTAAAACCGCAATTAATCTGGAAGAAGGCAATAATGGTGAACAATGGACAGATGGGATAAATGGAAATCAAATGGCAAGATGGTAGATTTAAACCCAATGGTATAATTACATTGACTATAAATGAAATAAACACTATTAAAAGTCAGACTGGTTTTAAAAAGGACAGATTTAACTATATGCTATTAACAAAAAATATAAAGTGAAAAAATGAAAAATGAGATGCCACGTGTATAGTAAGCCTAGGAAAGCAGGATTGGCTATATATTAAATCAAGAAAAATGGCTGGAAAGAGAGCTATTTTATAATGATAAGAGTCAATTCATCAAGAAGTAATAACAATTACAACTTTTTTTTGCAACTAATAACAGAGCTTCCAAATACATGAGGCAAAAAAACAACACAACTGAGAAAGAATTACACAAATTAAGTCTCTCTGTATTTAATCTAATTGTTGATATGATAGATTTAAGTTTACTGTCCTGCCATTTTTTTTCTGCTTGTTCCTTCTGTCATTTGTTCCTCTTCTTCAACGTTCTTTTGGAATGGTAGGCAAGGTAGGGGAAAAAATCCAGTGATAATACAGAAGGTTTGAACAACACCGTCAACCAGCTTGACGTAATTTAATTTATAGAACAACACACTCAAATGCAGAATACACATTCTTTTCAAGTCCACATGTTACATTCACCATGATAGGCCACATATGCAAAGCCACAAAATAAGTCTCAGTAAATTCCAAATGGGCTTTAATGAACTTCTCAGAAGACTGAGAACAGCCACCTGAGTGGTAAAGTACTAATACCAAGAATAGAATTTTCATATATATTAAAATTCTGACTTGCCCGTGGCTTGAGTTATTTTAGAGGCAGCCTAATTTAGTGAGCATCTGTGTTGATAAAGCTATGTCAATTGTCATGGCTGGGCCAAAGTATTTTTAAAAATAGAAAGGCTAAATAAAAAGGCATCAGAAAATCCCCATGTTCTTAAAAAGATTTTCCTATATCCTCAAACCCATTTCTGAGAGGAAGATTCCCCAGGGTGTCCTCACATACTTACTACAATGGATGTTATTACAATACAATGGAATATTACTCTACAATTAAAAAGATTGAACAATTGACACATGCTACATTATGTTGGGCAAAAGAAGCCAGATATAAACAACTGTGCTATATGACTCCTTTTATAAGAAATCCAAGAACAGGCAATCTATAGTGATAAAAAGTAGAATAGTTACTTGTAGGAAGTGGCAAATAATTAAAGGAGATATTGGAGGACTTCCTGTCCAATACAACAAAAGTTTATACATTTGTCAATACTCACCAAACTATACATTTAAGATGTGTATATTTTACTGTATATATATTTCATCTCAAATTTTTAAAATTAGGAATAAAGGTTGTTAGAAGTAAAAATTATATTTTAAAATGAACTAAATGAATTAATATAAGTAGGAAACACATGGATGTACAGTGTGATAATATGTCATGAATCAAGGATAATGAATAATCCAATTACAGATCTGAGGGCCAAAATAAAAGACTCAGAATATCCAAACCCCTTTGTTCTAATTTTTTACTTACCCCGAAACCAGGTTATAATTTAGTCTTTTAAGTGGACAAAACGGTTTAGAAAATTAAAACTTCAATATCTAATGATAGAAGGTTCACTTCTAGATTCTAAATAAATAGCTAATATATTACTATCTACTTCTTTGAATGACTTGCTGAAGGAAAAGTTACCAGGAAATACAACTACCACAATAAAGGAATGAGGTTTGGGCTCAAGGTCATAGTTCAAACTGGAGAAACCCCTTACTTGCTAGGTGATATAAAGAGAAAAGACCAGCTGTCTTTGCAGGAGTCCTCAATCTCGTAGTTTTCTATTCCAATGGCTTAATAAAAAGAAGCTTGGAAAAGTCTTAGAGAAGTAATCTACTGGGAATAATATTCATATATTAAAGTGTCAAAGAAGGACCCAACAGAAGCATGGTTTATGTATATTTCAAGCTTGGTTAGAGGACCCATTTAGAGCAGATTTGAATGGGATAAAATATCAGAGAAAGTTCCAGCAATGGGTGTGGTGGCTAAAGTGTTGGCAGAAAACTAAAATTTTTTGCAAGGTTGCTGACTAACTGATGTTTTAAGTCAGGCTGGCTGCCGAGTCTCTCTGTGAAGAAAGCAAGGCTGTACGAAAATTACAAAGTTTGTTTTCAACTTCGGTTAGAATGACATTTGTCCTAGCTTTCTCAGCTTTCCTTAGGTAAAATGTTCAGGTTTGAAAGAGAACCTCTAATTTCGTGCCCAGAGACGGGGACAGTTCACTGAGATTAAGAAGACACTTAAGAAAAGAAATCTCTTCATTGAAAGAGAGAAAGTTTACATACATCCCACTAGGCCGGTAGAGTGTCCTATTATTATGTGGTCATTATTAGAACAACATAGTTTCCTATAAATTACACACAGATTTCTCACCAATTTTGTCCCAAGATGCTTACTAGGAATGTTAATCCATTATACCATAATTTCCAATGTATGCAGCAATACAATTTTAGGAAAGATAAAATGTCTTATAAATGAAAAGACCCAAAGGGAGTCGGAAGGACTATCAGTGGTTATCAAGCTGTGGTTTCTGGACTAGCAGCGGCAGCAGCAGCAGCATTTGGGATTAGTTAGAATGTCAATCCTTGGGCCCCTCCCAAGACCTACTGCATCAGAAACTCCAGGGGCAGGGCCCAACAGCCTGGGTTTTTACAAGTTGTCCCTGGGATTCTCAGGCACAATCCCGGTACTAGACTGTAAGAGGCCCTCTTTCCTTTTGGGACAAGCCCCACCCAGATGAGGTTGGAACAGGCTACCAAGGTAAACAAGGACAGAGCTCCTCTTCCCAGCCCCTGGTTCTTACTTTTGATCCAAAAATAACAGCTCTGAAGAAGCAATTATGTTTAGTCCAAAAAAAATCTCTCCCTTTTAACTTCAAGTACTAAGTCTTTATGTCTGCAACATGTTAAGATTCTTAAGCAATCCTCCTTGCTTTCTGGTTCTCTGCTATGTATCTGTCAACACATACTTTCTTCGCCACACAGTGTTAGTCCAAATCTTTTTCACCTCCCATCTGCTCTAACATCCCTAGAAAGTGAATTCAGAATCACGGGAAAAGGGAAACACGGTGAGAAGTGTGGGTCAAGAGGCAGGGGAAGTGTTGAAAACAGAAAAGGATCAGGATGTTGGCAGCAGGGGTAACACACATTTACAAAATGTGTCTAACTATACGATACATATAATATTGACGACATAACTGGAAATTTGAACACTGATCATATTTGAAAACATTAAAGAATTACCTTAATTTTTTTAAGGTATAATAGTTCTTTTTTTAAAAGCTATTATTTTTTAGAGATAGCCAACTATTCAAGGATGATACAATACAATATCTGGAATTTGCTTTAAAATCATAAATATGGGAATAGGATTAAGATATAGATGAAACAAGATTAGCCATGATTTGATCATTATTGAAGGTGGGTGATAAGTACATTGGGTAACATTATAGTATCCTAGCTACATTTTCACATATTTGAAATTTTCTATAATAAAATATTTAAATTTTTCATTCATATCTGTAGACAATAGGATTTTCAAATCCCTCAAACCATAATATATTGTCTTAAATATTTCATTTTTCTATCATAACCTCAAACATACCAAGGGCTCATCAAATATTTACAAACCAAATAAGAAAATACTTATGCTAACCACCTGCATAAACAAACACACACTCAGAAAATGGAACAGCATCTCACAGATAGAGAATTAAAAGGCAGAGCATAAAAGAGGGAGTATTAATGACTGTGCATTAGTGAAAATTACTTCTCTTGCTCACTAAAATGAAGAGTCACAAAATGATGGGGCAAAGCTGGTAAGTATTCAAAAAAATAAAGCAGCAAGGGAAAAAAATAGGACAAGATAAAAAAGGAAATAAGCTTTTCAGCTCTGTGCTATGAATATTTAAAAATGAAGGGAATTGATAGAAAACGTTCATACAATAAGCCAATATTTTTTACTTCGTCAATAAAAGGATGTTGCTACTGTGAAAAAGCTATGTGTATTAAAATATCAGTAAATCTGAAGGTCTTGTGATAAACTGAAAGAATTCCCGTTTCTCTGTATATATTATTATTGGTACTATGACTGCACAAAGAAGTTAGGAATTTGCCCAAAGTAACTCAGGGAGTATGATCTGAGTCCAAAAGCCATGTTGTTCCCATGTATGTCTCTCACTGATTCAGTAGGCATTTATCAAACAGCTAGTGTGCCCGGACTAGGGTCACCAATGTTGACCTTTCTCATGAGCTGCTAATCAAATTATACACTACCAGGATACCCATCCTGTGGGCCTCTCGCATCCTGCACAACATACCCTCCTCTGAACATATCCTGAACATACCCCAGCTCTCTTATCTCTCTGTGCTGTCACATGAGCTGCCTCTCTGCCTGGATCACTCTGGTAAACATACTTTCAAGACTCAGCTCAGACATCCTTTCCTCTCAGGCCTTGCTGACCCCTCTCTGAGCAGCCATGGCATGACTCCAGGAGAGCCTTAATTTTACAGTATTTGCCTCCTTGACTAAGCTGTGAGCTCTTTGAAAGCAGAGACTGTGTTTCTGACCTCTGCACCCCCAATATCTTGCCTGGTGGACATTAAAGGCCTGCAGCATGGTGCTATGCTCCAGTGGCTCCTCAAACATGCACACTTCCATGTCATAACTATCTGACTCTGATAGTCCCTGTTTGGGCTAATAGCGTGACTTTCCTCTTAACTGATTCAGCCAGAAACCTATCTCCCCACCTTAGCTTTTAAGATAAATGTGGATACATTTGATCATTGCTATCACTCTTGCTATTCACAATCTTACAAAATGAATTTTCATGCTCTTCAAGATGTAGGTGAACCAAATTCACTGTGCTACTTTGGGATGACATTATTCCTAAGAGTTTGCAAACTTAGTTCCCTATCTGACGGAGGAGTCTCAGGGGGCCTGAGCAGGTTTTAACTTCTAATTTTCCAGCCTGCACTAACACTAACCACCGATAGACTCATCTGTCTCCTAGTTTCCTACCCAGGTCTACCAAACTAACCTTAGCTGGCTAAGAGGTAAGCATTTCTGGGATATGGGACCCAGACTTGCATCCTATGGAGGGCAAAAATGGATAATAGCTATTTAAAGCTCTGAAAGGGAGGGAAAGGACAAGTTGCCTATATGTAAGCACACTCTAAAGAAGTGTTTTATAAACCATGGGTCATGACCTCTAAAATTAGAACTAGGTAGTGAAATAAAATTTGGTAGACTGCAGTCAACATTTAGTAAAACAAAAAACATCAGAGTGTCTCACAAGAAAAGCTTAAGCACTGTTTTGTGAAACTTTTGATTCAGTTATTATATACACATCTGCATGCAATAAATATTAAGGGCCTACCTTCAATACCTGTGCCAGGTACTGGATGGAGATAGAACAGTGAAAAAGACAAGCAATAAAAGAAAACTATTTCTGCCATTAGGAGGCTGACATACCAGTGGTTTCAGAGTGTGTGTTTATGTGGGCATGGATATATATATATATATTGCATCATAATATAAGAAAGTATATCTTACACTGAGTCAAAAACATTTAAGAAAGACTGCTCTAAAGTAGTGCTATTTAAAATGTGATCTGTGAACTGGTGTTTGTCCACCAATTAGTCCTGGTCTACTATGAGATAAGAACAGAAATTCAGAATAAGTATTTAGAAAATTTTATAGCCACCTGACCAGCCTGTGATATCCAATTAAGTGATAATTTTTCTGTCCCACTCAATTTTTTTTTTTTTTGAGGGCAGTGTCACTGGCCCTCATATGTGGGACCGAACAGGGGCCGTTGGCTTCCCAAGCCAGCACTTAACCACCGTGCCACTCGGCCGGCCCCCACTCAATTTTTTTTAAATTGAATTTTACAGAAAGAATCAACCCATGATAGATGGGGGCAGGGGGACCTGGTCCTTCACCAGAGATAGTTGGAGAAGCACTGCTCTCGAGGACACATTGGGCAGATGTCTCGGGAGTAAGTGTGTACACAATATTTTGATTGGAAACTGCAGCCATGATCTATGGATGGAGAGGAGGGGGAACACAGAGAGTCAGAGAACCCCAACAACTGGGTGGGGGTGTGGTGCAGATTTGTTCTCTCTATATACATATCAAATGATAAAAATAATTAAATGGCAAGTAGAAAACTGTTAGCAGTGACACTGATGATGAATGGTTAAATTCAGAAGAAGTGAAACAAAAACCATGTTTTAGTTGTATAAAATTAACAAGAATGGCAGTCACATAACTGAACTACTTGTATGTCTAATTACAATGTATCACAACAGCAAAATAGTATAATTTCTGATCCACTCTGTTTTAATTATAGCAATAAAGTCTATATATTTCTCAATAAATTGTCATAGTTTGTCATTCGTACAACACAGCCCTAATGTGCTGTGTTTAAAAACGGAAGAATCTTGCCAGCATACCAAATTGATTGGGAAGAGTGGAAAAGACTGTGGGCTAGGGAGCAGTTTTGTGAAGGAATAAGACTTTGTAATATTTTTTAAAACTACTGTTTATCTAGTGGATAATTTCTGTTGGTTTCTCTTTCAACTGGGTGTTAGTTTCATTCTTGGCTGTATAGTAAGTGTAATGTCAACATTTTTTTTTTCTTTTACAGCATACATGCTTCTGGCCATAATCAGCAGATGTTTTCAGCTGTTGGAGAAAAAAAAAATCAAAACCAGAGCCCTTAAATTACACAGTTGAACGTACAAAATATATTCTTAACACAGTTTATTCAATATTAAAAAGACATATGGAAATTCTGTATAATTAATGAGTACTGAACCAAGTAGTAACAGGTAATATAATGCTTTTCAAGTTACTTATATTTCAGTTCTGAATGCCTGGCGCTAATTGTTGCAAGAGGAGATATGCATAAGGGAGGGGTAATGAGAACCAGGAAAGCAAGGCCAAAAATTATTTCCCAACTCAGGTGCCAGCATCTGGCCCACTGCCCGTTTTTGTAAATAAAATTTCATTAGAACACAGTCCCACTGTCTCTTTTAGGTATCATCGCTGCCTGCTTTCATGCTACAACAGCAGATCTGAGTAGCTGTAAGCCCCAAAGCCCAAAGTATTTACCATCTGGCTCTTTGCAGAAAACGTCAGCCAACCCCGGCTCCAGACCTATCCCACAGCCTCCTGCAAGACACAGACACCTCCCCTACTCACTCATTCACCTACTGACTGAACAATATTTACTGATCATCTATTATATATCAGGCACTATTCTAAGTGATAAGGGTATAGCAGTAAAGAAAGAAGAAAGAAAATGGAAAAGTGAAAGAAAAATTGTTGCTCCAACGTCAAGAAATTATAAACAAATAAATACAAAGATATAGATGAGATAGTGCTACATCAGATGGGCAACACAATGCAAAGAAGGAGGACAAAGATAACATTAACTCACCATGTACCAGGCGCTGTTTTAAGTGCTTTTCATGTATTAATTCATCGAATCCTCACAATAACCCTATTGACACAATACATATCCCTATTTTATAGGTGATAAAACTGAGGCATAGAAAGGGCCCTGAAGTCATACAGCTGGAAAATGGTTTTGAGGCCAGACAGTCCGACTCCAAAGCCCATGCTCTTAATTATACACTGGTCTGGCTCTTTGTGCAGAAAGGAAATGGCAGGGAGTTACACGTTTAATATGATAATCAGGGAAGGCCCTACTGATAAAGTGACATTGAGCAAAGTCCCAAAAGAAGTGAGGGAGAAAGTCACATGAATATATAGGAACAGCTTCCGGGTAGAAACAATAGCTGTACAAAGGCCAGGAGGAGGGAGAGCCTCATGTTATTTGGTATTGAGAGAGGGAGGGAGGCAGAGAGGGAGGGAAGGAGGGAGAGAGGACAAGGGAGAAGGGGGAGAATTTACATAGAGTGAAATGCACAGGTCCTAACTTACAGTTTGACGAGTTCTGATGAATGCGCACGTCTATGTAACACATATCAACACTCGTATCACCTTGTATATATTTTGATGAAAGAGTTAACAGAATTTGATACAGTGTTTGGAAAAATGAAATGACTCCAAGGCTGTGGCCTACTCCACAGAAGGATGGAGTGGCCTTTTACTGAGGCAACTGACTGCTCACTCCCAACCCCAAGCATAACAAACACTTCCTCCATCCACCAAAGGAAGGAAGCAGGAAGAACTATGAAATGATTATCTCTAGAGTCATCACCCCGCCATCTTTTACACTAAAGCCTGATGAAATACCTGGATCTTGTAAGTGAAAGCTGCATATCATGGCAGAATACTCAAGCAAAACCCGTGACCACAGACATCACCAAGTACTCCCATGGGGCACTCTTTTTTTTTTCCTTAACATCTATCACCAGGTACCATGTGGAACCACAGGCTATCTCTAATAGATACTATATTGGGCTAGTAAACTTTTGAGATGAAAGAGCCACCAGGGGTTAGCATACTGCGACTCGCGAGCCACATGTGGCTCTTTGGGTACATACATGTGGCTCTGGAATAAAATTGAAAATGAAAACAAAACTATCATAGTTTCATTTATAAAATTTTTAAAGGATATTATTCACATAATGGTGATTATGTAAAAATATATTTATGGCTCTCAAATAATTTTTAAATTGTTGTGAGGGATAGGATTGGCTCTTCCAGGGGTCGGCAAACTTTTGAGACAGAACGTACCCAAAGGGCTGCATATGTCTCGCGAGCTGCAGTTTGCTGATCTAGGGAAAAGGTGTATCTCTATCTAGGTGGGTTCGTTTAGCTAGGTCCATGGAATGTTGCCCCTATCAGACTGAGCTTTTTTAAAAACGAAGGTCCTACTTTTAATCATTTCTATGCCAAAGTTATCTCCAGATATGGTTCTCAATAAAGGTTTGATGAATAAATGAATAACTGTTTATATCCATCAACAAAAGTATTCATTCATCACCACCAAACATGCTATAGAGTACTGCATATGAAAGAACGGTACATAAATGGACTTGTTTGGCTCTTTTAGGTGTTAAGATCATCAACCTAGGTTTTGTTTTCACTTTAATATAAGTTCTAGCATCCCACAGCCTTCAGGAGAGAGATTGAGAGAAACAGAGAAGAAAGCAGCGAGTAAATATTGAGTTGTTTTGACATGCATTTGAAAGCTTGCTTTTACTACACCTATATGTTGAATGACTGGGGCAGGGTTAACAAATGACAAATATTACCAGGATTTTTATTATATCTGGTAGGACTAGTGCTCCAAAATGACATGGATAAATTTTTATATATGTTCATTCAAAGAATATTTATCATTCACTCACCATATGCCAGAAATTGTTCCAGGCACTGAGGAGTCCTCATTCAGGTAATGATCCCCCAATTTCTGCATCTGCTTTCCAATAAAGTCCATCTTATGGACTTGGTTAAGTGAGTCCACCTGCCAGAGACATACCGTTTCCCTAGCCAGGTATAGCATCTGCCTTATTTTCAAGTGGCAACTCCAAAGTTGGATATTCTAAGTGACTAGGATACACATTCTACTTAACATAGTGCTTGCTAGAACTTAAAACAAAGCAAGGGAACAGTTGCTTGGTTTTCACATTTTTGCTTTCATTCCATGTGGACTGAATGTCTTTAAATTATCTTAATCACAGGATTTGTCAAATCCTGCCTTCTGTTAAAAAGTGATATAGTATTAAAAATGTATATTTCCTTATGAAACTCCTTGCTGTGTCTTGATTTAGCTGTACCAAGTACTGCTAGAGAAAATTAGGTTGGCTCCACTTCAAATGCCTGCCATCTAATCTTGACTGGGCACTTAATGTTACTCAACAATACTTTTATTCATCACTAGTTCCCTCCCTGTCACATTCCTCATAATGGCTATCTCTAAAAATTCCTACAAAACTCTCCCCTAATCTACAATATTCCTATTTCTGCCCACCTTAATCTCTGTAGATTACTGCGTAGCCTATCATACAGAGAATCCTGGGGAACTGTCCTCTATCTAAAATTTCTATGTATACTGACTTGCCTATTCCTGGCTTATAGACTTCTGTCATGGGAAAACTCTCCATCCCATCCCAACCTTTCAAACAATGACTCCCTCATTCTTTTATATCTTCAATCTCTTCAGTTTCCTTCTGCTCAACCAATAAAATGTTGAAAATCTTCTGGACCTAAAAATCCCAGCAAAAACAACAATGAAAACTCCCAAATCCTTCTCTTCACCCATCATAAGTTACGGACCTGACTCTGAATCTTTACAATTATACCCTTGAAACAAGTGGTCCCCACATACTGTTTCACCCTTTCCCCACTGTAGTTTGGCTGCTGCCTATGCATCCCACAAAAATGCCATCAAAGATCATCACTGTCATCACTTGAAGAGGTCACATGGCTGCAAAGAGGCAGAGAAGGAATTCAAACAAAAACAAACTATAGTAACACCCTAAATGTTCACCAATGGGGTTCTCAATATGTTTTTGTGGAATTGAATTCAGAAAATTTTGGAAAGAAGAGGAAAAAAAAAACTAGATTAAAAATAATTCCTCTAGACAACTTTGCTTTTGTTAAAGCGAAAACAAAGAAGTGGCACTACATTAAACTAAAAAGTTTCTGCACAGCAAAGGAAACAATCAACAAAATTAAAAGGCAACCAACAGAATGGGAGAAAATATTTGCAAATCACATATATGATAAAGGGTTAACATACAAAATATATAAAGAACTCATGCAACTCAATAGCAAAAAAACAAAAACCCAGCTAAAAAATTGGCAGAGGATCTGAACAGACATTTTTCCAAGAAAGATATACAGATAGTCAATAGGTACATGAAAAGATGCTCAACATCACTAATAATCAGGGAAATGCAAATCAAAACCACAATGAGATATCATCTCATACCTGTTAGAACGGCTATCATCAACAAAACAAATAATGACAAGTGTTGGAGAGGCTGTGGAGAAAAGGGAACCCTTGAGCACTGTGGGTGGGAATGTAAATTGGTACAGCGACTATAGAAAAACAGTACAGAGGTTCCTCAAAAAATTAAAAATAGAACTACCATATGATCCAGCAATTCCACTTCTGAGTATTTATCCAAAAAATAAAAATAAAAACATTCATTCAAAAAAATATATGTACCCCCATGTTCACTGCAACATTATTTACAATAGCCAATATATGGAAAGAACCTAAGTGTCCACTGACGGGTGAATGGATAAAGGAAATGTGATATGTGATATGTGATATGTGATATATATATATAGTGAAATATTATTCAGCCATAAAAAAGAATGAAATCTTGCTATCTGTAACATCAATAAACTCTTAGGCCATTACGCTAAGTGAAATAATACAGAGAAAGATAAATACCATATAGTTTCACTCATATGTGGAATCTAAAGGAAAGAAAAAAAACCCCAAAAACCCAAAAACCAAGCTCATAGATACAGAAAACAGACTTGTAGTTGCTAGAGATGGGAATGGGGAAGATAGGGAGGGATGGTGGTGGTAAAATGGGTGAAAGTGGTCAAAATGTAGAAACTTCCAGTTATAAAATAAATAAGACCTAGGGATGTAAGGTACATCATGTTGACTACAGATAATAATACTGTATTGTACATTTGAAAATTGTTAAGAGAGTAAATCTTAAAATTTCTCACCACAAGAAAAGAAATTTGTATAACTGTATGGCGACAGATAGTTAACTAGATTTACTGTGGTGATCACTTCACAATATATACAAATATTCAATCATGATGTACACTTGAAACTAATAAAATATTCCTTGTCAAGTACATTTGTAAAAAGGCTCAATTTTTTTAAAAAGGCTGAAAAACAAACGGCTTTGAAAACAGAGATAGAGAGAAAGCCGTTCATCACAGTATAAGAAAAATCCCATAGACTATTAGTGTAATGCAATTAAATCAAGGGGAGAAAACAACCTGGTGGTCTAATAATACTGTATTTCATGAAATAGAAGAATCTCACTCCTGAAACAGTGACAGGAAGCCCTCATGTCCCTCCTCAAGTTCTAATTTATATAGGTCAGAGCATGGGATTGCAATCTTTTCTTTTGGAATAATTAATTAATTTCAAAATTATAGTTGACATATATTAGTTTCAGGTGTGCAACATGGTGATTTGACATTTACATACCTTACAAAATCATTGCCATGATAAATCTAGTAATCATCTGTCGCCATACAAAGTTTTTATATTATTGACTCTATTCCTATGCTATATATTTATCCCAGATTTATTTTATAACTACAATCTTTTCAGCATAAGGCAGCAGCTCTTTGAGTCTGCAGAGTTCAGAAAATGGTCTGAGAAGATGTGTGCGAAGTTCCATGCGTATGCTTAGTCCATTTTAAGGACTCAATAAATAGTGGATATGCAATTACAATTTCTGCCCCTGCCAGATATCAGCTGAGAACATGCTGAGTATGCCTTTTACGCTCATCTCTTCTATATGAAGCCCAGAGATTAGCACCCTTCATTGATTAGATAAATTTTTCTCATTACAGACAGACATAAAATAAATTCTCTTCTACCCTACAAATTATGCTTAAAAACAAAAGAGATAAAGATATAAAAAGGAAAAGAAAAAGGAGAGAAGAGGGTGAAAAACAAGGAAGAAAAAGGAAAAAAGGAAAAAATTTATTAAGCACTCACCCAACTGTGACAGGTGGGGAACCAGTGCACTAGGATTCTGACAGTAAAAAGAGAGAAAAGCTCTAGAAAAGCTATGGCAGAACCATTAACTAACCCCCCGCCCCCGCCCCAACTCTCGTTTGTAAGTGCGTGTCATTGTTCAGGAATTTACTGAGTTTTTCTTAACTTGCTTGAGGCTCCAGTGTGTGAGTAAAAAGTTAATGGGGACTAGAAGTCTTGCTTTGGTGACAAAAGGGAAACAGCTGCCAGCGACAAATCTCTGCTAAAACCACCATACCAGGGAGAGAGATTAAACTTCGAGTAGCCACCTGGAATGTTTCAGACCTGTGGAGTAACGTCCAACTAACAGAGCTATTAATATATCAAAGTATGCAAAAAAGACAGGGTAATTATTTACCCAAAGGAAGGAATTGGGAGTTAGTTTCACTGCCCTGTGCCCCAAGAAGAGAGGAGGTCAGAGCGAGGTAGAACCATTCGAGAACAGTCCATAAGCCACAATGGAAAACTAGCTCAGAGGATTGACACCAAGGGCCAAAGGACTATTTCTGAACCTGACACTTCCGGTCTCTAGGTGAAATATTTAAAACATACTCATATCTAAAATTTGAAGGAAGATCTCCCCTGAAGAGTACACTGTAGTCCATTTGGAAATTGGAATTCATGTGTGATTCCCCCAGGCTTCTCTTCTTTAGAGAGGTCAAATGACAGAACCATTGGGTTACCAGGTGGATGCTGGGAACTTTAGGCTCCTCCCTGGAGCTTTCTGGAAGTTTCCATTGTCCTCTGGGGTTTGCTCCCACAGGAAGCCAGACATGGCAATCAGGAAGCATCTACTGCAGCTTATGGAGGGGTTTTGGTCCTTAACACTGGAATAATCCAGATCTAGGGGACCCTCTCAAGCTACCTGGTTGCCTCTGGAGAGATGGGGTCCCAGGCTTTCCTCTTAGGTACAATCAATAGCTCAAGGCTCCATAAACAAAAAGAACCCAGGCAGAGACAGAATTTCTAAGGTAGAAACGTACATTTTAAAGGCTACCTGAGATGGCTGATATCCTTATTGCTTATTCGTTTTGTTAAAAAATGTCATCCAGGGCCGGCCAAGTGGTGCGGTGGTTAAGCGCTGGCTTGAGACACCAGCGGCCCCAGTTCGGGTCCCACATGTGAGGGCCAGTGACACTGCCCTCAAAAAAAAAAAAAAAAATGCCATCCACCACTTTGGGGTTGGTTAGCAAGTGGTAGAAAAGCCTGTTTCAACCAAGCAATCCATCTCCTATGAGGATGGCAGAGAAAATGATTCTCATTCATTAAAATCATTTTTTAACACCAAGAGGTCAGGTATAGGAAGGATATGCATGTTTGTTGCAATCCCATGTGAGAATTCCTCAAGAGGTTCCTTTCTTAAAGAGACATGGCAAAAGCAAAGTGGGGTCCCTAAGCTTACCACAGACCTTCACCTATGAGCAACTCCTCATTCAGAAGGTATTCAGTCTGGGGGGAGGGCAGAGTTGGCTCTTTAATGATGGAACAGAGAACTGAGCTTTTGGCTCAGGGAAATACATATATTTCTTATTTACTATAAATGTTATAATATTTTATTGCATCTTAATAGGAAAGATTATTAGGGCCTTTCGGTCAGAAAGGATCCTTGACCTTGGTCTCCTTCCATACTGCTCCAGGTTCAGAGAGGCATAGATGATGAGGGCACCATGCAGTACCTAACTAGCCCTGAATTCTGCAGGAATGGTAGTTTTATTAACAGATTGCTGATCATTTTAGAATATACTTGAGGGGAGACAAAACCTGACTCAAATAGTAGAAAGGGGAAAAAAAGATCCCATTCATCCAGGTCTCTTAGGCTGGAAGAAACAAAATATGGGTTGTACCTCAATACCCAGAAGCCTAAGAGGGTACATACCAGTCACAACAACACATTACACACTTGGGAAGAGCGACTGAGGTAAGCTTTAAAAACCAGGTGGGTCAAGGGGCCAGCCGAGTGGCTCAGCTGGTTAAGAGCTCGCTCAAGAGGGCGAGCTGAGCTCTGAGCAACAGCAGTTCAATGCCCAGTCCGAGCTGAGCTGCCGCTGAGCTGCCAACAGGTGGCAGGATGGCTCAGCTAAAAAACAACAACAAAAAAACCAGGTGGGATATACAAGTATGACAGGATCCAGGGGTCTGCAGAGGAAGAGGTTAGGGAGATACCTTGATCTTCCAAAACCTGGGAAAGGCCCAGAGGAGAGGAGGAAGACCTCCTTCAGTTCAAGAGCCTACACATCTGAAGGAGCCACAGGACAGTATCATAATGACCTGCCAGAAAATTCAACTGCATTCTCCTGGAATAAACAATCAGTCCAAAGCATTGGAGAGCTGTGAAAGTCAAAACCACTCAGCTAAACAAATCTTATGTGGAAAATAAGGATATATAAGAATGATGTGACAAAAACAAGTGTCAAGTAAAACAAGCGTCAAGTAAAAACCCAATGCTGGATCAACATATTGTATTTTAAGTCCTCAGAACTTAGAATGCGTTAGACATTTTACAGGTCATGGACTTGGATAGAAAGAGAATGGCTGAAGCCCCCCCCCCCCTTACTAAAAGAGCTGCTCTCATATTGGTTTTCATTTATTTAACACTTTTTGGCCTAGTAACTCATGGAATGAATGAGGGAGAGAGGGCTGTTTTCGTCAGAACCAACACCACTACTACGTATTCTGTTGGGTCAAGAAAAGGGGTGAAAAATCAGCTAATTTACAGATTTCTTCTGGTGATTTATAGAAAACTCCAAAATAAACATTGCTCAATTTCTGAATTTAATTTGTATCAAAGTTCAACTACAGGTGGTGTGATGGGTTAAACTATGTCTTTCCCCAAATTCCTATGTTGAAGTGCCAATCCCCAGTACCTCACAATGTGACCTTATTTGGAGAGCACCTTTACAGAGATAATAAAGTTAAAATAAGATATCACTAGGGTGAGCCCTATTCCAATACAACCAGGGAAAAGAGAAATTTGGACACAGAATTATGCACAGAAGGAAGATGATGTGAAAACAAGAGGGCCGGCCGAGTGGCACGGTGGTTAAGCACTGGCTTAGGAAGCTAGAGGCCCTGGTTCAGTCCCACATATGAGGGCCAGTGACACTGCCCTCAAAAAAAAACAAAAAACAAAAAAAACAAAAACAAAAAACAAAAAACAAGAGAAGACAGCCATGAGTTAGCCAAGGAGAGAAGCCTGGAACTGATCCATCCCTCAGAAGGCTCCAACCCTGACAGCACTTTGATTTTGGACTTCCAATCTCCAGAACTGATAATATATTTCTGTTGTTAAACCCACCCAGCTTGTGGTACTTCTTTATGGCAGCCCTAACAAACTAATACCGGTGGTAAAATGCTGAGTTGTGGCAGCAGCAGATTGACCAACTGTCCACAGGAAAATGACCCATGATTACAAAGGTACAGGGCATCCTCTGAGGCAAAGTTTAGAGTAAACTGACTTGAAAAACCCACCACTGAACACGTTTTTATAGGCAGTCTGCTGGCCATGTTATATTCTTTTCAGTAACAACATTCAACAAATGTCTTTTAGAATCCAGTAATGAATATGATACACTAATTCTATTAGATACAGCATATTCAGCAATTTCAATATCAAAACAAACATTTCCAGAGCAATTACTTGCTTGATTACTTGATTCAAATTCTGTTTTAATGGACTTTCAGAGTATCCATTAGTGTTTAAAACCACAAAGGTATTGCATATGTGCAGTTGTGTTTCATACTTTCTTATATACCCCAAGCTCCAAATAAAATGTTGGCACATCCATAAATCTGAAAAAAAGACCAAAAAAACCGCATACTCAACACTGAGTTTAAAAACAAGAAACAAATCTGCCCCCAAATCAAAGGCAAAAATATCGTTAACGGTATTTATTCAGTGTTTGATCAGGGAGAGATTTATGCTAGGATCCTGGCAGAGGAGACACAAAGATATATACCATGTACATCAAAGCAATCTAGGCCTGATGAATGAATAGCTTTGTACCAACATTGAAACTGCTTAATAAAATGTTCAACTTAAATTTTTATAAGATGACTCATGCCTACCAAGAATTAGGGCTCCTCCAATTTCTTCTCCTGCCAGGTCTCAAATACTTCAAGACAGACATTTTCACGAGAGCAAACATGTCATATGAAAGAATGTCATGTTACTCCAACAAGTTGGAGGCCCTTCTCCACATAGTGAAACCACAGTCGTCTGCAGGCTTTAATTGTTCAGTTCCAAACTTAGATGCTAGCAGATAGAGACATTCCAGGTTATAAATCACTCCTGATCTTCAACTATGAGACAAGGCTACTGAGCAAGCAGCATAGATATATTTTCAAGCACCAGGCTGTCTTGAAAAGACACATACATGCTATCCCAGTCATTCAAAGAACAGTTGCTATAGCTTCATAGTAAAAGCCATTTTATATTCACGATTATTATTATATCACTGGGCTATCAAGGATTTCCAGAAGTTGCCCAGTATTTGCTTCTAAATAAGACAAACAGACCTATTTTAATTTGGAGGCAAACCAAGTGACATCTGGAGTCAGGGTCACTATTCTGGCTGTGCAGGTTGCCCGCACGGGGTGCCCTGCCCTGGCAAGCGAAGACAGAGATTCAGCCTGTTTCAGCCCATGGGCTGCATCTGCTGGGAAGGCCGCCGTTTTCTAACTGCACAAAAGTTCTACAGGGATTAGTCCTGCATTCCTCTCCTTCTCCGTGGATGCCCTTGGTATATAGGTCTAGAATCACCTCAGTGAAGGGCATGGATTTAAACATGTTTAGTTCAGGAAATGAAACAGTAAGTGGGACTGGGGTGTAAAGAACAAAGGGGGAGTGGATCAAAAAGCCTGCAGACGTTGGCAGGGACCATATCATACAGAGCCCATGCAGGCCATTTTGAGAATTTAAAGATTACCCTACATACTGAGGGATATCATTGAAGGGTCTTAAGCACAGTGATGACCTGATGTGATTTGTGTTTCTTAAAAAAATTTATCTGGCTTCTACACAGATGATGAATCAGATGGAGACCAGAGAAAATGTGGGAAGGTCCAAGTGAGAAATGGTGGACAGACAAAAGGATGAGAGCAAAGGGGTCAGGATATATTAGAAGATGGAATTGACTGGGCTTTGTGAACGATTAGATAGATGCAGGGGAGAAAGTGGGAGAGAAAAGGTATGATGTCCTGGATAATGCCCAAAAACCTGGGCAGATAATGATGCTGCTTATAAAGAACAATGGAGGAGGTGCAAGTTTAAAAGGTTAAGGTCATGAGTAGTTTTAGAGTTGAGACTTCCATAAAGCAGTGGGTAAATATGCCTTCTAGTAAATGTTGGTACTAAAACACGATATGCCATTCTTACATTTTTCTCCGTACAATCTGTGAAATACCGTCTTGACCAGAGTTTCAGAAGCACTGTGGCTATATGCTGAATATAAGCTTGGTAGTTCTCAAATTATTCTCCAAAACCACATTCTTGTCCCCACTCCCAGTATTTGTGGTTGGACCAGTTGCCACGAGAGTAAGGAAGTCTCAGGAGGAGGAAAAGATAGCCTATGTGATATAAGTTCTAGGTTACATAACATCCTGATGACATCCTCTTCTTCATCTTGTCCTTGCAATTTGTTCCAATCCTCATCTATATATTTTTGATAAATTACAGCACCAAATTCATTAAGAGCAGTGAGTCTCAAGACTGTGGTTTCCAGACCCAGCAGCATCAGCAGAACTAGGGAACTTGTTAGAAATGAAAATTCTCGGGCCCCACCTACTGAATCAGAAACTCTAAGGGTGGGACTTAGCAATCTGTGCTTTAACAAGTCCTCCAGGTGATTCAAATGCACACTCAAGTTTAAGAACCACTGACCACTTAGATTCCCTTCATGGCTGCATCCTAATTTCTGTATTTCTCTTTGCCTGTTAAAATTTGCTTGGTGCTTTAAAATTGCAGTTGATATCTAAGTCAAGTCCTTCCTCAGATGATGCCATCCTCCCTCTTGGATCTCACCCTATCTCCCTCAAGGTGCCCAGACTGGACCCAGTTTCGGCTCCAGTAATCCTACCCATATCCTTGAGTCGCTAGCTGGTAGCATGGCCCTCAGGCTCTGGGCTCCTTCACGGCATACCAACTGTCCCATGAAGGAATCCTACCTTGTGTTGTAAGCTGTGTTAGCATGTTCTCAACAAGGATCCTGCCTTTTATTTGAATTCATCAGTGTCTAATATATAGAGAAAACCTAATAAAAGTTTAACTGATTGTTCTAGATCAGTGCGTCTCCAGGTAAAGTGTACTGGCAAGTGTATGTTGAGAGTGCAGATTCTAGGCCCCATTCTTAGTCTATTAAACTGGAAATGTCTGGAGACGGGGATTTGCGTTTTCACTGACATTTGATCACCCCTGGGTTAGACAAAAATCATTTGAAAATGACAGATTTAGATTGTTTCTTGAGCACAGAACACTGTACTAAGAAGAAACACAATGAGTAGAACTTACCTTCTTCCTAACCTGGGGTCTACTTCTTAAATGCATTCTGCAGCTTGTCAAGTTTTAAAACAATGACATCACACTTTGTGCTCTACGAATGCTGTGGGGTAATTTCCTATTAGTGTGTTTCCCCCAGCCCATATTTATGGAATTGGTTTTGTAGCCCTAATGAATTTTATCTTTTTATTTTCAGTCCAGGAATTTGGACCTTAAGACTATTGTTTTAGAAGATATTCTTTTCACCTATTTCTCCTAGACATATTCATTTGTAAACTGTAATGTTCCCACTAGCTTCAACTAAAGGAAAACATGGAATCTTTAGGTGTAAAAACAAAACACCAAAATAGCTGCCAAATGGCAAATGACATTATTTATAACAGTGACATGTTGTTCCACAGCCAAAAATATTTCTTGGCTTTAGTTATGAAAGTTAAACTTACTCCCCGACAACCAACTGCTCCACAAGCCCCTCCTGTCAAGCAGATACATGAGCTCCACCCCCACACATACACACCTCAAAAATGCATACAGACAGATCCACTGTCAAAACAGTTACTACAAAGCATGTTATATAACAGAAGCCCAGAGACAGTGATGTGTAATACTATCGCAAGAGAAGTAGCTATGACAGAAACGACAAGCTCTTTCCTAGAATTATCACTGGGCTTTTGTCAAAATAATTTGTACTCATCTTTATCTTGCGAAACACATGCAAATCCTTTTTTCTAAATTGCACTAATTAAATTTTTAACAGTCCTTTCTGAGCTAAGCTGCGTAATGGAAAAACAGACACAAACGCATCTGAAGTCTACAGAAATTACTAGCCTTGGGTGATTCTAATGTAGTCTCTTTTATTTTTTTTTTAAGTCACTCAGTTCTATTTCTGGGTTCACTGTAAGAAGATAATTTTAACAAATGTTCATGGAAGGTACCTATATTGGTTCATTCTGGTTGGCAGAAAAATGTGGGGGGTTTTGTTGTTGCTGTTTTTTAAGATTTTATTGGGGAATAGAGGAAGGGGACCAGCGTTGGGGAATTGGGGAAGGGGAACAGACAAGTTGCTGTCTTTTTGTTCTTCAGTCTAGATTGTGGAGGATGTCTCTTCACCGGCCCGTGTTGATATTATCATTATGCTTTTCCCGGGTGAGGCAGTTGCTTACTGGCTATTGGACGGCAGCTCACGGCAGCTCACGGCAGCTCACGCTGGCTGCCAGCCACTCACCGTAGCTCACAGAAACCCACTGCAGCCCCACTGCAGCCTATATAGTCGCAGGCGACTCATGACAGCCCAGCTCCATGTCGAGCTGCTGTTCACCATCTTAGCTGTAGAGGGCGCAGCGTCACTGGCCCTCATGTGGGATCTGAACTGCGGCCCTGCTGCTCAGAGCTGGTGTCCCAAGCCAACTCTTAACCAACATGCCACTCAGCAGGCTCGTGGGTTTTTGTTTTTTTTTAAGTGAGGTACACTTTACATATAGTAAAAGTCACCCTTTTTTTGTATACAATTCAATGGGTTTTGATAAATGTACACAGTTGTATCACCACCACCAAAATTGGAAAATTAAGTAACTGGCTTGCATTTGTGGCTCAAATTACATTTTTATTGGATAGTGCTGATAGAAATTATTTTTATCCCCTCATGCCCCTTTGTAGCAAATACTATTTCCCTACTCCTAGCTCCTAGCAACCAGCAATCTGATTTCTACCCCTACGGTTGTATTTTTGGTAGGCTTTTAAAAATAGTTCCTCTTTTTGTCTTGTATCTTCTAATTTTCTATAATCACCTGCTATTGTTTTTGTAGTTTTTTAAAAAATTATTTTTAACTTCAAAATGGGAAAGCTTTGTGTGATCATTTGCTATAGTTTTCATTTAACCAATGTCACTTTCATTAACCATTTCCTAAGCTGATAGGCCACCACAAATGCATTCTGGGTAACAAACTATCTTCCCAAAGGAGACATGCACTCGTGGTTCCTAACAGAATAGAGACCATTGTGCAGACACACAAGCGCATCTATTCACAGATGCTGGGGGAGATCTGAGCCAGAGGTGGAGAACTTCCTGTAGCTTAATTTTATTTTGCCTCAGGCACATGGAAAGAAAGCTTTATCTGTGCTAAGAAAAGGTTGGCCAGAAATGTAAAGCACTAAAATGGTAAATCATTGAAAGGTGTGGGGGTGGGAAGCAAGGACAGGAGGTTTTTGCCCACAGGCAGTGCCTACTGATGGGACCTCTGAAATGGCTGATGATAAATGGCCAGAGAGATGCAGAGAGGCATCCAACAGGCACCTCGCCCAAGCCTCCACCCCAGACTCACCAGTTCCCATTCTGCTTTTCTTCTAGTTCCCTTCTAATTAAACCAAATTATTTTTTTCAATAGGCATTTGCATTTCCTACTCCTATTCACATTCATTCTTCATTCATTCTTCAGATACTGTATAGCATCTTTCTGATTTTCCAGAATAGGAAAAACAAAAAACCTCTGTAGGCGGCCTGCTATCCATATTTTCTCCCATTGGGTTAGTTTGGGATCTGCAGGCCAGTCTATGTGCCTCTGAGCTCTTGGGGTGCTTCTGGATAATCAACCTTGAGCACAACTCCTTAAATTTCTACCCCTCACGCCCACTCCTTTGCAGTCTCCTAGAGAACTAGAACAAACGTGTTGGCATTTTGAACATTTGACAACTAGTCTTTTAAGGGAAGGTGGTAAAATGCTAACTCGGTTCTTTGGTCTGCAGTCTCTTGTTTCCTCTGAGATAACTAAAAGCACCTAGGGAGTCTACATCCTCCTCATCCTTTCCCACAAAGATTTCTTGCGAAAGACTTTTTCCATCAAGAGGATTGTCTATGCAATTTAGAATGGTGCCAAAGGGAGAACTGCTGGCCTCAAATAATTTGCATCTCTAGTGTCTGAACATCCAGGTTGGATGGTACTCATTTCTCCAGACCTTTGTTGAGCTTCAAAAGGATCCCTGCTGTACATTTCCACCCCAACTGGAGTATACACTAGAAATGGACATCTCCAGTGTGGCTCCCATGTAGGTGACAGAGTGAGAAAGGATGCTAACTTGAGTGGTTCCCCATGACTGCCAGAATCCCAGGAAGGTGTGATCAGGCATCCTGTTGGTGGATGCACATTCTACCCGGAACAACATGGGTCTGTCTTTTGCTTGTGGAGGCTCAAGTTCAGTGAGACAGTCAGATAACCACACAAGAATGATTATTAAATGCACACATGATTTTGATACTTGATCAGGGTTGGAAATTAGTCTATATTTGAAATTTTAAAATTAGGGCCAGCTGAGTGTCTCAGTTGGTTAAGAGCTCGCTCAAGAGTGCGAGCTGAGCTCTGAGCAACAGCAGTTTGATGCCCAGCCCGTGCTGAGCTGTTGCTGAGTTGTCAACAGGTGGCAGGATGGCTCAGCTAAAAAAAAAATTTAAAAAATAAATAAAAAACAAGAAACATTTTCCCTAGAGCAGTGCTAAATGATGGAATGAAAATAAGCATTTGCCAAGCATCCCACATACATAATCTCTAATCATTACAAACACTTTGCAAGGAAGACATTATCTCTCTTTTATAGCTGAAGCAAAGCCAGGTTAAAAATGGCTTTGCTGCTGCTAGAATTAGCCTAGAACTTGATAGGCACACAGTTGTTAAATTAATTTAAAAACTGAAAAATACAGGAAGTATTTTAACAGCTAGGAAAAGACTATAGGTTCTGGTATTTGGTGTTGCATGAGGCACTATCAGTCTCGACCTGACGTAGGTACAAGCCTTAATGTTACGAAATAAAACAAGAAAAGCTCTACGGTTATATGTTTGGCAACTGTATAAATGATTTGCATTTAGTTCTCATTTAAAAAGCAACTGACTCCCTCCATCAGGCAAAAGCCTGGCCACAGGACCTTAAAGAATTCAATCAAGCCCAAAATGAAGTTAATATCTACCATTCCTATTGGAAAACTGAATGAGGTAAGGTATACACAGGCTGTTATACTGTCTGCAGTTTTTCAAAATACTGCAACACAGCAAGTTGCAACACAAAGATGATAATTATTTTTAGCCTATATTTGAGCAGTTAACATTTGAATGACTAATCAAAAGCTCATATTAACAGAAAATCAAATCAACTGTTTCTCCCTGATGAACACAAGAGGGTAGTTATTTAGCATCAAATCAAATGATGTTCACGATGGGCTATAAGTATTGTGCAGATATCCCCACTCTTGCATAAACTAAATATAAGAATCTATCCAACCCAGTTATTTAAACTTTTCGAATGGTGCTCTTAGCTGAAAGTTTCCACCAGTCCTCTTTCTAGATGCTTTGGATGAAATATTGTCACCTGATTCTGACAAGAAAGTTGGCTATATCTTGATGCTAGAATATTATCCCATCTGCCTCTAATAAAACTTTCTTTTGTTCAGAGTGCCACCCAAATTCACAAAGGAACAGAGTACAGGGGCCTCCTAGAGCAACTTTGTCTGACAGAACTCTCTGCAGTGATGAAAATGTTTTGTCTGCCTTGTGCCATAAGGGTAGCCACTAGTTACAGGTGGTCACTGAGAACACAAAATGGGACCAGTGTGACTAAAGAACCCCAATTTTTAATTTTAATTTTTAACTGCCACACGTGGCTAGTGGCTACCCTGTTGGACAGCACAGTATGGAGCTTAAAAAACAAGCCTGTTCCATGTTTTTGTGCCTGCTTGCCATTAAATGCTTGTATATATGGCAGAATGTGTCTATGAATTGTTTTCACGGCAATATTGGGTGTTGAAATTGTGAAATTCCGAACTGCACAAGATTGGGGTGAAAATACACAACTCGGAGGGTTGTCACGAGAATTAAATGATCAAGCAGGTGAAAACACTTATCAAAGTGTGAGGTGTCTAGTAGAGGCTAGATAAAATTGAACTTGCTTACAGCCAAACATTATTTTCATCCTCCTTTAATTAAGTTCATGAGCTCTGATAAGGTTTTGTCTGTTTGGGAATGAACATATAAAGAGAGCACAGGGAATTACACCTGTGCTCTTCCCACCCACCAACAATAAATACTATAAATATTTCAGCTAAGGATTTGGTTGGGAAAAAATATGCCCTTCCCAATAATTCTCATAAAGCACAACAAGCTGTGAGAATAAGGGACTTCCTCTTTTCTAAACAGCATCAGTTATAGTCCAAAAACACTGGGGGGTTTTCTTTATTTTTTTAATTTAAATTTTTTTTTTTTTTTTGAGGGCAGTGTCACTGGCCCTCATATGTGGAACCGAACTGGGGCCGCTGGCTTCCCAAGCCAGCACTTAACCACGGTGCCACTCAGCCGGCCCTCCTTATTATTTTTTTTATTGTGGTAAAATACATATACCGTAAAATTTACCATTTTAACCTTTTTTAAGTATACAGTTCAGTGATATTAAGTAAATTCATATTTACATTGGTTTCTGTCTTCAAAGATAAAATAATATATTAATATGTAAAATGGTATTTAAGCATACATTAGATAAATAAACATCAAATTCAGGACCTAGTGATCATGGCAGAAGTGGGGAAAGTGTCAGGGAAGGAATACAAGGGGACTTAAGTTTTATCTAGAACGCTTTATTTCTTTTCAAAAAAATAATGGATCCACTATGGCACAGTGTTAAGACGTGACCAAACTGATTTATAAACGTATGTGTGTTTGTTTCATCACTTACTATACTTTTATGTATTCTTTTTAAAGTTTTTTATTCTGTCCTGATTTTAGACTTATAGTGAACTTTCTTTTTTATTTTGTTTTATTTTTTAAATTAGTTTCAGGTATACAACACAGTGCAATAGTTACACTTTCTACCCCTCAAAGTGACAACCCCCCTCTCCCAATCTGATGCCCCACTCCCCCCATATCATACATATCTATTACAATTCCATTAACTCCACTCCCACACTATACTCCACGTCCCATGACTATAGATAAATATATATTCAATTATAGTTGAGATACAATATTATACAACATCAGCTTCAGGTGTACAGTGCAGTGATCAAGCCTCTACCCCATCCATGAAGTGGTCTCCCTAACAAGACATGTGACCATCTGACACCGCACAAATATTTACAACATTATTATATTCCCCGAACCGTCTTTCATATCCCTGTGGCAATATTGTAGTTACCTATTTATGCTGTCTAATCCCTTCCCCTTCTCCCTCATCCCCAACCCCTCCCAACTAGCATCCATCAGTTTTTCCTCTATATCTCTGAGACTATTTCTGTTTACTTTGCTCGTCCATTCAGTTTTTTAGATTCCACATATAAGTGAAATCATATGGCATTTGTCTTTCTCGAACTGACTTATTTAACTTTATATAATGTTCTCTAGGTCCAATCATGTCGTTGCAAATGGTACGATTTCATTCTTCTTTATAGAGGAGTAATGCTCCATTGTATAAATGTACCACAGTTTCTTCATCCAGTCCTCTACCGATGGGCATTTCAGCTGTTTCCAAGCCTTGGCTATTGTAAATAGCACTGCGATAAACATAGCGGTGCATATATTTTTTCGAATTAGCATCTTGGGTTGCTCTGGACTTTCAAATACAGTATACATACAACACTCACTGGGCCGGCAGAGTGGCACAGTGGTTAAGCGCTGGCTTCGGAAGCCAGCGGCCCCGGTTCGGTCCCACATATGAGGGCCAGTGACACTGCCCTCAAAAGAAAAAAAAAAAAAAATGTGGTCATATAACACTCACTGCACTTCCCCCTAATGTTTGCATCTTAACACAACAATGGTTAGATCAGGTAATTAACTTTAGTACAATACTATTAACTAAAATAAGATCTCACTGAAATATACCCAGGTTTTCCACTAATGACCTTTATCTATTCTATGATCCGATCTAGAATCCCACAGTGTATTTAGCTGTTTCTCTTTAGTCTTCTGCAGTCTGGGACAGCTTCTCAGTCTTCCCTTGCCTGTGATGACCTTGATACTTGTCAGTTATTTTGTTGAATGTTTTACAAGTAGGGTTAGTCTTATATTGTCTCTCTATTAGGCTGAGATTATGCATTATTGGCAATTCTACCACAGAAATGATGCTGGTGTCCTCAGTGCATCATATCACATGGCCCATGATCTCTCTTTTTATATTGCTAAAACATTTCATAATTTCCAAACATGAAAAATATATTAGTCTGGGTTTTCCAGAGAAACAGAACCAATAGTACACATGTGTGTGCATGTGCATACATATACACATATATAAATACATACATACACACACACAGATATATATCATTATATGTATGTGTGTGTGCACGCACACACGCACACATACACACATATATATTTATAAAATGAATGGGGAAAAAAGGTTTATTATAAGGAATTGAATAACATGGTTATGGAGGCTGAAACGTCCCAAGAAGTGCCATCTGCAAGGTGGAGGAGACGCAGGAGAGCCAATGGCACTGTTCCAGTCACAGTCCAATGGCTTGAGAACCAGGAGAGCTGGACATGTCAGATCCAGTCTCAGTCCAAAGACAGGAGGAGACCAATGTCCCAGCTCAAAGGCAGTCAGAAAGAGCCAATTCTCCCTTCCTGTTTTGTGTTCTATGCAGGTCTTCAAAGGATTGGATGCCCAGCCATACTAGGGAGGCCAATCTACTTTACTCAGTCTAACGATTCAAATGTTAATCTCACCCAGAAACACCCTCACAGACAATCAGAATGTTTAACCAAATATCTGGGCACTCTGTGGCTCAATCAAGTTGACACATAAAATTAACCATAACAGCAGCTTAACTTCTAAATTACAAGCTTTCTATTCTATATTTAGGTTCCAAATCCCATCAAGTCAAATGGATTTTAGAAAGTGTTCCAATTCTTAAAGTTACCATTATTACTGGCTTCAGACCTAAAACATTTCATGACATACTATCATTTTCAAACCCCAAAAGGCTTTACTATGTATGATTTAGCTTTAATAGAAAAGGTAATGAATGAGCTAGCTTATACTATTTAGATAATATGACTGTGATCCATGAGAAGCTAGACCAGCAAGTCAAATTGAGGTCTTAAAGAAATTAACATAAGTTGCATTGTTAATGAAAACCCAAATCCCCTGGATCTATTACTAGAGGTGAAAGCTGAGTTGTCTTTTAGAATTGACAACTGACTACACTAATCAGCATGGCATCCTAAGAATGATGTGTCATTGCTACTTCCATGATGCCTTACGGAAAAAAAATCTGAATGAATTAATACATGGGGTGTGATCAAACAACACAGCGAATGTTTAAATACAAAAAATTATTACAGGGGCCAGCCGAGTGGCACAGTGGTTAACCACTGGCTTGGGAAGCCAGTGGCCCCAGTTCGGGTCCCACATATGAGGGCTAGTGACACTGCCCTCAAAAAAAGAAATTATTACAGTAAAAGACACATTGTCATTAATTCCCCTCAAAATATTTTCCTTCCCTTCTAAAACACATATCCCATCGTTTTTGTCACTTTCTGAAGCAGTTCTGGAATTCCTCTTTTGTGAGTGTCATTAGTTGGGCTGTCGAGGCTGCCTCCATGTTCAAAATGTTGACCTTTCATGGTCATTTTGGCTTTGGGAGCATTTTGACTTTAGGAGTATTTTGACATGGAACATTGTCATGATGCAGGATAATTTACAGCACACTGTTAAAATACACCTTCTCTCAACTGTAGCTCACACCCGACTGACTGCACTGAACAAGTTGAAACTTATTACACACTGTTACTAAGATTCAATGCACTGCTTCTTGTATTGACGATTCCTGCCTTGCCATTGGATGGCACTTGGCAGCAGCATTCACCGTATTTTGTGATCACAACAGGAAAGGCTCCATATCATACATCACTCCTGGGGAGTATGGCAATTTCTGTCACATGAAAACATTACGGTGTGTCCTCATCCACCTTATTCACTGGATCTGGCACCAAGAGACTTCTGGCTCTTCCCCAAAAGTCAATATGACCATAAAAGGTAAATATCTTGAATGGATTCAGGACATAGAAGCAGCCACGACAGCGCAACTAAAGACACTCATGAAAGAGGACTTTCAGAACTGCTTCAGAAAGAGGCAAGAACGAAGGGGTAACTGTGTTCGAAGCGAGGAGGAATATTTTGAGGGGGATTAATCGCAATGTGTCTTTTACTGTAATAATTTTTAATTTAAACATTCACCATATTTTTTTTATCACACCTCATATGTCAAACTATTAATAGTGATTATCCTTTTTGCTGGGGCAGGAAAGAAGGAGAGTTTCTGAGACTTTCACTATTGAGTTGTATATTTTAGATGAAATATATATATATATGTATATATGTATATATGTATATATGTATATATATGTATATATGTATATATGTATATATGTGTATATATATATATATATATATATAGAGAGAGAGAGAGAGAGAGAGAGAGAAATATAGAGAAATGGTACAAATTTAAAAATTTCAAGTTTTCTCTGAGGCTGCCCCATTTGAAGCCCTTTTATCTTTAAGATCACTCTAAACTTGAGCAGTTTAGGCTGGAAAACAATTTTTCCCTACTTAAATGTTTACAGGTATTTCAAAGTGTTCCATTTCCATGGGTAATGGTACCACATACAGCTTTCCCCTCACCTTCACTCCAGCAGCATGGAAAGGAATTCTTTTCTAGGTTCCCAGTGTTCTGGAAGGCAGTCTCAGTGAATTTCTGGAAAGCCAGAGCAGAGGTCCAGATCTCATTATGCCCAAGAGGAAGCTGAATACTTATTTTAGAGCTCATTTTTGTCTGCCCCAAATATGGGTGCCATTGTTTTGGGCCAGTCTTGTGTACCACCTCTTCCATGTATCTTAGAACACGCTGTTCCACTCGAAGGAGTTTCTTTTAAGGAACCAGAATTCGGGTTTGATTTTGGATTGGGTCAGCTCTCCCAGGAATCTTCCAGGGAGGAGATGGGCAGTCAGCCTCTTGAGAGACAAGACTCTGCAGAAGGTAAGAATAGGGGCTTTAGAGCCAGACTGCCTACGTTTGATTCCAGGTTCTAGAGTTTATGATCTGGGACTGAGGGCAAGTTAAATAACTGCTTCATACCTTGATTCCTTTGTCGGTAAAACAGAGCAAAAATAATGATACTTAATTGACTGGGTTGCTGTGAGGATTAAACAAACATACGCAAAGTGCTTAGAACAGGACCTGGCATGTAGTACGTGCACCACAAATGCTAGGGAGGATCCTGCTCCTGACTTCCACCTCCTGGGATTAATCTCAGTCTCCCATCAATCATGAGAGTTGTGAGCAGTCTGTGGCTACCTGCCAGGTGGCCTCTGTTGGGTAGTACAGATAGTTTCTCCTCAACTCCAACTCTGCCTATTTCCTACATCACACCATGGTAACTCCTGAAACAGAGTCACCTCAAATAGTCTTATTTAAAAGCACCTAGAAATTTCAACTGGAACGGCAGTGAAAACCCGAGAGTCATAGCAAACTTTACATGTAATCTTATTTAATGGAATTAAAGACAGAAAAAGCACATACACATTCCATCCCTAGGAAACTCTGAGTGACGCCCTACTCCCTTCCTGAGAATAACTGAACTGACCTAGAAACAGTCTCCCATAGTCTCACAGTTTAGACCAGACTGGAGGTTGCTATAACTACACTGGCCACCATAATTTTGCTCATAAAAAAAGTTTTTTTGGTTTAGTCTATGCAATGGAGAGGCTTCAATTCTACAAGAGGCCCCACATTTGTCATCAGAATCGCATGTTTGGAAACAATGAAAGATTTACCACCTCTACCCATGAAGTACCCACCAAGAACCCAGGGAAGGCAAAGTGTCCAGGCTGTATCCCTGGGGAGCTATGATGTGACAGATCCCCAAATTATTTCATGATGCCATTGGGAAGAAAGGGGTAAATGACAGTAGCTAAAGGAAGGGCAGCCTGGGAGGAGGGAAGGCTTGGTGAGCAGCAGGGATGCCAAGGGGGAAAAGAAAAGGAAAAGCAAAGCTCCAATTCTAGAAGGACCATGCATGATATGTTATGTTATTGAAGAGATTGTCAAGATAGATAATGTTGGGAACAAGGACAGAGATACATACAGTTAACAGAACTGGTGTAAAAAATAAAAATAAAAAAATGCAGATTTAATCTCAGGAATAAGGCAGAAAGAAGCCTAGCTGGAAAACTCAAAGAAGAAAATAGTGGCACTTAACAATCAATGCATTTCTCCAAATGCTTCCATATCCATCTTCACTTTATTCCTTCTAATATCATGGAATAACATACTCCTTGTATTACAACCAACCCATCTATCTGCCCATGCCATGTATCCCACCCTTAAGGTCTCCAAATGAAGCAGCCAACCTTTTATATTTTAAAAGTCTCCCCCTGGATTGATTTCTTATCTCTTTTTTATTTGGGGGTGGGGGTGGAAACTAACCTTAACTCCACTTCCTCCTCTCACTTTCTCATTCAGATACTCCTAAAGTATAGTCTCTTATCCACTGTTCCTACTTCCTCTCCTCCCATTCATCCCTCAACCCAGTGCAAACCCATTGATTCCATTCTCATTAAAGCCAACCAATAACATTCAGGCTGCCAAGTCCACTGGAAGTTTTATTTTGTTTTAACCAAGTCAAATATTTTAATATACTTTGAATTACCTGGAAGAGTGCATGATAAATGACCACCATCATCCAACTACAGGCTTATAGGTTAAAATCCAAGTTTCATAACATGGATGGGAGGGCTTCCATGATCTCACTGACCCCTATTTGATCTCTCCACACAATTGGCTGTTTCCCACCTTGGTGTCCTTACTTATGCTGTCCCCTCTGTCTGAAAAGCCCTCTCCCATCAGCTCTACCCCCACCCTTCTTATCTCACTAACTTCCACTCCCCCATAAACATCAGAAGCAATCTCCTCCAGGAGGCTTTTCTTGATACCCCCAACCCAATCTCAACCCTGGCTGCACGAGGCACCTCCTTTTGTTCTCCCATGATGTTATTTTTAAGTTCTGCTGCTGCACTTTGTCCTATATCAGGCTATTTATGTCCATCTCACCAAACAGGCTCTATATTCCCTTAAAATGGGAACCATCTTAGACACCCACCTTTTGTCCTTCAGCCCTCAAGAGGGATCCTCTTCAGCCCAGGGCGGTATGGGTACAGAACACTTTGCGAGGAAGGGGTATCTCTTGTGGCTTTCTATCCCTTTTTGATATTTCCATATTTCTGACTACAACTTGGGCCCTTGTGTTGCCATGGTAACCAACAGTCCCAGAACACAAGCTTCTGGCAGTTGGACTTTTAGCCACTGAGTCTCAGGGCCTGAAGGATTTTGAACATCCCCAGTTTACATGGGTAGCCACCAGAGCAGAGAATGACAGAGTCTGCAACGTGCACATGCATGTGTGTGTGTGCGCGTATGTGTATGTATGTATGTATTCTCCTTCCCCTGCCCCCAACTTGCTTACTAGGGCATCACAGAAAAAGGTGGACAAAAATGTGCCATCAGATGGTGGGAGGATGGGCATCTAAATGATTATAACCTTTCTGGAAAGTAATTTGGTATCAACTATCAGGAGACTTTAATATAAATGTGATCTTTGATCCATTAAATCCACATACAGGAATATAAAGGGAGATAACAATTTATTGATAAGGGGTTTACTGCAGACTTATTTATTATAATAAATTTTTTTTTTTTGAGGGCGGTGTCACTGGCCCTCATATGTGGGACCCGGGCCGCCAGCTTCCCAAGCCAGCGCTTAACCACCGCGCCACTTGGCCAGCCCCAGACTTATTTATTAAAAACAATAACCACCACCTAACGGTCATTAATAAGAAAGTGGTTATGAATGACAGAAAAGCCATATACATGTTTATTGCAGGTCATGCTATAGAATACAGTAATCTCAGTTTCAACTGATGTGACATTCACACTCACGTATGTGTGTATATGTATGAATGAATATACATGTATAAATATGTGTACATATTTTTTAAAAGGTTATAAGAAAATGGTTTAATAATGATTATCATCTCTGGACAATGGGATCATAGTATATTTATTTTCATCTTTATGCTTTTTATATTTTTCAAATATTATACATTGGCCATTTTTCTTTTATACTACAAATTCTTTTAACTGTAGTAAAATCGATGATGTGAGGCATCAGGTGGAGATGCTTAGTAGGGAGAGTTGTTAATACAAAGAAACAGGTTTTTAAAAGGAGGGGGCTGCCTCTTTTGCCCTTCATTGGAGACTGCAAAATAGGATGAACCTCTATCAGAACGGGATAGGTCAAAATCGAGAAAGGAATGGATAATGTTATTGCTTAAGTACCATGAGTCCCCTCTTCTTCTCACCAATCCCATCTATTTTTCCTTTCTTTGGCAGATTCCTGAGATGAGGGAGACCATTTGAGCCTCTGAACTCCATGGCAGACTCATTTTCCAGCAGCGAATGTGCTGACACTGAGGACTACAAATCAAACCTGAGCCTCTCTGTGGGCTATTACCCCTATGAGGACACCTTCTCTGATGAGAACACAATCTCCTGCGAAGACATGTCTTCCAAGGGTCCCTCCGTCCACTTAGTCCCTCCTCTCCAAGGCACATGGTGCACTGACAGCATAGGGAGACTCCTGGGGAGACGAGACCAAATTCAGGATGACCCAGAACAGTTTTGCAAACTAAGCATCACCCTGGCCTGGGATGTTGATATGGGCTCTAACCGATGAGACTCCATCACTAATTGGGGTCTACATGGAGACCATCAATGGACAGACCAGTACCCCAAAGAGAAGACACAACTGACTCTTAGCAAACTGGATGGTCTTGTGCAGAAGCTTAAGAAATTTCTAGAAAATCAGCAAGATGAGGAAGATAATGAGTCTATGTTCCCTGAACGTGCTCTGGAGGAAAATTTCCAGCTGTCCAGCAGCTCCCCTCCAGATATGGCTCAGGTCAGTCATCAAGAACATGATACTTGTCAAGATTTGCCCAAGTTCAACCAACCAGAAAACGAAGACGTCATCCAGTTCCCACAGAGTCCTCCAAGGCTCCGGGGATATGAACTTGCTGAGGTGAGCACAGAGAACTGCCTCAGAGGCCAGCAGCGGACAGGCCTTGAGGAGTGGCCGGGGTAGAATGCATAGAGCACTGCTACCTGCTATGAAGAGGGCGGGACCCCTGGTTGGGGCACTGAGGGAGAGAAGTGGATAAGCGAAGGCTAACAATTATCACACACACACACACTTCGTGTGTGTGTGTGTGTGTGTGTGTGTGTGTGTGTGAGAGAGAGAGAGAGAGAGAGAGAGAGAGAGAGAATATGAATGAGTTTTAAAACTTTGCATTTAGAGTTGGGTTATTTTTGGTAAAAGGACTTGAGTCCCATAAATGGGTAAACATTGATCCCATGTTGTCCAGGCTACACTACACCTATCCAACTCATCATTCATTTTCTTGGCAGACAATAAGCCAGGCACCTGGCAGCCAAAGGACAAGCACTACAGAGGCCTTGTCAGCCTCATCAGATCCGCCAGAGGAGGAGGACACGCATTCCAGTACACAAGCCCTCTCCTGTCTGAACATCAGGTGTGTCTTCCGCCGGCTAAGGCAGCACGTTCTCTCCTCCTTTGGGGGAAGAGAGCACCCTGGGAAGGCCACAGAGCACCCCTATCAGCTGACATACAAGAATAGACTCTCTCTCAGAAGCAAAAGAATCCAACCTCAAGAATCCTTCGAATTAGGACCCCCTGTATCACCAGAATTTGTAACTTTCTGATACGTCCTGTTCTGCAGTCCCCGTGAGTTCATTTTTTTCCAATAAACAAAACATACAGTCTTGTTACTCTTCCAGCTCACCATTCTGACTCAGGCTGAAAGGATATATGTTATCTAGAAGACTAAAACATATTCTCTGGGAATTTTCACACCTAACAGGAAGGTGTTCTTCTTCTCTCCTCTCTCCCCTTTTTATTGTATTTTACCCTATTTTATCATCAACCCAAATCCCCGTTTTCAGAAGGCAGTAGCACAACCATCAGATTCCTACCTTGGCAGCAGGGGGCTCAAGCAAGTGGCAGCGGGTACTGAGTCACTCAGGAAGTGTTTCAATTGGCAGAGTTTCAGCAGTTCTAATGTTCCTAGGGGGCCTGACTAGTTCTAGCATGTGTTGCCTTGGCTATAAAATAAGTGGCCCACTTCGGAGGCATGTAAGGATTGGGAATGCTACTTCACCACTCTAAGCTTAACTTTCCTCATTCATGAGATGAGAAAGATAATAATACCTCATAGGGTTGCTGTGACGATTAATGAGATAATACAAGCACTTCATAAATACTGTTATTGTTGTTATTACTCTCCCCAGAAGCCCTGACCCAAGGGACATCCAAGAGTGAGAGTTTAAGAGTCAACTGTCATTGAAATATTTCCACACAGAAGCAATATTTACCAAAACTTATGGGTTTTAGATCTTCACTCAACCAAGTTCTCTCCCAGTCCATTCCCCAACATGCCCTCTGAAATTCCTTTGTAATTGTTATTAAATTTTCCTCTAAATATCAGCTTCTTTGAAGAAGGCTGTGTGTACTCACCCTTCTTGCCCTGACCTCTCCCTGTTATTGTTATTAGCTCACCCCCTCCCCTACGCCCTCCCCTACACTACCATCCTCCTTATTCATCCTCAGGTGCTCAAGAGCTCTCCTTCAGCTTTTGCTACCATCTTGTATAATCTTCAGAGTTCAAGTGGTAAAGCATATGATTCTTTAGTCTCAAATTCCTTCCCTCCCTCAATTTCAATTCTCTCATCCCCTTCCTTCTTCTCTTCTGCCCTTCCTTCACAAATATTTAGCACACAGGTGTGCCAGATACTTTTCTGACTTACTAAAAAAAAAACACCCCTCAATCTTTAGGCTCAAGTGGCTTATTAAAGAGATGAAGCCATGTAAACATATGACTATAAAGGGGTATGGGTAAGAATTCTCTTATGAGGTACACACTGGATACTAAAGAATAATCAATTCAATATGGGAAAGTTGATTTTAAATGGTTTCATATACGAGTCTTCTTGAATTACAAATGTGGTTAGTTTAAAGTGAAAGACTTTAAGCCACTGGATAAACTAGTGTGGAGTGAGGGTGTGCAACTTTGGCTGTTTCTGTGGGAGACAGTGGAGATGCTATTGTCCAAGGAAAGCAGTACAATGAAGGGGAAGAGGCCTTCTTAGCTATATATGCTCATGGTCACACCTGAGTCTCTCACAACCAGACTCCTCACGTTACCTACCTTGCTGAGAATATGTCCCCATTTGACAAGCTCACTGGAACACCCGCCTCCATCTTCACTTGCTCTTGGACTCCACCAAGACTTTGAGTCCCCTTATCGCGCCTGTTCTATGATGTTCACTCACTTCCTTGCAGACCCACCCTATGCCCTTCCTTCCCAAACTGTGGCATATCCATCGCATCTAGCAACACTCACAGTGCCTTGCTCTCCTCTCCCAGATCTTCTTTTAATCTATACTCACCAAATTCCCAAGCAGGGCACTCCTGCTTCTCATAAGGACCAAGATGCAAAACACAGGGGTTACCCTCTCCATTCCCTAGAGAATCCCACCCCCACCACCTGCCTTCTCCAGGCTCCCCATTGCCTGGGAGCTCATTCTTAAAGATTGCACTCTGGTGTTAATCTGAGGCCAAGGCTGATCCTTCCAGATAAAGCAGACTATGTCCTCCTTAAAGTGTCCCCCAGTCCTCACCCTGCCACCCACACACCATGACTTGTACATTTCAGCTATCTTTACATGACTATCTTACCTCTCCTAGACTCTGACCTCTTGAGGGCAAGCACCAAGTCTTAGTTCCTTTCTATGATAAGTTCCTAATACAGTCTCTGGAACAGAGCGGTCTCTCTGTCTCTGTATACTTTTTTAAATGATTTGAATATATCCTATTTCTCTGATTCTTTTCCTTACATAATTTTTTTTTTTTAAACTTAAATGCAATGCTTGAAGTCTGAATGGGGAGGGGCAGCAGGAAGAAGAGAAAATGGCAAGCTGTGGAAGGTCAAGTGAGGTGGTGACCTACAGACTGAGAAACCTAAGACCCCAGGAATGTAGCGACTAATTTGAAATTTTAATTTAACAAATATACATGGAGACTTAATGTGACACTAAGATATGCCTAAAAGAAAGACGGACATCTCCTATCATCACGTCACTTGCAACCAGAATTTTGCTGTTATTTTAATTATTTGTCTAGTAATTATGTCAAGCGCTAAGAAGATCTCAACTAAAATGAACTATTTTAAGACTGCCCACACTAACTAACAAGATTTGTTCATGAGTAAGATTTCTAACATATTTATGTTTATTTTTCAGTGTTGTATAAACCTGCTTGACAGGTATGAACCTACCTCTAAGATTCAAGCAATATACTTTACAAACCTTTATAATAAATACTCTTTATAAAGAATTAGAATTCTAAATATCCCTTGGAGTTATCATGCTACATTTCAGAAAGCAAGTCAAATGTTTAAAAACAGGAAATACACGTATTTCAGTACTTCCTCATTCATTATGGTGTCAAATATATTGGTATCTGCTTTGTGTCACATATATGGGAGGCCCACTATACACAGAAAAAGGACTGAGAACAGGAGGGTGGTAGAAGAGGGTAAAGGGGGTCAGATATATGGTGATGGAAGGAGAACTGACTCTGGATGGTGAACACATATTGCAACATACAGATGATATATTATAGAATTGCACACTTTAAATAAAAGGACTGAGAACAAACTGCTGGTGGTCATAGATACTAGTTCTGCTGTAACCTCAAGCCTCTCGTAGAAGTGTTATACTCACCAGGCACATGCTAATCTAGTTAACCAGTAAATTTGGGGATCCACTGTCTCAAGAATCAAAACTAAAATCTTTCAAGTGAACTGCTCAACCTTGAAATCCATAAAGCTCAGCTTCTTGATCAGGGCAGTATTGCCTTAAGTAGTCATCTTCTAGAATCTATAACAACACCGTAATATAAGCCAGACATATGATAAATGTAGGGAGTATTCAGTTCTCTCCAAACACAGAATTGGCATAGGCTAACGTAAATATTACAGACTGCATCATGCCACGCCTATTTCTTAATCAGCAGGATCCCAACGAAAAAACATTGTTAACATACTGCCAGCAAAACAGAGGCAAATCATTTTTTTAGGCTTAAAGGATACCATGTGAAAATTTATGGATCTGGAGGGTGCACAGGTCTGGGTCTACCTGTCACAAATATAGCGTCCAATATCCTCTTACAAAACAATGAAAAGGAAAACGAAGCAAATTATAAATGAAGACCGCCTGGCAAGGTCCTTATCCCAATATGTAAGAACGGTTTTATTTAAGTAGGATGGACAGCTAAATGCTTCAAAAATAAACATATTTTTGGGGGCAAACCAGGTGGCTCAGTTAGAGCACGAGCTCTGAGCAACAGGATTGCTGGTTCAATTCCCACATGGGCCAGTGGGCTGTACCCGAGCTGAGCTGCCAACGGATGGCCACGTGGCTCAGCTGGTGAGAGTGTGTGCTCTTAACAACAAGGTTGCCAGCTCGACTCCCACATGAGATGGTGGACTGTGCCCCTCCTCATCCCCCTCCCCGCAACTAGACTGAAAGCAGAGACTGAACTTGGAGCTGAGTTTGTGCCCTCCACAACTAAGATTGAAGGACAACAACTTGATGTGGAGCTGATGGGTCCTGGAAAAACACAATGTATAACAAATAAAAATAAATAAACGAACAAATAAATAAATAAACATCTTTTCATTATGAATGGCAAGTGGGAGAACTTATGTTGCACGCAGGGTACTCTTTAAATTCAAGATGAATGGGTGAGTTTTCTATTGCATTGCCTGAAGTCAACCTTTTTCCTGCTACTCTCTTAATACCCCAACAAAGAGAAGACGGCTGCTTTCAAAAGTGAAATAAGATCCTCATCAGATAACGCGGAGTCACTGAGTGAGCCAGTCCGGAGCAGGGTGGATATAAAAGTCTTAGGATAAATTTCCAAAAGGGTTATAAGCCTACATGAAAAAAATCCCCCTACTAAACAATTTCTGTTTACTATCCCACCTTTTAAAAGAATTCCATGGTTTTGATGCCCATTAGATATCAATCTAATATGCCTTACAAAGAACTACTTCTGAGCCATTTTCAAATGGGAGGGCAAACATCAAATATCTTTTCAGATTGTGGCTGTTGAGGGAAAATTCATCTCATTATTATTGAATTCTCTTGGTGTAGAAGGAAGTAAGAATGGCAATTTGTTTTTCCTCATCTACATCAGTAAAGATTTATTATTTTAAGTGCAAATTCCCAAAACTGTCACAGATCTTTTCTATACACCCACTCACAAGGTAAAAGAAAACACTTTGCCCATTTTAAATATTAATGTTTGGATAGTTGTTTTTGACTTTCACCTTCATCTACTCCTCTGCCATCTATCTTTGGGGCCTAGATTCCCCCCCCCCCAAGCAGAGATGGGGATTAAACGGATAATTTTTCTCCAAGTAAAGTGACTTCAAAAATTCAGTGAGCACTATATTGCAACCACCAGCATAATAACTGATTCACATTAGGATTAAAAAGGAATGCTAAAACCACTGGGTGAATAACTGACTGTTGGAGAACAAGACATGCATTCGGTCGCCAAGAATTATCCTACAGATTTCTTATCAGTTATCAAGGAGATTAGGTACCTTCACAATGGAGAGGTCCAGCGAACAGCAACTGAATCAAGTGATTCAATTTAGTCTAACCAACATCATATGTACCTTCTGAAAAGCAGCAGTATATTCCAGCTAGCCATGTTTAACCTGAATCTAATCATTAGAAAACTAAGTCAGATGAACCCAGCTTGAAAGACATACTCCCGGAGACCTGTCTTAGACATTTCAAACATGTTAACATCATAAACTACCAAATAAGAAAAAAATAAAAAAGGCAGAGAGATAAGACAGTTCATAAAATAAAGAGACATAACCATCAATAGCTATTTATGATCCTTGACAGAATCATTGATCAAATGTACAAAACTATAATAAAAGATTTTTTAACAGTTGGAAAGATCTGACTATGGACTATAAGTGAGATATTTTCAATGGTCCAAGAAAAAAAATATAAAATAGAAAGATGATGAGAAAGCAAAGATGAGAACAATATCAAGAAACATTCCAGTAAGTAGGAAATCCAGATCTCTACTATTAAAATAAAGTATTATATTTGCTATAGACTTGTGATAGAAATAATGTGTGATAGAAATAACTTAAAGATGTACATATTTAAAACATGAAGATTGCTACTCTAAACAAAACTTGGGTATTATTTTGATTTCTCAAATGATTTTATTGGGGAATTGGGGGAGGGGAACAGCGTTGGGGAACCGAGGAAGGGGAACAGACAAGTTGCTGTCCTTTTGTTCTTCAGTCTAGTTGCGGAGGACGTTGCTTCCCTGGCCCACGTTGGTATCGTCATTGCGCTCTTCCCGGATGAGGCAGATCGGTCACCGGCCTCTGGATGGTCGCTCACCGTGGCTATTGGCAGGTCACGCTGGCTGCCGGCTACTCACTGTAGCCTATGGCAGCCCACTGTAGCAGGGGCTGCAGCCCACATCATCACTGGGGCCGGGGCTCGCACAGCCCAGCTCCAGGTGGAGCTGTTGTTAGCTGTAGAGGGCAGTGTCACTGGCCCTCATAGGTGGGATCCGAACCAGGGCCGCTGCATCCCAAAACCAGCCATTAACCAATGTGCCACTCGGCCGGCCCTAACCCAGGTAATTCTTAATCTGCATTCATTCATTCATCCTGGCACTGGCCTTTCGATTCAAGTCTGATGGCTTACTCAATATTAATCCCATAAAGTCCCTCTAACTGTAAAAAGACAAGTTGGTCCAGTTGAAAGCAGATTAGCATCTAGGCATTTTTCAAAAACATTTCAGATTTCAGGAGTTTATTTAGCTTTTGTTGAAATTTAAAAGAATAATTTTTGCCCAGTGGAAAGAGAAACTAGGCTCTCTGCCCTCAAATTATCACAAGTTTCAAGGGCTGGCTGTCTCATGTTTACCTTCAAAAAAATTTCTCATTTTCTCTGTTTCTCACAAATCAGGAACAGCTTGCAGCTTATAACACTAATTTCTGCAAGTTGTTTTGACATTTCTTTTTGAGTTGTGCTAGATTGTTCTGCTTCTTCCAACCTAAGAAGCAGCATCAGCATCAAGTCACTGCAAAATGTACTTAACATACAGGAGGACTTCTGAGAGCAAAAGAGGGAGATACTACTGTCTTTATTAATCTTTTTTGGTGCAGACTTCTTTTCCTTTTTTTTATAATTTTTGTTATTGGGTAGCAGCGTGCTTTTTCCAGGATCTATCAGCTCCCAGTCAAGTCATTCTCCTTCAATCTACTGTGTTGTTGGAAAAGTCATGACGCATTTTTGCAACGAAAAACATAGAAAAAAATACGTCATGACTTTTCCGACAACCCAATAGTTGTGGAGGGGCAGCTCAGCTCCAATTCCAGTTGCCATTTTCAATCTAGTTGTGGGGGGCACAGCCCACCATTGCATGCAGGAATTGAATGGGCAACCTTGTTGTTCGGAGTACACACTCTAACCAACTGAGTCACCCAGCCTCCCCGGTGCAGACTTCTTATATGAGTAAAGCTATAGTTTTTTTCTTAAACCAATGCACACACATTTGTACTCCTATATACTAAACACTTTGAAAACAATTCATAAAGTTCAGAATCTCCCTGAACCCTCTCTTCAATCCTAGGATCAAAATCCAAGTTCTTAAAGAAGGCTTCCTGGTTTCAAATCCAAAGTCTATCACCGATCTGCTGTGAATCCTGGGAAAGATACTTAAGCTCTCTGGCCTTTCCATTTTATCTATAAAATGTCATACTAATAGTACTAACCTCAAAGTGTTGTGGTGAGAATTTAGTAAAAGTGCTTGGCACATAGTAAGCAGTTACAAATTTTAGCTGCTCCAAGTGGCGATCATATACTTCCTTGTTTTAAAAATCTGCAGTGGCTCCCAATGACTACAGAATTAAGTCCAAGCAATCTGCCATCAAATCTCCCTATAATAGGGTCCTGATATACTCATCCAGTTTTATGTTGCATTGCTTCCCCCTGGGCCCTCACCCTCCTTGTAGTACTTGTCCCTACTGTTGCTTCCTGTACTTTCCTACCTCAGTGCCTTTGCTTATGCTGCTCCCTCTGCTTGGAACTGCCCTAACCATGTCATACCTTCAGTTTGCCCTGCAACCTACCTACTCCCAAATGATCCTTCAAGTCTTAGGTCAAATTCAAGTTCTACAGAACTGGGCAGGCTGGAAATCATCTCACCTTCCTTTGTGCTACCATAGCGCCAAATGTAGCAAGTACATATTTTATCCTGTTTTATAAAAATGTGCTTCCATGTCTTTCTCTCCTCCTAGACAAAAGCTCCTGTGTCCTGCTTATCTTTTATGCTCCTGGCACAGAAGCTCCATGATAAGTATTTGGTGAAATAAATGGTTAATCTGCAGGAAATAATTAAATAGATAATATCTGAAACTGAATTTCCTCTCATACAAAATTTAACTACCTTCTGCTTTAATTAAGTCTAGTCCCTGGATGTTTATATTGTGGGCCAGCGAGCGTGGCACCATGTAGATGTTCCCTGGGTGGAAAAGCTGAGTTTTATTCAACAGACCAAGCTAATTAACAAAAGAACAGCCACATCTTTCTACTTGTCTGTACTCAGAAACTGAGAGTCTATTCTCTTTTTTATTTAGAAGAATTTTTTAAAAGCCTTCACATTTCTACATCGTCCAGATAATGTTTAGATTCATTTCACTGATTGAAATGCATTTACTGAACATAAACATGCTAGAGGCTGTGCACAAAGATGAGAATAACAGACCCTTCCCTTGAGGCTCATATTTATGGGGGAGATGGCCATCTCACCAGACACAGCTCAGAGACTGTAATTGGAGCTAGAGCTGAAAGGAAGACCTGGGAGAAGGAGCAGGCTGGCAGAGGGAACAACCTATGCTAAGGCCAGAAGCTGTACAAGGCATGCTTGGAAAACAATGAAAAGTCCAGTTTAGCTTAAGCAAAGGGTGTACTTTCAGTCTGAAGTGGAAGGAGGCAGCAGAATCACCAAGGAGTTCTGAACTCTATATTATGGGAAGGATGGAGTTTTTTTTTTGTTTTGTTTTTGTTTTTGTTTTTGAGGGCAGTGTCACTGGCCCTCCTATGTGGGACCGAACCGGGGCCGCTGGCTTCCCAAGCCAGTGCTTAACCACTGCGCCACTCAGCCGGCCCAGGAAGGATGGAGTTTTTGAGGCAAGAGATTGAGATGATCAAATCCATGTTCTAGAGACACGTTTTCAATAACAACAATGTGGGAGTGGTACTGAAGTTGAGAGATGTTGGTAGCAAAAATATCAGAGAAAAAAGAAACTTCCAATCTGGCTCCATGGCAAGATGGAAGAGAGGGTCAAATGCAGTTCTAACCCTTACATAGTTTTCTCAATATGGTTGGTGGTATCCCTGTTCCATTGTCAGGCCCAGCTCTGATACCCTCCATGTTGCACCACTGACAATCAGTAAGTATTTACATGAGTCAGTTTAATGAATACAGTGGACAGGAAATGATCTAAGCTGAAAAGATGCATCAGGCTCCTAAGGTGCCCTGAAATGGACTATAGGGCATCACGAGAGGATTTCTCCTTACTCTTTCTTTCAATCATTTATTTAGTGTTCATTTACTCACTGAGGTCCCACTATGTGCTGGCCATTATAATCCTCATGCCAAGGACATGGGGATACACAAGATATTATTCCTATTCTCTAGAATTCTAATCCTGGCAGAGTGTTAACTGTCATGTGTTCGCAACAGGGATTTCTAATTGGAGGAATTCTCCTTGACAATATCCATCTGACATGAGGCTGTTTAAAAATGTGGTAACTAATTTTTACCTTAAATTATGTTTGCTACATGAACTGTAAAGCTGGGCTGAGGGGGGTTCCTGCGACAATGACTGGGATTACTTTGCATACATTATACAATAGATACTTGTGACCCTGCTCACTCACTAAAATTTATTCATAACCCTAAAATCGATACTAGAGGTGCTTTCCTGGTCATTCATGGACATGCACAGAGTAGCAAAAAAATTGAGTTGCCCATCAGTACGGGTCCCAGCTGAGGTCCAAGAAGGTGATAGTCTGCCTTCTTGTTTCAGCTCAGCTCTCAATACTATATAAACAAATGTCCTTTTCACATTCTATTCTGGGGCCACATTTTCATGATTTTTGTTGGTGATTTCAGTGTTTAAAATGGCCCCCAAGCCTGTGGCTGAAGTGCTATCTAGTGTTCCTAAGTGCAAGGAGGCTGTGATGAGCCTTGCATCGAAAATGCCTGCATTAGATAAGCCTTGTTGAGGCATGAGTTACAGTGCTGTGATCCTGAGTTCAATGTTAATGAATTAACAATATTAAATAAGGTGCCTTTAAACAGAAATAAGGTTATGTATTAATCAGCTGAGACAATGTTGTACCAGAGGCTCCCAGGAACCTAAGCCTGTAACCCCTCTCCCCGCACCAGGAACAATGGTTCAATATTCACTAATTCAGTATTCACTGAGACTTTAGCGAAGGTAACTACGACAAAATAACAAGGACTGACTATATTATATCAGCTAGAGTGCAAAGAACCAGCCATCACACACTGATTTTTTTCAGCTCTACCTTCTGAGGATTGATTCAAGGAGGGCCACAAAGTGAGGAAGCGGAAATCGCTTTCTGGATTCTGTGACTCTTCAGTAGAATTAGCCAGTGTTTTCTGTCCCTCTAGAATCATTCAGATCCAGTTTCACGAAGGAGTGCTTGATGATCTGCTGGCTAACAAGCGGAAGAAAGAGAAGAGATCAATAGGCCAAGGGGTGCTGTGAGTCAATGCAAATGGGTGTTTTGGGGTGTTGCTGCTGTCTCCTGGGAGAGGTCTTATGCCAGAAGCTCTACTACTCCTTGAGGGCCACTTATTTACTGCCTGACACTTGGCTTTTAAGGAGCCCACCAACACAGGAAGCCCAATCTGGGTGAAAGGCCTCTGCAAGGTGTGCTATGTGCCAGACTGCAGGCAAAACCAATGTAGACCCCATAGTCAAAAAGCCAACTTTTCTAAGCGAACAATCCACTCCTTAATTTCTAAAAATGTATAAACAACAAGACAATTTAAATCCCACCAGGTCACATCCGAAACGTTTGAGAATGCCTGGGGACACACGTTTCCGTTTGTAAAAGCGAACTTCCTCAAGGAGGAAACACCTCCAGACATTAGTGTACAAGCACTGGAAGCCGGCACTCAGGCTCCAGGAATTCCATATGCTAGAACCAACAGCATTAATGGAGAGTTCCATCCAGTGTCCTCTTGACTCCCTCCCCACATTCAGATGGTGTTTATTTGTTGACAAAACAGGCATCCAATTACGGATCCATTGAAAAGCTTCCAAGCAAGGTGAGAGGCCAAAGCAAGAAGGAGGAACAGCTAATCAGAAATCAAGGGCAAGAAAAGCTGGATCCAAAATAAATATAGTGCAAAATGTCCAGAATAGCCCAGAACGACAGCGATGACCTTTTCTTCTAAAATCTCTTAATATCAGAATCACATGGCCTATGTATCTAAAGCCAAGCACATAACTACTACCATGAAGGTAAAGGAATAAATTAAAAACAAACATACAAACAAGAAAAGTGGATGATACAGTGACAACTTGTATTTTGAAATGCAAACTAAAACACAGAAGACATACAACTGTTGTACTAAGAAGTCAGTCATTGGCGAAGGATGACACCTCAGTTCAAGGTAATGGTGACAGGAAGCTGTCAAGGCTAGTTCATGCTCTGAAAGCTACTATAATTTCTCAAGAGATAGCATATATTCTTTTTTTGCTTAAAGACTAAATGAATCCTGCTACAATGGCCATAAATTGCCACACCCTAATTTAAGTTTCCTCTTGGTTGAATCAGCTCTGGACTGTGATTTGACAAGGAGAGAACGGTATTGTGTTGTGCAGGGAACACAGAACACACCTTGGGGTCCTAGCCTCATATCTTTATGATGCCCAAAGCTTTAAGCTACTGCTAAATCATGGATCTAAGAACTATTGAAATCCCTTCTCCCAGTTCTTCACTCCCGAAAAAATGGAGACCGTTGGATAATTGAAATTCTGTTTCCAGAACCTTGGTTTCCCCCAAAATATAATAATATTAAACCACAGATCCACTAAGTGAGACTCCCTTGAACCCTCTTCCTCCTTCTTAAAAAAACTGCTGAGACTACATAACTAAGGGCCATCAGAGATGCTAAAGCCTAACAACATGTATAAATGCATGGCAACTTGAGAAAAAAACACAGTAACAGAGCTAGTGCGCTACACACATACCACGTTTTGATTATTTATTTGCTAAGTATGTAAACATTTATTTTCTGTCTACATTATACACTTGCCATATCTGTATTAAGGAAGGGGGGGGGGAATTAAAGTCACTGACTGCCCACTTCCTAGGAAGTGAGGAGAAAACAAAGCAACCAAGAATAAAGACTGCTTTGGCAAGATGAGCAAGTTGCTTCAGCAACCCTCACATTCCATCCACGTCTTCCCATACAAAAGAAGGGTCTGCTTGAAGGAATCTCTCTAAAAGCCCAATGACATCTCCGTTGGATTGTAAAGATGATCCCAGGTTATCTGGTAGGAGAGGGAGGGGTTATGAGAGGGGAAAAAATATGCAAAGGAAAATCTTGTGTAAGGTTCATGATGAAAAGAAATTAATGTACGTATCATCTCAAGTTATAATGAACCAATGAAGCAAAAGACAAACCACCTATGTGACACACGATTCCAAGTAACATGGCCATCCCCAAGGAGTATTTCCAGAATTGTTAGCACAAATTGCCTAGAATAAAGAACGTTTGGTCCACAAAAAGGCAGTCAAGAGTAAAATATTTCAATATCCATAGACTACTTACAGTAATCAAAGCTGGGTGTGGAGAAAAGGGCAAACAGGGACAGAGATATGGTGGATGCTGTCATTTGGGGATGACATTATCCAACAGTTATGAGCAGCCAGCTTACAAAACCACTGCATGTCCAGGTGGAGTGATATATAGGCACACCTGAGTAATGACCTGCACATTCCCTCAGCCAAATGAAGAGAAGGCAGTAATGAAGCCAGATAAGAGGCCCCGCCTCTTTCTTGTGCTTACGTCCATTCTGCTTAAAAAGCAGTATGACCAGACAGCTTTCACTACCATCATCTGTGATTCCAAGAACCATGAGCACATTGGATAAATGAGGGTGTTGCCTTGATTCAGAGACAAATGATACTTTTTCTATTTGCCAGTTGCCAGACCATCTAAATAACTAGAAGTACACATATTCCAAAGTTTGTAGTTTACTTTAATTCTTTCCTATATGTCTTCCTACACCAGCTTCATGCAGATAGCCCGGAGTACAAGAGGCTAGAGGTTGGAACTTAAAAGTTAATTTTTAAGTGATAACACTATTTAATATTTACTCTTATTAATTCTATGTAATCCAATATTTAATTTCAATGATCATTGTCAAATACTGCATTGTAATAAATATCTCTTCGACATCTAGAATGATAAAACAAACTCAAACTTTATTTGGGACACCCCCTACTTGTGTGACTGCAATGTGGGAACTGAGAATTTCAGTAGAGACATGAGATAAGGCCAAACACAGCTTTCATAATCCAGCTGTGTCGTATATTTTTATATGCAATGTCTTATATATTTATTTATGTAATTTATATAACAACATACACACCCTTTAATGAATAGAGCAAGTGCATTAGAGCTTGTTAACGTAAATGTTGGTGTGAAAAGGAATTTATATATACTGTTCACATAGCCTGATATCAGTCACAACAGTCTGGTCATTTGGTTTTTTCTCATGCCGTGGACATTAACTGTTCTGTTTGCTGTGGTCATATCTGAAAATTTCTCCTTCCCCCACTATCATAAGTACCAAAATCTGCTGTCAGAAGAACGTTTGATTTGGAACCTAACCTGAGAAAGAATCTAGCATTTAGAAAAATATACCAAAACTAGGTGTTACATTTAGAAGATTCATAGAATTCTCCTCTGCCTCAAAGTCCCAATCTAAACTAACTTTCTGATTTTACAGATGAGATCCAGGAGAGATGATATACCTGAAGTTCCAGGGCTAGCTAGTAGAGAAGTGAGAACTAGAATTTCAGTCTTGGGTCAAATGTTGTTCTCTTTGACTCAAGTCCCTCTCAAAGTTTCCTTTGTAGAACACAACACTAACACTATTCACTTGTTAGATCAAAATCTCACCAAGGGTAAAATCAAGCTTAATTTACACCATATGCCCAACAGCTAGTTCAGAATTTGCTAACAGGTGGAAAGATGTCACCAACCACAGGCAGTTGGAATGTGCACCCTATAATAGCTGTGGTGTGTAGTGAATCACCCACACAGCCTCTCCCCAAAGCCCCCTGAAAAATAAGGACACTTCTTTGCAAATGCCTGGCAAGAGTTGAGAGCATAATATATGAAATTACTATTTTCCTTTGTGCACAATGACCCAACTTTCCCATGAACTTCAGCTCCACGAGCCTCTTCTTGAACTAACCAAGGAAAGCAGTTCCAACAACCAAGAATGGCTTCAGTAACTCCCTCAGGGGAGGGACATGCCAAGGACACACGGATAATTATTTCCTTCATCCTCCTCTGAGATTTAGCTTAAGGTGAGGCAAGTAGGAAAATAGGTTTGTTAAGTGTTCCCACCATCTTTAAAAAAAAACAACTAAGTTTATCTCATATTTTTAAGAAACAATCTGAAAATTCCTGTAAAGTATCAGATACCGAGTAAACGGGTAATATCAGTAATAAGATCAGAAAAATGTTAAGAATAAAGGCTATGTTTGGTGCCAGTGCAACGTGCCCAAAAGTACACGGCTGATACTACTGTAGTAAATCTCCATAGCAAGCCTATAAGGTGGGCATATTAATACTCCCATTTTACAAATGAGAAAGCTGACGCAGAAGGATCATAGGAAAACATGGTGGAGCAGTGATCTGAATGCAGAACAATCTCACACTTTGGTCAGATCCATATTTGTTCGAAAAATACATTTTTTCCTTGTTTAGTAATTGTATCGATTAAGCTCATTCTTGGCTTCAAGATTCATACTTGATTTTTCAAAACAGCCTTCAAACAAAAATTAAACTGAATAGGTTTGTTCAGAAAATGCTTTGAGAGCTCCTTCTGAGATCCAGTCAGCCGGCTTGGATCCATGTTTATTTCTCTATTCATCTTCCTAGGCTCTTCAGGTCTCATAGGCTGCTTCTTCCCCTGGGTTTTTGCTTTTCCAGCCTCTTTCTCTGCCTGGTGATATAGCCTCATCCTTTGTAGGGGAGCCCAGACACCCCTCTCTTCTGGATCTATTTTCTCTTCCTCTCTGGAATCCCTCCCTGCATCCAACCAAAGCCATTCTCTGTTAGGAAAGCAAGCCTTACCATTTCACATACATATCAGGGAGACTTCTACCTGGCTACATGCCCAAGAAATGACCTAAAATCAACTTGTCTGCTTTCAAAGATGTTTATTTCAACATCACTCCAGAGCTGCAGAATCTAAATTACTGAGTGGTCCCTGAACAAACAAAATACAATCATCACCAAAAGATATGCACAAAAACACTCACTGGAGCACCAGTTGTGATACACCCAAACTAGAAAGCTCCCTAAAATGTTCAGCAACTGTAAAGGAAATAATTAAATAACATAATAGCAATGAAAATGAAAAAAAAAGTTACATCTGTGATATGCAATATCACAGCTGAATTTCACAAATAATAAGGAAAAATTAAGCCAGGCACAAAAGAACATATACTGTATGGTTATAGTTCCATGAACTTTAAAAATAGGCAAAACTAATCAATGGCATTAGAAACCAGAAAATCGGTTACTCCTAGTAGCATTTAAAGGAGGAGGGTTCTGGGTGCTGGTAATTTTCTGTTAATCCGGGTGCTGTTACACTTTGTGACAATGATTCCGTCCAGCCATCCATATGACTTGTGCTCTTTCCTCTATGTATAAGATACTTCAATAAAAAGCTGACTGACAGAGACCGTGGAGAACATCTGGTCTGCTCTCCTCAGTTGGCATAAGAGTAACTGTTTCCCATGGAGGCTAAACGTCTCAAAGATACTCAGGATTCCAAGGAAGGGCTGGGACTGGACATAAGATCTGTTAACTCTCCACCCAGGTATCAAAGCTTCCACTCCAACATGGGAGGATGTTTCTCTAACTTCCTTCTTTGTTGTGACTATAGCCAAGGTTTAGAAGGATTAAGATCACATTCTTATTAATAAAACAACCCAGAAGACTCCAGTCTCCTACCAACAGTTGTACCAGGAAGAGCTTTAAACACTATTTAGGATATTGCAAATAAGAAAAGCAGACAGCGCCATGTTCACACCCTAGGTCCTACCGCTTACTAGCTGTGTGACCATAAGAACGCTCCTTACCTCCCTCTGAATCTCAGTATTCTCACCCAGATCACCGAAATATTAACTCCTACTCTGCAAGGCTGCCAAGGGGATAAGGTAATAGTATCAGGGCAGTATCTAGCACATGGCAAGCACTCGGAAAAAGTAGTTGTTGAATCAATATTGAATTGAATTAGTCAGTGTTTGTCACTTAGTACAGTCTGAATAAACATCATTAAATACTACTGAGCAAGAGAAACAGGGAGCAAAGGAGTAAATAAGCTTATATGAAAACACCTCATTTTCTAAGCCTATATAGGGTCATGAATGGGTCAACCAGTGATTCTCACTGGCTTAGATGGAACACTGAAATGGTCTGTGGGATAAAGAACACAGTGCTTTTTAATTTGCAGCTAGCAGGTCTGTGTTTTCCTTCATAGTGCCCAAAAAAGATTTGCTCATTGACTGTCCCAACATGCCTAAATTCTACAGCTATCTATGTTATATTCCTTTCAGAGTTAAAAAACCTTTTAAAGAGGGGATGAGTCACAAATTCTCAAAGATATAATGAGTAGACTGACATAGTCAAGTAATTTTACTACTGGGAAAAAAATTACACACTGAGTATACAGAAAGGTAATTGCAGGCTTTAAAGATGGCAGAAATGAACAACGATATCTTTGAGTTTACTCACATTAAAAAAAAAACAGGCTTAATACCGAGTTTTTTCTTCAGCTCTTCAAATTCTGCATGTATTTATTAGCAAACTGATCCATAAAGTTCTTTAATACTGAAAAAGAAACAAATATAGAAAAGATAGATTAAAACCAATTACAAAATATAAAACGAATTACAGTATATCAGAAAAAAATAAAAGCTACAGATGGTAAATTGTATAAGCAAAAAAACCCTCAGCAAACTAGATAGCACACATGTAATTAAAAACAAGAAAATGTGTTAAAGATCAACAAATAGATTTAACTGAAACTAACTTGCTTCCACTAATCCTTTCATTTCTTCCTCCTCCTTCCTTCTCCCCATCCAGCATGCCCTCCCTCTCGTTCTTCCTTACTTCCTCAATTAATGGACAACCTCAAATATTCCTTGAAGCCTGAATTTCTGCTGAAACCACCATTGTTAATTTTTATAACGCAAAGTACCTGGCATGTATTAGTTACTCTATGAATATTTGTTGACTAAATGAATGAACTACAGCTTTACAATATTAAGTTGTTAAGGTTAAAAAAACTGGGAAAAATTACTGTTTTCTTGCCCCACAAGAACAATATGTAGACAATACACAGAAACACGTATACTGTTTTTAGGCTGTGTTTCTGATTGATTCCCTTTAAACTTATACTTAAAAAACACTCCCATTAGTGTGTGCGTGTGTGTGTGTGGGCATGTGTGTATATCCCCACCATCATAATAATAAAATATATTTTGGTGGTGAAGGAATATTTAGGAACAGTAAAAATTCCTTTTGAGGTGCTCACTCTTCAAATAGAGATTGTCCTGAAGGACTTTCTCTGTTCGGGTAACACATCTGTCCATTCAGCTTCCCGTTAAGCTGACTTCATATATAACCCACACATACACAACAATCCAGGTAAATTTTAAGCAATCAATGATGCATACTTCGGCAAGCCTGATTTTATTTATTTTTTTTTCCTGTTTTTTTTTTTGTTTTTTTTTAGCTGAGTCATCCTGCTACCTGTTGGCAGCTCAGCGGCTGCTCAGCTCAGGCTGGGCATCGAACCACTGTTGCTCAGAGCTCAGCTCACACTCTTGAGCGAATTCTTAACCAACTGAGCCCCTCGGCCGGCCCTCGGCAAGCCTGATTTTAAAATTAGCATGTGCTCCAAAAGTAGTTACATTAATCAGCAGTTTCAAAGTGAGTGTCTGGGAACCCTCTCCCATCGTGCTTCTGAGAATGCAAGTAGGAGTGGGTGGATGTTTGACAGTGGGCAAAACAATTTCACCTTTAACTCTGTTATATACTTTGATCCAAACCTTAACTGGAGAAGAGATTCCTTGAGCTGCTTATAAAAGTGTTGAAATTAAATCATGATTACATTAGAAGCTAGAGCAAAAAAATCCCAGTGAGTTATACAACATAGCTGATCCAGAACAGTAATCACACCAAAATCCAAACCACCATCCCTAAGAGAAAATGTGAGCTTCAGCCTGGGTCCCAGAACACAGGTCATCCTGGATGCAAGCAGGCCGGAGGGCAGGCCTTTTCTTCCTTCCTACCCAGTGCCCTCGTCTCCTGCCCAGAAACAGACAGCAGCAGATAGGACACCTTCATTGCCATGAGAATTGAACCAACAGGAAGGGGAGAGAACAGGGTAGAGAGAGCCTGTGGATATTCCAGGTGTGGGGATACAGATGGGGGCTCCAGCAGGGAGCAAGACACAGTGGTTTCTGGGAGTCAGTCCCTTCCCCAGGCCCTACCCCCATCACTATCAGCCTCCTTGCTGGAAATTACAGGAGCAAGGTCAGTCCAGACCTCCTGGATAGGAGTGAGGAAAGAGAAAGTCGGTGGAACAGTTTAAAGAGAAGAAAAAAATATACCTGTGTTCTGTAAGACCCAATTCAAAACAACATGGCAAATTAGAAAAGAATTTTTTTAGAGTATTATGAGAAAGCATTGCCTGAACTTGCTCCAAAGGAATTCATTTAACTAGGAAGCACTGAGTGTATTCATTGCTCCCTCAGCACAAAGCTCCAATTATTTGGCCCAAACAGGGCTGAATACATAAAAATATTTATAAACATAAACCATTGGATTTTTTGAGTTTCCATCATGAGTCTTGTTTAAGTCAGTCAGAGATGTCCTTTGTTATACAGTTTTGATCAAATGCAAGAGACTTTAGTCATTTCCTCAGAAACAGACGTATGCTATAAATATGAACTAACCAACAGTCAGCCACTCACAAAAAGACTCGTTGACAAGCTTAATTTAAAAACAAGAACACATTATTAAACTGAAAAATAAGCCATAAAAAATCCAAATGCATGCAAACAACATTCCTAGCAGAAAAACCCATAGTGTAATGACAAGGGTAACTACAAAGAGCTTTTTATTTTACTCACAAACTTTTCCTATACAGACATTACAAAAACCAAAACAAAAGTCTGTATTTGTGGTCACTTAATAAAACAAACATTTAACATCCTGCCCAAATCTCAGATTTCAATTTCCAAGAAAATCCTCCAAACCATGAAATAAAGGACTTCTGTATAGATGGAAAATACATTTATTACTATTGCTTATTTTCTAAATCCCTTTGATATTCTACACAATGACCATCATAACTGAGAATAACATATCAGATATAAATCATTAAAAAGTGAAGTTATGGGCCGGCCGAGTGGCTCAGTTGGTTAAGAGGCTCACTCAAGAGTGTGAGCTGAGCTCTGAGCAACAGCAGTTCGATGCCCTGCCTGAGTTGAGTTGCCACTGAGCTGCCAACAGGTGGCAGGATGACTCAGCTAAATAAATAAGGGCAAAGAATATGTTTGGGCTGACCGAGTGGCGCACTGGTTAAGAGCTGGCTTGGGAAGCCAGTGGTCCCGGTTCAGATCCCACATGTGAGGGCCAGTAACACTGACCTCTACAGCTAAGATAGTGAACAACAGCTCCATCTGGAGCTTGGCTGCTGTGAGTCCCCGGGACGGCACAGCTGCAGCCCGGGCTGCAGTAGGCTGCCACAGGCTACAGTGAGTGGCCGGCAGCCAGCGTGAGCGGCTGGCAGCCGGTGTGAGCTGCCAAAAGCCGCTGTGAGCGGCCGTCCAGAGGCTGGCGACCGATCTGCCTCACCCGAGAAGAGCGCAATGATGATACCAACATGGGCCAGTGAAGCAATGTCCTCCACAACTAGACTGAAGAACAAAAGGACAACAACTTGTCTGTTCCCCTTCCCCGATTCCCCAACGCTGTTCCCCTCCCCCAATTCCCCAATAAAATCTTAAAAAAAAAAAAAGAAGTGAAGTTACTGTTTATTATAATAATACCATATTTAATACTTGACAACTAAATGAAATCCAAAGTCTCTATTCAGGTATGACTTAAATATCTAAATCAGGAAAGAGTCTTTCAGCAGGGCAAATACAGTCCTGCCACTTGTTTTTGTAAATAAAGTTTTATTGGAACACAGCCATGCCCATTCATTTACATATTGTCTACGGCTGCTTTTGCAAGACAACAGAGACAGTAAGACCTGCAAAGTACAAAGTATTTATTATCAGATCTGACCCTTTAAGAAAGTTTGCTGACCCTGGTCTAGCAAACAGCTACTTCAGTGAACTAAATCTTGAAATAAGAAACACTAATCCTAGGTTAGTCATCTTGCTGGATAGCTACGTAAGTCATTTAACCTTTAGCTACTTTTTCGCATTTACAATACAATAATAGATAATATTTATTGGGAACTTATGTTTCCAGACACTATTCTAAGGGCTTTACTTTTAGTAAAAGAATGCATTCATGTAATTCTGGCAAAAACCCTGAAAGAAAAGTAAATGATTATCCCCATCTTAACAGATGAGGAAACTGAGGCAGAAGGTTGAAATAACTTGCCCAAGGTCTGTTAAGTGGAAAAATCAGGATCAGAACTCTGGCTACCAGGGTCCAGAGCTGGTATGTGCCAGGTTGATAATAATTTTAATTTTATAAAAGTGAACAGATAATAAAAGGAATCTCAAAAGGTTTGTTAGTTGGAAATATTAGGTTAAGACAGAAAAGTACACCTCTGTATAGTCTAGGAAAAGATTCCTAAAATAAGAATATAAATGGACTTCCACAGACTTTTAAGACCCTTCTGATTCTAAGATTAGAGCTAAACTTGGGAGTATTGGGAATATAAAAACCCATAATACTTTTTTCTTTTTTTAAACTATGAGTAATCAAAGAACTGAACTAACCAATGTCTATTTTCTCTTTCCTTTAGTAAATAAGGCCTCTCTGGGCAGTTCAGGCCCTTCAGAAATCCTTCAGGATACACAGTTAGCAGAGGGACCCTAAACATTTCAAAATTCATTCCCATATAGTCTTATCCTCTGACTAGTTCCCATCTGGGAAAAGGCTGAGCAAACACTAACAACAGTTATGGAGAGAGTGTTCATAGCCTAGCAAGAAGAGCTCTATCCAGATACCAATTGTCACATGATTCAGGAAGATGTCCTCTGGCTGAATCGTCCCTACCACTTCCCGAAGTTCTCCAGCTGTTTGGAGGAAATGTGTCCCCTAAATGTGACCTGTTCCTCTTTTGTAGTGAAAGATAGGTTTATATGATCTTAATAAATTAAGGAGAAAATGAACTGCAAAATTAGTCATCACCAATTATACATTTAGATAGAGATGGTCTTAACCAACCTTTTAATCAGACTAGTCTTTAATTGGCTTTCAGCATCTGCAGAATAAAGTCCAAACCCTTGAGTTTGACATTTAAGACCCTCCTCATCTTACCCCTTACCTACTTTTCCAATCTTACCTACCTCCTTCCGTTTTGGGTCTTTCATGTAATCAGAATGGCCTGTTTTTGATTCTGTAGGTCCTGTCTACTTCTGCTTCTGAGGCCACACTCATTCTATATTCATTCCCCTATTTTCTACTTCCAACAGAGCATCCAGTAGCAGCCCCATCTCAGTGCTAAATAATGTGGAATATAATTTGTATTTCCTGTGAAAAATGGATCTTCACAATCCAGCTGGGGAAAGAGGTACACAAAAGATTAAACTAAAGCTGTATATTAAATGTTTGAAGAGCTATAGGACTCTGATTAGGAGATCTAAAAAGACATTAGTGGGCCGGCCAAGTGGCACGGTGGTTGAGCGCTGCCTTGGGAAGCCAGCGGCCCTGGTTCGGGTCCCACATATGAGGGCCAGTGATGCTGTCTCAAAAATAAATAGATAGATAGATAGATAGATAGATAGATAGATAGATAGATAGATAGATACATAAAAAGACATTAGAGAGACCATCACAGAAATGGACCTTGAAGGAAAGGGGAAATTGATAGAGTACTTGACTGTATAAAGTTGTAGGGTAACCAGATAGGATAAAGGTTTACATCACAAACTTCAGAGCCAGATTAGACCTGGGGCCAAAACCCTGGCTCCCTTTGACTGGAAATAAGAGTTTGTAGGAATTACAATCAGATAAATCGGGTTGATGCCTAACCATGCTCAAAACTATTTTTGCAGTCAGTTTTCATGTCTTGCTCAAATAATAAAGTCTTTCATATTATGCCCTTACACAGTCTTCCCTTTTTCTCACTGCCAACAGCATTTAGTATTTCAACCCATTCATTCACTTGGACATTTAATCACACAGTGATGTTCACTGTTTAACTATTTCAGAAGTTATGTTTTGCCTCCTTAATAAGATTTTGTTATCAAAGAACAGATTCTTTCAAATAAACCTCTTGGCATTTTCAAATTTTAGGTCCGAGGTTCCTGACAAGTAGTGCTAGTCTAGCTAAGAAACAAATTTCAATTACAAGGTTGGGTGGTTTAGCTAGTTACATGACGCTCAGCCAACCATACACACCTGTTTTCTGCCTATCCAGTAAGTAACTCATGTGAACAGGCTTATAGCTTGGTTCTTTGTGGAATGGTCAGGAAAAAAGCTAACAGCTACCGCTAGTGACAGAAGGAAAGATCAAGTTAAGCAGTACAAGAAAGTGATGGCTCTTAGCCAAAAACAGACATGAAAGAGTTAAAGAAATTACATGTTACAGTATATCTGCAAATCTGAGGATGGACAAAGGGCTTAGAATTCATCCCTTATGCTTTAAAGGGGTTGAGTGTACGGTCTGTGTGTTCCCATAACATCAAGCACCATGCTGTAAACACTCTCTGAATAAAATCTGATAATCTCTGATGTCCCGTAGTCCCCAATGAACCCTTTTTTCATGCCAAAATCAAATTCAATATAGTCAAGTTTCCCTCGAAGTTCCAAACTTTTAGTATTTCAATGTCTACTGACATATTACATCAAATAAGGCCCACATATTTTTAAGTTAACATATTACTTCACAGTCACATTTGCAGTGTTTAGTAATGGCTTGCCTTTTGTTTTTTAATTCTAACGTTTTTATGCAGAGCTTTCTTTGCAAATATTGAAAAATTATTTTTTTTATTTCCCACAAACAGATCCTAAATCAGAGATTCTAAGCAATTTTGGAATACCAAAGTTATTTTTTTGCAAGTTTTGACTGAATTGATTAAAATGATTAAAGTCTGCCAGAGTCTTTTATAAAAATAAATAAATGCACAGTTGCATGTGGTGTGGGACAGTATTGTGGGGGTGGGAGTGGGGGTGAGGGAAGAAACATGGCTCAGCTTCCTAGTGCACCAATTTTTCTTTATGACAAATACTTTAAATGTTATTTTTTAAGACAAACAAATATCACGAACTTCAGTGAAAGTTTTACACAACAACATATTAAACCTTTACATAAAATATTATGGAGAGCCGGCCAAGGGGAGCATTGGTTAAGAGCTGGTTTTGGGATGCCAGCGGCCCGGTTCGGATCCCACATACGAGGGCCAGTGACACTGCCCTCTACAGCTAACAACAGCTCCACCTGGAGCTGGGCTGTGCGAGCCCCGGCGACCGTGTAGGCTGCAGCCCCTGCTGCAGTGGGCTGCCATAGGCTACAGTAAGTGGCTGGCAGCCAGCGTGAGCGGCTGGTAGCCTGCGTGGGTTCCCAATAGCCGCGGTGAGCGACCACCCAGAGGCCGGCGACCGATCTGCCTCATCTGGGAAGAGCGCAATGATGATACCAACATGGGCCAGTGAAGCAACATCTTCTGCAACTAGACTGAAGAACAAAAAGACAGCAACTTGTCTGTTCCCCTTCCCCGATTCCCCAATGCTGTTCCCCGCCCCCAATTCCCCAATAAAAAAATCTAAAATATATATATTATGGACTATAATGTAAAATTTACCTACAATATATTTAAAAAATGATTATCAATTAAGTTTTGGGCAAGAACTTTAAGGTAGATGTTCCCATTATTTTCACACTTCTTGAATCATAGGGGTAGTTTAGCAGCAATCAGAGATTGCTGACTATAATCAGTCATGTCCTCAGAAGGAAAATTTCTACAAATGTTCTGAAATATGTTTATGCTTATTAAATATGTAGAAGCAATTACATCACCCCTAAAAGTCTAGCCATCACGCCCAAGAAATCCTGTAGAATCGAGTCCTTCCACCTATGTCATTAACTGATGTGTTATTGCAAATATCACCTAAAAAACATGAAGTCAAACCACTTCAATTCCACAAGCCTTCTGAAAGAGCATTCTGAACTAATGTGAACTTTGTAGAGTGATTGTGTAAATAAAAACAATAACTTCAGCCAACTGGTATATAACACTTTATCCTGTCAGTAGAAACTTGAGAACCAACATACCCCAGTGAGGTTGTAGAAAGTGGGTTGGCCCACTATAAACTCTATCACTGCTGACCCAGCAGGTACCATAAAGACTCTTCCCCTTCAATTGCCCCACATGAAATAGATGTATTTATATTGTCAGACTGGGACCATGATCTCTGCAACCTGTGGGTTTTAGAAACAGATTGATGGGCTCACCAGCTCATTTCCTGAGAATTAAGCTACAGAATTACAAGGAATTGAATACCATGTGTGGGGTGGGATAGCTTATAGTGGGACATTCAAAACAATAAAAAACCATCTTATAATATAGAAGTACCCAAGAGTTACATCCAAAGCTGCGAGTATTCTACCTAAAATAGGTCTTACCCAGCTACCTCCTGATAGCAATCCTGTCAGTCAACATAAGACCCTGGAGTTTTAAAGACTTATTTAAACTAGAATAGCATATATTCCTTTAGGCAAACTCAAGTTAAAATACCTGACTACTTGATTTTCAGCTTCCATAGTCAGAGAGACACACTGACCTATAAATTTTCTAAATCTCTAGAGAGAATCCACTACAATTCTAAAAAAGGATATAGGATGAAACATTTAATGCTTTGCTACCCACGTACCCCTAACCACCGATAAGAAGGAAAAAATACAAGAAACAAAATGCAGCTCACTTCTATCATGAAGGTTTTATCCCAGTAAAAGGCAACCCCATTTTTTTTCAAACCATACCATCCAATGCTAACACCCTTGCCTTTCTTTTCCTTTTCACCCTATCAAGAAATTGTCTGCTCTCTTTCTTTCCCTCTCCTTTCCCCTCTTTCTCATTTTGATAGGAACCAAATAGGCAGGTGGTTTTTTTCCAAGGGTTTATTGGCAACTGGCAATGGTTATCAAAAGCCCTAAAAATGTAACCGCCTTTGACCCAGAATTCTGTATTTATTAAACTAAATAATTGGACTAATGAGCAAAGGTTTTTGTATATAATTGCACACCAATGCTACTTACAAGAAAAAAAAAGGAAATAATCTAAATGTGTCTAACAATAGCTACACTGAGGTACACTCATTAGACAGAATATTAAGCAGACCACGGTTGCAAGAGGTAGCTACCAATGGTTAATGACACTGAAGGCCATTCCTATTATTTGATTTTTGTAAATATGCATATATAATAAGGCAAAAGGAAGGATAACCATCTATGGTTTTTAATACTTCCTTCTGCCTCCTCTTCATAGATCCCGCAGAAGTTTACCAACAGTCAGATCTTTAGAGAGGGATGGGGTGAGAGATGAAGGCAGAGGTGTACACATGTTGTTTCAAAATCTCTCTTGCTCCCACAGTCTGTGATAGGTCTTCTGCCCCACGTCTGAGATATGCTATCATGTTCCAACATGTTGACTATGATTGTCTCCGGGTGGTGGAATTTCAGATCAATGTGATTTTATTTTTCTTTTCGCTTATCTGTAGTTCATAATTTTACAATAAAAATTATGTACTATTTCTGTCAAAGGAAGCAGAGCATCATGACGACTAAGTAGTATAGAGTCTGGAATAGATCAGCCTGGGTTTTAATATTCCAGGTCCTTAACTCTTCAGCTATATGATCTTTGTCAAGTTACTTAACTCTCTAAGCCTCAAGTTTCCTCACTCAACAAATGCAGAATAATGCTATGGGTAGCTTCTTATTAGAGAAGCTAATAGAAACTCCATATTGGATAAAAGAAATGATTACTTTATACCATATAAAATACAACTTTATTTAAGTGTTTATACTTTTAGGGGAAGAAAATCTAAACCCCAGTCTCACAGGAGAAAAAAATATATAACTAAAATCATGGGGAAAATTTCATCTGCAATGATAATAAAAAATGTATATTAAGCAGCCCTGAGTTATCGTTTCATATACCAAAAAAAAACCCAAAACCCTTGTAGTGAAATTGCTGCTCATCCATTGTTAGTGGCACTGTATTTAATACATCTGTACTTTAGAAAAACATTAAGGCTCTAATGCAGTAAGAATAATTTCACTCCAATGCATTTACCTTAGGAAGAAATTTGCCTAAAACAAAATGAATATGCACAAAGATGTTCATTACAGAATTCTAAATAACAACAAGTAACTGGAAATACTTGAATATCCATTGTTAGAGGGATGGTAAATGATTTAATCAATTTTGGCATGTGAAAACAATAAAATTAGGAAACCACCCAGGTTGTCATATAGGAGGCATGAAGAAAAAAATGTTTGATATATAGTAGTCCCCCCTTTATCTATAGGGCATACATTCCAAGACCCCCTGTTGATGCTGTGCCAAACCCTATGTAGCAAACCCTATAAATATATATTATGTTTTTCCTATGCATACATACATACCTTTTACTAAACAAAGCACTTCACAGCTTCTCGTTGACATATCCAAATTAACAGCATCACTACTCTTGTGCCTTGGGGCCATTACTGAGATAAGGAGCGTACACAGGGGCAGTGAGTACAAAAGGTGAGAGGTAGATCATTATGGTGCCCTCACCAGAAGATGCTGGCCCTGTCAATTATTTCTGTTGCATGAAAGACAACACAAGGCTTCCAGGAAAGGAGGGAGAGTAGCAGGAAACTGGAAGCGGGGAGAAGAAGGCCAAATTTCACTAATCCAATTCATGAATGGATTGCCATTGGTACCTTCTCTCAGTCCAGACGCCAGCTGGTCACTCTGAAAAAGAGGTCTGAAGGAAGGCTGGGAGCTCCACAGCCACGCGGTGCCCACATGCCTGTGCCCTGAGGACTGCAAGGTGTTACAGTGTGCCTGCGCTCAGGTGAGGTAGTTATAAATCATTATAATTTAACCAACCTAAGCCCCACAAAATGAACAAGTGGCTTAACGTAACCACGGACAGATGTCAACATCACGAATGTAAGCACAAGTGGATCTGACACCTCCACTTGTTCAAACTGCACAACCCATACGGGGCCCTAATTCCCGTAAAGATGACACTGTCACAGTGAGAAAGGTTTCGGAAAGAAAGATATGCATTTTGGAAATAGAAGTCTGAAAATATTTCCATCAAGTCATTTTTTCCCCCCCAAATGATGTCACATCCATAAAATCTCTATCTGTACTCTAAAAATGTGAACACAGAACTTTCTAACCTGTCTTAAAATGTACAGAATTGAGGTTTAAATTTTTAAAGCCCTGTTGAAAATAGGAAACTGCGTGTTCCCATGCTTTTAAAAAAGAATTAATTAACATTAAAGAAAAACGAATAACTACCATTAATTGAGGGCTTACTATTTATGGGTCAGGCAACATTCTCAGTGCTTGATGTGTGTTAATCATTCAATCTTCAACACTATCCCTGATGAAGGGACTATTACTATTACCTCATTTCATAGATATAAAAACTGAGACACAGAGAGATTAAGCAAATTATCCAGTGTAGCAAATAGCCAAGACAGGACCCTAACCTAGGCAATTTAAGCAACCCTAGAAGGTCTGCTGTTAACAGTCATTCAGAGCACTACACTAGACTGCAATTTACTGGCTGATTTCAATCAAATTTTTGTGCAGCTGGTGGATTAAAAATGAACAAGTAGTGAACACGGCAGGTCTCCCATTTGGAACTACATATAGTAATGAAATAATTTTTCAATTATGACCAGATAAATAGAATTATGTAAATAAACTGAATTTAGAAACAGACCTTAAAAAGACTATATCACAAAGTGGGAATAGATTTTTTAAAATAAAGAAGCATATACAATCACATTATTCCCGCTAAAATTATTATTGATTGAGAGAAAAATGCCAAAAATTGCAAAAACTACCAGTATTTATTAATGGCTTTTTGTACCATTAATGAATATGAAATCAAGTCTAAAACATTATGTTCTTTTAATTCCTATTTTGGTGTGTTTATAATGTCGAACACATTAGTGCTACAATGTGTGTATTATTTATAATAAATACACATACACTAGAGAAGATGCTCATAAATTTAATGGTGGCACCATTCCAATAGAAAGTTTTAGAGACCACTGCAGAAGGCTTTACAACAAAAGAAAAACATAATCAAATTTGCATTTCAAAAAGATCGTTCAGCAGACATCAGAAGGTGAACTGGAACCAGGAGATGCAATTATGGTTTCTGAAGGCCTGAGCTAGCAGTGAAAATGGAGGAAAGATTTAGAAAAGCTTTACAAGATTTATCAAAGCATCAAGACACAGAAGTCAATGATGACTTTCTGACTCTGGTTTCTGACTTGTAGTGACAGAGAATTCAGAAGAGAATATAAAACAAAGTGTGTGCATGTGAGGGGGTGTGTGTAGGGTAATAATTAAATTTTGATCACGTTAAGATTGCAATGCTGTGGGGCCACAGGCTGAATGAATACAACGTAGTTGGAAAAAACGGGTCTGGGAGCTCAGGAAAGAGCCCTGGGCTCATTCACAGTTGAGCTTCATCAGTTTGTAAGTAGTCACTACCAAGATGGGGTTTGTATGTGCACTAGGGGAGAATATCTAAAGATAGAAAGGCACCACCACAAAGAACCAGTGACATGTTAGCAAAGCCTTTAAAGAACTTTAGGAAGGAAGGAAGGGCCTGGGGGGTGGGAGAGAGCCCAGAGAGGGTGGAATAAGGGGGTTGAGGAACTGTGACATGCTGAACTCTGGCAAGAAGAAGACTGCACGGCTAAGTGACCAACCACACCCCCACACCTTCGGTGATGTGAGAATGTCCTGGCATCACATCTGCTTCTAAAGCGACCACTCGTCATCTCACGCTCCAGTTAGGAAGTGAAAAGAGATGAGCTTGGTAAAGAGAGGCATAGTGCCGGCAGCTTTACAGTCTAAAGAAATGAGTAAATAGGCAGAGTCAACAGTCAGGGTTAAGCTGTCCAAAGACAAGTTAGTGATGAAGCCATTACTAGAAAAAGAACACTTTCCCTATAAACCTTGATTTTAAAAATTCAACTAGTAAAAACTACATATATAGTTCTGAGATTAAAAATAAAACCTCTGACTCAGAAAACATGAAAAAAATAACTTCTGATGCAACTCTTACTACCTTTGTTTAACTGCCTGACCAGCAATAACTGATGATTCAGTCCTCTTTCCCATCAGATCCTAACAGCCTTCCTCCATGATGTGAAGATGGGTTTTGACTTTTTTGAGGCAACAACTGCTCAGTGCCTTCTCTTACGAGGAAATAAAAACTAGGTTAAAGGCAAATTTTACTACTTTTTCAATGCCTTCATTTTTTTTTTCTTTAATCTGGAATTTCTCCACAATGATAAGAAGATATAAAGTTTGTCTTGAATTTGAATTGGTATCCTGACCACATCTAATTGGTCTAAAGATGAAGGCAGGATAAAATGTCATGAAGGCTAAACAACCCTCTCAGACTTAAAAATAGTACCATACATTGAATTTACCAGCTTAGTTTAAAAATTTTTTACTATGGAAAATTGCAAAGATATACATACAACCCCCCAAACATAAGTGGATTAATACAATGAGGACCCATCATCACCTTCAACAATCGCTATTCATGGCCAAACTTGTTCCATCTATACTCTCTCCCACCCACACCCATATTACCCGGAAGCAAGTCCAAGAAATTATACCATTTCTTCCATGAGGATTTTAGGATCTTTCTCTATAAGATAACTGTAAGACTATTAACATACTCCCCCAAATTAGTAATAATTCCTATTGTTAGGAAGAGGAATTTCTATTTCAATACCTTCACATTTCTAGTTAATGATCACATCTCCAACTGTCTTCTAAAAGTCGTATTTTGAAAAACCATTTGTTTGTTTGCATAAGGATCTCACTGGCGTCTACCACTGTGGTCAGTTAATAGATCTGTTAAGAACTTTTTAAGCTATTGGATCTGTTCTTCATCTCTTTTCTTCCTCTTTGCAAGTTATTTACTGAAGAAACTGTGTTGTTTGTCCTGTAGAGTATCCCACAGTCCAATTGCATTCCCAGGTACAATTTAATATGTATTGACTCACCTTCAAAATTCAGGCTGGTTAATGTTTTTCCTGCCCCTTGTTGATATGATATATAGATACAGACATCTCACGGTACATTGAACAAAAGCAGTGCTTTTCTATTTTGCTGATATAAAGCAATGTGAAAAAGAAACTGAGGGATAATTTTCAAGAATGCATAAAATTACCTTTGGGGCAAGAACAGAAGTTGAGCTCTGAGCTGATGAAGCAGTATTTAGATCATAGGAATAGGGATAGGAAACAAATATTCCAGATCAATCCTTTCCTTCCCTTCCCAACTCCCTCTGATATTACAGAGAGGGTAGAGTGGGATCGAGAGGAAGCAGTTTGGGTTGATTCCCAGCTCACCCCTCTCCAGCTATGTGGTCATCAACAAGCTTACTTAATGTCTCTGGGCTTCAGAGTCCTTCCCCATAAAATGGACATAGCACATTTCACATTTACTGTGTGAAAATTCAGGGATAATTCATAAAAAGAGCTTTGCACACAGTAAGCTCTCAAAAAAGCGTCATTATCCTTTTTTAATCATTATTATCCCTAATTAAAAGTGGAAATCTCCTCCTCAAAACTAAAGCTTAACTTTGGGGTGCCGTGTCTTTTCATACTCCACTAAGTGACTACTCTAAATAGAATTGTACCCTACAGGCTTTTGCCTTATTTGAGTTCTTGCCAATGTATGTATATAACGGTACTTCTGAACAAACACTACCCCTGCTGTGTGATAATGTATCATCTAAATTTTGCAAACAGCAGGCAGATCAGCTGTCCTTGAGCAGTCACGGAACTAATCTTGGCTGTTTGGTAAGCATTCAAGGAGGGACGGAGATATTTTTTTCCTTTTGACTAACAGCCCGCCATGTGCTAAGCATGCCGTTTAGCACTAGAAACTTCATAAATTCTAATTTGCTGAGGGTTTTTTTTTTTGGGGGGGCGGGAATCCATGGTCTTATGTTTTCATTATTAAGAACCTGAAAGTTCTCATTTGAAGTATGTATTCATTATCTACCACTAGGCTACGTGCGGTAGGGGGTGAAAAATTAATAAAAAGGCACAGTGTCTGGGAAAAACGTATACAGTCCATTAGAAAAGCAGGGATACAAATGATCTGTAATGTAACGTAACATAATATAACATGAGAGGGGCAGATAAAATGGTAGGGGAATAAATCAGGTGGGAAAAATAAGTTACAGTTAAGGGTAGTTATGGGGGCTATTCGAAAAAGAGATGATGGGTAAGATGAAAGTTTGAACAATGTATATAGGATTTCAAAAGACCAGAGGAAGAGTTGGAAGCAGCAAGGAAAAAGAGTTTCAGAGGAAACAGGAGCGTGGGAGCTGAAGTATAGGAGGTGTTGAGGGAACAATAGTTCTGGTTGGAGGGAGTATGAGATGTGTGAAGGGAAGTGAGATGCAGCTATATCCTAAAAGCCCCTGACGAGTGATGGTAAGGAGGCTGGTAAATAACTGAGAGGTTTTGAGGTTTTCTGAACCAGTGAGTGGTACGGTCAGAGTTGTATTTTACACAAATTCAAATGGATACATGGAGGTAGAGGAGAGTACCTGTATCCTAATTCAGAAGTCAAAGACTTATGAGCCAAGTCAAGAAGAAAGGAAGATACAAATACATGCTATATTTTGGATGGAAAAAAATATGACTTGGTGGCTCACATGATAAAAGAGGTGAAGAAGGACTCAAAGATAGCTCCCAAGTTTTGAACCTAAATGCCTGGGAAAAAAATAGTGGTACTATAAACAAAAATATAAGTCAGTAAAGAGATGGGGTTGGGAGAGAAGTGATATAGTAAATCTCATTTGAATATGTCAAATTTGATGTGCCAGCAGAATACACACGATGGTCCATCAGAACCAACAGAGAAGGCCAGTGAGAAAATCTTGGAGAAATATTGTTTAGGATATAGCAATCTGTGAGCTGGTGAAAACATATAGAGATGTAGTGTTCAGAGAACATTCAGGTGAGTACAAATCATAGGATCCGAAGAATGAAAGAGCCTCAGAGGAGTTATGAAGACAAAAGATATATTGTTGAGATTAAATGAATAAATGTAAAAGTAAAAGCAATGAATGAAGATGTCTTGTTTAATAAATTCAATATAAAAGAAAAAGAAAACATGGGCTATTAGGACATAAGAACACTGAAGAAAGGAAAGAAGATATTCTGAATGTTTTTATGCAGACAAAAGGTGGTAGACGGGAAACAACCAAACACCTGAAGCAGGAAAGAAAACAAGCGACCAAAGAAATGGAGGCAGGGATAACCCGTTAGCTCAGTTGGTTAGAGCGTGGTACTGATAACACCAAGTTTGACGGTTCGATCCCCGCATGGGCCACTGTGAGCTGCGCCCTCCTTAAGAAGTCAACTATGCCATTATAGCATGAAAGCAATGTGTAACCAATGACCATGGCTGTTCCCCAATAAAATTAAAAGAAAACAATAACAACAACAACGAAATGGAGGCAAATGAAAATATAAAAATAGGTTAGAGTGAAAAATGAAAGTGAAGCTTGAGAATCAAGATGACTAGCTGCCAGATCTGTCTTGTTGGCCTACACAGAGTTTCAAAAAATGTGATTTGGACTTGAAGAGATTTCACCTAAAAAACTAGATATTTGATTTTTCTGGAGAAAAGAGAAAATTGGGCAACACTTGGCCTAAGCTTCTACAGGACAATTGCTGCTGTCCCCACCTTAGACATGGCTGGCACCCTGCAGTTTACCCCAGTCCCCACCTATCGCTTCCTCCATTTTAGTAATTTTGATAGCCGCAGTTGGCAGCTGAGTTTGGGACCCCTGGCCTAGATGTCTTTAATAAAAGGAGATGATGTCATCCTTAGAGAGTGAGGGCTGGACACGGAGACTTGAAAACTGAAAAAACAGTCATCAAAGGAAATAGGTTAGGAAGTCAATGAGAGATGAATAATCAAAGGATTGCTGTCTAAAAGTCTGCTGAAGAGACCAGTGATTCATTATTTTGCCTGACAGTACTCCACAGCCTGGAAGCAGAGGTCACAGGGCGGTCATGGCATAAGACAGGGTGACAAAGGGTTCTAGGGTGCTAGTGAGGAACTCAGTGAGGAGGCTGGCCAGCACCTGCTCTGGGTGGGGAGTGCTAACGGGGCCAGTGACCTGGGAGAATGTAAGAGAGGCATCATAGAGGCAAAGAGCAGGTTAGGGAGAGGGAGGGGGGTGGGAGAGATCTGGAAAGCAAGATAAGGTTTTCCTGGAATTTTTCTGGCAAGAACTTGAAAGTGTCATCTGTATAAAAATATTAACGGACAGACACACATCAAAGGCTAAGTAGAAGAATTGGGAGCCTTTGGGAGGAAAGTAAAAGCACATATAATTAGTACAAACAGGAAAAGTTAGTCCTGCAAAAATGTACCGTTAGTGTATCTTTACTCCTTGCTATTCAACTCCCAGAAAAAAACTAGAACAGATTTTCTTTTACAAAAAAAAAAAAACAGTGAAAACACGACCAGACTTGGTAAATCATAATAAAGTAAGTTCAGAGTTTGATATTTTTGTGAAATGAGCTGTGTGAATGTTAAAGAAAATGATTTTAAAATTATATAATTCCTTTCAAAGATCCTTAAGTACAATTTTGGAGATAAAAAGTATACTCATTCTTTGTTCTCATATGCAGAAGCCTGCTGTATACATTATCTCAAGTTTTGAAGAAGAAAGGAGACCAAAAGTTCAAAGTTGAGTCAGTTCTGAATGTCTCACATAACAAATGCATTTAAAAAGGGAAGAAACCCGCTGTTCATGACCAGCCTGCCCAGTGCCTGAACCTTTGGGGCCTGCATACTCCCCAAGTCCGTTTCTGTTTAAAAGAAACACACAAACACATACACACGCACACAACAAAACAACATATTAAATGCACAGAATAATTCTACAGGATTACACCCAGGCCAGTTGCCTGGCAGCTCTGGGGAGAGAACAGCAATTGGTGGTAGCGCCAGGAGGGAGCAGAGATGGGGGACCTTAGATTTTATCTTTGATGCTTGTGCTATTAGTTTCTACAATGACGACATATTTGTAAATTTAAGAAATTTTTAATTCAGCTTTCATGAAATGAAGCTAAAGCAACCTTTCTAATAATCAAAGAAATGAAAATCAAAACGTGACCCATTGTTTCATGTACTTAAGGCTGATAAGACACAATGTCTGTAAACTTGGGAAGAAGAGGAAGTCTAATACAGCGTTGTTGCTTTTGTGTTTCATAGCACAAAAATGTAAAGGTACAGAAGAACCTGTCTTAAAACTTAAGCCTTCTTCCCTCTAATATGCCCTTGATACCCAGTTCCTTTCCTTGGACTCGACCACTCTTAAGAATTTTCTTGGGTGCCCTTCTGAGAATCTACTAAATTCTAGGAGGGAGGGAGTGTAAATTGATTCACTTTACTGAATGACAGTTTAGTAGTATCTATTGGGTTGTCAGAAAAGTCATGACGTATTTTTTCTGCTTTTCATCGCAAAAATGCATCATGACTTTTCCGACAACCCAATATCAACATTTTATTTATTTTTAATTATTTTAATTAAAAAATAAATAATTTTATAATAATTAAATAATTTTATAATAATTAAATAAATTTTAATTATTTAATTATATATGGATTGGGGGAGGGGAACAGAATTGGGAAATCAATTGCTGTCTTTTTGTTCTTCAGTCTAGTTGTGGTGGATGTCGCTTCATTGGCCCATGTTGGTATTATCATTGCACTCTTCCCCGGCTGAGGCAGATCGGTTACTGGCCATTGGACGGCCGCTCACGGCAGCTCACCACATCTCACAAAAGCGCACCCCAGCTGCCCGCCAGCCCCACTGCAGCCTACGCAGTCCCAGATGACTCAGAGCAGCCCAGCTCCAGGTAGAGCTGTTGTTCACCATCTTTGCTGTAGAGGGCACAGCATCACTGGCCCTCATGCAGGATCTGAAACAGGGCCCTGTTGCTCAGAGCTGGTGCTCCCAAGCCAACTCTTAACTAACGTGCCACTCAGCCGGCCCTCTATCAACAATATTCTAAATACACATACCTTGCTATCCAGCAACTCTACTGGTAAGACTCTACAAAAAAAAAAAAAGGATCTATGTACCTAGATGCTCATTGCAACACTTTAGAGATAATGAATAACTGGAACCATCTAAATGTAAATAAATATAGTATATCCATCCAGTGAAACACTATGTAGTCATAAAACATGAGAGAGCTATATCTACAGATACAAAAAGATGTTTCATGACACACTGGAAAGGAAAAAAGGTAGCTGTTCAACAACGTAACAGTATGCTAGCATAAATTTATGGATATATGCATATATGTATATGAACACTGTATATGTCTGAGATGATCATACAATTTTTAATTTCTGTTAATTACAGAGGATTAGGAATAGGGAAAGGAGTGGGGAGAAAGAGATGGGGAAGTTCTCCATTTCTTAATACTATCATATTTTTGACTGTTGCAATAAGCACATGTTGCTTGGGGAGCTACAGAGTTTAAGAATTAAGTTAAAAAAAATAAAGCTAACAGAATCAGTATTACATGGATGAAAATAGCCATCTGTAAAATATTTTGCCATGTATGTTATTACAAAGATGAAGGTGCAGTGGGTGCAGACTTAACTCTCAAGAGCGGCCCCAAAGGCCCACGCATGAACCAATGCACGATTATACTGAAGGATGAACAGGGACAGTGCTTGCTGAGGACTGCAAAGCACAGGAGTTCCAGAACTGACCAGCGAAAGGAAAACGGCCCAGCCACCCACAAAACGCAAGTTTCTTTCTCTTCTTCTAGTCCCAAACTCAACAACTTTTCATGAAGTCACTAAAAATAATGGGAATGAACAAAGAAAAGTAATGGACATGAAAAGGAGATCTAATAAAGATATTCCTGAACCCAGGAATTTCAAGTCCTCCAGGAGTATTCCTTAGGCTCACTTTCTAAATCTTAGCCAGAAGCCAACACTTCTTTCCTGAAAAGGTGGACATCAATTGTAAAAAACAGACTGGATTCCAAGCACATATAGTACATTTGCCATGAGGAAGTGCTGCAATGGAAAAGCTGCTGAAAAGGGAGACGGTTAGAATGCATTAGCATCCCTCTAGCCTCAGCACTGATCAGGAAAAAGATGCATTCGCTGATTCTGTGGGAGTTTCCCCATCTTTCCCACAGAGAAACCCCTGGAAAAGAGAACACTCCATAAGGCAATGTTCATTCAAAGCTGCAATGGCTAAAGATCAGTAAATGTCCTTTACAACAGCTGTGCCCAAACATCCTTCCAACATTGGTCTTATTTCTCAAACCCAAACTCCCTGTATTAGTTTTCTACTGCTGCCATAACAAATAACCACAAATTTAGCAGGCTGAAACAGCACCTATTTATTATCTCGGTTTCTGTGGATCAGAAGTCTAGGCAGAGCATGGCTCAGTTGGTGGCCTGCGCCAGGTTTCACAGGCAGAAATCATCATGGCAACAGGACTGTGTTCCTTTCGGGAGTCTCGAGGGATAGGCTCATTCAGGTTGCTGGAAAAATTAGTAATTTCCATGTGGGTGTAGAATTGAGGTTCCCATTTCCTTGTTGGCTGTGAGCTGGGGGTTGTTCTCAATTTATAAAGACCACTTGGCTTGCAGCCTCCTTCAAAGCCAGCAATGGGGGCAAGTCCCTCTCACTCTCCCAGTCTCTGACTTCCCTTCCTGCCTCAACTCTCAGCTGCCTCCCTCTTCTGTCCCATCTCTCTGATTAAGTCTTTCAAAGGCTTATGCAATTACTTACAATGGGCCCCTGTGGGTAATCCAGGCTACCCTCCCAGTACTACCTAGGTCAGTGTTTGATGGGAGACAGGAATCTTGGGGGAACATCTTTATAATTATGCCTATGGCATTCATTTACATTGTTTTGTTTTGTTTTTTTTAAGATTTTATTGGGGAATTGGGGGAGGGGAACAGCATTGGGGAACCTGGGAAGGGAAACAGACAAGTTGCTGTCCTTTTGTTCTTCAGTCTAGTTATGGAGGACATTGCTTCACTGGTCCATGTTGGTATCAACATTGCGCTCTTCCCAGGTGAGGCAGATCGGTTGCCGGCCTCTGGACGGCAGCTCACAGCGACTCTTAGCAGCTCACTCTGGCTGCTAGCCACTCACACTGGCTGCAGGCCACTCACTGTAGCCTATGGCAGCCCACTGCAGCAGGGGCTGCAGCTATGCCATCCCGGGGACTCACAGCAGCCCAGCTCCAGGTGGAGCCATTGTTCACCATCTTAGCTGTAGAGGGCAGTGTCACAGGCCCTCATGTGGGATCCGAACCTGGGCCGCTGGCGTCCCAAGCCAGCTCTTAACCAACGTGCCACTCGGCCAGCCCTCATTTATATTCTAAGGTGAAAAAACACTGACTCAAGAATTCCAATCTGTCTGAATTTTTCAGAGTATAATAATGAACCAGCATTGCTTTCACATGAGCTATTCTGATTCAATCCGCAAATCACTCTGCTAAATAAATATTATCACAACCACTTTTCTAATCAACAGAAAACTATGGCTCAAAAGTTAATTAGCCTGAGAATACAAACACTGGGAGAATCAGAATGAAACGTAGTTTTAGCCGTCTAAAAGCCCATTTCCTTTAACAGTTCTGAAAAGATGGCACAATTACGACTTCAGGAAAAGAATGACTTAGCACTAATGGGAATATGGAATGCTGATGTTTAAAGTGGAGGGAGAGGGCACCCAACAGAAGTTAGCAACTAATTGGTTCTATCAACTAATAGTGAAGGAAAAATAAAATCAAAGCCAACTACCATTTGAAGTACACACTCAGGTTAAGAAAGCATGTAGGTCCAATGAAGCCTCAATAATATCTATCAAGATGGTGGGGAGAACAATTTATATTATCTAAAGTCTTAATTTAAAATTATAAAATAGGGCTGGCTGAGTGGAGAGTTGGTTAAGAGCTGGCTTGGGAAGCCAGCGGCCCTGGTTCGGATCCCACATATGAGGGCCAGTGACACTGCCCTCTACAGCTAAGATGGTGAACAACAGCTCCACTTGGAGCTGGGCTGCTGTGAGTCCCCGGGGACTGTGTAGCTGCAGCCCCTGCTGCAGTGGGCTGCTATAAGCTACAGTGAGTGGCCGGCAGCAAGCATGAGCAGCCGGCAGCTGGAGTCAGCTGCCAATAGCCTCTGTGAGCTGCCATCCAGAGGACGGTGACCCATCTGCCCCACTAGGGAAGAGCACAATGATAATAACATGGGCCAATGAAGCAACAACCTCCACAACTAGACTGAAGAACAAAAAAAGGACAGCAACTTGTCTGTTCCCTTCCCCCAATTACCCAATAAAAATCTTTAAAAAAAAGAAAAATTGTAAAATAGCCATATAATGGAACACTAGTCCTAATGTTAAGCAGGCTACAAAATAGCATGTATAAGATTGAACATGAACATGTGTGCACATGTATGTGTACATTTTCACAGACACACACACACACACATTTTCATTTATTTCTTTTAATAAACAAATATTTAGGAAGCATCTCTTATATGCCAGACACTTGTCTAGCTGCTGGGGGGATACAACAATAAATAAAACAATGTCCCTGCCTAGAAACAGCAAATAACTAAATAAATGAAAATATGACAGAGTGATAATACCATGGAAAGAATAAAGCAGAATAAGGAAACAAGGAGCTCAGAGAGGAGGGTTGTGATTTCATATAAGTTAGTCAGGGAAGATTGTCCTGAGGTGGTGACATCAACACAATCCTGAAGTGAGTGCCATGCAGTTCTCTGGGGGGAAGTATTCAAAGCAGAGGGAACAGTAAGTGCAAATGCCCAGGGGTAGGAGTGTGCTTGGAGAACTACAGGAACAGAAAGGAGGCCGTTGTGGCTGGAGCAAAATAAAGAAAGTGGGGAAGAGGAAAGGTCAGAGAAGTCAGAAAAGCTGGGGGCGGGATTGATGCAGGACTTTTGTGTCATTTTAAAGACTCTGAATTTTATTGCCTTCTGAGGAAGATGAGATGCCATCAGAAGTTTCTGCGTACAAGAAAAATGGTATAGAGTAGTGGGGGATAAGACCGATGTTGTTGAAAGGTACAAACTTGCCATACGTAGTAAATAAGCCATAGAGATCTAATGCACAGTATAATGAATATAGACAACAATATTGTACTACGATCATCAAATTTGCCAGGAGACTAAAACTTAATTATGCCAACCACTAAAAAAAAAGGATAATTATTAATTGGGTTGAGGTGCTAAATGTCACTTCAGTGGCAATCACATTACAATATATAAATCAACACATTGTACAATTCAAATTTATACAATGTTATATGTGAAATATATTCAATAAAAAAGAAAAATGGAGGGCCGGCCTAGTGGCGCGGTGGTTAAGCACTGGCTTGGGAAGCTAGCAGCCCCAGTTTGGGTCCCACATATGAGGGCCAGTGACACTGCCTTCAAAAAAAAAAAAAAGAAAAGAAAAGAAAAATGGTATAGTTTATCCATAAATAATTAAAGTTCAGAACATCAAATCTAGCAATAATTACCTCTTCATGTTGAGATTACTTATGAACTTTCGTTTTCCAGTTTTACTTATTATATAAAAGGTTTGGTGCATAGGATATGAAGTTAGTTTTCAAGTGTGAAGAAATGAACTTAGCAGTGGTTCCAGGCGGACAGAATGGTTAGGCCCACAGGCTGTGGATAAGGAAGGCTGGATTATTTGGTTGCTGATTTTTTGCCCATTCACATTGCCCAATACCTGTCAACTTCAGTAGACTTAGTTTAACACGGAGGTAATGATGCCCACCTCATCTGGCTGTTCTGATGTAAGGAAAGCATTCACACAGCACTTACCTCATAGTAGGAGCCCAAACATTGGAATCTGTCTATATTACCTCCAAGCACAGATCGGGCCAGGTCTGCTTTCAGGAACAGCGAAAATGCACTAGTAATCTGTAGCATGTATTAGATGCAGATCATGGGCTAACCTGGGTTTTTCCCTTCCAGACTCCCTGCAAGTCTCTCTCAAAGACATTACCAGTCCAATCTATTTGATTCCCATAACCCAGATTGACAGAATCCATGAGGTCTTGCGGCAAAGGAAACCAAACCCAAACCAACATAACAAATGGACTTATTTCACACTTAATTCATTCCTGCGGGTCTTTGAACTCACATCTCTCCTCAGACCAATCTGTGATCCTTTATTCCTCTCAAGTTTTTCCGTCAAGGTGTAAACCAGACAATAAATAGAATTTAAAATACCTGATTATTGACTGTTGTTAGAAAAACAAAAGAAAAAAAATCTTTGGATTTTCAAAGATTAAAAAAAAAAAAAGCAATAATCTATCTTATGCAAGGAAAAATTTCCCTGTGCAAATTTTGAAAACAGTCAAATGTGTAAAGTTTTCCATGTGTAATATCTACCCTGTTAAGACAAATGCTCTCCACGGATGAAGAAGAATATTACATAGACTTTATTTGATCATTAGGGAAAGCCTCAGACACTTGCCTTGGACAGTCTAGTTTAAATGACAATTATAGTGTTTTGTTTTCTGAGGGGGAGGAATACACAACTTTACCATCTCCTAGTCTAAGTATTCTCTCTAAAATGTCAACTTGGCCCAATTACATTCATTTTTCATGTAGGAAAATAGCAGGGTTGATTCCACACTGGTGCTGTGTATGTGCATACAAGCTTCACCATTTAATTTCTGTGTCTGGAAGGAGAGGAGCTTATAATTATTCCATGAGGTATAACTATAATTAGGTTTTCAAATGCCAAAGGTATCCCTATGATCCAATTGTAAAATAACAGCAAGTTCTGGTACTGTGTGATAGGGTTGGCTTTTTTTTTTCCCTCCTTGAACCATCACATTCCTCAAAACTTAGGAAGCATGAGAAAATCTTATAGCTAAAAAAGTTTCTTTTAAATAAGGAAACGAATCTAATACAAACTGCTATTAGTATTTAGCATTGATGGGAATTTCACACATACTTGCTGATGTTTAAAAATTATCGTTACGGGGCCGGCTGAGTGGCACGGTGGTTAAGTGCTGGCTTGGGAAGCCAGCGGCCCCGGTTCGGGTCCCACATATGAGGGCCAGTGACACTGTCCTCAAAAAAAAACAAAGATAAAAAAATAAAAAGTTATCGTTATGGCTATGAGTTATGGCCAGCAAAAAAATAGGTAACTGGCAAGTTTGGGTAAAGTAAGTTTAACCTTAGTACCTCTGGTGATGCTAATAAGACTTTACAATTAACAAAACTTCCTAACTGAGGCTATACAGGGCACTTTACACAAGCTCCTTCATGCTTCCATTTTGCAAAAGATGAAACACATAGTCAACGGGCTGGTCTTACTCAGGCGTAAGCAGCATGTTTGTTTGCATGGGGGGTGGGAGGCAGGGGCGGAGTACAGGTATGCTGAAACTCGTTTCCTGAACCACCCTCAAAAAATGAGTAAGCTATTTCTTGACCTACATAGGATAGTGTGTGTGATATGTAATATGTAATATTTTATATAATTATATATTCCCACTTTGCTATACTGCTTTCATTCTGGGGAGGGAGATAAAATGAAAATAAGCACTCTCAATTTTTGGTTGTATGATTTAATTACTGGAACAAGCCCTGCTCATTTAAAATCACAGTTACAAGTTCTAAACACCAAATAATCTTGGAAACACCCAGAAGGTCTTTAGGGAAAAAATCAAAGGGTATGAGAAACAGAGTATGTGAACACATTGATAAAGCATTTGTAAAATAGAAAATGTCTAATAATTTTATTCCAAAACATTTATTTCAAGAACAAACTTCCACTCAAATATACCCCCTGCATTGTTAAAATCCTATGGTGTATGGTAAGGCTATGTTTAAGAAAAGACGTGACTCCAGGAAATAAAAGTAACAGAGCTTCAAATAAAATGGGATCCCTTAAACTGATTGATTCTCAGCTCCCAGGATTATCAGAAAACAAACAAAATTAGAGAATCTATTTAGAATCTGTAAGGGAAAAAGAACTTTGTTGAGTACTTGGAAATGTAAGATGGAAGTTCACATTCCAGTAATTCTGGGTTTGTCTCCAATACAGTCCGCATCAATCATGTCTCACATGAAACCTAGAGGGGGGCATTTAGCCCTTAGACAAAATGAAATATGTCTACAGTGTTGGGAACTGATGATCTAACCTAACAGTAAAAATATTAGCCAAGCGAAGAAACTGATATTCAAAAGACAGCGCTCTTGTAAGTATAATAGTAAATCTCCCCCCATATAAACATCTATAACAAGTATCATTCTATAGACTTTTTAAGGTACTTGGTAGACATTTCACATTTTTAATTGTTTCACATTATTCCCTTTCCTTGTATAAAAGTATTGTTACCATGATGTTACCCCTAAAAACTCTAATTTGATATAAAAAAAAAGGTTAGCAGGAGGAGGGAAAATTTATTCCTTCACTGATTTAAAAATAACACAAGCTGTAAGAGATTTCTAAAGCAGACTCCCTCTTCTTTTTCCTAAAATACATATGAAGTCAGTCGAGGAGGATTATCAAATAAAGGGATGCAATTCAATTTCAGATTTTGAAATTAAAACAAAATCCAAGCCACTTGAACAAGTCAGTAAGCCCTGTTTCAAAGTTGTTTTGTTTTGTTTTGTGAGACCTAAAGGAGGTCTTTATTGAGATTTTAAGATGCTTAATCCCTCTGTCTCCCCCTCGCTCCAATATATATGCCAGAGCAAATGTAAAATAATCGCTCTTCTTAGAAATGTAGGCCTACATAGATAAATGTATTAGCCTCCAACAATCCAACAATTCCAAGAAGTAACCAGTTTGAAATCTGAAACAGAAAGGTTAAATGATTTCTTAGTAATTCTGCAAGTCATTTTTCCAACTTGCTCTTTCCAGGTCTATGCTGGATGCTAGGGGCTGCATTTGCCTAACAGTAGCCTACAAGAAGAACACTCAAAAACAAGACAAATCCAGACTGCCAAACAACCAATCACAACGAAGTTCCCTGTTTCTTCAGTAAATGACAAAAATCCTACTGTGGATGGCATTCAATTCTTGGGAGAAAGAAACAATCAACATGAGATTCCACGTTGAAGTCCTAACTACTATATATCTAACCTCATATCAAATCTTTTTCAAAATCTGTGTAACTAGTAATGCAAGCTAAGCCCACCACAGCTAGTCTTTTTTTTTTTTTTTAAAGATTTTATTGGGGAATTGGCGGAGGGGAACAGCGTTGGGAAATCGGGGAAGGGGAACAGACAAGTTGCTGTCTTTTTGTTCTTCAGTTTAGTTGCGGAGGATGTTGCTTCACTGTTGGTATCGTCATTGCGCTCTTCCCGGATGAGGCAGATCGGTCCACAGCTAGTCTTTCATTAACTTTCTGGGCATTACCATGATCTCTTTAGTGATACCCAAAACTGGTTTTTCACTTTATTATAACATGTTATCATTAGCAAAGCATGGAAACAGTGTTCAAGATTCAACTCTCATACGATTTTCATTTCTTTCAATATTTACATGTTTCATTGAAATACAGAAATGAATGTTAATGCACTTTGTTATTCCCCGGGGGGCCACGGAAATAGCCATGATAGCCATCTATGTGTCAGAAAGTTTACAGTTAAGCATGTAGGAAATCAAAAGCTACACTGGATCTGTGATCTCTCCCACAGATCTTGGAACTGGCATATCAACCACAAAAAGACGACTTAGAATCAGCATATTATTATGCCAAAAAATACTTTACTCCAAGAGCAGTGGATATATTCAGGGAGCAGTTTTACTGCGTGGGCTCATGGCTAATTTCAAACTATTCTGTATTCATGACTCATAATTCAGCTTAAGTTTCACAATTTAAGTTCTAAACCCTGAACATAAATTCAATGTTGACAAATAATTGTTTCTTTTGGTTTTGCTTTGCTTTTTTTTTTTTTTAAACGCACAGCTTCTTTTAACCATAAGGCTATTATTCAAGTAAACTACAAGTATTCATAATTTTTTGTAAAAGGGTACCCAACATGCTTAAAAGAATACATATACTTGCCAATAGGATCAGGACAATTAACATAAAACATGGACTTTTTCCCTAAAATTAATATTCCTTAAAAGGATCTGAGTTAATGAAACGCAAGCTTGCTCAGAAGTAACAAAGGCTTTAAAGCTTTAATTCTGTCTTTGCAGAGCTAATATCATTGCCAACTGAGCATTACTCCTAGAGAAGGAGGGGAGAATTGGGTTAAAATATCTTTTCCCTTCAATCCTGATTTATGATTTCCTCCAAAAAAAAAAAAAAAGCACAATTTCTGCCAAGAAGAGGAAAACAAGGCTTAGCTTTCACATCCAGGGGGAAAAAAAAAATAGTAGCAATCCTTTTTGCATATAATAATCACTGTTATTTAACCCACTCAAGTAAAACACAAAACCAAAGAATGGAAGAAGAAAGCTATAGTCCTGACAATCTGCAGAAAAGAAACAAGAAAAGCCACGTTTGGAGAAATTTCCAGAACTTTTTCAGGTCTCATCAGAAATAAGCCATTATTGTATTTTCTATGACCTGTTTCACAGGAAAGAGGTGTCTGTCTTCCACCATTCTATCTGTCTGAATAAAATAATTTTTGAAAAGACCCAAGAGCAGCTGGCTATTTTACAAAACTGTCAAACCCTAAGCCAACATGTAGATGCAAGCCCTCTCTCAAAGCCTGACTATTTTCTGATGCATCTGGATGAATTCTGCCACCTCCTCGAAATGGCTAGACTTACTAGCTTACTGGAAGAGCCTGCCTCCCCTCAGTCAGACTGCCTTGCCTATCCCAGCCCAGTCTTATCACCAGCTGAGGACTCTTCTCAGGGATGACACAAGACCAGCAGACTCTCTCTTCTGCTTAGCAACCAGACGAACGTTTTCTAATAGCCATCCTGTCTCCCTTAACTTCCTGGGACATCAAGCTACTTCAAACCACTCCTAATGGGACGCAATTTCCAAACCTGTGGTCACACTGTTTTCACACCCCCACACTGGAAGCCATCCAGTTTGGCAGCATTCTTCTCCCAGGGCAGTGTATGGAGTCCAGCTCGAGAATCTCCTCCACCACAGAACACAAAGGCGCCTTTATCTCCAGGAAACAGGACACCACCTTGCCTGAAATCTGCTAACAGCAGTTAGGTTCACTTCGCTTACCTTTCCCTGAGCAGAACATCACATCTGGCTGGGCTCAGGAAGCTCTTGGCCAAACCAAGTCATCTTCATGTTTCAGTGGACTTTTTTCAAATGTAAATTCATGACATGACAAATCGCCCTGCTGATTAAAACGTTACCCGCTTCACTGTGCCATGTCATTTTGTACGGATTATTTTCTGAATTTTGACTGTCATCAGTTGTCTCTCCCAGCTTTGTCTCAACCGCAATTCCCAGTCACTGATATAAATGCTGAGTCAGAACCCGGTGATGGGTGCTTCTAAAACCCACATCATTTCCTCCTGGGGCGCTTTTTTTTTTTTTTTTAACCAGAGAAAATACAAATTTTTATAAAGTAATCATTTTAAACAGAATGAACGGCTTCACTAGGACGAGCGATCTGGTGAACAGAAACATAAAAGGAAGGAATGACTAGTCACAAACAGCTCTGTTGGAATGAGGGTGATAGTCATCTTTCCCAGCATTGGTGTCCTTGCTGCTGTTATCTGGATTACACAGAGCGGTGTGTGTTATCTCCAGGACTTAACAGCAGTCTTCACAGGAATGCCAGCTAATGTGTACAAGTTGCCAGTTTTAAGTCATTTACCATAATATACACCTAAGCACTCGGTGTTAGCCAAATGGGTATTGTTAAGCAGCCTGGTATCAAATTAAATTTGTGGAGACACTGCCATTCCCAAAAGACGCCTTTGTCTGCCCGGCTCAATTTTGTGAGACAGAGGGTTTATCCCAGGCACTTAGCAAGAGTTGCTTGTAAACGCCTCTTTAATCAGTGATTTCAATAACACATTCAGAAAGTATAAAAGTTCTTCAGTTTGGAAGACCTGGAGGAGAGAAGTAGGAACCATTAGGCCATTGGCTGCAGCCAGCTCCATCTCCCTGTTCTAACAGAAGACACCTGAAAATGGTGTCACAGGTGCAGAAAATGACTCAGTGATTCAAATGGGGGGCAGAGACGTAAATGATATGAATGGCACCCCCTGGAGTTATGTGCACTGAGCCCCTGAGTTTATAAGCCTCAAAGTTATCGGTGAACTTTCTTAGGGACCTTTTCCTTATCATCACAGATAAACTTGGGAGACAAAAATTATTTCCTATTCAATTCATAGGTCACCAATTCATAGGAAATCAATTTCCCCAGAAGAGTTATCCACAGGACGTGAGAGCTGCTTACTGAGAACTCATCAAGCACCAGGGGACTTTTCCAACAGGTGCCATATAGCATATTAGTCCCCTAATAGGCTAGGCACTCTTAGCTTCTGCACTCTTGGCCTCTACAGGGCAATTCATGAAGTCAATTCATACATGATAGAAGGGTTATCCAGCCGGACAGCCGCTGGACAGTTAAGAGAGCAGTGGGGGCAACATATCTGTGAGCCAGAAAGGACTGCAGGGGAACACAACACACAGGGCATAGAAGAGCATTCACACCCAGCCCTGGTGAGCACAATCCCCAACCAGCTGGACACAGTGGTGACAGAGGCAGCATTGTTGAAGACCCGTGGGAGAGATCAGACCTGTCAGTCACCAATCTGAAGAAATTCCACTCTCTTCATATCACTGTAAGTCCGAGTTCACCTTTATTTTTAATTTGCCTCCTTCCCCCCACCCAGGGCAGTGACCAGGGTCACGCCACAATCTATTAAGCTCAGTGTTACCAAATCGCCTTGAACCACAGGAAAGAAGAGCCTTTTTCCCCTGTGAGGAGACATGGACTTGGAATCACCCCTCTAGAACTCCACGTGGAGTTACAGTAGGCTGACTATGAATGCATTTTTTCTCTCTCATCCTCAGCCCTGTTTGTCCCTTTGTCCCAACTTCGATGTTCAATTGCACAGCTGGGACTCTCTCAAGCAACCCAAGCAGTTCTCTCCTCCCCGCATCCTTTCAATACACCTATGCAGAGTGTCAGCATTCCTGACTGCCATTCAGGACAACTCAGCCAGATGCTGGCTCTGGGGTTGACTGTCAGGGGTTACTGCAGCCCCCAAAACCTACTGCAGCTCAATTCTCTTCATTAACAATAAGTCTCTCTATTCACAAGATGTGGAAGAAAAATGTCCACAATACTTTCCCTTTGAAATGCAACCCGCAGGTGATCAGAATACAAAATACAGCATCCACTTCAATTCACTGACAACAGAAGTCAGAGACCAACAAATTCAACATTTGGCATTAAGCAGGCCTCCTGGTGAGTAAGTTTGAACAAAAGCCATGTTAGAATTGATTAGCAATGTGTGAGTCAAAAGAATTTTAGATTTTGAGAAGTTTGCCCATATCTGGTCCACGCCATCATTTTAAAGATAAGAAAACTGAGGGTTAGAGGTTCCCGGTGGGACCAACACATGCCTGGAATGAAGTTTGTTGCTCAGCAATTAGGATCTATGTTCAGCAGCCCCTTTCAAAGTCTTCTAATATCGGTCTACTTATGAATGTGAGCTTATCAAAATTTATTTTTAAATGACAGAAAAATCTATCCATTTAAAAATATTCTGCTTTATTTCCAGATGGCAACTTGACACACAATCTTCACATCCTTTAGCAACACATTACCTTGGAAAACAAAATCACTAATTCTGTAAAAAAAGAAAAAGGAAAAGCCAAGTCAAGTTGCCACAGAAAGTGGCCAGACAGTGTATGAGCCAATGGGGCTCTCCCAGGGCCTAAGCAGGCAGGACATGCAACAAAAGCTGCAGAGAGAATACCTGGCCGTTCATCTGACTGATGTTACACAGTGACATCAAATAGGGGTTTGGGGTTTTTTTTCGCTGTTTTTTGGATGTCCAAGACCTTCCATGTAGCCATCCTTCTAGATCTCATACAACTGTCTAATTTACAATGATCCTTTTGAACCATGTCAGTTGTTGTTTGGAAATGGAAAGGATGTAAATTATAAATGAAGTCCGTTCCTTCTAGCTAGTGCCAGGCTAGAAAGATGGTACTAGCAGAGGCCTGGAACGTAGGGTAACTGCAATTATTTTTAGCATGATAGTGGCTGGGGATGGAAAGATGGACATTCCCCTTAGTTTAGGTGCCACTCCCTTTGGGAATTCTTCCTGTCCTCAGGCCAGCATAGATGCTCCTATGGGACAATGAGGACCCCTCTTGCAAGCTTTGAAATCAGACAGGAATGAGGTAGCACGCAGGCTCCACTACTTACTACATTTCACAAAGTAAAAAAGCGTCTTTTATTTATTTATTTATTTATTAATTTTTGAGGGCAGTGTCACTGGCCCTTATATGTGGGGCCCGAACTGGGGCTGCTGGCTTCCCAAGCCAGCGCTTAACCACCACGCCACTCGGCCAGCCCAAAAAAGCGTCTTTTAACACTTTAATATTGCTGAAATGAGAATATGTCTTACAATTAATGGCATCTTACATTCAGTTGGGTATTATCTCTGATCTTGAGCAAGTTATTTCATCTCTGTAAAACTGGTGATAATACCTTCCTCTCCTAGAGCTGCAGGCAGGCACAAACAACATAATCATGCAAACTCCTAACACATAACAGGCAGCAGCACTGATATACCATTGCATTTTGCACACTTATGCATACAGTGTCTTGTACAGGAGGTGCATACAGTGTCTTGTACAGGAGGTGAATAAATATTTGTATGTATTTTAATGAAGCAACCCATTATGCACAGAAAGTTTTAAATAGTGCCTGGACCATTCCAAGCTAACGTGTATGGGTGTCCCTGCTGGAGCAGCCTATAAAAGAGATCAGGAGATTTAAGTACAGGAACCCCTGGTGGGCGGGGGGCAATGTATGGAGACTCAGAGCCCTTTGCAAGGACCTGCAGCCGCTTTAAGCAACCCAGCCAGAGCCTCGGATTACTGTCCAGTCATTCATGGGGCCATTTATAGAGTCAAACTCCCTGCTGAGACTGAGCTCAGGTTCAAAGTTTGGTGGGGCCAGAGAGTATGGGAGGGTGCTTGTTACAAACCCAGTTATAGCTCATGGCATGTAATAACAGTTGCCTGGTTTTGAGCACTTCATTATGTTCCACTAAACCCTTTACAATAACCCTATGAAATATAAGCAACCTCGTCAGCATTCCTGTTTTGTGAGGTCCAGCATTTAAAGTCATTCTTACTAAGTGGCAGAAGTCTGCCTGGTTCCAAAGCCTGTGTCCGTCACTTTCTCCTCCAACATCAGCTGGAGAAGGAAGTATAGACTTCCCATGCTTCAAAATCTCACATTCAAAACAGCCAAACAGCATCCTCCCCAAAAGTGAGTCAGGTCTTCCTGCTCCAGGTGAATGGAGGCAAAGGGGGGTTGACAGATAGGCAGTTGTGTGTTAAATGAGTGTTTCAGTGGGTTTCTATGCCCAGTTGATGCTGCCTATGTCCTTGGACTCCGGCCAGCCCTAACAGGCAATGCTTTGACGCTTCGTTTTTTGTGTGTTTTATATATTTTTTTCTTTATTTTACTTTTTTAAAATTAGTTTCAGGTGTACAACACAGTGCACTAGTTATACTTTTTACCCCTCAAAATGACAACCCCCCTCTCCCAATTCGCCACCCCACTCCCCCCCATATCATATATACCTATTACAATTCCCTTGACCCCACCCCACACTATACTCCACATCCCGTAACTATACAATTACAGTTGGCATACAATATTATACAACATCAGCTTCAGGTGTACAGTGCAGTGATCAGGCCTCTACCCCATCCATGAAGTGGTCTCCCTAACAAGACATGTGACCATCTGACACCCTACAAAACATTTACAACATTATTGATTATATTCCCCGACCTGTCTTTCATATCCCTGTGGCAATACTGTAGTTACCTATTTATGCTGTCTAATCCCTTCCCCTTCTCTCTCATCCCCAACCCCTCCCAACTAGCATCCATCAGTTTTTCCTCTATATCTCTGAGACTATTTCTGGTTTTTTGGGGGGGATTTTTCTGTTTGTTTGTTTGTTTGTTTGTTTGTTTGTTTGTTTGTTTTGAGGGCAGTGTCACTGGCCCTTACATGTGTGACCCGAACCGGGGCTGCTGGCTTCCCAAGCCAGTGGAGTTTAACCACCGCGCTACTCAGCCGGCCCTCTGAGACTATTTCTGTTTACTTTGCTCGTTCATTCAGTTTTTTAGATTCCACATATAAGTGAGATCTTATGGTATTTGTCTTTCTCCAACTGACTTATTTCACTTAACATAACAGTCGCTAGGTTCATCCATATTGTTGCAAATGATACAGGCAATGTTTTTGATTTAACCTTCTTCCACTTCTCTTGTTCTTGATTTATTTCCATAGCTCCAGGCAACACCCTACAGATTACTTCCGGTTCTTCCTTTTCTTGATAAGCTTCCTCCATCTTTTTCTTTTCTCTTTTTGTTTTTTAAATTCTGGTTCTTCAAAAGTTTCTCCCCTAATAACAGTTGTTTCTCTTTACACGGTACTGCACTTCCTGGCCAAGAAACTCTTCTTTACTCTTCGTCTGCAGACATGAGTCACACTAAAAAGCTGTAGTTTAAAGACTCCTCATCTGAACTTTCCAGAACAACCCATGATAAATGCGCACATGGCAGGCACGTCAGCAAAATGGAAAAGACAGAGGAAGACCTATACAATGTTATAACTTTCCTTGCCCGCCATTAGGATGTGTGCTCCTGGCACTATCATCCCCGAGACTATGAGGTCACACCCAGAAAGATCACCCAAGTGGAGAGTTTAGGACAACAAAGCACACGTGTTGGACAGTCTCACCCTCAGCCTTTCTTCTATAGCAGAGTCACTATGCCGCATTCCTTTCCTTCTCATCTGAGGAAAACTTGACAGCTTTTTAATTTCTGCCATCTCCCATTTCTGGCCAATACAATAAACCAGAGGTAGATTATCTACATCACATGCAATCACCGAATCATCACCTCTCTCCAAGAGGTTCAGAGACATGTGTGTTTTTAAGACAGAACCTATCACCATGGCAGCTGGAGTGGTTCGGTTTCTGCATAAGAAACAGTGACCTACCTATTTAGCTCTCCACTACACCCAGAATGGAAACAGGTTAGCAACATCTTCTATGAGCTCTGGGGTAGCGCTGCAGATCAAGGCAAAGCCCAAAAGGGCTATGAAGGAGGTAAGGGGACTTCCTGGGAAGTCAACTCCATTGATCAGAACACACACACTCTATCACCGGGCTGTGTGCCAGGCCCACTGCATCGGACTTTCCCTCCTCCAGACCCTAAAACACAAACTACTGGGATGATGGGTCAGTGGAACACACCGCCTCCTTCACTTACTAGGAAATAAAAAATAAAGAACCATAGATATGACTTAATATGCGGTTGGGAAAGACATTATGTATGACTTTGGCCTTATTTACTCAGCACACAAACCATGCCAGATAGTTTCAGACATTTGCTGAAAACAACTGGCTTTTGTAAATGCCAGAAAACTGATTCATTTTTCCAAAGCATATAACTCATCCTTTGGTAATGTAATTCCTAAATCATTATCCTCAACCATGACTAAAATACAATATCAGGTGACTGGAACTTCGACAGAAGCTATACTCTCCCATATACTTCCATCCCCAGGATCCCCTGGAAAGCTCTGGGTTTGGAGGTTTGTATGCCTTACCTATTTGCGTGCCTTCTTTAAGGGTGACTCACCAACTCTATAACCTCAAATTAAATATCCCAGACTGCATTTACATACATATATGATTAATATTCTAAACATGCAATAATTCATGCTTGTAAAAAATTATTCCAGGGCCAGCTGAGTGGCTCATTGGTTAAGAACTGGTTTTGGGATGCCAGCGGCCCCGGTTCGGATCTCACATATGAGGGCCAGTAACACTGCCCTCTACAGCTAACAACAGCTCCACCTGGAGCTGGGCTGTGCAAGCCCCGGCGACGGTGTGGCTGCAGCCCCTGCAGCAGTGAGCTGCCATAGGCTACAGTGAGAGGCTGGCAGCCAGCGTGAGCGGCCGACAGCCAGCATGAGCTGCCAATAGCCGCGGTGAGCGACCATCCAGAGGCCAGTGACCGATCTGCCTCATCCGGGAAGAGCACAATGACGATACCAACATGGGCCAGTGAAGCAACTTCCCCCGCAACTAGACTGAAGAACAAAAAAACAGCAACGTGTCTGTTCCCCTTCCCCAATTCCCAACACTGTTCCCCTCCCCCAATTCCCCAATAAAATCTTTAAAAAAAAAAAATTATTCCATTATGGTCATCCATTTCACAAATATAGAAGCTGACCCCTGTCATACCATAATCAGGTGTAAATATTATCCAATTATTTTATAAACTTTTGAGAGGCTAGAGATCTGTTTGATTTATCAATAATAAAGGGGTACAACTTCTACCTTCAGTTTTGCTTCGGTTTTTCTAACTTTGCACATAAAGGGGCTTACCATACACTGGGATCCTACCTATTATTGTTTCTTTTCTAAGGTGTTAAGTTCTTTAGGACGAGGTAGTACACACTGGTGTATTCCACCCAGAACCCATTTTTAGGGCCACTGCACCCATTCCTGAATGCTGATGGCTCACCAGAAAGGTCCTCAGCCATTGGCAGGGCACTGCTTCACCAGAAGCTATGCCTGCAGAAGGAGTCGCCAGCTGCCAGCAACAGGCTGACTCGGGGATACAAAGGTCCAGCCCCTTGCCTCAACTGGGGCCAACCTGAAGGGCCAACCTAGCTCCGGAGTTCCCCATAAGGGCAAATGAGACCTCAGGTACAACTACATTGCTGGTCAGCTTCTCCTCTGCCCAACCCTGCTGCTTCTTTTCCTTGCCCCTAAAATCCTTCAGTACCCAACTCAGTTTTGTAAGTGTAAATAGTTATTTTTTAAATTGTTCTAAGGAAGTGAGAGGCCCTAGAGGGGCGTGTTCTATCAGAAGTCCTATGAAAGCCAAAAATAATCTTTGAAAAATACTTGTAATTCAGTTTAAAAATGACACACTTTTGACAATTGGTTCAGATAACTTTCTGAACAGAGTCAGAGTCAACAGGGACAGGAGTCAAATGATGCCCATGAGTTTCTCAGGTTCACAAGGAAGGAAGGAAGGAAGGTTATGACATCACCAGGCTAGTGATTTGCCCATCACAACGTCACATGGCATTGGAAGCTGGTCCCAGAAGACCAGATGCCAAATCTGGGGTTTTCAACCTTCACCATTAGAGTATGCCCCTCCCCATCTAAACCATACATGCTTTATAACCTCAAATCCCAGCAAATCTTCAATTTAAAGATACTAGAAAAGAACAGTTCTACATATAAGTATGAAAATAAGTCCAGAACACTTTATTTCCAACATTTCAAACTTTTAATAACAGGGGCAATTCCTGGAGCAGATGTCAATGACTGTAGTATTTTTTTTTTTAAGGGCCGTGTCACTGGCCCCCATATGTGGGATCTGAACTGGGGCCGCTGGCATCCCAAGCCAACTCTTAACCACTGCGCCACTCAGCTGGCCCAATGACTGTAGTATTTATTGTACCCCCGAGAAAGCACATGGCCTGAGCAGGAACCGAGTGTTACTGTGACCATGCTGCCTGGGACACAGCACCATCTTCCAGAAAATTTCGAGGAACTCCCTAGTAGTCATCCAGTCTCTGGTCCAGTTTAGGGTCCGGGGATGAGTTAGGGGTGTCACAGGAGTACAAGTCAGGGGAAACACAGGTACTTGCATAGGGCTTGTATCTTATGACCAGAGGTTTGGGTTCAGGATGTTAAAAATGTAGATAATGTACTCCCTATGAAAAACTCAACTTAAAATCATACCAGCGCTTAATGTTTTAAAGCTTTTTACACATTGTCTCATTTGACCCTCACAGCCCTTCCTGTGAGGACTGGGCAAGTATTATTATCTCAATTATATGACTAAGTGATTTGCCCAGGATCATACAACCGATCAATGTTGGGATCAAATTCCCAGGTTCTTGGTACAGGTTCTTTCCTATAAAATTCTGCCAATTTGCTACATACACACACACACACTCACATATAATTTATATATAAAACCCCAAAACTCTGCCTCCCTCCTTCTCCCTTTCTGATTCCCACCTTCCTATTACAGATCTACAAGTATATTTCTCAGAACAAGGAACGTTGATGGCAAGTGGTCCTAAAAAGGGCCACAAACCACCATCAAAGGTCTGTGTCTCTCTCTGTCTCTCTCTGTCTCTCTGTCTCTCTCTGTCTCTCTCTCTCTCTCTCTCTCTCTCTCTCTCTCTCTCTCAAAACAAGACAGACTCTATTGATACAGACCATAGCTTCCGAAGTATGGCTGACGAGAGGCTGCGGGGATCAAATTATATGGCGACCAGTATTCCATGTCTGGGACTAACCTGGTTTATGTCAGTCTCATACACGAGAAGGGGAAAAAAAAGAAAAAGCTTTAAACAGCTCACCGATTTCTTAGACACAGTCATTGTTTTTAGACAAGCCTTCCACCCTGGTCAGTAGGTTTTGCTACTGTTATTTGAAGCACTTGGTGGATTTCACTCTTGCCAACTTGGCATTTTGTTTCTGCAATGCGAAAATGCTTGGACCGCAGAGATCAGATGGGGATTTTCATGGTTTCAATAACAGAAACTAGCATCTCTGTGCCTCAAGTGGTTGTATTACAGCTTGTGGGAGTGCTAATGAGAGCTAATTATTCATTTACTCCATAAGCCAACCAGCCAGCAACAAGAAATGCTTGGTAAAACTTGCTGGGTTTTCAGGCTTTGTTTCAAAGGGCTGTTGCCAACACGATTTGGCTGAAGGGATGGGCACTGGGCTGCTCAACTGGATTGGTATCTCAGGATCACAAAACATAGTCTCTAGTCCTTTGGATCCTGCAAATCAGTAGTCAAGTCAGCACCAATTTTATTCTCCCAGACTTAATCTACTCTCTTCACCATTATCACCACTACCACCTCTGCCCCACAAATGTCCACTTTGGTTGTAAATTAAGAAATCACATAATAAGCCTAGAATTTTAGGAAAACAATTGCCTACTGACTATTACAATTGGGTGTGGCATTCTACAATGACCTGCACTCAGTCTGCAATAGTCAAGATTTGGCCAACAGTTCACTCACTTTGATCCTTAAACTCTACACAGAAAATGGAATTTGGAAACTATGTAAATTTCACTAATCACTGATACTTAACTGTATCCATATTTTATGCAAAGCATATATACATATGGCATGATATATAAAAACACAACTAATTTATGAATTTATATCAATTATATTTAAAAAGGCTTTCCCGGGCCGGCCGAGTGGCTCAGTTGGTTAAGAGCTCGCTCAAGAGTGCGAGCTGAGCTCTGAGCAACAGCTGTTCGAGGCCAGCCCGAGCTGAGTTGCCGTTGAGCCGCCAACAGGTGGCAGGATGGCTCAGCTAAAAAAAAAAAAAAAAAAAAAAAATTAAAAGGCTTTCCCATCCTTGTCTCTCCAGTCCTACCAAAAGGAGGGGGAGATGAAAAAAACACAGGCAACAGATCTAAACTTCCCAGAATAGGAGCGAGAAGGTTAGTTATTAACCCAATATGGCTCCACGTTAACCATCCACGTTAACCTTTCCCATAGTCCAACATACAAAGATGGTGTATTGTTGAAAGTGCAACACTGGCACTTCAGGCACAAAAAACTAAAAAGGTTCAAGACATATTTTAAAGAAGATTCCCAAAGGGTATTATCTTTCACTCCATAGAAACAAGACTGCATTGGATTATAATTGTGAGATAATATTTATTAAACAACAATTTATTTAAATGGAAAAGTCCGCATAAACATACAGTAGAAGTTAAATAAATGCAAGGCAACTTTCATGTTGAAATTCTTTAGAGAGAAATAATTTAATATTAGTGGAGTTCTTTTTATGTGGTTAATAAGGTCTATTATAAGACCAATCAAATCTAACCCAACTTACATGTGGTATGAAAAAAATGAAGATTTACTTAACTTTTCTCCTGAGCTCTTTAACAACTTTGTCTTTTCTCATGATTTTCTACAACCTTTTTATTTTTCAAAGACTGCTCTGTTACCTGAACATTTATGATACATGGACAAATAACAACTCCATGAGTGATGCCAAAAATCTCAACTACCTGTAAAGGAGTGACTGGGTTATTGCCCTTCCAAAGAGCCGTATGTGTTTTTTACACGAACATGTAGACAAAATGTGTTTTATTTTCACTCTGAGAACAGTCCCAAGCTGGGGGATTCATCACGAAATTCTCCAAGCAGAAAGATTTTAGAGAAGCAGGTGACATCCACAACTGGAAAAAAAAACTACCAAACAGTAAAATAAGTAGGTGAGATAAAGAAATGTTTCTTGCACTTACCTATACATAATACTTAGTAAAATTTCATGAGTCTGAGCAGGTTTACCAGTTATTCTAAAGTTTTTAAACAAAAAAGAACAGCAGCATTTTCAGCTTTGAGACTAGGAAACAATCATTGCTGAGTTTCTACAATGAGTGAACCAGGTACAGTGCTAGGCATCTTGAATATATTATCTCAATTTAATCTTTCTGTTATTCCTCCAAGGTAGACATTGTTGTTCCCATCTTACAGGAAACTGAGGCTCAGGTTGGATAAGTAAGCAAGTCACAATGTTAAAACATGACTATGTTGGTATTCTATTCAACATATGTCTGACTCCAAAACCTAAAACATTTGCTTCTACCCTCTGCCCAATAATACCACGAAAAAACTTACAACCGGAAATTAAAGTGATAGAGTTGTTTCATAAATACAGAGGGTCAGCTCTGGAGTCAGAAGCTCTAGATTTTAATTATGCATCTATTGAGTGACGGTTTCCTCCAAATTAATGGAGATGAAAATAGTATTTAACCTCATAAAGTTGTGATGAGAAGCATATAAAAAGGCCCCAGTGAAAGGGCTTTGCAAAACAGAGAAGCACTAGCTGTTATTGCTACCTCCCTCCTCAAGCTTTGTTGCTAATGCAGCCAGAGAACTGCAGCAGGGCTGAGGGCTCCTGTGGCCCAGAGCGGAGTTCCCTGATGGGTCTCAGCCTGGGACTCAGCCTGGGGCCCAAGAAAAAATAGTGAAGAGTGGAGGGGACGTGGCCACAGTCTGCTCAGCCTACCTTCTCATGCACTAAACAAATTTAAAGTGTGTGTGTGTGTGTGTGTGTGTGTGTGTGTGTGTGTGTAGTGGGGGCAGCTCTGTGCCAGGCATAGCCACGGTTTGCTCCAGCTGCTGGTCCCAGATCCTCGGCGACTTTGGGAATCTATGAAAGCCCTGCTGTCTTCAGTAAGCTCATTTCCACCCTAAGGGAAAGTAAATACAAAACAGAACCAAAGGAGCCTTGGTCCATGGCCTCATCCTTTCTCATCAATTTTCCCTTCTCTCTCTCTCTCTCTCTCTCTCTCTCTCTCTCACAGATTTTTCCATGTTATATAGCAGGCGCTCATATCAGGATAAACTTGAGACCCATTTATCCTCAATTAGGAAACTCTATAGTGGTCACTTTGGGATAGAATTTTAAACACTGATGACACAGTCAAGTGACTTCCAGAGCAGAAAGGGTTCATTTCAGTATAAACAAAGGAAGGTCGAAGACGCCAGGTGAAAAAGAATAGCAATAGAGTGGACTACATAAAAATTTTAAACTTCTATATAACTAAAAACAAAATTAAAAGACAGACAAAAATTAGGAAAATAAAATCTAGTTGAAAATATTTGCAGTAACTATGAGAGGGTTAATAAAGGTTAATAAGTGAAATAGATAAACTATGACAAATAAGAAAAATTCTAACTTCCAAGAGATAAAGGGGCAAAGTACATAACTTGTTAAATAGGAAATACAGCCAAGTCATATAAACATGATTGATCTCATTAATATCAAAGAAAAAAAGAAAAAAAATGAAATACTCCTAGAAAATCATCAAATATTATTAAAATGAGAATATCACTCTGCCAATGGCAGCAAAAATTAGTAAAAACTTGGCCATTGACAGAAATATCGATTGAGATATCCACACATGTCCACACTCTTTGATTCTACTTTTTGGCCATCCATTGTAAAGAATAATCTAAAATACAGAAAATGCCGACTGCATAAAGATATTTATCAATTATTAAAAACAGGCTGTCTGCTCTGAAATGGGATTAAATAAACCATGAAACAGCCATAAATGGAATATTTTACAGTCCTAGAAATAATATTTACAGATATTTTAGTACTGTGGGGAAAGGCAAATCAAATATGTTAATTTTTCAAATGGGACACAAAGTCCTATACTAAGAATATTTCAAATATGGAAAAAAAATATGAATAAAAAAAATGAAACACACCAACAGTATTATTTGTATGTTTGTTCAGGATTACTGATGACTTCTTTTTAACTGTCTTTGTGTTTTTTTCTATATTACTCATATTCTATATGGTGCACATATTACATTTATAATTACAAAAAAAAAACTGAATAATCTCAACTGCAAATCTACAATAAACAACAGATGGAAATCCAACAGCTCTCGATGCCGCTCCCACAAATACCAAAACACTGTGCAATAGGCAGGTGAGGCACTAAGCAAGGGGAAAGGCAGCACTGTTTTAAATCTTGGGCTAAAAAAACATCAGGTTTCTTGATGTGAAAACAAAAACTGTTCATGTCCCACTTATCGAAAGATATTCTGGAAATTCACTAACCAAACATTCTCCATCAGAGGATTTAAATCCACACACCAAAATTATCTCCACAGAACAAACTAATTAAACAAGCAGGAAGTTTACCAGAAACACCCTAAAAAATTAATAATTGTTTTTACAGCTCTGATAAACCCATGCCAGCTCATGTTAGTACACAGTGTAACACACACAAACAACCCCCAGTGAATCTGTCACCACTGCTAAACAGGAGAGCATAAAATCCTTAGCATAAGGCTTTTCCTTGGCAAGCACCACAGATGCTGCTGAAATTAAGTCTTTTGGGGTTAACCCTCTTAAAAGCAGATTTTGCAATCTTTCAGATGGTTTTCTTAGAGTAACAGTTAACTGGGCCAAACTCATTGCATTCATTATCTCGTTTACATCTTCACAACCCTACAAGGCAGAGCTTCTCAACTTTGGCACTACTTTTTGGGCTGCGTGACTCTTTGTTATGGGGGGCCGTTTCATGTATTATAAGATGTTTAGCAGCATCCCTGGACACTACTCACAAATGTCAATCCTACCATCACCCCCAGTTGTGACACAAAAAAAATGTTTCCTGACATTGCTAAATGACGCCTCCAGGGCAAAATCATCCCAGCTGAAAACCATGCTACAAAGTACATGCTATTATTGGCCCCATTTTACAAATGAAGAAAAGGAGACATAGCTGTATCCCCATCTAACTCCAAAGCCCAAGATCCAAAACTCTACATTGTAGCTGTGCACAGGTAGGAAGCATATCTTTTTTTTTTTATAATTTTGTTTTTTAATCATTTTATTTTATTTTTATTATTTTTTTTAGAGGGCAGTGTCACTGGGCCTCATATGTGGGATCCGAACCCAGGCTGCTGGCATCCCAAGCCAGCTCACTTAACCACCACGCCACTCGGCCGGCCCTAGGAAGCATATCTTATAGTATAACTGATACACATCCATCTTTTCTACTTGCACCTCCTTTGCATCCCCACAGAGCCTCGTCTAGGCCTCAACACACATTGGTCAAGTGAATCATTTCTTTTCCACACAAACATTATTGGATCCCTGCTGGGCAACAGGGCCTGACAACAAAGGCACAAGTCATGACTTTCAACAGGTATATAATATAAATATATAATTTGAAGAAATAAGACCTAACCAGAGATGATCCATTTGGAGTGTCAGTTTGGGAAAAAACTCTGTTTCCTCATCTGTAAAATGGAGACAATGCTAGTGCTGCCCTCATGATTAACTGAGACAATACAAGCAAAGCTCCTTTCACAAAACGCAACTTGAAAACCAACTCCATACCAACTGCATGGCAATAAACAGGCACCAGCATTGGAAGAATCACAGCATCTCAGAATCACTGGACTGGAAGGAACATTTGAAAAAAACCTGAAGTCAGCACCCATTTGGTAGCTGAGCATTTAAAAATCTGAAAATTTCATTACCTCCTTAGCAGAGTTCATGGGCTGAGCTCTGAGGCTCTCAGCAAGTTTCCTGAAGTACTTTAAGGGGGTCTGGAGGAAAGGGGGGGGGGAGGGGAGGGTAACAAAGAGAAGTGATAGGTAAAGCATATAGGCTGAGAGGACTTAAAGCACTCCAGGGGTGCAGAGGCTGGTCTGAGCAAGGGGACAGGGAAGACAAACTTGGAGACAGGGGTCAAGATCAGAAGAGGTACCAAAGTGACCTCAAAGTGACCAGTGGTGACACTGGCCAGGTGTGACCTAAGAAATATTCCTCCTAAAAAAGCAACCAAGGGCAGCTACAAAGCATACAATCAATTTACATTACAAAGGTAGAGAACTTAATTTCTCAGACTAAAAGATCAGCCTTCGATATTGCTACAAGACATTCCCTGAGAACAACAGGCAGATACGGCCTTTAAATTTACATAAGTGAAAGTGACAATTTTACCAGAACAAAAGAGTCAATCTGCCCTAAAAGTAAACTCACGTTATCTTCCTCCCCAAGTCTCACAGCAGTTCCTTAGGGCACCAGCCCAGCACTAGGAAACAAGAGCGCAGAGTAGCCAGATCTTCTCTATGTAGAATCTGAATTTCAATAGGTGAAATCTCCCATAAGTATTGGCTTAAATTTCTTAAAATACATACTGTGTATACATGTCAAACCAAACCTGTTTCCATGTGGTTTCCCCACCAGGACCATCAGTATGAGAACTCTTCTGTAAGCTATAGCCCACAAGAAGTCAAAAAAAACTTTGCAGGGCTGGTCCAGTGGCGCGGTGGTTAAGCGCTGGCTAGGGAAGCCAGCAGCCCCGGTTCGGGTCCCACATAAGAGGGCCAGTGACACTGCCCTTAAAAAAACAAACAAAAAAAAAAACAAAACAACTTTGCAGGGCCGGCCCAGTGGTGCATTGGTTAAGAGCTGGCTTGGGACGCCAGAGGCCCCGGTTCGGATCCCACATATGAGGGCCAGTTACACTGCCCTCTACAGCTAACAACAGCTCCATCTGGAGCTGGGCTGTGCGAGCCCCGGCGATGGTGTGGGCTGCAGCCCTTGCCGCAGTGGGCTGCCATAGGCTACAGTGAGTGGCCGGCAGCCAGCGTTGAGTGGCCGGCAGCCGGTGTCAGCTGCCAAGAACCGCTGTGAGTGGCCATCCAGAGGACGGCGACCAATCTGCCTCATCCAGGAAGAGCGCAATGATGATACCAACATGGGCCAGTGAAGCAATGTCCTCCACAACTAGACTGAAGAACAAAAAGGACAGCAACTTGTCTGTCCCCCATCCCCAATTCAAAAAAAAATGTGGAAAAAAAACACAAAAAAAAACTTTGCAGCAGGCAAGGTGGCCTCATATACAAGGTTTATTTGAAAGATCTGTCTGGCCAGGAGGTGCAGAATATTAACTGCAGGGGTCGAGGTAAACGACAACAACAGGGTCTGTACTGGGATGACAGGGATGTGAACCAAGGCAACAGCAGAGGCAATAAAAGAGCTATTAAAACATACATTCAAAAGGCAAAAATGACAGTGCTGATGGCCTGATGAGGGTTCCTAGGATACCAGACACACACCCGCCCCATTGCTAATTGGGATAATGAAGGTGAGTCTTTAAGACCAGAGGGAAACTCAGGGTTAAAAGTGAGCTCGAACTTCTGAGAACAGGGCCACCTTCAGGGATTTGTGACCTTTGTAGTCACATAATTCTATGCTCAGAAAGGCTCCACAGTTGGTTTAATGCTCTGCTATCATCATCTTGAGATGCTGAATAATTTTAACTCTGAACTTGTGTTTGCGAATTAGATCTGATGGGACAACGAAGAGTGCATGTGAGCTGAGGCGATCCTGGTTGATATGTGTGGCCACACCACTCCTTGCTGCCCCATACATACACAGTGTTTGCAATGCCCCGTACGCGCATAATTTCTGTGGATTTATAATGCATGGGACTAATGCAAAGTAAATGTGTTACAAATTCGACTGAGTAAGCAGGTGGATGGGTGCTGACAGCTCTAAACCATGCTTTCCATTTGAACTAGAAATTGCTGTGCGGGCAGAAACAAGGCAAGGTCTTTCTAGGAAACCCAAAAAAACCAAGGAATCTTTATCATATCCTCTTTTAATGCTGTTGCCTCCGTGTACTAGCCACCCACTTATGCTGAAAACAATGGTACAGAAGGAAATGGAAAGATGGAGAAAGCCATAGTTCTGTTTCCTTTCAGCCATTCCTCATGCCGGTCTTTCCTCCTATAAACCAAAGACTGAGAATGTGCACAAACTAAAAAATAAAATAAAAGCAGTGAGTTAGTTTTGTACAGTGTTCCTACTGTTTTTTGTAACAACAGCATACATAAACATATGCAAATTACAAAATATGAAGTGTGTGATTTCAGTAATTCTGCATACATGTTAAAAGCGTTTATATTTGCATTTCAGAGACACTGCACAATATAAAATTGAACAGAAAAATTCACTAATAATTTTTTCTTCACTTAGAATGACATTAAATAGCAAATAAACACCATGATGAGTCAAGAGGGAGACTGTAGACGAAACAGTAAAGCTTTTCATAGAAGTAACTTTAACAGCACTTTTTTCCTGCATTTTGAACAAGGGGCCACACATTTTTCATTTTACACTGTGTTCCACAATTATGTAGCTTGCCCCATGGAGAACCATTTAACTTAAGAATATGATGCTTGGGCCGGCTGAGTGGCGCGGTGGTTAAGCGCTGGCTTGGGATGCCAGCACCCTGGTTTGGATCCCACATATGAGGGCCAGTGACACTGCCCTCAAAAAAAAAAAAAAAAGAATATGATGCCTATCTAGTATATATGCTACACACACTTGAATAAGTTCTTACTGATGTCTTTGAAAGCAACCCCCAGGAGACCCACCTGGGATGCTGATTTTTAGTACCACGCTGTTAATTACTGACCTGCTGCAGTTCTTTCCTCCCATCCCTCTAATGTCATTACAACAACAAATCTGCTGAAACATCACAACCCAATGTCTGTCCAACTCAAGATCTCTCTAGAAATAATTAGTTAAACTGAAGACCAAAGAAATCCTTACTGGGAGCAGCATTTAATGCGGAGGCTTCTCTGTGAGGCAACCGCCTTCCTTACAGTACTCCAGGTGCTGTGGCAGTTCGGTTCTAACCAAACCCAGACTGTGGTTCCAGAACCAGGCGTTTCTCACCACGCACAGGGCTCAGATTTGCTCCGGGAAGTTGTTCTGCTAACCAGGAAGTCTGGTTGTCTAAAAATTCCTCCTTTAAATACACTCAAGTTTTCCTCTGTCTCACTTCATTCTCCTCTTCTTTTTTGTCACTACTTTCCACTTCAATGAATTAATTTCCTGCCTGGAGACACGTCCTGGCAAATGTGTCAGTTTGTGTTGTTTAGATGAGACACTTCTGTCATTCTTTCAAATTTTTCCTCTGTACCAATAACCCCCTGAGTCCGCCTCGCAGGAGCCTGAGTTACTTGTCTATGAATTTTGTTTCACTGCCTCCCATTAGACTGAAAAAAATGCAGGATACCTGAGATGAACTTACTCAACTTATCGCTTCCAAATTACAATTTTTTTTCTAATTTCCCCTATCGGTTCTTCCATCCCATCTGAAAAAAGGCTCTGACAACGGGATTTCAAGGCTCTGACAAAGGGATCTCAAGTGCCACTCTCCACTTGATTTTGAATCTATCACTGCCTCTCCCTCAGATTTTGTACCTATTCCCATCTCTTTCTTTCGTATCACTCTATCTATATCTGCCTCAAACCCAAGCTATCATAGCAAGTGTTTCCTTGTTCAGTTCCTTGAAAGGCTAGGCGAACGAGGCCACTTCTAATTCATCTCCTATGTATTTCTCAAAATTTTTGCACTCTGGATCTTATCTCCATTGTGCTACTGAAACTGCTCTCCAAGTTCATGCTGGACTGGCACAGCTTCTCAGACCAGTCCTTGTAATAGGTCTGCAGTACTGGGTGGCACAGACCATCCACTTCTGTTGGGTGGGTTTCTCCCCTTTGCCGCCACCACCCTCCACTTCTTGGGTCATTCCTGCTCTATCTCCTGTAATAACTTTTCTTTGGTCTGACTATGTCTAAACATCAAGAATTCCCTGAGGCTATGTACATACAGTCAGTCCTCACTTAACATAGCCAACAGGTTTTTGGAAAATACAACTCTAAGCACGATGGTGTATAAGGAAACCCATTTTACCATAGGCTCATTGATATAAACAAAAGTTCCTACGATTTATGTCTAGTCACAAAAACATCACTAAACGAAATAAAGACCCAAAACACTTATAATATTAAATGTTGAAATAAATGAGTTATACATACATTTAAGAAAGATAAATAAAATTCAGATCATTTTTCCAACCCACTTAATCCAGTTCAGGGTCACGGGCGAACGGAGCCTCTCCTGGCAGCTCAGGGTGCCAGGTGGGCACCCACCTTGGACAGGACGCCCTTCCATCCCAGGGCACATGCACACCCACACTCACTCAGCCTGGGACAGTGTAGACATGCTAATTCACCTCACATGCACATCTTTGGGATGTGGGAGGAAACCAGAAGGCTGGAAAAACCTATGCAGACATGGAAGAATGTACAAACTCCACAGACAGCAGCCCCAGTCGGACATCGACTGTTTTTCCCTCATCAAAGGTATGATGAAATGACATATTCAAGGACCTGCTGTACCTGCTTCTTTTTCTGTATTATTTTACATCCACCTCTTTGGCAAGTTCATCTACTCTCACTCTTTATGTAACAGCCCTATGGAGATGATCCATCAATCTAGGAATTTCAGGTTTGCCTGAATTCCAAACCTAAATTTCTAAATTCTTGTTTAACATCTTCATGTGGATAAGATCAACTAGCCGCTGAACAGCTTTTAATGTGCCAAGTGCAGAACTAAGAAGCCACAGGCAATAATATGAAGAAGTTGAGGTTACTGATCCTGGACACTATAGCTACCCGCATTACAATACTGAGTCCAACACACACAATCGATATGACCTGGAAAATTCAATTAGCCACTCTGGGCCTCAAATTCCTTATCTGTAATATAGATGTAACAACAGTCCTTTTCTCAGGGCTGATGTAGTGATTAAATCTAAATTTAAAATATGGGAGGTGCTTAGAACAGTGAGTATTACATACTATGTGCTATGTAAGCATTTGCTGTTATTATTGTTGTTGTGATTCTCCTAAAAACCTAATGACACAGGTACTATTATTTTACCCATTTGCACACTGAGAAAACAAAGGAAGGTTTTTGTGGATCATGATGGAATCCCGAACTCCAGATGTTCAAATCTTAATTCATTCTATTTCCCATTAAAATTCAACTTTTGCTCGTGTGTCTTTCTTGATTAAAGATATTTTATCCCTCCCCACTCCCTTCCTATATATGCCCCAACTAACATCCAACATATTATTTCCAGGGTGATCTTTATAAAATAATAGTTCTCATATCCCCCCACCTTACACCAAAAAAAAACCTCATTTTAAACCACAATCTTGTCATCCTCTTTAAAAACCCTCTAAGATCTGGCCCCAGTAGCTTACCTTTCTCAACAGTACTGATCTTTCTATCTTATCTTTCTCTAAAACTAATCTAACTATATTCTACATTCTGCTTCAAACTCATAGCATGATCTTTCCCCACCTACGTCCAAAAGCCCAACAAGCTAATCTGTTAAACTTTAATATTTTTTATATTTCAAGAGTAATGCATGAGTGTTGTAAAATAGATACTAACGTTCTGTAAGGAAAAATCAAAGCCCCCTTCATCTTCTCTGCCATCCTAATCCCATCCCCCACAAATCACCCCACTTAGCAATTTTTCATGCATTGACAAATATAAACTATGTGTCCTTGTTTGCTTTTTTTCTTAAAACATATCACAGGCATCTGTATAAGTCATGTGTTTTTTTTCAACTTTTTAACAGCTAAATAGTATTTTAAATCTGTTTTTATTACAATTATACATTAGGAGAGTCTCCCTCTTTCTGCCCCCATCTCCTGCATATAAATATTCTTAAGGGTAAAGACCACCTTTTATTTGTCCTTACATCTCCAAGAGGACCTCCTACCAAGGCCAAGAATTGCTTTACAAATGTTCAAGGAAATAATAACAATATCTGTCATCAATCCAGTGCTCATTGTGTGCCAGGAAAACAGCTATGAATGCTTCACATATATTAGCATATTTAATCCTCATAACCACCCAATTATTCCCACTTCACAGAAAATAAAAACCGCACAGCTGCAAGGACAAGGGATTCTAGTCTACATCTGTCTGACTCTGGAGCCCACTCCCTTCATCCCTGTGCTATAGCTAACACAATTTTCACAAGGACATCCTTTGCTTGTTCAGCCAAAGTTGGGGAACAGAATTGCTCCAAGCATTCTGGTTTAGGCAGGGGATACTGAGGATAAGAAATGGGTGGTGAAATGCATGGTAAGTAGATGGAGGTGAGTGGTTGTGGCTATAAAGCTAATCTACCTTTCAGCCATTTAATCAATGTTTACTGAGAACCCAATAGAAGTTGAATTACTAGTTTTCCCCTCTGCAGGTTCCCCACTACACTCTCCTTTTGTAATAGTTGCCACCATTTGTTGAAAATCTGTGTGCCAAATGTGCCATTATTATTTCTATTAATAATTTCTAATTGTTTCTAATATTGACAAAAATTCTATGAGAATTTATCAGTACCACCATTTACAGGTGGGAAAACTGAGACTCAGAGAAATTAAATTACTCACCGATATTAGACTGTAATCAACAGCAAAGCCAGGATTCAAGCTGAGGGTCTCTAAGTCTCCAAAGTCCAACCCCCCCTTTTTTTTTTTTTGTCATACAGAATGCTACCTTTTAATTCTTAGAGAAAGATGAACAAGGACTTTTTCAAAATTTAAATTCAGTTAAGTTCACATTTAGCTTCAAGTAACAGATCTAACTTCTGTGGTTTAACCAAATTTTCTTTTTCTCACAAAAAGCCAAAAGATAGGCAGAAGAGGTCTGGTACAGCAGTTCCAGAATGCCATCAACTTCCCAGCCTGCTTCTTGTCCTTGGTCAAAAGATGGCTTCTCCTACTAGAAAACAGCATCCATATTCCAGGGAGAAAGAAGACGTACAAAGAGCAAAAGGTCTAACAAGTGAGTGCACCTAGGCCATCCCCCTATAAGAGCTTTGTGGGTGAGGCCCCGTCCAGCTACTTACATCTCATTGGCCAGGGCTATGTCCATTAGACAACCCCCAACTGCAAGGGATTCTGGGAAATCAAGTTTGTTTGTTTGTTTGTTAGCTGGCCCTGGTATCGAATTACACAAAATGGGTTCAGCTGTAGGGAAGAAGTAGGTGGAATCGATATCAGTTGGGCATCTAGCTATGTCTACTCCACAGGGTAATGTAGAGTGCAAGTCATCCTAGAAAATCAAGGTACTTAAAGAGAGAAAAGCCACACAAAAAAACCAAAGAAACCTTAAATCTGTGTTTAAAAGCCCTCTTGGTTGTGAAAAGTCACACACTGATGGGAGTGGAGGCTGGAAGAATATGAAACTTTTACAAAAGCATCCGAGCAACGGATCCTGCGGAAAAACACTGAGCCCTAGGTGACTTCACACAAATCATCCTGGCAGACTCACAGGTTCAACCAGAGTGTTTCCTCTGAGTTGTCACTGTTTCCCTTCGTCCCACTCACTCACTTCCCATGGGTAGTTTAGATATGAACCTACAAGCTCACTGGACCCTCCTATCATTCATAAAAAAACGAAAAGAGGGTTCAAACTCTGATTCGAACAAAACAAAATTCTCTACTATGTGTTGTTATGAGAAGCAACATCTTTAGAAAAAGGTCATGATTGCAGGAACATTATTTATGCAACTGCCATCACATTATCAAGTTATATTAGGAAAGTAGGCGTCGAGAGTTTTAGCCTTGTTTTCACTTCCAAATACATTCAGTACACTTTCCTCATAAAAACCTCATGCAACTCTGTGGTGGCAGGAAGACATTTGTGTGAAGTATTATAGGCAAAGAGAAGAGTGAGAAAAAGCCAGCAAAAGGATGTCTGAGCTAGACCCTAGGCACAGAAATACAAGACAGCGCAGACATGTTTAGTGACATGGTACTGTATTACAGTCACAGCATGGAGGAGTTAATACATTCCCCAATGGGCCTACCTACTTCTTCCCAAGAACTGCCTTGCTTGCCTAAAGAATTTTGGCCACTTGCTTATAAATGACTTAGCACTGAAAACAGCATCTTTAGTCCCTCTTTCACCATGTAAAATTAAGTTTTCCCTTGTTAACAAAGGTACATACACACCTGCACACCTGCTCCTTTGATCGTGCATCTGTTTTTAATGTCAAAAGCTTGATTTCTCTAAACTAGAGGTAACAATACCTAGTCTTACTCTTTCCTTCATAGAGGATCCATAAAATCCAAGGCCAGGCCCACACGTTATATAGGCCTTGATCTTCTTCCTCCACAATCCATATTGGAGACATAAGTCTTTGTCAGAATGACTGCTATTCAATGCAATTGCCTTTGTACAATTCCTTCAAGTCAATTGAGTTCAATTCCATTCAAGTGCACATTTTTAGGTGCACCACTGTACAGAAACCACTAAATGATCTTTCTATTTTAAACTCATTCCACTTGCCAACAAAAACAAGGATGTACTGTGGGCCAGTCAAAATGTGAGTCACTCCAGGTTCCTGGGAGACATACAACCAAACTTCAATCACAAACTGTGACAACACACCCACCTGAACCACTAACTCCAAAGCCACACTTCAGAAATAGAAGCCCTTCAGCGGGTACAGACTGATACATGTTTCACTCAAACGGACCTCTCCTCCCAACACTGCTTAACAAGTGTGCAAACTTAAAACTCCTGAAAGGGCCTATTTTTTAAATCTAAAATCCAGTTGTTTGGGGTTCTAGATCCTTCAATGTGGAAAAAAATATTGAAGTAAAAAACAAAACCCTCCCCACTTGACTTTTTCAAACGTTATCAACTAATGCCAAACTGGCATCAATAATGACATATTTACAATGAAGAGTATACAAGAAATAGAACAGACTTTGTCTTTTGCAGGTTGGTTAGCTCAGTTTAGTTTTGATTTAAATTCATTAGCTCCATTTAATAAAGCATCACTCTTTGTGGTGGTGATATATGTGACAAAAGCTGTAGGCTTTTTGACTATGGAAAAGATTTTGACATGCACTGCAATGAATTTGAGAAACAAATGACATAATATATTACAGGTGCAAGGAACTGCACAAGCCCAGAGCAGTTTTTGGATTGTGTCAACTTTTAGACAGTTTGATGACTGATTTAATTATGAAATTATCAACCTTTAATAGAGGAAATGCTGGCCGGTGACTTTATCCCCAAACAACACCCAACCTCACTAACAGCTTTGAATCTCATACTTAAACCCATCTGTTTGACCATGGTTAAATGATGATGATGATGATTAAAAATAATAATAATAATAATAATAAATCATGGCTTCCTGAAAATTTTCATAATTGGCTGCTCAACTGTGATTTATTTTTCTCAATTTCAGAACTAATATGTCTTTCTAGGGAAATCTCTGGGAATAAAAAGGTGATCATTATGCAGTATCTCTTGCCTATGGTTTCACCTTGAAGCAACGTTTCTTTAATAAAGAATCAAGACATAGACCCAAATGTGAATGTATATTCATTAATTCACTCATTCATTCATTGTTTTGAAAGGTAATTCAAATCAGGTCAGAAACATGAAATATCTTTGAAAAGATAGGATGATGAATGAGGTCCTTTAACAATTTGAAAAATGTGCTATTTGGGATACAGGTACTTTAAAAAATGGGAGAAGAAAGCTCAAAACATTAATTTTAATGTAACAAATCACTAACATAATTTAAATTTACTACAAAAATTTCATGAAAATGAAAGACAGATTTTAAAAAGAAATCAGCTATTCATTAACAGGGTAAAAAATGACATTCTGATTTATCTCACCATGGTACAGTGAGTGACAAAAAGATTACATAAACAGTAAACAAACTCTTCCCTCATTGAACTTGTTTCCAAAATATGTCTATGATGCCCTTGAAATTAGGCACTATTGATCTGGAATTACTGTGTGCCCTAATTTCAAGTCAACATTTGTCCACAAAGGCCAGATGATCTTTTTTTTTTTTTTCAAACAGCTACCAGAATTATGACAGTTGCTGATCAAAGCTAACTTAACCAAAACCTGAGCTTATCTTTCTCAATAACAAACATCTTGCAAGTTGTGTCCTTTCAAAGCACTGTTTTTCACTATACCACATCTGCCTCATAAACACGAACCAAGACAGAGAAATACTGGCTAAAATTAAGAATGTTAAATTATTGTTATTACTCAAAAAACTGCTAATGAAACGTAAAGCTTTGGAATAGTCAAGTCCCTAAACCAGGATGAGTTTCTTGGAAAGAAAGCATAAATCTGAATTTGGCTCATCAGGATAACATCCTAAAAATCCTCTTTGCTTGACTCGTTTTTGCAGCCTTATCTCTGCGTATTACAAATTGCGGTTTGAACACTCCATCAGCCAAGGCTCCAGTGATTTCATATCAGTCCACAGGAATTCCACGTCACTACCTTCTCTTTCCTACCGTATGTTTTACATGCTTCCTAGAGAACAGAAATAGCAAAGACTTGCCCACCATTGTTTCAGAGCCATTAGGACATTTTCTGTTTCTGAGTCCAAAACACAAACCAACATGAAAATGTTCTGTCTGGCCTCTCCAATAACACACACCTTCCCTTTGCAAAAGTCTGCTCTTTATCCACCCTGTGCTAATCCATTTCTTCAACTGAGAACAACACAGACCCAGGTGGTTTTGTAAACAAAATACTTCTTTCTAGCTCTGAAACTTAAATTGTCAACTGGCTAGAAAGACAGAGAAGCCCATCTGTGAAGTCCGGGATCTCCACACTTCCTGACTTGGGTTTAGTAGACATAGTGCTGTGGCTTCTTTCCTCATCTCCTGGAAATGCCCTTTTCGTTCAGGCACCGGGGATGCGGCTTTTGACTCACAATGAAATCCACGCCCGTTTCCTCCCCACCTAGCAACAGAAGGATCCTCACTGTGAGGAACAGTGGTGAATGAAAAGGGAAACTTGACTCAGGAGCCTCAGCCAATACATTTTTTTCCTTCCCCAAAAGAAAGAGCCTTGAGCACTGATAAGTGAGGGCTCTGAATCCATTTGTGGAGTTAAGCTTTTTCCCCCAAAAAAATCAATCATACCCAGTTAGTGACCTGGGCACACAAAATCTCCAACCAGAGCGGGGGGGGGGGGGGGGGGGTTTAAAACAGGAAAAATAAATAAGAATTCTATATTTCCAGTTCTCAAAATATCCTTTCCTCCCAACAGGCAATAAATTGCTTTCCCTTGGACACTAAATCAAATTCTCCTTCTACGGCTCCCTGCACTTCTTATTGAAAGGAAGGATTTGTTTTGGTCCCACATGTTGAAAAATGCCTGCTCCTATAATGAAGAGTGTGTATGCCACGCCTTCTGCCACATTTCCCTGTGAAAACACCCTCCTCTAAAAATGATCCCTGAAAACACAGTTAGCAGCCCTCATCCTTTCCTCAAGCAGCCACAGAACACAGATCTGGATTCTCTGCAGCCTTCCTAACCCCTCCACATCACAAAGTGTGCAATGAAAGGGATTGTCGCTTAAAATATTCAGAGTGAAAAAGAGTTGAAGTTTTAGAAGTGTGCCCCCAAGAGACTAGTTTTCTCACAAGCTCATAACGAATACACCCCCAAGTGGATTTCTCACATCCTGACTGAACTATATAAAAAAATGTTTTACGCTGATATATAAGAACAATTATACGCTTTCATTTAAATCAACATGTAATAGGCCACACAGAAACGAAACAGACACAAAACTTTTGTTCTCTCTCAAAGAGCATCATTTTTGAATTGATATTTCATAAACTTCTGTGACATTTTAAAATAACGCCCTCCAACCCTTCGACACCCCACACACACACACACACACACACACACACACACACAGTTCTCTGATTGGGGTTCTCAAGTATTATTGGAAGACTAGGGTGTAGGGGGGGGTCTGATGACTCAAACAAGACTTTACATGTCCAATCCTGGAGGTATTTTTCACACAGAAGCTAGTTGGGAGCCCCAGGAGTTAAGCCTTACCCCCACCCCCACCAAAGTGTCCGTTCCCATTGGGAAATAGGAATGAGTTGGAAAAGGAAATCGACCCGGGGATAAGGAGGAGCAGCTGCAATACCCAGCAGCAACCATGCAACGGTGTCACTTCCCTCCGGTCTCTGAGAGGAGTCAAGCACCCTTACCTGGGGTGTGGAAGCCGCCGGCACTAGTTCCAAAAGTTCTGGTTCACCTTCCCTCGGAGTTCAAAGCCCCGGCACCCTGAGCCCGCCGCAGGCTAGCAAGCCCAAATTCTGCCCCGTCCCGCTCACGCCTTCCCCACCCTCTGGGCCCTACACCATGTCAGGAATCCAGGCAGGCACCGAGCTGGGAGCTGACATCACTCCCAGTTCCAGGTACCTCCCCCTCCCACTGCCTCCTTCTCTCCTCCCTCCTCCCTGCAGGAATTAGCCAAAGAGAGTTCGCAAGGGGGAGGGGTCGGCAGCGCCCTGGCTCCCACTGATTGGGCTTGGGGACAGTCACTCAGAGGAGTCAACTAATTTTATACATTCCTCGCTGAGCCAGACTAGGGCTGGAAGTGGTTGTTGATGAAAAAAAAAAAAAAATTGCTGCCTTTCCTGCTTATCTAAGGAAAGGAGATACCTAGTGAAGAGGCTTGAGAGCTGTGTTTTCAACTTTTCTTGGTGTGTTTACTGGATCCCAGATCAGAAACGAAACCAACCCACCCGAGCCCCTTTTTAAGGAAAAACAATTGCCTCTGTGTCACGGGCAAGTACGAGTCTGGTGGTGCGTGGAGCAGAAAATGGCTAGCTTGAAGTCAGGCAAATAAAGGAAAACGCCAGCTCCCTCTGCCTACCCTTTTTATCTTGCGACTGCTGGTGGTTCCCGTAGAAGGGGAAATTTAGAACTTCAAAAGCACTTCGGAAAAATTTGGAAGAGAAGGCTAGAAAACGCGACCCAGCTCTGAATTGTTAACTTGCGGGCGTTATCGACCATGTGGCTGCTTTTGCTGTTAGCGATGAAAATCAATCACACCATGCGAGCTTCCAGACTAATAAAATTGAAGCTCTGAAGAAAAAATTACTATTTACCTTTTTAACAATCTTAACGTTGCTGTTTTCATGCACAACTGAAAGGGGAGGAGGGGGGCGGTAATCTCACAATTGAGTTCAACAAGCCACATGAGAATAATTACTGTTGAATGGAACCAATTGCAGAGGCTGAGCTATCAATTAAGAATTAACTAACATTAACCCTTGACGGATATCATGCTAACAGAACAGAAACATTCTCAGGAGATGTTCTTTGAATTTACCTAGTATCTACTCCAAGGCAGGACTGAATAGTGAAAAGTGGCTCTCTTTATATGAGATATAGGGAGCATAGTATCCATCATCTTCTGGAAGTACAATGAATTAATTATTGATTTTCTCTTGGTTTTTACTGTTTGTTTTTGATGAATGACAACGCCATTTCACCATTCTTCACCAAAAATTGTAGAGTGATGCAAAGTCCAACACTGTGTCTCATTTAATCCTCACAACCATCCTGTAAAGTGAGTGTCATTAGCCCCATTTAAACATAGAATCAAAGGCTCAGCAAGTTTACACAAGCAAATTTCTCCAGAGTTGGGGTGGATACCAAGGTCCATTGGACTCAAAAGCCATTTTTTCTCTTGATTCTAAAGCAGTGATTTCCCACAATCTACACTCATTTGAAAAATTCAAGCACTATAATACTAAAAAATATCCACAGATCCAGGCCAGTGCTCTCACAGACCTATTTCATGTTATTACCATTGTGTTATTTGTCAGACCTATATACACTACTCACAAGCTAACTTATACTTCTGACTCCATGTTTCCCCATCTTTAAGTCTTTCTATGCACCACTACTAGCTGAGCTTTCTAACACACTGTTTGGTTTTTGCCATCATCTTTCCCTCTAAATCGGGTCCCCCTTTCTCTGCAAATCTTGGCTAGCCATTTAAAACTATCCCTAATTTGGCCTCTTTTTACCTCTCCCTCCTTATCTTCCTCTTCAGTCTTGGGAAATACTCAGCTGCAGTCAAACTGGTCTACTCACAGATCCTGCTTACTTCTCACCTTCTGGCCTAACTGGAAACCCCACTCTTCTCTGTGTGTGGGTTTGTTGTGTTTGTTTTTATTTTTGGTTTTGTTTTGAGAACTTTTAAGATGCACTCTCTTAGTAACTCTACAATGTGTAACCCAGTATCATTAACTATAGTCACTGTGCGGTCCATTACATCCCCAGGACTGATTTATAACTGGAAGTTGGTACCTTTTGACCCCTTCCTCTGAGTGTTAAGTCCCACCCTTCTCTCAAAGCATAATGAAAGTCCTTGTCCTCACTGTGCACTACAGTGGACAGAAAAAGGGCTTGGGGTCCATTGCCCCATTCTGCCACTTACTTGCTATGTAACTTGACCTAGTCCCTAAAACATCTATCAGTTACCTCTTCTATGAAATGGGACTGATAATACAACAAGGGTTGTTGTAAGCTTTATAGGGATTATACAGATGTGTAAACATGTGGTTATATATGTCTAGTTACATACATTTCCTACCTCCCCAAAACTCCGAAGAGCAAGCTCCATGCTTAACACCTCTTTGTATTCCTTACACCCAATTCAAGGAATAGACTCAAAAATACAGGACAGAAAAATAGATCATTCTATCACCTCTAACCCCCCTCCATTTCTTAAATACACCCAAACCCAAAGTAACTTCATAGTCAGAAACCATAACTGTTTTTCCCCACCCAACTCCCCCTACACACACCCCAACTTTGGCCAGAGTCCTTCCCTTTTCCCACCATTTCACCATGCCTGCAACAACCCTTAACTCCCTCAGGTAATTTCTGCACCAACCACTTAAGCTGCCTCTTCACCATTCATCCTTCCCTCTCCCACAGTCAGGGACACACTTGTCTGTCATGCCTGGTGCCTACCTTGCTCTCCCAAATGCCTTCAAACAGTGGCTGAGTGGCTACCAGTCATTCTTCCAGTCCCAGTCATAGATGGCTGAACCCAGGCTCGCATTCTCCAACCAGCAGCAGGAGATGGGGGAGGGAATGTCCCACCCCACCGGGATGGCAGGATAGAATAACAGGAAGTTGCCTCCCATCCCCTCCACAGCTGGAGTGATAACAGCTGCCATCAGAGTCCGGAAAACAAAAGACTCAAGAGGAAAGCTGAAAACAGGCCAGGGCTCCAGCAGTAGTCAAGTGTTCAAACCAGGGGTTCCAGAGTCAGTGAGAAAGGAATCCATGGGCCAGTTTTCAGCCTTCTTCTCCCCTCCTTCATCCCTCCCTTCTGATTGAGTTACAGCTCTTCTCTGTACTACATTTTTTGGCTTCACCCTAATGCTTCATTTTTAAAAGTGGCTCTAACACTTGAAAAAATGTATTGAAACCCTTGGCCTCTGGGTTTCTTTGGGAAGCCCCAAAGAATCAGCAGAAGTGACATTGCAGCAGAAGTGAAATAGGGTGCCTGCTGAGCAGCTACCCAGAGTTTACCTACTAACCTGGAGCTTAGCAGACTTAATGGAAAACTCTGTTTACAACTCCTGTGGTTTCAACACTAATTAGCTCTGAAGGTCTAGATATCCGTTTTCCACCTAGTTATCCCTATGATCAGCTTTACCTTTAGCACCTATGATTTTTGCCAGATACTGTCACTATGGGATGGGAGTGGGATGGAGGACACTTCAAAAGCAAGAGAAAATCTGCAGGAAACAACAAAAATAAAGCTTGTAATAAACCCTGAAGGTCATCTGATACCTAATAGAGGCAAGAATCCCTTCTATAGGGCCAACCGAGTGGTGCATTGATTAAGAGCTGCTTTTGGGATGCCAGCAGTCCTGGTTCGGATCCCACATATGAGGGCCAGTGACACTGCCCTCTACAGCTAACAACAGCTCCACCTGGAGCTGGGCTGTGTGAGCCCTGGCGATGGTGTAGGCTGCAGCCCCTGCTGCAGTGGGCTGCCATAGGCTACAGTGAGTGGCCGGCAGCCAGCGTGAGCAGCTGGCAGCCAGCGTGAGCTGCCAATAGCCGCGGTGAGTGACCATCCACAGGCGGGCGACCGATCTGCCTCATCTGGGAAAAGCGCAATGACGATACTAACATAGGCCAGTGAAGCAACGTCCTCTGCAACTAGACTGAAGAACAAAAAGACAGCATCTTGTCTGTTCCCCTTCCCCGATTCCCCAACGCTGCTCCCCTTCCCCAATTCCCCAAAAACAAATCTTTAAAAAAAAAAAAAAAAAAGAATCCCTTCTATAGCATTGCTGACAAATCGCCGCCTAGCCCCTGCTTGAATTGATCTGGCAACACGAAGCCCATGAGCTAGGAGAGCAGCCCATGACTAAAGGTCTTTCTCCTAGGAAGCCAGGTCCTGCTTTTCTGACTATTCCCCCAAAGACCTCTGTCTTGTTTCATTTAATCCCCACAACCATCCAGTAAAGTGGGTGTTATTAGCCCCATTTTAACCTAAGAATCAAAGGCACAGAAGGTTACATGTGTCCATTGCTTCAGAACACCCCAAACTGGGATTGAAACCAAAGTCTCTGACTGCAAGCCCTTTTTTCTTTGTATAGTATATCTAAAGCATTGATTGTCCACCGGCTGCTGTTCTTTCAGTTCCATCCTCTGGAGTTAACAGATTGCAGGTTGACTCTATTTATTATCCCCACCCCCACACCTGTGCAGGCAGAAGGACATTTCCTCCACTTAGTTTGTTTAGATGCAGATACCAGGAAAGGCTCACCCATCTCATCAAGGCCATGTCATTTGTCCGTGTGGTCTTCCCAGGCTTCCAACTACAGCTGTCAAAAGCGTGGCCCTGATCACTTTTGACTCCTTTCAAAACACTTGAACGTTTACTAAGGAAGAAAGCCCACTCTCTAAACTGGTGTCCAAAGGCCTTTACATCCTGGCCCCCAACTTATCTTCCTGAACTTATCATCCACACTGTGCAAACTGAAGGACTTAGCACCCACCTTCCCTAATAATGTTTCCTCACTTAAGGATAATTTATGCCTATTTCTACTAAAATCCATCTCACAGGGTTGTTGCGAAGATCTGATGAGATGTCATATGCAGGATGACAGAGCATGTTGCCTGACACATAATAAGTCATCAATAAACATATTTTCTTTTTTCTTATGCCATAAAACAACTATACTACTGTCTTTATATAGGGCTTATGTACCCCACTGACTGCAAGTTTCTTATAGTCCTTGAGGGCAGGATGCCAATTTGTTTTATCTTTACATCCTTTATGGGATTTAGAACTATGCATTGTCCTCTGGACAGTCAATAAAAATTTACTGAGTGAATGAATGCTGCCTTTTGCTGAAAACTTCTAACCTGCTATACGCTAGGTCTTTAGAAATTCGGGAAGAAAAGCCCAGAGTGATCTTAAAGGATCTGGGTGCCTCAGATTGTTCTCATCCGACTCACATCACCAAACACAGAGTGGGTTGAACACATGGTATAAATCACGAACCCAAATTCAAATGAAACAAGCTAAGCTTTAGAATTCCTTATAAAGGAAATTGCTGCTTATTCTGTCTGATTCTAAGCATGGCACTGCTGATAACCCAGACACAGTTTTAATATCCTTTAGCTGGATATTAAGCCACTACTCAGCTACCACCACTGACATCATTTATGAAACCCACCCTCCTCCCTCTTCCCTTCCTGCCGGTGGAGACAGATTAGAAATAGGCCCAATATCTCTCTCCAAGCAGAGCCTTGTTTTAATCACTCTTTCTTTACAACCTAGATTGTGTTGCTTATTCTCTGGTCACTTGCCAGATGAATCCAGAAACCTAGTTACAGTAAACTTCCCCATTTTATTACTCTATTTATAAATTGAAAAAAAAAATAATTAAACATAGAAACTCTTTTTCATGGCCTTTGATTAATGTTCAATTATTGGCTGAATTAAACACCTTTCCTAAAAACGTATATCTGATTTCTATCCTTTGAAAGAGGCCAACTGGATGGAGGGTGAGTCCTTTCAGTACAGAGCAGCAATTCCTATTTTCCATTCCACACAGATGATCTGCATAGCATTCTTCCCAAGCAGGCCAAACCCTTCCCCAGGCCATCAGCCCTTTCCATGGTACAAGTCACTGCCATTCCTTCCTATCAACATACATAGGGCACAGACCTCTTTAAAGGTCCTGGGAACATGTTCACTCAACAGCAAAGCATTACTCATAACCAGTAACTCGCACCTTGATTTTCACCTGCCACAATATTAAGTAAAGCTCATTTTTCAAATAAGAAGTCATGGCTCAATATTCATCAGAATTTACCCAGTTTCACATTGTGGTGCACCCCATTCTCTGGACCAGCGCCATGTATGATTCCCAGGCCTCTGACTGATCCATTAATTCCTACTTCACTGGCCCTTTCACCTGGACAATCATTAATTTACTTTGGCTTTATTCAGTCTCTCCTAATCCTTAACTAGAATTCTTCTACTTAACTAGAATTTACATTTCAAAATGGCATGTTAGACTTCAATCCACAAAGTTCCAAGAGGACTAAGAGGAATGAGTGTTAGCTAAAAACAGATGTAAGACAAGGAGGGGACAACTGGTTTAAATAAGCGCTTTCATTAAAGGAACTTTCCCGGCAAGTTGAAACAAGTTGTTGATGAACAAACTTTCAAGCTAGAGTACCTTATCTCCCAAATCCTATAAAAATGAGGTTCTCTGCTGTTTTTCCCTTGCTCCTCCAGATTCTATCTCCAGAAAAGCCTTTACATTGAAGCATGCTGACTGTGTAGCATCTGAATTGCCAGGTAATTAGTAGTGTGGTTTGTTAAACTGGCCAGGGTGTGAAGGGAGACAAAGAGAAAGTTACAGCCATCACTTTAGCACGCCTGTCTTTTAAACACTCTCAACCTCTTTCCTCTTATTTCACCTGTAATAATTTCCATTTAACTCTATGTTGCTTGGATTCTGAAGTAGATGTAATAGCCATAGAACTACCTTTTTTTACATTGCAAGATACCATTTCTGATAAAAGATTATCACCCATTCCTGAATAAAAGGATATATAAGAAATAGCACCTCTTCTTTAGTAAAATTAAATAAAGCACTGCATGTACTGAGTTATAAGACTTAGGACTAACTTGACATTTTTGAGTTTCTGAATTTCTCCATCTATAAATGGGATGGCACTAGTGCTTAAGAAAGAATGTACTGAAGTAGAATCATGAAACTCTAGATGCTGCTCCCCACTACAAGCTCCTTCTGACAGTCCAAAATAGTTCTCTACACACACAGAATTCTCAGGGAATATTCTGAGACCCTTGCCATCTTCAATAGTACTGGATTGGACCATGGATTCCCACCTGAATTAAAGACAATCAAGTATCGGGGTGATCGGTTAGTTCAGTTGGGTAGAGTGTGGTGCTGATAACACCAGTACCACACAGGTTCGGTTGCCGGTTCGATCCCCGCATGGGTCACTGTGAGCTGCGCCCTTCTTAAAAGAGTCAACCATGCCATTGTAGCGTGAAAGCAATGTGTAACCCAATGACCATGGCTGTTCCCCAATAAAATTTAGGAAAAAAATAAAAGACAATCAAGTATAAACTTGCCAATAGCCTGAGGCAAATAAGTATAGGAACTCTTCAGCAGAGCTCCATACTGAATAGTCAATCACTAAGTGGACTTATCAAATCCTCTCTCTAGAAAGTTAATATAAGACACAGAAAAAACCAGACAGGATAGGAGGATAGAAAGAAAGGAGGAAAGAAGCAAATAGAATGAAGGCAATAAACAGCAGCATAAGTAGAAGCATGAAATATTTAAAAAAATGAGATCAAGGGAAAGTCAGTAACTCAGGTAAAATATAATCTAAAGCAGAAAGGGATAGGTGCTGGGAGTCACACAGAGAAAAGGCAGTAACTTGGAACCATGAGGCACTGGACACCAGGAGGGTAGTGGAGAGTAGCTGCAGAAGTAATGGAAGATGTAACAACAATAATCAAAATGATAATGATAATTGGAAACACCAATTTCTGTGTTCCTAGCACTATTTTAAATGTTTTCAATATATTAACTTTAACCCTGTGAGACTGTTTCTATTTCACAGATGAGGAAACAAAGGCAGAGGGAACTTAAATAACTTGCTCGAGGTTACATGCGAGGAAGTAGCATGATTTAACCCAGTTTGGTACCAGAGTTTGTGCCGAGAGGAAAGCTGAGTTATAAGAAGGATAGACTAGTAAAGTTAATGATGAATTCTTAACCATACTCCAGTTCTCATGAGGCTCAATGGCTCAATGGTCTCCTGCATTCCCTTCATTCCCCAGGTCATCTCACACTAAATCTCCATCTCCCAAGTAACCTGAACACTCTTTAATACTTCACCACTTGAAAGAGCCTAACACTATGACTTCAAATGAAATGATAAATGTGAGAGCATTATATCTGCCCTGCAAGAAATGTAACAAGTTAAGTGTTTTTATTCTGAAATGAGATGAGAGTTCTGAAGATATGGCCTAGTATTCAAGATTGAGTTTCTCTCTAAATCGTGTTCCTTTGTGACCTGACTTTGGGCCAGCCTCCATCTGTTTTGGTACATTTTGCCCCACACTGTGGGAATTTGAGAATGTATTAGCTTTCAGCATGTAATTATCATTACATATTAATTAAATATAATTATATTAATTACATGACCCTGTTCTACCTCTTTTCTTCCTCAAGCAACTAGAATGAGGAGACTATGATTACAGGGGCACTGAACAAAGTCCAAAAGAAAAGAAGCTTGAATATTTATTGTTTAATCTTTCTATCACCTCTCACAACAGCAGCCAGATCACTTAGGTTCTGGAAGGAATTTAGATTTATTCTACTTATAATGAGAACAAAATCAGAGCATATCTTACTACCATCTTGTTTCACCGAAAAACAAAAACCTACCCTCAATTAGCCTCATTTTGCTTTAATTGAGTACCTTTGTGAGAGTCACCACTGGTATGAAGACAGGTGCTATTTTCTTATAGGACTCATTTGCAAAATTCTGAGCTTTTCTATCAAAAGGGCAATCAATGGATATTGTGAAACAGTGATTCCATCATCATGTGCAGAACAAAAAATGTTGGAGACAACATTCAAACCTGCCTTAGGAGAGGCTGAATTACAAAAAACAAAACAAAACTGAAATCTGCTGAAAAACCAGAAGAACGTTTAGAACTTTATATCTCATACTAAAAATTATTTTCATGTGATAGTATTGTTTGAAAAATTATTAGTGTTGGGCACTTTATTCTAATCCGTTTAACCCATGGGCTTATAAATTCCTTTAGAAGAAAATAAATATGTCAAAGAAAATTATCCCTGTCTTCCAAAATGCCACTCAAAATTCTCTGACTTTCTTTAACTCCTAATGAGGATTAATCTTCTAAGGATCAGCTTTATTTTTGTCCTATCCTATTTTAGACATCAGAGTTATGTTCAGTTGCCTTTATTTATTTATAGAATAAAAGAGTCATATGTGTGGAAATAATAACACTTTTGTCAGAAAGTCAGGCAGCAACACGGAAGCTCTGGAGTCCAAATGCCACTTTCAGTGGCACATACTTCCTTGGGAACAGGCAAGGAGAGAGGGGGGAAGAGGAAGAAATTGCATGCCCTGCAGTAGAGACCCTAAGACTATAAATATCAAATTATCAAACAACCTGCATCATTCACCCCAGCAGAGTGTCTCAGCTCTGAGTTGTTCCTGTCCCACCCCCGCACCCAGCCTCATAACAGTCATAACAGTGAGAAGACCCACTAAATTCGTTTCATTTCACTATGCTCTATTTGTCTTCACAATACTCCCGTAAGTACGGAAGAGCAGTTCCTGTTATCACCAGTATGAAAAGTGGAGGCATAGAAAGTTCAGTGCCTACTATCGTGAAACAAAATGGCAATACAGGGAATATATTAGAATGATAGCACTAGGTCCAAACCTCAGCAGTCCTGGTGCTGAATGTACTAATTGAGCCCTTACAGCTTTCTATAACCTACACCCAGGGACACTGCTGCCAGAAAAGACTGTCCCTCTACAATTGTAGGTTCCTGGACTGTCTGCCTTTGGCAGCTTTCAAAATAGCACAGTTGACTCTGTTTCTAGCCAGGAAAAAAAAAAAAATCATTTATACTCACAAGTTATACAAAGGCACCTCTGTGGAATGCATCCAACATACCATGGTGTAGCCTCTTTATCTCATTCTTTTGCTGGCACCAAGCTATGAGAAGCGATCAGTGAGAAATGAGTTTGTGGAAGATAAGTGGGGAGTAAGGTAACTCATTTAAATGATAAAACAGGAAACCCATTTCCAGTTTATACATGGACAGTGTTTTAATGTGAGCAGATCTGGAATCTGGACCAAAGACCTGGGAGTATTATAATACGAAGTGGCAAGGAAGAGGTGGGGCACCAGATTTCTTCTTTCGAAGAAAAGAGCTCTTTGATGACAGCTGGGCAGGGAAAGCATTTGTTGTGCTTTGGCTCAAACATACCGTGGAGCAGGAAGGGAGACAGGTCAGGGACAAAGTTCTCTGGTCTTAGTTCTGGCTCTCACACTAATGGTGGGCAAGTTACTCCTTCAGACCTTAGTTTATTCTCTGCAACTTGATGCTTTAAAGTCCTAGTCTATCTCTCAAATTCAGTATATTTTTTTTAAAGATTTTTTAATTGGGGAATTTGGGGAGGGGAACCACACTGGGGAACTGGGGAAGGGGAACAGAGAAGTTACTGTCCTTTTTGTTCTTCAGTCTAGTTGTGGAGGACATTGCTTCACTGGGCCATGTTGGTATTATCATTGCGCTCTTCCCTGGTGAGGCAGATGGGTTGCCGGCCTCTGGACGGCTGCTCACGGCAGTTCTTGGCAGCTCACACCAGCTGCCAGCCGCTCACGCTGACTGCCGGCCACTCATTGTAGCCTATGGCAGCCCACTGCAGCAGGGGCTGCAGCTATGCCATCCCAGGGACTCAGAGCAGCCCAGCTCCAGGTGGAGCTGTTATTCACCATCTTAGCTGTAGAGGGCAGTGTCACTGGCCCTCATATATGAGATTGGAACGCAGGCCGCTAGCCTCCCAAGCCAGCTCTTAACCAAGGCGCCACTCGGCCGGCCCTCAAATTCAGTATTATTCATGGGTGTAATAAGCATTCTTTGCACAAATGAGAGAGCATGACATACAACTTCTCACTGAACTCCATTTCCAGTTATTGTAATGTGATCTGATACAATTTGTTATTTTGTAAAATACATTTTCTGTTATGATTAAAAAATCATACATCAGTGGGGAAACGAAACAATACCTTGACCAGGTAATCAAAATTAGCATCACCCATGAGGGGCAGAACAACTTTCTATGATGCTCTGAGAAGGGCAAATCACCACTTAGATAATAGTCTTGCCCAAATGCATAATCTGAATTTAATCATGAGGAAACAGCAAACAAGCCCCAATTGAGAACATTCTGTAAAATGATTGTCCTACTCTTAAAAAATGTCAGTAGCATGAAAGACAAAGAAAAACTGAGGGAGTTGTCCAGATGAAGGGAGATTAAAAAGACAAATATGACAAGTAAGACATCCTCCTGGACTAGGTCTTATCTGAAAAAATATTTCTACAAAGGATAGGATTGGAACAATTGACAAAATTAGGAGCTCGTTTGTAAATTAATGTATCGATGTTAAATTTCCTAAACTTTATGACCATATCATTGGACTATAAGAGAATATTCTTGTTTTTAGGCTATATACATTCAGATATTATGGAGTAAAGGAAATGACATACGCAGACTTTCAAATCATTACAAAAAATAGAGAAAGAGAAATTAAAACAAATGATGGCAAAACATTAAATATTGTTAAATCTGGATAAAAGATATATGGGAGGTCCTCATTCTATTTTTGCAAATTTTCTGTTTGAAATTATTTTAAAATAAAATGTTTTTTTTATAAAAAAAAGTAACACATGTTCATAGCATAAAATTTTCTGAAGAAAAGTCATTTGCAATCCCTCCCCCCAGAGATAACCGTTAACCTTTTGCGTATACAAGCATACCTCAGAGATCTTGCAGGTTTGGTTTCAGACCACTGTAATAAAGTGAGTCTCTCAATAAAGTGAGCCATAATTTTTTTGCTGGTGGAGAGTCCTGCCTTCAGTTTGTAAAAAACATGTCTGAGAAGCTCAACAAAGTGAAGCACAATAAAACGAGGCATGCATGGTACCCAATTTCTTTTTTTTCTCTTCTTTTTTTTTTTTTTTTGAGGGCAGTGTCACTGGCTCTCATATGTGGGGCCCGAACTGGGGCCGCTGGCTTCCCAGGCCAGCGCTTAACCACTGTGCCACTCGGCCGGCCCCCCAATTTCTTTTGAAGAAGAGAAAGTTCATTGGTGACAGCTGGGCAGGGTAAGTGTTGCATTCTGGCTCACAAGAACAGGGGGAATGGGTAGGGTGGCAGATCATGGATGGTAATTGGCTTGTTGGAGCCTATAATCTAGGCTGGCCGGTGGATCTCAAGAGGAAGTATGCTGGGAACTTCTCGGAAAGATTCCCCTCCCCGCCACATCACCCTTCTTTTCTTCTTGCATATTATGTCACATGAAGATGACTAGAGCAACATTAACCATATTTGGACTATGAAGGAAAGCCAAGAGAATGGAAGACAAGGTGATTCAAGGCACTGACTGACCTCATTGAGCAGCTCAATTCACCAACCCTGGAACCACCCTAACTGTACAATGTCCTTATTCTTTAAGCCAATATTATTTTGACATACTGTGACAGGCAAAAAGCATCCCAACTGTTAAACCTCTATTTTTAAACAAGATCATGCAACCGTTTGCTTTGCTTGTTTATCAATCACATGTAGCAAAAGCTCTTCAAAAGGAGGGAAAAGAAAAATCACGGGACCAAATCTGCTTTTTGAGCAGGTGGTTAGTGTACCAGCCAGAAGCTAAAGGGAACACAAGTTTTCAGATTGGGACAGGCAATGTGGGCTTCATGCCCAGTAACTGAGAAAGGGAGAGCCAACCTTAGTCTTTGGTGCAGAGAGGCCCTGAGTACTAGAAAAATTGGACTATAAATTGCTTTGGCTTCCAGAAGGGATTCCATATGGGCTGTAGACAAAGTAGAGGAAGCAGAAAAGGTTGTAGCCCCTGGAGTAGCTTGGTATCTGTGCCTCACATACAGCCTGGGTGAAAAGTGAGCCATTGGCCATTCCAATCCTGCGTTCATGACCTGTGCACCAGTATGGCTCCTGGAAGTAGTAACCAATGGCAGAGATGATGCCAGAAAAGGGCAATGTGGCAGGTGGTGTCTCTGAAAGCTTTAGCACTGGTGAAAGCTGCACTTGACACTTAATACATGTTAGTTCATTGATTCACTAATAAATATTCATTGAACACCAGCTCTCTTCTAAATGATGTGTCAGATGCTGAATATACAGGGCTTAATATGGCATTGCTCCTGCTCTCACAGAGCTTGCAATCCAATTTTGAGAGGCTGTGTGGCACATGAAAAAGCCACAGGAATTGCAGCCAGATAGATCTAGATTCAAATCCTGACTCTACCATTTATAGTGGGACCATGAACAAGCTACTAATCCTCTCCATGATTCTATTACTTCATGTATAAAAATGGGGATAACAACAACACCTGGCTTATTACATTATTGTGAGGATTAAACAATAAAATGTATATGAAGTACTTAACATAGTGCATGGAACATAGGGAGAAGTTGAACTGTGTGACACTGAAGTTGCATCAGAGGTTACCAATCCCATGGGGAGCTCTGAGTCTGGGATGGCCCTTCAGAAATGTACCCTGGCCTGGGTCAGTCATTGAATGCAAGTTGCCCTTGGGAAAAAGGAGAGGAAACTTAGGTGAAGGCAAGTCCAAGGAAGGATCCTGGCTATGAACTCTCAGCAGCCAACACTCTGGGCAACTGGGGAATGAGTGATTGGATCCCCTGGGAAGAGGGATATTAGGTGACCCCACCAAATGCACTGTTGGCCGCAGATTATTTTAACTCAACTTTGAATCCAAGTTTAAAGCTCTTTTCACTACATCATGGCTGTCTTCACCCAAAAAAATTTTAAAAAGTCAAATGGAAATTTTGTGACCACTTATTTTCTTCCTTCCTAATCCAAACCTAAGACCATATTTGTAAAGTGAATCTGACATTTTTCGTAAGCGATTTTTAGCATAGCCATTGACTCAATTGAATACAGTATTTAAAAGATCTGAAATAAGACCCAACCAACCAAAGCAGTTAATGGAATTACCACATGGAGACATTTATATCAACTTAATATGACAGTACTTTTACTAAATGTTTCCCTGTCTCTGTAGAGAACATTGTGACATCCAGCTTTCCAGCTTGAGATGCTGACAAATTGAAAACAAATTGATGTGAAATAGTATCATTCTTTAAGTATATTCATCCCCCAGGGAAAATTATCATTTTAGTCAAAATTCTAATAAAGTCATCTTGAAATTTAGTAAAATATTAATTTATTCTTTAAAAAAATCTAGTTCCCTACCTTATTTCATCACTGGTGTTATATGATTATTGAAAGATGCTTAGCTTTATTTGAGATACTTAAACTCAACACCTCTTTTTTGGTTTTACAAATAAGTCACCTGATATTGTATTGCAATGGAAATGTACCTGAAGATTACCAAAAACATACACCACAATTTGTTCTGCCTACAAATTGGTCTGAATAGTTCTTTTATCTGTAAACCAGTCAAGCTGTGACTTTTCTTTAAATCTGTCAGCATATCCTCTCACAATCCACAAGACCTTTTGAATATATTACTCATTGTTCCCAGAGCTTTTGTCTTTTTCCCTTTCTGTGTGTTGGAAATTCCCTCACCTATCCATGTCTCCCTCCCTTTCCCCAAAAGTTAGTCACCTCTTGATTAACCTTGCATGGGATCTCAGCCAAATTTAATCCCAGGTAGTTTATGCCCGTAACATAGCATGATAGTTCTTAAACTCTGAGTCCTAAGAAGTGTTAGAGGAAACTTAAAATACAGAATATTAGAGATTATTTCTAGATCTAAAGGTTAAGGATTTCTGGAGGAGATGCTCAGACAAATGTATAATTATAATAAATGTCTCTTTGTGGGATTCTGTTAACCATCACTGCTTGAGAACCACTCAAAAGCAATTTCACATCTCTGGCAACTGTTACACTTTTCTGGCTGTAGAATATCAGGATAAAACTGGTATTTGAAGTTGATTCTTTTCTAAAGTTGTGTGTCTAAATAGTAGCCTATGAAAGTTGAAACAATAGGGTTGCTTTTCCCAGCAGTAATACATTTGTATGATAAGGCCTGACAGAATGGAACCATTATAAATACAAAGAATGGAAGCTGATCTGGGAAAATTTGCTGTGGAAAATTGTAAGGACCTGGTGATTTTTGGAATGTTGAAATGATAGTAAAAGAGTTGAAGGAAGTGAGACAACGAGGACACTGGAAAAATGGCTATGATGGAAATTATTGAACAAATATTGAATGAGGTGATGAGGAGGTCACAAAGATAAGAACATATAATCTAGTTTACGTTAACAGGTATTTATTGAGTACCTACTATATGCACAGTGTGGTCCAAAAGTGTATCAAGGTATGGTTCCCAAATTTAGATTTGTGTTAGATTTAGCTGAGGAGATTTTAAAAAATAAATTCCTGGACTCCACATTAGCTCTACTGAATCTTAATACCTGGGGATGGACATTTCTAATAAATAAACTCCCCCAGGTGATTCTGATACATGCAATCAATGTACCAATATTTGGGAATCACTGTTCCAGAGACCACAAAAAAAACGAATGAGGTATAGTGTTTGTTTCTTGGTCTTTTTTTTGAGGGCAGTGTCACTGGCGCTCATATGTGGGATCCAAACCGGGGCCGCTGGCTTCCCAAGCCAGCTCTTAACCACTGCACCACTCTGCCGGCCCTAGTGTTTTAAGGAATGTACAAACTGATACGCTCTACCCACTTTCCTGACTGCCTTATATTGATGGCTTCTATTTTACTCATGGTGTGTCTTTTCTCTGAAATGTCTTTTCCTGATCTCTACCTTGAAAATATTAGCCAAACTTCAAGATTCATTCATGTGTGGGAGAATTGGAATTTCACTCCACAATCTCCCTGTCACCACCCTTCCAACCCCACATTCATTACACAGCCAAATATAAAATCTACCCTTACAATATCTATTTTACCTCATCTCCTTTTCATCCCCATTTCCACATCTTTAGCTCTCCTGATCCACTGAATGGCCTTTTAACTGATCTCTCACACTCCATCTGCCCTCTTATTCCAATGTATTTTTTATGGTACTATTAATCTTGCACAGTTCAATTATAACTATTTCTCATATTGCAAATAAAGTTTACTATTTCCCCATTACCTACAAATTCAGAAATAAAAATGTTCCACTCTAGCATTCAAAACTACTGTATCAGCTAGACTTTCTCTGAGTATAAGCAACAGAACCAACTCTGGCTAACTTAAGCAGAAAAAGATGTGGGCTAGTTCACAAATTGAAATTCCAATCATTTCCCTTCTTAGTATGATTCTCAAAATTCTCATTCTTAGAGGATGTCTGATTCAGCATATTCCCAGTGCTTGTTAACAGGAAGATAAGAGACATTGACTGAAAGATCTCCTACAATTATTTTCACTGGGGAAAGATGGTTCTTTCAAAGTAAAATTAGGGTGTTATCACCAAAAAGATAAATGGATGTTAGGGAACAAAGCCAAGAAATGTCCACTACATCCAAAATATGGCTCCAATCCAATTAAAGTAAAGTTGGAAACAACGCAAAGAAATTCTGTGCTTTCTTTTCTGAGACATCAGAGGTCAAGTGGGGGGAAATAAGCAAGGAAACTAATATAGAATAGTTTTGAAGTCCTCTGGGTTGAGGGAGGAGAGAGGCTAGTGGTTTGAAGTAAATGTTTTAAACAGTGTGTGGAATAATTCAAGATGGCGTTGTGAGTTAGAAGAGTAAAGATAAATTGTTTTCACTTTTTCTGTCTGTGATCAACCTATTTCCACATAACTACAACATCCTTTGGAAAACACTCTATAGTATTTTTTAAAATAAGTTAACCACAGTAATACAAGAAAGGCCAGGATTTTATTGGGGGGAAAGTCAGTAGGGTAACAGCAACTTCTGTATCTTTAGGAGGGTAACAAGTCCTCCACTGCCAAATTCAAGAAAGGCGTGATAATCTCCCGTAGTTCCCACATTCTGCTGCGCCCAAGTATTCCAGGGAACACTCTTTCAAAGATAAACGTAGTATCAAAAAACAGCACGTAACACGAAAGTCCAGTAAAAGTGAGGACGTAAAACATCATGAAAATTCTCAGTGCACGTTTCCTACAAGGAAAGAAAACATCTGTTAAGAATATCTTGAAGAAAACCGCACTGACGTCACTTCTGGCTCCTCCACTTAAGTAGCTCCAAGTAACAACTACTATTGACTTCAGCTGACATCTGCTCCTCGGACTGGCAATGGAATTCTAAGATTCTATAGACAGGAAACAAGAACACCGTCATTATTGTGGGTCTCCTTTGAAATGTTCTTCTCACAGTCTAGCAGATTACTGCCATCTTTACCTCACTTGTGAGGTGTGTGATGCCTGTTTGGGGGTGGGAGGGGGGCGGACAGGGGCAGGAATAAAGGCACAGGCAGGAGGATTTTCCTCAGGACACAAAATACAATATGACAGATGGAATTCAGCTCTCGCTACAACCAGTTAGTTGTTTCCTGACATCAGACTTGCCCTTATAAAGTAATGAAGATTTTTCAAATCTTTGAGAACTCCTCCTTTAGGCTGTACTTAGGGTATATTTTATTTATTTGATAATAAGTCCTTGCATTATTATTTTGTAATTATGAATGCAATACATGATTAGGGTAGAAGGTCTGGAAAATCCAGAAAAACAACTAGTAGGAAAAAAAACAATGTCATAGATAATCCAGTTACCTGGAGATAATTACCCACTATGATGCATTTCAGGAGAGGAAATCTAGAGCACAGTTAAAGCTAGCTATGGATCTATTTTGTTACCCAACTCAGTGGATTCTATAAACCTGAGCCAAGTATCTTGGCATTATCGCCTTGGCTATCTCTTAGCAATTATACAAATAATTGCTTCTAGTCACACGTTTATTAAAGAGCCAGTGTTCTTAAAAATACTCTGTTAGGAAGAGAGTATGAGGGTTGCTACGATGAAGAAAAGATGCCCTGCCCTCAAAGTGCACTAAATCTAGATTTGTTCTTTCGTAAGAACAAATCTAGGAATTTAGGAATTTTTCCTAAATTCCAAAACTAGTCATCTTTGGAAAAACCAAACTAGAACATTTCAAAGGAACACATTTTAACATTCATTTTTAAAAAGAAAAATAAATTTCTAAATTACAGATAATTTGGAAAACAAAGAAATGAAAAACTATAATCCCATCATTCTTATATAATAAGCTAAGTATTTTTTCTTTCCTTCCTTTCTTTCTTCCTTTCATTCATTCTTTCTTTTGATTTAGTTTTAGTTGTTTGTTTGTTTTTCCTTTAGGTTTAAAGTGTGTCCTTCCATTTATTTCTTTCCTACACTCTAGGTATGGTTGGATTCGATTTATTTTTTGACATTACCAAATCATTTGATTTTTATTTACAAGTCAATATGATACAACTGTTTTTATTTTTTAATTTAATTTTATTTTTTGAGGGCAGTGCCACTGTCCCCCATATGTGGGACCCGAACCAGGGCTGCTGGCGTCCCAAGCCAGCTCTTAACCACCATGCCACTCGGCCGGCAAGATACAACTGTTTTTAAGTTTAAACTTCCTGTCATTAAGCAAATAAAAGAACATGTATAATATTTATCTTAAAAGGCTCAGACACTTTTCTTAGGAAAACATCATAGCTGCTAAATCAAAATATTTTTTTCATCATATCACCTGTACAGAACCAAAAATTAGTGTTGTTAATAAATTTATTCTTTTTGAATATATCTTCTGTAAAGAATAAAAACATTCTTTGACATTTGAATACTATATCAATCAATCTATTTATTTATTTAGCTATTTATTTTTCAAACATTGATGTGCATAAAATCTTTAATCTTTTCCAAAATGTACACATCATTTGTGGTGACTACATAAGGGAGAACTGTAAGGGAAGTGAGGAACCGGGGATAATGCTACAAAGAGGCCACCCTCAAAAGCTAAAAACAACAAAACTGATACATAATGATTGACTAAGTCTGCAAGATAAACCTCTTCAAAAAGATAATGTATAAATATGTTCAATGGAAATAGTATGTTTTCAGTTCTCTGACAAGAGATTGGTCAAAGTCTTAGGCAGTCTTAGCTAAGATGTAATGATGTGATGCAAGATGGCAAAATCAACTGGATTATAACCTGCCACTATAATACAATTAGGTATTAATCAAAAGGCATTCACTTATTTACTTACTTGTCTGTTTGCTTTTAAGATATATTGGGTTGTCGGAAAAGTCATGACATATTTTTGCAACGAAAAACATAGAAAACATATGTAATGACTTTTCCAACAACCCAATAAATCACATGCTATACAATTTATCCTTTAAAGTGTACAATTTAGTGGCTTTTAGTTTATTCATAAGCTAGTACAACCATCACCACTATCTAATTCCAAGAAATTGTTATCACCCCAAAAAGAAAGCTTATACCCATGAACAGTCACTCCCTATTTCCCATTACCTCAGGTCTACCAACTACTAATCTACTTTCTATGTCGTATATGGATTTTCCTATTTTGAACATTTTATATAAATGGAATCATATACTATGTGGCCTTTTGTGTCTGCCTTTTTTCACTTAGCATAATGTTTTCAAGGGTCATCTGCGTTATAGCATGTATCAGTACATTATTCTTTTTTGTGGCTGAATAATACTATACTGTACAGATTTTGTTTACCTATTCACCAGTTGATGGCTATTTGTATTTTTTCTACTTGTTAGCTATTACAAATAATGCTGCTATAAACACTCATATATGGGGGGTGACTGGTTAGCTTAGCTGGTTAGAGCATGGTGCTGATAACACCAAGGTTGCCAGTTCGATCCCCACATAGGCCACAGTGAGCTAAGCCCTCCCTAAAAGAGGCAACTATGCCATTGTAGCATGAAAACAATGTATAACCAATGACCATGGCTGTTTCCCAATAAAAAATTTTTAAAAAATTCATAGGCAGTTTTCGGGAAAATATATTTTCAGTTACTTTGGGTTTATGCCTGGAAATGGGTCACATAGTAGCTCTATATTTAACATTTTCAGGAACTGCCAAACTGTTTTCCAAACTGACTACACCATTTTACAATCCCAATAGTGATATCTGAGGGTTCTAATTTCTCCACATGCTTGATATTGTCTGTCGTTTTCATTATAGCTATTTTAGTGGTGTAAAGCAGTAGTTTGTGGTTTTGATTTGCATTTCCCTAACAACCAATGATGTTGAATATCTTTTCATGTGCTTCTTGGCAATTTTTGTATCTTCTTTGAAGAAGTGTCTGTTCAACTCCTTTGTTGTTCGTTTTTCAAATTGGGTTGTTTGTCTTTTTATTGTTGAGTAGTTAAGAGTTATATTTATATATTCTGGATACTAGATCCTGAGTTGACAGGGTTCTGAAAAAGTTGATTCTGACAATGTTTCCAGCTCTCTCAGAGAAAACTGTCTGGAGTCATTACCAATTTTCTCAACATTGCCCATCACTTATTAATTTAATATTCGTTGAGCATGATGAACATCTTTTATATTTCATGTCCCCAAGTGATCAAGACTTCTGACTTCAAGTATCTGATGGAGTATTAGGAGAAGAGAGATTTAAAATCATTTGATTGCCATATATGCTGTGCGCTCTATGTCAGGATTATGCTCAAGGTACAATGAGCACACAAGAGGGGGACCTGAAGATTCTACCTGGGCTGGTGGCTGGGGATAAAGAATCAGAAATTTTCTTCCAGAAAGATAGTACTCAGAGTCTATATGATGGTGTGGCATCTCTAGAAAGGAATTCAGAGTTAGAATTTGCCAATATCTATGTCTTCAATACTGTACAAAAGAGAGGTATCATGTCCAGCAAATGGAAGTTTTTCAATCTGCTTAGCAGGTGTGATCCTTTGGTGGAGGTGGCTGCACCACAGTTTACAGACAACTTTATAGACACCTTTATATATATATATATATATATATATATATATATATATATATATATATATATATTTATATAGTTATATAGTTATATTGTTATATATATAAAACAATATATATATGTTATATATATAACAATAAAAAAGAAATACATCTATATATCTAATGCAATAAAATTATATCTAAAATAAGAAAAATCTATAACTTTTTTCTTTTTTTCGAGGGCAGTGTCACTGACCCTCATATGTGGGATCCGAACTGGGGCTGCTGGCTTCCCAAGCCAGCGCTTAACCACTGCGCCACTCGGCCAGCCTGAAAAAATCTATGACTTTTAAAGAACAAGAATAGATAATTTATAAAAGATAAAACAAATGCTTAGTCAACGCTTGAAGAAATTGAATCTTACTATAAATCATACAGTTTGGGGCCTCTGTCCAGCCCTCAAAGGCTCCTTTCTCTGACTTACCACATTGTAATTCGGCGAGGAGAGTTCTGCACTAAATAGGATGGGGGAGCCTCAAGAAGCAGGGGCTCCATTTCTCCCATATTCATGTCTTCAGGATTCTGAGAGTCTGTGTTTCCTTCTTGCATTTGGTACATCCCAATCTTTGTATTCAGCACAGTCATGTCTTTGCATAAGCTCTGGGGGAAAAAAGTCAACTGTCATTTAAAAAAAATAAATTCTAGATGTCTGCCAGTCTTATTGTATTAATAGGTGGTGCAGAGTGCTTCTCCTCCAAAGCACATCAGGGGCCTAGATTGCAAATCACATATGAGTCATGTGAGGTCATTGGCAGGCGTACTCACCTATCAGAGACTTGCACATTCACAGAGTCAGGTAGCACATGGTAGAAAATGAAACAAAACCCACATGCTACTCTTTAACTACTGGATTACTCATGTAGGAAGACAATAATTTTGTACTGAATGTTCATCTATGTAAAACATATTTATCGAGGGACTTCGGCCAGTATTCTAGGATACAGTGGTTAACACAATAAACAAGGAATATGCATGCGATTGCATATATGTTTTTTGACAAACTAGGCAAGGAATTACATATATGTTGATTGGGGTTAGGGGACAAGCAATCAACACCTAACACATATACCGAGGGTGCCAAAAAAATGTATACACATTTTAAGAAAGGAAAACTATATTAAAATTGTAATAGTATATATTGATAACAAAAGATGAATACAAGTCACATTTGACTCCTGCAATTACAAGAGGTGCTCAAAGTGGTTACCATCAGCGTCCAAACACTTCTGATTACAGTGAACTGCTGCTTGAGTGACGTTGACCAAAGTGTCTGCTTATATACATGTTTTTGGCACCCCTGGCATACTTGTACATTAGCTATTATAAATTAAGATACATACTACAGAGAAAACAAATTAAACACTGAGATAGAATAGCTAAGGTTAGGTGGTGGGACATGTATTCTAGAAAGTGGGATGATTAAGTACCTCTGAGCATGTGACGGGTTGATTTATTCATTTATTATTTCATTCAGCCATTCACATTTACCTCAAAGGATAAGATCTTGTGGAAGGAGTTCAGAAATGGAATAATTTCTCTGGCTAGGAGACATTAGAGGAGGTCTCAAAGAGGGCATGACATCTGAACTGAGCCTTGAAGAATGGGTAATATGCATGTATACATGAAGGCTAAGGCCCAAGTGGAGGAGATGTGTGAGGTGTGTGAGGGCTTGGGGGTACACCATAGCTGTGAGACGAGCTGCTGACCCAAAGCAGAAGGCCAGAATGGGGAGAAGATGGTGATAAGGCTAGAAAGAGGCCAGGGAAAGAACTGCCCCTGTACTGTATGTAGATTTAAATCATTTTATTTTATCATTATTTGAACTTGTGTAACTTTGAAATCTTACCTCTATTCTTGCAACAAGCTTCTCCTTTAATTCATGAGCTTCATCACAAGCATCTGCCTGAAAAGCCACCCAAATTTTAGGTAAAATATAAATTGTATTTTTCTGATTTATATCATAAAGCCTCACTCATTTTGACATCACTTAATTGTAAAGAGGCTTTAATGAAACTTACTTTTACTCACTAAAATCCTTGGTCTTAGAGCAAATTCATGGTGTAATTATGATAAATTGCAGGAGGAATAACTGAAAGATTAATAAAATTGTTTTTAATGCTTTGGAATATAAATTTATACAACAGTTGCTTATTGTAAATCATTTTTTTTTTCTCCTTAAAAAATGTCCACCAGGGGCTGGCCGAGTGGTGCATTGGTTAAGAGCTGGTTTGGGATGCCAGCAGCCCCGGTTCGGATCCCACATATGAGGGCCAGTGACACTGCCCTCTACAGCTAACAACAGCTCCATCTGGAGCTGGGCTGTGCGAGCCCCTCTGATGGTGTAGGCTGCAGCCCCTGCTGCAGTGGGCTGCCATAGGCTACAATGAGTGGCTGGCAGCCAGCGTGAGCAGCTGGCAGCCAGAGTGAGCTGCCAATAGCTGTGGTGAGTGACCATCCAGAGGCCAGCGACCGATCTGCCTCATCTGGGAAGAGCTCAATGATGATACCAACATGCGCCAGTGAAGCAGCGTCCTCCGCAGCTGGACTGAGGTGTAAGGGAACAGCAACTTGTCTGTTCCCCTTCCCCAATTCTCCAATGGAATCTTTGATGGGAAAAAGAAAAAAAAAAAATGTCCACCAGGACACTCATTGGAAAAACATATATGTTTTTCTGAGGAAAAAGGAAATTTATGTATCTTATAAATATTTTAAAATTTATAATATATCAGTCTGCATTATGTTAGTTTAAATATTTGGGCCTTATGGTTTAGCAAAAGAACTGTTCATAAACAGGTCCATTTCCTCTTGTCTTTGCATGTCTCCTATAGGTTGTCAGGTAGAATTAACAGATGGTTTTGGTTGGTTTCTATCGGCAAGATCAAGATACGGGCTGAAAGGAAATCATCTCTTTCCCAGATATGAATGCCAATTGCACATTTGTCAGGAGTAAAATGTTTTAAGGGTTTTTAATTAATCATTCCATGATAGACTTACAGCATAACTTGAAAAATAGAGCTATAACAGGAAGAACAGTGTTCAGAGATTCAAGAAAAATGGGTTCTGGAGGTGCCATTTCTAGAAATTGATTCTTAGAGAAGGTCTTGCCAAAGCAAGCAAAGATATGAATTTCTGAGGCATAATCTGTAAGAGCAAATATTGATTATAAAGCCACAAATATCCAATAGAATAAATTTAATAAATCAAATTCTGCATTATATATAAAAGGGAGAAAGTAAAATGACACTTAGTGGCACAGAAAGTTGTTGAAGAAAAAATGTTAAGTAAAAAAAAGCAATTTGCAAAACAATATATGTAATATAACCCCATTAAAAAAGATACATGTATAGAAAAATTTGGAAGAATATAAATATAATGTTCACTGTATATATAATTGAGTGAGTGAGATTATTTTTCAGTTTTTAATATAAAAAAGTTCTGTTTTAATTATTAAACATTTATTACTTTTGTTAGAAGAAAATATACATATATATATATATATATATATATATTTTTATATATTTTAAAATATATATGTCAAGGGCCGGCCGAGTGGCACATTGGTTAAGAGCTGGCTTGGGATGCCAGTGGCTCCAGTTCGGATCCCACATATGAGGCCCAGTGACACTGCCCTCTACAGCCAAGATGGTGAACAACAGCTCCACCTGGGCTGCCATGATTCCCCAGGACAGCATAGCTGCAGCCCCTGCTGCAGTGGGCTGCCATAGGCTACAGTGAGTAGCAGGCAGCCAGTGTGAGCAGCTGGCAGCTGGTGTGAGCTGCCAAGAGCTGCCGTGAGCAGCTGTCCAGAGGCCAGCGACTGATCTGCCTCACCCGAGAAGAGTGCAATGATGATACCCACATGGGCCGGTGAAGCAATGTCCTCCACAACTGGACTGAAGAACAAAAAGATAGCAACTTTTCTGTTACCCTTCCTCAATTCCCCAATAAAATCTTAAAAAAAAAAAAAAAAAAATATATATATATATATATATATATATATATATGTGTGTGTGTGTATACATATATAATGTGAAATATTTTATATATTTAAATATATAACAATATGCATGTGTATATTAAAATATATACATATATCTTTTTATTTATTTATTTTATTTATTTTTTTTTTTTTTAAAGATTTTATTGGGGAATTGGTGGAGGGGAACCGCGTTGGGGAATCGGGGAAGGGGAACAGACAAGTTGCTGTCTTCTTGTTCTTCAATTTAGTTGTGGAGGATGTTGCTTCACTGTTGGTATCGTCATTGCGCTCTTCCCGGATGAGGCAGATCGGTCGCTGGCCTCTGGATGTCACTCATCGCGGCTATTGGCAGCTCACGCTTGGCTGCCAGCCGCTCACGCTGGCTGCGGGCCACTCACTGTAGCCTATGGCAGCCCACTGCAGCAGGGGCTGCAGCCCACACCATCACTGGGGGCTCACACAGCCCAGCTCCAGGTGGAGCTGCTGCCAGCTGTAGAGGGCAGCGTCACTGGCCCTCACGTGGGATCCGAACCGGGGCCGCTGGCATCCCAAAACCAGCGCTTAACCAATGCGCCACTCGGCCGGCCCCTTTATTTATATTTTTAATGAGAGAGGAAGAGCAGGACTGGGTCTTTTCATCGGAAATATGAGCAAGTCACTTCATGTTTCTGAGTTGTGTTTTTCTCTTCGGAAAATAAGAGTATAGATTAAATGACAATAAGTTCCCTTCTAGGTCTAAAATTCTGTGTCTATCTTTCATCAAATTTTAGATTCCATTCACTAAAATTCTCCAAATCCAACATTTCTATGAAGAACTGCTTTTCTTTCTTAATAATAAAGACATTTTATCATTACCTGGACAAATTTGTTATCCATTTCTCCATTTGTTATCCATTGCTTTTGAATTGCCATGATCTTCTCCTTTAAAACAAAGAGTATAAAACAAAAACTGTAAAGAATGATTCAGTGTGGAATTGAAACCAAATAAATGACGATTTTTAGAAAATAGCTCTTTCATAATAAAAAAAAAATTGAGATTTAATAGAAGCTATTTTTTCCATACTGTTCTGGGTGCTGATCTCCAAAAGCAATATTAAGTCAAATCAACAAGAGGTTATTGTCCACATCCTATGTAAGTGGCCATTGAACTAGGCATAGTATGGGTTGGATACAAGTAAGAAGCGTATTTACCCTCAAACAACTATGGAGGATGTGTAATCTACACCCTTCTTTATTAAGTTCATTCATCACTAACCCCAGAATTGTGTGATTTAATTATTTAGAAAAGAGCTGTGATATTTTACTCGGTGCCCTAGTTTATTTACACAGAAAATATTTTTACAGAGTACTTATCAAAGATAATTGCATCAAAGATAACTGAGATGCGAGTTAGTCTCAGAACAAAAGTCTAGTTGTTCATGTAGAGATTTCAGAAAGCTTTCTGGACTTCGGGGCCCAGTATCAGGCAACATGCAAAGCCACCTCAAAATCCTCTCTTTTGCTTAAAGGTCTTTTTACAGGTCTTTTAAATTTGTTTCTGGTGTGTGTGTGTATTTAAATACTTTTTTTTTTTTTTTTTGAGGGCAGTGTCATTGGCCCTCATGTGGGACCGAACCGGGGCCACTGGCGTCCCAAGCCAGCGCTTAACCACCGCGCCACTCAGCTGGGCCTACATTCTTTTACCAACTTTCCCTCCTCCCCCTTTTCATGGCTTTCTGAATCATTTATTTCTTCATGAGAAATAAACCAGCTAGTGCATGGGATAGTTTTACACTTTATTAACTTGTTTCTTCTTTAATTTTCCACACTATGTTTGCTTTTTACTGATTTCTAATAGTCTTCACCCAAGTAAACCTTTAAACATTCCTACTGATTTAGCATCTGTAACAACTATATTGAAAATTTCTTATTCATTGTATTACTGTATTTGTTTTTATGCAGGCTTTCCCATCAGCTTTTTGACCTAGTGAAGACAGAATTTGTGTCAATTTTTTTCAAGTTATGTTTATTGAGGTGATAATTTACATACAGTAAAACTCATCTTTTGAAAAATGCATGAATGCAGTATGAATTTTGACAAATGTATACTATCATAGAATCACCACCACGAGGTATGGAATATTTTTATCACACCCAAAATTTCCTTGTGCCCTTTGTCAGTCCCCTCCTCCCTTGCCCCACTCACCTCTAGCAACCACTAATCTATTTTTTCATTTCCATGGTTTTGCCTTTTTCAGAACGTTATAGAAGTACATGATTTTCTGGACCTGGCTTCTTTCACTTAGCATAATGCATCTGAGATTCATTTATGTTGTTGGACAAATAGAAAGTCTATTCTTTTTACTGCTGAATAGTATTCCATCATATAGCATGCACCACAGTATATCCACACACCAGTTAGTGAGTATGTGGGCTGTTTCTAGTTTTTAAGTCAATGCCTGTTTTATTTTCTGTTTGTTTCTTAGTACATACACAGCTGTGTATCCTCAGAAAGAACTTCCACGCATATTTGTGATGCCTTCCCCTTTCATATTATCTCAAGGCTTTGTTGGTTTGTTTTTTTAATCTCTCATTTATCTTTGAGCTCTTCTCTCTTTCTCCTCATTCTTTTGATAGTCATCCCCCTCATCCCTACCGCCTGCTGAAATCCACATTCCTGTAACACAGCTGGCTTTTGGAGGAAATTTTCCAGGGCAGACTATTTCTTGACCTTTGTTCTCTTCCCTCTCTTCATAGTTTGTAATTTCCAAAGCCCAAGAAGAGTGAAAAACACTCTTGACTTTTCAACCAGCACAAAATGAGGTTGCTACTTTAAAAAGATGGACTAAATCAGAAATAAAAGTATTGTTTTCCTTGGTGATAAATCTGTGCTGACCTGTAGATGGCTTTTAATATGCAACGGATCTAAATAATCATTATCTCCCTAAATAAAAGAGACATTTCTCTTTTACTTCTTTCAAAATCCACATTATTTAAACTCTTTAACTTAAGCTAAAGCAGAGGTTGGCAATTTCAACAAAAAGAGGTAGCTAGACACAGACTTTTTCCTTTTTAAGATACTTTTCTTCAACGGCCTGAAGTTTAGTAAAGCTGAAAAACTATTAGCTAGGGCTCTAAAGTCTAATCCTTATCCAGAGTTCATCACCACCTTACTAACATTCTATGACTTTTTAAAAAGGGAAAATTAAACCTTTCTTAGAAAAGAATCCCTAAAAAATCGAAGGAGACAAATACAACAGAAAAACTTTGGAGATAGTGAAAAACAACACAAGGACTCTTCATGAAAAAAATCACAGACAAAGACAAATATATCTCTTATATTTTAAGGATGCAGTTCTTTACAAATATTTATTTCCTGGCTGTCTTCTCTGTACGGTTAGGTCCTGGGATACAAAGATTAAAAAAAGAACTTTTCCTTTAAAGTACTCATCATTATCTTAAGATGGCATCAACATATAAAATTATCAAATTTGTCTGACTGAGTTTCTAGGTAAAATAGAAAAATCTAGCCTTTGTGTGTCATTAGAGAATAAAAGTGGTGGTACCCGGGCGAAAGGTGCTCAGAATTGACTACCAGAGAGCATTCCTCCTACAACAGTAGATGGGTTTTAATTCTTGTTGTGACCTGTTGAACAACAGAAGGGTGGTAAAATGTGGCAGAGTCCCCACAGCCTCCCAGCTTACCTCGATGCTTGCCCTCTGATCAGGGTCAAGGTCCTGGGGTGACTCCAGCTTTTCAATTTGGCCCTCCAGGGATATCACCTGATTTAATAAGCTGCAAACAGACCAAAAGATGGGCTAAGTCCACGGATTAAGAAAAATCACCCAAATGGACAACCTTTTTTGATGTTTTTAGAAAGATCATTTTTGATCTTTCAAAAGTGAAATCCTATTTCTACATAAGAGAACTCTTGGGTAATAATTGTGTTGGAATGGGAAGACATAAATACAGTTCAAAAAAGTAAAAAAAATCCAAACACTCTAAATAATTTAGATAACAGTAAAAAAATGTAAAACCTAACTGGATACAGGGGCAGAAAATTTAAATGATTAAAATGGAAGCTTAAATTTCTAGGAAAAAAAACACAGAAAAATCTTTTGGACCTAGGACTAGGCAAAAAGATCTTAGACTTGACATCAATAGCATTACCCATGAGAGGAAACTCTGATAAACTGGACCTCATTAAAATGTAAAACTTTTTCTTTGCCAAAGACCCTTAAATGAATTTGCATGTCACGTATCTGGCAAAGGTCTTATATTTAGGATATATGACAACCTCTCAAAATTCAACATTAAAAAACAAAGTCTCAGGGCCGGCTGAGTGGCTCAGTTGGTTTAGAGCTCGCTCAAGAGTGTGAGCTGAGCTCTGAGCACCAGCGGTTTGATGCCAGCCTGAGCTGAGTTGTCATTGAGCTGCCAACAGGTGGCAGGATGGCTCAGCTAAAGAAAAAACAACAACAAAGTCTCCAATTACAAAATGAACAAGAGACATGCACAGACATTTCATCAAGAAGATATATACCTGGCAAATAAACACATGAAAGGATGTTCAACACCATTAATCACTAGAGTTGCAAATTAAAACTACAATGAGATATTACTAAGATGAAAAATCATGATAACGCCAAATGCTAGTGAGGATGAGGTTGCAGAGAAATTGGATCATTCTATGCATTGATGGTAGAAATGTAAAATGGTACAGACACTTTGGAAAGTATTGTGGCAATCCTGTCAAAACTAAAAACAGACTTACCTTATGCCATATGACCTGGTGATTTCACTCTTGGGCATTTGAGGAATGAAGACTTATTTTCACACAGGAAGTTGTACATGAATGTTCAAAGTAGCTTTTTTCATAATAGCCCAAAACTAGAAATTATACAAGTGTCCTATGGTGGGTGAATGGTTAACCAAACCATGGACCACTACTCAGCAATGAAAAGGAAGAAATGCTATGGATACATGCAACAACTTGAATAAATAAAATTATGCCGGAGCCGGTCGACTGGCACATTGGTTAAAAGCTGGCTTGAGATGCCAGCCGTCCTGATTCGGATCCCACATATGAGGGCCAGTGACACTGCCCTCTACAGCTAAGATGGTGAATAACAGCTCCACCTGGAGCTGGGCTGCTGTGATTCCCCAGAATGGCATAGCTGCAGCCCCTGCCGCAGTGGGCTGCCATAGGCTACAGTGAGTGGCAGGCAGCCAGCGTGAGCTGCCAAGAGCCACTATGAGCTGCCAAGAGCCACTGTGAGCAGCTGTCCAGAGGCCGGCGACTGATCTGCCTCACCCAGGAAGAACGCAATGATGATACCTACATGGGCCAGTGAAGCAACCTCCTCCACAACTAGACTGAAGAACAAACAGGACAGCAACTTGTGTGTACCCCTTCCCAAGTTCCCCAATGCTGTTCCCCTCCCCCAATTCCCCAATTAAAAAAATCTTAAAGAAAAAAAAATTAGAGCTGTTGTTAGCTGTAGAGGGCAGTGTCGCTGGCCCTCGTATGTGGGATCTGAACCAGGGCTGCTGGCATCCCAGAACCAGCTCTTAACCAATGTGCCACTCAGCCAGCCCTCATTCTGATTTTTAAAATGTCTTAGTAAACTAGGAATATAAGGAACCTTCTTAATTTGAGAAAGGGCATTAAAAAAACAAACAGTTAACATCACACTTATTGCTTTTCCTATAGAAACGAGAACAAAGTAAGTATGTCCATTGTCTGCTGTCACCCTACCTATTTAACATTCTACTAGAAGTTCTAGCCAATACAATTAAGCAATAAAAAAAGTAAAAGCCATACAGATTCGAAAAGAAGATATAAAACTGTCTCTATTTGCAGATGGCTAGATTATCTATATGGATAATACAAAATAACCTACAAAAATTGCTGGAGCTAATAATTAAGTTTAATAGGGCCACAAGAAAGAAGGTCAATACACAAAAACCAATTGTATTTCTATATACAGGCAATTAACAATTAGAAATTGAAATGTTTGTAGTGGCCTGTTAGTTCAGTTGATTAGAGCGTGGTGCTGATAACACCAATGTTGCCTGTTTGATCCTCCCAAATGGGCCACTGTGAGCTGCACCCTCCTTAAAAAAACGAAATTGAAACTTTTATTTATATTTATTTATTCATTAAAGATTTTATTAAAGAACTGGGGAAGACAACAGTGTTGGGGAATTGGGGAAGGAGAACATTGTTTTTCCAGGACCCATCAGTTCCAAGTCAAATCGTTGTCCCTCAATCACAGTTGTAGAGGGTACAAGACCAGCTCCAAGTCCAGTTGCCACCCTCAATCTAGTTGCGGGGAGGGGGATAAGGGGGGCTAACAGTACAGCCCACCATCCCATGCGGGAGTCAAACCCGCAACCCTGCCATCAAGAGCACATGCTCCCACCAGCTCAATGGCAGCTCAGCTTGAGCGCAGCTCACTGGTCCATGAGGGAATCAAACTAGTGACCCCATTGCTCAGAGCCCATGTTCCAACCAACTGAGCCACTAGGCTGGCCCAAGTAATTGAAACTTTTGAACTATCGCTATTATCGCTATAATAGCAACAAAAACATGAAATACATAGGCATAAATCTAACAAAATGTAAAATATCTGTACACCGAACACTATGCAACACTGATGAAAGGAATCAAAGACCTCGAGGTAGCCAAGTGGTAAGGTGATGGACAACTAAATAAACAGATATACTATATTCATGAATTGGAAAAGTCAATATTGCTAAAATGCTCATTCTTACAAAATTTATTTATAGATTAATGGTAGTTTCATAAAAATCACAGCAGAATTGACAAGCTGACTCTAAAATCTACATGGAAAAAGAAAAAAACTAGAATAGTCCCAAACCCATAGGTGAATATTTATAGTGTCTTTATTTATAATTGTCAAAAAACCTAAATGTGCTTCAATTAGTGAATGGATACACTGTGGTCTATTTATATAATGGAACACTATCCAGCAACAAAAAGGAACAAGCTACTGATGCATGCAACAACACGGGTGAATCTCAAGTGCATCAGGCTAAGTGAAAGAAGATAGACTCAAAAGGTTACCTACTGCAGGATTACATTTATGTGACATACTGGAAAAGGCAAAACTATATTACAGACAGAAAACAGGCCAGTGGGTACCAGTAGCTTAGCCGGGGTAGAGTGAGTTACTACAAAAAGGCAGGAGGGATTTGGCTCGGAGTGCTGAAAGCATTCTATTTCTTCCCTGTAGAGGCTGTACTACTGTATGCATTTTGCAATACTTGCAGTACAGTAAAAAACAATTTTGCTGTCTGTAAATGATGACTTAATTTTAAAACTGAAAAGAAAGTTTAATGTATAGGATTTGAATGACAACCACAGACTCTTTTAAAAAACAAATATTATTGGAGGGAGGGGCAAGATGGCGGCTGTGAGGAGGGCTCCATGAAATCTCCCCTGGAAATATCCACAATTTGAACTTCTAATACGCTTCAAAGAGACATCTACTCATCACACAGAGCGACTAAGAGTTCCACACAAGGATTGCTGGAAGGTGGGCAGGCCGGGCGAGTAGGGGAAGAAGGCGGCGAGACGCGTGAGGTGCAGCCCGCACCCACGGCTGCTGAGTCACGGTGAGTGTTCCCCGGCTCGCTCCCTGCGGCCCGCGGCCCACCCAGAGCTCAGCAAGAGCGCATTGGTTTGCAGTCTGAGGCAGAAGCTCAGGCCGGGCAAGTGCGGGAGGAGAGAGAGGAGACGACTGTGCAGAGGTACGAGCTGCACCCGCGGCTCGCCGGGTCCCCAGGAAGCAGGGTGCAGGGCCCCGCAGCGACAGGGCAAGATCAGTCCCTGCACCCGCCCGGTTCAGGGATCAGTCTCTGTGCCCACCGGGTCCCGCGGAGCGCAGAAGCCTGAAACCCGGGAGCAGGGGAAACAGAGGACTCGCCCGCGGAGAAGCAGCGCGCGCTGGGCGGAGACGCAGGTCCCGGAGAGACGGAGCGGGGATCGGAGCCGCGTGGAAAGGTGCGCGCAGTCCCCTGAACCCCGGCGGCAGTCCCTCCAGGAGCGCAGCAGGAGAACGGCGCGGGCGGGCGCCGGCTCCAAGGCAGAAGCCTTAATCCCGGGAGCAGGGGAAACACAGGACTCGCCCGCGGAGACGCAGCGCGCCGGCCGGAGTCACAGGTCCCGGAGAGACGGAGTGGGGATCGGAGCCACGGGGCAGGGTGCGTGCAGTCCCCTAAATCCCGGCAGACCGTTTGGGAGAGCAGCAGGAGATCCGCGCGGGCGCGCCGGCTCCGAGGCAGAAGCCTGGAACCCGGGAGCAGGGGAAAAAGAGGACTCGCTCGGACAAGCAGCGCGCCGGGTGGAGACGCAGGTCCCCGAGAGACGCGGAGCGGGGATCTTGGCCACACGGTAGGGTGCGCGCCAATTCCTAAATCCCGGCAGACCCTTTGGGAGAGCAGCAGGAACTCCGCTGGGCATAAGAGGCAAAGGCCTTAGCTTGAAACAGTGTTGGAACTGTGGCTTTGTTTTATTTTTATGTTTTTATTTTTTTCCCTTTTTCTACTCTTGAACAGAAAGCAAAAAAAAAAAAAAAAAAACCCAATAACTCACCCACTCCCACAAACTTTGTCCCCCCCCAAGACAGTCTTAAACTGACTCCTGAAGGGAGCAATAGGGGCAGACTAGGAAGATATCCTTACCTGCAGGGGGTTGAGAATTTCCACCCAGTAAAGGCAGCAGAGTGAGACTACCCACCCCGCCCCCACCTTTAGGCAAGGCTTGGGAGGCAGGGCAGGTTCATCTGCTGAGGCACTAATTAACAGATTCTTAGCAGCAGGCTTTTGGTAGTGAGGAATTCTTTAATTCTCCACGGCTGTCAACCCAAAGGGTGCCCAGAGACACTCATTGAGCCTTTGGGGGTGCAGCCTGCCTTGGGACAGGCAAAAGCAAAAAGGCAGTGACTTTGTAAAAACCACCAATCACACGTCACAACCACACTCAAGTACAGCAAACCTGCAGTGCCAGGATCACGCTAGGCATCAGGTGGCCTACTGTTCCAACAAGGCACAGGAATTTTTGTACAGCAGACAAACTGAGGAGAGCTTGGTGGACTTTAGCCTAGACCAGCACGGGTATTTTTGGTTTGTTTGGTTTTATTCTGTTTTGTTTCCCTTTATTGGCTGCTTATCTTGGTTGTTTTTGGTTTTTATTTCTATTTCATTATAATCATATTGTAGTTTTTAATATAGGCATATATATATAGGTGTATATAGGTGAATATATGTCCATATATATGGGTGTGTAGACAAATATATATATATATATTTTTTTCCTTTTTTCTTTTTCTTTTTCTTTCTTTTCTTTTTCTTTTTTCCCCACCCTCACTTTCTCTCTTATTTTATTCATTCTTCTCACTGCTATACTTTTCCTCTTTTCCTTTTTTCTGCAAATTTTATTTTTTAAATTTTTCTTACTTTTTTTATTATTATTTTAGTTTATTTTTATTTTTATTTTTTAGGTATAGCTAATCGGTTTCTCATGTTTATTCTATTTTTTATTTTAGGATATTGTATTTTATTTTGTTTCCTCTTCTGTTATTATTGAGTATGTGGTTTTTGTTTTGTTTCTGTTTGTTTTCTTCATTAGTATGATTGATATTCCTGTACAAGTTGACTGTAGTTTGATGGTTGGTTGTTTTTAATTGTGCGAGCATTTGGTTTCCTTTGGTGGCTGCGGAGGTTGTTCTTGTTGATCTGTTATGCTCTAAAATCACTCTGCAGCAGTGGGTCCAAACAAACAGACACAAGAATCATCATACCCAGAGGCCAACTTTAGATAAAACCAGAGCATTTCTGGGTTTTGACATACAAAGTCACACCCAAAAGTTACTACAGGTACTAAGACCCATAGGGTCCAAGTTTCATCAGAGGGTCAATCCTCGCACAGCAGCTCATAAACTGCAGAAGCTGCTGATCCTCACAGCTAATCAATCTGGGAGTCAATCCCACCTACTGACAAACCAAAAGTAATCAAAACTAAAACTTCAACAAGTGAGGGCCTTACGACACAAGGAACACCTCAGATACAAGCACAGGAGAATAGGGAGACTGAGTAAATCAAATATAAAGGACACACACCATATAAGTTTACCCAGAAAAGACTGAGAAATCTGGGGGATCTATCTGTTATATTGAAGCAAACACAAAGAGTAAGCCAGAATGGGGAGACAAAGAAATATAACACAAATAAAAGAACAGAAGAAACTTCCTGAATCAGTGGAAATAGAGGAAATAGAGGTAACCAACCTATCGGAGACAGAGTTCAGAACACTGATTATTAGAATGTTCAAGAAATTAATGAAAATATAAAGAAGGATAGAGAAATCATGAAAAAGCAACCAGCTAGAACTTAAGAACACAATTACTGAATTAAATAACAAACTTGATGGAATCACTAGCAGACTGGATGAAGCAGAAAATCGAATCAGTGACTTAGAAGACAAAATAGCAGAGATCACCCATGCGGTACAACAAAAGAAAAAAGAATGAAAAACATGGAAAATAGTTTAAGAGAGCTGGGGGACAACATCAGGCAGCAATAACCTAAGGGTCATTGGAGTACCAGAAAGGAGAAGAGAGGGAGCAAGGGATTGAGAATATATTTGAAGTAATAATGTCTGAAAACTTCCCTAACCTGGCAAAGGACATTGAAATACAAGCCCAGGAAGTGCAGAGAGTTCCAAACAGGATGATTCCAAACAGGCCCACTCCAAGACACATTCTAGTGAAAATGGCAAGGGTTAAGGACAAAGACAGAATCCTTAAAGCAGCAAGGAAAGGCAGCAAGTTACTTACAAGGGTACCCCCATAAGATTATCAGCTGACTTTTCTACAGAAACTTTGCAGGCCCGAAGAGAGTGGCAAGAGGTTTTCAAAGTGATGAAAAATAAAGGCCTACAACACAGATTGCTGTATCCAGCAAGGTTATCATTTAAAATCGAAGAGCGAGATAAGGAGCTTTGCAGAAAAAAATAAGTTAAGGGAATTCATTACCACCAAGCCAGCTTTGCAGGAAATGCTAAAAGGGCTTCTTTAAGTAGAAGAGAAAAAACAACCTATGAAAGACTACGAACACAAATAAGAAAATGGCAATAAATACACACCTATCAATAATCACATTAAATGTAAATGGATTAAATGCTCCAATAAAAAGACATAGGGTGGCTGAATGGATAAGAAAGCAAGACCCCAGTATATGCTGTATACAAGAGACTCACCTCAGATCCAAAGACTCATACAGGCTGAAAGTAAAGGGATGGAGTAAAATATTTCATGCAAATGGTACTGAGAAAAAGCTGGAGTAGCGATACTTATATCAGATAAAATGGACTTTAAATTGAAGAATATAACAAAGGACAAAGAAGGACACTTCATAGTAATGAAGGGATCGATCCAACAAGAGGACATAACTCTAGTAAACATCTATGCACCTAACATAGGAGCCCTAAATATATAAAACAGATATTGTCAGACATAAAGACAGAGATCAACAGTAACACTATCATAGTAGGGGACTTCAACACCCGCTGTCACTAATGGACAGATCCTCCAGACAGAAAATCAATGTGGAAACAGCGACCTTAAATGACACATTAGACCAGCTGGATTTAACAGACATTTTTCAGAGCATTTCATCCCAAAGCTACAGAATATACGTTCTTTTCAAGTGCACATGGAACATTTTCTAAGATAGACCACATGTTAGGCCACAAAACAAGTCTCAATAAATTTAAGAAGATTGAAATCATTTCAACTGTATTCTCTGACCACAATGCTATGAAACTAGAAATCAATTATAAGAAGAAATCCGGGAAGCTGACAAATAAATGGAGGCTAAACAATATGCTATTAAATAGTGAGTGGGTCACAAATGAGATCAAGGAGAAATCAAAGATACCTCGAGACAAACGAAAATGAAAACACCACGACCCAAAATCTCTGGGATGCTGCGAAAGCAGTCCTAAGAGGAAGTTTATAGCAGTGCAGGCCTACCTAAAGAAGGAAGAAAAATCTCAAATCAACAGGTTATCCTTACACCTAAGGGAACTGGAAAAAGAACAGCAAAAAGAGGCCTAAGGGAGTACAAGAAAGGAGATAATAAAGACCAGAGCAGAAATAAACAATATAGAGAACAGAAAAACAATTCAAAAGATCAATGAAACCAAGAGCTGGTTTCTTGAGAAGATAAACAAAATTGACAAACCTCTAGCCAGGCTCATCAAAAAAAAAAAAAGAGAGAGGACTCAAATTAGCAAAATCAGGAATGAAAGAGGAAATGACTACAGACATCACAGAAATACAAAAAAATTCTAAGAAATTACTATGAGCAACTATATGCCAACAAATTTGACAATCTGGATGAAATGGATAATTTTCTAGAAAGCATACAACCTTCAAAGCTAGCAAGAAAAACAGAAAATCTAAATACCTGATTACTACCAAGGAAATTGAATCAGTAATTGACAAGCTCCCAAAAAACAAAAGCCCTGGACCAGACGGCTTCACAAGTGAATTTTATCAAACATTCAAAAAGAACTATCACCTATTCTTCTCAAACTATTCCAAAAAATCCAGAAGGAGGAAGGCTCCCAAACTCTTTTATGAAGCCTCTATCACCCTTATTCCAAAACCAGATAAAGACGTCACAAAAAAAGGAAAACTACAGGCCAATCTCCCTGATGAATATAGATGCAAAAATTCTCAATAAAATATTAGCAAACAGAATTCAGCAATATATTAAGAAGATCATACATCATGATCAAGTGGGATTCATCCCTAGTCAAGGCTGGTTCAACATCAGTAAATCAATTAATGTGATACACCACATCAACAAAATGAAGGATAAAGATCACATGGTCATTTCAATAGATGCAGAAAAAAGCATTTGACAAAATCCAACAGCCATTTATGTTAAAACCCTTAGCAAAGTGGGAATACAGGGATCATATCTCAACATAATAAAAGCCATATATGATAAACCTACAGCTAACATCATACTCAATGGGGAAAAGCTAAAACTATTCCCCTTAAGATCAGGAACAAGACAAGGCTGTCACTTTCTCCTCTTTTATTCAACATAGTGCTGGAAGTTCTAGCCACAGCAATCAGACAACAAAGAAATAAAAGGCATCCAAATTGGCAAGGAAGAAGTAAAATTGTCATTTATATGCAGATGACATGATACTGTATATAGAGAACCCCAAAGACTCCATCAAAAAACTATTGGAACTGATAGACGAATTCAGTAAAGTAGCAGGATATAAAATCAATGTTCAGAAATCGGTGGCATTTGCATATACCAATAATAAACTAACGGAAAGAGAAATTAAGAAAACTGTCCCATTTACAATTGCGTCAAGAACTATAAAATACCTAGGAATAAATTTAACCAAAGAAGTGAAAGATCTGTACTCAGAAAATTATAAGACACTGAAGAAAGAAATCATAGAAGATACAAATAAATGGAAACACCTACCATGCTCATGGATAGGAAGAATTAATATAGTTAAAATGTCCATACTGCCTAAAGCAATATATAGATTCAATGCAATTCCTATCAAACTACCAAGGGCATTTTTCACAGAAATAGAAAATATAATCCTAAAGTTTATATGGAATCATAAAAGACCCAGAATAGCCTCGGCAATTCTAAGGAATAAAAAACAAAGTCGGGGGATCACGCTACCAGACATCAAAACCTACTACAAGGCCACAGTAATCAAGACAGTTTGGTATTGGCATAAAAACAGGCACATCGATCAGTGGAACAGAACAGAGAGCCCAAGAAATAAATCCAAGCATTTACGGACAGTTAATCTATGACAAGGGAAGCAAGAATTTACACTGGAGTAAAGATAGTCTATTCAATAAATGGTGCTGGGAAAATTGGACTGACACATGCAAAAAAATGAAACTGGATCATCTCCTTACGCCTTATACAAGAACAAATTCAAAATGGATTAAAGACTTAAATGTAAGACCTGAAACCATAAAAATCCTAAATGAAAATATAGAGTACATTTGCAGACATTACGGGCATATTTTACTGATACATCCCTACGGGCAAGGGAAGTAAAAAGAAAAAATGAACATATGGGATTATATCAGACTTAAAAGTTTTCACAACAAAGGAAACCATTAATAAAACAAAAAGAAGCCTACTGAATGGGAGAATATATTTGCCAATGATATATCTGATAAGGGGTTAATATCAAAATTTATAAAACACTCATGAAACTCAACACCAAAAAAAACAAACAACCCAATTAAAAAATGGGCAGAAGATATGAAGAGACATTTCTCTGAAGAGGACATACAGATGGCCAACAGGCATATGAAAAAAGTTCAACCTCACTGGTCATTAGGGAAATGCAAATAAAAACCACCATGAGATACCACCTCACTCCAGTCAGAATGGCTATCATCAACAAATCAACAAACAACAAGTGCTGGCGGGGCTGTGGGGATAAGGGGACCCTGCTGCACTGTTGGTGGGACTGCAGATTGGTGCAGCCTCTATGGAAGTCAGTATGGAGGTATCTCAAAGAACTGGAAATAGAGCTACCTTTTGACCCAGCAATTCCACTCCTAGGTATTTATCCTGAAAAAACCAAGACACTTATTCAAAAAAAGTTATGCACCCCGATGTTCATAGCAGCACAATTTACAATAGCTAAGACTTGGAAACAACCAAAATGCCCGTCAGTAGATGACTGGATTAAGAAACTGTGGTATATTTATACAATGGAGTATTACTCCGCTATAAAGAAGAATGAAATCGTGCCATTTGCAATGATATGGATGGACCTAGAGACTATAATGTTGAGTGAAGTAAGTCAGTCAGAGAAGGACAAATACCATATGATCTCACTTATATGTGGAATATGAAAAACTGTATGAATGAGCAAAGTAAACAGAAACTGTCTCATAGATATAGAGGAAAAATCAGGGTTGCTAATTTGGAGAGGAATGGGAATGAGGGAGAAGGGGAAGGGATTAGACAGCAAAAATAGGCAACTACAATATTGCTACTGGGATAGGAAAAACAGTTTGGGGAATATAATTAATAATGTTGTAAATATTCTGTGGAATGTCAGATGATCATAGGTCTTGTTAGGGAGACCATTTCATGGATGGAGTAGAGGTTTGATCACTGCACTGTATTACTAAAGTGGAGGTGGTATACCTACTGTAATTGAATATATATAGATAGTCACGGGATGTGGATTATACTGTGGAAGAGAGTCAGAGGAAGAGTAATAGATATATATGATATGGGGGTGTGTGGGGTGGTGTATTGGGGGTGGGGGGTTTGTCACTTTGAGGGGTAAAATGTATAACTATTACACTGTGTTGTACACCTGAAACTAATTAAAAATAAAATAAAATTAAATTAAAAAAAAAAAAAAAAAAACAAATATTATTAATGCTTTGGAAGAAATAAAGAGCCATTTCAGATAGGATGGTCAGGAGAAGGTTGCTATGAAATGTTTAACTGAAAGACATGGTGATGTTTAACTGAATGTGAAGGAGATGTTTAACTGAATGGTGAAAAAATGTCTAGAAGAAGAGTAGTTATGCAGTAGGAAAGAGTGGAATGTGGTAAGGTAGTTCAGAAGGCCAGAGGAATTTATTTCTAAGAATAGCTTGCATTTATTGTTTATTGTGCACCAGACAATACTAATGCTAGACATTACAATTAATCTCCTCAAGAAACCAATGAAGTGGCTGTCATTAGTCCCTTTTTTATAGAAGATAAAAGCCAAAGCTGAGAAAAGGTTGATTGACTTATCCAAGAAACATCAATATCAGGATTCAAACCTGGATCCCTCTGAATCCAAAGCCAATTCTCTGTATACCACTGACTAGATAAACAATTTTACCTTCTCTAATTCACCTTAAAACTGTCCACTTAAATTCAGCTATGCATTAAACAAATGTATTTTAATACTTTTTTCATGTCATACTGGTTGGATTCCTTTAAACAATACTAGATAAAACTTAAGGATCATTGGGGACCTGAAGACCTCCCTTTGATAGCTATTAACATGGCTTCAAAGAAAGAACCTATGAGGGAAGTCCTTCCCTTAAGAGATGAGATAGCATCCAAGATGCAGATAACTTGGATGTAGGCTTTGAGATTTTGTGACATTGACTTCTAATCGTAAGATTTTATACTTCTTATCCTAAAGACTTTCCTAAAGAGAAACAAATAAAACAATAAAATAAACAGCTTTTTTATTTATAAAGGCAAAAAAAAAAAATACTTTCCAAAAGACTTTCCCACCTTTAACACAGTTTCTTAATTTCTGAGGCTATGAAAATTTTCATTATTTTTGACCAACCCAACACCCTACAGTTACCTCTTCACTGTGTTCTCTGTTAGGTTTATTTTTTGTATAATATTGTTAGATTTCTCCATCCAGCCCATGTGATCAGCTCTGAGTTCTTTCACTTGGAGACCCATCTGTGTATTCCAGTGGTTTAGCTGGAAGAACATGTTCTCCTGACTCCTGCAGAAATAGCATTATGATCAGTTTTAAGGTATAAAACGGGAGCTCACGTGGCCCCAAACCCTCTCCTTTTGGATGGCAAGTTGGTGTGCTTATTCATTTTTTGTCACCAAAATAGGCCAGGTTGGCAGTTAGGCCTCAAGAAAGAAGTCGAGGGCCGGCCGAGTGGCACATTGGTTAAGCGCTGGTTTTGGGATGCCAGTGGCCCCGGTTCGGATCCCACATGAGGGCCAGTGACACTGCCCTCTACAGCTAACAACAGTTCCACCTGGAGCTGGGCTGTGCGAGTCCCGGTGATGGTGTGGGCTGCAGCCCCTGCTGCAGTGGGCTGCCATAGGCTACAGTGAGTGGCCCGCAGCCAGCGTGAGCGGCTGGCAGCCAGCGTGAGCTGCCAATAGCCGTGGTGAGCGACATCCAGAGGCCAGTGACCGATCTGCCTCATCCAGGAAGAGCGCAATGACGATAACCAACAGTGAAGCAACATCCTCCGCAACTAAACTGAAGAACAAAAAGACAGCAACTTGTCTGTTCCCCTTCCCCGATTCCCCAACGCTGTTCCCCTCCGCCAATGCCCCAATAAAATCTTTAAAAAAAAAAAAAAGAAAGAAAGAAGTCGAGGGGTTTATTTGATACCCACTTTAAAAGATCTTTATAAGGCTGGAGAAAATAAAGCATATTTTACATTTAATTAAAAAAATAGATACCTTTTTCATTTCCCTGCATGGATTGAATGTTAAGTATTGGTTACAGGATAGTGGTTGCATTTTAGGGGGGTAGGAGAGGTATACAATAGGGAAAGTGTCTACAAGGGCTTAACAATATATATTTTATGATAATTATAGTACCTTTCATATTTAGAAAATTATCTGAGAGTGACAAGATACGTATTAATTCCAAGTTTCAAAGGAAAGTTTTCAGTGAGGACGCCATGGCTCTGCCCACCTGCCTAGAAATGCCCTCACTCTGAACTCTTGCTGGAACATGTAGGCAGCCACTTGTACACATGAGTGCTTCATGGTTCAATTTCTGTATTGATTTTAAATCTTCCAGGCTTTCCCTAAGTTCTCTGCAAAATTTCATTTTCCCCTCCACAAAGCATTATTAAATGTTCCCTATTGCATGTGTCAAGGCTTACAATTCAGGAGTGTTCTCCTCCGAAAACTGCAAAGATGTAGACACTTGAGGGTCCTTATGTTGAGTTTGATCTGTTTCTTGCTCATCCTGTTCACTCTGCAGGTCCTGGTCATGCTCATCCTCCAGCTCCAACATATCCTGATAAAGATCATGAAAGAAGCAAAGCAGAACAAAAGGGTTATCACAAGAGGTGGTGGTCCCATTAACCTACCCATGCCTCCTTCTCTGGAGGTAAACACATAAGCCTTCTCTGGAGCTGGAGCCTTCTAAAGCATTTGTAAGATTAGCAGACATGCCCTCCTTCTCTGTTGACAGAGGAAGGCTGGAGCACAGACTTGGACAATATCTGTGTCCACACGCAGAGCTCTTTCAGTGCTGATGAAGAATAGGATTCCATTTGTCCACGGACTCGAGAGATGCTGTTTGAAATAAACAGGGATGAAGTGTCTGCTGTCTTTGACCTACTTGTAAGTGGTTCAGAATATTCCATCTATTTATGTATATAAAGATAAAGCAAATGTGACAAATGGCACCAATTTTAAAATAAAAGTGTGAGATTATAAGTAATCCTCATATAATTCTTTTAAGTTTTCTTTTTATTTAATTTTTTTCATACCAGAGAGTTTTGGGAAAAAAACCTACTCTCAGTTTGACCCACAAAATTTCTTTGTTTCATTATTCTTTGCCTTGTTTTAGAGAAACATTCAAGGCATTTTCTGGTATTTCAAGTCTGTGCATGCACACAATTGACAATGATTTATCTTCGAATATTTCTCTTCTTTAGCAACTATATTATGAAATATTTTCACTGTGCTTTGAAGAAGTTTAGTCTGAAATTCTTGTGTTTCAGCACTATTTTTTTTTCTTTTTTAAATCTTTATTAAATTTATTGGGGTGACATTGTTTAGTGAACTTATGTAGGTTTCAAGTGTACAGCAGTTCTATAATACATCATCAATATATTGCATTGTGTGTTCACCACCAAGAGTCAGTTCTCCTTCTATCACCATATGCTTGACCTCCTTCACCCTCTTCTACCACCCCCATTACCCTCTGGTAACCACTAGACTTTTATCTATGATTTTCTGTTTGTTTGTCTTGTTTGTTTGTTTGTTTGTTTAAGCAAACTATTTTTAAACTGGAAGGGGAAAAAGCTGGAGCAGGGAGAAGAAATCAATCTCTTACTAAAAATGTCTGTATAAATTACTGGCCAAGTCAATAGGAATAACTAACATTTATATAGCTCTTTATATAAATTTCTTTCATGTGCTTCTTTCCTTTAATTCTCATGATAAACTTGAGGTGGATAAAAGTAGGTATTGAAATCCCCTCAGCCATTCATATATAGTGATTTACCCAAGGTCATATGGTATGTAGTGGGTTAAGTGGTCACCTTAAAAAGATATGTCCAGGGGCAACCAGTTAGCTCAGGTGGTTAGAGCACAGGCTCATAACACCAAGATTGCCGGTTCAATTCCCACATGGGCCAAGGAGCTGCACCCTCCACAACTAGATTGAAGACAACTATTTGACTGGAAGCTGATGGGTCCTGGAAAAACACACCGCTCTCCAATAAAGTTAAAAAAAAAAAAAGATATGTCTATATCCTAATATCAAGACCCTGGATAAAAATTTACTAACCAATGTTACCCCAATAAATTGAATAAAAATTTAAAAATTCAACACAATCCTATCAAAATACCAATGACATTTTCCACAGAACTAGAATAAATAATCCTAAAATTTATTTGGAACCATAAAAGACCCAGAACAGCCATGGAATCCTGAGAAATAAGAACAAAGTGGGAGGTATCACGCTACCTGATATCAAATTATACTACAAGCTATAATAATTATAATAATCAAAACAGCATGGTATTGGCATAAAAGCAGACACACAGATCAATGGAACAGAATAGAGAACCCAGAAATAAATCCATGCCTATACGGTCATTTAATCTATATGATAAAGGAAACAAGAATTTACATTGCGGTAAAGATAGTCTGTTTAGTAAATGGTGATGGGAAAACTGGACAGACACATGTAAAAAAATGAAACTGACCCACCTTCTTATGCCATATACAAGAATAAACTCTAAATGGATTAAAGACTTAAATGTATAACCTGAAACCATAAAGCTCCTAGAAGAAAATATCTAAGTAAACTCATAGACATTACCCTTAGTAATATTTTTACTACTGATATATCTCCTCAGACAAGGGAAGCAAAAGAAAAAATAAACATATGGGACTACAACAAACTAAAAAGTTTTTTCACAGCAAAGGAAACCATCAACAAAATAAAAAGACATCCTACCGAATGAGAGAAGATATTTGCCAATGATACATTTGATAAGGGTTTAATACCTAAAATTTATAAAAAATTCATACAACTCAACACCAAGAAAACAAACAACTCAATTAAATAGTGGGCAGAGGACATACAGATGGCCAACCGGTATATGAAAGGATGCTCAGTGTCACTAATCATCAGAGAATTGCAAATAAAAACCACAGTGAGATCCCACCTCACTCCAGTCAGAATGGCTATCATCACTATATCAACAAACAAGTGCTGGCAAGGATGTGGAGAAAAGGGAACCCTCATGCGCTGTTGGTGGGACTGCAGATTAGTGCAGCCACTCTGGAAAATAGTATGCAGCTTCCTCAAAAAATTAAAAATAGAAACTACCTCATGAGCCAGTAATTCTACTCCTGGGTGTTTGTTTACCCAAAGAAATCCAAAACATGAATTTGAAAAAAATATATGGACCCCTATGTTTACTGCAGCGCTATTCACAATAGCCAAGACTTGGAAACAACTGAAATGTCCATCAACAAACGATTAAATAAAGAAATTGTGGTACATGTATACAAAGGAGTATTACTCGGCCATAAAAAAGAATGCAACTTTACCATTTGAAACAACATGGATGGATCTAGAGGGTATTATGCTGAGTGAAATAAATCAGATTGAGTAAGATAAATACCATATGATCTCACTTATATGTGGAATCTAAAGAACTGAATAAACAAGCAAACAAAACAGAAATAGACTCAGGGATACGGAGAAAAAACTGATGGTTGCTAGATGGGAAGGAGTTTGGGGATAGGGAAGGGGGAATGGGATTTGAAAGTACAAATTGGTAATCACAAAATAGTCTTAGAGACACAGAGGAAAAACTGATGATTGCTAGATGGGACAGGGGTGGGCATAAGGGAGAAGGGGAAGGGACGAGGCAACATAAACTTGTAACTACAATATTGCCACTGGGATAGAAGAGACAGTTTGGGGAATATAACCAATAATGCTGTAAATATTTTTTAGGGGACCAGATGGACTCATATTTTGTTAGGGAGACCACTTCATGGACGGTGTAGAGGCCTGACCACTGCACTGTACATCTGAAGCTGCCGCTGAATAGTATTAGATGTTGACTATAATTTAATACATATATAGTCATGGGATGTGGAGTATAGTATGGGGATGGAGTCAATGGAATTGTAATAGATACGTATGATATTGGGGAGAGGGCAGTGAATGGGGGAGAGGGAGTCACTTTGTAAGGGGTGAAAAGGATAACTATTGCATTGTTTTGTATATCTGTAACTAATAATAATAATAATAATAATAAAATAGTCACAGGGATATGAAATACAGTATGGGGGATATAATCAATAGTGTTGTAAAGACTATGTAGGTTGCCAGATGGGTACTGGGCTTATCGGGGGGATCATTTCATAGATTGTGTAGATGCCTGACCACTGTGCTATACACCTGAAGCTGATGTAGAATAATATTGAATGTCAACTATAATTATAGATATGGTCATGGGATGTAAAATATAGTATAGGGAATATAGTCAATGGTATTACAACAACTATATTTGATATCAGAGGGGTAGTAGACTTGGGGGGGTTATCACTTTGTGAGGGGTGTAAATGTCTAGTCATTATGTTGTGTTGTACACCTGAAATGAATATTAAAAAAATAAAAATGAATTAAAAAGAAGTAACCAAAAAGAAACAAAAGACCCTGTGAATCTAACCTCATTTGGAAAAAGAATCTTTGTGGATGTTATTAAATTAAGGATCTTGAGATGAGATTATCTTAGATTACCTGGGTGGACCCTAAATTTTATGACAAGTGTCCTAATGAGAGACAGAAGAGAAAACACAAACACAGAGAAGGGCATGTGAAAACAGAGGCCGCCACAAGCAAAGGAAGGTCTGGAGCCCCCGAAAGCTGGAAGAGGCAAGGAAGCATTCTCCCCGAGAGCCTTCAGAGGATGCATGCCCTTGATGCTCTTATGGTTTCAGAATTCAGACCTGAAGAACAATGAGAGAATACATTTCTGTTGTTTAAGCCACCAAATTCGTAATTTGTTACAGCAACCACAGGGAACCAATACATATAGCTAGTAAGCATATTCACTAGAACTTGAACTAGTTTTTCTGATTCCAATACCATGGCTCTTTTAATCATATCCAGGTCTTGGGTTCAGATTAACAAATATCTTGTCCCTACCACTGTCACTTTCAAATCCCATTGGCACCTTATCAGTATTGTAAGGATTATTATCACATTTATAGATGAAGAAACCAAGACTAGATTTTCCAAGTATTATATGATTCCACTATATCTTTATCCCTTCATGAAAAAAGCATCCACAATTTCAATATATTATTCCCAATCTTTTGTTCCCCAAAAAATCAAGATATTCAAAAACAACAGAAACACTGTGATGTAGAGAAAGAATACTACATTGGAAAGTGGAGGACATGAATTCTAAGCTTTGTATTGTGGATGCTGAACCACCTAGCCACTCTAAAGCTCAGTTTCCTGTTCTGGAATAAGAACATTGGACCAGATCATCTCTAGGGCTCTATGTCCAATAATCTACGATGATATTTTTTGTTTTCATTAATCAATTCACTGTAATAGTTAATATACCACAAAAGAGTTAAAAGGCAGGAAATAGAAAAGTTTTTTTTTTAATCTGCAGGATTGAACACATATAGAGTTGTGTGTGTAGGCTTTTAATAACAAACTAAGTGTGTCTGCATGAAATACACATCCTGAGGGCATTACTTTCCATTTATGTACAGCTCTTTGAAGAGCTTATGTCTCCATTTGGATGTTCCATAGGCACCTCAAATTCAGCAAGCAAAACATTTAATTCATCATATTCCCTTCTACCTTGCCCAGGTTCCCCATCTTTGCATATGGTCTCCCCATCCATCCAGATGCCTTTGCCAGAACCCTGCAAGAGGTCCTTGAGTTTTCATGAGAGACATTCTTTTCCTTCATCCTTACCCATGTTATGTCCACTTGGTATCCAAGCCCAAGAGTACCTATCTTTTAAATCTGTGTCCTCCCCTCCCCCACCACCCCATCTTCATGTCATCCCTGCTGCTAGTCAGCATCTTCTATCGTCATCCGTTTTTGACTCCTCTCGGCATCCTGGCTTCCATTCTGCACCCTGCTCCATTTCTACCTCCTTAGTGTCCTGCCAGCCTGCTTGAATGTCATGCCTGTTTTTTTCACTCGTCTTCTTTCAGTGAAATTCTTTCACAATTTCTCTCTGGCTCCTTTGTCTTTGCATGTGCTGTCCTATCCTTCTGAAATGCTTTGCTCCCATTCACTTTATCCTTCAAAACTCAGTTTGTCATAGTCCCATTCATCTCCTCTATAGCCCCTGCCATGACTTTGCAGCACATCTGCTTCTCCTAGCAGGAATTTATCACATTTCCTTGCCTGAGTCCCTCCAAGTGTGAGAGCTCCCTGAGGGGAAGGGATTTTATTTTATTTATTTATTTATTTATTTATTTATTTATTTATTTATTTATTTATTTTGAGGGCAGTGTCACTGGTCCTCACATGTGGGACCGAACTGGGGCTGCTGGCTTCCGAAGCCAGCGCTTAACCACTGCACCACTCTCACAGGATTTTATATATATATGTATTCCCAGCACTTTACTGTGCCTCACATGCAGTGGATGCTCGATAGGTAGATTTAGAATAAACAGACTTCAGAAATAGGCAAATACATTTTGCTTGTGACAGATGCAGACAAAAGCAGGAAATAGGAAAGTCTGTTCACTCACCTGACATATGAAATCAATGCAGTATAAACCAGTGCCAGGGATCAGGAAACTTGAAACCAGAGCAAAATACTGATTTCTAAATTGGGGGGTTTGATGGTTAGATATGGCAGCTTTGGCTAACTAAGATCTATTTTGTTGATTAAACCAATAATTAAAATTTTTTTCACTACTATTAACTCTCTTCATTTTCTGAACCTGTCCCTTAAATCTTATTATCTTCTCTTATAAAAAGACAAATGTAAGATTATGGAAAGTGGAGACCTTCTGGTTGCTTTCAGAGAATAATAAAAAAAAATGTTTCTTCCTCAAGAAGTCATATATTTGTCATTTTAACATTTGTCATGTCAATTATGTAATTGCATGTGATTTATTTTTATGTAATTATAGAATTTTACATATAAGTCAATTAATATAAAGAAATACAATCATAAAAATTTAAAAATCTTTTGTTAAACCTTATGCCCTGACTTGAAGTTTGAAGAAATAATCTAGAGAGTGTGACTATTTGATAAACTCTTACAGAATGAATAATTTTATTCTCTAATTAGGCTTATTGTGTTCTGGGTCAACAAGTTCACTGACTAACAGGATTCAGCAGGGAACATTGAACCCTGAATGCCCGGAAAGTGCTGGGGCAAAGTGGGTCTAATGGTAGCAGCATTTTCCTGGAGTCCAAGGACAAGCAGCCTGCAAAGAATCATGATACTATTTGTAGACTAATACCTTCAATTCATATGGTCCCTAAGATTATAGCCCCCTACACCTCAAACACCCTATTTTCTTTTCCCATCCTCAGCCTTTCTAAAAACTCCATCCTAAGATTCCCCTTCTAATTTTGTTCCTATTATTCTTTTTTCCCATAAAAGTTATCTGTATGCCCGTCTATCTCGCTTTCCAGTTTTTGTCTAATTATTACCTATTCTGCACACTTCTAACTCCATTCCTCCACGTCTTCTATTTCTTCGTTTTCTGGTTTTTTTATTTAGTTTACCTACTGCAGAGTCCTTGAAGGTAAAGTTCAGCTTAGGATACTCTTTGAGGACCTTTCCTTCTATGGATTTGTAGAGTTAGCCATCCCCAAATCCAAAACATATTCAAAAGAGAGATAGACAGATGAATCCTGAGCTTTCTCTGGGGGGTGCATAAGCCTGGAAGTGAGAAATTCCCACTCTATTCTTTCCTTATGTTTTTCTGACTGGTTGAAAGGACCCTCAGGTGTAGCCAATAGCCTAGGGGAATCTATGAAGAGATTTGCTCATCGATAATAAAAGAGGTCTGAGCTATGCCTTTGCTTTGATCTAAATGGTAGTGAAAGCATAAACTCTTTCCAAGACAAGCTCAGGCTTTGTCTTAATTTCCTCCCATCCCACTTCAGCTGGGTGACTGAATTTCAAAGACTGAGGGAGATTCAGACTGAATTAAGAGTAAATAGATCTCTTTGATACATTCTTGGGAAAACAATTAGTGAGAAGGAGACAATTTTACATATGGTGATTTGCTCTCAGGTGAAAAATGCCACAAATTCCAAGGACAAAAGCAACATATACTGCGCAGTTTTTTTTGCAGGGGAAGGCCAAAAGGTCCCTAGACGATAGCAGCCCTCAGCGGAGACAATGCCTTCCTTCCTTCCTTCCGGGCTCAAGCTCTGAACGTCCTGTCCCTCTTTGTTATGAGGAAACCCTCAGAGGTTTCCTTACTGCTTTGAGATTGGAGATACTGAGTTCCTCTCTCCCCCCGCTGTGACCTTTATGTCTCTCCCTTACCCATTTATTAGTCCCCCACCTCTTGAAGGACGTGTTTGAGGGCTTTCATAGAAAATGCTGTTCTCATCATCTGATCTGTCCGAGATGTGGTCCATTTTGGTAAATTCCCATAGCAAACTGCAAGACACACAATTGAAACAGATGCTGTGATTATGCCTTCAGTCTATAGTACAGGCCTGCCATGAACGTTTCTAGAGGGAGAATGCTGGGATCTTTCCTGACTCCAAAGAGAACCTGCTATCCTTGTACTGATTTCATTCTGTGTGAATGACGTCTAGCAGCATAGTATATTGCACAAGATAGGAATAGAGAGGCCGGATAAATACTTGTTGACTGAATCCATAGATGGTTTAACAGTGAGATTCCAAATTCCAAAATCATTGCAGCTGTGCAGCTCTATGCGTGTGCACACACGCACAAATAGTAAATAAATGCCCTTTTAAAAAAAAAATCACTTAGGGCCGGCCGAGTGGCGCGGTGGTTGAGCGCTGGCTTGGAAAGCGAGCGGCCCTGGTTCGGGTCCCACATGTGAGGGCCAGTGACACTATCCTCAAAAGAAAAAAAAAAAAAAAGGGCCAGCCGATGGCGCATTGGTTAAGAGCTGGTTTTGGGATGCCAACAGCCCCGGTTTGGATCCCACATATGAGGGCCAGTGACACTGCCCTCCACAGCTAACAACAGCTCCACCTGGAGCTGGGCTGCGAGCCTTGGAGATGGTGTAGGCTGTGGCCCCTGCTGCAGTGGGCTGCCATAGGCTACAGTGAGTGGCCCGCAGCCAGCGTGAGCGGCTGGCAGCCAGCGTGAGCTGCCAATAGCCGCGGTGAGCGACCATCCAGAGGCCGGCGACCGATCTACCTCATCCGGGAAGAGCGCAATGATGACACCACCATGGGGCAGTGAAGCAATGTCCTCCGCAACTAGATTGAAGAACAAAAAAACAAACAAACAGCAACTTGTCTGTTCCCCTTCCCCAATAAAATCTTTAAAAAAAAAAATCACTTAAAAAGTATAATGTGGTTCAAAAGACCATGCAAAAAGGAGTAAGTCTATGATATCATCTTGATCTCCTGCCCCCAGATGTCCTCCCCACAACATTTACTAGTTTCTTTTTTTTTTTTTTTTTTTTTGAGGGCAGTGTCACTGGCCCTCATATGTGGGACCCGAACCGGGGCTGCTGGCTTCCCAAGCCAGCGCCCAACCACTGCGCCACTCGGCCGGCCCTACTAGTTTCTTCTTTATTCTTCCACAGAGATTCTATGCATAAATAAGCAGCTATGTTCATATAAATATAAAGCCTTTCAAAATATAAATGAGAGGACATTATGCACACTATTCTGTTCCTCATATTTTTTTTCTAACAATCTATCTTGGAGTCCATTTCATATTAGTACATACAGAGCTATCTCATTTAAAAATGGTTATATGGTATTCCATTGTGGGGCTGTCTAATAATTTGCTAATCAGTTCTTTATTAATGGATATGTAGATTGTTTCCAATCAACTGCTACTACAAACAATGCTGCAATGAATATCCCTACACATCTATGTGTCAACGTGTACATGTACAGGTATATCTATTGAATAACTCTCAAAATAGAATTGCCAGGTCAATAGATACGTATGTTTTAAATTTTGATAGATTTTACCAAATTATGCTTTAAAGAGGTTGAATCCATTTATGCTTCCAACCAAAATGATTAGAGTTCCTCTTTTCCTCTCTTTTTCTACAACCATGTATTATTAAATTTTTTTTATCTTTGCTAATCTGGAGTGCTTAAACTGATATCTCATTTTAGTTTTAATCCCTTTTATGAGTGAGGCTGAGCATCTTGGCCTATATGTATAAAACTCATTTGTATTTCCTTTTCCATCATAATTGTATTGATATCCTTTGCCCATTCCCTGTTGGACTATTGCTATTTTTGCTGGAGTGCATATATGTGTATATATGTACACACACACACAGACACACAGGTACTCACCTATACTTCTGAATGAACACAATATATTTGTGATGGAGGTTTATGGCAGTAGTTCCCAATCTATAGGCCTTGAATTCTGAGATGGGGAGCATGCTATAACTACCATATTCCAAGGGGTCTTGGAATCTATATACATTTCTATAGACTGAATAACTATTGTTTACATGAATAAATACTGCTCAAAGTTTCTAAATGTATCTGCTACTGTTATTAATAAACTAGAAATGCATTTTAAAACATCTTTGATATCATTATAGCTTTTTTGACATATGAAGTGTTCTGGAAAATCTTTTACTTTAAAAGAGTTATTCCAGGGCCAGCCGAGTGGCACGGTGGTTAAGCGCTGGCTTAGGAAGCCAGCGGCCCTGGTTCAGATCCCACATATGAGGGCCAGTGACACTGCCCTCAGATAAAAACAAAACAAAACCAAACAAAACCCTCAAAAAAAAAAGTTATTTCTATTTAAAAATGTTGTTAACCATTGGTTTATATAAGTACATATTTATCTGTATTTAAAAAAATGCATATATGTACTTATATGAATATTTGTACTTCCTCTACTCTAGAAAGTATTTTAAATGATTTATATCTTTAGCAAGTGAAGATAATGAAAATATAAAACAATCAAAGTATTTTCATAAATTGAGACAAGAGTCTTGACCATTTATTTCTAGCTGGCATTTGCCTGGTTTACGATCATAGGCCCCTTTAGCGTCTCACAAGTTCTAAACCACAGTAAATATTTACGAGGTCAAAATTGGAAGAATTGCAAAGAAAAATGTCAACCCATCCTAAACTTGGAAAGCTCATCATTTGCATCCTGTTAGCCCAATGAAGTCCCTAAGCAAGACCCCAGAAGTGACTCCTAAGAGTTCAGCCCCTACTTACCTCTCCATTGCACCTTCATCTGCATCGATGTTTTGGAGGAAGCCATATTTTCTCTCTGTCAGGTGTTTTTCCTTCTCAACCATCTTTATCTGCAGCGACATTTTGTCACTTAGCTTCATAAGAGCCATTTCTTCAGCACTGCAGAGACAATGATGACAAGAGGGGTTTCGTGGCAGGTTTGGCTACTATGCTGATCGCAGGCTTATTTCAGGGATCTTGGCCTTAACCCCTTTCCTTCCAAAACTGGCCATCAGTTGGCCCAAAGTCCAATGTAAGCTTTTAGGTTTCTCCACTCAAATACATACAGGGAAGTCTTGTGTGTGGCTGTCCCTAAGGCCTTATCTGATTAACATGAGGGTTGTCTGAGCCTCTAAATGTATATATTCAATCTTTAATCGTAAATAGTATAAAGAAATATAAAACAACCAGGTTCAGGAGATGGGAACCTTCAGTTTTATAACCTCTTTCTGATTTTGTAGATACACATCATAAGAAACAGAAAAGTACAAAGAATAAAAATCACAAACTACAGGAATAACCAGAGATACCCCAGAGATATTCAAACAAAACCACTGTTAATATTTTGGTATATTTCTTTCCATTTTAAAATTTGTTGTTTTTAAAATTCTTTTCCTATTGTTGACAATTAGGTTATTTCTACATTTTCATTATTATAAATAATACAGTAATGAATTTCGTTGTTTAGTAATTTTCAGTGCACCTCTATAATTTACTTAGGACACTTCCCTACAAGTAGAACTACTGGGAATATAATATACAGATTTTTAAGGATTTAGAAAAATATTCCCAAATTACTTTCCTAAAGGTTCAATAATATGCACTGTCACCAGCTGGTGGTATGAGAATAGGAACATTCATTCCAGCCTGACAGGCAAGTGTGAGTTGGAGAGCAGAGAAGTGACTTGTTAGAGTACTTAAAGTGAGAAAAATAAAGGTGAGAGAAAGTAGGAAAGAAGGTAGAGAGGTGTGAGACAGGTTCTAGGAAGCTCATATAAAAAGCTATAAGAAAGTATATGAAACATAACTCCTTATTGGAAGAAATCAGAAGGATTGTACCCAGCACTAAACAGGAAGAGGGTTTCCAAACAGGAAGAAACCCTCTCCTCTGTTTACTCAAATGAGTGATAGTAGTAAAATGGCCTAAAACTGGAGAGTAACCTGGCCCCCAGGACCCTGAGGGGCAGTATTCCTGAGGGACAGAGAGGACTGTTCGCTGATGGGAAGGGATGTAATAGCAGGGATTTTCCTGGAAGGATGATTGGCCTGTTGTGTCACTGTGTGGCAAAATTGAGCTTTGTGCTTGACCTGTGTAGGGATTCACAGTGCCTGTGGTGCAAAGGGGACCCCCTGGGAAAGTGAAACAACAGGAAAAGGCTAAAAACCTTTAATGTGAGATAGCTCCATCCTTCTTAACTGTGAGTGTGACTAAGAGGAATGAACCTTTGATCTCTTTCAGGAATGATATTGAGACCTGCCCAATTTCATCACAACTCCTATCTGGACAGTTTCGTCTGTTTCCTGACAGTGTTAAGAATCACTAAGGCAATTCTAAACTCTGAAAGATGAATGTCCACTGAGATTTGCCTGGTTTCATGCCTCTTTCCTGTCCAAAAATTTGAATACTATACAAATAATATTTCCTTATTTTAGAAACTCTCTGACATCTCAGTAGCTTCCACTGGGTGATTTAAAAGGAAATCTTTTTGTTTCAATCCAGGTACTGACACAAATTTTGCCTTCATACATTTTATCACATCTCAAATAATAATTAGAATCCTAATGATGGCTTCCATTTGTGCAGCTCCTAATAAATTACAAAGTGTTTGGGGCCAGACGGGTGGCTCAGTTGGTTAAGAACGTGAGCTCTGAGCAATAGGGTCGCCAGTTCAAGTCCCACATGGGCCAGTGAGCTGCGCCTGAGCTGAGCTGCTGCTGAGCTGCTACAATATGGCAGGAAGACTCAGCTGGTGAGAGCACGTGCTCCTAAAAACAAGGTTGCTGGTTCAACTCCCGGATGGGATGGTGGACTATGCCCACACGCAACTAAGATTGAACACGGCACCTTGAGCTGAGCAGCCAGCTGCGAGCTGCTGATGTGTGGCCGGATGGCAAGTGGACTTGGAGCTGAGCTAGCTGCGCCCTCCACAACTAAGACTGAAGGACAACAAGTTGGCTGTTCCCTTCCCCAGTTCCCCAATAAAATCTTTAAAAAAAAAATTACAAAGTGTTTTTCATACATTTTCCTATTCAGTTCCTACAACAACAGGGTGAGGAGGTACTGTCCCAATTTTATGTGTGCATTAACTGAGGCTCTGGGAAAAGGTGTGATTTGCTTAGTGTTCTAGATCCTACTTTCCTCATCTGTATAATGGGGCTAACATTAGTACTCCTGATATGATTAGAGTTGTGAGGAATAAACCAAATAATCCTTACTGTACTTAGCAGTGTCAGATAGATGTAAACACTTTGCAATGTTACCTATTACAGTAAAAATAGTGGAAATGGAAACTATTAGTAAGATTTCTTTAGCTTCAAATATAATAATAATAAAATAGTTACACATGTACAGCATTTTCAGTTTATGAAGTATTTTCACTAAGTTATTTCATTTGACCCTCACATCCACCTTGTGTGATCAGGCAACCCAGGCAGATCTTATCACCTCATTTTTTTTTTTTTTTAGATTAGAAAACAGACTCAGAGATGATTCATTATTTGCCCAAAGCTTATTGCTAGAAAATAGTAGAGTCAGGGGCCATCCGAGTGGCTCATTGGTTAAGAGCTGGCTTGAGACGCCAGCTCTGAGCAGCAGGGCCCCAGTTCAGATCCCACATATGAAGGCCAGTGACACTGCGCCCTCTACAGCTGAGATGGTGAACAATAGCTCCACCTGGAGCTGGGCTGCTGTGAGTCGCAAGTGATGGCATAGGCTGCAGCACCTGCTGTAGTGGGCTGCCATAAGCTATGGTGAGCGGCTGGCAGCCAGTATGAGCTGCCATGAGCGGCCATCCAGAGACCAATGACTGATCTGTCTCTTCAGTAAAAGCGCAATGATGATACCAACATGGGCCAGTGAAGCGACGTCCTCCACAACTAGACTGAAGAACAAAAGGACAGCAACTTTTCTGTTCCCCTTCCCTGATTCTCCAAGGCTCTTCCCCTCCCCCAATTCCCCAATAAAATCTTTAAAAAAAAAAAAAGGTAGAATCAGGATTTAAACCTGCAAATTCTGGCTACAAATTTTGCACCATTATACATAAATTCTACCATTATACATAAATTTAATACCCAATATGTTTTATTTATTTATTTATTTTTTTGAGGGCAGTGTCACTGGCCCTCATATGTGGGACCGAACCGGGGCCGCTGGCTTCCCAAGCCAGCGCTCAATACCCAATATGTTTTAATGGATTGGTTAATAGCCAACTTACCTCAAAAATAAGATAAGTTTGGACTATTTATGTAATGTAGGTCCATGCTACTCAAAGCCTGGTCTGCAGACCAGCAGCATCAGCATCACTTGGGAACTGGCTGAACGGGCAGGATCTCAGGTCCCACCCTAGACTCAGTGAATCAACATCTGTATTTTCACAGATCCCAGGAGGTTTGTAGACATACTAAAAAGTTCAGAAGTACTCACACTCTAGACCTTATAAACTATTTAGAATCCCTCTTCTCCCTACACCCTACCACTTCATTCCTATATATTTACACCATCGGCCTCTAGGACTGTTTGGTACAACTGGAATGAATCTGTCCTCCTTCCTCCAACCTCATCAAAACCTTTAAAATTACAAATTTGGAGGAGCATTAGACAAAAAGAACAGACCAATTATTTTTAAAGATAGCTGATGACATCTCTAACTTGCATTTTGTGGGAATTTATTCCAGGCTAGACCACTCAGATCATTCTCTTCAGTACCTGCTTGCTGGACAATATCTCAGAAATTTTGAAGCATGTTTCCACTAATCAGGGATTGAATGTTATCACAGACTCTTGGCAAGGTTATAATGGGATGGCACGGCTGTGAAATAATATATACCTGATGATATCCTTGCTCTTCCCAATTTGGTAATCACAAACACCTCTGAATTCAGTGGGGGAGACAAGCAACAGTCAAGTTTCCCTGGAAAGTTGAGGTGATGCCAGGTCCTTCTTTCTCCAGCACCAAAAGCAGGGAGGAGACCATTTATGAGTGACACACCTATGCAGGTAAGTTGTCAGTTGGACTTGCCCTCTCTAACATTCCACTTAGAATGTGGCACATGCAACCCTTCAACCCCCTCTCATAGCGTTCCAGAGATGCAGTACTCGCTGCTTTTCTTTTCACTTGCTTCTCCAGCCTGTCTCCTGGCTTCCTTGCTTCTCTTGTCAACTCTTTGGAAACTAAATCCTTCTCTCGCCCCAGCCCTCTGTCCATCCATCTACTAGCCTCTACATGATGCTCTGGGATGCTCTTCCATGGGATGCTGCTTCTGCCATGACTGCCCCTTGTCATCTTCTTGCCTGAACAAAGCATCTGAGACCTTTTACAATGGAGGACATGACTTATTTCAGTTCTTTCCCACACCGCAAGAACAACAGGAAGCAGATGATCTTGCAAACCAGGGCTGCTCCTACTTTTTGGCTCCGTTACCAATTGGCCTTTGTAGTCCACACTTCCTCTCACCACCCTCCACGACCCACTCTCACTTCTTCCAGGATTCAGTGCCAAGGTCACATTTCCCTCTGTACCACAGTGTTTTTCATTATTTTGGGGAAACTCAGCCACCATGGGAGGGGCCTAACATTCTGACCTTATAGGTCCTAAGCCTCTCAACCCTTAGACTTTCCTTTACACCTACCAAAATTATTCAGCAGCACGGAGATGAAATAGAGAACAGTTTTTATAAGCACAATAAAATTAGATCACTGTTTGAAACCTGGTTTTGCCATTTATTACCTATTTGGTTTAGAGCAAAATTTAATTTGTCTGAAAAATTGATTTGATATTAATTGCCTAATTGGTTTGTTGAGGAGATTAAGGCAACAATGTAAGGAAGGAGTTTAGGTTGAGATGGATGATTGCTAATGCCTGCTAGAGTGTAAGCTCCATGGGAACAGGGATATTTGTGTATTTTATTCACTACTGTATCCCCAGCAATAGAAGAGTCATTGGCACATATTAGGTGCTCAGCAAATTTTTGTCAAAGGAATAGGATGAATGCATGGATGGTAGTCATGGTTTTTATGGTGACTTTCTTTTGTTTTGTTTTTTTAAAGGTTTTATTGGGGAATCAGGGAAGGGGAACAGAAAAGTTACTGTCTTTTTGTTCTTCAGTCTAGTTGCAGAGAATGTTGCTTCACTGGTCCATGTTGGTATCGTCATTGCGCTCTTCCCGGATGAGGCAGATCAGTCAATGGCCTCTGGATGTCGCTCACCACGGCTATTGGCAGCTCACGCTGGCTGCCGGCCACTCACTGTAGCCTATGGCAGCCCACTGCAGCAGGGGCTGCAGCCCACACCATCACCGGGGTTCGCACAGCCCAGCTCCAGGTGGAGCTGTTGTTAGCTGTAGAGGGCAGTGTCACTGGCCCTCATATGTGGGATCCAAACCAGGACTGCTGGCATCCCAAAACCATCTCTTAACCATTGCGCCACTCAGCCGGCCTATGGTGACGTTTTAGATCTTGTTGTTACCCTGAGCATTTCCTCAGCTAAAAGTTCAAGCTCAGATGTCTCACCTTTGTCCTTCACTCCCTACCTAGTGAGGAACCCAGACCCCATTATCTCGTGACCTCTCACAGTTCCTGCTGGGCCAATTCTCAGCCTTGGGTTCCTGCCTCAGATCATGACTATGATCCTACCTTGGTTGTCTTAGGTGACCTCAGGCTTCTTTAAGAAAAATTACAAGATCCTTACAAATGGTTCTACCACAATTTAATAACAACAACAACGATAGTAGAAATAATAGCTAATACTTATTGAATGTTTACTAATGTGCCAGGCATTCTTCTAAGTGTTTTACATATAGTACCTAATTTAATTCTTACCACCTTTTGAAAAGGAAAGGATCTGGGATTCAATCCCAGACCTGGTTAATCTGGCTCCAGGGACCATGCACTTATCACCACTGTATTGACTATTCTTCACATTGGATTCTCACTGTTACTCAGCAAAATGTGGTGCATCTCTCATTGACTCCCAAATAGATGGGCTCCAACAGCTGTTTTCTGTCTTGCTCAATGCCTGTCTCACTCCTGAATGCTACACGCTCCCTCTGAGAGCAGTGACCTGGCCTCCCACATTACTGTATGGTTGAGGCCACCTCATGTGAGTCTTTCCACTGCCAAACAGCTCCTGCATGTAGCCTCTTCTCCATTCAGATATCACTGTGTTTTCCACATACTCTGCCACTCTCCTTCCAGCTCAGAGAAAGCACGTTTCCACACTCCTTCCTCAGGCTCCCATAATTCAGACCTTTGTTCATTCTTTGGGATTGTATTTCATTAATTATCAATTCTCCTCTGAGTGCCTCTTTTGGCATTCCATTAAGGAGTTCACAATTTCTTTATGGAAAACAGATATATAAGTATATTTCTTCCTTCTCAAGCTCTTCCTTCATATGGTCGCTTTGCCTCCGTGTGCTCCTGTTTCCACTCTTATAGAAAACAAACAAACAAAACAAAAAACCAAAAAAAACTTCATTTTGTGTATTTGAGCTACTATCTTATCTCTCTTCCTTTTAACAAAAGTGTCTCAGGGGCCGGCCGAGTAGCTCGGTGGTTAAGTGCTGGCTTGGGAAGCCAGCGGTCCGGGTTTGGGTCCCACATATGAGGGCCAGTGACACTGCCCTTAAAAAAAAACGTGTCTCGGGCCCAGCCAAGTGGCGCGTTGGTTAAGAGCTGGCTTGGGACTCCAGCTCTGAGCAGCAGGGCCAGGTTCAGATCCCACATATGAGGGCCAGTGACATTGCCCTCTACAGCTAAGATGGTGAACAACAGCTCCACCTAGAGCTGGATGCAGTGAGTTGCCAGCAACAGCGTAGCTGCAGCCCCTGCTGCAGTGGGCTGCCATAGGCTACAGTGAGTGGCCAGCAGCCAGCGTGAGCAGCTGGCAGCCGGTGTGAGCCGCCAAGAGCCACTGTGAGTGGCCACTCAGAGGCCGGAGACCAATCTGCCTCACCCGGGAAGAGCTCAATGACGATACCAACATGGACCAGTGAAGCAATGTCCTCCACAACTCGACTGAAGAACAAAAGGACAGCAACTTGTCTGTTCCCCTTCGCTGGTTCTCCAATGCTGTTCCCCTCCCCCAATTCCCCAATAAAACTTTAAAAAAAAAAAAAAGTTTCTCAAAATTTCTGAAGTTGCCCTCTCTATTGCTCATTGTATAGTCTTATCTTAAATGCTTTCAGTATGGCTTCTTGATTGCAAGGGTTTTGTGAGGTTTTTTGCCTATTTTTGTGTTTTTAGAGTCCTTAGTAATGTACTTTCTTGTTTCTCACATCTGTTTGACCCCAGAGCTTTTTCTGTTCTCGCACCACTGTGTTTCTCCAAATGGACCACATTTGGGGAAACTGTTAAGATTATAGATCATGTAAATGAAGTTCCAGGCACACAGAAAGCTCTAGGAAACAGCAGCAACCACAGTCATGGGGCATCCCCGTGGCAGCATGCTGGATTTTGCGACCTTGATAGCTTTCCTGAACCACTTCTCGTCCAGTGTCCTAATCTCTAAGTGGTCAGAAATAGACTTCTACACAGGCCTGCAACTGGGTCTGACCTCCAGCCTCTGTCCCACCCCAGCAGGAGGCTCTGGTTGTGGTCCCACCTTGTCCTACCTGCCTGTCAGCAGACCACCCCCAGCCCAGTGAGTCCTGAGAGGTAGCACTTAGTATCAAGAAGGATGTTGGATCCCTCTAAAAACCCTAGCCCTACATATGTCACCAAAGGCCTCACAGAGGGCCCAGAGATTTCAGAAATGAAAGCTAGAAAGGAATTGGGGCGGCTGGTTAGCTCAGTTGGTTAGAGCTCAGCGCTCATAACACCAAGGTTGTCAGTTCGATCCCCACATGGGTCACTGAGTTGCGTCCTCCACAACTAGACTGAAACAACTATTTGATTTGGAGCTGATGGGTCCTGGAAAAACACACTGTTCCCCAATAAAAAAAAATTTACAAAAAAGAATACTAAAAAAAAAAAGGTAGAAAGGAATAAATATATGTTCATTTATATTCTCAAAGGAATTGGAAACTTTAATGAGAACCTTTCCTTGGAGGGGTTTGTAATATTTTAATTTACTCTGTAACATTGTTGTGAAGCTAATAGTTAAATCAGCTAACTTGCTTTGATTGTTCCTCTTTCAATTTTGCCAGGAAAGAGAGACATCTGCAAGTTACTTGATGTCTCCGAGCTTCCCTTTTCTCGCCAACAAAATGGGGGCATATCTAACTTGCATATTTATTGTGAGTAGGAAATGGAATAATTATATGTAAAGTACCTGGTACAGTCCCTGGAATACAGTAGGCACTAAGAAAGAGAAGTGACTGCTTAGAGAAATAAAATACATAAAACGTTAGGTGGTAAGGGCCTTGACCATGCAGATAAGGAGAATATTCTTCATTCTATATATGGAAAGCCCCTAGTTTCCAGCCCTTAAAAAAAAAATGATCAAGTCACTGATATTGAGTTGAAAGAAAGAGAAAAAGATAGTAAGAAGGAGAGGGAGGAAAACTATATTTTGTACTATTATATTAAGGAAAGATCTTGGAAGCCCAAACTCTCCCATTAGACCCTAAACAAGAGTGACGTCACGTTTGGAACTATAGAAATTGATAAAAAGCACATACTATGAGGAAAAAAAGGAACAGCAGTGCCTACAGCTTCACAGAAATTTCAGAATAAAACATCAATGTCAAGTCCCCTTATGTGGTGGTAACAGTATCCTCATCTCTATTATCAAATATTCATCAGCTGCTTTTTGAATCTAGGGCACTACGCTAAGTAAGGCAGAGGGTTAAAGGATGTCCAAACAGTTTTACCTTCAGTTAAAAAAAGAAAAATAACACCACAGTTAGTATACGTTGAATGGCAATTGCTGAATGGCATCTATAATAAGTGCAAGATTGCAGAGCAAAGGTATTATTGGAGGGATGCCTACATGCGGATAAGACAGCTTTCCTAATACAGTAAAACCTTGGATTGCGAGTAATGAGGTTTGAATGTGTTCTGCAAGACGAGCAAACATTTCTAATACATTTTAACGTGGTTAAGGAGCGATGTCTTTTAATATGAATAGTTTTTTTCAGAACGAATTATGCTCACAAACCAAGGTATTACTGTACTTCTAAAGAGTTTTACACAGTGAGTGTGACTCTAATCAAATATTGTTCAGATATATGGAGAATAAGGAAGAACATTTTCCAGAGTATGGAAACTGTTTTCAATGCTATTGTTAGGAGTTCAAGCTTGAGTTCAATGAGGAGGTATTTTTTTCTAACAAATTTCATTGTATTTTATTTAATTGTAATTGAATTGGTTTTAACCAATTAAATAGGAGAGATGGCAATGGTGAAAGACACATTTATGTAAATAGTTATTTATAGCCATACCTATATTTTTCTTTACCTAGAAAGATCATTTGCAGGATGTTCACTCAAAGATTAAAAGGGGTTATTATGGGGCCGGCTGAGTGGCTCGTTGGTTGAGAGTTAGCTTGGAAGCGCGAGCTCCGAGCGGTGGGGCTGCCAGTTCAGATCCCACATGAACCAGTGGTGCTGTGCCCTCTACAGCTAAGATGGTGAACAACAGCTCAACCTGTAACTGGCTGCCGTGAGTCCCCTGCAATGCCATGGGCTGCAGTGAGACTGCAGTGGGCTGCCATAAGCTACCATGAGTGGCTGGCAACCAGCATGAGTGGCTGTGAGCAGCCGTGAGTCATACTGAGCGGCCATCCAATGGCTGGCGACTGACTGCCTCTGCTAGGAAGAGCACAATGATCATGCTACTAACATTGTCCAGTGAAGCATGTCCTCCACAACTCGACTGAAGAGCAGGGGGACAGCAACTTGTCTGCTCCCCTTCCCCGATTCCCCAATAAAATCTTTTGTTTTATAAAAAAGGGGGGCTATTATGGAGTGGTGGAAATTTTCATGAGTTTTCTGTAGAGTGAATGTTTCAGAAAGCAGGCAAGAAATGAAAAAGGCAGGAAAGCAGATGAATCCACTGGCAATGGAGTTAGTGAGGACCCTGTGTAAGGACATGACATGACACAAGTCATGTCAGAAGAACACAACAATTTCAGGCGAGCTTTTAGGAAGGAATACGTGGTTTTTAAGCAAGCCGTTAGAAAAGGAAGCAGTGGTTTCTGGGCATTGGCATGGGTTTTCCAAGGCAAGCCTTGTAAAACTCATTTCAATTTCGTTTGCATGACAGAGACACAATTACTCTTTTACTGCACACAAAACCTTCTCTCAAACATTTAACAATTCAATTGACATGGAATGAGAAATCATTGGAAGCCCAAGTAAGTAAGCCATAAGAAGAAATTAAAGGGGGGGGGAGGTAGAATACAGATTTTCTCCTTTTTTTCCTCTACCTAAAAAAATCAGCCATCCTACCTCCTCCAAGGTGACATAATAAGAAAATACTACATTTCATTTTTAACCAGAAGTTCTGGTTTAAAATTTCATTTATTAGGTCTTGTGCAGGTTTTGACTTAACGTGGACTCTCAGGGACTTTCTACAGGAATCAGGAAGATGTTTGGAAAGCCATGCTGTGCAATGAAAGTGCTACAGATGTACCTGGCATTGACATGGTTTTGACTGCAAAGACCTGAACCCCTATCCTGCCTGAAACCCTCAGTCATAGAAAGCTGTGGTTTCAGGACCTGAGTGAGTCCTTAGATGTAGCACTGAGTATTAGGACCCAATGCCGAGGGCTGCCCAGAACTCTTCTCTGGTGGCCATCTTTCCAGGCTCCAAGCTCTGCTTGGCTACTGAGTGCTTCTGATGCTTTGGAAGCTCACAAAAGACTCTTTAAGCTCAGAGAGTATCTAATCTACTGTCATAACCAGTCACATAATTTGCAGGGTCCAGTTCAGAGTGATAATGTGGGACCACCTTATTCATAAATTATGAAGAATTTCAAGACATAGACAGCAGAGCATGAAATCAAGAGCAGGGCTCGTGGGACTGCACAGATCTCAAGCCCTTGAAGCTAATTAGATCAGCACTAATTTCAGGTTTCATATATACTGGAATTTTGTTTAAAAGTTTGGGGGAGGGGGAAGAATTCTTCTAGAAAAATAAGAAAACATAAGACAAATGGAAAACAAGTGACTTCAATCCTTTTATTCTAAAGAATATTCAAAATGATACAATAAGAACAGTTTATCATTATGAGAACTCAAGCACTATAAAGTATACAGACCGAAAAAATGAGAAAACCTTTTACTTGCCTTATAATCCCACTTCTTTCCCCAGAGGTATCAATATTGTGGTGTATGTTCTTCCCAGACACACATGTATTTACATACACATTTGTTTACATATTCAAATACTATTTTTGCATAACATTACCATGCTCATACTACTTGTGCTGTCCTACATCTTGATTTTTTTCTCAATATGTCCTACAACTTTCCATGTCAGTTTTATACCTCTTTTTTATTCTTTCTAGTCATTATATTTCATAATATGGATTACCATAACTCACCCTATTTCTGAATATTTCAGTTGTTTTCAGTTGGGAGGGGGTTATTCTTATTATAAACAACACTACAATGAAAGTCCATGGAGGTACCTCTTTTTGCATATACAAGCATATTTTTCTTGGATTCTTACCTATAGTGGATTTGTTGGGTTGAGAAGAACTGAGATGCAAAAAACCTACCCAACGGCACACAGGCTTTAATGGTAAAGTTTGTTAAAAAAAAAATGATAAGATTCGTAAAAATATAAATTGAATTAACTTGGAAAACAATTTGGAGCCCTGTGAATGTATCATATCTTTTGACTCAGCAAAGGTGCATATCGGAATAATCTGTGCAATGCTATCTAGAGAGATATTCATAGCTGTTCCATTTGTCATATTGATACATAGACTGATGGTCAGAAAACTTGCATCAATATGATCATATGGGTTGTTAAAATATTGAAAATCTTTTGTGTTGATAAATAGATGCTGCTTAAGGCCCTTCCCCCAAATACTCCTACCCTGCTTGTCTCCTGATCCTCCCCAAGAGTTCCCTACTATTCAAACATTAAACTAAGGTTCATGCCTGGCAGTCTGGGGCCTCCAGAACCCAGTTTTGGTCTGACTGGCTGGTCATTCTGATTGGTTTGGGCCATGCCAGCTGGCTGTTAAATGCTTTCCGTGTATTTTGAATATAACCCCTGGAAATAATGTGAAAGTTCAACAATAGGAATTGGTTAAAAGAATTTTGCAGGCCGGCTGAGTGGTGCAGTGGTTAAGCACTGGCTTTGGAAGCCAGCAGCCCCGGTTCGGGTCCCACATATGAGGGCCAGTGACACTGCCCTTAAAAAAAGAAAAAAGAATTTTGCTACTGGAAGACCATTCAGCTATTAAAAATTGTGGTCTAGGTGAGGGGTTGACAATGGCGTAGGTTATGTATGTGAGGGGGTGCATGGTAATTTTCTGCACCTTCTGCTCAACTTTGCTCTGAGTCTAAAAACTGCTCTAGGAAAATAGTCTATTAAAAGAAAAAAAAAGATGTTTTGAAGATATGTGATATCATGGCAAAATATTTAGAATATATTGCCAAGTGAGGAGAAAAGGCAGTATATAAAACAATACATACACCCAACATAATCCCATTGAAAACATTATCTATTTGTATTAATTCTTGGAGAAAAGCTTTAAAAAAAACACCAATAAAAATGTCAACAAAGATTATATCAGTACGATGAGATTACATTTAATTTTTCTCACTTGCTCTGTTTGCATTTTCCAACGTTTTTTGGCATTGAACTTGATAACGTGCATAATTAGAAAAAAAAAAGGTATCATTTTAAAAATAACCCCACGTGAAAGTTACTTAGCTGGGAAAAGGCAATCTTTTTTTCTTGATTCATGTAACATTTGCCATACTTGCTTGGATACAGCTCCCTAGGGAGTGAGCCAAAGAGTAAGCCAAGAAGGCTGACAGAAGCTCAGCGAAAACATCTGTAGGGAGGGAGGCTGGTGGGTGAGGGGGTGGAAGGCAGGAGAGGCTAGGAAATCAGCCAACATCCAGTCTCCTCTCACTTTTTCTACCTCCTTTTGTTCAGACAGTTCATTTTGGTGAGGCCACAGGCATTTCTGAAATTCTGCAATGTGAGGAGCTGCCACGGGCAGCCTTGCTTTTCTTTCATGTCTAAGCATATGTGACTGTTTTTCAGGGAATACATACAAGAGAATGTTCCATTCTCTAGCCGGGCTTTAATCCAAGGTATAGATTTACAGAGCTGTGTACACAGCCACTGAAATAACACTCATGTGCCCCAGCATGGGATGGGGCAGCAGCTTTTATCTCAGCAAGCTCTACTTAGAATCATTTTTTTATAATGTTAAACCTTTAAACAATAGCAGACCCAAACCACGCTAAAGAATCTTGACCACACTTGAAAGGAACACGCTCTCCTCTCCAGCCAGCTCCTAGAGGAGGTTCTTCCAAGACCAGGGATCTCCTATGGTGTGAGGGATGCCCAATCCCAGAATTCCACCTGGTTGAAATCTTGAGGCCTACTGACAGGTATGTCTCTCCCTGGAAATTGAAATGAAAGCTTAAAATACTCATGGAGAGCCCAGGAAGAGTTAGCTGTGGGCTCTCATCCCCTCAGATGGCTGGTGTCAAACAGAACTCGAGATTCGCAGACTTCACAGGACATATTTTACAAGCATGAGCCTTAGGAAGAAAGTTTCAGTTCCCAGAGTAGGTGGTCCCTCACATGAGGTGATACCAGAAATGTGCCATCTTTACCTTTACTTCCCCTAATATCCACACTACTATTCAATAGAAGTACACATTTTCTATTAAAGTTTCATTCTCTACAATTAAGGAACAATTTTTTTATCATTATAAATATCTTAGGGACAGGTATTGCATCAGCTATGACCTCTTAAATGTGATTAAATTTATTGCATCCAATTCCTACGAGCTCACATCTGTTCCCTGCAGACAGACAGTCATTAGGTGACTTTAACAGTGGGGTAGGGGAAAGGTTCTATAGGACTTTGCCTCAGGAAAGTAGGCCCAGGAAGGTTCTAGACGAGAAAGCCAAGAATGAGGGTGTTTTAGGGAAAGGAGGATGGGGAATCAAGAATATGTGTAGACAGTCCTCATTACTCACAGACTCCATATTTAGGAATTGACCTACTCACTAAAATGTATTTGTAACCCCCCAAAATCAGTACCCTTGGCACTCTGGCAGCCATTTGTGGCCTTTCACAGATCTGTGAAGCATCTGAGTCCCCTCAGGTTCCCCGCTGAGTTTGAACAAGGTCATACTCTGTGTTCTCCTTTCAGCTCTTACTACTGTAAATAAATATCCTTTGGGAGACTATATAGTGCCATGTATTTGCATTTTTATGCTTTTTGTTGGTGTTCTCACTGTTGAAAATGGGCCCCAAATATAGAACTGAAGTGCTGTCCAGTGTTCCTTTGCCCGGAAGGCTGTGATGTGCCTTACAGACCAATCACACATGTTAAATAAGCTTCGTTTGGGCGTGAGACATAGCGATGTTGGCCAGTAGTTCAGTGTTAATGAATGAATAATGTAAATATGGTGTCTTTAAACAGAAACACACATAAAAAAAGGTTACATATTCATCAGTTTACGAAAATGTGACCTAGGCTTGTGGGAACCTAACCCTATATTTTCCCTAGGAGCAGCAGTTCAGTATTTGCTAATTCGGTGTGCATGGCAACTTTATAGAATATAACTAACGCAAATAATGAAAATCAACTGCAAGCTGAATTTTGGAAGGAGAAGAAATGGCACTGGTAAATAACTTAGTGTTCAAGTAAATGATAATTGTATTTGTATCTTTCGTTATTCACATTAGAAAGATGAATTCAGCTTGGCAACTTGTACAGTTTATCAAAACCTAGAATTCCTTAGAGTGTATCAATGTCTCATAAAGGTTCTAAAATTTCTCTTTCACGTTCCCATTCAGGAAAGCGATTCTTTCCCTGTAAGCGTAACTTTGGGCACTGACATGTCCTTGTGGTACTCACGTATGAAGCCAGTGATACAAAAAGGTCAAGAAACTCCCTTCTGGAAAGAGTTAGCCCATCTTACCTTAATATTTGCGTGTAATTTTCATAATTTTATTTTATGTGATAGGCTAAGTTGCCTGAAATGCTATTTCTAAATAACTATAGAAACAATCCCTCACCAATGAGCATTATTTCTAATTTCCCTTTGGTAATTAAAGAGTTCTCTGTTCCAGATTTAGATAAAGATTTGAGGTGCTGCCCTCTCTGTGAGGACTCTAGATTATGCTCCCGAGTGTGCTGATTTACCATCCTGAAGGGTGGATTCCCGAGAACCACTGGGGGCGGAGGGGGAGGAGTGTAGATTAATGTTATTTGAAACACATATCCACACACAATTTATATTGAAGTAATGGTACTAGTAGTCCTAGGATCATTAGATTCTAACAAATTTATCTAGGTAAGAAGAAGCCTCAGCTAATAGATAACATCTACGTATGATGAGTATACAAGTGGTTCAGTGAAAAGTGGGCATCAAAAGAAAAGAGGTCAAGTCCAGTGGTGCTTGTCAGATGACACAGCCCTGTCTGCAGAGGCAGGGGTGGGGTGTGAGCGGGTGGTCCGCGGCTGTCTCATATTCAAGGAAGGAACAAGAAGGTCTGAATCAGGAGTAGAGAGATCAACAACCTTGAGGAGAATATGATTAGGTGACCAGGTATGATCCTCAGGACAGGACAGGCTGAGGCTGCCAGGGGAAGTGACCTCCACAGGCCGCTCTCCTAGCAGGACCAGAGCCCTGGATGTATACTGTCCCTATGCTTGATCCATTGAATCATTCCTCACTGCATTTGATAAGATTGCTTTAAGAGGCTATTCTGGTTGGAGTAGAAGCCAGGAGCTAAAACTGTATAAACAGAAAGACTGAGGTGAGAGAGTTAAGTGGGGCAGCAAAGCAGGGAGCCAGCTGCTCTGGTCTGAAAAATCCTATGAAAGTGGCTTAGCTAGAGATCCGAGACCCAGATAACTCGGCATTTAAGCCAAATGCATTCCCGGCTTCTTCTGGTTCTCCAAGGGGAGACCACTGGCTTTTTAAGAGCCTGTGGTTCTACTGCAGGACAAATAGAAATAAATACCTTGTCAGAGATATGGAATTACAACACGCAAGGAGAGGAGTGAGATGTATTGGTGTTACCAATGGATTACTCAGTGCATTTATATCAGGGGTTTTAACTTTTTCCCCCTTTAGGGGTCCAGATGAGAACTAATACCGTATAAACCCTGTGATGTTATGTGTAACTCAATCAAAGGCACAATAGATTTTAAACCAAATTTCTTCTATGCAGAAAAAGTTTTGAGGAAGGTGAAGCAGAGAGAGGAGCCTCATTATTCGTCTGTCAGTCTTTTAATCCAAACCCTCAACAAGCAGTTCCCTGTTTTATTACTCAGAGTTCTTTAGAGAAACAGAAGCAAGAGGCACACACGCACATGCGCGCGCGCGCGCACACACACACACACACACACACACACACGAGGTCTGACAACTAAGTTCGTGAACTCATCCTAGAAAAACTGCTATATACCTTGTTGCTGAATATCACAATGGTCACCTTCAAAGTACTCCCATGGGGAAGCTATGCACCCACACCAGCACCTAGTCCACCCTTCAAAGCAATTTTGGAACTCTTTTTCTTGAATGGCCATCAGAGCTGTCGTATTACCATTGGTGTCCTGAATGTCATCAAAATATTTTCCTTTCAATATTTCCTTTATCTTTGGGTAAAGAAAGAAGTCATTGGGGGCCAGATCAGGCAAGTAGGGAGGGTACCATACAGTTATTTGTTTACTGCTAAAAACTCCCTCACAGACGGTGCCATGTGAGCTGGTGCATTGTTGTGATGCAAGATCCATGAATTATTGGCAAAAGTTCAGGTTGTCTAACTTTTTCACTCTGCCTTTTCAGCATTTCCAAATAGTAAACTTGGTTAACTGTTTCTCCAGTTGGTACAAATTCATAATGAATCATCCCTCTGATATCTGAAAAGGTTAGCAACATCTTTGCAACAGGTTCACAAACTTAATTGTCAGACCTTGTAAAGAAGAGGCCACCTTGAGACTGGTAGGAGGGGCAGAGATGCAGAATGGGCTGGTCCCACACCTGTGGGTGACCATTAAAAATCATAAGGGAGGGCCGGTCGAGTGGCACAGTGGTTAAGAGCTGGTTTGGGGATGCCAGCGGCCCCGGTTCGGATCCCACATATGAGGGCCAATGACACTGCCTTCTATAGCTAACAACAGCTCCACCTGGAGCTGGGCTGTGTGAGCCCTGGCAATGGTGTAGGCTGCAGTCCCTGCTGCAGTGGGCTGCCATGGGCTACAGTGAGTGGCCGGCAGCCAGTGTGAGCTGCCAATAGCCGCGGTGAGCGATCTGCATCATCTGGGAAGAGCGCAATGACGATACCAACATGGGCCAGTGAAGCAACGTCCTCCGCAACTAGACTGAAGAACAAAAAGACAGCAACTTGTCTGTTCCCCTTCCCCGATTCCCCAACACTGTTCTCCTCAATTCCCCAATAAAATCTTTAAAAAAAATCTTTAAAAAAAATCTTAAAAAAAAAAAAATCATAAGGGATATCTCAGCTGTGGAGTTCCCCCCTGAAGAAGCGAAGGGTCCCAGCACCACACCAGTGCCAGGGAGAAAAGTCCCCATAATATCTGGCTGTGAAAACCAGCAGAGATGGTGGCTGAATGAGATGGAGTGCGGCTGGAGGCCCAGGCTTTCCTCTTAAAGGGACTGCACATGGTCTTACTGACTGATGTAATCACTGGCTCTGAATTCCAGCCCTGGGGCAGCAGCTGGAAAGGCAACAGGGACATACAGGAGAACACTGAGTTGTCTGGCCTAAGGAGGAGGGCTGGATTGGCAGCTTTCTTTCAGACAGAGGAGCTTACAGAAGCCACTTTCTTTTTTTTTTTTCCCCCTTTGGTTTTTTTTTTTTTTTTTTTTTTTTTGAGGGCAGTATCACTGGCCCTAATATGTGGGACCGAACCGGGGCCGCTGGCTTCCTAGGCCAGTGCTTAACCACCAGGCCACTCGGCCGGCCCCGTTTTTTTAGAGAGCAGTATCACTGGCCCTCATATGTGGGATCCGAAGAACCGGGGCCGCTGGCATCCCGAGCCACCTTTTCTTTTTTTTTTTAAAGATTTTATTAGGGAATTGGGGGAGGGGAACAGTATTGGGGAATCGGGAAAGGGGAACAGACAAGTTGCTGTCTTTCTGTTCTTCAGTCTAGTTGCGGAGAATGTTACTTCACTAGCCCATGTTGGTATCATCATTGCGTTCTTCCCGGATGAGGCAGATCGGTCTCTGGCCTCTGGATGGTCGCTCACTGTGGCTATTGGCAGCTCACACTGGCTGCCGGCCACTCACTGTAGCCTATGGCAGCCCACTGCAGCAGGGACTGCAGCCTGTACCGTCACCAGGGCTCACACAGCCCAGCTCCAGGTGGAGCTGTTGTTAGCTGTAGAGGGCTGTGTCACTGGCCCTCATATGTGGGATCCGAACCAGAGCCGCTGGCATCCCAAAACCAGCTCTTATCCAATGCGCCACTCGGCCGGTCCCTGAGCCAGCTTTTAACTACCACGCCACTCGGCCGGCCCAGCCATTGTTTCTTAGTTCAGCTCTGCTCCTTCTTGGCGAGCAGATGCAGGCAGATGCCATATCTGGGCTTTCATCAAATTGCCTATCACCTTTCATCTGCCTCACCTTAGTGACTGAGACTCTGTCCCACCCAACTTCCGAGCACACCCAAGCCACTTCCAGTGGCTTTTTTGTATGAACCACCTGCCTTGGCTCATGCTGCAGACTTTCCTAAGGTCTCTTAAAGGTTTGTGAAACCCAGACAAGCAACATCTGGTTTGAGCATGTCTTGTGCCTCTGGCTGAGCAGCCCTAAGCCGGCACTAGGGACAGCTGGTCTTCGTTCATGAATTGGCCTCTCAAAGCACTTCCAAGCACAGAGCAGGCTGTGGCCATCTGCAAATTGTTTTGTGGCTCCTGCTGGGTGGCCCCGGGTGGAGCATGAGCTGTGGCTGAATTTGACCAGCAGCACATCCTCTCCCAGTTGGCCATGAGGCTGGAGAGTGCCCAATGGCCAGCTTCCAAACAAGTAAGAGCATCACCCAGCTACCTCCAAGGATGACACACCCAAGGGGCAAATTGGGCAGGCACCAGAGTCCTGCTGAGGCAGATCCTGCTCCTTAGTATCAGCCCCTGCACCACAACTCCTCCACTATAGTCATGGCCAGTCCTCACAACCAATGAGCTCAAGGGTCAATCCTCCCCATTGATGTGCAAATAGCAACCAAGTCTCAACTACCACAGAGGGTACACATGACCCATACAAGGGACAAACCTGGAGTGTGCAGCTCAGATGATCAAGAAGACTGCCACTGAGCTGCACAGCACACCTACTACATAAGTCCATCCTACTAAGACTGGGAGACATAGCAGCCCTACCTAATACATAGAGACAAACACAAGGAGAGTCACCAAAATAGGAAGACAAAGAAACATGTCCCAAATAAAAGAACAGAATAAAGCTCCAGAAAAAGAACTAAACAAAATGGAGACAAGCAATCTAACAGATGTAGAGTTCAAAACACTGTTTATAAGGATGCTCAGTGATCTCAAGGAGAACTTCAACAACGAGATAGAAAACATAAAACTGGGGATAGAAAACATAAAAAAGATCCATTTGGAAATAAAGAATACAATAATGGAAATGAAGAGTACATTACAGGAAATCAACAGATTAGATGAAGGAGAGGATCAAATCAGTGATTTAGAAGATAAGGTAGCAGAAAACACCCAAATAGAACAGCAAAAAGAAAAAAGAATCTACAAAAGTGGAGAGTCTTAAGGGGCCTCTGGGACAACATCAAATGTACCAACACACTCATTATAGGAATACCAGAAGGAGAAGAGAGAGAGCAAGAAATGGAAAATCTATTTGAAGAAATAATGACAAAAAACTTCCTTAACCTGATGAAGGAAATAGATGTACAACCCCGGAAAGTGCAGAGAGTCCCAAACAAGATGAACCCAAAGAGGCTCCATCAAGACACATCATAATTAAAATGACAAATGTTAAAGACAGAAAGAATCTTAAAAGCAGCAAGAGAAAACCAGTTAGCTACCCACAAGGGAGCTCCCATGAGATGATCAGTTGATTTCTCAATAGAAACTTTGCAGGCCAGAGGGGATTGGCAGGAAATATTCAAAGTGATGAAAAGTAAGGACCTACAACCAACATTACTCCACCCAGTAAAGCTATCATTTAGAATCGAAGGACAGATAAAGAACTTCCCAGACAAGAAATAGCTAATGAAGCTCATCACCCTAAACCAGTATTACAATGAATCTTAGAGGGACTTCTTTAAGATGAAAAAAATAAAAAAATATGAATAATAAAATGGCAATAACTACACACCTATCAATAATTACTTTCAATGTAAATGGATTAAATGCTCCAATCAAAAGATGGGGGGTTAAGGGCCAGCCAAGTGGCTCAGTTAGTTAACAGCTCACTCAAGAATGAAAGCTCTGAGCAACAGGGTTGCTGGCCGGATTCCCGGCCCGAGCTGAACAGCCGCTGAGCTGCCAACAGGTGGCAGGATGGCTCAACTAAAAAAAAAAAAAAAAATGGGGGGGCTGAGTGGATAAGAAAACAAGACCCGTACATATGCTGCCTACAAGAGACTCACTTCAGATTGAAAGACACACACAGACTGAAAGTAAAGGGACAGAAAAAGATATTTCATGAAAATGGAAACAAAAAAAGCTGGTGTAGCAATACTTACATCAAACAAAACAGATTTCAAAAAAAGACTATATCAGGGCCAGCTGAGTGGCATGGTGGTTAAGCGCTGGCTTGGGAAGACAGCAGCCCGGGGTTCAGGTCCCACATATGAGGGCCAGTGACACTGCCCTCAAAAAAAAAAAAAAAAAAAGACTATAAATGTTAATTAGCTTGATTTTGGTAGTCATTTCACTTGTCAGTCATATATCAATAAAAAATAGAAGAAAGAATTATTATAAATATACTAAAAAAAAAAAGCCACATGGATGAAGAAGAAATGTACATATATACAATGAAATATCACTCAGCTATAAAAAGGAATGAAATCTTGCCATTTGTGACAACTTGGATGGACCTAGAGGGTATTATGCTAAGTGAAATAATTCAAACAGAGAAAGACAAATACCAAATGATTTCACTTATATGTGAAATTTAAAAAACAAAATAAATGAAGGGCCGGCCCAGTGGCTCAGTTGGTTAAGAGCTCGCTCAAGAGTGCGAGCTGAGCTCTGAGCAACAGCTGTTCGAGGCCAGCCCGAGCTGAGTTGCCGTTGAGCTGCCAACAGGTGGCAGGATGGCTCAGCTAAAAAACAAACAAACAAACAAAAAACAAAATAAATGAACAAAACAAACTCATAGATGCAGAGAACAAATTGATGGTTGCCAGATAGGGATTGAGGGGATGGGTGAAAAAGCGTAAGAGATTAAGAAGTAGAAGTTGGCAGTTATAAAAAGAGTCACAGAGATGTCAAGTACAGCATAGGGAATATAATTAGTAATATTGTCATAACTATGTATAGTGTCATATGGGTACTAGACTTATCAGGGTGATCACTTCATAGATTACATAAATGTCTAATCACTCTGCTGTATACCCAAAACTAATATAATATTCTATGTCCACTATAATTTAAAAATTTAACAAGTATAAAAAACAAACAAGGAATCACTAAGTAAATGATATATGTATAATGTAAACATTTTGTTTTAACATAAATAGTGTGTCTCTCTGTTAATCTTCTGAGTTAGGACTAAGGTTGGTTTTTTTTTAATTCTTTTATTGTAAAATAAACATTTTTTAAAATTAGTTTCAGGGGTACAACACAGTGTAATAGTTATACTTTTTACCCCTCAAAGTGACAACCCTCCTCCCCCAGTTTGCCACCCCACTCCCCCCCCCGCATATCATACATATCCACTACAATTCCTTTGACTCCCTTCCACAGTATACTCCACATTCCGTGACTATCTTTATATTCAATTACACTTGGCATACAATATTATACAACATCAGCTTCAGGTTTACAGTGTAGTGATCAAGCCTCTACTCCATCCATGAAGTGGTCTCCCTAACAAGACATGTGACTATTGACACCCCACAAAATATTTACAACATTATTATATTCCCCCAACTGTGTTTCAAATCCCTGTGACAGTTGACTATTTATGCTGTCTAATCCCTTCCCCTTCTCCCTTATCCCCACCCGCCTCCCAACTAGCAACCCTCAGTTTTTCCTCTATATCTATGAGTCTGTTTACTTTGCTCGTTCATTCAGTTTTTCAGATTCCACATATAAGTGAGATCATATGGTATTTGTCTTTCTCCAACTGACTTATGTCACTTAACATAATAGTCTTTTCACAACATTATCCATTACATTTCCGGAACTGCCCCCTATCCCTGCTGCCCATATCCCTGCGGCAACATTGTAGTCACCCATCTACGCTGTCCAAAACCTTCCCTCTCTCCCTCATCCCCACCACCTCCCAGCCAGCAACCATCAGTTTTTCCTTTATATCTGCTTGATATAATTTCAATCTTCTTAAATTTACTGAGACTTGTTTTGTAGCCTCACATGTGGTCTATCTTGGAAAATGTCCCGTGTGAGGACTAAGGTATTTTTGAGGGCGTCAATTAATTGGAGTTCTGCAGAAATCTGCCAGTAATTTATCACTGTTGCCTCCAATTTAAAATTTGAGGAAGCATTATGAGTACAAAATCTTACAAGATTTTGGTTTGTTTTTTTAATCCAAACTCTTACAGTTGTATTGCCCACACCTACTCTGACAAAAAGAAAAGGTAGTAACTTACCTTTTCGAGATTTTTTCCAAGGATCAGCTGTCATAAAAACAATCATTTTATTTTAAACTCTTATTTCATCACTTCACATTATTCAATACAATAAGTACAACAGGCATAACAGGTCACAAAGGGGAAGGTCATTAGGCAAGAGAGCCTGTTCACAGAGTCCATGGCACAATTCCGTTTTCTCCCACCAAGCCTACCAGGTCACCAGCATGTGCTGCCATGCTTCCCTATCAGAACAGAAGAAGGCCTTCTCTTTTTATCCAAAGAGCCCTTTCTTGACCTCTGCATCCCATCTCCCAGCTATTCAGGAACCTCAGTCTATCTCTTTCTCTTGTATCATCAACATCTCCCGCTTTCCTTTTCTGTTGGCATTTAAACCTACACTATTTACTCTTATTAACAAAACAATCATCCATAGGCCCAAGTCTTCTTCCAGCCGCCATCCTCCTCTTCACAGCTGGGGTGGGGGTTTTTTTGTTTTGTTTTGTTTTTATAACTTGCTGACACTTCCTGCTTTCACTTTCTCACCTCCAATTTACTTCTTGTTTCACACTCCTCCACTGAAATTCTCATCATGGTCCTCAGTGACCTCCTTGTTGTCTCTAGCATTTCTTTCGTGTAACCTTCGTCACTGCAGACCACTTCCTCTTTCCTTGGACCTGCCTTCCTCAGATTCTGTGATAATCTCACTCCTGGCTTCTCTCTCAACTCACTGGCTATTCAAATGTTGGAATTACTTCAGGCTTAGTCCTAGGTCTCTTCTTTCCACAGGGCCTATATTCTGTGATCTTAGCCACTTCCAGAGCTTCCTATCACCCAATTGCTTATGATTCTCAGATCTATGATTCCATCTTGATCTTTCTCCTTAGCTCCAGAACTATATATCTATCCAACAACCTACTGGTTATATCACTTATATGTTCCAGAGAGACCTTAATCTCAACATGTCCAAAATGTTTGTGTGTTTTTTTGTTTTTTGAGGGCAGTGTCACTGGCTCTCATATGTGGGACCCAAACCGGGCCAGCGCTTAACCACCGCGCCACTCAGCCGGCCCTCAACATGTCCAAAATGTAATTCATCACTTTGCCCTTCCTACTCTATCAGCTTTTCCTCCAGTATCCCTTATTTTCCTGTAAATTACCAGGATTTACCCAATTTGCAAGCCAGAAACCTGTAAAGCATCATTGACTCAACACTCCCTTCACATTATACATCTAATCAACCACATCATTCAGTTAGTAAATATTTATATATATATATATATATATATCAATGTTTTATAAGTTAGAGTTGCCAGTTTAGCAAATAAGAATACAGGACACCCAGTTGTTCTCATTTTAGACAACTAATGAATATTTTTTTAGCATAACCCATGCACTATTTGGGAAATATTTATATGAAAAAAATATTTGCTGTTTATCTGAAATTTATATTTAGCCGGTCATCCTGTACTTTATTTAGCAACCCTATTATAGGTTTCAATTTTTATTACTCAGACCACTGCCTTAGTTTAGGATACTAAAAAATTAAATGGAAGCCACAATTGCAAAACTGATAACTTGCAACACAACCTATCTAAGTTCAATTTGTTGGAGGTGAAACTCATTCAAACCTACATGTTCCAAGATAAGACCACAACATATTTTAACAGTAACTCCACAGGGACTCATATGTCCCCACAAGACTGCTTACTGTTCCAGAAGTATCTTAGTCAGTATAGGCTGCCACAACAAAATGCCATCAGCTGTTGGCTTAAACAACAGAAATTTATTTTCTCACTGTTTCCGAGGCTGAGAAGTCCAAGACAGAGATCCCAGCATGATCTGTTTTGGGTGAGAGCTCTCTTCTGGCTTGTAGATGTTGGGAAGGGAGCGAGTGTACGAGCTTTCAGGTGTCTCTTCTTATGCGGACACAAGTTCCACCCCACCCTTATGACCTCATCTGAACCTAATTATCTCCCAAATGCCCCATCTCCAAATACCATTGCAGTGAGGGTTAGGGCTTCATCGTGTGAATTTGGGGGGACACAATTCAGTCCACAACACAGAAGCTTACCTAGATTATAAATTAGACCAGTCCCGGGCCGGCCGAATGGCGCGGTGGGCGGTTAAGCGCTGGCTTGGGAAGACAGCGGCCCCGGTTCGGGTCCCACTTATGAGGGCCAGTGACAGTGCCCTCAAAAAAATAAAAAATAAATAAATAAATAAATAAATTAGACCAGTCCCTGACCAAATGTCACTTACTCACACCCAAAAACCACCCCATGACTAACCAGCCTCCTAACCTCCCCAACTCTGAGACACTCCTAGGACTTTATCAAAATGGTGTTCTCCCTGCTCAGGAAGGTTAATGTGACGTGGGGCTGCAGCAGCACCATCATCACTCAGCTTCCTAATTGGTAAAATAGCCTCTCTTCTCTCCCTATTTTACTCCTTTGATGTTTGGTTCTCAAATATTAGCTGCCCCAGAGTCACCTGGGGGGCTTGTTCAAACCCAGAATATTGAGTCCACCCTCAGAGTTCCTGATTCAGTAGATCTGAGAAGGGCCCTGGGAAATTGCATTTCTAACAAGGTCCCAGGCGATGCTGATGTCACTGTTCCAAGGACCGCACTTGGAGAACCTCTGCTTTAGAGATCCTCTTCAATTGTCTGGGGTGAGGGTTGAGCATTGGTATTTTTTAAAACAATTTTTATTAAACTATAGCTAACATACTATATTATATTAGTTTCAGGTGTATGTCATAGTTATTCAACAGTACCTACCTGGCACTAGTTATGACCATATTATTGATTGTATGCCCTATGCTTTACTTTACATCCCCATGAATATTTTGTAACTACCAATTTTTATTTCTTAATCCCTTCACCTTTTCACCCTGCCCCCAATCCCATACTGTCTATCACCTCAATAAATGTATTGGGTTGTCGGAAAAGTCATGATGCATATTTGCAAAGAAAAACAGAAAAAATACGTCATGACTTTTCTGACAACCCAATAGTACCCATCTGACACCATACATAGTTGTTACCATATTATTGATTATATTCCTTATGCTAATGCCCTATATCCCCATGACTACTGTGTAATAACCAATTTGTACTTCTTAATCTTTTCCCAGCTTTCACCCACCCCTAACCCCTCCCATCTGGCAACCATCAAAATGTTCTCTGTATCTATAAGTTTGTTTCATTTATTTGTCTATTTTGTTCTTTTAAGATTTCACATATAAGTAAAATAATTTGGTATTTGTCTTTCTCTACCTGACTTATTTCACTTAGCATAATATCCTCTAGATCCATCCATGTAGTCACATATGACAAGATTCCATTCATTTCTATGGCTGAGTAATATTCCATGAACATTTAGGGTATTTTCCGTACCTTGGCTGCTGTGAACAATGCTGTAAAAAACATGGGGGTACAGACATTGCTTTGAGCAACGAGTTCCATTTCCTTTGATATTTACCTGAAAGTCAGATTGCTGGATCACATAGTGATCCTAATTTCAATTTGAGGAACCTCCATACTGCTTTCGATAATGGCGGTGCTAATTCACGTTACCACCAAAGTGTACACAGGTCCCATTTCCTCCACATCTTCATCAACACTTGTTATCCTTATCTTTTTTATGATCGCCATTCTAACAGGTATAAACTGGTAATTGTGGTTTTGATTTGCTTTTCCCTGATAATTAGTGATGTTGAGTTACCCTTTCATGTTCCTGTTGGACATTCATTATGTCTCCTTTGGAAAAATGTCCATTCAGGTCCTTTACCCATTTAAAAATTGAGTTGTTTGGGGTTTTTTGCTATTGTGTTGTATCAGTTCCTTGTATATTTTGGATGTTAACCTCTTATCATATATATGATATGCAAATATTTTCTCCCATTCTGTAGGTTTCCTTTTCACTTTGTTGATGGTTTCCTTTCCTGTGCAGAAGCTTTCTAGTTTGATGTAGTCCCACTTGTTTATTTATGCTTTTGTCACCTTTGCTTTGAGTGTCAAATCTAAAAAATCATTACCAAGACGTATGTCAAAGAAATTTCTGCCTATCTTTTCTTCAAGGAGTTTTATCGTTTCAGGTCTTTTTTTTTTTTTTTTTTTTTAAAGGTTTTATTGGGGAATTGGTGGAGGGGAACAGCGTTGGGGAATCGGGGAAGGGGAAGAGACAAATTGCCGTCTTCTTGTTCTTCAGTTTAGTTGCGGAGGATGTTGCTTCACTGTTGGTATCGTCATTGCGCTCTTCCCGGATGAGGCAGATCGGTCGCTGGCCTCTGGATGTCGCTCACCGCGGCTATTGGCAGCTCATGTTTGGCTGCCAGCCGCTCACACTGGCTGCGGGCCACTCACTGTAGCCTATGGCAGCCCACTGCAGCAGGGGCTGCAGCCCACACCATCACCGGGGCTCGCACAGCCCAGCTCCAGGTGGAGCTGTTGTTGGCTGTAGAGGGCAGTGTCACTGGCCCTCATGTGGGATCCGAACCGGGGCCGCTGGCATCCCAAAACCAGCGCTCAACCAATGCGCCACTCGGCCGGCCCTCGTTTCAGGTCTTTTGCATGTGGCTGTCCAGTTTTCCCAACACCATTAATTGAAGAGACTATTTTTCCCCATTGTATATTCTTGGCTGCTTTTTCATAAATTAATTGATCAAATATCCATGAGTTTATTTCTGGGCCTTCTGTTCTATTTCATTGATCTATGTGTCTCTTTTTACGCCCGTATCATACTATTTTGATTACTGTAGCTTTGGAATATAATTGAAGTCAGGAAGTGTGATTCCTCCAGCTCTGTTCTTCCTCAAGACTGCTTTGTCAATTCAGAGTCTTCTGTGGTTCCATATGAATTTTAGGATCCAGTTCAATGGGTATAGAGTTTCAGTCTTGCAAGATGAAAAAATTTTAGAGCTCTATTATTGCACAACAATGTGAACGCAATTAACCCTACTGAACTGTATGCTTTAAAATGGTTAAAATAGTAAGTTTTGATATGTGTGTTTTACAATTTAAAAAATATTTACAATTTAAAACAATTAAAATAAATTGTTGTGCATTGAGTTGAGGGGATTTAGGGAAAGGTAAAAAGACCCTAAGAGTAAATCAAAGGATTGACCAAAATGCATGGTCTGGGCTGCTGTGGTCTTGATTCTGACTTTGTGAGCTGAGTAACATTGTCAAAGTTTTTAACTCTCTGGGCCTGTTTTCTCATATGTAAAATGGGTTAAAACCAAACTTTATTTATCTTCAGGGTTCTTAGGAGGCTTAAATTAATACATGCAAAAAGCTTAGGAATCATGCCTGCCATAGTAAGAATTTAATAAAGGTTAGATTTTATTCTTAGTCCCTCAGGATGTTAACAGCTCAAGAGAATACAGATTGTAAGATTGGACGGATTGTTCCAAGAATAAATGTAGTCTATATATAAAGCATAGAACGCTAAGCACATCAACACCTTCCTAGGCTTAGCTGTAACATAACTGTAATTGACTTAAATGATCTATTTCTAGTCTGAAAATTAACGACACAATAAATTTATAAATATATAGGAATATATGCTATTTTCTGAAAAGTTTAAAATATGTAAGGAAAAGAAGTGTGGGGGAGAAAAAAACTTTCTTCTACTTTCTTAGATTCTGTAACTGGCCTAACAATTAAACTGACATAAGACAAATTAACAGGTGAAAAGCATATAAACTTATTTTTGTGTGTGTGTACATGTGAGTCTTCAGAAGGAAAATGAAGACCTGAAGAAGACACTAGGCCCCAAAGTTTATATACCTTTTTTCACAAAGAAAGATAAATTGTGGTGATGTGACAAAACAAAGGGGCTTGGGTTATGGGCAGTATACATTGTAACACAGTGACAAAGAAATATATGGAAGATCAGGGTTATTTTAGTGAATACTATGAATTTTATTTTACATATAATCTAACATATATCCATTTCTCTACCAGGAATGAGTATATCAGGCACAATAATTGTTTTTCATGATCTTTGTTAAATCAGATAGAACACTGTGAGCTCCCAAATAATTAAGCAATCAGCCAATTTTGTGCTGTTGGTCTAGAAGATGTCAATTCTGGTAGATGGGAAGCCTTTTGGGTTATTGATCATACAACCCATTATTAAAAGATATTTCCAAGTGTTCTAGTAAGTTTACATAATCTAGGCTTCTCATTTTAGTGTTGTCCTTTTAAAAATATATTTTATCACAAAAATTATCTTATTTTTATTTTTATTTATTTATTTATTTTTTGAGGGCAGTGTCACTGGCCCTCATATGTGGGACCCGAACCGGGGCCACTGGCTTCCCAAGCCAGTGCTTAACCACCACGCCACTCAGTGGGTCCAAAAATTATCTTAATGTATTTATCCCTGAGGTGAAATACAACAGATTTCCTCCTGGACCGGAGAAGTAAATGTGGGAAATATGCCTAACAGTCAGCCATGAACTAGGACTAAGAAACTATTAATCAGGGAGGGGCAAGATGGCGGCTGTGAGGGGGGCTCCATGAAATCTCCCCTGGAAATATCCACAATTTGAACTTCTAATACGCTTCAAAGAGACATCTAATCATCACACAGAGCGACTAAGAGTTCCACACAAGGATTGCTGGAAGGTGGGCAGGCTGGGCGAGTAGGGGAAGAAGGCGGCGAGACGCGTGAGGTGCAGCCCACACCCACGGCTGCTGAGTCACGGTGAGTGTTCCCCGGCTCGCTCCCTGTGGCCCGCGGCCCACCTAGAGTTCAGCCAGAGCGTGTTGGTTTGCAGTCTGAGGCAGAAGCCTCAGGCCTGGCAAGTGCAGGAGGAGAGAGAGGAGACGACTGTGCAGAGGTACGAGCTGCACCCACGGCTCGCCAGGTCCCCAGGAAGCAGGGTGCAGAGCCCCGCAGCGGCAGGGCAAGATCAGTCCCTGCACCCTCCTGGTTCAGGGATCAGTCTCTGTGCCCACCGGGTCCCGCGGAGCGCAGAAGCCTGAAACCCGGGAGCAGGGGAAAACAGAGGACTCGCCTGCGGAGAAGCAGCGCGCGCTGGGCGGAGACGCAGGTCCCAGAGAGACAGAGCGGGGATCGGAGCCGCGTGGAAAGGTGCGCGCAGTCCCCTGAACCCCGGCGGCAGTCCCTCCAGGAGCGCAGCAGGAGAACGGCGCGGGCGCGCGCCGGCTCCAAGGCAGAAGCCTTAAACCCGGGAGCAGGGGAAACACAGGACTCGCCCGCGGAGACGCAGCGCGCCGGCCGGAGTCACAGGTCCCGGAGAGACGGAGCGGGGATCGGAGCCACGCGGCACGGTGCGCGCAGTCCCCTAAATCCCAGCAGACCGTTTGGGAGAGCAGCAGGAGCGGGCGCGCCGGCTCCGAGGCAGAAGCCTGGAACCCGGGAGCAGGGGAAAAAGAAGACTCGCTCGGACAAGCAGCGCGCCGGGTGGAGACGCAGGTCCCCGAGAGACGGAACGGGGATCTGAGCCTCCGGGCAGGGGGCTTGCAGTCCCTTAAACCCCGACAGTCTCTTCGGGAGAGCAGCAGGAGCACCGCGGGCGCGCGCCGGCTCCAAGGCAGAAGCCTGAAACCCGGGAGCAGGGGAAAAAGAAGGCTCACTCGGACACGCATCGCGCCGGGCAGAGACGCAGGTCCCCGAGAGACGCGGAGCGGGGATCTTGGCCACATGGTAGGGTGCGCGCAATTCCCTAAATCCCGGCAGACCCTTTGGGAGAGCAGCAGGAACTCCGCTGGAGCATAACAGGCAAAGGCCTTAGCTTGAAACAGTGTTGGAATTGTGGCTTTATTTTTATGTTTTTTATTTTTTTTCCCTTTTTCTACTCTTGAACAGAAAGCAAAAAAAAAAAAAACCAATAACTCACCCACTCCCACAAACTTTGTCCCCCGCCAAGACAGTCTTAAACTGACTCCTGAAGGGAGCAATAGGGGCAGACTAGGAAGATATCCTTACCTGCAGGGGGTTGAGAATTTCCACCCAGTAAAGGCAGCAGAGTGAGACTACCTACCCCGCCCCCACCTTTAGGCAAGGCTTGGGAGGCAGGGCAGGTTCATCTGCTGAGGCACTAATTAACAGATTCTTAGCAGCAGGCTTTTGGTAGTGAGGAATTCTTTAATTCTCCACAGCTGTCAACCCAAAGGGTGCCCAGAGACACTCATTGAGCCTTTGGGGGTGCAGCCTGCCTTGGGACAGGCAAAAGCAAAAAGGCGTGACTTTGTAAAAACCACCAATCACACATCACAACCACACTCAAGTACAGCAAACCTGCAGCGCCAGGATTACGCTAGGCATCAGGTGGCCTACTGTTCCCACAAGACGCACAGGAATTTTTGTACAGCAGACAAACTGAAGAGAGCTTGGTGGACTTTAGCCTAGACCAGCACGGGTATTTTTGGTTTGTTTGGTTTTATTCTGTTTTGTTTTCCCTTTATTGGCTGCTTATCTTGGTTGTTTTTGGTTTTTATGTCTATTATATTCTAATCATATTGTAGTTTTTAATATAGGCATATATATATAGGTGTATATAGGTGAATATATGTCCATATATATGGGTGTGTAGACAAATATATATATATTTTTTTTCCTTTTTTCTTTTTCTTTTTCTTTCTTTTTCTTTTTTCCCCACCCTCACTTTCTCTCTTATTTTATTCATTCTTCTCACTGCTATACTTTTCCTCTTTTCCTTTTTTCTGCAAATTTTATTTTTTAAATTTTTCTTACTTTTTTTATTATTATTTTAGTTTATTTTTATTTTTTATTTTTTAGGTATAGCTAATCGGTTTCTCATGTTTATTCTATTTTTTATTTTAGGATATTGTATTTTATTTTGTTTCTGCTTCTGTTATTATTGAGTATGTGGTTTTTGTTTTGTTTCTGTTTGTTTTCTTCATTAGTATGATTGATATTTCTGTACAAGTTGACTGTAGTTTGATGGTTGGTTGTTTTTACTTGTGCGAGCATTTGGTTTCCTTTGGTGGCTGCGGAGGTTGTTCTTGTTGATCTGTTATGCTCTAAAATCACTCTGCAGCAGTGGGTCCAAACAAACAGACACAAGAATCATCATACCCGGAGGCCAACTTTAGATAAAACTAGAGCATTTCTGGGTTTGACATTCAAGAGTCACACCCAAAAAGAAGTTACTACAGGTACTAAGACCCATAGGGTCCAAGTTTCATCAGAGGGGTCAATCCTCTCACAGCAGCTCATAAACTGCAGAAGCTGCTGATCCTCACAGCTAATCAATCTGGGAGTCAATCCCACCTACTGACAAACCAAAAGTAATCAAAACTAAAACTTCAACAAGTGAGGACGCATGACACAAGGAACACCTCAGATACAAGCACAGGAGAATAGGGAGACTGAGTAATTCAAATATAAAGGACACACACCATATAAGTTTACCCAGAAAAGACTGAGAAATCTGGGGATCTATCTGTTATATTGAAGCAAACACAAAGAGTAAGCCAGAATGGGGAGACAAAGAAACATAACACAAATAAAAGAACAGAAGAAACTTCCTGAATCAGTGGAAATAGAGGAAATAGAGGTAACCAACCTATCGGAGACAGAGTTCAGAACACTGATTATTAGAATGTTCAAGGAAATTAATGAAAATATAAAGAAGGATAGAGAAATCATGAAAAGCAACCAGCTAGAACTTAAGAACACAATTACTGAATTAAATAACAAACTTGATGGAATCACTAGCAGACTGGATGAAGCAGAAAATCGAATCAGTGACTTAGAAGACAAAATAGCAGAGATCACCCATGCGGTACAACAAAAAGAACAAAGACTGAAAAACATGGAAAATAGTTTAAGAGAGCTGGGGGACAACATCAGACGCAATAACCTAAGGGTCATTGGAGTACCAGAAGGAGAAGAGAGGGAGCAAGGGATTGAGAATATATTTGAAGTAATAATGTCTGAAAACTTCCCTAACCTGGCAAAGGACATTGAAATACAAGCCCAGGAAGTGCAGAGAGTTCCAAACAGGATGATTCCAAACAGGCCCACTCCAAGACACATTATAGTGAAAATGGCAAGGGTTAAGGACAAAGACAGAATCCTTAAAGCAGCAAGGGAAAGGCAGCAAGTTACTTACAAGGGTACCCCATAAGATTATCAGCTGACTTTTCTACAGAAACTTTGCAGGCCAGAAGAGAGTGGCAGGAGGTTTTCAAAGTGATGAAAAATAAAGGCCTACAACCAAGATTGCTGTATCCAGCAAGGTTATCATTTAAAATCGAAGGCGAGATAAGGAGCTTTGCAGAAAAAAATAAGTTAAGGGAATTCATTACCACCAAGCCAGCTTTGCAGGAAATGCTAAAAGGGCTTCTTTAAGTAGAAGAGAAAAACAAACTATGAAAGACTACGAACACAAATAAGAAAATGGCAATAAATACACACCTATCAATAATCACATTAAATGTAAATGGATTAAATGCTCCAATAAAAAGACATAGGGTGGCTGAATGGATAAGAAAGCAAGACCCCAGTATATGCTGTATACAAGAGACTCACCTCAGATCCAAAGACTCATACAGGCTGAAAGTAAAGGGATGGAGTAAAATATTTCATGCAAATGGTACTGAGAAAAAAGCTGGAGTAGCGATACTTATATCAGATAAAATGGACTTTAAATTGAAGAATATAACAAAGGACAAAGAAGGACACTTCATAGTAATGAAGGGATCGATCCAACAAGAGGACATAACTCTAGTAAACATCTATGCACCTAACATAGGAGCCCCTAAATATATAAAACAGATATTGTCAGACATAAAGACAGAGATCAACAGTAACACTATCATAGTAGGGGACTTCAACACCCCGCTGTCACTAATGGACAGATCCTCCAGACAGAAAATCAATGTGGAAACAGCGACCTTAAATGACACATTAGACCAGCTGGATTTAACAGACATTTTCAGAGCATTTCATCCCAAAGCTACAGAATATACGTTCTTTTCAAGTGCACATGGAACATTTTCTAAGATAGACCACATGTTAGGCCACAAAACAAGTCTCAATAAATTTAAGAAGATTGAAATCATTTCAACTGTATTCTCTGACCACAATGCTATGAAACTAGAAATCAATTATAAGAAGAAATCCGGGAAGCTGACAAATAAATGGAGGCTAAACAATATGCTATTAAATAGTGAGTGGGTCACAAATGAGATCAAGGAGGAAATCAAAAGATACCTTGAGACAAATGAAAATGAAAACACCACGACCCAAAATCTCTGGGATGCTGCGAAAGCAGTCCTAAGAGGGAAGTTTATAGCAGTGCAGGCCTACCTAAAGAAGGAAGAAAAATCTCAAATCAACAGGTTATCCTTACACCTAAGGGAACTGGAAAAAGAACAGCAGAAGAGGCCCAAGGGGAGTACAAGAAAGGAGATAATAAAGACCAGAGCAGAAATAAACAATATAGAGAACAGAAAAACAATTCAAAAGATCAATGAAACCAAGAGCTGGTTTCTTGAGAAGATAAACAAAATTGACAAACCTCTAGCCAGGCTCATCAAAAAAAAAAAGAGAGAGGACTCAAATTAGCAAAATCAGGAATGAAAGAGGGGAAATGACTACAGACATCACAGAAATACAAAAAATTCTAAGAAATTACTATGAGCAACTATATGCCAACAAATTTGACAATCTGGAAGAAATGGATAATTTTCTAGAAGCATACAACCTTCCAAAGCTAACGCAAGAAGAAACAGAAAATCTAAATACCCTGATTACTACCAAGGAAACTGAATCAGTAATTGACAAGCTCCCAAAAAACAAAAGCCCTGGACAGACGGCTTCACAAGTGAATTTTATCAAACATTCAAAAAAGAACTATCACCTATTCTTCTCAAACTATTCCAAAAAATCAAGAAGGAGGGAAGGCTCCCAAACTCTTTTTATGAAGCCTCTATCACCCTGATTCCAAAACCAGATAAAGACATCACAAAAAAGGAAAACTACAGGCCAATCTCCCTGATGAATATAGATGCAAAAATTCTCAATAAAATATTAGCAAACAGAATTCAGCAATATATTAAGAATATCATACATCATGATCAAGTGGGATTCATCCCTAGTGCGCAAGGCTGGTTCAACATCCGTAAATCAATTAATGTGATACACCACATCAACAAAATGAAGGATAAAGATCACATGGTCATTTCAATAGATGCAGAAAAAGCATTTGACAAAATCCAACAGCCATTTATGCTAAAAACCCTTAGCAAAGTGGGAATACAGGGATCATATCTCAACATAATAAAAGCCATATATGATAAACCTACAGCTAACATCATACTCAATGGGGAAAAGCTAAAACCATTCCCCTTAAGATCAGGAACAAGACAAGGCTGTCCACTTTCTCCTCTTTTATTCAACATAGTGCTGGAAGTTCTAGCCACAGCAATCAGACAACAAAAAGAAATAAAAGGCATCCAAATTGGCAAGGAAGAAGTAAAATTGTCATTATATGCAGATGACATGATACTGTATATAGAGAACCCCAAAGACTCCATCAAAAAACTATTGGAACTGATAGACGAATTCAGTAAAGTAGCAGGATATAAAATCAATGTTCAGAAATCGGTGGCATTTGCATATACCAATAATAAACTAATGGAAAGAGAAATTAAGAAAACTGTCCCATTTACAATTGCGTCAAGAACTATAAAATACCTAGGAATAAATTTAACCAAAGAAGTGAAAGATCTGTACTCAGAAAATTATAAGACACTGAAGAAAGAAATCATAGAAGATACAAATAAATGGAAACACCTACCATGTTCATGGATAGGAAGAATTAATATAGTTAAAATGTCCATACTGCCTAAAGCAATATATAGATTCAATGCAATTCCTATCAAACTACCAAGGGCATTTTTCACAGAAATAGAAAATATAATCCTAAAGTTTATATGGAATCATAAAAGACCCAGAATAGCCTCGGCAATTCTGAGGAATAAAAACAAAGTCGGGGGGATCACGCTACCAGACATCAAAACCTACTACAAGGCCACAGTAATCAAGACAGTTTGGTATTGGCATAAAAACAGGCACATCGATCAGTGGAACAGAACAGAGAGCCCAGAAATAAATCCAAGCATTTACGGACAGTTAATCTATGACAAGGGAAGCAAGAATTTACACTGGAGTAAAGATAGTCTATTCAATAAATGGTGCTGGGAAAATTGGACTGACACATGCAAAAAAATGAAACTGGATCATCTCCTTACGCCTTATACAAGAACAAATTCAAAATGGATTAAAGACTTAAATGTAAGACCTGAAACCATAAAAATCCTAAATGAAAATATAGGGAGTACATTTGCAGACATTACCCGGAACAATATTTTTACTGATACATCCCTATGGGCAAGGGAAGTAAAAGAAAAAATGAACATATGGGATTATATCAGACTTAAAAGTTTTTTCACAACAAAGGAAACCATTAATAAAACAAAAAGGCAGCCTACTGAATGGGAGAATATATTTGCCAATGATATATCTGATAAGGGGTTAATATCCAAAATTTATAAAACACTCATGAAACTCAACACCAAAAAAACAAACAACCCAATTAAAAAATGGGCAGAAGATATGAAGAGACATTTCTCTAAAGAGGACATACAGATGGCCAACAGGCATATGAAAAAAAGTTCAACCTCACTGGTCATTAGGGAAATGCAAATAAAAACCACCATGAGATACCACCTCACTCCAGTCAGAATGGCTATCATCAACAAATCAACAAACAACAAGTGCTGGCGGGGCTGTGGGGAAAAGGGGACCCTGCTGCACTGTTGGTGGGACTGCAGATTGGTGCAGCCACTATGGAAGTCAGTATGGAGGTATCTCAAAGAACTGGAAATAGAGCTACCGTTTGACCCAGCAATTCCACTCCTAGGTATTTATCCTGAAAAAACCAAGACACTTATTCAAAAAAGTTATGCACCCCGATGTTCATAGCAGCACAATTTACAATAGCTAAGACTTGGAAACAACCAAAATGCCCGTCAGTAGATGACTGGATTAAGAAACTGTGGTATATTTATACAATGGAGTATTACTCCGCTATAAAGAAGAATGAAATCGTGCCATTTGCAATGATATGGATGGACCTAGAGACTATAATGTTGAGTGAAATAAGTCAGTCAGAGAAGGACAAATACCATATGATCTCACTTATATGTGGAATATGAAAAACTGTATGAATGAGCAAAGTAAACAGAAACTGTCTCATAGATATAGAGGAAAAATCAGGGTTGCTAATTTGGAGAGGAATGGGGATGAGGGAGAAGGGGAAGGGATTAGACAGCAAAAATAGGCAACTACAATATTGCTACTGGGATAGGAAAAACAGTTTGGGGAATATAATTAATAATGTTGTAAATATTCTGTGGAATGTCAGATGATCATAGGTCTTGTTAGGGAGACCATTTCATGGATGGAGTAGAGGTTTGATCACTGCACTGTATTACTAAAGTGGAGGTGGTATACCTACTGTAATTGAATATATATAGATAGTCACGGGATGTGGATTATACTGTGGAAGAGAGTCAGAGGAAGAGTAATAGATATATATGATATGGGGGGATGTGGGGGGGGTGTATTGGGGGTGGGGGGTTGTCACTTTGAGGGGTAAAATGTATAACTATTGCACTGTGTTGTACACCTGAAACTAATTTAAAAAAAAAAAAAAAAACAACAACTATTAATCAAATACCAGAAACAAACAGCTAGAAAAGGATTTAAGACAACTCTTTACTGACTCTCTGAACACATACTTACCTTAAGCAATGGACAGAGTCCTCCAAAGTGACTAGTGGCTGGATATTACACAGAAAAGGTAGCTAAGGTTAAAAATGTGAAATAAGGGGCCGGCCGAGTGGTGCATTGGTTAAGCGCTGGTTTTGGGATGCCAGAGGCCCCGGTTCGGATCCCACATGAGGGCCAGTGACACTGCCCTCTACAGCTAACAACAGCTCCACCGGGAGCTGGGCTGTGCGAGCCCCGATGATGGTGTGAGCTGCAGCCCCTGCTGCAGTGGGCTGCCATAGGCTACAGTGAGTGGCCCGCAGCCAGCGTGAGCGGCTGGCAGCCAGCGTGAGCTGCCAATAGCCGCAGTGAGCGACATCCAGAGGCCAGCGACCGATCTGCCTCATCCGGGAAGAGTGCAATGACGATACCAACAGTGAAGCAACATCCTCCGCAACTAAACTGGGGAACAGAAAGACAGCAACTTGTCTGTTCCCCTTCCCCGATTCCCCAACGCTGTTCCCCTCCGCCAATTCCCCAATAAAATCTTTAAAAAAAAAAAAAAATGTGAAATAAGGGGCCGGCTGAGTGGTTCAGTTGGTTAAGAGCGGGCTCAAACGTGCAAGCTGAGCTCTGAGCAACAGCAGTTCGATGCCCAGCCTGAGCTGAGCTGCCGCTAAGCTGCCAATAGGTAGCAGGATGGCTCAGCTCAAAAAAAAAAAAAAAAAAAAAAAAAGTGAAATAACTTGCTACTCCTCTCTACACCCCTCCAAAATAAAACAACCCAAACCACAAGGGCTAGAGGTTCACATCCCTAAACCCACAATCCTAGGAAATCCTTAACTGTGATGAATTGCAGGTTTTCCATTGTCCCTTCTACATAAATCCCCATTTCTTCCTCTGGTCCTAGGCTGTCAGGCAGTTAGCTATTTTGGACATGATTTCCCTTTTCAAGGAAGACTTTAAATCTAGGTTCGGGCATGTGACCAAAACCTGGCCAATTTGTATATTCTAAGCTCTTGACCACAAGGAAAGTTCCTGTGAACCTAGTTAATCCAGAGGCCCAATCAATGGACATTTTTGTGTGAATTACTAGGAAATAAAGAAGCTCTCTTTTCACTGAGATTGCCAGGTATATGAACAATTATGTGCTGGGAGCTTCTGAGTTTCCTTATGGGGAAGAAGGTCCACCAGAGGATAAAATGTACTTAGGGGAAAGTCAGGCTGGGAGGTGGAAAGAGGTGTAGAGGCAGGGAGGGAGGAGGAGGAAGGGAGACTGACAGTACTGGTTACATTAGACTGTGGTGTGAGCAGAAAGGAACCCTTACTGGGTTAAGCTACTGAGATTTTAGAGTTGTTACAGCAGTTAGCATACCCTGATGAACACGTCCAAAAATGTATCTAGTGATGTAATTCAATGTACCTCTCTGTCCAGTGGTTTGAGAACACTGGATCTTCTATCTAGTTTATGTTTCCACTTTGGAGAGCAGTAAAGGATATATTTTTTGGAGAAATTTTAATAATAAATAAAAAACTCCAAACTAGTTATTATTATAAAATATAGTTTAATTTCACTCTTTTCATTATTTACCACAAAATTTAAAAAATAACAATATACAGACAAGCGCAAAAGAACTGGAAAAAGCTAAAAATTGTATAAAAGACAAACCTAAACAGAAGACTGTATGAGCAGTGACACACACACCATACACTCTCAGATGAGTTCAGAAAACACAGTCCGTGTTGATGGGTTTTCTTTCTAAGGTCAGCTTTTTAATGGAACCACATCTGGAAAGTTCCCTAAACCAAACTTTTAAATTATGTGGGAAGGATCTTCATTTAAGAAACATTTCTCATAAAACAACCCATACCAGAGAGGCAGACGTATTCTAGACACAAAAGTGATAAATGCCTCTCTTAAGCCTCATGGAACTTAGAAAAAATTAACCTAATGAAAACAAAGGACTGTAGAAATGGAAAAGTGACACCTACTGGTCACTTAGCAGTTTTTCTTTATGGCTTCTGATTATTCTCGATGACAGCCTGCTCTGCCTATAATACTGTGCTTGGCAAGTCTGAATCTCCAATTCCAGAGCCCACCAATGACCCACCTGAGTGGTAGATACTTCTTTAGAGCGGGATCTGAAACTGGACACCACTAAATCTGGTCTAACACTAGAGAGTGGCTATTTCATTTACCTGTGCCCCAGACTCTACAGAGGTTCCTCAAAGAATATGACTCGAATACAACCTTCCCCATGGTAACACTGTAATTAAATCTTTAACCCCATTTATTTACCAAAAGTCTCTAGTCTGTATTTTCCTGTTTGATTCTTTTTCTCAATGGATTTCCAAATTTAGTGACTACCATAGGGTATCAACATATACCTCGTCTTTTATTTGATTTCAGGCTATCATCCTGTAATAAAATATGTGATCACATTTTCAAGTTTACTATTTTCAAAAAAGCTTTCAATTTGATACATGCATAGATTCAGTTATTTGATTGTACAAAATCAAGGATCAACACACAACTGGCTTTTTAAAACCACAGTATTTGGAGGTAAGTATCATACTCATAGCATAACCTTTGGTCTACTTCAATAAAGTCTGCTTAACTGTCATAGAAATGTAACATGTGCTACATGTGTAACTTTAAATTTTCTAGTTGCCACATTAGAAGAGTAAACATTAATACTTTGTTTAATTCAGTGTATCCAAAATATTATCTGAACATGTAATCGATACAAAATTGTTAATATATTTTGTGTGTGAAATCTGATAGCCCATCTCAATTTGTATTAGCTACATTTCAAGTGCTCAGTAGCCACATGTGGTTAGTGGCTATCACACTGGACAGCACAGTTCTAGAATCTGACCCTAAACCTCAAGTTCTGTGGATTAGAATCACAGAATCAGAACTGGAAGTAAACTCAGAGATCAAACCTTTTGTTACAAATGAGAAAACTGAGGTATGGGGTTTAAATTGCTTGCTTACAGTCATATAGCTAATTTTAGGCTGCTTAGGCTCTGGATTCTAGGCACTCCTCCCAGGCCAGTACATTACTATAGGTATACTTAGGGTAAAAAAGAGAAGTAGAGTACTCTTTTTATGATGCTTTCATTCAACGTACAGATATTTTCACCAAAATGCAAGAAATTAATTATTAGGAGAAAAAGTAATATTGAGTAAGCCATAAAAATATCTGCCACTCCTAATAGTAATCAAATGCAAATAAAATGCATTTTGAAGAAAACACTAAATTTGGGAGAGCTACAGCATTATGCAATGGGTGGATTAGATTCTGGGTCAAGGGCAAGAAGAACTACAGGAAAACATTAGAGTGGGTTATGAAAAGATCAAAGCATTCAGTTGGCTACCTGTCAGCTGGTCTATGTAATAACTCCTCCTCTTGCAAAGAGAAAAAAACTGCTCCTGTGCAAGACAGCAATGGCTTGCCTCTAGAAACTCTGCCTCTCAGATCCTTGCATCATGAAGGTTTGCCCCTTCTGCTTTTGAGGCCATCCAGCCACAATGACCTATTCTGCTACCACTGGCATAGGTCAGTTCTGGAGGCCACGCCTAACCTGCAATGGTTCAGACCCCTGAGGTGTTATGTTCACAGGCAGGTCCCTCTGCCCGACTCAGCAGGTGTGATCATTCATGCGTCCTCAGACTTAACTATCATGCTGAGGCTGCTGCATACCCGTGTCCCCATCTTGTAGGATTTCTTTGGCTTATTCTAAACCTGGATGTCTCAGGTCCTAAGCGTCAGAACCACAAGTGGTGCTGACCCTCTGACATTGCTGGAACATTGTACTGGCTCAAGAAGACAATGTGCCAATATATCCTGGCCCACAGAGCCACTGCAAATGTCACATTTGAATGGAACACCTGCTTTCGGTTATTGTCTGTTGGAATGTTTGCCTTTAATCCATCTGATGGAAGTTCAATTGATTACTAACAGCCAAAAAAAAAATATGCAACATCAAAAATATGCAACAATGCTTTGTTTTGGTGAGGCTCTGAGGGAAGTCTGCTGGAAAGGTATAGGACCATCCAGAGAAAGAGACCTAGATGTGAACCCCAATCAGAGTCTTAGGTTTTCCCCACTAGTTTCCTAGCCTCTTATTTTCACTTGTGGGGCCCAAATAGAACTTATGGGAACATATTTGGGAAGCTAGAAAGACCTACTGAAACATAAGGTATTATGGAAGCATGACCTTCAATATGGTAGGTATACATATGGTATTTTAAATATTCTTAATTCTTGCACTCAATTTGAGCCACCTCTGAATTAATTACTGGTTAAAATACGCTCTCCAAATTTTTAATTATAGCTAGTAAATTGGCTTTTCAATTCTCTTTTTTTTCCCCATGGCTTTTGAAACAGGTACATAGGCTCCCTTGTTGAATAGTAGTTAAAAGAGGATAACATACAAGAGGAATAAACACACTCTTTCCACACAGGAGGTTTCCCACTAACCATAAGGCCCATCAGTAGCTTCACTAGGGAGTTTTAATGAAAAAAGTTGCCTTTAGAGTTAAAAATGGACTCTCCTAAGTTTCCTCCATAAATGTGCAAAACAAAAAGGCCATTTCCAATACATTAGTAAAAAGTAATTGCAAACACAGGCAGAGAAAGAAAAAAAAGATAAAAAGAAGCAATTAAAGCAGCCAGGAGCAGTGTCCTGGGAGAAGGGGGACTGAAGCAGGGGGCGCTGCTGCAGCAGGCTCAGGGGCCCTAGGAGGAAGGTCATGGCCAATGCCGTCTTAGGGGTAAAGGGCCCTGGGTCTGGGACTTGCTGAGCAAGGACATGTCAAGCGTGTGGTTTGGTTTTTAAATTCTTTTCATTGCCTCATGGTTTTAATGTATTTCCCATGTATATAATTGCCTTTGGTTACAGGCAGTGGTAACTGTAATTGCCTAATAATTTAGAAGGCCACTAGGTCCTCGGTCAGTTAACCACTGAAACCACTGCTTTCCCACATGTGTAGAAAGAAACTGGTTTATACATATTAAACCTTTAAAAATGTGTGAATTTAATTGTGGATTTACACAGGACTTTTTTTTTTTTTTTTTTTTTTTGAGGGCAGTGTCACTCGCCCTCATATGTGGGACTCGAACCGGGGCTGCTGGCGTCCCAAGCCAGCGCTTAACCACCGCACCACTCGGCCGGCCCTACACAAGACATTTAATCCTCCTGGGCCTGTTTCTTCCTCTAAGATTAATCAGTTACTACACACCTTTCAGCATCAAAAACCTTTTCTATCTATAATGAAAATCTTGAATGGTTATATTAAGAGTAAATCTTATACAGGGGGTGCCCAAAACATATATACACATGACTTGTATTCATCTTTTGTTATCAGTATATATTGAGTATTACAATTTTAATAGTTTTTCCTTTCTTAAAATGTATATACATTTTTTGGGCACACTCTGTATATATGCAAAAGTTAACCACCAAGATCTACAGCCCCAAATCTTTCCTTTTCTTGAAAGTTGAAACTCTCTCAACTTTTCTTTTTCTGAATTTTAAATTTTTAAAAAAATCATCTCATTTAAAATCTATTCAAAGTGCTCAACTGGGCATAAATATCCGGCTTTGTGCGTGCCCAAGTCTACAAAGACCAAATAGAGTATTCATTGTGATTGTGACTACAAACTGCACTGTCCCTTTAAACGTTCAAGTACTCACCATTTTCTTAAAAAGCATGTAAGCCCTATCTTCAATTAAGGAAATACACAAGGAATAGAAATGTTCCAAATTACACGAATCTACTATAAGTCAATTATACATGAATCTTAGATACAAGGAAAAATGCCAATATATTAAATTTCCCAAACTCAAAAACACTGCATCAAAATATAAAAACAAAACCAATGCATATGATACCCTTAGTTAGTAATATTTTAGCCAAAAACAGCAACTAGTGGATTTAAAGCCAGTTCACTGAGAAAAGGGGTCTGTAGGAAATTCTTAGAAGTTCTATTTGAAGGAAAACATCACATTTCCCCATACCTCTGTGAAAATAAGGTACAAATCTATAAAAATTGGTAGACCATTAATAGAAATGAAGGATAAAAACAGTATCAATACAGTACAGAGGAATATACAGTTCTTTGTAAATGAAATGCTTTAAAACATTTCTCATTTTTGGATTTAAAAATCAAACACTAGAGTGTCCAGTGGATGTCACTGAAGTCCCCCGGGTCTCCCAGGCCCCCCTCTGCTTCTAAGTAATTCATGAAGGCAGCTATGGCTGTGTCATCATTGTCACACAGGGCATCAAAATCGAACTGGGCACCATCACCTACAGAATTAAAATGCAGGCCTGTGTAAGTACATTTGGAAGTTAACAAATGATTATCATCACAAAGGCAAAGCAAGACTAGAAGATCACATGATATATTTTTGAGGGCAAACTGTGTATTTCAAATTGCAGAAGGCTGATAAATTTTTAAATGGGTCACCTATTTTTACAACAATCTGCTGTCAGATACATTGTACTTAACTCACTTGATACACATAAGTGACTCGTCTAAGAGTTTTCTGATAGAAAATAGCCTGAAAAGGTACAGAGTTGGAAGCTAGAGTTTGGGGTGTGTGCGTGCGTGCGTGCGTGCGTGCGTGCGTGCGTGTGTGCGTGTGTGTGTGTGTGTGTGTGTAAAAGTGAGGGAGAGGGAGAGGGAGAAGGAGAGAAAGAGAGAGAATGCCTAGAAAGAGAAATTTGACTTAATCTGCCTTGTGAAAAAACTCTATTTGTTTAACCCAAAAATGAGAAGGCTGAGACAAAAGCATCGTCCTCTAAAACCTTGAAATACTAATAAAAGGGAAGTAACCACATTTTTTATTGAGAAAGGACCTAGGGAGGAGCTATGAAAATGAGATTTAAGGGCTGGCCGAGTGGCGAGGTGGTTAAGAGCTGGCTTGAGGGCCGGCCAAGTGGTGCAGTGGTTAAGCACTGGCTTGGGAAGCCAGCAGCCCCAGTTCGGATCCCACATATGGGGGCCAGTGACACTGCCCTCAAAAAAAAAGTGTGAGCTGAGCTCTGAGCAACAGTAGTTTGATGCCCAGCCCAAGCTGAGCTGCCCCTGAGCTGCCAACAGGTGGCAGGATGGCTCAGCTAAAAAAAAAAAAAAAAAAAAGATTTAAGTTAGAAATTAGAAAGAGGTTCTAGAAATTAAGGGTTAAACATAGCTACAGATTAACCAGTTTTCTAGGTATCTTTCAAAGCACAATAGAACTTGAGATGATCTGGGTTCCTTCAAATTTTCTTTAACATAATTTCAGTAGATCAGTGTCAGTTATGGGGGTATAAAACTGTGTCATTTCAATTTACTTGAATTGGACTTTGGCATAAACATAGTTAAAATGCATAATTACATCTTAAACGTTTTATGATTAGTATCCTTTGAAAACTCTTGAATTCCCAAGAATGAACATTCTTCCTAGATAGAAATTACTTTTATTTAAATTGTATGTATGAACAATATCCATAACTGATTCAGTTGATGAGTGACTTTTGAAGGACAGGTACATTAAGTAACAAACATTTTAAAATCAAGAGTATAATGATTGTATTTAGAATTTTGAATGGAAAAAATCTTAGTTTTCAACTTGTTTGCTTCTCTAGAATTTGCCTATGCCTGAAAATATAGTGATTAAGAAAGGGTTTTTGGAAAACCAAAATGACAGGTAGTTGCCCAAAAAAACTTACCTAGGAATGGTTCGTGACTGTGGGGAGCAACAGTGCTGTGGTTCTGCATTGTAGCTTCCAGCCCCTCCATTTCAGAAGGACTTAGTGGAATCAGCTCTTTACTGGACCTCTGAAAGGACAGAATAATAAAGAGTAAGGCTCCTAACTTCAGTGAAATACTTCTTAGCAGCTATCAAACATGGGCTTGCTGGCAGTGCTATCAGTGTCATCATCGATATGGCAGCTGGCATTTACTGAATGCCATGTGCTTAAGCACTCCAGTGCATCATCTCATTTCATTTTTAAAATGTTGTGAGGTAGCTGTATTACCTGAAGCCTAAAAAGGCTAATGTCTTGTCCAAAGTGTTGGAGCCATAATTCTAACCTAAGTCTACCTGCCTCCAAAGCCTACATTCTTCATAACCTATACTGAATGTATATACCCTCAGAAAAAGCTTTAGATAAAGGAAGAAAAATTCATCACCAATTTTATTTTTTTTTAAATGACGGCAAAACTATATCCCTTATGAAACTGTAATGGGAAATATTGCTTTGGAGTGAGGAACAGATTAAACCAGAGGCTTTTGCCAAAAAGTTATTATACTGTTACACAGTTAGAGGCCAAACAATTTAATATTCAATGTAACTCATCAAAATAAGAACCGTTTACTTATGTTGTCTTAAGTTGATGTACTTTATCTATAGAATGCCTTTATAATGTACACAACTTGGAGATTTTTGTTCCAATGACTTAACCCGTTTCTAGCATATAGCTTGACACAAAATTAGTATCCAATAAACATTTGTTAAATGTATGAGTAAAATTTAAAACTACTAGACCAAAAGACATGATATTTACTCGTATGTAAAAATGTATTTGCAAGTTCCCTTTTGTCCCTGGTCAGATTTAATTTTTCTTTTCTCCTGTATTCTTACATCACTTAGTTTACAGACCTACTTTAGAATTTTTTGTTGTCAGGGCTATATTAGAATTATATTGCATGAGAGTGTTCCAGATATTAGCACTGTTTAGTCATTTTTGTATATGCAGCAATGTATTTCAAATAGCTGGTATTTGTTCAATTGAAGTAAATAGTAAGTAATACTTATCTTGCAGCTTACATTAAACTTTTTTCCCAGACCATAAAGAGTATATTTAATCCACCGAATTGGAATCTATTAAAATAACAACAACAATAATAGCAACCATTTATTGAGCACATGATGTTTACCAGACACTGTTACATTTTTGTTTGTTTTCATACTAAATCACTTAACTCATACACCATTGCAAGAGATTGGTATTATTATCCCTGTTTTACCGATGAGGAAATCAACTCACAGAGAGTTTCAATAACAAGAGTGGGGTTAATAAGCGTTAAGTGTCTGACTCACAATTTGGGCCCAGGAAGTCTGATTCCAGCAGCTTCACTCTTAACCACTGTTCTACATTGCCTATTAGAAACCACAGAGGGGGGCCGGCCGAGTGGCACGGTGGTTAAGCACTGGCTTGGGAAGCCAGCGGCCCTGGTTCGAGTCCCACGTATGAGGGCCAGTGACACTGCCCTCAAAAAAAAATGTAATTTCCATAGTTATGGAGTTCCATCAGACTTATAACAGCAATGACAAAAATCCACCAGAACTTTGTTTCATCCTTCCCCACCCCAGATTTCTGCTCCTCAGAGACAGTCCCTTTCAAAAAAAAAAAACCACAGCGGGCCGGCCAAGTGGTTGGCATGGTGGTTAAGAGCTGGCTTGGGATGCCAGCGGCCCCGGTTCGGGTCCCACATATGAGGGCCAGTGACACTGCCCTCAAAAGAAAAAAAAAAAAATACAATCCATTAAAAATTTGGGCCGGCCGAGTGGCACAGTGGTTAAGCGCTGTCCTGGGAAGCCAGCGGCCCAGGTTCGGGTCCCACATCTGAGGGCCAGTGACACTGCCCTCCAAAAGAAAAAAAAAAAAAAGAAAAAAAAGAAAACCACAGACTAACTAGAAAAGAGTTCATTTATTTTTATTTTTTATAGAATGGCTTCTTTTCTCAGGAGAAATAATCAACAAGGAGCAAATTTTATTGTTCATTTATTTCATGAATATTATCACTTATGATTGTACTTACATTCCTGCCGTTTATAGAATGAGTATCTTTCATTAAATCTGATGGACTTGAATCACCAAAGGATGAAGAAGACTGCAACCTTTAAAAAGTGACACATAAAACATTTTCTCTACTTACATATTTTTAGAAAGAAATTTTCTCCTCTGAATATATTGTAATCTGATAAAAATACAGTGAAGGAACATAAGACTGAATATCATCATAATTTTCACAATAGACTGACTTATTTTTGACAATAGAGTGATGAAAAATACTCCATAGTAAATAGAAACATAAAACTCTGAGGTAAAAGCCTGTAAGTAAATTATGTTACCTGTTTTAATATAGCATGTGGCAAAGTAATTGAGTAATATAACACACTTAGTTTAAAACAGGCATTCACATCAAGAATCAGTTCCTTATCAAGATATCAAACAGAACTGAGAGTAAAGAAAGATTTCCTAACATTCTGCAACCTTTAAGGAGAAAATGTGCCATTGTTACTGGAATAAGTCATCCCCAAGGACACAGTCAATGAGACACATAATGACACTTTGATCATAAACCTCTTCGCAAGACTTAAATATGTACAACTGACAGCACCATGTATTATTAAATGCATAAGTGAAACACATAATGGCATAAATATAACTTTATGTCTTTATGTATTCCCAAGATGGCAGTTGATAAGAAATTATAGAGAGAAATTAGAACAGAAATGAAATGAATTAGGTAGGAAAACAAAAGAAAAGATCAGTGGCCTGTCTTGGGAATTTTCACAAGGCAGTCACTGTAAGTAGCTTGCCTGGCTTTTCTCATTCTGTGGTTAATGGCTTAAAATCATTGCCTGCTCAATTGGCCTTGGCTTGAAGATGAAAACTACCCCTTCCCCCATGAGCTTCACTACCAGATGAATCTTTTGAAACACGGCTTTCTTCATATTAGGCCACCGGGCAGAAACCTGCTATGTATGTCTTTCTATTACTTAACTTCACCTTAAACTTTCCACTGAGCTCAGCAGCCCAACTCCTCACTCAATCATCCCCTTATTGTTCTCTGAAACCACCATGCTTTCTCCCATCCACCTCCACGTGTTGGCTGAGGGACCTCCATATATAAATGCCTTCCCCACTGCATCCTGAACATTCTAATGGTACTCCAGCTGTCAATGTCTGGCTGAATTTCTGCTCCTATTAAAATGCCCTCCCATCATATATGGTCAAATGATTTTCAGGAAGGGTGCCAAGACCATTCAATTGGGGAAAGAACAGTCTTTTCAACAAATGGTGCTGGGAAAACTGGATATCTACATGCAGAAGAAGGGAGTTGGGCTATTACCTTACACCATATACAAAAATTTACTCAAAATGGATCAAAGACCTAAATGTAAGACCTAAGTGCATGTAACAAAAGAACAGACATAGTCAAAATTATCAAAATTGAAAACTGCTATGCATCAAAGGACACCATCAATAGAGTGAAAAAGCAACCCATGGATTGGAAAAAAATATTTGCACATCAGATCTGATAAGGGCTTAATATCCAGAATATTTACAGATCTCCTACAACTCAACAATAAAAAAAAAACAAAAAACACAAACCTGATTGAAAAATGGGCAAAAGACCTAAATAGACACTTCTCCAAAAAAGATACACAAATGGCCAATAAATACATGAAAAGATTCGCAGCATCACTAGTCACTAGGAAAATGCAAAACCAAACCACAATGAGATACCACTTCATACTCATTAGGATGACTATCAAAAAACAAAAAATACCAAGGATTTGTGAGAAGGTAGAACCCTTGTTCACTGCTGGTGGAGAATGTAAAAGGGTGCAACTACTAGGAAAACAATGGCAATTCCTCAAAAAATCAAAAATAGAGTTATCATATGATCCAGCAATTCTACTTCTGGGTATCTACCCAAAAGAACTGAAAGCAGGGACTAAAACATATATTTGTACATCCACATTCATATTGTCACTATTCACAAATAGCCACAAGGTAGAAGCAACCCAGCTGTTCAAGAAGACATGACAAATGTCTTACTAGTCATTTTTTTTCTATTTAAACTATTTTTAATTTAAAAATTTCCATTCAAACTGTAAAAAAAGAATATAAAAATATTTCATCTTTTCCACATCTCCCACCCCCAACACCTAGTCCCAAATATGAGAGGTAACAAATTTTGAACAGTCTGAACAAATGTCTTGCATTGTGATATATCATAGAGTTATAGGTTCCTTTTCTACAATTCCAAAATCCAAACCACCTTGAAAACTGAAATATTTTTCACAGTTCATTTGGCAAGAAAATCTGAATTGATCTGAACTCAACAAACCCTGACCTAAGTGATTTGAAGTTAATTATTTTTATCCCATTTTGTCTTACTTACTTACTATAAGTATTTACAAAACTTCACTTCAAAAAAACATTTTTAAGCATTTACTATGGAAAATTTCAAACAGATATAAAAGTAGATAATACAATAAAATCTCATATACCCACCAAACAGCTTCAGTAATTATTCCTTCCCAACCTTGCTTAATGTATGTACACCAAACTCTTCCCCTCTCTTCCCAGGCATTTTACCATTTAATCTGTAAATACTTCATTGCAGAAATACTGATTTAATTGATTATGGGGTACTGCCCATGATGTAACTGTTCTCTGGGAGTATTATACATACCCCTTAAAAACTGAATTCCAAAACACTATCTTTCTAAAATCCAAAGAAATTCTGAATTTAAATCCTATCTGGCCTCAAGGGTTTTAGATGGACAATTATGGGCCTGTACCTACACACATTCACATATCTACACTTTTTTTTCTTATATAAGTGGGTAATTATGCATACTATTCTTTTGTTCTATTCCTGTTAACCATATATTCCTATTTATTTATTTATTTATTCATTTATTTATTTTTAAAGATTTTATTGGGGAATTGGGGAAGGGGACAGACAAGTTGCTGTCCTTTTGTTCTTCAGTCTAGTTGTGGAGGACGTTGCTTCACTGGCCCATGTTGGTATCATCATTGTGCTCTTCTCGGGTGATGCAGATGGGTCGCTGGCCTCTGAACGGCCGCTCACAGTGGCTCTCAGCAGCTCACAGCGGCTGCCAGTCGCTCACACTGACTGCTGGTGGCTCACAAGGGCTGCTGGCCACTCACTGTAGCCTATGGCAGCTCACTGCAGCAGGGGCTGCAGCTATGCCATCCCCAGGGACTCAAGCAGCCCAGCTCCAGGTAGAGCTGCTGTTCACCATCTTAGCTGTAGAGGGCAGTGTCACTGGCCATCATATGCGGGATCCGAACCGGGGCTGCAGGCATCCCAAGCCGGCACCCAACCAACGTGCCACTCGGCCGGCCCAACCCGTATATTTTAAAGTTCATTCCATATTAGCACAAATAGAGCTACCTAATTTTAAGTTGCAAACTCCATTGTATGGATATGCCATAACAAGGTATGGTTATGATAAATATTTAAAGTACAACTGTAAAAAATGCAGTAATCAACAGTTTGTTCATTGTTCTTTGCGTGGTTGTATAAGACTATTTGCTCCTGGGGTAGAATTGCTGAGTCTAGGGTAATATACTCTTACATTTTTATAGGTATTGTCAAATTGCCGTCTAAAACACTGGGACTAATTTATATTAGTCTAAGAGTGATTGTTTTCTCATTGATATTGAGCATTATCAAACTTTCAAATCTTTGACAATTTCCTAAATGAAAAAGGTTTCTCATTGGGCTGGCCGAGTGGCATGGTGGTTAAGAGCTGGCTTGGGACGCCAGTGGCCCCGGTTCAGGTCCCAAATATTAGGGCCAGTGATACTGCCCTAAAAAAAAAAAAAAAAAAAAAAAAAAAAGTTTCTCATTTAGTTTTGTGTGTGTGTGTATTTTTTTTTTTTTTTTTTTTAGCTGAGCCATCCTGCCACCTGTTGGCAGCTCAGCTCAGACTGGACATCGAACTGCTGTTGCTCAGAGCTCAGCTCACACACTTTAGCGAGCTCTTAGCCAACTGAGCCACTTGGCCGTCCCTTGTATGTATATTTTTAACCATGAGTGGCACTGCACAATTTTTAAAGGTTTTTGCCATTTGTATTTTTTTCTATGCGTGTCCACTCTCCAACTTTTTATTATTGAGCCACTTTTAAAAATTGGTTAATAACTTAATTCTTTATCCTATATATAAAGTTTAACATAGATTAAGGTTACTGTATAAAGTTTAATATAGATAGATTAAGGTTATTATATAAAGTTTAATAACTTTATATACTATAAAACTCTTACTGTATTAAAATAGTCCATTTTGTCATGAAATACATTTTCTGCAGTTTATAATTTATCTTTTAACTTTGTTATAATGGTTATAGCTATGCTGAAATTGTGAGCTTTTATTATAATATATCTATTTTTTTTCTTAATGAATCCTGGATTTTTGTGTGATGATTTTTGTGTGACTTTCCCAAACCAGATTATAAAAATCCATACCTGTGTTCTTGAAAGACTTTTACAGTTTTACTTTGAACGCTTTGATTTATTGGAATTTATTTTAGTATAAAGAATCAAGTTGTTGTCTAGCTTTATTTTGTCTAATGGTTACAGAGTTATTAAAATGCTCTTAACGATTTAATCCATTTCTCCTTACCGATTTAAAATGCCACTTTTACTACGTTAATAAATTTTCATATGTATTTGAGTCTTTTTGTGAAATCTCTTCTTTTCCATTAATCTATTTGTGGGTTGTACTGAAATGCTTTAGTGACTGTAGATTTATAAATATAGTATCTGAAAGTATTAGTCTAAATCTATTATTTTGTTTTTAGAATTTTCCTATGTATTCTAATTTGATTAGTATCATTTGTTGGATTCTAAAAAACAAACGCATGATGGGATTTTGACAAAATTCACATTGAATTCATAGATTAGTTTAAGGAACCCTGACATCCTTATGATACTGGGTCTTCCTATTGACAAACAATTTATATCTGGAAAGTTATTCAAGTCACCTTTTAACTACCTTTGTAGCATTTTAAAGTTTTGGGTTTTTTTTAATATATATTTACTTCGGAATACTTCTTGTAAAATGTATATCTAAATACCTTTATCTTTTTTGTTGCTACCATAAAAGTGATTTTCTCTTCCATTATACTGTTTTGAACTGGTTATTGTTTGCATATAGGAAGCTTACTGAGTTTTGAATATTGGTTTTGTGAGTATAATAATTTTACTTGTGATATTTGCAGCAATCAAACATTACCTTTGCAAGTCCAGAACCTCATTTGCAATATCTGTTCCAATACTACCAGCACCAAGTACTGTTCCAGTAGACATTCCAGGCACACTGATACAAGACTGTCTGGAGGATTCTAAATAACAACAAAAGGAAAAATTCAACTGAGGACTTTAACAATTATATAACTTTGGTTCATATCCTTCTTTTAATTAAAATATTTCTTATTTCTCTCTTTAAAAGAAATAGACCAGCTGCATCCTAAAGTCAGAAATATTCATGCTTGCATTATAAACATAATTCATGATTTGTTTATTGAAGAGTGATGTGAATGAAATGTGTAGAAAAGCACTGAGGGTACAATCATGACCTAACCCTTGGGTACAGATAGTTCCTTCTCACTTTAATGTCCACACTAAAACCAAAGCAATACTACTTTTATTTACAATATTTCCTAATATTTTTTATTTATACAAGTGATATATTAAAATATTCCTGTGGTGAAAGACTGACACAGATGAGCAAAAACTCCCCCTTAAAGCTTTTCATTAACTTTTCCAACAGATATGTTACTGAGTGCCACAAAGTACAAGGAACTATATATGCATATATACTAGGTGCTCAGGGATAGCTAGGGGATATAAAACACATTTCCTACTCTTAAAGAACCCACAGTTCAGTGTTGAGCCAGTTGAGCAAACAACTAATTTCAATACAATGTAAGACGATAATGAAAATGTAACCAAAGTATTACAGGAATTCTGAGGAAGATAACTCAACTCATAGAAGTCTTTTCTTTTCTTTCTTTTCTTTTATTTATTTTTTTTAAGATTTTATTGGGGAATTGGTGGAGGGGAACAGCGTTGGGGAATCGGGGAAGGGGAACAGACAAGTTGCTGTCTTTTTGTTCTTCAGTTTAGTTGCGGAGGATGTTGCTTCACTGTTGGTATCGTCATTGCGCTCTTCCCGGATGAGGCAGATCGGTCGCTGGCCTCTGGATGTTGCTCACCGCGGCTATTGGCAGCTCACTCTTGGCTGCCAGCCGCTCACGCTGGCTGCCGGCCACTCACTGTAGCCTATGGCAGCCCACTGCAGCAGGGGCTGCAGCCCACACCATCACCGGGGCTCGCACAGCCCAGCTCCAGGTGGAGCTGTTGTTAGCTGTAGAGGGCAGTGTCACTGGCCCTCATGTGGGATCCGAACCGGGGCTGCTGGCATCCCAAAACCAGCGCTTAACCAATGTGCCACTCAGCCGGCCCCATAGTAGTCTTTTCAATTTTACCTTGAAATTTTTCCATCTCCGAGGCAGAAAAAAATGGTAACTTAATAATAATAATAACAGTATTATTAGTAATAATTTTCATCATCTCAAACTAAGTTTACCTTCTAATGATTGAGAGCGGCAAGGAAGTACTGATGCTTCTCCAGTCCCATTATGTCCCCTAGAATTAAGAAACATTATAAGAGATTTCTTCTTCCTTTTTTTTTTTTAAAGGTGAAGGGAATTGGAAAAGTAACTACATTAAGCTCTGTGTATTTGCTTTGTCAGTTCTTGGCCCATTTGCTTTATATGCACATATTGCTCATGTCACCACCAGAGATCAAGGTATTAATGTGCAAATACTTAATGCCTTATGACCCTATAACATACATGTTCTCAAAGTGACAAGCTCTCAGTTCCTATACTAATGATAAGAAGTCAAGGGTTACTGGAATGGGTAACAGGGGACACTGCTGGAGGTACTAAGCTTTGGGGGCTTTTTTTTACTCAATATTGTAGATAAGGAAATAGAACTGGTTTGATGAAGCCTTACAGAAATTAAAATAAAAAACTTGCAGGAAAAGAATAATACTTAGAATTGGGCCATGCTAGCATATTGAGCAAATCAGGAAAAGCTGGCTTTTCCTTCAGGCTGACAGCCGTAGGCCAGGACTTGGCAAGCAGTACTTGGGCTGGATTTCTGCTCATCACTCTGCCAAGTACTCCTGCACAGTCCCATGTGGTACCCCAGGCTTAGAGGATGTCCATGCAAAAATGAGGAGGGGGACAAAACAATTTCTTATAATGTTATACAGTTTAGAGCCACATCTACATCATTTATTGAAGGGACAAGACAAAGCCATGGAGTGTAGGAAGGAAATACTTAAATAAATACCTTTACTATCACATTTTATATTGGGCAAAAAGGATATATATTTAAAAAGGGCAAACTTTTAGATCAATTATGAGAAATAATGCTAACAGATAGTGAATGAATTACTTAATATACATATGTGCGTATATATGCATGTGTGGGCGTGTGTGTATATATGTATATGTGTGTGTATATACACACACACACACACATACATACATACATACATACATATATAAATACAGGAGGTGCCAAAAAAAGCATACACATTTTAAGAAAGGAAAACACTATTAAAATTGTAATACTCAATATATACCAATAACAAAGGATAACTACAAGTCATGTGTATACATTTTTTTGGCACCCTCGGTATATGTGTATACATAAACTCAAGTTATAATGTAAAGCCAGAGGATCATACATCTTTAATAGTTTAGCAAAATGAGAAAAGGGAAGCAAAGATACTCATTTGAAATTAATAAAAGGTCTTAACAACATAAGAAATGACTTACAAAACTAAAGTGTTGACAGACACAATATATTCCAGTTCTTTGGTCCAAGGATTTGTGAAACTAAACCACTGGCTTTTCAGAGTTACGAAAGAGCCATCTTTCACTCTGAATTTGTAGGAATCTGTAAATATTTTCTCTTTACTCTGTAGAACTTAACAAGAAAAGATAATAATCAGCATACCAGTCTACTACAATATAAATCAAACTTATGAGGATTAATTCAAATTTCAGATTTCACAGGAATGAGAAATTAAGAGTTGAAGCTACAATTAAAAAGTAACAAAACCAGGGGCTGGCCGAGTGGCTCAGCTGGTTAAGAGCTCGCTCAAGAGTGTGAGCTGAGCTCTGAGCAACAGCAATTCAATGCCCAACCCGAGCTGAGTTGCCGTTGAGCTGCCAACAGGTAGCAGGATGGCTCAGCTGAAAAAAAATTTAAAAAAAAAGAGTACCAAAACCATACCCCACTCAATGCATACCTACCTGCTTTGTGCTTGTCAGTCAAATTACTATGGTCATCTTGATGAAAATATTCATAGCAAGAAGTTCCCAAAAGTTCCTGAGGCAGATACCCTAAAATTGCTGTTGTCCTGGTTTTAAAATTAAAAATAAACTTCAGAATTGGTAAACAAATTACATTCCAGATAACTGCAGGTCCATACATCGTCAGGATAGTAGAAAGTGGACTGGGGATGCGTAACCCATGTGCATCACACACTAAAGCTGCAAAACTGAATGGAAACCCAGGCGTGGGGCCACTCAGAGGATACCCACACAGCCCAGAGTATGCTTTTTCTACCATTCACCAATAAAATGGTGGCCACAGACAAGGCCATTTCCATATTCCCTGTTGACATTTTGGCATCAACAAATTAACTCATATATCCATAGCATTATTTCATTTAAACTTTATTTCCTGTTCTGAAGCCTTAAAAAAATCCAGCTGTGCTAAGCCACATTTTAATAGCCTTAACTATCCCACTGAACTCTAATCATTAAGGCATATAAGTGTTACCTTTGATCTACGTAGACAAATTTTCCATTCATTGTGAAACGGGTTATAAATTCAGTTGGTTTCACTTTAATCTCTCCACTGCTTTGTGGGACAATATATGGATGTAATCTTCCAATGGCAATAAGACAGGTAAAATTACTGTCTTTCTTATTGTCCGTTTCCTCTTCCATTTCAACAATATCTGGAGGCCAGCTTCGCAGGTAACCAGTGCAGTGGATAGTACAGAATTTTCTATGATCTAATTTAAAAACAAAAAGCATTTCTCAATTATATCTCAACAAAACTGGAAAAAAAAATGATAAAAAAATTTTAAAAAGCATTTGAATCCTTAGGAATAAATTCTTGTTACATATATTGACATTTATAATAGTTATCATGTGCTATGAAATATTCTTTAAATATGTTAAAATATGAAAGGGGAATAGTATTTCATTGAAAAGAAATCATCAGTTGTGTTAACAACTTTATTCTTTTTTTTTTTTGAGGGCAGTGTCACTGGCCCTCATAAATGGGACCCGAACCGGGGCCGCTGGCTTCCCAAGCCAGCACTTAACCGCCGCGCCACTCGGCCAGTCCAACTTTATTCTTTTTCTATTTTTTATTTTTAAATTACAGTTGACATCACAACTTTATTTTTAATGGGATGTTTTTCTCAGGAACTAAACTGTATGTACTACATCCAAAAATAAACATATTGCTTTAATTTAGGTTTAAATAGGTCTATAACTATTTAATTATTCATTTTTAAGTCAATTTTTTAAAATACAGTAATTTATGTCTGCTAGAAAAAGTTAAATTTCATGTTTTCTTGCTCTTAGCCACAAAGATATTGTTTTTAATTTATTAAAATTTTGGTATATTACAATTTATATTCATAAATTTAAAAGATAATTATGCATACATTGTTAAATTTCTTATGTCAGCACTTCTAATGGTTAATAGATATATGATTATAGAAACATTTTAGAGAACATTTGGGGAAATTTACAATAAAAGGTATTATAAAAATAAAATTTGACTCAAATTTCACTTTTCAGAAAAATCCCAAGCAATTAACTCATAGGAAAAGGCTTGTCAAACGGTTCCAACCAGAATAATAAAAAATTGGAAACAATCCATATGCTCAAACATCAGGAAATGCTTAAGGAAACAATGAAATGCAACACAGACATAAAAAATAGGCAGTTTACAGATTATGGCAACACAAAAGAAGTGACTTAAAGGTTAAAATGAAGGAAAACAAGGCTATTAAAAATTACTTAAAACAGTTGTTTGTGGTAAGATTTTAAAAAGACCAGAACTATCACTGTTTTAAATCAGCGCTATTTGCTAAGGCTGTTATTACAACAATTCTTTTAAAAACATTTTTTAAAACAAGATGATATGGGTTGTCTTATGAAATAGCAACTAATAGTAACAGCAAAGTTTTATAGAATACTCTGTGTGCTACATTCTATCTCAAGTGCTCTAAATTTATAATTCACTTAATCTTAACAGTCCTGTGAGGTGTTCTAATATTATCCCCATTGTGTTAGGAATCTGAGAATTAATGCCAAGGTCACAGCAGGGAAAGGTGGGGCCAAGGCTTATATCTAGACAGTCTGGCTCCAGAGCTCCCTTTCTGAAGCACTAATACCCTGCTGTTTGATGATAGTGAGTGCTCTGTCACAGGAGGTTCAAACGGGAATTACTTGGAGGGGAACAGATACAAAGTGGTGTTCCAGTCAGAGTAGGGAACAGCCAGTGCAAACCAAGAGTCAAGAGGGAGCAGTCAGACGTGGCTGATGCATTGTCTGCACTGGGGAAATGGAGAATAAAGAAGGGAACAGATAAGTTTTAGCTCCTGTAAGCCATGCATAGAACCTTGTATTCAATCCCTAACACCCATCACCCCCTTCATGGTCCACAGATGCCTTAAGTTACAAGTCATTATCTCTTCCAATCCCAAACCAAGTCTTTATCATTTACTCCCTATCCTGTTTAATGGCACCACAATCAACCCAGGTAAGCAGAGCTATCTCCAAAGACCAAAGAAAGCAGAGAGTAACAGGTATCAGACATTGGAAACCAGGTGGCATGCCCCTGAAGTGGTAGGTGCTGAGAGGATATGTCATGTGGTACTGACAGCAGCTGCCATACTTGCACAAGAAGCCAATGGATTTGGGGTGCATTACCATATTACTGATTACCTGACCAAGATAAACTTAAGAATTACCTAAGATGTTTGACAGCAGTCTGTCATCAGCTTTTGATTTCACAAGTTGATATATGTAATTTTATCCCTATCTCAGTAGCTTTTTCAAAGTTTGAATCCATGACATCACTGTTAGAATCAGGGTAGAAATAATGTTTTTTAATGTCAATCTTGCTTATTTTTTAAAAAATATTTTATTATAGAAAATCTCAAACATAAGAAATATGAGTAAGAACAGTACATTGGACTCTTGAACAATGAGGGAGTTAGGGGTGCTGACCCCCTAGCAGTAGAAAATCCGCATGTAACTTTTGACTCCTCCAAAACTTGACTAATAGCCTATTATTGTCTGAAGCCTTATGAATAACAAACAAGTCTACCGCATTCTTACAATAAGCTAGAACAAAGAAAATGTTAAGAAATCATAAGGAAGAAAAAATATACTTACAGTGTTTATTGAAAAAAATCTGCATGTAAGTGGACCTGCACAGTTCAAACCCATGCTGTTGGGACTCATGGCTAATCTTGCAAATGGCCTTTCCATAAATTTTAAATTCAGTTTCAATTAACATTAAAAGGGCTGCTTTCTTCTCCCCTTTTATATTTAAATGTCAATAAGGCAAAACTAGGGAGACAAGAGATCAGTGGTTGCCAGTGGTGGTGGTAGGGAGAGATAAATAGGCAGAGCACAGAGGATTTTCAAGGCAGTGAAGATAATCTGTATATTATAGTGATGGATGTACATCATTATATATTTGTCCAAACTCACAAAATGTACACCAAGAGTGAACCCTAAGGTAAACTATGGAGTTTGGGGGATTATGATGTATGAATGTAGGTTTCATCCTTAGTTCAAAAAAATATTATTATACCATTTTGGTGGAAGATGTTCAAAATTGGGGAGGCTATGCAAGTGTGGGGGCCAACAATACAGAGGGTGCCAAAAAAAAATGTAGACACATTTTAAGAAAGGAAAAAACTGTATTAAAATTATAATGCTCAATATATACCGATAAGAAAAGATGAAAACAAGTCATGTGTATACATTTTTGGGGCACCCCTGGTATATGGGAAATGTCTTTACCTCCCCTTCAATTTTGTTGTAAACCTAAAACTGCTCTAAAAAAGTCTTAAAAATAATTTAAAATTTTAATGTAACATATGGTAAAAGGGAAGCAAAACACCTTTATTAATTTTCATCATTAATAGGGAATGGCCTTAAAACAGTCAATTACATTGGCTAATTACTACTGGAAAGCACGATTTCGTAGCAACTATATGCAAAATATAATTATTTCACTTGACGACACTCTACTTGGTTAAAGTCGAATACAAAATGATCTCATGCATGGGAAGTCATCCATGTGACAAATCAGGGTTCCATTTTGCAGTTACCTTATCCTGGGCCAGGCATATGTCCGCATATCTGTCTGCATGCAGTTCTCCTCAAACCAGGCACTTTGAGGAGGGGGGCGTACTGACTGGTAAAACATGCCCTTACCATTCTTTAGGCCAACTGGGCCTCATGCCTGTGGCACAAGCTTTGGAGACTTAAGTGAATACTTGGTTCCAATGTATGCGTGGATTAAGAAGTCCTTTTTTTGAGAAGATATTGGACTGCCACAGCTTCATGTGGGAGTGAACCTTTATGTGTGGGCAGGAACACATTCCTACAACAGAAGCCAACCCCCTTGTTGTATGTCTATGAGAGAAATCATCTAGAATGGATCTCTTTCATTAATAATCTCTGGCATCTAGGAAGCTATTCTAGTAGGTGGCATGGCACAATAGAAAAGAATACAGATTTTAAAGCCCGATTCCTGAATCTGCCACTTTCTATATGACTTTAGACAAATTACATAACCCTTTTAAGCTTTAGTTTCCTCATTTTCAAGACTGGGGGTGGGGCAGTTTGTACAGGGTTGTTATGCAGATTAATTTAAATACTGACGGAAAGTGCTTGCCATATATATTTTAAATAATTACTAATTTCTTCTTGCTTTTATTTTCCCTCTCTTCTTTCTGAACCACAAATAATGGCTTCCCTTTATTGAGTGCTTACTAGAAGCCAACCACATGTAATCCTTACCAAACTCCCACAAGGTGCCATATTTTACCCATTGTATCAGTCTGCTAGGGCTGTCATAACAATATTCCACAGACTGAGAGGTTTAAACAACAGAAATTTCTTTTCTCACAGTTCTGGAGGCTAGAAGTCCAAGATCAAGATTTGGTTTCTCTCTTTGGCTTGTAGACAGTTGACTTCTCATTGTGTCCTCACATGGCCGCTGTTCTGTGAGTGTGTATTCCTGGTGACTCTCCCTCTTTTTAAGAGACACCAGCCATATTGGATTAGCAAGCCATTCTTATGACCTCATTTAACCTTAATTGCCTCTTTAAAGGCTCTGTCTCCAAATACAGTCATGTTGGGAGCTAGGGCTTCAACACGTGAATTTTGGGGAAACACAATTCAGTCCTTAACACCTATTTTCCATACTCTGAGAGGAACTTGCCTAAGGTTGCATAGCTGTTAAGCGGCAGACCATTAAAACGCTGCTGAATTCAGAGCCAAGGCCCATTCTACTCTGTCATAAAGCCTATTGGGAGGCAGAGCTTAGTATGAGAACCTGGAACATTGGAGGGACTTAAAAATAGCTCCTTTAGCTCATCACAAAATTCAACTACGAATCAGCTCTGATTGACCCTTTGCCAGATATTCTGGAAATATCTATATTTTTCCAGTAAGATTATCAATATTTATTTCAAAGGAAAGAAATACTCCCTGCTTCTTCTATAAACCTTTGAAACTTATAATGAAAAAAAAAATCCTTTGAGAAACCACATGGAAGAACTAAAGTTTGGTTATTACATTCTTCAAGAATGACTGACTATACACATGTGTTTGTGCTTAAGATTCAAAATTTGCAAGACAGCCTCAAAATACTGTAACAGTACCATGCAGTTACATGGAGAACATGTCACTTTCCTTTTTGTATCTTTGCAAAGTATTAATACTTCCAAGATTATCATCAGTGACTGACTTGGGCTCTCATATCAAAAAAAAATCCTCCAAGATTCATATATTCAGTCATGTGCTGTCCTAGAATTTCACAAAAACCAAAATGAAAAATTTAAGGTGACAGAAAGAAGAGCAAGCCCAGACATGGTAGAATCATGCCACCGATTTGCGACATGCAGTTCTGTATTTCAAGCCCATTTATAAAATGCCCATTGGATAAACTTATATTTATTTTCAGCAAGTCCTAGACTCCTTTGGTTCCCACTGCAGAGCCTTTTCAGATTTACTTCTCATGAGAATTATGGTACAGAAAATGATCCAAGTTGTTGGCTGCCTTAGCCCGCCAGGGCTGCCATAACAAAGTACCACTGACTGGGAGGCTTAAACAACAGATATTTATTTCCTCACAGTTCTGGAGGCTGGATTCCAAGATCAGGATGGCAGCATAGTCACTTTCAGCTAAGGGCTCCAATCCTGGCTTGTAGATAGCTACCATCTTGCCTTGTGCTCACAGACAGCAAACTCTCTGGTGTCTCTTCTTACAAGGACACTAATCACATCATGAGGGCCCCACCATCATGACTTCACCTAAGTCTAATTATCTTCCAAAGGCCCTATCTTTAAATACCATCACATTGATGGTTAGGGAGTCAACATACAAATTTTAGAAGACACAATTCAGTCCAGAGCATTTGATAAAAACTTCTTGGGCTAAAATCACTTAAATTGCTTCTTGGGTGAAACAAAAACACTATAATATGGATTAATTCACTGGATTCTTAATAATTCTTATGGATCTGAGAGCACTTATATGGTCAGTCGATCAGGAACAAAGGACAAGAGGAAGTTCACGTATGCCTTCAGTAAATGTCGGAGTGTCTACTATGTGCCAGGCACCATGGAAAGAGAAATGAAGACCTCATTCTAGGCAAACATAAAAACTAGAATTTCAAGGCACTATGGAAAAGACAGGAAATAAGAGAAATGCTCAGGATTATTAATGGATACCAAAAGTGGGTATATGCAACTCCAGCCAACCAGAAAGGGGAAGGTGTGTGGGCAGATTTCCTAGAAAGAGATGTTGCCTGTGCTTTAAAGATCCAGGACCTGCCTGGAAGGGAGTCAAAGGAATTGTAATAGATAGTATGATATGGGGGGGAGGAGTGGGGGGAGAAGGGGGGTTGTCACTTTAAGGGGTAAAAAGTATAACTATTGCACCGTGTTGTACACCTGAAGCTAATTAAAAAATATATATATTAAAAAAAAAAAAAAGATCCAGGACCTGCCAATATGCTTGCATTGTCCTTCCTCCCAGCATGATGGCCTGGCGTTCCTGCTGGGGTTGTGTTTGGGAGATCTGAATCTGGTAAACCTCCAGGCCATCTGAGTAGGTGCCTGAGTCATAGGTTTGACATGCTCAATCTTTTCTTCCATATTGGGCACTTCTGAATTCAGGATTAAACTTTCATTACGATGGAGAAGATGTCATCAAGTGTGGGAAACAGACAGCACCCCAGTGTCTGACAAGGCCACATTGCCCTGCTCAGCACTGGATATTAGGGGTGCTGCCTTATGGTTGGTCATGTAATATCTCCTGCCTCTAAGAACCCATGTGCCTTTCCTCCTATAGGAGACAATATACTCACTGCATTTATGGCAAGTTCCTGTATACCCCAATGAGCTAACTATGCAGCCAAAGACGGGTAAGATCTCCTAAACGAGGGGAGACAACCTAAGCCAGGCGGTAGTTCCGTGGGGAACCCCTAAATTGAGATATTGGGGACTCAAGCCCCTTTGGAAACTGAGGCATAAGCCTTTGGCTACATAGGCCTAAAAAAGCCAGTCTGTGAGAAACAGACAGCCTCTGTGAGAAACTGGTGCTATCATTCGTCCTTGCCTGTGCAGCTGTGAAAGGTTTCCTTGGAGATCAGGAGACCAAGGTCTCTCGGCCATGAAAGTTCTGATAAGAGGCAACTTACTGACCATAAGTTATTTTAATTAACGGCCTTGGTTTAGTGCCTTGTTGAAGCAACAGATACTGAAGCTTTGAGAAACAGATGTTACCCTCTATTACAAAAATATGCAGCTCTTTGTAAGATAGGAAAAGTTTGAAACTCCCTTTTGCTATAATCACATAGAAATAGTTTCTTGCCTAAACTCTTGGCAATAGTTCAAGTATATGCCCTGTAAGGTAGCCATGGTAACCACTCTTTAGATGATAAGTAAAATCCTTGAACAGGTTGAAATCTCTCAATAAAAGTTACGCGCTGACCCGATTCGGGGCTCAGTCTTCCTTGGCTGAGTCCCTTGGGCTCAGTCATCTTTGGCTGAGTCCCTTGGTCTCGCTCTTATCTTTCTTCTGTCTCTTGTTTTTCCTTAATCTGCGTCGCCCCTCTCGTGTCCCACTTGCCCTTGCCACGCAGGACGTGACAATCAAGCTGCCCTTTTACATCTTTCATGTTTCCACTGATCATCCTGTAAGGTCTGCCATGTTGGGGAACAGATCGTTTGAAATGTTTCTTGAGAGCCTGCCTAGTGGCTCAGTTGGTTAAGAGCTCGCTCAAGATTGTGAGCTGAGCTCTGAGCAACAGCAGTTCAATGCCCAGCCCGAGCTGAGCTGCCGCTGAGCTGCCAACAGGTGGCAGGATGGCTCAGCTCAAAAAAAAAAAAAAGTTTCTTGAGATTCTCTCAGCTGGACTACATGTCTCGGCCCTCCTCTGGCGTGTTAATATGGAGCCCTAAGGGGGGCATACCCAGGGTATGCGATTTGCTACTTCATATTCTACTGCAGATACCCAGGGTATGCGATTTGCTACTTCATATTCTACTGCAGTGATAGCTCCACTGGACCTAATACAACACAAAAACATTCTTCCTTACTGTTAGGCTAGGGGGCTGCTAAAAGTGCAGAGATGTTCCTAGGGGTGTCCCCAAGACTCATCTGTTATTTCTCTAATCTCTAAAGCAAGTGGCTTCAAATATTATTTATTTTACATACTGTAAATTTTAAGCACCCTTCACATGTATAAGTTATATAAATCCACTTTTGTACTAATGTGTTATGTGTATTATAAAAAACAAAACTAAAATGAACATATAAGGAAAAAGGATGAAAAACAATGTTTTAAGAACAAATTTAATTAACAGTAAAACTTTTCTGTTCTTTAAAAATTATAATACATATTTAATGAAGCAATACAATTAATTATGCTTTAAAATTTTAGTATAGCTGGCATACAATATTATATTAGTTTCAGGTGTACAACAGTGATTCAACATTTATATACTTTATGATGTGATCACCGTAAGTGTAGTAACTATCTGTCACCTTATATAATTATATTATTGACTATATTCTCTGTGCTGTAGCTTACATTCCTGTGGCTCATTAATTTTATAACTGGAAGTATGTACCATATTCTCCTTTACCCTTTTCACCCATCCCCCCAATGTCCCTCCCATCTGGCAACCATCAGTTTGTTATCTATCTGAGTCAGTTTGTTTTAGGCCTTTTGTTTCAGAATCCTCATGTAAGTGAAATCATACAGTATTTGCCTTTTTCTGTCTGCTCATTTCACTAAGCATAATTCTACCTAGGTCTATCCACTTTGTCACAGTGGCAAGGTTTCATTCTTTTATTAAAGCTGATCATTACTGCATTGTATGTGCAGTATATATAAACGTACACACACACACCCCACATCTTTTTTATTCATTCATATACTGATGAACACTTAGGTTGCTTCCGTATCTTCTTGGCTATTGTAAATAGTGCTGCAATGAACATAGGGATGCATATATGTTTTCAAATTATTGTTTTTGTTTTCTTTGGATAAATACCTTGAAGTGGAAATGCTGGGTCGTATGGTAGTTATATTTTTAATTTTTTGAGGAACCTCCACACTGTTTTCCATAGTGGCTGCGCCAATTTACAAGCCTACCAACACTGCACAAGGGTTCCCTTTTCTCCACATCCTTGCCAGCACCTGTTACTTATTGATTTATTTATTGATTGATGGCCATTTTGACAGGTGCAAGGTAATATCTCACTTTGGTTTTGATTTGCATTTCTCTGAAGATTAGACATCTTTTCTTATGTCTGTTGGACATCTGTATGTCTTCTTTGGAGAAAACTGTCTATTGTGGTCCTCTGCCCATTTTTAAATTGAATTATTCGGGTTTTTTGCTATTGAGTTGAATGAGTTCCTTATATATTTTGTATATTAACACCTTATCAGATATGTCACTTGCAAGTATCTTCTTCCATTCAGTAGGCTGTCTTTTCACTTTGTTGATGATATACTGTATTATTTTTTAAAACCATGCTTTAACACATTGTGAAATAGTTATTTGAAGGTGTAGCTCTCCATTTTTTTTTTATTTTTTTTTTGAGGGCAGTGTCACTGGCCCTCATGTGTGGGTCCGAACCAGGGCTACTGGCTTCCCAAGCCAGTGCTTAACCACTGCGCCACTCGGCCGGCCCTGAAAGTGTAGTTCTAAATCTGACTTCTTATTCGCTTTTTGTTCATAGAGTTTACCATCAGCAAGGATTTTGTTTTTTTCATTGCTCTGGCCCAGCATATAGAATAATGTTTGGCCTATATTGTGTAACTAATAAATATTTATTTTTAGAAATTCTTTTTGAAAACGATACCATATAATGGTGTATTCTTACGCATCCCTTCCCTACTCCATGTTCAATGATCTCATGTAGGTGGCTTGAAATTAGCTGCCATGTGACTATTCACACCACAGAAACTGGCTATAAATCAGGGCTTGATTTATTGTTTTATCCCTGATTGTCTAGACCTATGAAAGTGATGGACAAAATGTTAATAATGGATTAAACTCAAATGTGTTGCATCTGTAATTATGTAGTGAATGGCACACAAAGAAATAATCTTTTAGTATTAAACTATTATCATTTTCAACAAAGTCACTCATATCATTGAAAACTGAGGGAAGTTCCAACAATGTCTTCATGGTTTCACTTTCATCTTACTTATTAAGGGAAAACATCAACCAACTTTCTTATCAGAACTACACTCACAAAGCCGGTTGTTAAACCTTGACCAGCCCACCACTGCCCCTAGCCCATGGGGGCCTACAGGCCTGGCCCAGCTGTCATTCTTCTTAACACTGTCTTTGCCATCTAGGATCTAGTCACACTGACCTTTGCTGAGTCCACCATAATGCCAAGTTTTCCTGTTTCAAGGTCTTTACACTTGTGTTTCTGTCAGGAATTTCTTCCCCTAGATTTGTGCATAGCTGACGCCTTCTTATAATTCAGGTCTCAGATCCAATGTCACTTGAGAGATATTCTCTGAGTGTTGTAAGCAGCATCTATTTATTTCTAGTCCCTGTCCTCATTATCCCGTTTTATTGACTTCATTGTACTTTCTACTACCTAAAATATTTATTAATTTACTCGACAAATGGCTGTCTCCTGTTCCTATAATGCAAGGCTCACTAGAACAGTGACTTGTCTGCCTATTTCGGATATATCCTTTGCATTTGGTATGGTGCTTGGCACGTAGTAGGGACAAAATAAATAATGGCTGACTGACCAAAATCTACTTAATTAGAGACTACTATGTCAGGTAATAAGCTCATGCTTACCACTACCATTTTTACTTAAGTATAGCCAATATGTAAGAACTTTTTAGAAACAAGATGCAAGTGGGGAAGAAATCTCCAATAGAACTTCAGTTCCAGTCTTGGGCACTGCTACCCAGGGCATCCCTTCTTTTTCTACGCTTCTTTCTTGCTTTTTACTTCTCTTGTACTCTCAGAATATTATACTTAGAAGAGGACTCTGAAGCAATGGTTCTCAAAAAGAATAGAGAGGCTGACAATCAAACCTGTGACGTTGCAAGGTTGAGAAGGAAAGAGTAAGATGGTAGGGCAGGGGGTGGAGGACAAAACCAAGTTTTACAGGAGGAAAATGGTTATGCTGGGCACTAGCCATCCACCAAGACAAAGAGATGACTGAAACACTAGTACTAAATTAAGTCCATGTGGAAACACTTCTCTTCCCAGGAAGAAGGAAAGACAAATTAGTCCAGTGGTAATCTTTAAAACACTTACAAAACTTGACAATTTTAGCCTCTACTCAATTTATAACTTGTATCAAACACCACATGTTAAAATAGTTGTTTTGGCTGTCATGTTTTTCTTTCACATGGATCTCTGTGTAGATTAGGTGACTCACATATGGTTGTATCTACTCAACATGCTATTAGTTCATCTCTAGTTAAATCCTAAGGGTAAAATGTACTACAGTCCAGGGTCTACATGGAGTATGACTCCTTGGACCACACACACAGAAGGAATATTCCTGCCCTAGGAGACTATTTCCACATTTTATGACCATGACCATGAAAGATTAATATGATTGACTTGGGAAGGAAAGTAAACAGAGCATTACCCTGAAGTAATGACAGTAATGGTGCTTACCATTTGCTCTGCACAACCCTAAATTTAGGTGGATTATTTCTAATAGTATTTGTAACAGCTCACAACATGTATCAAGTGTTACTATACTAAGAACCATGCTAAGCACATAACGGTGTTCACTCATTTAATCCTGATAACAACCCTGTGAGGGAGGTTCTATTATTATTCTCATCTTACAATTGAGGAGAGTGAGACCCAGAAGGATTTAGTAATTTATCTTCAGTCACATAGTTAATCACAAGTTAGGATTCAAACCTGAACAGTTTGACTTCAGAATCCATGCATATAGCCAATCCACAAAATCATACAACCCTGTGAATATCCTTGTTTTACAGATAAGGAAACTAAGGCTCAGAGGGGTTAAGAAATGTGTTCACAGAGCTAGCAAGTGATAGAGCCAAAATTTGATTACCAATCAGCTGGATTCCACAGCTTCTTCACCACCATTCAAGTTATGATTTCAACCCTGAGGCCATACATGTGACTGTAGACAGCTCCACACCACTCGGAGCCAAGGGCAAATGGGAAGTAATTTATGGTTTACCCTTAGGGCTGCCGATTCATCCTGTTTCAGCAGGTGTTTCTTTATAGTATAACATAAGATGGGGGTGGGGTTGTTAGATTTGAGTGAGTTTTGCCTATTTCACTTTCTGCAAGTTACTGAACCTCGGCAAGTCTCTCCTCTCTGATTCTAAAACACAGGTAAGAATAATGTTTTTATGGGGATTAAAACAGCACAGCGTTGGCTGGCCGAGTGGCGTGGTGGTTCAGCACCGGCTTGGGAAGCCAGCAGCCCCGGTTCGGGTCCTACATATGAAGGCCAGTGACACTGCCCTCAAAAAAACAAAAACAAAAACAAAAACGCAGCACAGTGTCTGTTAGGGAGCACATGCTTAATAAGTGAGTATTAGTGATTATCATCTTAGGTGGTTGCCAAAAAAATTCTGATCAAAACTTATAAATAAAGGATGTGATAGTAAATTTTAAATTAAAAGTTGCATAGGGAATTCTATATCTAATAGGTTAATACGTTCTTAGACAAAAACATCATGAGATATTTGCAGTCCCTAAAATGTACTATTAAGCAAAAGCAGATGAGAGTATTAAATCAATTCAAAACGTAAATATCTCCAAGACTAGTCTATAAAAGAAATACAAGAAAACAGAACTAGAAATATTTACCAAAGAACCACAATGTCATGAAAATTAAAATTATACCTGAAACTGGGCCAGCCGAGTGGCACGGTGGTTAAGCGCTGGCTTGGGAAGCCAGTGGCCCCGGTTCAGGTCCCACATATGAGGGCCAGTGACACTGCCCTCAAAAAAAGAAAAAAATTATACCTGAAACTAATTTTAGATGTTAACTATAATTTAACACATATATAGTCATGTGATGTGGAGTACAGTGTGGGGATGGAGTCAATGGAATTGTAATAGATATGTAGGATATTGGGGTGGAGGAGCAGCGGAAGGGGGGAGTCACTTTGTAAGAGGTGAAAAGGATAACTATTGCATTGTTTTGTACATCTGTAACTAATAATAATAAAAAATAAATAAAAATAAAAAAACATAAATAAAACTATACCTGGTACATCTTAAGAAACGTTCACCAAAATTAATCAAATCAGACTCTTGTACTATTGCAGGTTTTTAAAAAGACCTAACTTTTAAGGCCGGCCGAGTGGCGCGGTGGTTAAGTGCTGGCTTGGGAAGCCAGCGGCCCCAGTTCGGTCCCACATGTGAGGACCAGTGACACTGCCCTCAAAAAAACAAAAAAAAAAAGACCTAACTTTTTTTTTTTTTTTATCAGTTTCTTTTTTTTTTAATTTTTTATTTTTATTTTTATTTTTTAAAGATTTTATTGGGGAATTGGCAGAGGGGAACAGTGTTGGGGAATCGGGGAAGGGGAACAGACAAGTTGCTGTCTTTTTGTTCTTCAGTTTAGTTGCGGAGGATGTTGCTTCACTGTTGGTATCGTCATTGCGCTCTTCCCGGATGAGGCAGATCTGTCGCTGGCCTCTGGATGTCACTCACCGCGGCTATTGGCAGCTCACGCTTGGCTGCAAGCCACTCACGCTGGCTGCGGGCCACTCACTGTAGCCTATGGCAGCCCACTGCAGCAGGGGCTGCAGCCCACACCATCACCGGGGTTCGCACAGCCCAGCTCCAGGTGGAGCTGTTGTTAGCTGTAGAGGGCAGTGTCACTGGCCCTCATGTGGGATCCGAACCGGGGCTGCTGGCATCCCAAAACCAGCACTTAACCAATGCGCCACTCGGCCGGCCCTAACTTTTTTTTTTTTTGAGGTTAGTGTCACTGGCCCTCATATGTGGGACCCAAACCGGGGCCACTGGCTTCCCAAGCCAGCGCTTAACCACTCGGCCGGCCCAAGACCTAACTTTTATATTTTAAAACTAGTGAGGAATTTCAAAACAAAAGTTTTATTTCCATATCTTCCCATTTTTCCCATTTGATAGCCCCCAAACTGTAATTTTAACAGCAGTTTAAAGTTTATGTAATTACTTGATAAATTTGAAAGGTATAATCAGCTAATCTAAATAATTCTGGTTAAAAACGACTTATTTCCTTAGGTGCTTTTGGCTTCAATTATTTGCCTTGATCATATATTTTATTTTTATGGTACATAAAATATTTAGGACATTAATTTTATATCCATGCCTTAAATCACTTGACACTTCAAAATAATGATACCTTTATTCTTTGAGTTGAGTAAGCCCTCATGCTCTTCTTTGACAGAGACTTTACAACTTTTTATCCGACAGAAAAAGGATCGTCTTGAGCCAGAACACACACGAGTCCTTCCAGTGTAGAAATTACTGTGAACTTGTAAACCAGCTTTCATAGTAAAAGGAGGCAAGAGAAGAGGTGGAAAAGAAAATAATATTTTTAAATTATTTTGAAATGTATCCCCTAACATTTTATGATCATCTATTGCATTTTTTAAAAAAACTTAAAAAAAGAAATGGCTATTTAAAGCATCAACATCATTGTACATTAAGCCAGAAAATGAAACATACCAAAAAAAGTATTTGTCAAGCAATCATTTTGATAACTTATAAACATTTGCAATTTATCTTTATTTTTCCCCCGGGGGTTAGATGATAAAGATCATTTAATTGAAATGAAATAAAAATTTAAAGATGAAAAAACATCTCAATTATAATGATAATGGCATAAAGCATCATTATTTTTGTATTATAAATAATTGCTTGGCACTAAGCATTTTCAGAGATGATAAGTATTTTTGGAGAAAATAAAAAATACATACACCTCCCAAGCACAATTATACAAGGTGTTTCATATTGAATAGACCTAACCCACATAAGAGGATAATTCTCTCTCAGAATATAACTGACTAATGAAAACTCCAGCAATTTTTTTATCCCAAATGATACTTTCTTGTAAAGATTTTGTTAGCATATGAAAAACAACGAACATGAAGCAATCATATTTTCCTCAAATAAAGCATCTTTAAATAAATGTAGTTCTTGTTTTTATATGTGTATGAATAAAAATATGTGAATTCTCTATATAGTTATATTGTTATGTTAAACTCTGAGGTTGTTGTTGATTGTGTGGCTTACTACATAATTCTACTCTTTTCTTTTTCTTTTTTTTTAAAGATTTTATTGGGGAATTGGGGAAGGGGAACAGACAAGTTGCTATCCTTTTGTTCTTCAGTCTAGTTGTGGACGACATTGCTTCACTGACCCATGTTGGTGTATCATCATTACACTCTTCTCTGAGGCAGATCAGTCGCCCGCCTCTGGATAGTCGCTCACACTGGCTGCGGGCCGCTCACGCTGGCTGCTGGACACTCACTGTAGCCTATGGCAGCCCACTGCAGCAGTGGCTGTATCTATGCTATCCCCAGGGACTCAAGCTGGAGCAGCCCAGCTCCAGGTGGAGCTGTTGTTCACCATCTTAGCGTCATTGGCCCTCATATGTGGGATCCGAACCGGGGCCACTGGCGTCCCAAGCCAGCTCTTAACCAACGCGCCATGCTGCAGGCCCTACATAATTCTACTCTTGATAAAACCACAACTAGCTAACTTTTCAAAACGATTATACAGTTGTACTATTTTATTATTAGTTTCAGATGTACAAAACAACATAATGATTAGACATTTATACCCCTCACAAGGTAATAACCCCAGCAAGCGTACTGCCCATCTGACACCATACATTGCTATTACAATACCATTGACTATATCCCCTATACTGTACATTCCGTGACTATATATTTTTTAAATTATATTTGACATTATACAGCTGTACTTCTAAGTAACAATTATATTTACATTAAATGGGGAACATGCTAAAATGAGCACTTACTTTTGGCATCTATTAGCTTCTCTCTTGGTGAAATATCAGAAGAAGACAGTTGTTCCTTTACTTTGGCAACATCTTTTGGATGTAAGAAGTCAAATAAGCTTTGTCCAGTCAAACTAGCCTATTTATAAAGCAGACATTCATTTAAAATCAGTACCACAATTTTTCTACATTTCTTTATACAGACATACAATATCTTTCATTAAAGTTGCTTTTTCTTAAACTCAAAGGTACATCTACTACACTGTGTGACAGTAACTTAGTGTTAAAAGTAGGGCCATACTTATAGATACAAAAAAATAGATGGACCCATAACCATAACTGGATACACACAAACACTTAACCACTAATATTTTATTTACTCTTATCACTCTTGTTAATATCCCCCAATTCATATATGTTACTTCTATATCATATTATGATTTACTTTAAACTTTTCCTTTGTAAAGTACATAATTATAGTATCATATGGAAGTCACAGAATATCTGTGATTTTATGGTGTGACTCAGAGATTTACCATACTATTGAAAAACAGAATCCAACCTGGGACACCTCCCACTTCCCTCTCCACTTCTCCCAATACACAGAGCATCCCTAGGTCTGTGCCTTTGTTCCACGGTTTCATCACCTGGAATTCATTACCCCTTCTCTACAAACTCAATCCAGCCAATTGCCTTTTACTCCTTAGATGCCCTAGATTCCCTCTCTCACCCTAAAATGTCTTCCTCATTCTACTTCACATGTGAAGTCCTGCCTGACCAACAGTGATCACCTGTCTTCTGAACTCCTTCATTACCCAAATAGACATTCCTATAGAAGATAGAATAAATGGTCCAGATGGTTCAAGGAGCCTGCATTGCTTAGCAGTCAGTTATTAATATGTCATACTAAACAAAACAAAACAAAACACGACAACAAGCAATCTGATTTCTACATCCATCTACTGTGTAATTGGTTAATATAAGTCTGCCCAGAACTCTGCTTAGAGTAAATCAGGTTTCAGAATCTGAAAAGCTGGTGACCAGGCTCTGCACCATGGGGATCCCAAAGTCCTCCAGAGCAGTCAGTGAGTCTCTTGAAGGGTTGTGCCCAGTGGGACTGGTGTTCAGTAACGAGGAGGCAAAGCAACTACACAGCTAGCTAAATAAAAGATGTATTTCAGAGTTTGCTGCCAGAGCTGAGATGAAAAGTTTTTATGCAAGGCATATAACTTAAAATTAGTAATAATGATGTCTGTTGGCTGAAACAGAGAAGGGTGACTAATATTTTTCAGACACTCTCAAATAAGACAGTTTATTCAGTCTTTACATCCTGAGAGACAGGCCTGACCATCATTTCCACTTTTTACAATGGCGGAAGCTGAGGTTCGAGGAAAATGAAATAAGTTGCTGAAGGTCAGGAAGTGAACACTCTTGTCAGTAATATAAATCCATACTCTTTCCAAATATCTTTTCACCCCTCATGTGATGAACCTAATCCCACAGCCCCGTGGAAGAAAGGGTTCAGAAAGAGAGCTTTGAATTATGTGTGTTCAAAAAAAGTAAGCATAGTGTGGAAGATATCCTCAGTTTTGGATACCTGATCGTAATTAAGTATTTTGGAGACTGACTTAGAAACGAAGAGAATGTTTCCTCTTTCACATCCAACCACAAATAGGAAGCCTTCTGCAGTCTAGGATTTAAAAATATAAAAGTATTTATTTTAAAATATCATTAATCTTTCTCACACACACACACACATTCAGATGCTGAGGAAATTATTGTAGCGATAAAATTAAAAGAATGGTCATAGATCTAGTAAAATTAATTTTAAGAAATCTTCTTACGAGGTATATAAAAAGATTTATAAAGAACATCGAATTGAACCCCAGTCTAAACTAATGTTTTTGACATGGGAAGTTCAGCCATGGGATATTTACTTAAGATATGTCTTAGTATAAATATTACCTACACTAAATTCTACTCTGCTGCATACAGAAACTGTGTAAAGATATCGAAACACACCAATAAGAACAACTGCCTATGGATGTGTTGAGATAGAAAGATATACAGACTAAGTTGAGGAAAAGATGAAAATATTTTCCGGTACACCTTTTTATATTTTTCTGAATAATGATAAGCTATCACTTGATAATGATAAGATATCATTCAAAACTAAATATAAAATTTTTTTAATATATCAGCTACTCCCGTAAGATCTACAGAGTAAATCCCCTATGAAGCAAACTATATGGAAATGGTACATAGGGACACAGGATGAGTCTGGCACCCCCACTTGACATTTCTTGAACTAATCTTTACCAATTAGAAACAAACATGAGGTGAAATGGGCAGGCATGTTCTATGTGGGGCATATCTGGGGCTATGTTAAGTTATGGCTAAGGAAACACTTAAAGATTGGTGAGCAAGCTTCCAAAGCATACTGTACATTTCAGTATCTTTAAAACTCTTTGTTGTCTGCAAAAAAACCCTTTATATTCCTATCAGGAATATGATATATTAAAATTCAGCTGTTCAAATAAAAGAGGGGCTTTTCAAAAAATTTTTAAAAAATGGACAGACATATATATGAAGAACTTTTCTGTTTAATCATACTATAGCTTAAAGCCCAGTAGGCATAGCACAAGATGAAGATATTTAGTACCTCCTGGGGGCAGGATGAGTCAATGACATGGCCATATTTTCCATGTCAAATAAACTTCTAGACCGATGAATCTGGAAACCCATGCACATGAAGTGATGAGCACAGAAATGTCAAAGCATTGCCTAACAACTCATGAAGGAAGCAGTGATTGGGTAATGGGGCAGAGAACAGGATCCTGTAGAAACAGGATACAAAGTAGATGGCTTTAAAGGAAGTGGGAATAGTGGGGAATAGATCCTCCGATATGGGAGGTGAGGGCATTTGGCAGTGTAAGAACTTAGCCGTAAAGACAAGCCTTGCTCCATTTTTTTTTAGAAAGTGCCTATGCTCTGTCTCTACTTTCATTAGCTGAAACTAATAAGACATGATTACTTGCTACCTTAAATTTTTACGTTAAAAGAAATTTGGCGTAATAGAATCCTGTACGTTTATTAACAGGAAGCAAGCTGAAACAAATCTGCCTCCCATTCAAATAAAAATGCAAGGACAAATACAACTTAGACAAATATATCTCTTTACTTACCTTAAGGAGTAAGTGTCTGAGCTCATCATCCTGAATAAAGGAAGGTCGATAATTATCTCCTGCATAAAAATTTGTCATACCTAAAAATAAGTCAAAATATAGTAGGGATGAAAATGTAGTAAGTGTTCAATGAACATTAGCTATGCTACTGCTACTGGTGAGGATAGTGTTGGCGATGATATTTCTCTGTTAGCACATCCTAAGGCCTCTTCTGTAATCGTTCTCTCTCTTTGTCAATACTAAATTAAAATTTCCTGCTTCTAGATTGTAAATTCTTGAAACTACTTATTCATTTATGTTCAAACGTGCAGACAGTAAAAGCTCTCTACAAAAAAAAAATAACAAAATGCAATGTATTATCTACATTATAATAACATGCAACAATATTCAAGAATCTAGTAATTTTTATAATGTCTTAGCTTATTAATATTGATCCTATGAATTACCCTGAATGGAGGCGATTCTTCAATTTTAAACAAATCTCATGGATTCATAGGATTTTCCATTTGACTCTTTAAAGATCACATGAAGACTTCTGATAAGACAAAAATGTATAAGGTATAAAAATTAAATGATTCATTTTAAGCCCTTAGCACAGAGCTTACTGTATAAAAATGAAAGTGTCTAAAGCTACTGAAGAGCTGGCAAAAATGATAAGGATTTATCAGGTCAAAACTAGGCTGCCTTGAGGGCATCCACTACCCAAATCCAGGAGAGCCCTTCACGGCCATAAGGAAGTACAGAGGAGAATTAAACAGGTCAAGTTGTGCTGTCCCCAGATATTTCTGGGCAAGGGTGATTCTGAGGTAAATCAATTTTCCCTCCTTTTTGCTTCCCAACCTCCCTAATGACAATCCCCTCCTCCAGAGAACTGCAAGGAATGTTGCTTTTGCAAGAAAAAGGTAGGGTAACCCCCTGAGACGTTTTAACCACAAATTGGCCCTTGAATGGATTTGCAGCCCAAATTTACCAATTACCTAAGTGGTGGGGGAAAAAAAACAAAACAAGAAAATTAAAAACACCTCATGTGTTACTTGGTAAAGTTTTCTCAGACTGGTGACAACCCCAAGAGCTTGGCATAGGCAAAATAAAATCCTCTTTTGGAGCCTACCTTCTAGATAGACCTCAAACAATTCCCCTAAATGGTTTCTTCTTATTGTCATTATTACTATTACTACACAGTACATGAGTATTATTACTACTACACAGATGCTTCTGCTTTTTATTTATTGCTGCTGCTGCTGCTACTACTACTACTACTACTACTACTACTATTACTACTACTACTACTACTACTACTATTACTACTACACAGCAGCCTGGTACGAGGGAGTTGAGAAAGGGTGGCCTAAAAAATGCAGACTCAGGGCCAGGCCAGCAGACAGCAATCAATCAATCTGAGGGAGGCAGTGACACTTCCAGGTCAGAAGTATGCCGGGGAAATCCTACTACTGTAAGCCAGCCAGAATGGGCGAGCCCTGACTAGGTGAGGGAGTGAGGCCTGTGAAGGAGAAAATGAAGGCAGTAAGAGTAGGGTTGAAGTTAGGGGGAAGTAAGCTAAGAAAATGCGTGCTGTGATATGCTATACACTTGCCAAAGCAGGGTAACAAATTTGCCTCTCAGATTTCTGCTGGCAAAAACCAATGAGGAGGGGCCGGCCGAGTGGCGCGGTGGTTAAGCGCTGGCTTAGGAAGCCAGCGGCCCCGGTTCGGTCCCACATATGAGGGCCAGTAACACTGCCCTCAAAAAAATAAAAATAAATAAAAATAATGAGGAAACATGATCCCTGATTTTTGTTCCAATGTTCATCAGGTTAAAAAAAATGACAATAAGACAATAACAATGATGATGATCATAATGACAATAACAAGACTGCCTCCTGCTCCTCTTACCACCACTTCCACCATTCGTAGACACTGTGCTCACCCCTTAGATGCATTATTCTTTAGTCTTAACAGCCTTATGAGGCAAATTCATTATTCCTATATTATGGATACGGAAGTTGAGAATTAGAATGTTAAATAACTTGAGTAAGTCACATAGCTATTAAGACAGGGAGCCACGATTTGGACCCAGGAGGTTTGCCTCCAAGACCCATGTTTACACACCACTGGGCCTACTGTCCCCAAGAGTAAGACCCCACACACTGACTGCCTACAGCTTCTCCAAAAGCGCATGCCGCAGGGCAGGGCTACTCCAGATGTGGTCTGCAGATCAATGTCACCTGCCAACTGTGGTGAGGTGAGTACAGAAATTAAGAATAAGCATTTAAGGGCCAGCTGAGTGGCTCAGTTGGTTAAGAGCTCGCTCAATGGTGTGAGCTGAGCTCTGAGCAACTGCAGTTCGATGCCCAGCCCAAGCTGAGCTGCCGCTAAGCTGCCAACAGGTGGCAGGATGGCTCAGCTAAAAAAAATTAAAAATTAAAAAAAAAAAAAAAAAGAATAAGCATTTAGACACGTTATTATAGAAATATAACGTTGTGGCATCCCAGCCCATGATCATGTTTCCAGTAAGCATCTGTGTTATATTTTACAACAGAAGCGAGTGGGGATCACTTGCCGTTCACCCCAGATAGTTTGAGAAGCACTGCTGCAGGGTGCAGTTAAAAAAAAGAAAACATTTGAGGCCGGCCGAGGGGCATGGTGGTTAAGCGCTGGCTTGGGAAGCCAGTGACCCTGGTTCAGTCCCACATATGAGGGCCAGTGACACTGTCCTAAAAAAATAAAAATAAATAAACAAACCATTTCACCATCCTTCTGTCTGTAAAGTAATTATATAGAGACCAAAATAACATGATCCACATGCAATCCTCTGATGATCCAGGGTCTCTAATGTCAAGCAAGTTGGGAGTATGCTCTGATCTGTGCACTGGAATGCAGATCCAAACAGCTTTAAGTCATCTTACTGTGGTAGCACCAACTAAAGGGTCTTGTTAGGGTATCTGATGAGTACTTGACCCTCACTTTGGCTTAGAAGGGCCAATGACAAAATCAATGCTCTGTTCCAGGAAATCTCCTCTGGATTTAGACAGTGTCTCTCTGTATGCTCCTTTCACTCATACTTCCACTGTAACATTTCTCCCTCTAGGTTTTACTGATCTCTTCATGGGTAGGTCTCTCTTGTCCAGCCATGAATCCATAGAGCACAGAGATCTTGCCTCATTCATTTTTATATCTCCAGCAAAGAACAGGAGTCTAGTTGATGCTCAGTTGGTGTTTGTTGAATTAGTTGATTGATTCATGGTCCTCCCTCGGGACATTGCAAATATGAAAATTCTTGGGTAATTTTAGGTTTGCAATCAAATGACCTCAGTTGAGCCTGCAAAGGTTCCCTGCTGAAAGATTTAAGGGAAATATTGCGTGCAACTTATGCAAGACCCAGATGTAGGTTAAAGAGAATCTTATTTATCTCATTTCACAACAGACTTATGAAAATAAGACTGCCCATCATGTTCCCAACAGGAAGTCTGCCAGGCAGTATCCAAACACTTGCATGGCTCTGCATGACATTGAAGGGACCAAGGGGGCTGGCTACACTTTCTTTCTATCATTGCCTTCTCTCCAGATCTGCACATGTCAGCTGGAGTGTATGTGGTATGTGGAGTGTATGCGGAGATCAAAGAAAGATGATTTAAGGTGTCGATTTTTAGAACTTGCACAAGTTACTATTAAATAGGCCTTTAATAGCTGTCTGTAGTTTTACTTCCTAATTTGTATGTGCTCCCCTCTCCTCTACCTCTTTCAATCTGAACAGATTTCTCAGGATTTTTTGTTGTTGTTCATTATGAAATAAGATCCTCTTTGTCTGGGCTCCAATTTGCACCTAGAGTCCAGGTCAATACTGCTGTCCTCTAAGCCACTAACTCCATTTAGCCTAGTCCTTGGATTCTGACCATATAACTTCCTTTTTCCTGAAATAGATTCTCCTTTTCCTGGCATGCGGTGTAGGACAAAGATCTAAATAAGACCCCTGGTTATCCTCTGCTTATTCGTTTTTACACTCTTTGAGTCAAATTTCACTCTAATCTTTTAGATCTTTACAAATCTGAACTTTCAGAGTCTCTTCTGTGGTCTACAACTCATTCCTCTGCCAGGTCATCTTGTCTTCTCTCAATATAAATTTATGTCATTAACGTTTGTATATCTAAAACTCAGTTCTATTTTCATGATACTGCCCCCCCAGGTTGGAATGGAGTTACTCCCAAAGCAGATGTGATTTTGACTATGTATACATACACATACACTTTGATTTAAAATTCAAGATTAAGTTGGGGGACTGCTAAGGTCAAAAATGACCAGACCATGCATACCCTAAGAAGCAATGATTAAGGATCTCCTTTACCCAATGAGTAATACATTGAGAATACCTTAGCATAGTAAGGTATAATGCATTTCAAGGTACTACTTATAAATCTGAAAGAAGCTTTAAGAGAAACTGGCTGAATTTAAGGAGACTTTCTTTTCTAAGAATGAAAATCTGACAATAACTTAAAATTATAACTAACACTACATCTCAGAACTTCTAAAATACTGAGAGGCATGTATGGCCGTCATTATTATCTTCATATTATACATGGGAAAACATGTAGACATGTAAGGACTTTTCAGGCTCTTAAGACAAGGCTTTTAGTAGATCCAAGTTTTCCGATATCCAAATGAACATTCTCTCCATGTACAGAATATGGAGGAGCATCAAATGAACACCTCTAAAGCTGAAAGGCACATTTAAATGGCATCTCAATAGCCAGTAACAACAAACCAATCAGAGACCTCTATGACAGTGAAGGCTTCACAAATCTAAGTGTGGAGGCCATTTTTAAACCCACCTTTTAAAGATTTCAAGTGTTGAACAGCCATTCTTAAAACTGTAAGTTTGTCCAGTTTTCGGGCCATGGGCTTGCACTGAGGGATCATGGCCGACAGCTCTTCAATCAGGTTATTCATTTTATCTCTCCTCCGCTTCTCAGTTTGGCTATGAGCTTCTCTAAAAAAGGAAAAAGAACCTCTTTTGTATCTCACATTCAGCAGACCCACAGTGACCCACACTTGCTGGAGCACATGTGGAGCCCAGCAAGCACAGGCTGTTTGCTCTTCTTCCCACCTTTGGCTCTGCAATTGCTATTCAGGGAAGAGAAAGGAGCTGCTGGGAACAGAAATGGCACTTATAAACTTCAGCGCTTTTACCCCCATCCACTACCTTTGCTCCTTCCTTGCCTACCTTATTTCCTGAAGCTTTCAAGAACTAAGACATCTGTCTGAGAGCCCTGGTGGGTGTTTTTTTGTTTTACTTCCCCCCAGTCTTAGAGGAAGAGATGGGTAGCCTTCTATTCAAAGCGAACTCCTCTCTGGTATTTGCTTAAACAACTATTAGCATCTTGATCTCATTCTCTTTCACAGCTCCTTCTCATGGGTCTATAAATGTCAACATCTCTTCCCTCTCGGAAAAATAAACAAACACACAAAAATAACCCATTCCCTAATTCTAGGATTCTTTTTTTTTTTCCTTGCTACTGTCTTCCCTTCTCATCTCAGCTAGCTTCCTGAGACAGAGCAGTCTCCACTCTTTCATTCATTTCCCAGGCACTTTCCATCTATTGGGCTCAACCTTCCACAATCTCCACTCCACTAAAATTATTCTATTGGGTTGTCAGAAAAGTGATGATGCATTTTTGCAATGAAAAACACAGAAAAAATACGTCATGACTTTTCCGACCACCCAAATGCAAGGGTCACCCTTATCTTATGTAGCCCCTTGCTGATCCCTGCCTTGAATTTGACCCTGCTGATGTTCCTCATTCTTTGCCTGGCTTCTGTGATCTCTCCTGCTCCTCCATTCTCCCTGCTCAGCTCAGTCCCTTTAGTCTCTTTACGTGGCTCTTCCTCTATCCTTAAATACCGGTGACCCCCAAGATTCCTTACTTGGCACCACTCTTTGCTCACCGTATAGCTTCACCCTAAGAGATCTTATTCCCGCATAAGGCTTTACAACTACTCATAAGTTACTTACTATTAAATCCCTATACTTTTCCCAGTTCCTGACTTTTGGAACTAGAATTATGTACTTAACTGATTCCCAAATACCCTAAAACTCAAGAAATCCCAAACTGAGTGCTTCTATGCAATGCACCCAATTTAAATTCTCCTTTCTCGGCCGGCCGAGTGGCGCATTGGTTAAGCGCTGGTTTTGGGATGCCAGCGGCCCCGGTTCGGATCCCACATGAGGGCCAGTCACACTGCCCTCTACAGCTAACAACAGCGCCACCTGGAGCTGGGCTATGCGAGCCCCGGTAATGGTGTAGGCTGCAGCCCCTGCTGCAGTGGGCTGCCATAGGCTACAGTAAGTGGCCCGCAGCCAGCGTGAGCGGCTGGCAGCCAAGCGTGAGCTGCCAATAGCCGCGATGAGCGACATCCAGAGGCCAGCGACCGATCTGCTTCATCCGGGAAGAGCGCAATGATGATACCAACAGTGAAGCAACATCCTCCGCAACTAAAAAAAAAAAAAACTGAAGAACAAGAAGACAGCAACTTGTCTGTTCCCCTTCCCCGATTCCCCAACGCTGTTCCCCTCCACCAATTCCCCAATAAAATCTTTAAAAAAATAAATAAATAAATTCTCCTTTCTCCACTAACCCTGATTTTCTCTTCCTTCTATAGGGTTTATCTTAGTTGGTGACACCATTAGACTCATTCTAGACTATTCCTCATCTTCACCCTGAAGTGCCAAATAATTACAAACTCCTGTAGACTCCAGTTTTTAAAATATTTCTTAAATATGTTTTCTTTCGACACACTCTGTCACTGCCTTAACTCAAGTCCTTATGATAGATAGCTCATTGCACTACCCCCAAAAGCCTGTTAAACTTATGTTCCTTCTAAAGTCTTCCTCTTTTAGTCTATCCTACCCAATACTTTCAAAATTATCATTCTAAGACAAATCAAATCATCTATTACCACTGCATAAAACTGCCAAAATGCATTTCCACTGCCTAAGAGGAATGGCCAAACTCCCTAATGACATCCTAAGTTTCTCCATGACCTGCTTCATCCCTACATCTCCAGTTCCACCTCTCCATGTCTTTTCCCTACAGCTCCAAATGTGATACAGCAGCAATACCACACGATTGCTGGTCCCCCAATATGCCACGTTATCTCATGTCTCCTCAACGTCTTGCTCTTTATTAGGCTTAGAAGGTCTTTCCCTTCTCTGTTTGTGGAAAATCCTATTCCTTCTTCAAAACCCAGCTCAGTTATTCTTCTGGGAAGCTTCCTTTGACTACTGCATGATCAGTCACTTCCTTCTCTCAGCTACCTCAGTACCCCTGATGCAACTACCGTATTTCACCAAATCTAAGCTACCACCAATTGTAAGATACATTGTTATTTAATGCCTCACAAGGAGATGCCAAATAACAGGCAGATGCCATTGATAAGACATTTTTCTCAGATGATAACATGTAGGGGGAAAAATGTGTATCTTAAATTTCAAGAATTAGGCTATTTTACTCTTCACACTTAACTGCAAACATTTGTCTGTTGTCTCCTACAACACTCAGATCATGGCAACTCCATACTTTCTATTTCAAAAGAATTTAGGGGGAACAATCTGATGGGAAAGAGAATAAGTAGATTATCTTGATCAGTTTTTATAGCACCTTTAAATTATTAATAGATGAAAGAAAATGTAAATTTTCCAGATAGAAGTGGGGAAGGAGCACTAATGGAGCTGATAGAGCTAATATTCTCCCTCCTCACTCCATTCACCCTTGGGCAATGCCACTCCTGGAACAAAATAGTACTTTTGAGTAAACTGGGCAGAACTCAAATTGCGTGTGTATTTACATAAACTTTAGTTATCTACTCATACCTTGGTCTATTCATGACTAATTTTTAGATTAAAATTCTGTTATTAAAAAAATGTTATAATTGGGTAAAATGGCGCAATAGACAGATGCTGTGTTAACTGCCTCCCAGGATCACACCAAAATTACAAGCAAATTATACAGCACTCAACCCTGGAGGTCCCCAGAACACTGGATGAACAGAACCACTAAACGAAGAACTTAAAGAGGAGGCCACATCAGATCTGGTGGGATGGGCGGAGACAAGAGAGGGTGAGCCCCGTGAGGGAAGCCCCAGCTGTGGGAAGCTTGTCTGATTGGGGGAGAGACCCTCCGGCCGCACTCCAAGCTCACCAGCCCAGAGTTCCTTTGCTGGGAAGAGGAGTTCTAATATAGCCGGCAGTAAATTAGTGAGGACTCTGTTTGCTCAGCTCGGTGAGGCTAAGAGCAGGTGGAGAATCAGTGGGGCCGGTGCAAGGACTCACTCGCCAGTGAGCACTTGCCTGGTTACTGGTGGAAGGAGTGGCTGTGTGGGCCGGGAGCCTGCAGGGACGGACTGGACTGGGCACCTTTGGTGCAGAGGCTGGAGGTATTTGGACTGTGGTTCCCGTGGTGTGGAGCCTGCACGCGAGTAGTGTAGGGAGGACGCCATTTTATCGGGCTTGGGCCCTCCCACGGAGGATCAGGTCCGAGACCTCATTGGTCTGGTGGAATTGGCGCAGAAGTGCATGTGTGCGTACGCGCGCATGCGGCCTTGGATCCCCACCCTCCACCCGGCTTATACTGTGTTGCCAGGGAAACGCTGGGTGGGTGCCCTCTGGCTCCAACAGGCTGCTCACTGAGATGTGGGAGTGCGCAAGCTGCCTCGGGTCCGCTCTCCGCACTGCACTTGCAGAGTTGCCAGGCTGGTGATTGGTTGTCGGGCTGCTCGGCCTGATCTGTGAGCGGCTGATTGGGACAGGCTGAGACTGGGAGTTTTCCTGGGAGTGTTGGGCCGTGAGCTGTGTGCCTGCATGATCCAGCCAGGGCTCTCCTGGTGATCTATCTAATACATCAAAGCAATCCCAGAGCGACAGCCAGAATAGGGAAACAAAGAAACATGTTACAAGTAAAAGATCAGAAGAAACCTCTAGAAATGGAACTAAATGAAACAGAGGGATCCAACCTTTCAGAGACAGAGTTTAGGACACTGATGATAAGAATGTTTAAGGAAGTTAGTGAGGACATAAAGAAGGATAGGGAAACCATAAAAAACAACCTGTTAGAACTAAAGACTACAATAACTGAAATGAAGAACACACTCGAAGGAATCACCAGTAGAGTAAATGAAGCAGAGGAGCGGATCAGCGATTTGGAAGATGAAATAGCAGAAATCACCCAGTTGGCACAACAAAAAGACCAAAGAATAAAAAAACAATGAAAATAGTTTAAGAGCCCTACGGGACAAGGTGAAACACAACAATCTTAGAATCATAGGAATACCAGAAGGAGAAGAGAAGAAGCAAGGGGTTGAAAATGTATTTGAAAAAATAATGACTGAAAACTTCCCTACCCTGGTGAAGGAAATCAACATACATGCCCAGGAAGTGCAGAGGGTTCCAAACAAGCTGAACCCAAACAGGTCCACACCAAGACACATCATAATTAAAATGGCAAAGGTTAAAGACAGAGACAGAATCCTAGAGGCTGCAAGAGAAAGACAGCAGGTTACATACAAAGGAACTCCTGTTAGACTAACAGCTGACTTGTCTACAGAAACTCTGCAGGCCAGAAGGGAGTGGCAGGAGATATTCAAAGTGACACAAAATAAAGGCCTACAAACAAGATTGCTCTACCCAGCACGGCTATCACTTAAAATTGAAGGAGAAATAAAGAGCTTCTCAGAAAAGAATAAGCTTAAGGAATTCATTACCACCAAGCCAGCATTGCAAGAAATTTTAAAAGGGCTTTTTTAAACAAAAGAAAGGCATAAACAAGCTAACCCAGGGAGACCAGGAATACAAATAACAAAATGGCAATACATATGCACCTATCAATAATCATTTTAAATGTGAATGGGCTAAATGCTCCAATCAAAAGACAGAGAGTGGCTGAGTGGATAAGAAAATAGGACACATGTATATGCTGTTTACAGATGGAATAAGATATTTCATGCAAATGGAAATGAGAAAAAAAAAAAGCTGGAGTACCAATACTTATTTTGGACAAAATAGACTTTAAAATGACTACAATAAAAGACAAAGAAGGGCACTATAACCCTAATAAACATCTATGCACCCAACATAGGAACTCCTAATTACATATAACAGATTTTGACAGAGATAAAGAGATCAACAGTAACACTATCATAGTAGGGGACTTCAACACCATTGTCACCAATGGACAGACCCTTTAGACAGAAAATCAACACAGAAAGAGTTGATATAAAGGAAAAACTGATGGTTGCTGGCTGGGAGGGAGTGGGGAAGAGGGAGAGGGGGAAGGTTTTGGACAGTGTAGGTGGGACTACAATGTTGCCGCAGGGATATAGGGGCAGTTCTGGGAATGTAATTGATAATGTTTTGAAGAGACTATTATATTGCGTGAAATAAGTCAGTCAGAGAAGGACAGGTACCATGTGATCTCACTTGTGTGTGGAGTCTGAAGAGCTGAGTCAACGATCAAAGTAAACAGACTAGTAGATGTAGAGGGAAAACTGAGGGTTGCTAGTTGGGAAGGGGGTGGGGATAGGGGGAAGGGGAAGGGATCGGACAGCATAAATAGACAACTACAATATTGCGTCAGGGATATGAAACACAGTTCGGGGAATATAATAATGTTGTAAAAATTTTGTGGAGTGTCAGATTGTCACATGCTTTGTTAGGGAGACCACTTCATGGATGGAGTAGAGGCTTGATCACTGCTCTGTACACCTGAAGCTGATGGTGTATAGTATTGTATGCCAACTGCAACTGAATATGTGGATGGTCACGGGATGTGGAGTATACTGTGGAGGGTAGTCAGGGGAGTTGTGATAGATATGTATGATATGGGGGGGGAGTGGGGTCATGAACTGGGGGAGGGGAGTTGTCACTTTGGGGGGTAAAGAGTATAACTATTGCAATGTGTTGTATACCTGAAACTAATAAAGAAAAAAAGAAAAAAAAGAAAAAAAAAAAGAACGCAGGGAAAAAAAATGTTATAATTGTCCTCTTGCTAGAATGATCACCTCTTCTTTCTACCAGTATTACCCATCAAAAGAGACAGTAGCAATGGACAGAAACACCGGATTCCAGGAATGTACAGCAGAAGAAGGCATTCTCTCTCTCAGAAGTTGGGTTTGGAGGGAAGTGAGAGCAAGACCACTGCAGAGGATAATGAAGAATGATGGTGGGAGCCAGCAGTCTCAGAAGAAGAACAGCCAGTTTTTTAATCGGGTACTGCACTCGAAGATCTGACCATGTTGCCAGATGTAGGAGAACATTTTGTTGATATTGAAACAATTGATGAAGAATTTATGACGACAGATTCCTAATAATCAGGTGTGTCCCATAAGTAATTCTGATTTGTTTATAGTACCAATCAGCTTTTCTCTGGTGCTTAAATAAGTTTTTAATAAACAAATATTCTAAGGAAAATTTAAAGAAACAAAAGCTAAATGTTATTCAAGCACATAGAAGAGAAAGGTAAGAGGTACTGATAATCACTACTCACATCATCACATATGAGAAGAGCCTAATATTATAAATCTATTCTATCTTGACATCACCTTTTGCTTTGGTTAAAGGTGTGCATGTGTGGCCTTTTCCACCCACCAGGTACCATCTCAACAGTTCAAAGTACCTGAAGGACTTCATTTTTATTTGTTCACCATCTTCCATTCTACAAAAAAGCAGGATAAAATATCAAACTACATGAAATAGCTTTCTACAATTCTTGAGAGAGAAATAAATGTAAGATTAAATCCAATCAACCTAATTCTTTCAAGTCTTTAGTTATAAAGGCTACCCTGAGCTCCTAATGACCTGAAATGATTTTTACTGTCTGTATGAGCTCTTCTCCTATTAAAGCTAACAAGCCCATCATCCCCATCGGGCTAACTCTGTTAGCTGCCAATCATCAATAATTGATGCTCTATTTAAAAATTAGCCCAGGACAATATTGAGAAAGAATATAATTTTTACAGAAATAAATTTAAAGTAATTCTTTTTAAAACAATTGATGGCCTAATCAAAATTTGTATAGTAGCTGGATTAAAACAGCCTGAAAATGCATTAAAAATCTCAGACTTTTATACAAAAAGAATTTGTTTTGCCTGAAAATTCATCTGGATGATAAGAAACATTATTGAAAACTGGAAACTCTATACACTTGCCAATAATACTGTCATATTAGTTTATTCCCTAGCAGAATATACTAAATGTGTATGTATGTATGTATAAATATGTATATAAAATACACATGCATAAGTGTGTGTGTGTGTATTCATTCAGAAATGTAATCACCAAGGGCCGGCTGAGTGGCACGGTGGTTAAGCGCTGGCTTAGGAAGCCAGCGGCCCTGGTTTGGTCCCACATATGAGGGCCAGTGACACTGCCCTCAAAATAAAATAAAATAGAAATGTAATCACCAGACCACTACTAAAGTGAAATATACTGACAATGATAGAATACTTTCCACATTAAAAAATTATGCAGGTTTAATTTTTTAAAAATATGTATTTAAAAAAATATATTTCCAAATATCTGATTTTTTGAAGAGGCATTTGAAGAAGTCAAAGGAAAACACCCATAATCTCACCTGGAAATAATAACAGTTAATATTTTAATGGCTCTCCCTCCAATCTCTCTCCTAAATATGTATTTAGATACATACAAAAAAACAGCTTTGACTATGTAAGTTACCCATGGGGTGTGTGGATATGTGTAGTGTATTTATGTAGAAGTTTCTGTGTGTTTACATATAAATCTATAAAACAAAATTCAAATCTTATAAAAAAAAAATTCAGATCTTAGTGCATAAATTTTCATGTCTTATCTTATTCACATAACACTATCACATGAATATTTTCCCATAACTTCAAATATTCTTGAAGAACATGACTTGAAATGATTACATAGTAGCCCATTGGCTTGCTAATTTTATCAATAATTTTCTATTGGATTTTTCAATATTCTATTATTTCCATATTATAAATGATACAGCTAATACTATTGTGGTACATAGATCTTTGATTCTCCTAAGATAAACTCCTAAAGTACAATTTATGGATAACTATTTTAAGGCTTCTCACTCATCTTGACAAATTTCCTTCTTGAAAGATTCAACAATGATCATCTTCCAGGCTTTGAAAGGTTTGACTTACCTTTGAACTATTTCATTTATTTGAACTATTTTGAGGTTTTGGGGTTTTTTTAAAGATTTTATTGGGGAACTGGGGGAGGGGAACAGCATTGGGGAATCGGGGAAGGGGAACAGACAAGTTGCTGTCTTCTTGTTCTTCAGTCTAGTTGCGGAGGACGTTGCTTCACTGGCCCATGTTGGTATCATCATTGCACTCTTCCCGGATGAGGCAGATTGGTCACCGGCCTCTGGATGGTCGCTCACCGCGGCTACTGGCTGCTCATGCTGGCTGCCAGCTGCTCACGCTGGCTGCCGGCCACTCACACTGGCTGTCGGCCACTCACTGTAGCCTATGGCAGCCCACTGCAGCAGGGGCTGCAGCCTACACCATGGCTGGGGCTCGCACAGCCCAGCTGCAGGTGGAACTGTTGTTAGCTGTAGAGGGCAGTGTCACTGGCCCGCATATGTGGGATCCAAACCAGGGCCGCTGGCGTCCCAAACCAGCTCTTAACCAATGTGCTACTCGGTCGGCCCAATTTTGAGTTTTTAATAATATTTTTCTGCTTAAAAAAGATAATATATGCTGTTTATTGAAAATTTAATAAACTTTATTATAAAGAGATGCTTATAAATATTCCAAATAAAAAGTTTATCGAGGGATGTTTTTCCTTCTCACAGACTAAATAAAGAATAGCTTTCATATTTACGGTACTTTGTCAAAAATATTTTCACATGTTATTTGATTCTCACAACATTTGAGAATCACATAGTTATAACTATCCCCATTTTACAGAAGAAGGCTTTGAGGCCAGTAAGGTTAATGACTGCTCAAAGTCACATACCTAACAGGAAGCCAGGTGAAGCTTATTCTATTAATACACAGGATGGTATGCCTGCTGTTTCTCTCACTAGGGTCAGTCTGTTCTGTGGTCAGCGCACATACAATTAAACAGCTTCTCTGAAGTAAAAGAAGGAGTCAGATTAAGTCAGTTTCTTTTCCTTTCTTTTTTCGCTTTCGCTCCCGACTATGTATTTGGGAACTAAAACAGAAAATAACTCCACAGGTGAATGATTTTCTTCCTAATGGTCTGGAATTATATTTACATACATGGCTTCAATTTCATAAGGGAAGCTTTGGTTTTTTAAAGCATGTTTTTGCTTTGATTATAGGTGTTTTAGAAAATTAATTCACTGACTGAAATTGCCATCATGGTAAAATCCAAACCCATTGTACTTATGAAATCCAAATTAAATACCTTTATTTAACAGTCCCTGGTAAAATTGAATAAAGGCATGATTGTATTAGTCATATAATTCATTTCTTTGTTTGCAACAGGAATCTAGATAATTAGTAGATTTGCTATTTTTATTTTTGCTCCATGCTGGCATTCAGTCTATAGCCATAAAAGTTTACATATGGGTTTCAGTAAGCTTTCTGATATTAATAATGTTCACATCACTTAAATGCAATTTCTTAGCATCTTACACTACAATAGCATAATTTTTTTGAAAACACAGTGCAAGCTTTCCCTGCAAAGTTATTTCACTACATTTTGAATGAAATACAAGATTTCTCCCTAAACTGACAAAACACAAATGAAATTGGAAGCAAATACAATCAAAACATTGTTCAGATTTGCGACTTTTCATGCCCTTCTCTTTTTGAAACTTTCTCCCAGTGGTTTCAGAGATACCACTCCCAATTTAGAGCCATGTCTTCTCCCATTTTGGGTAGGAGTTCCCTCCTTCCTTCACTGTGTGTAGGCCCATGTAGCCCCAGAGTTTTTCCTCAGGCCCTCCCCCAGTGTTCCCACTCTGGACACCTGCCCCAGTGACTGTATCCAGGCCAATTACAGCACCTGCTGTCTATATATCCATGTTGTCTGAATCTCCAGCTCCAGGCTAGGCCTCCACCCTGCGTTTCAGGACCTCATATCCAAACACCTACTTGAGGATCCCATAAATATCACATTCTCATTGTGTCCAAAACTGAATTCTTCATCTTTCCTTCAATCTTACTGAATGATAATACCATCCTCCATCTAGGTGTCTAAGTCAGAAAACTTAGACACTTCTTATATTCCTGCTCTCTCCAACCAACAATCACAAAATCTTAAGAGGTTCTATCTTTTAAATGTGTCAGAATACGTCCTTCCCTTTCCAGGCCCTTCCTGTCCAGGGCCACGCTCTTAGACCAACGCTCAGAAAGCCTAGTCCCTAGGAAAAGTCTCGCACAGCTGTTTTCTCTGCCTACTGGTTTTCCTCCTTCAGTCCATCCTCCGTGCTGTTTCCAGAGTGATCATTTGAAAATGTAAATCTGTACCACCCTACACCTGCTAGGATAGCTCTCAGTTTTTTTAATGGAAAGTTACAATTTCAGCAGGAATATGGAGAAGTTGGATCCTTCACACATTGCTGGTGGAAACGTAAAATGGAGCAGCCACTGTGGAAAAGAGTTTGGTGGTTCCTCAAAAACTAAACAGAGAATTACCATATGACCCAGCAATTCTATTCCTAGGTTTATACCCAAAAGAATTGAAAGCAGGTTCTCAGATACTTGAACACCAATGTGCCTAACAGCATTATTCACAATAGCCAAAAGGTGAGAGCAACCCAAATGCCCATCAATAGATAAATGGATAAACAAAATGTGGTATATAAATACAATGGAATATTATTATTCAGCCACAAAAAAAAGAATGAAATTCTGATACATGCTACAATACAGGTGAAATTTGAAAACATTATGCTAAGAGAAATCAGCCAGACACATAAGGACAATTCCATTTATATAAAATATCTAGAAAGTAGGGTAGAGTTTACTAGGGGCTGGGGGAGAGGGAAGAATTACTGTTTAATGGGTATAGCGTTTTTGTTTTGTTTTTAAGTTTACCACTTTATTTATTTATTTTTTTGAGGGCAGTGTCACTGGCCCTCACATGTGGGACCCGAACCGGGGCTGCTGGCTTCCCAAGCCAGCGCTTAACCACCGCACCACTTGGCCGGCCCGGGTATAGTGTTTTTGATTGAGGTGATAAAAAAGTTTTAGAAATTGATAGTGGTGATAGTTATACAACATTGAGTGTATCTAATGTCACTGAATTGTACATTTCAAAATGGTTAAAATGGCAAATTTTATGCTATGTATTTGACAATAAATATTTGTTTTAAAAGTATAAAGGCAAGCAATTTTTAAAAATGTAATCTGAGCCAGTTCTTCTCATGCTTAAAATTCTTCCATTTTCCTTATCACGTTCAAGATAATTTTCAGATTCTTCAGTTTGGCAGACTTTCATGATGTTTATCCCTCATCTCATAGCTCACCCACCTCTATGTGCACCCTCTGTTCACTTGTTTCCATATCAGCACAGTAATATTTCATACCTTGTGTTTCTGTACAGCTATTCCTTTTACCTAAAATATCTTCTCTACTCCCGCTCTGAATGGCTCATTTCCATTATTCATTTAAAACTTTGCTTAGGTTAGCATTTCCAGGAAGCTGTCCTTCACTCCTGATCCCAATATTATTTAAATCCCCAAATTTCTTTATGGCTATCATGCCTAGGAGCTCTATTGTGGCAGTTATGATATGTAACAATTATTTGTATCTTACCCATTTGTACAAGTTTCTTGTGTCTTATCTGTATCTCTTCCTCCTAGTCTACTGGGTGTCACATAGTAGGTACTCAATAAATGTGTAATGACTACATTCCAGGGAATCTTCATCAATAACCCTTTTAAGGCACCAGCTCTCCATTCAAAAACCAACAGTGCTGAAGAAAGGGCAAACATTTTCATACATTATTCTTTGCTTATAAATATCCAACACTCTGAGGCTCCATCAATGAAATCACTTCATATTTATTGACTGGCTTTCCTGCCCTGAGTCTCTGGGAAGGATGATACATAATCAGCACTTTGTAAAATCTTTGAAGTACTTTGACATCCATCATTTCATCGGAATGGGAAATGGTATGATGAGAGGATTGAAGCAGGACGGAAAAGCTCTGGGATAGACAATGAGCAAATCAGTAGAAAGTATACTCTTTCTTCTGCCACAAAATGTCTTCACATAGGAATTATGTTAAATGATAGTATGGGACTTACCTGCTGCTACTGGATGCTGATATTTCTATCTGTGTTGAAATAGGTAAAGGGATTCTGAGAAAGCTATTCCACCAATTTTTCTGTCATGATTCCTGAATGGGGAAGGAGTCACTCCTACCCAGACATGCTAGGAAATAGACAGCGTAATTGTCCTCAAGGCTAGAAGTACCCCCGACCCTGTCCCGTTACAGAGAGACAGGAAGCAGGGTGTAACTAAGAAACTGCCACACTCAGTCAGGCAGTCTAACTAATTGTGTTATGTTTGATAATACACAAGCCGCTTGATATTTCTGAGTTCTAGCTTCTTCGTTTTCTAAAATGTGAGCAATTGGCTAAATAATCTTTAGGGTTGTCTTCTGCCAAAAAATCATTATCTGTCAGTACTTTCTTTGCATGGTTCTATCTGTCCTACCACTGACCCCATTTATTCCCCCCAAACCACTGTCAAGTCTCAACTGTGCCTCCTACATGGCATAAAATTATGTTACCTGTAGTACTCATTGCTCTTACTTCAACAGCCATAATCTTATTTAGATACTAAGAATGGACAATGGTGGTTATTATTCTAATGAAAAAGGAAGAAAACAAAAAGGACTAACAGTTACTTCTAGCTTGAGGTGAGTGGGTACTACTAACTGATCATTTAGGATTAAAATGTCAAACAGTACTAGATAGGCTGTTACTTGGTTGTTTGCAGTTATTTATGATTATTTTGCATTAATGGAGACTAAGAGAATACAGACAACCAGAAACAGTAGATAATCTTCAAGTCACTTTATTTATTATTATTTTTTAATAACTGATTTTTTTTTTTTTTTTTTTTAGGGCAGTGTCACTGGCCCTCACATGTGGGACCCGAACCGGGGCCACTGGCTTCCCAAGCCAGCGCTTAACCACCGCTCCACTCGGCTGGCCCTTCAAGTCACTTTAGATGTGGCTTGGGAAGCGCATTAGTACTTACGTATAAATAACACTAATTCTGTTGTCTTGCAAACTGAAGCCAAATTATAAAGCGTATTGGGAAGAACTGAGTTTAAAAGAGCCAGGATGTTTCATTATGTCCTCATCTTGTCCCTCTACTCAGACTTTCTCCCTTCAATCGAGATGGAGAACTATCATCGACTTTCACATTTATGTAAGGTAGCAGCCTAATATGAAATGCTCTAGATTGTTATATGGATTTTGTCCTACTATTTTCACCATATAAACGTTAGCTTTGGGGAAGTCATTAAAGAATATGTGGGGCTGCATTAGGCAACAAAAATAAACAAGGAGATAGTAAGCATTCTCGGCATTGACTTTATTATCTATTTGGCTTAAGAAATACGGAAAGCAATAAATATGGTTATATGGCCACAGACAACCAAGGGTTGGTTATTAAGTAAATGATGAGTAAGGCAAAAAGCAAAGTGGCAATGATTATTTGAAGCCAAACATGCAGGAAGATTTCACCACATGCTTACATATCTTAATTCGTAAGACAAATCTCTTGCTGTGACCATACGCATTAAGTAAATTAACCGTACGTTCCTAAGTCTTTCAGACTCAATAACCTTCAGAGTTGGACTGAAAAATTCCAGGTACGTCAGTGATAGAGGTGGCAGTTGGGTGGATACATAACTGCTCTCATCTGAATGTTACCATGTAATTTTAAAACAAAATAATGATTTTAAAAAGTAATATTTTAGGCCGGCCGAGTGGCTCATTGGTTAAGAGCTGGTTTGGGATGCCAGGGGCCCCGGTTTGGATCCCACATATGAGGGCCAGTGACACTGCCCTCTATAGCTAAAAACAGCTCCACCTGGAGCTGGACTGTGTGAGCCCCAGGGATGGTGTGGGCTGCAGCCCCTGCTGCAGTGGGCTGCCATAGGCTACAGTGAGTGACCGGCAGCCAACGTGAGTGGCAGCCAGCGCAAGCTGGCAATAGCCGCGGTGAGCAACCATCCAGAGGCCAGCGACCAAGCTGCCTCATCCGGGAAGAGCGCAATGACGATACCAACATGGGCCAGTGAAGCAACGTCCTCCACAACTAGACTGAAGAACAAAAAGACAGCAACTTGTTTGTTCCCCTTCCCCAGTTCCCCAACGCTGTTCCCCTCCCCCAATTCCCCAATAAAAAATCTTAAAAAAAAAAAAAAAGTAATATTTTTCTTATTTCTCTGAAGATTTCATGGGGTTAAAGGAACAAATTCACTTACTGGGATGGATCTGAATCACTTCCTTTTCGTTTTCTTGAAAACTCTGTCACACGTTGGCTGAAGGATCCGAGAGCAGTTGGTTTTGTCCATGGGCTCATATGATTAGAAACCATGGGAGCAATACACTGGTTGTCTTCTAGAAACACTTTACCTGTGAGAGATAATGTGTAAAATAGATGTCGCGTTGTGCTTTAAGTTTTACTTCATACATATCCCTATGACACATTTTAAATGGTTTTTCTCTCTTGATATTGTAAAAATATCAACTAAGTAACATGAAAAAGTAATCATGTAGACTCAAGTATTAGTTAGAAATGTATTTGTTAGTCCATATTCTTAAGTTTATTTTCCCCATCGAATTGTAAAGAAGAAAAAAAAAGAATATTGTATAAAATATGGAAAACAAAAAAGTAGAAAGGGAGAAAAACCAAATTTCACCAACCAACAATACTGTTTACAGATATTTCCTTTAAGAATTTTTTCCTTAGTTGTCATTAAAGTAACTGAAATCACAGCATATATTCTGCTTTATTTATGTATCACTGTGATAATAACTTCAGTGTTATTACAAAGTCTTTATAAATTATTCTAATAGCCACATAATATCCCATCACATAGATGTCATAGCTACTTAACCACTCTTCTATTGTTAGAATGTATGTGTTTTTATTTTTTTACCCACCACAAATATGTATTGTGGTACATACAGCTTTTTATCTACTCATTATTTCTTTTGGATGTCATCCCCAAAATGACTTTAAATACTCATGTCCCTTGATCTTGTTAAACCCTGAATTGATAAATATGACAGTAAAATCGTTTTTGTCTAAAATGTGGTTTTCTTTACATGCTTTATAAAATATAAAAATCAGAATTAAACTGAAAATTATCTTTAGTCCAAATGTGACCTCCTTCTTATATTAATTTACATATAAAGAGTTTATAAACTCATATGTACCTTACAACATAGAGAAAACATAGCAATATTTACAAGAGAATGCAATAAATCTACAATAGTGGGAGATTTTTAACACATCTGTACCGGTAACTGATATACAGAGCATTCAGAAATGATACAGAAAATTTGATTCATACAATGGAAAAACTTGATGTAATGAACATATAGAGATCACTATACTTAGCAACTTCAAAATCTAATGTTGATTTCTGGTGTAGTTCCCATCAAACATTTGTAGAAATTGACAATATACTCGACCAAAAAGCAAGTAAATCTCAACAATTTCAAAAGACTGATTATTATATATAGAACATTTTCTGACTACAATCTAATTGTTAGATACCTGTAATAAAAAGATAACCAGAATAATCCCTATATCTTTGGAAATTAAGAAATATACAAATAACTCACAAAGAAGAATTCAAATGTAAAATTATAAAATATTTGGAACTAAATAATAAAAATATAATACATGAAAATGTGTGGAGAGAGTGAAAGCATTATTGAGAGGGAAATTTTAATACTAGTATTTTTAAAAAGAGGTTGAAATTTAATGAGCTAATAATTTAATAAATTGGAAACAGATGAGTAGAATAAATCCAAGGAATTGGAAGAAAGAAATCATTAAAATAATACTAGAAATAAAGAAACAGAATGCAAACAAGTGCAGATCAAAAAAGCTAAACATATGTTCTTCCAAAGATTGGAAACTCTAATAACCCTATGGCAAAATTTTTCAATAGAAAAGAGGGCATAAATGAATAAAAACGGGAATGGACATAGGGTATCATTTTAGATGCTCTAGAGATTTAAAAGTTAATAAAATCTCATGAACACAATTATTCTAAATATTTTAAAATAATAAGGGCTGGCCAAGTGGCACGGTGGTTAAGCGCTGGCTTGGGAAGCCAGCGGCCCCGGTTCGGTCCCACATAGGAGGGCCAGTGACACTGCTCTCAAAAAAAAAATAAAATAAAATAAAATAAAATAAAATAATAAAAACATTCCTAGGGAATTTTAACTAACAAAAACTGAAGCTCCTGTCAATGTTGGAAAACCAGCTTTTTAAATAAATGGTCCTGGGCCAATTCCAGTTGGATTGGATTAGGATTGAAGACCTAAACACAAAAGGCAAAAAAATGTAATAGAGAAGACTCTAAAGGAGAAAGAATACCTTTGTTATTGGTGTAGAAAGAATTTCCCAAAACATAAAAAGTAAAAGCAATAAAGGAAAGGACTGACCAATTCGACCTTCTTAAAATTAATGTTGATCAAAGGCACCATAATGAGAATGAAACCACAAGACACACGACGATTATTTGTTACACATATAAACAACAAATGGCCAACAGCTAGACTCTATAAAATGCCTTTGCACCACTAAGAAAAAGACCAGCACTCAAAAGAAAACTGGATGAAAGACTTTCATTGCACTTCAGAAAGAAAAAGAAGCTCCTTATGTTGTTTTGTACACCTGAAACTAATATAATGAAAAAAAGAAAAGTAAAAAAAAGTTCCAACTGTCAATACACAAATGAAAAGACAGCCAATCTCACTACTAAATTAGGAAAATCCAAAGTAAACTATAGTGATATACTACTACATACCCAACTGATGGCTACAATCGAAAAGTGTGAAGATGCCAAGAGTAGGTGAAGAGGGAGAGGCATGAAAACACTCCTGCTCTGCTGGTGGGAATGTAAATTGCAATAACTACCTTGGAAACCATTTGTGCATTACCTAAGAGCTGAACACATTGAAATCACATGTTTCATCATTCCAGTCCTAGGTACATAGAAAAACTCTTAATGTCTGAGACATGTACAAGAAATGAATTGACAGCCCTCCTTATAATTGAACAAAAATTGAAAACGGGGAATTAATTTCCATCAACAGAAGGATAAATTGTTTATTCACTGAATAGAACACTAACGATGATAAAAATGAATGAAGTACTGATATACTCATCAACAGGATGACTCTCAAAATAATGTTGGCCAAAAAAAAAGTCACAGCCAAAAACATAGTATATTTTTTAAAAATTTGAAGTTCAAACATAGGTAAAACTTATCAATATGTTTTTTAGCAATATCTACAAAGTTGGCCACGCTATACAGAAAAACACAGGAACATTACACTACAGTGACAATTCTCTTTGGGAGAAGACAGGGGACACTATCAGTGAGGGACAGACACCCCGGGAATTCTAAGGAATGAATGTTCTCCTTCTTAGCCTGGCTGTGAGATCACAGATTATTGTTGTTTTTATTCTTTAAACTACATACATAACTTCTCATAATTTTTATATCTTCTGTAGGTATAACAGGTCTCACAATTAAGAAGTGGGGAGGACAATTTTACCAATGATTGTTGGCCACTTGGGAATTAAGTTCCTATTTATGGTATCCCACGACTTCTAAGTCTGGACTCTCTAAATGGGACCAGGGCGGGCCGAGCGGCTCAGTTGGTTCAGAGCTCGCTCAACAGTGTGAACTGAGCTCTGAGCAACAGCAGCTCAATGCCCAGCCAGAGCTGAGCTGCCACTGAGCTGCCAACAGGTGGCAGGATGGCTCAGCTAAAACAAACAAACAAACAAAAATAAATAAATAAATAAATAGGACCAATTTGGAATCACCAAATACCATGAGATTAATTATGGCTTCTGCTCCTAGGCTCCATTCTACCAGATTCTGAATGGCAGAATACCATTTGTCTCCACAGAAAAATGGGAATTTTATTGACAGAGAATCAGTAGAAAAAATTCACTAACACTGAACCACAGCACACCCTACAAAATGATTTTATTTTCCCTCTTATTAAGGGGCAAACATGAGCTCCACATGTTTCAATCCTACTTGCTTATTAACCTTTGAAATAAGAAATGGACTATCTTTAGGCAGGCAGAATAATATTCTTTTCACAAAATCAAAATCTGAAGCTCCAAGGGTCTTTGTGTTCCCTAATGGCATAGAAGCATTGCCCCATAATTAGCTATCAAATCTGGCTAGTTGGGTAGAAGTGTATTCAACACAGAGGGCTTTCTTTAAACAAAAGAAAAATATAGGTTAGTGGGACTAATTAGTTCTGAATGAAAGAATCTGTTCTTTGGAAACAATCCAACATTCAGATTTTTATTTGTCAGAAGATGACTCATAATTTAAAGAGCAAAGATTTCATTTTTTTTCTATTGAAGTAAAATTGGAACATAACATTTTATTAGTTTCAGGTGTGTAAAGGTTTCATTTGTTTTTGTTTTGTTTTGTTTTGTTTTTTTAGCTGAGCCATCCTGCCACCTGTTGGCAGCTCAGTGGCAGCTCAGCTCGGTCTCGGCATCGAATTACTGTTGCTCAGAGCTCAGCTCGCACTCTAGAGCAAGCTCTTAACCAACTGAGCCATTTGGCCAGCCCTTGAAGTTTCATTTTTTTAACCTTCCAGTTTATTTTACTTTCAACCTGCACATATACTTATTTAGATAATGAGATCATGCATTAAGAATTGAAATCTATCTCTGCTTTTATATAACTCATTATAATTTCATATTTTGATATTGTGTTTCCTCACCAAATGGGTAATTTCTCAATGGTGAATGTAATACATGTTATTTAACACTCAGTAAAATAATTCAGAATTTAGATTGAACAGAGATGCTGCGATTATCTTTTACAAAGAAAGTTTGTGGTTTTATTTAAAATGTGATTAGCATTAAATCTCACTCCACTCAGTCTGCACCTCCCTGATGATCATCAACCTTAGAATATTTTAAATGTCTCCCCTTTAGTATCAACTCAAGGATGGAAATAAATTGTGGGAAATGAGTAGCTGCTTGGGTGTTATAAACAGGGAAGACCAAGTAGCCACTTGGTTTAGGCTCAGAATTACAAAGGGGTTCAAATATAGAATTTGACATTATACTTGAAAGAGAATATACATATAGACATACATACACACGTGCACACACACATTAACAGAAGTACAGTGGCAGGATGGAAAAAATATATTTTCATATAACTTGAAAACTGTCCTATTATCTTTCATTGCCAGTAGTGAGCTATATGTTAAAATTTGCATAAAATTTAAATTCTCTTTCAAATAACTTTGTGTTAAGAACAATTTGTTCAATGAACATTTAAGTTACTTCCTTAAAATACGTAAGTGGCCTTTGCTTCTTGACTTCCGAGAGTCCATGCCCAGAAAATCCTTTCAGTCTGGTCTACCCACCATAAACTGTTTAAACTTTTTTGATGTTGTTGTTTTGGTTTTTGGACATGTTATTTAATACATAGGAGACTGTTTCTTTAAGATGGAAGTAATTTCCTGCAAACCATTTGTTTGTGTTGGGAATCAAATAAAACAACGTATTTGAAATTTGTTTGAAAACCAAAAGTTTAGTGATGCTAAGTAACTAGTCCAGCAAGAATCCATTTTTGATGAAGCGTTTAAGATGCCTAAGGTGTCAGTCAAGAAAAGGCACTGAGTTAAATGCCTTTGAATTTTTTTAATTAAAAGAAAGCTCAACTTTTAATTTTGAAATAGTTTCAGACTTGCAAAAATAATGCAAAGAATTTTAATATCCTTTCAATCAAATTCCCCAAATGGTAATGTCTTACTTAACCACAGTATAATTATCAAGACCAGGAAATTAATGCTACTATAGTATTATTATCTAGTTCGTAGACCTTATTCAGATTTTGCTACTTGTACGCCAATGTCCTTTCGCTGGTCCACGATACAATACAGGATCACATGGTACATTTAGTGTCTGTTAAGTGCCTTCAGTTTCCATTAAACTGTGACAGTTACTTGGCCCTCTTTTGCTTTTGAGATTTCTGAAGGGTTCTGGGCAGTTGTTGTATAGAATGTCCTCGATTTTAAATATGACTGATATTGCCTCATGACTACATTCAGGTTAAGCATGTTTGTCAAGGATACCATAGAAGTGATGCTGTGTCCCTTCTCAGTGCTCAATAATGCCTTTACTCTTCAGTTGTATGGCTTCTGACACGTTTTATTGCTTAAGATCCTGCTCTTCAGGCTTCCAAATGGTATTCAGCTCATGGAATCAACAGAAGAGGCAGAGGAAAGATTTATGAGCTTGTCGTCTATTAAGACTGTAAGCTCCAATACTGGATAGCTTTGAGGACCATGTTATCTTTTTATCCCCAAATCTGACCACAGTGCCTGACACACAGTAAGTGTTTAGGGTTTGCTGAAAATATGAATTGCATTACCCTGAACATTCAAAAGAGAATCTAAGAGAATCTGAAACCAGAACGTCTAGATTCATCTTCCTGGGCTGCTGGGACAGGGTGATATTCCCCACTGCTCCTACTTCACAAGCAAGGCGGCCTGCTTCCTACCATTACTTTCTTGTTACCGTTTTTAATTACATAGAAGAAAAAAATACACTCGGTTATTTGCTGGGAAAAGGGCACTGTGTGATATGGGATTTGGCAGATGGAATGACAACCAGTTTTATAGGTTTGTGCTCAAGAATTACAATGGAAGCCAAATCCTGTTTCTTAACACTGACACATTACTGTACAAAGCTGAGTCCCATAACAGATAGAAATGAAGTACTAATTGGCACTATACAAGAAGCATATCATCTAGAGATAGTACCATATACAAATTATGAAAAAGCTTTTGCTCAGCAGAAATTTAAAATATTATTTCACGGTTCTTATTAGAGCCTAATCTAGGTGGGGGATCTATTTTAAAAGGTTCCAATTAAGTACCTGCTCTCAAGAAGCTTACAATCCTGTGTATGTTTATGCATATATAGGCGCCTAGACATATAAATCAAATACAGAATGAAATTAGACCTAGATGGAGGTACAAGTTCATGCTGCAAGAACACAGAGAGAAAGGCACTTAATTCTGTTTGTGGGGAAGGAATAACAATAAAAGCATTATTTTTTTGGCTGAGTATTTCAGGGTAGGAGAAAGCCGTGAACAGGAGGCAAAACAAATGCATTCAGTAAAATCCTATGCCGTCGTTAAAAATGACGTTTAGTTGTTGAATCAATGACTACATATCAGTCAGGTTAGACAATTCCTCTCTGATGAAGAATCTGATGGGGGAAGGGGGCGACCAGATGGTTAGAGCGGGTACTCTTAACAAGATTGCTGGTTCGACTCCCGCATGGGATGGTGAGCTGAGACTCCCCACAACTAGATTGAAAGCAGCAACTGGACTTGAAGCTGAGCTTGCGCCCTCCACAACTAAGACTGAAGGACAACAACTTGACTTGGAGCTGATGGGTCCTGGAAAACCACAGTGTTCCTCTTCCCCAATTCCCCAACACGTTCCCTTCCCCAATTCCCCAATAAAATCTTTAAAAAAAAAGAATCTGATGGGTAAAATTGGACATTTTCAAAAGAGGTTTTACCTTCTCACATATACATAGTATAGAACTCCTCAAACTTTGGTTGACAACCATAATATCCCACACATCTGTCCTAAATTCTTCTCTCTCTCCTGAACCAAACCATGCGGTTCTTTCAAACCTTACCCCTGCAATGTCTTGTCAGGACTGCTAGCTCTCGGCTGGACCCACTTTGGCTAAAAATCCTTTGCTGTGTGGTGTGACTAGAATAGAATAATCAGGAGTTGTCTAGTCCACAGAGAGTAGAACTTTTATTGATAATGTTCTGATTATACTGGCATGATTTATAGGCTTTTATTTTATACATAGGCCTTCACATTGTTGATTCATTCATTTATATAACTTTAGAACTATAATTGACATTACAGATGGTTTAGTGTATAACTCCCTCTTTTTCCAAGACAGAAGCAGAGTCCCACAGTTGATTAAGGCCTTTGCCCCTTATCACAGCCAGCCATGGAGGGAGGAGGGACTGACTCCTGAATAGGGCTTTCCTTGGGTAGACCCAAACCTGTCTTTCCTACAAGCTGTTGGTAAGCCACTTCTTTACCATTTCACACATCTGCATATTTTTTATACTTAGGTGCTGGCCCTTTTTTGTTATTAAGTTTAATTTCTTTTGTAACTTCTTCTGTATTCAGGCTCTATCTAACAGACTGACTAAGCCTCCTCAAATTATGCCATCTGCAAAAGTGACCAGCATGACATTTACATTTTCAAAGGGTCTGGCTGGCATATTGAACAAAAAAGGCCAAAGAGAGAACAGCAGGGAATTTACTCACTGTGACCAAATACAGCGGAGGCAAAGTGAGAGCCCACGGCAGAGTTACAGAGGAAAGCAAAAGGTTGACACTAGGGAAGCTATAGAAAAGGTTAGAATGGACTTAGTCACTCAGCAGAGAGGAAAGCTGAACTGGTTGGGTGGGAGAAAGCAGTAATACTGTGAACAAAGCAAGGGTGTCAGAGAGTCTTGGGGATTAAGCTGTGCTCACTGCATGGCTATTGGGCCTCATGGCCTAAAATGAGCCAGATGGGATCTGGTTACCTATCTGACACATCCTTCCTATGAGTAAAGAGGGGCCAGTTATTTCCCAGGCTTGCTCAGTGCAAAGGCATATACATCCCAGAGTACAAGTGACGTAAGATGAGGATTTGCTTATATCGCTCCCCACCGGACGGACTATGTAGTAACCATGGCCTTCAAACAAGAGGGTGCCCCGTATCTCTTGCACATAATACTAGACTCTCCATATCTGGTCATGAGGGCACAGCATTCGGGATGGAACACAGGCCAACAATACAGGTGTCAAAGGGAGAAGCTAGATTCAGAGAGATAGGAGTTGGTGACTTCTAAACTTCAGAATGAACTCAAAAACCAGTTGTCCCATTTGCAGCACAACCAAGTACAAAGGAAATGGTAGAAAAAGAGCCAGCCTATCCCCCTACTGGGACAGCTGCCTGGTAAGTGAAACTTGTCAGCTGTGGTCCTAAAATGTCCTGCATATCGTTCCATCAGTACATATTCTTCAAGTTACTCTGAAGCAGACACTGTGCTACATACAGGGACTGGGAATGCAGTGGTGACCAAAGGGACAACTCCTTCATGGAACTTAAAATCTAATAGATCTTCCTGTGCATACTGGAGTTCTACCAGACATTAACCAAAGGTTTCAGTGATCATGGTGGTGCAGTAAAACGGAAGGGAAGGACAAAATTATTGGGAAATGGTATCATTTACACATATTAGTCAACAAAATCTAGAACATAATCCTGAAGTGAGGTACATGGCCCCCTCACTTGCCTGTGTGACATTCAAGGACAAAGATAGCATTATAACAGTTCCTATAGATTATAACAGTTCCTAAGTTCATTCACTTATTTACACGTTGTTCCTCATCTGATAGACTGAGGAAAGGAAAGATTTTCTTGGCTAATTTTTATTTATTATTTGATTCATCTACAATTAAGTATTGCTTTCTCAGTATCTGGTTGTTGTTTTTTGAAGATTTTATTGGGAGGGCCGGATGAGTGGTGCGGTCGTTAAGCGCTGGTTTGGGAAGCCAGCAGCCTCGGTTCGGTCCCACATATGAGGGCCAGTGACACAGCCCTCAAAAAAAAAAAAAAAAGATTTTATTGGGGAATTGGGGGAGGTGAACAGCGTTGGGGAATCGGGGAAGGGGAACAGACAAGTTGCTGTCTTTTTTGTTCTTCAGTCTAGTTGCGGAGGACGTTGCTTCCCTGGCCCATGTTGGTATCGTCATTGCGCTCTTCCTGGATGAGGCAGATGGGTTGCCAGCCTCTGGATAGTCACTCACCGCGGCTATTGGCAGCTCACGCTGGCTGCCGGCCACTCACTGTAGCCTATGGCAGCCCACTGCAGCAGGGGCTGCAGCCTACACCATCGCCGAGGCTCACACAGTCCAGCTCCAGGTGGAACTGTTGTTAGCTGTAGAGGGCAGTGTCACTGGCCCTCATGTGGGATCCGAACCAGGGCAGCTGGCATCCCAAAACCAGCTCTTAATCAATGCGCCACTTGGCTGGCCCTCTCAGTATCTGTTTTGATCTGAAAAAAACAAACTAGTTTTACTCTTAAAGATAAACATTCCTGGGCCGGCCAAGTGGTGCATTGGTTAAGCGCTGGTTTTGGGATGCCAGCGGCCCGGTTCGGATCCCACATGAGGGCCAGTGACACTGCCCTCTACAGCTAACAACAGCTCCACCTGGAGCTGGGCTGTGCGAGCCCCGGTGATGGTGTAGGCTGCAGCCCCTGCTGCAGTAGGATGCCACAGGCTACAGTGAGTGGCCTGCAGCCAGCGTGAGCGGCTGGCAGCCAGCGTGAGTTGCCAATAGCCGCGGTGAGCGACCATCCAGAGGCCGGTGACCGATCTGCCTCAGCTGGGAAGAGCGCAATGACGATACCAACAGTGAAGCAACATCCTCCGCAACTAAACTGAAGAACAAAAAGACAGCAACTTGTCTGTTCCCCTTCCCAGATTCCCCAACGCTGTTCCCCTCCACCAATTCCCCAATAAAATCTTTAAAAAAAAAAAAAAGAAAGTAAATACATGATTAAAAAAAAAAAAAAAAAGATAAACATTCCTATAAACTATTTGGAGAAAACCCTAAAAAGATACCTGGTTTTCTTGTGTTACAATAAAAGATTAAGAGGAGGGAAAAGGAACACAAGAAACCATCGTCGAGCCGGCCGAGTGGCTGGCGCGGCGGTTAACGCTGGCTTGGGAAGCCAGCGGCCTCGGTTTGGTCCCACATGTGAAGGCCAGTGACACTGCCCTCAAAAAAAAAAAAAGAAACCATCGTGTCCAATTCACTCACCTTACAGCTGAGGCAAGTTGGGCTCAGAGTGGGAAAGGCTATGCCCAGCTGTGTGTTACACTGCAGTTTAAATAGAGGAAAAAGAAACAAAACTTAAATATAATAGCCTCTTTTGGAGAAACAGTTCTCAGGCATGTCCCATGCTCAATCACTACAGAAATTCAAAAGGAACAAAACACACTAAGAATGAATTTCGATGCCCCTCAGAAGGCAGTCCTCCCTCCCACTAGCTTTTAGCGAGCAAGGAGAGGGGACACGTTTGGAGGAAGGAGTTGTAATACTGCACTGAAACACTGAGGAAAGCTATAAACATAGTGTGCCAAAAAATTTTAGAAAGATGTTTTTTCAAAGTTGGAGAGTTAGTGAGTAATTTAAGACTCCATGATAGCCTTGAGGAAAAAAGGAGGATAGAGAGAAGACATTTTGGGCAGGAATACCAGTGAGGAAGCCAACAGCTGCCGTGAACCAGAATGACGAGAAGCATGACAAAAACGGGTTAAGTCACTATGGTGGAAGAGACTACAGCCACCGCTGCTGTCCCACCACCACCACCACAAATAAATTAGTCTTTTACTGAATGCTTACATACCAGGCACTAGACCCTTCACATATTTTATACAATCCTCACCACAACCCTACAGTGGTAGTTTAGCATATGGGGAAACAGGCTCAGAGAAAAGAAGTGATTCGCTGTGATGGTCTTTTTGTTGTGGGTAGTTCTCAGGTACTCAGTCAAACACATATTTAAGTGCTGCTGTGAAGGTATTGTGTAGATGTGATTAAAGTCCATAATCAGTTGGCTTTAATAGGGAGATTATCCTAGAATATCTGGTATCTGGGTGGGCCCGATTTAATCAGTTGAAAGTTCTTAAAAACAGAGTGGAGGCTTCCCTGAGGAAGAAATTCCACCAAAGGACAGCCACTCCTGCCTGGGCCTGAGACAGCCAGTCTGCCTTTCCTAAGGGCCTGCCCTGCAATTCCAGTCTTGCCCAGCTTGCCCCAGCACTTGCATAAGCCAATGCTTTGCAATAAATCTCTTAATATACAATAAATCTCTTCCTGGTTCTGCTCTTCCAATGAACCCTAACTGATACACATGCCAAAGATGACACAATTATTAGGTGAAAAGAGCTCAGATTCTCTCCGAGCCAAAAGTAGGACAATCTTCCCAACTGCCTCCTACAGACATTCACTTGTAGACATCAGCACTTCACAGACATGGCACCATGTCCAAATGTCTAGCAGGCACTTGAAGGAAAGGTTAACAGCATAAAAGCTCTGGAGGCCAGTCTGCCGGGGGTCAAACCCTGCTACTTACTATGCAACCTTTACCTTGGGCAATGAACTTAAATCCTGTGTTGTCAAGGTCCTCATCTGAACTGTGAAATAATAGTGGTACCTACCTGATAGCTGCTGAGGAATTATATACCATGTAAAGCATTTCAACACCTAGCACATGGTAAATACTCAGTCAAGGTTAAGGATTATTAACTATTTGGTGGAACCCAAGGGTGAGAATGATCCATGCTAAGCTTTTGAAATGGGGCAAAGAGGAAGCAGAAACACCCTTGATGACTCTCAGGAAACGGGAAAGCAGGATGTAAGCAGAGTGACAGAAGCGCTGAAGAATGCTTCCGTGACTACACTGCTCTAGAGAAAACCAGCATTTCATAGGCATTACAATCTAATCCAGGAATGGCGGAAAAAGAAACTGCAGTTCATCAGAATTTCAGTTCCACATCGAAACAGAAAGTCCCTAATTTGTTCTAGGCCGGATTGATCCTCATGCGTGAAAAAGAACGCAGAGCTTAGCATTTTCAGCATCAGCCAGGTTTTCCTGAAAGGCACAACAATGCATTTAGATTTGGATGGTCTACACCCACATCCTTGTGGCACATGGAAAAATACAATTCATGCAGGTTATGAGTAAAGAGAAGGCACACTGTAGGCTAATACCGTGATTAACATTAGACAGGCATGATCAGATACGCCCCAAATTTGACACAGAACCCATAAAAGATACAATGGTCCCTGACACGTATGGTATCAGCAAAATGAGACACCTTCAGTGTAACTTCGAGAAAAAAATTCATCAGTGTTCACAAAAATATTTGTGTATCTTTTCACTGAATGGCGATTATTCTAGAAAGAATAAAGACCCTTTAGAAAGGTGGAGTATGAGGAGCATTGACATTGCAATATGCAAATGGTATATAATACAAGTTTTTAAACTGAAATATAATACAAGTTTTTTTTGTTTTGTTTTGTTTTTAGAGGGCAGTGTCACTGGCCCTCATATGCGGGATCCAAACCAGGGCCGTTGGCGTCCCAAGCCAGCTCTTAACCACCACGCCATTCGGCCAGCCCTAATACAAGTTTTTAAAAAGTACCAAAACCCAAAGTGACATTTATGACTTTAATATTATCTCGGCATAACATGCCATCGTTATAATAACGATGAAAATCTATAACTGCTCCAAGAGCAGTTAGCTAATAAAAAATTATTTTTAAATTCTCTTCAAAAATAATTTGTCCTAGATGCCTGCTAAAATTTGAGGTGTGACTTTGAATACCCCTCTAAAATCGGGCTGCTTTGCTGACAAACACATGTCCCAGAGGCAGCTACAATTATTGTAGAAAAGAACTGACAGGCCAGAAGTGAAGTGTTAGCTGAGCCCACGCTGAAAACTAATGGAAAGGAGGATTATCCTAATGAAGCCACTAGCACCAGAATGCATGGAGAACTAGGTTTGGTCTCTCTTTTCTAGGTCAGTGTTGTTGCCTGGGTGACCTGCTAAAGAAGAGATGGCCTAGCTAGAATGCAATAGTGCCTGTCTCCATGGTAGTGTAAGCACAGTCTACCTCTGGGTACCCTGTAACTTGGACAGGAAATCCAATTCTCCAATCAGGAAGCTGATAAGAGAAATAAATGTAATATTTCAATCAAACTTTTCTCTAGATCTCTGACAAAACAATAATCAATCTTTACAATCTTTTATTCATTTAAACATCCACTGATAGCTACTCTGTATAGAGTTCAATTTCAGTTGTGTCTGTTGTATACTGCTCTATCTTTCCAAGTCTGTATTTCTGTAAAATATCTATGTGCATATTGGCTCAACAACAATATATTCTCCCTATATTTTCCTCTCCTAAAAAAATGAAGATGAAGAGGTATTTTGGTGTATATAGAGCTTCTGTTTTTAAGTATCTTCTAGGCCAGAGATCCTCTGCACTGCATCCGAATCAAAATAAGGAGGACGTCTTCTGATGTTATCATACACATATGTTTCCACGAGTGCTCTTTTCACACGAGGGCACTGGATTCCTTTAGGTTTCTAAACCTTCACTAAGTGTGTATATTGGAAGTGAAGCTGAGGGTATTTTTCAGCTTTGTCCCATGGAGGCTCTGACATGGGAGGGTCTGACAGCCCGCCCCGAGCGCCTGTCCACATCATGAGGACATCAACGATGGGGACAGAAAAAAACATAGGTCATCATGTTGAGCAGATGTTGGAAGTCCAGATACTTGCTTCCCAACAGGCTATAATGGGAATACATGAAATAGCAGTTGTACTGCTTGTCAGAAGAAAGAATGTAGAATAGCTTTAAAGATATAAACAGCTACTTCTTCAAGGAAGAAAAGAGGATGAAGGAGAGTACAAAGTGGCCCAGATGGACTTGGAATGAAAGCTAAGATTTAATAGCCCATCACATGGCAGGAACTAGGACCTCTGCTTTTTTTTCCTTCTAATCAGAAATGTACCACAAACAGCCTTTTCAAGGTGATGAAAAAGCTCTGTTGCTGACCATGGACTGAAAAGTAGATGCAAGTATGTAAGGCTTCTTTGTCAGCTGTCCCACCACATCATTGTGTGGGAGGGGCAGCCACCAGAACTCCAGCAATGCAGCTTCCGTGGTCAATTTTTCCTTTCTATCCAGGGCCAAAAAATACTAACATCAGTTCTTCCCAGCAAGTCACTGATGACTTTCCATTTCGAAGCTAACCTCTGCCCTGAAAGACCTTCTTCACTACCTATTCTTCAATACTGAAGTTGGCACCCTCTCTCTAAGCCTTCTGTGAGTCCCTCCCCCACGAACCAGGCATAATTTCTCCCAGCACGGTGGGGAAGCTCCTATCAGCTAACTCCTAGCACTGATACCATATGTTTTACTAGGTTCTCTCTTGTCTTACAAATATTTTCACCTAGCCTAACATATTTTATAAGCTCTTCAACCCTTTTCTTGCTTTATCCATTTTTCTATTTCTGTTCATCTAGTGCAATAGTATGTAGTTAATGGATACTTTATGAATAAACCAGCTCTGTCCACATCTCAAACCAGCCATCATTCATTTTAAATCAACAGAATTTTATTAGGCATATAATAGGTGCAAGGAGTTGGAGATTATAAACATGAGTAAGATCCAACCCTGCTCTCCTTGAAAGGTATAACCCAAGGGTAGAGCTAAGAAATCTACCTAAATAATTTGTGGCAAGCAGGTACAGGTGTTATATATCATAGGCACATAAAAATATTATAGTGTGGAAATTGGTGGGGATAATCATTTCCATGGTGACAGGGTGGACAGTAGTTCTGGGAAGGTTTCATGGGAGAAGGGGAAAAATCATTTGTTGAAGATCATATTTCACAAAACAGTTTGTAGTCATCTAAGTTAATTCCCACATAAGCCTCCAAGTTAGATATTTTTTTTAACCCCCATTTCATAGATAAGAAAGTTGGGGCTCAGAGAAGTTAAATAACTTGACCAAGGTCACATAGCTAGGAAATAATCACACCAGCAATCACACTCCCAGTGGCCCAGTTCCAAAGCTCAGGCTGATACCCTATACAGATGCTTCCTCCTCTTCATGCAGATAAAAACAGAGCAGCACTGGAGCCCAGCTTCATGACAACAGACTTTCACAGGCACCAGTGGAGGGAGGGCAGTGGCATTCCAGGAGCAGCCAACCGTGTGAAGATGGGTGAGTTTACCCACATGGGGAAAGGCAGGTTCCCTCACATTACTGAGGCAAGGACATACAAAGTAGAGATGTTTTGAAAGAGAAAGCCAATGGATGAGTCTCCACTTTCCCTGTGATGTGCTGGGAATGTATGGTAAAGTGCATTTCTTATTTACCTAAAAAAAAATAAATGAAATACAGTAATACCTTGGTTTGCGAGCATAATTCATTCCAGAGACCAACTACTCGTATTGCAAGACGTTGCTCATTTACCAAGTTAAAATGTGTTAGAAGTGTTTGCTCATCTTGCAGAACACTCGCAAACCAAGCTATTCACAATTCAAGGTTTTACTGTATTGTAAGGAAAATATTTTAAATGTATTTGAAATTACCGTTTTATGACAATGATCTTGACCCTCAATTACAAATATCCAATAATGCAAACTGCGTTGAGTGAAAGACAGGTTCTCTCTACATATCCCTGTGCTCCAGCCTTCTCCATTTTTATCTCTCTGTAAAGATGTTATCTGGAGGTTTAAACCATAAAATTAAAGACTAAAAATACTAAGTACCAATAATTTACTTACATAAATGACAATGTCCCCTCTTGCCAACTGACACTTAAGTATTTTCAAATGATGCTTTTTATATTAGATAACTGGGCTGATTTAAATGTTTTAAGAAGTTTAAAAAGATTTTAAGTTTAAAAACTGGTGAGGGCAGCCAGTTGGCTCAGGTGGTTACAGCACACGGTGCAGTGCTCATAACACTAAGGTTGCTGGTTCGATTCCCACATGGGCCACTGAGGTGCGCCCTCCACAACTAGATTGAAACAACTACTTGGAGGTGATGGGTCCTGGAAAAACACACTGTTCTCCAATAAAATTAAAAAACTAAAAAACTGTGAGTGAGGAAAATGAGATATTATTGCCTAAAGTAATATAATATACATCATCATGTGTCAGGGACCATTAAATGTGGCTTCACCCAGCTAAGAGAAGAAAACAGGATGGGGGCTTGGGGGGAGCATGTGTAGCTAAGTGCTTCATAAATTATCAGTAAATATCCAAAACGACTCGCCATTACAGAGAACAACTTTCCCCTGTGGTCCCAGATGCACTAAAAGCTTCAATTGTTGGCTGTTCTCATTTCTCACAGCCTCCTGCCCCTGGGAAGGAGAGAGGCACTAGGTGAGGTGGGGGGGGGGTACAGAAGGGCTGGGATTTTTAGGGAAACACCAGTAAGCAGACTTGCAAAAAAGCAGAACAGGAAATCACTGCCGCCCAGAGCAAGCAGGTGTCTCAAGTACACTCGTCTCTTATAGGGCGCCTGGCTCAGGGCACCGAGCTCCCTGAGTCCGTGATAACGTTGATGACAGTGCAGATGCTGACTAATGATGCAGATCCCAGGCACCTGAGCAAGTCAGCTGCCACTGTGGAAAACTGGAGGTCTTCAACTGAATGGGACAACTGAAACAAGGGCTACCAGAGTAAATGTTATTACCTGATTCATCATTTCATAAACATTCAGAGATTTCGAAAGGGTGCATCTAATGAAGATCAATATCTACAGCACAGAAAGAGACCATGCTTTTTAGAACATTTCCATTAAGGAAAAAAGTAAAGTGAAATCACTGTATTTACCTATACTAATATTTTGGCTTTCCCTATATAGTTTAAACACTTTGGGTTTTGGGGTTTTTTTCCTGGAGTGGAGCTCCCTCCCTTCTCTCCTCACCTCCATCTCCCTCATCCCTCTTCCTCCCACTCTTTTCCTCCAGGGCTCCTTTTCTTCTACTCTCTCATTATCCTTCCCTCTTCCATCTCTCTGTCCCTCTACTCTTCCCCTTCCATTCTCCCCTGGCTCTTCACTCTTTCTCCCCATCTCCTTCCCTCCTTCCCTTGATCTCTCCTCTCTCTTTACTCCACCTTTCTTCTCCTTCCCCTTGTCTCTTTTCCTCTTTCTTTCCTCCCCCTGAAACATGTGAAAAGCAATTTCAGTCCATTCTGGTTTATGTTGAGTAATGCGATCCAGGCTGAAACTTTGCCTAAGGGTCCAGGCCAGGAACAGTAGCTTATGCAACGCTAACTGGGACATAACTTGATTTCTGAGTCACATAAATGAACTTAAGCCACTATAGCTGCAGTATTACACCTCAAGAGTTGTGTCCAATACCATCACAGATGAGAACTCGTGGTGGTAAGAAAAGAGAAAGAGAATAAAAGCTGCCCCACTGAAGCCTCCACCCAAGACCATCTCTGGCAATCAGTCTGGGAAGCGTGCTGCTCATCCTCTCCCTCTGACTGCCGTCTCCCCAACTCCAGAGTTTCTGGAATCATTTACCAGGAGGATGCCTAGTCACTTGGCAGCTTGCTTAATTTTGCAGCCTGTCAAAGAAAGTACGAGGGCAGGCAATTATGTTAGGCACCAGCTGATTTTTGGTGGTTATCTTCAAAGCCAGGAGAGTAACCAAACTATGGGGGTTTTCCAGTTTAAAATTTTTATTTTATCAAGAGGGCCTTAATGTCAAATTGCCTAGGAAAAAGGAATCTGCAGGGATTTTGTGTAAGAAAACATAACCCTGGATTCTGACACAGAAAACTGTTTCGTTTTTCACTCCGGGGATGGGGGGAACTTGTAACTATTTTTTTCACTCTTTGGATAAAGGGTGTCTGGGAGTAAGCACATTGCTCATTAGCACCACCCAGTGAGACAGGAAAGAACCCAAAGCAGCATGGGCAGGAGCCACACATCTTAACTGCAGTTTGACACTTCCTAGCAGTGTATCTGTGGGCCAGCCTCAGTTTTCTCATCTCATCTGTGAAATGGAGATAATCCCATCTCCATCACAGGGCTACTGTGAGACTAAGGAAGGTATCCCTTATGAAATGCCTGGTATATAATAATAGGACCTCAACAAATGCTGCCCTCGGGCCGGCCGAGTGGCTCAGTTGGTTAAGAGCTCACTCAAGAGTGCGAGCTGAGCTCTGAGCAACGGCGGTTCGATGTCAGCCCGAGCTGAGTTGCCGTTGAGCTGCCAACAGGTGGCAGGATGGCTCAGCTAAAAAAAATAATAATAATAAAAAAATAAATGCTGTCCTCCCAGCCCCTACTGAAACCTGATACTCTCCCTAAGAAGGATTAATTTTGGTCATTCCCAAATTCATATTTGTTATTCAACTACCAAATAGCAATCAACTACTTGTCCAAAAACTTGTCCTAAGTCCATAAAATTTACCTTGTAAAAGCTGCCTTTTTGATTAGTAGGTGCATTTTCACGTATCTTTTTTTTTTTTCAATAAAGCCTAAGTATGATTTTAATTTGGCTAACTTTAACTTGTGTAGAACAATACTTTCTTAATGGATTAGATAAGATTTATTAATTTCACAAAGCAAATTGGAGCTGTAAATATATATCAGGCTAACCATATTAAGCTAATGTCTAATGTTTAATAGTTAACTATTTCCCAAGTATTAGACTAAACACTTTATATATGTTTAAATGCATTTATATCTCATGTAATCAAAAGAATCCTATAAGACAGACACTATACTTATGCCCATTTCACAGATGAAGAAAGCTAACGTTAAATAACCTGGGATACAGTAAAGGGCTAAGTAATGGCTGAGAGCAGACAGGTAGCTCCTGCTTAACCATATACATGCTGCGTTTTCCCTTCAAACCAGTGCTTACTCACATCTTTATATCGCCCAGAAAGGCTTGAACTATTCAAATGACAGAATTTTGGCAATCTCCCTATGATCCAAATTCCCAAATCAGATTTTCCAATGCATCTCTTTGTACTGCTGTATTCCAGAGAAGACTCTAAACTCATTACCATATCCCGAAAGGAAAGTGGACATTTAATCAACTGCATCCCTTAACTTCTCTGCCGGTCTCAGTTAGTTACTTCCGCCTCCCATTGGTCTTAAATAACAGGTATTTTACGATCAGCCCATACCTGTGAGCAGAGACTGGACAATGTTGCCAGTGAATACCAGAGAGAGAAAAAAGACGTAGCACCGTTTTTCAACTGTAGTCACAAAAACTCCGCAAAAGTATAAAACAAAACAAACCAACTCCACTGGTGGCTTTCCTAAAGCTGTAATGGTAAAAGACAAGAGCCTCCTCTCGCTTAGGCGGGGCTGTCGCTTTCGAATATGATGCACCAGCTTCAACGCGCTCACCTGCCCACCTGCCCAGCGGCCCGCCCCGAGGCGGGGCCGTTTTTGAAAGCGAGGAATGGAAGGATTTCCAGTTCAGCGTGGATGGGCTCGCTGCACCCGAGCTCCTTCAATGGCTAATGACAACGGGTTGACACACAAGATGAAGTCTCATAAGTCCACGCAGCAGCCCCTGCAGACTGCGCTGTGGGCCCTCGGTGGTCGGCGGAGGGCGGCTGCTCGCCATCACCCGGTGGATGGTCCCTCGCCAGCTCACCTTCGTCAAAACGTCCAGCCCGGGGCAAAGAAACCGGGCTGCAGGCAAACCGAAAGCGGGCGGCGATCGCCGGCATCCCTGCGCACCACCCGCTCCCGGGAGGACAGGCGGGGCGCGGCGCCCCACCTGCGCTCCAAGGAACGACCTTGGCTCCGAGGCGATGCCGGGCCGGAGGAGCGCCCCCAGCAACGTGGGCCCACCGGACGACGCCGCACCGGCTGCTCGCTCCCCAGCCCCTCCGGGGGCGCCCCCCGCGCGTCCGACCCCGCGCCCTAACCTGGGGGGGATGCGTGCCAGAAAGCTCACCTCGCACCGCAGCCTCCTCCTCCGCCGCCATCGCAGGAGCGCCAGGCCAGCTCCGCAGCCCCTGGTCTGGCAGCATCGAAAGGTGCGGGCCCGCCCCGAGCCGGCCCAGGGGGCGCCCCCGACACAGGGGCGCGCGCACAGGCGGGGCTGTGCCAGGCGCGGGGGCTGCCGCCGCTGCAGCCCCTGGGCACGCAGCCAGCGCCCTCTCGCCGCCAGCCAGCTGAGGCTGCAGAGCATGCGGACTGGGGCTCGCCCCAAAGCCAGTCTGGGCGCCGCGGGGCTCCGGCGGGAGGAGACCCGGCGAGGGGCGGAGTCACCGTGGGCACCGCCCCGCCGGCCCCGCGGCTGGAGGCAAAGTGCGGAAAGGTTGGCGAGGTAGCACGTTCATTAAGCCTTTCTGGAAACCGGCCCATTTAAAACAGGTTTGCACGATCGCTTTAAGATTCATTGTCTGAGTGTTCCAAAGGTTGGAGTGCATTCTCTTAGGGCAAAGGTAAAGGATGAGTGGAGATCATTGCATGGGAAAGTGCGCTGCGGAGGCGGGGGTCGGGGGGGGGCTCCGGTGTGGGGTGGAATGGAGATGTCCGCTTCTCTACTGCCTAAGGAAGAAGGGCTTAGCTGCAGAGAAGACGGTGTGATGACAGAAAGGGGACACCGAGGAGGAAGCCTGTTGAGATCCTGCAACAGTTAGGTAAATGCAGAAGCAAGATCTTTTGAGGATCCCTTGACAGCCCTCCATCCTATGCTGAATACCCTGTTTCGCTCCCCGCCCAAGGGTTCTTGGTTACAGTTTGCCTAGTTGAGGTACCGGAGGAAAGGAAGAGCCGAGGAAACACTAAACCTTTGCTTATTAATTATCCTACCAGGACTCTTCATTATAGCATCTTAACTAGCTGCTTGCGTGTCCTGAGGGCTCCTTAGGATTGAACCTGTGCAAAGGAGTTGGAAGCGTGCTCCCAGGCAGAAGCAGGCATGACTGGACTGTTGCAGTCTTAAGTGGGGTTCTGGGACTTTATGCTGCTGGAGGTGGAAGAAGGTGAGAAAATGAGCTGCCCTCAATAAAACACACCAAGACACATCCCAATGAAGACCAGTTTTGATACATCTCCATTCTAGCTTTGATGTGGAACTCTAGCCCATACCCAATTTCTGCTGGCAGGCAGCTCAGAAAGAAAAATTACAGAAAGCCTGGCAGATAGTCTTAAAATCTGGCCTAGGGTTCCCTGCATGTGTTGAAACCCTGGCTTTCCGGACAAGTGTACACTGTCCGAACCGGGGCCGCTGGCGTCCCAAGCCAGCTCTTAACCACCGCGCCACTCGGCCGGCCCAAGTGTACACTGTTTTGAGATGGTTTTTCCAAGGGTGGGGGTGGGGTGAGGGTGTATTCTTAGACCTGGGCATGTGTTAAATGCTAGCTTAATGGTGAAGCAGAATTGCTAGGACCCTGGTGAAAATGTACAGTACAGATTATACATTGTCTTGCTTACAAAGCATTTTCCCCTTGTCATCTCCATCTGAGCCTCACAACTACTTTCAGCGAGGTAGTTGAACACCTATAGTTCTTGTGCTATCGGTAGGGAAACAGAGGTTCTGAGGTGTGAGTAGCCCGGCCAGGATCACTCAGTAGATGGTAGAAGCCAGACAGTAAAATTCAGATCTCCTTCATAGGAGTTCATACCGTGGTGTCCAATAAACTTGCCCACGAATCACTGCAGTCCTCATTTCTTAGAAATGATTCACCCCCACCAAAAGCCAGAAAGCCAGAGAGAAGGAATCCAGAACTTAATGTGACAGCAGGAAGTGTAAGGCACAAGAAGAGACCCACCACAGACAGTGGGGCAAATCACTCTCAGTATTATTGCTGAAGTTTATATCCTACTTGATGCTTTCTCTTTATGCGCTGGAGCTTTACTTTCTAACACATGATTAAAAAACAAACAAAAATACAGTACTTCTGTTATACCTCATAGGATATGACAGAGCTAGAGAGCCACACAGTATCTCGATAGATGGATTTCTCATTTCCAGCCAGTTGTTTTCTCATATTTTCTCCTTGGGCAAAAGGTGACAAAAGTGATTTGAAACATGAGAATACATGTATAGTTCCTTCTGGTCAATGTGGCTTCCTTGCCAAAAGCCCAGGAACAGCTTTGCTCTTTCGGAATTATCACCAATCCTAGAGTGAACTTAATGTGTTCATTAATTTTGTTTCACTGCCAAGTACTCAGGCAACAGTACTGAAATTAGGAACCAGGGCCTCACAAACTACAAATTCTTACACTTGTCAATCTCCTGCTGGGATTATAATAATGTAATTAGTTTAGGGGTTCCTTTAAAGCCACTTAGATATTTTAGTTTGTCCAGGACAAAAAAAAAAAAAATCCACCTGCTTCAGAGTGTAGGTAAATTGAAGGAAGATACTATGTATTTCTAATGATGCATAAAAATAAATAACTACCCATTAATGAGCTTCTAAGTGACTCGGGAAAGTAACTATATCATTAATATTTAAACTACCCTTTCTTCCCTGCTCTCTTCACCCCCATCCCCAGCATTCTATGGAGGGTGAATACTGGGGAGGATTCATGGATTTGCCCAGCTGGTTGATGAGTGGGAGTGCGGCTGGGAGAAGGGAGGCCAAATGTGTTCAGCTTGGCCTATGAAGGAGTGAAGCGGAGGTGATTGCAGGACGGCATACTCATGAGAGGAAGGCAGTAAGGTTGAGGGGCAGCTGCCATAGGGAACGGAAATTTAAGAAAAACCTTTGAAAGGGTATTTGGGGAGTTTCATTGTGTAATGCAAACCCACTTACATTACTTTTCTGGAAAATAAACTTTAGTTAAAGCTACATTCCTTTTCAATGCTTTTAGAACTGATTTATGTTTTTAATTATAAAAGTGGAAATATTTTGAGATTGGCCTTCATGTGCATTTTTTTTTTTTTGAGGGCAGTGTCACTGGCCCTCACATGTGGGACCGAACTGGGGCCGCTGGCTTCCCAAGCCAGCGCTTAATCACTGTGCCACTCGGCTGGCCTGAGATTGGCCTTCGATAGAAAGTAGGGCCACCCACAGAATCTAGTAATTCATTTGTTCACAAATATTTACAGAGCACCTACAGTGTGCCAGCGCTTGCTGTAAGCACTGACTTGTTGTACTCCACTTACTATGCACCCCTTCATGTAGATGTTCTTTTTTTTTTCCAAAAATAAAATTCCGTTGTTTATAAGCCAACGGGGGGCAGTTTAACAGGAATCAAATAATAAAATGATCTGTTAAATAATCAAATAAAATGAACTAAATGCAAACATATCAATAATTACATTGATAATGTAATTAGTGATTACATTATCAATAGTCTAAACACTCTCATTAAGACACACTGTCAGAGACCTTTTGAGCTTCTTCTTTTGCTTGGCCCGCTCCAAACTCTTTGGAGTGTGCTTTCTCTTCTAATAATGGCCCTTGGGCCATTTTTTACTGCTCAGCCCGCATCTGCTTCTCTCATATATATATATATATATATATATATATATATATATATATACACATATTTTGTTTGTTTTGTTTGTTTTTTGTTTTTTGAGGGCAGTGTCACTGGCCCTCACATGTGGGACCCGAACCGGGGCCGCTGGCTTCCCAAGCCAGCGCTTAACTACCGCGCCACTGGGCCGGCCTTTATATATATTTTTAATTAGCTTCAGGTGTACAACAAAGTGCAATAGTTACACTTTTTACCCCTCAAAGTGACAACCTCCCTCCCCCAATTCTCTCCCCTACTCCTCCCCCCCATATCATACTATCTATTACAATTCCTTTGACTCCCTTCCACCGTATAATCCACATCCCGTGACTGTCTATATATTCAGTTACAGTTGGCATCATGTAGATGTTCTTATGACAATCACTGAGGCAGGATTATTTCGTTTTGGGCAAATCCAACCTGTGTCCTTTTCTCTTAGCTCAGCGGTTCCCAAAGTTGCATGCACATGACAATTACATGTAGACTTTCAGACCCACCCAAGATTTTTTGATTTAGTAGGTCTGGGGTGACACACACTAAATCTTTATTTTAAATAAGCACCCCAGTTGATTTTGAAACAGTTGCTCTGAGTACTTGAGGAAATATTGCTGCAAAGTGTCAAAATGAATTTTCTGAAGCCCAGGTTGTTGTAGCAGGTAAGTTGTGTGTGTGCATATTTTTACTAGTCAGAGGATAGAAGTAGCAATAAACTATAAACTTTTAAGAAATACAGAGGAAGAAACAAAACTTAGGACAAGAATGAGGAAATAGTTGTGTAGACATCTCTTTATACACGGGGTTATTGCTTAAAATTATTTTCCCCTTAGAGATTATGTGTTTGTGTGTCAAGCTGAACTAATTTTTACTTTTGCAGGTTTTGAACGTTCTTTAAGCAAGTATGGTGTCCCAGGTCCACCTCAGTCCCCCAAGTATTGTACAGTATTGTTCAGGAGGGTTCTTCAGGTTTGGCTCCTGATTGTCTTACCCTCAAGGACAAGAAAGCAAAGGAGTTTCCCTTTCCTGTTATGGGTTTCTCCCTTTGGAAGAGACTTAAAAGTCATCCTATGTCTGAGAGTTTAATAAGGAATGCTTTAATATGAATAGTAAAGGAATTCAGAGATAACTGTGGTAATTAGCACAAACTCACCTGAGAAATGTTTTGAGTTCTGTTAGGGAAAGCCCATTTTTTCCAGTGAGAGAAAGTAGTTGAGTCAATAGTAATTTGGCCACCTAGCCATCTAAATCTTGGGGGAGGGGAGGAGTCGATGAGGGTCCCTATTACCAATTTAACATCCTTAGGGGGAGATGGACCCATGAAGAGATGAATAGGAGCTAGAAGGGATGGCAAAAGTACTAAAAAGACCAAGCAAGCCCTTGTCACTGGGCCATATTGCCATTCTGTTTGTATCATGTCCAGAGACCCACCCCTACTCCTGGTTTTGGAAAGACAAGGAACCTGGGAACCCCTGTAGCTGAGTCATGGTCTAGCGCAGTGGCACTCAATACTCCTGTTTTAGAGGGGTCGGGAAAGACATTAGTGGACCAGCCTTCAGTTCAGACATAGGTAAAGGCAAGCCAGCAACAAAATTCTGTTAAGAACCATGGCTATAAATCTCTGGAGCACCTTTTTGGTTATCTTGGAGCTTGTTAAAAGAACTCCAATTTGATCCTGGTACTAGGCGGCCATGTACTTTGGACGGGCCTCACCCTAGTGCCAGCGATGTGAACTCTGATTAGTTTGAGGTCCATCACCAAGCCAGGTACTGTTGTAGGAATGAAGGGATGGCATAATTATGGCCAATAAAATCTGGAGGTTACCTTGCTTGTAATGCTTTTGGAAAAAGATTTTTCCTGCTGTTAAAAAGGGGTGCACAAATAAGTTTCTTTTTAGGAATTAAATGCTATGTGAGGATTTGATGCTTAGAGCCTATGTAGAACCAAGGACAAAGCCAATTCTGAAGATGACAAAGTAAAAAATGGAAAGAACCTGTGTCCTTGAGGTTTTATTTTTCAGAGGATTTTATTGGGGAATTGAGGGAGGGGAACAGACAAGTTGTTGTCCTTTTGTTCTTCAGTCTAGTTGTGGACGTTGCTTCCCTGGCCCATGTTGGTATTATCCTTGCGCTCTTCCCGGGTGAGGCAGTCGCTTGCCGGCCATTGGACGGCGGCTCAGGCGGCTCTCGCTGGCTGCCAGCCACTCACTGTAGCCTATGGTAGCCCACTGCAGCAGGGGCTTGCAACCTATGCCTTCGCTGGCGACTCACGGCAGCCCAGCTCCAGGTGGAGCTGTTGTTCACCATCTTAGCTGTAGAGGGCGCAGTGTCACTGGCCCTCACGTGGGATGGAACCAGGGCTCTGCTGCTCAGAGCTGGTGTCCCAAGGCAACTCTTAACCAAGGTGCCACTCGGCCACTCGTCCTTGAGGTTTTTCAGGTGCTAAATTGAGTACCCTGGAAGCTCCCTATCTCATCTTAGTGTTACAGGAGACATTCATTTTCCTTATTATGGAAACTATTTTTACTTGTATCTTCTGACATTTGCAATCAAAAAGGACCCAAAGTGAAAAGTGTCACTAGTTCCCCATGTATTTTTTTGAGGTCTAGAAGCATATGAGGTAATGTGTCAATGAAACGTGCTCTATGATTTCTGGGAGTAGAAGGAGCACTGGATTTGGGTTCAGGAACAATTTACTACCTGAGTTTGGGCAAGTCATACTCAGCCTCATGATCACCATTGGTAAAATGATGGTAACTGTATTTATTTCACAGAGTAGTAGTAAAACCCAAAGTGAATAATGTAAGTGAAGGATTTTGTATACAAATATAAGTTCTTTTCATCACAAGATGCTTTTGAAAGATGAATTTAGAGTCTCCAAGTTTGTTCCTATGTCCAAATTTTGACATCCAGTGTTTTCACTGTTTTGTCTTCACTATGGCATTACTGAAATGATGTAAGACAGGCAACAGTTGGGAGCATAGGTAGGATGGGCAGGATTCTGAATGGCTCCTGCTGAACTCGGCAGAAAGAGCATCATAAATGATTATGGTGTCTTTCATGGGACAGGATATACTGGTACCTGGGTACCCAGGCCTATGGGTTTCCATGCTATTTTGAAGCATTTTTAATTTAATTTTGAGGCATTTTCAATTTCAGTTTTGCTTGCTAATTGGTTTTGGCCTAGTGTGGTAGTTGCATATAAACCTGTACAACTATCTTGATTGTTTAAATGTAACACAACTGAAACTTCAAATATTGACTTTGTTCTTGATGTGATCATTAAATGCAGAATTGAATACATTTAAAAAATAATCTTTGTTGAGTTTTATGTAAACCTATCTCAAAACTTGAAAATGAAACCAAAAAACCTCACCAACAGAATTATTATAAACAGTCTTTATTTTTTTCTTACCTTCAATGAAAAAGGCCTCATGCCACCAAAACATTTTTTTTTGAAACTCAGTAACTGAACACAGAACAAGAGCCTGATATTACTTTTCTAGACAACTGCTTAATAATTTATATTGCTTTTTAAAAAATAACTAAGATTTACTTTTTTACTTCATTCTTTTTAAAGTAGCAATATCCCCTCACATTTTTTCATAAAAATCTAAAATATCTCTAGTAGTCCCAAGTGTGTTATATTTACATTTGTTTTAAGTGTTTGTTGCATTAAAATTTTTCAGAAATAAGTGCACTTCTAAAGAGAAAATAAAATTTAAAGACAAGAGGAAATAATCATGGTTGTAGCAAAAGTTATTCTGAATGTTCTGAATCTTAGCAATTCAAAGAGAGAATATGTTTAGGAGCCAGAGGCCTCACTATTGATGAATTTCAATTCATTCATTTGTAGATCATCAAAAGATGGACAGGTGTTTCTCCTACCAGTAGATACTAACTGGTTGATTGTCTAAAGGTTTTCTACAACAAAACACCAAAAATAAGTGAACTTAAAAATATTTTAAATTTTACAGATTTACACAAATATACAGGTGTTTAAAAAACAGAAAAAGTATGCTTTCATAGAAAAAAATGAAACCCTATCTTCGGCCTCAACAACCAGTTTTGAATATTCCACATTTGAATATTCCCCATTCAACTAACAGCTTATTAAATCAGCTACAGATTCCATTCAGAAAAGGGTGATTTATAACAAATTTCTTATATTCCAATAGTACTGCGCTTCAATAAATTTAAAGATTTAAAGCTATGTTAATAAGAAAAGCATAAAAGAAAAATAACATAACTTGCTTTAATACAAAGGTTTTTTTTTAATAAAAAAGTCAAAGTCTACATTAAATCAGGAAATCAATAAATCTGAATTATACAAGGTTTCTATATACTTAGAAAAACCAAAAACACACACTTTATAATAAAACTCTTTAAGTCAAAATAGACCCTAATTTAAAGAAAATGTCATTATGCCCAGTTGATTAGATAAGGTTTTTCCATTTAAATTAAATTTCAGGTTCACCTGAAATATGGGAAATGTACAATAGAGAAAATTCGATCTCAAAAGTACTTCGCAAATTATCTAGCTAACTTGCATCATGAATCAAATTCTTAGCTTCCAAAGGGCAGACACAGTCTTTAATTGCTTTTAGATAGGCACTTAAGAAATGCTTTTGATGAGGAGGAAACCCCAAAGATTGTGAATCACTCTTTTAACTCCAGGGAATAATGAGACTCTGAACAAAGTAAACTTTTAAAACTGCCTTTTCACTGCCAAGAAATGATAGCTATTTCCAAGTCCTTCCTGTTAACAAGAATAAGGCGAAGGAAAATAAAATGCTCTATTCTTATTCAATTAAAAAGTCAACTTAGATAGTTCAATTCATTTATCTCTCTCTCTCTTTTTCTCTCTCTCTGTGTCAAATTAATGATATGTTTCTGTACTAGAATAGAATAGTTACCATGTTAGAACTAGAGAGTGTTGCAATTTCCTCATATCTTTTCCATTCACTACCATGCTAGCAAAACAGTCCTTTAAGAAAAGGGGAGATGATAAGGTGGGGTGAGAAAAATCCTACAAAACTGAGCAGAAATTAAAGATTTTTTAAAGTTAGAGGCAGCTATAATTGGGAAATCTAGAGTTAGTAAAATTGAGATAACCCTAGAATTTTAATAGTTCTCTCTCCTACCTACTCAGCCACATGATCCAAACACGAAAAATGGGGATAACTATTGAATGAACACCAAATATTAGAAAAAAAAGAATGAAAGGGAAGAAGGGAGGGAGGGAGGGAGCAAGGAAGGAAAGAAAGAGAATAGGGGAGGGGGTGGCAGGGAGGAGAATCCAGGATGGCCTTATTGAAACACAATGTGGAACTACCTGGCAGCAACATTTATAAAAGCTTTTTGTAGGTTTGCATAATGATCCTATGCGATTCTTCCCCATTAAGAGGAATATTTTTAGAAATAAATCATTTTAGATTTTGATCACAGATCATTTGTAATGGTTATAATTGTTGTATCTTTAAAAAATTCCATCAACAGTTAAGACAAACATCAGGCCATTCTTTCATAAAGTATTATTCCTCAACTAGTACTTATGAAACCAACATCGCAGAGATTCATTTTAGAATTAACATGTTGAGCGAGAAAAGATTATTTAATTGTTAGGCAAATACCCATAGAATTTGATGCTGACATCATCTCCCCCATTGGCCTGCATTTACCTTCTTAACTCCATTTACAGTAACCACAGTGATGTAGCTAAACATGAATACTACTGGCCTTCAATAAGCTGACCTCTATCCAAGATCTGTCATGTCTGAGTACTGCGTTCCCACAGGAAAGTAAAATTCTACTCACTTGTGAACATCCACTCTGTTCAGGATCTTTGGTACATTGGAGTACAAGGAAGGAATGGCACAATAATACAAGTACTATGAAAGGAAAATTTTTCATTTAAAAAACAAAACAAAAAACAAAATGTTAACCAGCCATGATATGTAACAACTTTCTGGAAAACCAAAGTAAATAGCTCTTTGTACTCTACAAGTCCATTTACATGATCAGAAGTCTGACATTTAAAAAAATAGTTTAATAAAAATACACTAGTTCTACAAGCAGCCTTTGTGGTCATTTCTTATATTCAACTCACCATAATCAAATTAAAATAATGTCATGTCCTCTTGTTAAAAAAGAAGTCCTGTTGTCACAAGAAAAGCAATTTTACATTTTATATAATACAGTACATCTCCCCTATGAGTATACAGACTACGTATATAAAGGTCACCAGTATTTCTGAATGCAAAGTAAATATATTAGTGGAGTGCTTGAGTGAAGGTGTTAAACTTCCTCCTTATTATAAACGTGTCACTCCCTACTGCGGAGTAAATGTTATAACATGATGATCAATTCTATTTTTTAATTAACCAGTGTATTACCTTTTTAAAATTTCTTAGGACCATTATAGAAATTGTCTTCATATATATTTTATAGATGTCCAAACCAACAGGGCAAGTGTTCTTAACACCAACTATGGAAGATGGCTTTTATTGATTATCTAGACCCATACGATTCGCAGTAAAACAGCGATACTGCAGTATTACCTACAGATTAGCCTATGTTGCTTTAAATGATATGTGTTTCTCCTGAATTGATTAGAGGTGTTACAGTACAAAGCCACAGCACACACAGGCAGAACGGGCCTTAATACGCATGTAGGCAGTGCAGTTAGAAAGGGATGTACGTTTCTTTTATTCCAGTACCTTCATATAATAAAGTTAACAAAAATAATAAAATATTAAAAAAAAAAAAAAAAGCCAGCTGGCACTGCCAACCAATTCCTATGTAGTCTTAGAAATCCTAGTCCTGTAGAATTTCCTCTTGTAGTCATAAGCACCACCGTCTTCGGGAGTATTTCAGTGTATTATTACCTACGCCAAGCAAGCCTGGTGATGCAGCTACCTGAGTTCTCTTGGTTGTGGGCGAATGTGGTCTTCATTCATAATTTCCCCGCTTTCATGTATGTGGGAATGGAGCCACGCTGAGTCAACCCTTCAAACCTTTTATAGGTATAATTGAGAAAAACCCAGTCTTTGGATTTGTAGTCCGGTTCTGTGGTGTTTGGCACTAGAAAGATAAAAAAAGTTAAGCAAGAGCAAAGGAATTTCATTAGTGAAAAATGTCATAATCTTCATAGGCTTTTAATGGTATTGCATTGTAAACTGTCTTACCTGGTTGTAAAATATCAGATTCAGGAAAGTCATCAAAATTTGAAGTGTCATCAATGCTCTTGATTTCTATAGGGATTGCTGCAGGCCTTTCCCTATGAAAAGGTATTGAGTAACCATGGTAAATTTCCTTCAACTCTTAATTTCCAAAAAACAATTCTACTTGAAAATTCTTCATGCTGTTTTATAGGTATTAGAAGAGCCAAGGGAAGTTACTGTGGATTTGAAAATACTTAGGTGGACTTCATAGTTGAGTATAATTTTTTTATTAAAACATTATTTACTTAGAATTTTTAATTCTTTATACCAAGACTTTCTCATGCTGCTTTTTTAATTTTTAATTTATTTATTTATTTATTTATTTTGAGGGCAGTGTCACTGGCCCTCATATGTGGGACCTGAACCAGGGCCGCTGGTTTCCCAAGCCAGCGCTTAACCACCACGCCACTCGGCCAGCCCTCATGCTGCTTTTTTTAAATGAAAACACTAGAGCAAATGAAACAGAAAGTAGAACAGAAGAGATTTTATTTAAAAGATTTTATAATTATATAAAATATGCTCAATACTGTGGAGATTGGATCCTACCTAATTAATTTAGGAATAATATTCTTCTAGGAGAGGATACATAAATCACATCATTTAAGAAAATACAGCGCTCAAAGGGTGAAGGGGCTACACATTTGTGATGAAATCTGAATCTAAAAACTTCAGTCATATAAATTTTAAGGGAATCAGGGACATTCATTAAAAACATCAGTCATGAAAATGCCTGCTTATCATGCTAAAAATGTTTATGTACAGAAATAGTTAAAAGGAGCTATTAATTTTTATTGCTTCTGTATTTTCAACAAGTATTTATTGGATCTATTAGGTGATAAATTTACAAAAGTATGTAAAAGTATGTATATATTTTTCCCACAATTATTCTAACTTACTTATACTTATTAAATTTTCATTAGTTTAGTGGAAAGAACCATAGGCCCTGGTACCCTCAGATCTAATCTCTTCATTAACTAGCAGTATGACCTTATGCAGACAAGTCTCCGCTCTGTGACTGTGTCCTCATTATAAAACTAAGATGTTGGTCTAGTATTCTCTAAGCATCCTTATAGCTGTAAAAAGGGCGGAAATCACAGTTCTGTTCAATCAGGTGATGTATAAGTAGTATAATACAATATAGCAGTAAAGATCAGAACTCCAGAATCAAACTGCGTGGGTCCAATTCCAGTTAGTAATTCTAGCTAGATCATTTACTAGCTTTGGCACTGTAAGCAAATCACTTTTCTATGCCTTAGTCTCATTTGCCAAATAGGGAAAATAATAGTACCTATTTTATAAGGTTTATTATGAAGATAAGAAATTAACATTAAGTACTTAGAACAGTGCTGGACATACAATAAATCATAAAAGAAAATAGCTATTATTAAAATGAAACAGGGAGAGTGCCTAACCCTTAGTAGAAGCTCCAGTGAGGATCTACATGGAAAAGTGACACAGAAGCTGCCTTAGATGAAAAGGAGTTGGCTTGGCAGGGCAGGGGTAGGGACAGCAGAGGGCAGGGAGAAGAGCATTTCAGTCCGAATGAAGAGCAATGACAAAGCTGTGAGGTGGGAAGAATGGGGAAAGATCATACAAGAAGCAACTGGTGCTGTGAGGTAAGCCATACCCCACAGTCCTGAAACGCAGTTAAGGATCCTTAACTTTAAGTGCAAAGGGAAGGAAGAAAATGGCATGATTGGATTTGTTTCTGAGCTGTTGCTATGTGGAGAACAGGCCAGCACTAGTGAAGGTAGTTTGGCCATAAACTGAATGAAGGCAAAGGCTCACAATTAACAACTATAAACAAATTCTTTTAAGTTACTTGCATTATTTAACTATTCCCCCAACGTTTAAAAAAGGGACTGTATCTTCTTATAACTTAATAAAGAAGACACACTATGGTATATTAAAAAGAGGACAAAAATGAAAGGCTATAATGCGAAATGTAAATACATCTTGGTTGTGCTAACAGTCCTCATCATGTAACTCTGGATATGAAAATCTAAACAGGTGCACAATATGTGATTTTTCCCTTGCAGAGTACATTAGCTAAAACTAGTCATTCAGCTATACCCACTGGAGTCTCATTCACTTGTGTAACCCAGAAAACACTGATTTAATGGCACTGTAACAATGTTACTTCTTGTATTTAATCTAGCAGAATCAGAGACAAATTCATTGCTAAATCTAGTTGAAAATTTTTTTACTCAGACCTGTCCCATTCAAAGCCCATCAACTTACCTGATGTGCCCCCAGTCTACACCTTCAAAAAAGGGATGACCTTTTATTTCTTCTACTCCACTATTTCCAATTCTATTTTCAGAATCAATACAAAATCTAGAAAATGGACATAGAAATTGTCATATACAAATCACACTTAAAGTACCCTATTTGCATTATTTCAAACATTTCTTTTTTTGTTTGTTTACTGAATTAACTCTTTATGTGGAAAAGGTGGGAGAAAATATAAATCATCTATAATCGTTCTATTCAGAGATAACTATTATAAATAGTTTGAAGTCATTCCCTTCCACTCTTTCATTATAATTTTTTTTTTTTTTTTGAGGGCAGTGTCACTGGCCCTCATAAGTGGGACCCGAACCGAGGCCGCTGGCTTCCCAAGCCAGCGCTCAAACACCGCGCCACTCGGCCGGCCCTATTATAATTTTTAAAATATTGTGCTGATATAGTAGTTACTATTTTAGGACTTTTTAATTCACTGAATACATTGAGAAAATTTCCCAAAGTCATTAAACATTTTTCTAACTTCATTTTCTAAAATTTGCATATGGAAATATTACAATTTATTTAGCCAGTCCGCTACTGTTGAACATTTAGATGATGTAATTTTTCATTACTAAAAACAGTGTCACAATAAACATATTGTACCTAAATCTTTACACACATCTGATTATCTACATAAACAAAATTACTAGAAGTAAAATTGCTGGGTCAAAGGATATGTACAGCTTAGGGCTCTTCCCTATACTGTCAAGGGCTCTTCCCATAGTTGTCCCAATTATATTCCTTCCAGCCATTCAGAACCAAAACACCTCATCTTAACTAAGAAACAGAATAGAATCTTTTGCTTAAATAAGGTTTCATATAAAGATTTTTGTGTTGTGAGCTGCTACTAACAATTTATTTTCTCTTTTCTCTTTAATGGAATAGGGTCATGCAGTCTAACAGGAATGACCTCTGAAATAAAATAAGACCTCTTTCCTCTTCTTAATTCTTAGTTTTTTGTTCTGTATACTTCAAGAGTTTGCATTTTTTTCAAACACCTTTTCTTTATTAATTTCTTTGATTGTATATACCAGTGGTAGTCCCTTTTCTCCCACAAAAGTGAAATGGGCCATTTAGTCTTTTAGGCACCTGTGAAGTTTTAAGATACCACAAACTCCTCTAGGGGTTTAACCACTAACCTAAGAATTAAATCCTTGGCTTTCTCAGATATAGGCACCTCTGGAGGAAATACCAGAGTTTCTTTCCAGTTCATCACTTTTCTGTATGTCTCTTGAGGTGTTTCAGAGCAGAAAGGTGGATATCCTACATATCAGAGAAGACAAAAGTTTTATCACATTTACAATCAAATATGCCATACCTACTATATACATGTCAAAAGAAACTAAGTAGCCTGGAGTGCTCTGTTTCACAGTAAAAAACGCTACCAGTCATCAATTTATAATAAAATTGCTAATGAAATCAATCAAATAAAGGATTTAAAGCAATGCCCCCCAACCCCTGTTTACCTAAAAGGCCATGCAAATACCATTTTGACACATGGGGGTGCTGGTTTAATACCCACTTCCTGAAACAGGATTCCCAGGGAGCTCATTGGTATTATTGTGTATTTAACATGTTGGGATGTCAGAAATGAGTTTTAAGAGAGTTCTGATATCTTAGCCCATGGTCTCTGCAATACATTCAATCAGTGACACTCAAGGAAATATATATAATGTGCACATAATGGGTGATAAAACATACCTATTAGCATTTCATACATAATCACTCCCAAAGACCACCAGTCACACAATTTGTTGTATCCTGTCTGCATGAAAACTTCTGGTGCAATGTAATCTGGCGTTCCAACCGTGGAATACGCCTGCAAAAGAACAGTTTGTCAAACAGCATTACTGTACTTTTTTTGAAAGATCTGAGTATGGCTCACTACTGTAAAAAGCAATATACATAAGTTAATTTTTCATTTAATACTTATTTTGCATGTTTGTCATGTATAAGGCTCAAGTGATAGGTACTGAGTCAGATAATACATTTTGAAGACATGATTTCTACTCTCCAAGAAATTCAGCTAAGTTCTTTATATATTTAGCTCTAAGTTTATTTCAAAAGAATGAAAAGGTTGAGTCCAGTAGGCCTGGCTTCTGCACTCACTAAGGCTCTCTGAGGCAGATTACTCAACCTCTCTGAGCCGCAGCTTCTGCGAACATAAAATTGGAGTAACAATACCTGCCTGAACAGCTGATGTGAGGATGAAACAAGAAAAGGAATGTGCTTTGTAAACCTATGATATAAACATCAGGTCTTTTTATTATGAACCCAATTCCAGGCCACTGCTCATCCACTAGGAAGCAATATAGTTTTTCATTCTTAATTCATATAAAATCTTATAAATACTATTTCTTTAAGGAAATAATTCTCAACTAAAGGTAGTACTCTAGGGGCCATTTGAAAATGAGTGACAGCAGATTTTGTCATTTCAATGACCTGGGGGAGGACATGATTGGCATTTAGTGGGCAGGGGGTACAGGTTTTAAAGGAATTTCCTGCCCAATATACCAACAGAGTCCCCTCTTCATCTCCCTTAGAAAATACTATATAAGTCATGATGATGGCCATGAGACTAATAAAACTTGTACATGATAAATCATCTGTAAATATTCTGTAATCGGAGGGGTACAGAATTCCCACCATATTGAAGCAGTATTCATTTTTCCTTTTAAAAGTAGGCAATACTGCAATTCATTTCTCAATTGTAAAATCTGACCTAGAAGTGACATATTTAAAAGTATAATAGAAGGAAGTTTTTGTTGTTAATGCACAGTTCAATATATTTTTAAAACATTTTTCAAACTTTTAAAAACAGTGTAATGTTTTACAAGCACAGGAAGCTTGCAATTACTTGGGCTAATGAGACAATGAGCTCAATAATGCAAAGGTCACCTTCATTTGGTTTGAGAGGGTCTTGGGCTATTTTCAGCCTATTTCCCTTCCTGAGGGAATACTGAGTTAATTTAATTTACATCACTTGGTTGAATTTAACAAATACAGAGTGTCTCTACATGCCAGGCATTGTATAAGAAATTAGGAAAACAAGTCAAATGGCACATTCCTAACCTTGGGAATGTTCAAAGGCCTAATTAACAGCATAAAGGAAAAGGGGAAAAGGGGCAAGCAATTCTTTTGTTTGGGGTTTTGTTTTGTTTTTTGAGGGCAGTGTCACTGGCCCTCATATGTGGGACTGAACTGGGGCCGCTGGCTTCCCAAGCCAATGCTTAACCACTGCGCCACTCGGCCGGCCCAAGCAATCTTATATTTGCTAAGAAATATAGGAGAAACAGTGTGAGGTTAAAACTAGACAGTGTTATTCTACATTAAAGGAGTAATTTATCTGTGGTAAAGTCAGCTTTCTAGTCTTATCTATTTACTCTAAGAATGTTATAACACACCAGCCTTCCTGTTCACTTTGCCTATAAAGACGTTCTTAGAAACAGACAACCGCCTTAGGTGTGCTGATCGATATTTGTTTTATCAAGACAGGTACAGAAAATGAAATCACAAGGCATTCACTACATTCACACTTATCTCAGTGAGTTTATACAAAGTGCCAATTACTAGTAAACAGATCATTTAATTATAGATATGCCTGCTAAATACTCTACAGTTAAATTATAAAGTAAAAATCAGCATTTCATTTTATAAGGAAACATTACAGAGAAACTAAGAGAACTTGTGATCTTAGAACAAGCTCCATCATTGCTACAAAGTAAGTACTTGATTATTGTGGAATATACAAAATAATCAAGCAAAAACCAAAGGGATTTTAGGACCAGGGCACAAAATTCTTTCTTAAAAACATGGCTGACTCACCAGTTGTCTCCTGTTCTTCTTCCATGTTTCTGCTTTCCTCTTTGAGTTCATGTTCTGAAATGCTAATTTCAACAAGACAGAAATATAATCATGAGGGAAAAACTCTCACCCCCAAACAAATTCACACACATATATTTAAAATATACTAATTTAAGGAATGAGGAGAAGGAGAAAACCTTCAATTCTCAACAGTACTGAATCAATCCAGCTATTCTACTTTTATCTGAAAAAGAATCAAACTTACAGAAGTCACTTGGTGGATTGTGTGTAAGGTTTCTGTAGAATTCAGTCCTGTGAGCTTTCTTTAATCCCGTGCATAAACCAAAATCAGATAATTTCACATGACCCTAAATTTAAAAAGGTAAAATCAATAGTTTATACTAACTTTGAAACAAAATCTTTATTATAAACTCTTCTTTTAAATGCATATATTAGAAAAATTCTTAGTTTAGAATTCATGCAAGTGAAATGTACAATTATAAATATTTGATGATGATGATTTAAAAAGTAGAAAATGGAAAAAGACAACCATATTCCCTTGATGTTTCCTATTGCATCGTTCTATGAAATACTGTAGTTTAGCAATAATACACTTGTACATTGCAGTTGTCCGTTTCCAATGACAAAATCAGCTCCATTACTCCATAAAATAAACAGCAACCTAATAATTCACCAGTTTAGTTACATGCCTTGGCATCCAATAAAAGGTTGTCTGGTTTAATATCCCTATGGATGAAACCCAACTGGTGGATCGCATCTATTGCCAGAACAGTCTCTGAAATGTAGAACTGTGTTTCCTCTTCTGTCAAGGTATCTTTCTTCATTAGCAATGTCATCATGTCACCTATAAAAGGAGAAATAAAGGAAAGTATATATTGGCAATGCCTCAAAACAGGAATACCTTATAAAAGCTGTCTTTGTATTTGTACAATGTGTGCCTGATTTTTGCATTTTTTGATCCACCCCAGTATACCTGCAACCATCTCTAGGGCCAAATAAAAAAAACTGTCATTGCATAAGCAAAAGTTGCATGACATTTAAATAGCATTAAGGTGAAAGTATGTGAAATCAAACCAAAGCAAAGATGATGACAAGGAAGTAACATCTACCACTCAATATTCAGAATCAGTTGCTGAGGAAAACATGTTAAACTGGAAAATGAATCAGTAAGCACACCTGGAAATGAGATATATATATACTCTTTCAAATTCAAGTTTCAAAAGCAATCAGAACTCCTTGAGCCAGCAAAAATGAGACATCATTCCACTGCAAGACTCACTTCTAGACATACTTTCATTTTCAAGGAATTTTTTTCTTTGAAAGGAGGCAAAGAACAAACAGCGGTGAACTTACTTACAAGTAGGAATTGACAACTGTTAATATTTTATCATGCTGATTCAAGTCTTTTTAAAAGAATAACATGTACTGTTTGTCCTCCATTTCCATTCTATTCCCCTTTCCCTTTTTGCTAAGTAACCATTATCAAGGATTTGGTTTGGTGTGTATCCTTCCAGCTTATTTTAAAAATATGTTTTCATATACTTATACATTAATCTAGGAATTTACAGTCTTCTGTGGGTTTTTTTAAAAATTCATAAATGATATCAACTGTACACATTATCTCACAGCTTGTTCTATTACTCTACTGTTTCTGAGATCTTATTGTAGAATCAGATATAGCTCCTGACTTTTAACTACTATAAAATATTTTAACACATAATTATGCCACATTTTATTTATCCATTCTTCTACTGGTGAACATTTATCTTGCATCCATTTTTTCACAATTATGACCATGCTCAATGAGTATCCTTTCGCAGGATACTTGTGCACATGTCGGGGAGAATCTCTAAGGAATAGAGCAGGCTGTGGAATTGCCAGATTGCAGGGTACATACATCTTCACTTTAGTGGCATCTGAATTGCTCTCCATAAGAGTTTGAGATTAATTTCCATATATGAGAGGGCAGTTTCCCCCACAGCCTCATCAGACTTTTAATGTTTTTGCTAATCAGGTAAGTGTGAAATATCTCATTCTTGTTTTAACTTGCATTTCCCTGAATATGGGTGAGGTTGAACATTTTCCTATATATATTCATAGAGTAGCCAGAGATTCTCTTCAGTACATTGTCTATCATGTCCCATTGGGTTGTCTTTTTCTTGAGTGACTTATTGTCCTTAACACTAGATTTATATACCGTAAACCCAAAATGGTAGTATTTAAAATGTGCCAACTTTGTCATTCCTTCAAGATAATTTGATTTGTGGTCAAAATTAACATTACTATGGGAGGAATTATTGGAAAACCATGACTGTATAAAATCTCAAAGCTGGGAATACAAAGTAAACCTACTCAGTAAAATTATAATTACATATAATGATTTTCTTGTGTCAGCCTGTCATTGCTGTTATGTTTGTTTTTACCTCCAGGGAGAAATTCCATGATTAGATAAAGATTCCTTTTATCTTGAAAACTGTAAAACATCTTCACCACCCAGGCACCATCTGCTTCTACCAAAATATCTCTTTCTGCTCGGATATGAGCCACCTAGATGAATGTATTTTGAAAAAATAATTGTAACACGTTACACATTTTTCAGGCTTACCTCTTAAAATTATCCGTCTAGCTTCTTAAAAGTCACAAAGGAAAGCTGGAGTTTTAGAAAAGATTTGAAACATATACGCATGTTCATATTCTCATTAAATATTGAGAAGTTCTAGAACATTTTATCTCAAAAGTTATTGAGATATTTTACATTCCCTTTCTTTGGTACCAAGTCTTCAAAAGTTGGTGTTTTATAGCGTATCTCATTTACAGCATATCTCAATTCGGACTAGCTACATTTAAATACCCAGTAGCCACATGTGGCTAGTAACAAAAGCCTATATCTGGAACTAACTGCTGCCTTTCGTCCTTCCTCTAAAACCCTAACCAGGACTAATTCTATTTTGGTGTAGTTAGCGTCCTATTTATATCTCCTTGCCTCTAAAGCTCCACATCTTGACCCCAAACCCTTATTTCTCATTGTTATCTATAATTCTCTAATACAACTCAATATCTCAGCCTTCCTTGTCTTCCAAACCTCTTCCCTCTGCAATGAGTCTGTCTTCAACAAAGTCCCCTATCACCGCTTATCGGAACTGAAACTGGGCAGAGCAAGTTCTCAAAATGGCCGGTTCTTCTCTCACATGTTGCTTGGGGGTGAGGAGTGGGAGGGGGGGATGAGGGGTAGGTTTCCTGCTCATTCTCCTTGCTGCTGCTTGTGACACTTTCCTTCTCTGCAGCTCCTCTGAGCCTACAGCAGCCACCATCCTTGTCACAGCTATCCTTTATAAAACTCCTGGTCAACCCCCTCACTTCCTCCTGCCTTTAGCTCACGCTTACCAACTGCTTTCCATCCTTTCCACTCAATGGATGATGGATTTCAACATCCACAAGGATGAGTCATCAAATACCCTATCTACACCGTTCCTTGACTTCCTCCTCACCTCCATAGACCTTCTCCTCCACTATGCCACATCACCTTCTTGTCCTTCTCACCACCAATCGGAGCCCCTCTAAAAATCTCAACTTTAAGGAACTCTGTTTCTGAGACCCAGGTCTCTAACCCTTCAGGTCTCTTATTCTTAGCACTTCACTCTGCATTCCACGCACCTACCATCTTTTTTCTATCATTCTCATTACTTCATTTCTTGCTCTGCCCAACCTAGATTCCATTGTTATGATCACTCTTTTGCAAACACCTAAAACTCCCTTGTCCTTCTCTGCCTCCATTGTATTTGCCTGGCAAAATACCAACCCTAGTTAACCCCCAATTCCTGTCTATTATGCCTTTTCTGCCCCAGAGCAACTAAGTCTTACCAGAGAAAAATCACCTAATTATACCAACTGGTTTCACTTTACATTCATGATTGTAAATCTCATGGGCATTCAACTGTATTTCCCTAACAAGTCTGCTTTCCCACCCATCAAGTCAATAGTTGTAACTATTTCACAACGTCTTTCTACTTACACCTCCAAGAAGCTATCTATCCCCTTTCCTCTGACTGATGACCTCACTTATTTGCACTCTGGCAGGAACTTAGCACTTGACAATGTCAGACCAGCCATACAGCAGTTTTGTTCCAATTTTTTCTGTTTTTCCCTCCTGTTGTCATGAATAGGCCCCTGCTCCTGTCAAAGATCAACTCCTCTGCCTTCCAGTGTGCTCCTCTGATTATCTGCTCTCTTTCTCCTGTATCATGAGTTTTTCTCTTCCTAATGAGTTCTTCCAATCAACACTGAAACATTTCCTGCCAAAACAAACACGAAACCCCAAATCTCCTTTTGACCCTAAATCTCACTTTACCAAACTATCCTTGATTCTGCTTCACATGAAAGATTTATCTACACTCACTTCCCATTTTCTTTTCCAGCAATTCAGTAAGGCTTCGGCCCTCCACTACATCGGAACTGCCCTTGCCAAGTTATTCAAAATCTTCATGTTGTGGCACCCAGCAGCCTCTCTTCCTCTTGCTCTCTCTCTTCGCAGCACGTGACCTAGTTCACCAGCCACCTCCTTTAAACATGTTCTCCTGGCTTCCATGACACTGTGCACTCCGAGGTTCCCCTCTCTTGGTCTCCTATGCTGTTTTCTCCTCTGCCTAGTGCTCCCTAGAGCTTGGATCCGGGCCTCCTTTTCTTCTCTGTCTATATTTGTTCCCTAGGCAATTTCACCTTGTCCTATTGCTTTAAATAGTATCAATATATTGATGAATTCCAAATTATATTTCTTGCAGCCATCTGTCAACTTAATATCCCCTCCCCCTCTCCCTCTCCCCCTCCCCACTTGGAAAGGCAACGCAGGGACTTAATGGGACAGCAGTTATGTGCAAGCCATGAACAGCCATCACCAGAAACCAAAGCCTGCCAGAACATTGATTTTAGACCTCTACACTCCAGAACTGTAAGAAAATTAATTTCTGTTGTTTAAGGCTTCCAGCCTATGGTATTTTGTTAGGGCAGCCTAAACAAACTAATACATAGTTAGATTATAAAGTTAGAAGAAATTTTAACTATGAGAATTGAGAAACAATGAAACAGGCTATCAAAAGATTAATGGATTATACACTAAGATGTATAGATCTCTTTTTTTTTAAATTAAAATTTATTGGGCTGACAATGGTCAGTAAAATTACATAGGTTTCAGGTGTACAATTCTGTAATACATCATCTGTAACTGTGTGTTCACCACCCAGAGTCAGAGATTTCTTTTTAAAAATTCCAGTATCAATACTTACTCTAACACCTAGTCAGCAGATGTTCCTTTGATTATGTGTGTTAAAGAACATACCTGCTCTTTTTCAAGCATATCAGCTTTTCTCAATATCTTCATTGCATAGATATGGCCTGTATCTTTCTTCTGGACCAGTCGCACCTAAAATGTAAAAATTGATCACATTATAAACGTTAAACAGTCATTACTATTTATTTAGGAGTGAAAGGTATGTTCCTTTAAAGAAAGTGGTGTTGCAGCTTGCCACTGATGGTATTTTAAGAATTCTATTAGACTTAAACTAGCATTAATGTATTAAACTAGTTTAATACATATTAAGCTATTTTAATATATATTTTAAACTATCTTAAGATATATAGTTTCAATAGTGGTGACTTTTAAAAAGAACCACACCTCTCCAAAAGCTCCTCTTCCTATAACTTTCAGAGACTCAAAGTCATCCAAGCCTAGTCTGGTCCTCTTGAGCCGTAAGAACTCTGTTTCCTTGCGAGCATGTTGTGATCGGCGTAACTTTTTCTAATTAAAAAAAAAAAAAAAAAAAAAGACAGTTTAAAAAGAGATCAGATTTAAAATCAGATTGTTTCAAAGGAAATCCACAGTATTAAAAGATGAGACACACAAAAATGGGAGTGACATATCTTAAATATTGTATATTAGTGCTATAACTTATTTACCAAAGGCAAGTATTTATTAAGCATGGAAACAATGAAATAATCTAAAGAAAACTTTAAAACTTTTTAACAACTGATAAATCTTTATTCTTCAAGTGCACTCCATTTAATATTTCATCTTAACTAGTTCATCATAGTCTTTCATCTATATGCTAACTTAATTCAAAAACAAAAATTAAACTTTAAGAAATGTTAATACCGGCCAGCCAAGTGGCGTATTGGTTAAGCGCTGGCTTTGGGATGCCAGCGGCCCCGGTTCGGATCCCACATCAGGGCCAGTGACACTGCCCTCTACAGCTAACAGCTCCACCTGGAGCTGGGCTGTGCGAGCCCCGGTGATGGTGTGGGCTGCAGCCCCTGCTGCAGTGGGCTGCCATAGGCTACAGTGAGTGGCCCGCAGCCAGCGTGAGCGGCTGGCAGCCAAGCATGAGCTGCCAATAGCCACGGTGAGCGACATCCAGAGGCCAGCGACCGAACTGCCTCATCCGGGAAGAGCGCAATGACGATACCAACAGTGAAGCAACATCCTCCGCAACTAAAAAAAAACTGAAGAACAAAAAGACAGCAACTTGTCTGATCCCCTTCCCCGATTCCCCAACGCTGTTCCCCTCCAATTCCCCAATTAAAAAAAAAAAAAAAGAAATGTTAATACCGTGTTTCCCTGAAAATAAGACCTGATCTTATATTAATTTTTGCTCCACCAATCTACATTTATTCATTTATTCATGTACAAAACCTACACTTATTCAAACAGTCATGTCTGGCTGACGATCTTAATAGGGGCTTATGTTTGGGGGAGGACTTACATTATAAGCATCCCGAAAAACCATAGAAGGGCTTATTTTCCAGTTAGGTCATATTTTCAGGGAAACACAATAGTATTCTGATATTGATTTTTGCCTTCAAGTAATCTACTTTGCAGGGCCGGCCGAATGGCTCAGTTGGTTAAGAGCTCGCTCAAGAGTGCAAGCTGAGCTCTGAGCAACAGCGGTTCGAGGCCAGCCCGAGCTGAGTTGCTGTTGAGCTGCCAACAGGTGGCAGGATGGCTCAGCTAAAAAACAAAAAAAAGAAAAGAAAAAAAAGGAAAAAAAAAGAAATCTACTTTGCTGAATTCAATTCCCTAAATTCGAAGGTTGCTGTCACAACTACTGAGACTTATAACACCAAAATAACCCAACAGCAGTGTTTCTAGAGATTTACTTATGGTAGAATTTATTCTTAGGCAAATTTTAATAAACTGCTTGAGGCTTGGCACATAATTTCCTAAAAATATTAAATTGCATCAAAAAAATAATTACATGAAGAATTCATTAAAAATTCATGTCATGAATTTCACTATTCATTCTCCAATAATCACAAAAAATAATGAGCATTAATAAGAAAAATTATGAAATACCTGAAGGTACATTTAAAAGGGGCATTTATTTCATTATTCTATATTTTGTTTTTCCCCTCATCAAACAAAATTCTGTTTTTTGACATAGCTTCTAGTAGAGGTAACAAAGAATGGGAAATAAATAAAATCAGGGGAAAAATTAAACCCCTATTCATCTTTAGCTGAACCCTATCAAGCTTTCAGTGGTTCAGGTCTGAGGAGAAAACAAGTCAAAATGACAGTAGCAGCTCAGAAGCATTCCTCCTAAATGCAGCCCAAAGTATGACTGCCGAATAGTCCCTTTCAACCTGTGTATAGGGTTTCAAAAGGATAAGGTGAACTATTAATTAGAAATACGTATCATCAATGCAATGGAATTCTTTCACTTCTAACAAAGTTAATTTAAGAGGATCACATTAAGAAATCATGTCTCCGGGCCGGCCGAGTGGCGCGGTGGTTAAGCGCTGGCCTAGGAAGCCAGCGGCCCCGGTTCGGTCCCACATATGAGGGCCAGTGATACTGCCCTCAGAAAAAAAAAAAAAAAAAAAACAAAAAAAAAGAAATCATGTCTCCAATTTAAACAGTTAAATAAAGTTACAAACTCAGGTACATCAATGGTGGACGAACAATGAAGATTATATTTTTGTTCAAAAATGTCTTTTGAATAACAGTTTAAAAAACTGAAATATTAGTACAACAAAATGATAGAAAGAGTAGTTTTCAATTTTAAGACTATACTTTAAAAGGCCGCATGGTGGCACTACAGTACTGTCTTTCAAAGCAGGAAAGACCTTTTTAAAATTACGTAAATGAATAAGCACAAAACTTTTGAAAGACATTCTGGGTTATAAAACAGAGTATAGTTGGATGTAGTTTCAGTAATGTGTCCAATCTGAATGGAAAAGATGACCTTATTATACAGCTTCATAAGTTATGCTCAAAATTGACAGATAAGAGAGAGAGGCAGCTAAAGAAAACCAAGTTCATTAATAACTGCTAGGTTGCATAATGCAGCAAGTAAACAGTGTTTATGTAGTTGCGGACGGCTACTAATGGCAAACAAGGATAATCACAAGTGTATCGAATATATAAATCACCTACACGCCACCATAACACTGTTCCTGTCCCTGGGGTAGCCTTAAAATACCATACTCCCAGAGTGGACACTCCATAGTGTCTTCTGTAGCATTACAGCAACCAAGCTGGCAGAGGGCTAGAATACATAGTTGGTGAATAAATAAATAATGGTTCTTTCCCTCAAGGAGTTTCCAGATTAGGAGGAGGGATTATATATGAGTGTGTGTAAAAATATGTATACATGATAGAATGTGGCAAACTTTAAAAATAGACATTCCTTCCCCTCTGCAATTCAAGGGATCAGGAAAGGTTTCATGGAAGAGGTAACAATTGATTTGAATCTTTAAAAAGTAGGTAGAATTTACATTAGAGTTAAAAGGTATACACAAAATGATGAATATCATGGAATAGACTTTTTTTTTTTTTTGAGGGCAGTATCACTGGCCCTCATACGTGGGATCCGAACCAGAGCCGCTGGCGTCCCAAGCCAGCGAGCGCTTAACCACTGCGCCACTCGGCTGGCCCAGACTTTTTTCTTAAAGTAATGTAACAATGTACAGTAATTGCTGTTTTTTTCGTCCGGCTTTATTCCGGATATAATTGACATATGACATTGTATAAGTTTATGGTATACAATGTGATGATTTGATACACATACATTGTGGAGTGATTACCACAATAAGGTTCTTTAATATATTCACCACCTCATATAACTACTATTTTTTTTGTAGTGAGAACATTTAAGATCCACTTTCCATTTAAGATCAACTTTCAAGTACATAATACAGTATTGTTAACTACAGTCACAGTAATTACAGCTAACATTACCTCTTCATCGGCTAGTCCTTCTTCTTCCATAGCCACTTCTAATTTCTTCTGCCTTAACAAAAGAAAAAATAATTTAAATTTTAAATACATTCCTAACTATTCCCATTTAAGAAATGTACATTTATTTATTCAAGTTTACCATTTCAATTGGCTATGTTTAAAATAAAATATTTCAAGTTGAATCAAAATAATCACTAAGAATAGTTTTCTCTCTCAAAATATAAACCCAATTCAGATTTAACTTTCTCATACTGGCTAAATGAAAAATTTACTTCTAAAGCTGCCTAAAGGAATTGTTAGCAAGGGGGACTGATGTTCTATTAAGGAAAATTCTGTTCTCTAATGTTTAAACCACCAAAATCATTAACACTTATCAATTTTATATTAGAAGTACATAAAGGTAGCTATAGTGACTAAAAGCATACATTATAAAGGTGAACACCCATTTGAATCCTGATTTTAACAATTAGCTGAACGAGCTTGTCTAAATCCTTCACTTAAAAGTCCAAGCTTGATTTCCTAATCAATCAAGGAAAGATATTCAATATTCTTTGTAAATTGGAAAGTCATATGTGTATATAAAAAGTAACTCATTAACAACCAGAACATTTGTTTTTCTAGGTATAGCCAAGTTCAGTTGTCCGTAATTTTAAATTGGCACCTTAAGTTAGTTAAGCTAAGCATTGTGGGAGTGGGGAGGGTGGTGGAAAGACAGGATGCATAAATTAACTAGAGAACTGCTTGTAGTACGAATTTTGCAACTCATTTCCAAGTGAATATAAAGTATTTTATTTCTATTGTATTGGTTTCTCCTAAAGATAAACCTGAGAGAGCTCTTCTTAATTACTTTTGGAATATATGTAAGACTAAGATTAACTTTCCAAGATTTATCCACATGACTATAACGGTTGAGGATTGAAACCATAATACACATTTTGTATTTGTTATTTATGACAATATATCTAAAAGGCTCTTTACTAACCCATTGTTAAGACCACTTCTTTTTCCTTCTTAAGGAAAATTCCTAACAAAAATATCTAAGCCTGTTCACACATCAGCACCCCAATGGAGATGATGAGACCTAATAACATATTCTTTACCCACTTTCAGCATTTATAATAGGTACCTTGGTGCTTAAACACTGCTTTTTACCTTTAGTTTTCATATTGTTCCCCTAAGCCCAAACTTAGAATGGAATGAGCTCCTAACATTGGATTCTGGGCCTGCTATCATGTACCTCTGGGCACTGCAGAGCTGCCTGCTGAATGACTGTGTTTTCTTCTCTGCAGAAAGAATCCAGTGAGTAAGAGGACCATTAACCTAGGAGGGACATCAACATACAAGCAACTCTATTCTTCTGTCAAATCTCGGGCCAGCAGAGTGGCGCGGTGGTTAAGCGCTGGCTTGGAAAGCCAGCGGCCCCGGTTTGGGTCCCACATATGAGGGCCAGTGACACTGCCCTCAAAAAAAAAAAAAAAAAAAAAAAAAATCTCTACTGCCCCCTTTCCTACCCTGGACAAGACTAACATTTCATGAACTCATCCCTCATTCTGGGGAAAGAGGCAGTAACTTTCATCCGTTTCCACCATAACTTGATGGGAACAACTGTGACTTCTCTTGTACCTATTTAAAAAATAGTTTTCTTCCTAAAATGCTCTGACATTTTGTTCTGATTGGATAAATAAATAAGCCACAAAAAGTACCAATCAGTTAAGTCTTAAAAATTCATCACATGTTTTCTTTTTTTTTTTTTTTTTTTTTTTATTGGGGAATTGGTGGAGGGGAACAGCGTTGGGGAATCGGGGAAGGGGAACAGACAAGTTGCTGTCTTTTTGTTCTTCAGTTTAGTTGCCGAGGATGTTGCTTCACTGTTGGTATCGTCATTGCGCACTGCCCGGATGAGGCAGATCGGTCGCTGGCCTCTGGATGTCGCTCACCGCGGCTATTGGCAGCTCACGCTTGGCTGCCAGCCGCTCACGCTGGCTGCGGGCCACTCACTGTAGCCTATGGCAGCCCACTGCAGCAGGGGCTGCAGCCCACACCATCACAGGGGCTCGCACAGCCCAGCTCCAGGTGGAGCTGTTGTTAGCTGTAGAGGGCAGTGTCACTGGCCCTCATGTGGGATCCGAACCGGGGCCGCTGGCATCCCAAAACCAGCGCTTAACCAATGCGCCACTCGGCCGGCCCCATCACATGTTTTCTTGAAGTATAAACTTTTAGAAACTAGAAGCTGTCTGATATGACTCCAATGGCACCACCAAGTGAGACTGTTGTGTTTTTTTAACAGCAGAAACTTTTATTCTACTTTCCTTTGTTTGGAAATAGAGGGCAAAATTGAATTACTTTCAGATTTCAACAAGAAAAGACAATGAACCTTTAAAATTCTAATGAATAACTTGAATGCCTGTCTCCTGAAAAAATAGTCTTTCTTTTAAACTGATTTTTTTATCCCATTTCATTTTTTTCCTTCCACTAGTTTGGAAGTTACAAACTTTATTTTTATTCTTTTAATAGCTACCTTAGAAGCTATAACATGTACACTAAATTTGTCAAACTCTGAAATTAATCAATCTCTCTGTTATACCTCTATCCTTAAAGATACAAAGATATCTAAGAACACTTTAATTCCACTTACTTCCCTCCTGATAGTCTAGTATTAGAATATATTTTAATTCTATTTTTTTATAAGCTGAAGGCATTAGCATTATTATTGCTGTTGTTTTTAAACAGTTGATTTTTGTTGGGATTTACCCACGTGTTTACATTTAGATCTGTTTGCGATCTCTTTCCTTCTGCCTAAATTGAATCTTTTGGAATTTCTACTGATGACTAACTCTCAGTTTAACTTGCCTCTACTCCATTCTTTCATCCCTTCTAGGAACTTTGATTAAAGATATGCTAGCTTTGCTCTCTATTTCTTAACTCTCTTTCATATTTTCTTCATCTATCTCTCTTGGTGAACTTCTGAATAATTGTTTTCTAGTTCTAATTCTCTCCTCAGCTATGTCTAATCTGCAGTTAGACTTGCCCAAAATTAACTTCAAAACCTGAGTCTTTTTCTTGAGTCCTATGTTCACTAAAGTTACACCTCTCTGTTTGCCCAGGCTTGACATTTCAGAGCCAGTATTGACTTGTTTTTCTTACATTTCATATTTGGCTAGTTTCCATGTTTTTTCAATCTTTCTCACCCGTCAGTTCTTCTCTATTGTTATCATCACCATCCAAATTCAAGCCTCCTTTCTATTTGCCTGGACTACCTCACTAGGTGCCCCTGTCTCTAATCCCTCCTTCCACAGTCCATTCTGCACATCACAATACTCTTCTAGAGAAACACCTGCGATCATTTGATCTTCTGTTCAAAACTCAAGAAGGCTCTCTACTGCCATGAAAATTCCTACTGTTGACAAAGCATCCAAGGCTCCCAGGATATGTGCAAACCCAACTTGAGCTGAATCCAGTGTTGCCTGACCTAACACTGGCGGTGACTTCTCTCTCTCATATTCTTCCTCCTGCTCTACTACCTTTCTTCTCCCTTTTATCTTTTATGTATAAATAGGACTCTCTTCCTTGAGAGCCCTGTTTAAAGGCCAGCACCATTTGTGACGCCTTCCCAGTAAACTTAGGCTAAAGCAATCTCGCTCTTCTTCGCCCTTCTCTTAGTGATACTTTCCACTCTTCCATGTAATATTTATGTGCATTATCTCCCTTACTATAAGTTTCCTGAAGGCAAAACGATGTCTTTCATGTTTCATTCTTCCATTCCCACTTATATATACACACTGTACTATAAAGGTATTTGGATTAAAGTCAGTTATTCATACTGCATCCCTCTAAAAAAAAGTATAAAGATCTATCATAATTTCATGGTTGAGACATTTTATTTAAAACATCAAGCGACATTTGAAATCAGTATATGGGCACACAGGACAAGAAACTATTCTGCAAAAATAAAACAAATAACTAGGTCCTGTTAGTATAGGAAACTTAAAAACAACACACAGGAACGTACAATATTTATATTCTTTTTTTGAGGGCAGTGTCACTGGCCCTCACACATGGGTCCCGTACAGGGGCCGCTGGCGTCCCAAGCCAGCTCCCAACCACCACGCCACTCGGCCGGCCCAATATTTATATTCTTAATTGACATGTTTACTCTCTACTCACAGCACAACAGCTTATTTAACTAAACAGAAAAACCTGCCTAGCCTTTACTATACCTGGTTTCTCTCTCTTCATGCTGTAAAATTAGGTTGCTATAAAAATTCTCCAACGTGAGCTTGGCCACCGTCACTCTTTCCCGTGTATGGTTGCTCATAGGAAAGGTGGCTGTAGTCCCTGCTGTCATTGCCATAGTAATGGAAACTGAAACAACAAATAAAAACGAAGTATTCAGGAAAGAAAACAAAACAAAAACTTTCTATCCTCTATAACAAACTCTAGACATAGTTTGATTGCTACTAAACAAAACTACTAACAGGTGAGACATCCAAATATTTCACAGTATAAATAATACAATGCGAGTAATGAAAGAGAAAGGCGCACTATTCCCAAAGCAATAGAAATTAATTTTGTGCTGGCAAAATTGGGGGTGAAGAACATAAAGAAGCACTAGTGGCAGTCTACACACAATGTAAATACATTTATATATAAAAGGTTGTATTCAACAAGCATTCAGAACAAGAAAGGTTCAATTTATTTTGTTTTATCAATTACTAATAAAATCCACAAGATTTTGCTAATACTCAAAAAATATCTTCAATAAATGTAAATCTCTGAAGAGTTAACGAAGTTTAGTTAAATAGTAAGAAATAGATTCTGTCATATAAATTTTATGAAACATAAAGAGTTACATCAAATAACCCACAAATATTAGTCTAAAGCAATTCTTATGAGTATATGAGTATGTTTTAGGGGAAAACTATTTTTAGAAGGAAGCTCCTTTGCATAGAGTCTAGGCTGTCCTATTTCATTCTGAATTCTATGTCATTTCAGACAGTGCTATAACAAGGTCTGGGATACTTCTCCATATTGTGAGGTCCATTTCATTTTCAAATGATACTCAAATGCCTATAGGAAGGAGGCAGGGAACAAATATACAAGTCAAACCAGGTGACAACAGGAAAGTTTTGTGGACTAGACCGTGTGTGTCATTCAAGTACCAACTTTTAAAACTCACAGGCCCAGCCAAACAAAGTATTGATTTGAAGAAGATAATTTGGGCAATTAGACAAGACAAGAAATATAGCAAAATGGCTCCTTCATAGGGGAACAGATTGAACTCTGGTGGTGGCTTTGGTGCGCACTGACCTTAAGGTGCCTACCATAGTCTACATCTGGACCAAAAACGAAACCTGAAATGGTGCATACATTAAAGAGATTTTTGCTTATCTAGATGGGGATCATATCAGGCTATCCTAGAGAGGATCCAGATTGCTAAAAGTGAGCGTCCAATACTGCGTACTGAGCTGAAAAGTATTCCCCCAAATCTGCCACCTACTCCTCATCACCCACCTTTCTTTAATCACACAAAGGTACAGATCCCTGTATGTGGACCTGAGCTGGACTAGAATCCAGGCATAATGGAATAAACCAAAAGACCTTTCTTGTATTTCAATGTCAAGCAAGTCAAGTATAGAATGAAAGTAGACAGTTAACTATGGCAAATTTCCAGTTCCACTGTCATCTTATTGGGTTTATGTCTAAAACTGAATCTATTATTTTAGCATCATAAACTTGCTCCACTGCTGAGTAATCTAAATCTTTCTATAACAAGAAGCTGATCACATTATTTGTTTAAAATCATTCACATCTCCTCACTGCCTACAGCAAATCAAATTAGCTTAGCAAGATAAACAAAGATAGCTCACATACACTGAACGCTGGTATATATCAGGAATTTTATATTTTATTCATTGAATTTCCCTTTTTTCTCCTGGGGATTTAAGATGGTGGCATTTCCTATGCATCACTGCATTTCATCCTCACAAAAGCCCTGTAAGGTAAGGAGCTGAAGCTTAGAAAAGTCACATAGCTAGTGAGCTGTGTGGCATTAGGACTCCCACTCCCAGAACTATCTCCAGCTTGCCATTCCAGCCTCATCTGCTGCCCCTCTTCATAGCTTACTCTTCTCCCAACATACTTGGCTCTTTCATGTCTCCAAGCCCTCACATGACCCATCCCCAAGCCAGTTATGGCCTGAATTCTTTGCAGGAAATCTGCTGATTCTTTATGGCACAGTCTTACTTTATGGCACAGTTAGTGAATACTTCTCTAACATACCCCACCAGCAGACACATAATATGTGCCATCCTTTCATGTGTGTTCTCGCATTTATACCAATATATCTCAGGTACTGGTGCTTATCTCTGTACTTCTCCATCCCATTCAACCAGAAGCACCTCTGGGCAAAAACTTTTCCTGATTCATTTTTGAATATTTATCACAACAGCACTGTATCTGACACATACAAGTAGGCATTCATAAATGAATGAGTCGACCTATCAAATGGGAGGTGGAGGAAGAGTTGAAAGAATTGGCTAAAAGGAAAATATTCTATAAAAGCTGGCTAAGAAACAACTGTGGAAAAAGTCAGAAATTTACAGATCTAATGTAGGCCCTGCTGCTCACTGATCATATGGTCTTATTCAAATCCCCAGAACACTGAACTGAGTTGCTTTTCCCCAGACAGGCATTGTAGTATTTGCTCTGCCTAGCTCACAGGCAGAGTCTAAGGCCATCTGAGAAAATGCACGGCAAAGCCGCAATGGCTTACCCAACTGCAGGACATTATTTTAGGCACTTAGTTTAACTTCTGAAATGTGCTAAATGCTTTAATAATAATAAATATTATTTTTAAACACAATAAATAATAAAAATCAATGACATTCAAGAATTATCATGGCCAAATTATTTTTAAGCACTAAGTTGTCCTTGGAATGCTATCTAAAGCAGTGGCAATGCTATCAAACCGTTTTGGGAAATATCAGAATTGCTGGGTTCAGGTGCAGATACAGAAAAGTCAAAGGAAAAATGGAACAGAGATGGTATATAGCAGACATCCCAAATCATATTTGTTAAGTAGAATCTGGGGTTTGGGGGAGTAGGAAAGGAAGCTGGGGAGGATGGACTGGAAGTTGAGGAGTTCAAATAATTTGAGGCAATCGAGATTATATAAAGTTAAACAAGTTTCTTACTGCAAGGCTTCCCAGCATCTTTAATAGTTAATATACGGACCCTAAATTCTCAGAAAGGAGAGAATGTATGCAATTTGCAGTAGTATTCCAGGGAGCCTCTTTTAGGCATATAAAATTTGAACCCATCGATAATTGTCTTCAAACATTAGGAAAAGTGTGCCTGTTACTTTTTTTTCAACATACATTTGGGAGTGGGGGGGCCTTAGAAGCCCCAACAAAGAGCCATATGCAGGGATTTTAGAGTGCTTTCCGTATGCCCAGAAGTTCTATAGCCGATATAGAATCTTCAAATTGGTTTGCCAGTTCCTGGGAGGAAAAAAGGTCAAGACCCAACTCTAGTTGGCCAAGGTCTGTATTTTCCTTTCGAAAAGTTTATAAAATGTTATGAAAACATTTTATAATGCCTCTTGGGGAAATAAAACACAAAGAAATAACACATTAGTAAATATTTCAGAAGTCGAAAAAGGAAGATGTGTGATGTACTCAGGTTGTGGCCTTGGAAGGCAGCTGACTGGCTGCCAACAGGCCTCTCAGAACAGGCTGATCTGCTCAGTCTGCCAAGGGGCAAAGACCAGCCTTCAGCTGCCAATGTCCCAGGGCAATCAAATTCTGGAAGCTACTTTATCTTAAGAGAGTTCACAAGAGGCTGATATACAAGACACAATGGCAATTTACTGATTTACACGGCAAGAAACTGAGTAACAAGGAGCAGCTCTTTGCAGCTTCTGGCAAATGCATCCTGTCCTTGTAGGGAAGCTAGATGTAAAGCCGTAATGAGGATCAGAAGATTGCTTGGTGAGCATGGCATCGGAACAAAGGAAACTGTTATTCAATGTAAATGTTCAATGGCATCAGGATCAAAGTGGCATCTTTAAAAAAAAAAAAAAGGGCTAATGACTATCTTGCCCAGGGCACTTCTGTCCACTTTAAAGTGGCTGGAGATGGCCAATATTAAGCTCTGCTGCTGACTGGGCTTTCCCAGAATGAAACAAAATGGGGGAATCAGGGGAGGACAGATGGGCAGAAATACTACTAAGCAAAACCTTTGGGGAAATTTTTATGAAACCTAAAAAAATGTTAGGGAATTCAAAACAATTCCAAGCAACTAGGAATTGTTTGCATTACCAATACAAAAATAAACATTAAGGTTGTTTTAGATAAAAATTTATGAACCTAAGGCCTTTATAAAAGAGGAGTAAACAGGGGCTGGCGGAGTGGCTCAGTTGGCTAAGAGCGAGAGCTCTGAGCAACAGGGCTACCAGTTTGATTCCCACATGGGCCAGTGAACTGCTCCCAAGCTGAGTTGCCACTGAGCTGCCAACAGGTGGCAGGATGGCTCAGCTGGTGAGAGCATGTGCTCCTAACAACAAGGTTGCCAGTTCAACTCCCACATGGGATGATGGGCTGCTGCCCCCACCCCATGCAACTAAGATTGAATGACAACAACTTGACTGTTCCCTTCCCCAATTCCCCAACGCTGTTCCCATTCCCCAATTTCCCAATAAAATCCTTTTTAAAAAGAGGGGTGAACAGAAGATCAGGTTCGTCCCATCAAAAAAAGAGTAACGAGTTAAACTCCAAAATCCAGAGGTGGATATCAGGTAATGAAAAACAACTTCCAGACACTATATAATTTAATCATGATTAGTGTTCTTCCATTCTGGTTATACATATATGCAATTATGTATGCCTTGTTTAAAGACCAAATCAGAGCAAAACCTATGTCGAGTCATCCTTGTAATGAAGGTATTACAGCACCTAACAAAGTGCTGAGCACACAGTAGGCATTCTGTAAATAAATGACGGTAAGTAACTGAACTTAAATTTAATGAATTTTAAATCATATGTTTCATATGAAATAACTGCCTTTGGATTGTAAACTACAGAATCACTTGGTGTTATGTTAACCTTCAGAAACAAATCCTTCTTGAGAAATACAATTCAAAAAAGCCAAAAATTCTACCTTTAGTCTTGATTAAATAGTATCTTTTAGAGATCAGCTTTAAAAACAAGAAAAAAATATTTCCTTTTAACCACACTCAAAGAGGTTTTAAAACATTTAAATTAAACAAAACTAAGAACAGATGTGACCAAATTAATGAAAGAAAGGTATGGATGACTGGCACATATTCTTTGCAAATTTATTCCTCTAATGGATTTAACACTGTTTTTTGTCTTTCACTGAAGCCTTTCTTTAGCCAGAAAAAAGAACAGGTTATAATTTGCAAGTCTAGAATACCTGGACTGATAAAAACAACACTAGGTGCCCTTGAATGTCCTGTTCACGTGTTTTCTCCAGACGTCCCTATTCATTAGTGGAGACACTACCAATAGTTGGGTCCAACATTCTTTCGTTTATCAAGACTGGGGACAGGAGTAACAAATTTGGTACTCAGGCCATCTATAAATAAATGTGGCATCTCCAGCCCTATGCCATCAAATTTCTAAAGTAGGAAAACAACTGCTTTACCTGAGGTAAAACACACTATTTAAGCTGGTGGTTTCACCTTGGTTTTCACATAGCGTAAGGTACAGAGGAAACAGTATCCTTAATACTACTGTATTACCTTGGAGTAATAAAAATTCCTAAATTCATCATTAGCTGCAACCATTATGTATCAAAGGTCTTCAGGTGAGGTACTGTATCTGCTGGTCCCCAATGACAGAGCAGCCACAACTTCTTTCCTCTCTGAAGTATTAATACAATCCAAAGAGCAAGAAATTCACAGGCAGGTAAGAGCTCCAGTCCCAGCACTAACTTTTACTCATTGTATTATTTCCAACCACCATTTACTGCAGATATATACTACGTGCCAGCACTGCACAAAATACTGAGAATATGGAGACCGATAAAATAGTCCCTTAAGGAGGTTCACAGTCTTACAGGGACAGAAACAAGGGAGAGATCAGCTCTCCAAGGAGAAGTGCAGTCAAAGGTTTAAAAGAGGAGGAGCTGCTTGAACTGAATCTTAGGTGGGGGAGGGAGATAAGAGATCACAAAGTCAGACAGACAGGGCCGAGGAGGAAGAGGTGTGAAAGCATGAAGACCGACATACTTGAGTACAGAGAATGGCTTGAGCACATTTGGTGAAGCAGCAGAAGAGGAAGGTGAAAAGACAGGAGTCGTGATAAATACTTTTTTTTCTCATGTTAAATCATTATCCTGAGCATAAGTGGGAGTCAATCAAATCTTAATAAAGTGAAGAACTAACATCCAATAAAAAGCATTTATCGAGTGTTTACCCAAGTACCAAGACCTCTTCTAAGAATGCTACATGTAAGGCATTTAATCCTACCCACCCCTAAAATCCTATTTGATTGGCATTTCGGATTGATTATGCTAGTACAGGGAGGATGGCAAAAAGGCTGGGGGCAGGTTAGAGGACTGTAAAGCAGGTGGGGGACTCAATAACAAAGTCAGAGATTACACACTGGTGGCCTGCAGCCATATTTTGTTTGGCTTGCAATTTAGAAATTGGGAGGTTTCATATAAAAGTCCTGATTCTGGTTCCTCTTAAAAAATTGGATGTCAAGTATAAGCTCACATAAGAGAGCTGGAACAGAGAAGCGGCAGCCTCCTAGCAATACTGCATCCCAACAACTATACTCCCTCATGCCCAGTCTATCTTCAGTCATTCTATTACCTGCCTGCTTCCTTTGAGCATTTGAGATTGCAATCCTTGGTTTAGAATAGAAGAATGAGGTCCTAATTTAAGAGAGTAGCAGAAGAGAAGAAAAGAAGGGCTCAGTTACTCAGCTTCAAAGATTGAAATCTATAATTATCTCTGGATATCAGCTTTGGATGACTGGGTGAATGGTGCTATCATGCATTATTAACAGTAAGTAGTATAAGAAGAGCTAACTTAGTGGGGAAATAAAATAAGTTCAAGGCTGATCCTGTGTGAGTTATTTAACCAGACTCAGGGTCCATGTCTCTAAACTGGAGAGAATGCAGCCAACTTTACAGGGTTGGTGTGATGCTTCAAATGGCAGCAGAGCACACTGATGAAAGGCCAGGCTGCTTGGATCTGAGTTTTGGCCCAGACACTCACTAGTTGTGTGACTTTACGCAAATTACTTAAACTTTCTGTGCTTCAATATACTGTTGAAAATAAAGATAACAATGGCTAACCTGTGTACATGCTGATTATATTAATATAAGAATTAGTAAAATTGATTGATATTTGTAAAGGACTTAGAACAGTGCCTGGCACAGAGAAATGTCATGTAAATGTCTGGTAAATCAACAACTTTTAAGTAAGAGACTATTTTAAAACATCTCTTAACTCCTATTAAATGTGCAAAAATGATTAATTTCATCCCTTACCAGCCCAATCTTCCTGTAACTCCGCCTGCTTTGGGCTGCTATCCTAAATTAGTTTGGAAATTTAATCTCCAGTGCATATTCCCTCTCTCTCCTAGTCTTAAAACCTACTTGAGGGGCCGGCAGAGTGGCGCGGTGGTTAAGCTCTGGCTTGGGAAGCCAGCAGCCCCAGTTCGGGTCCCACATGAGGGCCAGTGACACTGCCCTCAAAAAAAAAAAAAAGTATATATTAGTTTCTTAAACAGAACAACTTGAAGTAAAAAAAGAACTTCTTGTAGAAGTCATACTGGAAGCTAGTAGTGATTTGTGGCTATAGTAATGTAAAAGAAAATGTTCCAAAGAACTAATCATTTCTCTCACAAGATGCGGTAATTCTTGTGAGGCAACAGACATCCAATTTATTTATAATGTATTTACGGCATTTAGTGTCAAGAGCTTTTGTTTTTAATTAATGTGTCTCTCTACATTTGGTGTGTGCCCTGCTCACTAGTCCAGAGGAGTGAATTCATGGATGCTTTTCCTTTTTTTTGTGAATCATGACCCTGGTGGTGATGGCACAGTGGTGCTGAAGTTAATATCACCACTGTTATTTTCAGTATTGTTTTAGAGAAACATTTTTTTTTCCTGTTGACAAAAACATACTTCAATGGTTGAGTTTCCAAAAGCTTATCTAGCTATAGTAACGCTGTTAAATGGCAGACTACTTGAGTATGTTGATCCAAACAATTACTAAAAATCCCTCTGAACTTTAGTTTCTTTTAACTTGCAATGGGAAAGGAAAGTGTTTATGAACCAAATGTACACAATCAAATTAGGAGATAAACTTTCCAAACCAAAAGTTTATCTATAAACTAGATCTTAATGTTTAGGTAAGTAAGGTAGCATCCCATTTTGCTCAAAAATACTCAGAAAAGAGACACTTCTTATAGTATTTTACATGATTGAATTTTTCTATTTTCCTATCTAGTAATGCATTAAATTTTCTCTGCAAAAGATGTTTAACTGAATCTATCAAGTTATAATTAAAAAAAAAAAAAAGACCTACCTCAGCTGAAATGCCAAGCAACTTCAGATATTTATAATTGAGCAACACAACAGGAAAACAGTACCAACGTTTAGACAGTAGAGGTATCCCTAAAAGAACTTTAAATCAATTTCTATTCATTGGTGCACACACAAGCATACACAAGAACACACCTTGATTAGGTTAACAGAGAGAAAAACAATCAGTTTGCAAGGCAGGAAGTGGAGGACACACAGAGAGGAGGAAATGGGGGATGAGGAGGAATCAAAGTGAGGATTTCAAAGCTATTTGTAAAGGAGAAACTACTCAGAGGGAAAAGAAAACAAAAATCACATGGAAAACAAGAATTTAATAGACTACACATATACATATAAATTGGTATACCTTTACTTTATTAATATTTTATTTATATAGAGAATTTATATATGTAGAAATTTATACAGTTTATAGACATGAATTTCATAGCCTAGGTAAATTGCAGAGAACAGAGCATGGGAGCAGGGAATGCGGGAGAGAACTAACAATGATCTAGAGAATTCTGGCGTACCAGGTTGAACCTGTGGCTCTGAACTGGGGTCTGGAGGAATGAAATGAGATATCTAATGCACCCAAAAGGAACTATCCTTCCCTTAGCCTTAGCTGAGCCATGCTTCCATCTACTCCCATAGGCCAACATCGTGAGTTTTCTTCTGTAATTTTCACTTCTGTTATAAAGAATATAGGTCAATGAACAAAACAAAAATATTTTTTAAATAAAGAGTTCCACTTAAAGGTTTTAAAATACCTTTAAAATGTTCATTTTAAAGATATACATTTAAAAATGGGAAAATAATCCTGTTTACAAAAGTAGCAATGAGGAAGAGATGGAGAACAACCATTCATAAAATTCTTAAGAATAACCTTGACTCAAAACACGTAACAAAAAAAGTTGGCCTTTTTATGAGAAAATCTAATCACAGATTATGGAAAGAAGAGAAGAATTATTTAATTAATGGTGTTGGGACAACTGGCTATTTATTTGGAAAAAAGGCAAGTCAGATATTCATTTCACTCCAAAGGGCAAAACAAATTTCAAGTAGTTTAAAAGGGTGAACATAAAAATTAAAGAATAAAAAGGAAAGGGAAGGAGGAGAGGGAAAAAAAGGAGGAAGGCAATAAAAAGATAAATTAAACTTCAGAAAAATTACAAAACAATGAATGTCTAATCTTTGAAAGGGAAAGGACGGTCTTAAAAGGAAGTCATCACGATGAAAACAGTGCTAGGTATCAATTATACAAAAACTTTGAATATGCATATATGTGTATCAAACAAGATTTAACAACCACAATCTTGGGGAAAACTGCTATTGAGTTATATGAGTTCTTTGTTTCTTGTATGTGTTGGATATTAAGACTTGGTCCTGGGCTTTTCTTTGTTGGCAGATTTTTTGATTACATATTCAATCTCCTTTCCTGTTATTGGTCCATTCAGATTTTCTATTTCTTCAGGATTCAGCCTAGGGAGGTTGTAAGTTTATAGGAATTTATCCATTTCTTCTAGGTTGTCGAATTTGTTGGTGTATAATTGTTCATAGTAGTCTCTCATTATCTTTTGTATTTCTATGGTATCAGTTATAATCAGTCTCTCCTCTTTCATTTATTATTTTATTTATTTGGGTCCTCTCTCTTCTTCTTGGTTAGTCTAGCTAAAGGTTTCAATTTTATCCTTTCAAAGAACCAACCCAGTTTTATTAGTTAAATTTTATTAAACTTTAATTAATTAAACTTAATTAAACTTTAATTAAACTTAATTAAAATTAAACTTCAGAAAAATTACAAATTTTTACTATTATTTTCCTATTCTGTATTTATGAGTATTTCTGATCTGATCTTTATTATTTTCTTCCTTCTGCTAACTTTAGGTTTAGTTTATTCTTTTTCTAGTTCCTTTAGATGTCAAATTGGAAATCTTTCCTTTTTCTTAATGTACGCATTTATTGCTATAAATTTCCTTCTTAGAACTGCTTTTGGGGTATCCCATAAGTCTTGGTATGATGGATTTCCATTTTCAATTGTTAAAATATATATAAATATATATATATATATTTATATATATTTTAAGATTTTATTGGGGAATTGGGGGAGGGGAACAGTGTTGGGGAATTGGGGAAGGCGAACAGCCAACTTGTTGTCCTTCAATCTTAGTTGTGGAGGGCACAGCAAGCTCAGCTCCAAGTCTAGTCATGCCACTCAGTGCAAGGTACTGTGTTCAATTAGCTGTGGGTGGGCATAGCCACCATCCCATGTGGGAGTCGAACCAGCAGCCTCATTGTTAAGAGCACATGCTCTATCCACTGAGCACCCAGGCGGCAGCTCAGTCAAGGTGCCCAGTTCAGTCTTTAGTTTCGAGGAGGTGTAGCCCACCATTCAAACCAGTAGCTTTGTTGTTAGCAGCACTTGCTCTCACCAGCTGAGCCATCCTGCCACCTGTTGGCAGCTCAGCGGCAGCTCAGTTCAGGGTGCAGCATCACTAGCCCACGTGGGTATCGAACCGACAACCCTGTTGCTCAGAGCTCGCACTCTTGGGCAAGCTCTTAACCAACTGAGCCATTCAGCCGGACCTGTTTCATATATTTTTAAGTTTCTCTTTTGAGTTCTCTGACTAGTGGTTGTTCAGGAGTGTTCTGTTTGATTTTCATGTATTTGTGAATTTTGTAGTTTTCCTCCTGTTATGGATTTCTAGTTTCATACCATGGTGCTCAGAAAACATACCTGATATAATTACTATCTTCTTGAATTTGTTGACATTTGCCATGTAGCCTTACACATGATCTGTTCTAGAAAAAGTTCCATGTGCACTTGAGAAAAATTTATTCTGCCAGTGTTGAATGAAATGCTCCGTTTTTGTCTCTTTGGCCCATTTAGTCTATAGTGTTATTCAAATTGGCAGTTTCCTTATTGATTCTCTGAATGATCTATCCATTACTGAGAGGGTGTATTAAAGTTCCCAACTATTAATGTATGGCTGTTTATTTCCTCTTTTAGTTCTGTCAGTACTTGCTTTACTTAAGTGCTCTGATGTTGGGTACATAATTACTTATGATTGTTATATCTTCTTGATGGATTGACCCCTTTATCATTCATTATATAATGATCCTCTTTGTCTCTTTTGACCATTTTTAGCTTAAATTCTATTTTGTCTGAAATAAGAATAGCCACCCCCTGCTTTCTTCTGGTTACCAGTTGCTAGAAATTGAATTTTCCATCCCTTCACTCTCAGTATATTTGTGTCCTTAAAGGTAAAGTGAATTTCTTCTGTGTGTTTTTTTTTAATCCATTCAGCCATTTTATGTCTTCTGATTGGAGAATTTAATCTATTTACATTTAAGGTAATTATTGATGGGTAAGGACTTAATATTGCTATTTTATTTTTTTCTGACTTTTGTAGACCCTTTGTTCCTTGCTTCCCCTCTTGCTGTTTTGCTTTGCAAATGATAACTTTTTTGGTGGCAGTATGCTTTGACTCCTTTATCATAATCTTTTGTGTATCTACTACAGGTTTTTCTTTTGTGGTTACCATGAGGCTTACATAAAATATTTTATAATATCCTATTTTAAGCTGATAACTTCAGTAGCACAACAGAAAATTCATACTTTTTCTTCCCCCTCATACTTCAGGTTATCGATATTATAATTTACATCTTTCTTATAGTTTCTATCCAATAACATTATTGTAGTTATGGTTATTTTAATATGCTTTTTAAAACTTTTAAACTAAAGTTGTTAATTTTATACTACCATTACAATGTTAAAGAATATGATTAAATTATATATTTACTATTACCAGTGAGTTTTACACATTCATGTGTTTTTACAATGCTAATTAGTATGCTTTTATTCAGGCTTGAAGAATACCCTTTAATATTTCTTGTAAGTCATATCTAGGGGTGATGAACTCCAGCTTTTGATTTTTCGAGGAAAAATCATATTCATTTGTGAAGGACAATTTTATGGGGTATAGTATTCTTAGTTGACAGTTCTTTTTAAAACATATTTTGAATATATCATCCCACTTTTTCTCCTGAATAGCAGTTTCTGAGAAATCTGCTTATACATAGTCTATAATTGCTCCTCTGTATGTGACAAATTGCTTTTCTCTTATTGCTTTCAAATTCCTTTTCTTTGACTTTTGAAAATGCAATTAATTATAACATGTCTCAGCTTAGCCCTTTTAGGTTCAACCTATTTGGGGTCCATTGGGCCTTTTGAATCTAGATGTCCATTTCTCTCCCCAAGTTTGGAGAGTTTTCAGCCATTATTGCCTTAAATAAACTTTCTGTCCTTTTACATTTCTCTTCTCCTTCTGGGATTTTTTTTTTTTTTAAGATTTTATTGGGGAATTGGGGGAGGGGAACAGACAAGTTGCTGTACTTTTGTTCTTCAGTCTAGTTGTGGAGGACGTCGCTTCACTGGCCCATGTTGGTAGCAGTGCACTCTTCCTGGGTGAGGCAGTCACTCGCTGGTCATTGGATAGCCACTCATGGTGGCTCATGGCAGCTCACGCCTGTTGCCGGCCACTCACGGTAGCTTGCGGCAGTCCATTGCAGCCTACACCGTCACCAGCAACTCACGGCAGCCCAACTCCAGGTGGAGCTGTTGTTCACCATCTTAGCTGTAGAGGGCGCAACTTCACTGGCCCTCAGGTGGGATCCGAACCGGGGCCCTGATGCTCAGAGCTAGAGTCCCAACCCAACTCTTAACCAATGCACTACTCGGCTGACCCCTCTGAATTCTTTTTTTTTTTTTTTTTTTTTTTTTTAGTTGATTTCTCTTCAGATCCGATTAGGTTGTTTGGTTTTTTTTGTTTTTGTTTTTGTTTTTTAAAGATTTTATTGGGGAATTGGCGGAGGGGAACAGCGTTGGGGAATCGGGGAAGGGGAACAGACAAGTTGCTGTCTTTTCGTTCTTCAGTTTAGTTGGAGAGGATGTTGCTTCACTGTTGGTATCGTCATTGCGCTCTTCCCGGATGAGGCAGATCGGTCGCAGCCTCTGGATGTCGCTCATCGCGGATATTGGCAGCTCACGCTTGGCTGCCAGCCACTCACGCTGGCTGCGGGCCACTCACTGTAGCCTATGGCAGCCCACTGCAGCAGGGGCTGCAGCCCACACCATCACCGGGGCTCGCACAGCCCAGCTCCAGGTGGAGCTGTTGTTAGCTGTAGAGGGCAGTGTCACTGGCCCTCATGTGGGATCCGAACCGGGGCCGCTGGCATCCCAAAACCAGCGCTTAACCAATGCGCCACTCGGCCCAAAACCAGCGCTTAACCAATGCGCCACTTGGCCGGCCCCCCTCTGAATTCTTTATCAGACAGTTGAGAGATCTTCATTTCTTTACAGTCAGCTATCGGAATTTTATTATTGGGTCATTGGAAAAGTCATGACACATTTTTGCAATGAAAAGCATAGAAAAATACATCATAACTTTTTCGACAACCCAATAGTTTCCTTCAATGGTGTCATGTTCTTTGATTCCCTGTGTTGGTATCTCCACAATTAGGTAAGTGTTCTCCAGACCTTTCAGGTTTGCTTTAGCAGGAAAACACCTTCACTAGTCAGCTCAGCCTGGGGTACTGGTAGTGTCTGTGGGCAGGCAGGGCTTCTTATCAGGGTCTCAGTTGGCTGAGGCCACTGCCATGCTCTAAAGTCAGGTCAGGGTGCTTCTGACTGGGCTGTGGTTGCAATGAGTCTGCTGGCTGTATTTCCCAGCAGGGTGGTACCACCCGATGGATTCCATGATTGGGCAAACCCATAGTGTGGGCTCTGTAATCACTACTGGTTGGGCAGGATCCCAGGCTGTGCTTCCTGACCAGCTGGTGCTTCCAGCTGGATTCCATGTTGAGGCAAGGCTTTTTGGTAGACAGGGCCTCTAGCTATGTTCTGCGATCGGGCAGGGCTATTAAGGTGTGCCATGAAGTTAGGCAGGTCTCAGACTGGGCTTCACAGTCAGGGAGGCCACTGGCTAGGCTTCACCATGAGACAAGGTTGCTGGCTGGGTTCTCTGGTTGGGAGGAGCCTCCAGCTGTACTCTGCAGTTGAATGGGTTAGAGACTATGTTCTGCAGATGGTCAGGTTCACTGTCCAGGCTCCCACATCAGGTGGAGCTGCAGGCTATGCTCTGCAAATGGGTGGGGTCACTGGCTGGCTCCCTGCCTGGGAGAGGCCACAGCCTGCATTCAACAAATGGGTAGGGCCAAAGACTGGGCTCTGCAGCATAGCAGGGTTGTAGGGTGGGCTCCACAGCTGGGCAGTACCACAGACCAAGTCTGCCCAGCGTCACTGTTCCAGCTCCCTGGTTATGTGGGGGTCAGGCTATGCTTAACAGTATACTTTACAGGGCTGCTTAATAGTACCCAAGCAGGGCTGTAGGCAGCCCACAGGAGGTGATTCAGCCTCACCCCTGGGTTCTGGGATTTTCACAGTGGTGTCTTGTCTATAGATAGTTGCTAGCTGGTCTTCTCATGAGAGAGACTGAAGTTGGGAATGACCTATGTCACCATGTTGATGACTGTGTATGTTAACTGGAAGGAACGTAATCCTTTCTATTGGGTTGTTGGAAAAGTCATGATGCATTTTTGCAATGAAAAACACAGAAAAAATACGTCATGACTTTTCTGACCACCCAATAATAGGGACTATGGCAATTTGTATCAAGAACCTTGAAGATTTTTTTATGTCTTTTGACATAATAATTCCACTTTTAGGAATCTATCCTAAGAAAAAAAATCAAAATTGCAGCAAAGATTTATAGAGGTTTGTTTGTTTGTGTTATCAAAGCATTATTTAAAATAGCAAACAAAACAAATGTTGAAAATTAAGTAAAATGATTGGCAGAATGATAACATGAAATACCATAGAAAAAATAACGAAGAAAAAGTCTCCCCCAAAAAACTTAACAGCATGACAAATAATGTTAAGTAAACAGGATACAAAGTTCTATCTTCGTGTAAAATATGAACTCAATTATGGAAAAACAGGGGGTAAATTATGGTGTGAAATTATGGATGATTTAAATTTTATCATTTGTTTAATTTTCCAATTTTTCCAATAATGAAAAACAATCATTTTTATAATAAGAAAAAATTATTTAAGAGTAATTGTGTGTGAGCAGACATGGGAACAGTAAAAGGGAATCAACTTGCACTTTTCAGCCCACAGAGCTGGTTTTCTCGGTACCACTGCACTTAGATTCTTTTTCCTATGAAACAAATTCTTAGTTCTGGCTTAGAGGATGATTGTGAAAAACAACAAAGAGTGTTTGAAGCCATGGACTGAAATTAAAGACAAACTATAAGAATAATGGGAATTCTGAGAAAATTTTCAGCCATCTTGTACTCTTTTTTTTAGGGCATGAGTTTTTTGGTGGCTTATACCTGTGCATATTTATAAGGGCTCAAACTGTCGCTCTTTTCCAAATAGCTTTTCTACTGGTGACTCAAAAGGCCCTTATCAAAATCAAAAAGCAGGGCAGCACAAATTTAGCTAAGTTAATTTCCCTTGTTACAGGTAAGGAAACTACTCCTCCAAAATCATAAGAGACAAAATAAATGCTCTAGCTTTAAAGAGGATCTTCACTGTCCTTTACTCCTCCTTTGCCTGTTTAAAAGAAGATAATGCCTGATTCAAAACACCAGTACAACCAAAAATGTCTATTTTGTGCTAAAAGCTGTAGGTTTGGTGTGACCAGGGAACAACCAATAAATGGACAAGGCAGGAAAAGGATGAGTGGCGAGAGGTGGTGTGACATGCTGGTAAAGGAAAGGGGAGGAGCAAGTTTTGGGAAGCAGCCTGAACACAGAAATTAGTCAGGGACCCAATTATAAAGTCTGGTCATCTTTGTGGTCAACTTTTGTCTTTTACTTTCTTAAAAGTAAGCTTTTAATAGGAGAAAAAGAAAGAGAGAAAGAGACCAACATTCCCACCAAAATGAAACTTGAAAATATACTTGAATTTAAGTAAGGATGTAAAATATAAATTGCTCAAACATGACTTGAATTGAATTATTTTAATTTTCAAATTCATATTTTAATTTTCCCATTCATTCAAAATATTCAAAGCTTTATCACTGAATAGCTTCAGTATTCCTTCTTTGTACCAATTTCTTTTATATTTCTTATTTTTAATTTGCAAATGGCCGTGTTATTTTATTTACAGTTCCTTTTCAAATGAAAAACACTCACTGAAAGAGATCACACTAATCTAACAACTAAAGAGCCAGAAGCAACTGTTCTTTTTGAGGGCAAAAACTGGATTAGACTAAAATTAAAACACGACATCCTCAAGCTCACAACTTTAAAATGTAAATACTTATGAGTTACTTTTAGTTATTTTGAGTTAACTCTCCCAAGAGACTTTTTGACCATCACAAGTGACTAAAGAAATCTGTCCCAAGCTAAAGGCAGACACACTATGTGACTCATCAGATTCAGATAGTGTGTTAAACGCACAGACTACACGATTTCAGCAACTGTGAGAAAATCCAGGAGGTATCCACCTCATTAAAGCGCCAGTGTATAAAAATCTTTAAGGCAGGAAAAATTTTTTGGTGTTAGTGACCTTTGTAATTAATACCTGAACAGCTTATTGTCTAAGCCTTAAAGAGGGTCATACCATTTTATTGACTTGTGATCTCTAGAACACAGTTCTGGTTTATTTGGAAAACAAATATGAGAAAAAATACCTAAAATGGAATAAAAAGTAAATTCTATAGTTTGTTATCATCAAGGATATCCTGTAATTCAAATACGCGTACTGGCAAACCCTCCCATAAATCAGCTTATGAGTTCAATTCTGTTTAACATTTTACTAGAATCTACTAAAGGTCTAAGGTTGCAGATTTACTTCACAAACAGAATTACAAATAGGTATCACAAAACTTGAAAACAGCAATTATATTATCTAGACCATCTCCCTCATTTTACAGAAGTGAGGCCCGCAGTCATTTGGCTATCTGGGGGAAAAGCTTGGACTAGAACAGGTCACTCAACCTTCAGGTGGAGCTTCCAGTCTACCTGGAGAGTGGCAGCTCTAGGACACGGCATGGCTCCTGCAAAGAAATGGGCTGTCAGAACACCGACAGCCAGGGCTGAGCGTGGGACTATGTAGTATCTATTAGTTCTAACACTGGTGTCTGTTTCTGACACTAAATCACTGCTTCCTACCTTTTGACTATGAATCCATGGGTCAAACAACTGGCTTCTGCCTGCTTTTTTCAGATGACTGAAGACATTTTACTTCAAACCTTCTGGAAACCAAAATATTACAAATAAAGGCGTCTCGAAAGCTATTAGGACTTTAATTACAGAAGCTAGTCACCTTTACATGATGTAGATTTACATTTACTCTAATTTTTTTCTTAAGTTGTATACATTGAAATGATTTACATATTGGCATTATGGTATGATTTCTGCTATTTAAAATATCTAAAAATGTGCTGTGATAATTATATTATTTAAATATAGTCTGAATCTCTCAAAGAATGAATTTTTTCAATATCAAATGGGCAAAAGACTTAAATCAGGCAGCTTATAAAAGAAGAAATAATTATTTAAAATACCTGAAAATATGCTAACTCATTTTAGTCAAAGAAGTGCAGAAGCAAAACTAAGACATCACAGGTTCTTTTTAACCAATCAGGCTGGCAAAGATTAAAAAAAGATGGACAGTGCCCAGTTTTGGCTCTCTCATATAACTGGGTAGTCAGTTGGTACTGTCTCCCCGGAAAGCAATCTGGCAGTGTGTACCAAAATTTTAAATATGAATATTCTTTGACTCAGCAATTGTATGTCCGGAAGTATGTAATAAGGAAATAAGAGAAAGAATGTGCAATCAGTGATCTAATACATGTACGAGGGTACTTTATTTCACGCAGGAACTATAGTCATTACATTAGAAGGAGGGCACTTTCTCATAAAACCAATAGGATCCAATCAAAACTGTTATCACACAACTCAAGGGTTAAGAATGTAAGTAAAAACATAGTTTTCAAAACTAAGATTTTGTTATTCATGTACAACATTAAGACCCTATTGTTTGGACCTTATTTATTTGGGCTAACATATATAATTTACTTTTTTATAGCAACCAATCAATGTCCTTGTCGTTCTCATTACCATCCCTATCATCATCATGGCTACCATTTATTACACACCTTCTCTGTGTCAGACAGTGCTGTGTGCATTATCTCACTTCACCATCGGAACAACCGTATGTGGTAGGTACTATTTCCCCATTTTACAATGAGAGACCAAAGCTCAGAGAGGTTAAGTTATTTGTCAGAGGCCTCTCAACTAGAAAGTGGCAGGGCTGGGATTTGATCCCTGTCTGACTCCAGGGCTACTGTTCTATTGTTCTAACATCATCCCTACCCTTTATGGACCAGACTCAATTAAACAAAGCAAAAGCCAAAAATAAATCTGTAACTTCCTAAAGGCAAGTCAAGAGAATTACTGGTCTGTTTTTACATGGCCACGTTACTTATTCTTGATAAATCTTAAATTGCTGTATAATTCCTTTTTTTTTTTTTTTTTAGCTGAGCCATCCTGCAACTTGTTGGTAGCTCAGCTCAGGCTGGGAATCGAACCGGCAAGCCTGTTGCTCAGAGCTCGCATTCTTGAGTGAGCTCTTAACCAACTGAGCCACTATAATTCCTAATTTTAAATAAACTTAAAAGGATCAACTCGCCATACTTCTACTAGAGACAAGGCTATGTAAGTCTTCCTCCCACTTAACCTGCTCTCTTGCTCAAATAGCTCTGTAAACTGTTGAAAGAGTTTTATAATTTTTGTTGGAAACTTTACAATTATTTCACAGATTATTTAAAATACATATTGTCTACCCTATACTGTCCTCAGTTACTTGTCTAAATAGGGAAAAAGCACCAGGATGCCGTACTGTATGTGCTGGAGGATTAACCAACACTGAGCAGCAGCCAGAATCCAGGCAAACACGCCTTCATTAGGGTTGAAGTCCAGGTTTAAGCTTCATCTAGACGGGTTCCCAGAGCAATGAAACCACCTTGGGAGGTCAGAAAGGTCTCCTAGTGGTGACAAGGAGTCCCTCTTATCTACTGGCAGCCTTCCAATCGGAAAGCTCTTCTTAACATCTAACCTAAATCTCTCCCACTGAAATCCAAACTCATCTCCTCCTTTTCCCATATTCTCCATAGAGATTCCAGTGAGAAATCCCTAAATGCTTTGCGGCTTGAGGAGCCCTTCAACCTGATCCCACTCTCCCTGTATTTGGCCCGAAAAATCACTATTCCATGACTTGCATCCACAAAAACTCCACCCAGTGTCCTGACATCACGGAAATTTATCAGTTCACTCAGAAGACCTATTATGTGAGTTCATCTATTTGTGGAAAGAGATAGCTCTCTCCAAAAAAAGTGAGTGAGTCAGAAAATTTTAACAGCACTAGCTCTGCTTTCTTTAAAACAGGGAAAAATAAATTTTTTTATCATTGTTGGATAAACAGGATGAGCAGTGTACCTCCTTTCAAAGAGCAAAAACTAATGCTAAACATAGCTAGTAATATTGGCTGGGAAGAAGTAGGGTAAAAACTTTTTGAAAAATTTAAATCATATGCAAACTCTATAGGTATTTAATTTTAAAAGCATTATTAGATAATGCAAAGCAAGATATTTCAATGACTTCTTTACCAGTCTGTCATACCAGTAAGCATTACTTAAGGAGGGAGGGTATATTCTTTGAAAATGAGCAGAAAACTTACTTGCGAGTTGGTTTTAAGGCAGCTTCACTAAAATCAGAAGTTAAGACGATTTAACCCTCTGAGGTTCCTTCCATTCCTATTATGCTGTTTGTATTTGTAAAGGTAATTATCAGTTCTTTAAGCAGAAAACACAGCAGGGTGTGAACAGTTTTCAGGCAAATGCCTCAGAACTGTATTTGTAATGAAATACACCGTAAATCATAAAACAGTACGTCACACCCTATAGCTTTTAAGTGAAACTGGGATAATTTGGTGGGATGTCCATTTTTAGACGTGAAATACAAATTCTATATAGTTTCCTACATACTTCAAGAATTGTGAAGATCACATGGAAAAAAAGGTAAAATTGCTTTAGAAAAGGCAAGATACTGTTCAACGTAAGGTTATATATGCACTGGAACAAAAAAAAAACCTAAATCCAGGAAAAGGGTTATTTCTGGAGAGGGAGGGAAGGGAAGGACTACAAAGGCATCTCAAACTCTACCTGTAAGGAGTTGTTAAATAAAATGCAACATAAATATGGCAAACTATGAAGATTTTTGCAGCAGACACATGAATGTTTCTTTATAGTTTTCTCTATAACTGTGTATACTTATAATAATTCATAATAAAAACTGCAACTTTAAGTTTTATAATGTAATCTTGAGGAAAAAAATGACAAAGATTCCAAGGCATTTTAAAGGTTTCTTGGGCCGGCCGAGTGGCTCAGTTGGTTAAGAGCTCGCTCAAGAGTGCGAGCTGAGCTCTGAGCAACAGCAGTTCAATGCCCAGCCAGAGCTGAGCTGCCGCTGAGCTGCCAAAAGGTGGCAGGATGGCTCAGCTAAACATATATATATATAAATAAATTTTTAAAATTAATAAAATAAATAAAGGTTTCTTGTGGATACATTTTTTTAAAGCTACTTAACTTTATAGATACAGTATCTTGCTTTCTACGAACAATCTATTTTCCCTATCAGTATGGTCACCATCTCCTTTCTTCCTTACACCTCCATCTAATAGAGTTTAAATAAAAAAAGCACAATTCTCTTCATAGCACGTGGAGCTTCTTTTGAAGCTCAGTGAGATGGGCTCAGTGGAAGTGACGGTCGGGGGGAGCTGCTGGCTAGAGTGGGGGAGAGAGCTGGACAGAAGATCACTGCCCAGGGGGAGGCAGCCAGATTTCTGGAACCAGGTCTTCAAACAGCCGTCATTATTTTGTTTGAAGTATCCTGACTTCCCAAAATACCAGAGAGACTTTTATTTTTTTATTTTTTTAAGATTTTATTGGGGAATCGGGGAAGGGGAACAGACAAGTTGCTGTCTTTTTGTTCTTCAGTCTAGTTGCGGAGGATGTTGCTTCACTGGCCCATGTTGGTATTGTCATTGCGCTCTTCCCGGATGAGGCAGATCGGTTGCCGGCCTCTGGATGGTCGCTCACCGCGGCTGTTGGCAGTTCACGCTGGCTGCCAGCCACTCACTGTAGCCTATGGCAGCCCACTGCAGCAGGGGCTGCAGCCTACACCATCGCCGGGGCTTGCACAGCCCAGCTCCAGGTGGAGCTGTTGTTAGCTGTAGAGGGCAGTGTCACTGGCTCTCATATGTGGGATCCAAACCGGGGCCGCTGGCATCCCAAGCCAGTTCTTAACCAATGCGCCACTCGGCCAGCCCGAGAGAATTTTATTATTACATATCCATACACACAAATATTTCTGGAGGAAATAATATGACGTCAAAGATGCACTGCAAAATACTGCGGATGAGACAAGACTGGTATGGTTGATAACTAAGCTGGTGATGGTATGAGTGGATACTCTATTTACTTCTACATATATTTAAATGTTTCTATAATAATTTATTTTTAAACCCAAAGCTAAAATAAATGATTTAACTATTATCTCTTTTTAAAGTCTTGCCCCATTTCAATCTGTTAGGTCTATTCCTGGCCAGGGGATCCGGCAGCCAGGTCAGGGTTGGCCCCAGGCTACCACTAATCAGCTGTGTGCTCTGGTCTTAGTTACTCATTCTCTTTAGTTCTGAGTTTATCCATTCTGAAAAAAATGAAAGGGTTGGATGACATGATATCTAAGTTCCCCTTTAGCTATAATGATTATTAGATTTATAAAACTGACTTACAGTTATTGTATAATACAGTTAAAAACTGCAAATGATACTAATGATACACTATGGCCACATGGGAGTACCTTTAATCATTCATTCATTCATTCCTTCCTTTGACAAACATTTAGGGAATGTGTACTATGTGCCAGGCAGTGTTACATGGGGGTGAAATACAAAGTTAAATGATGCAGAATTCTGTCCCCAAAATCCCGTCTAACCATGGGAGACAGATAAATAAACAAATGACAACAATACAATGTAGTGATGATGGAGTTGAAGATACAAAGGTCTTCATAGTGTGAGAGAACAGGGAGGTGTAAACAATTTCCTATTACAGGTAGTGAAAGAAAGTGTCAGGAAATGAGATCGGATTGGAAAGTAGGGACCAGATTGAGAAGGACCACAAATTACAAATTTGATGCCAAGGAATTTGGATGGTATCTTGAACAGTAATAAGGAAGGCATTTTAAAGATTCCAAGCCTGGAAATGATGTGATCCAACTTACATTTTAGATGAATTCTTGAAACAAGAATATAGAGTTCTGGATGGTTTGTGGTGTTTGGAGGACAGAGGAGGGAAACCTAAAATGTAAGGGAGGTTCACCTAGTAGCTGGGAGACAACTAAAATGGTCCAGCAGGATATGATGAGGGCTTGAATCAATGCAGTATCAGTAGAGATTCCTTAGATACTGTTATAGAAGCATCTTAGGTTTTGAAGTGGGGGTGGAGGGTAAGAGTACTGAGTTGTATGAATATCTAGTTGTTAATTTACAATAAAGGTAATCAGTTCCTTCTCCAAAGTACAAATGAAGCCAAGATTTTAGAAATGCAGATTTTAGGCACTCTGGAATAATATTACTCACCCCATCTTTCAAGATAATATAGAAACAATAGCATGAAACTCCAGTATGGTCATAATAAAGGACTGCTATCTATTCATCATGGGTGGGTTACCAACTTCAAGCACAGTCTGTAGAACACAGTAGATGCTTAATACATGCAGCTTATGTATTGAATGTGGTGAGTTAATAAACAAATGAAACAGTGCCACACGATGCAGGTGGTTAATTCCCTCCTTGCTGGTCATATTAGCAATGGCTTGATAAAAAAAGTTAAGAAAAGATGAAAACTGTTTATCAGGCGATTTTATGCCCCTCTATAAGTCCTCTCACCACCCCCAGATTTTTAAACTGTATCAGCAATAATCCTCACTGTTATTTCTTAAAACAATGGAGTGGAGAGTTAATATCTTATTATTTAAGAGATAGAGAACTCCCCATGTATAGCCTATACTAGAAGATATTTTTTTCCTTGTAAATTACATAGTGCCTTTTTCTGAGCCCCAAAAGGGGTATTTCTAAGAGAAGTATTTGAAGTGCTCAGTCAGTCCTACATGCCTCAAACCATATTGACTTTTGTTTCAGTTTTTATAAAACTACAGCAATATTTTTTCCCTCAAAAACCATTTTCTTTATTTGACTAAAGATGAAAAGTGAAGCACAGAAAGTTAGATCATCTAGCTTATAGGCAATGTCCTATTGTTAATGACTGTTAGTCTGAAATTAGAACATTCTGCCTATCTTTTAATTAATACTTCTTTATACTTTCAGATTTTCTCAGCAGCAAACCTGTGGTACTAAAGATCAAAACCTTGGGGCAGCCGGTTAGCTCAGTTGGTTAGAGCTCAGTGCTCATAACATCAAGGTTGCTGGTTCGATCCCCACATGGGCCACTGAGTTGCACCCTCCACAACTAGACTGAAACAATTTCTTGGAGCTGATGGCTCCCGGAAAAACACACTGTTAAAAAAAAAAAATTTTAAATTAAAAAAAAAATATCAAAACCTTGAAATCTGATTATTCTATTCCATACCCATGTTATAAAATATTAATACCATCCCAAATGTTATTGACAATAATAATATAATTCATAATTCACTGAACATTAATCATGTGCCAGATAATAGGCTTATCATTTTATATATTGGGTTGTCAGAAACGTCATGACATATTTTTTCTGTTTTTCATTGCAAAAATGTGTCATGACTTTTCCGACAACCCAATAGATGCCCTCATTTCACTTTGGTTCTTGCATTAACCCTAAGAAGTGATACAGAAAGTTACTGCCAGTTTGCAGCGGGAAAAAAACGGGGCTCATAGAAGATGGGTACCTTGTCCAAAGACATAAAACCAAAACAAGCCTTGGGCCGGCCGAGTGGCGCGGTGGTTAAGCGCTGGCTTGGGAAGCCAGCGGCCCTGGTTCGGGTCTCACATACGAGGGCCAGTGACACTGCCCTCAAAAAAAAAAAAAAAAAAAAGACTTATACAAAACAAGCCTGTCCGACTCAGTAGCCCAAGATTCTTAAGAACTGTGTAGTACGGCCTCTCCCAAACCATGAGAGGTATTTGGGAAGGAATTATTATCCCTGTTTTTAAAATCTGAGGCTCAGAAAGTTGATAAGACGTCCTAAGGTCACACACTTAAAAATGGAGCCAGTATTAGGCTTGCCGTTCTGGGCCTCTACCACTCGCCCTCTCATGCTGGATCTGTTCCATGAAACAAATTATAACCACTCCATGGGAATTAGCAAAGTATAAAATCCCCGCCCTTGTTTAAAAAAAAATCAAACACAAAATGGCATTGTCAGTATAGCATAAAGGTCATGAGGTTCTAAAAATAAAGCCAGTAAAGTTTCTTTTTGACACATCAAGGCCACCTTGAATTCAAATCATAAAAGGAGCTAAATTAATCCAAAAATAATGCTTTTCAGATTTCTGATATGTGCATTTGTTTTCCCAATATTTATTTATGTGTTTCTTTTACAGTCCACATTCAACTGCCAAAGTTTTCAGTACTTATCTGAGACTTGGGAAAAGGTTGAAAGAGCAATTTTTTGTCCCCAATCCACAAAGAAAACAATGTCTACAATTAATCCTCATAGACTCTGTTGCCAAATAGCAAGCAGGTGCAGTATTTCTTGGATGCATTGTGTGTGTGTGCGTGTGGCGTGTGTGTGTGTGTGCGCGCATGGCAGGGCAGGGGTGAGGAGTGAAAGAGGGTAGAGAGAAACCAAAAACAAACCACATTTGGGGGCTCACTTCTTCTAAGTGACTTACCCTCTTATAAGATATTTGGCAGTTGACAAGATGATCCTGCCCTTGAATACAAGGAAGTTGCACCCAGTCTCACAAAGCACAGATTCAATCACTCCAAACAGAAGTCGGGACTTCCCTCCAAGACAAATATGGTATTCAATCTGTGTGATGTCTTGAATGCAGTGAATTAATTTGCAATCCTTTATTATGACCATACAAGGGAGGGAAACTCTACCTTACTAGTCCTTCCTTGAGAGGGAAGCAACAGAGGAAAAAGCATACTACTTAAATTCCTTAGCAAAGTTTTAAAACTTTTCCATTAAAACACACACCCTAGCTGAGTCATCAGCATAATACCCTGTAAGTGTATTATCTCAGTACTACCTACCTTTCCTATACATGGGTATACCAACTCTACTACTACCACTCAGAATGGTTAAGAAACTATAACTTGTTTCACTCTTTTTGTTTAGTCATTTAACTCTACAATTTCTGGAGTAAATGCACTGACCTTAATTCAATTAAGTACTTAATCTATGAGTAAAGATGAACCTATGATAAAAATGAATAAAGAAACCACAGCTGAGTGAAAATTGTATCTGAAAATAGCCAACAGACAAGCAGTAATAGCAACCTGAAGAAAATTGCTTCATGAACCAATTAAAATGTTTTAAATCCAAAATAAAGATTATGAGAACAATTCTCTTAACCTAAAGTTAATGAGTGGATACTTTTCAAATATGTTTAGCTATTTACGAAATACAGTAATACCTTGGTTTGCAAGCATAATTCCTTCAGGAAACAAACTACTCGTATTGTAATACATTTACCAAGTTAAAACGTTATTAGAAATGTTTGCTCGTCTTACAGAAAACTCGCAAACCAAGTTACTTGCAATCCAAGGTTTTACTGCAGTTGTATAAGAGTTCCTCCACTGCAGTCTTTTAGGAAGTCTCCATCTCAAATGTATAGTAACTATTTAAGCTTGAAAATCAGTTGGAACCCTCTGTGGTATTTTAAAAACCATTCTCCACTGACTACTCTCCAAATATCTGAATATGGTGCATGGGGGCCTGAATTAAAGGCTATGCATTTCCTGAACTCTTTCGGAGGCCATGATCCACTCACAAAAATCCAAAGCTCTTCCTAATGGAAGCCTGACAATCAGACAACTCCAGCGCCAAGCCTTGCTGCTACCTAAAAGTAGTTGATCCCATCTGTCAAGATCCCGTCTATGTATTTCCCATTGTTTCCCCATCATAAACAAACAAACAAACAAACAAACAAAGAGCCCAAGTTTTAGGTGAATTCTTCTCTTCAAACTAAAATGGAATTGATACTTCTTCAGATACCAAGGTGATAAATATCTTACAAATCTACTTCTAAGACTCTGTAACTGGACTGAGTTTCAATTCTTTTTTTATTTTTTAAGATTTTATTGGGGAATTGGGAGAAGGGAACAGTGTTGGGAAATCAGAGAAGGGGAACAGACACGTTGCTGTCTTTTCTTCAGTCTAGTTGTGGAGGACGTTGCTTCACTGGCCCATGTTGGTATCATCATTGCGCTCTTCCTGGGTGAGGCAGATCGGTTCCTGGCCTCTGGATAGTCGCTCATCGCGGCTGTTGGCAGCTCATGCTGGCTGCCAGCTGCTCACGCTGGCTGCCGGCCACTCACTGTAGCCTATGGCAGCCCACTGCAGCAGAGGCTGCAGCCTACACCATCGCCAGGGCTCACACAGTCCAGCTCTAGGTGGAGCTGTTGTTAGCTGTAGAGGGCAGTGTCACTGGCCGTCTTATATGGGATTCAAACCGGGGCCGCTGGCATCCCAAAACCAGCTCTTAACCACTGCGCCATTCAGCCGGCCCCAAAAGGATTCTTGTGAGTTAATACATGTAATACATTTATAGCAGTACCCGACACATGATATGTCATCAATCTGAAGAAACTAACATCATCATCATTGCTATTATCACTGTTGTTGACTTGAGAATTATACTAACATGACCCTTTTGCCATCCCCCCAGTATGTGGAAAAATCAATCAAAAGATAATTAGATCTCTGAACTACTACTAAGTTAAATAAAATAATACATTGACTAAGTTAAAGAAAATAATACATGGTCAGCAAGTTACATATTCCAAAGAACTTAAGCCTGTAAGTTAACATCATAAGGATTCAACTCTATAATAGTTTAGGATTCATTTGGATCTCTTCTGGGCAACTGTTGCTAGTTTTAGGTAGTCCCTAAATTATGAGTATCAAACTTTTGAAACCATGAAGCTAAAAATGTTTTGTCTTAAAAATAATCACAATGCATTTGGAGAGATAAATACATCTATAACTAGACTATAGCATAGAAAATAATGTTATAGTAATTTGAACAGGGGATTAAATGAGTTAGTTTTTCCTGGGGTTAAAAAAAGAAACAGCAACAACAAAAAAAATGGTACTGAAAATTGAAAAGTTATAGATTATGAAATATAACATATACAACATGAATATGCTATGGTTATGATTATGTATTCAAGATTTTGTATAAAACTTAATTTAGGGCTGGCCGAGTGGTGCTTTGGTTAGGAGCTGGCTTGGGACGCCAGCTCTGAACAGCGAGACCCCAGTTCAGATCCCACATATGAGGGCCTGTGACACTACCCTCTACAGCTAAGGTGGTGAACAACAGCTTCACCTGGAGCTGGGCTGCTGTGAGTCCCCGGGACAGCATAGCTGTAGTGGGCTACCATAGGCTACAGTGAGTGGCTGGCGTGAACGGCTGGCCAGCGTGAGCGGCTGGCAGCTGGTGTGAGCTGCCAAGAGCCGCCATGAGCGGCCATCTAGAGGCCGGTAACCGATCTGCCTCACCCGGGAAGAGCGCAATGACGATACCAACATGGGCCAGTGAAGCAACGTCCTCTGCAATTAGACTGAAGAACAAAAGGACAGCAACTTGTCTGTTCCCCTTCCCAGGTTCCCCAACACTGTTCCCCTCCCCGAATTCCCCAAAAAAATCTTAAAAAACAAACAAACAAAAAAAAAACCACCTTAATTTACATGTATTAAAATGCCACAGTAGAAAAAAAAAACGGCATCATAGAATGAAAAATAAGCCACAAAATAGCATATTTCAAAATCTAAAAACAAAACATTAAATACAACAGTGATACAGTATTAACAGCTATTCTTCTTTCATTCTTGCTATGCATCACACGTTACTCTTTTTTTTTTTTTTTTGAGGGCAGTGTGACTGGCCCTCATATGTGGGACCTGAAACGGGGCCGCTGGCGTCCCAAGCCAGCGCTTAACCACAGCGCCACTCAGCCGGCCCCACACATTATTCTTAACAATATCTAAACCAGTGTCTTAACTAGATGAAGAATTCTTATGAATCATAAAAAAAACCACAAAACAAAATTTAAAATGAGCAAAAATCCCAAATAGGAATTTCACAGAAAACACATATGGCCCATAAACAAAATTAAAGATGCTCAACTATAATTCTAATCAGGGAAAGGAAAATTAAAAGCCCGAGATATCATTTCACACCCCTAGATTGGCAAAAACCGAAAAAGCTGTCAATATCCATTTCTGTTAAGGAACAATGGGAAGGCTCATCCACTGCTGATGAAGGTATGAAGTGGTACAGCTGCTTTGGAGAACAGACTGATACCACTCAGTAAAGCGAGCACACACATCCCCAATGACCGAGGAACTCCACACCTAGGCATGTACCATAAAGATACTCCTGCACATGTGGAACAGGGCAAGGCTTTAACAAGGTCACTGGAGCACTGTTCCTACCGGACAAAAGAAAAAAAAAAAAGGAAACAAATGACCATAGCAGTAGTGGAGTAAGAAAAATATTGTAGTATATTCCTATAACTGAAAACTGCACAGCAGTGAAAAAGAACTAAGTACTACCATATGGATGAATCTCAGAAATATAAACTTAAAAAGAAAAAAACCAAGCCATTATAGAATATGCATTGTATGTTTCCATTTATATAACATTCAAAGCAAGCAAACCTAAACAAAAGTAATATTGACCCAATGGGATATATTTGTAGGTGATGAAACTAGTATAAGTAAAGCAAGGGAATGCTTCCTCCTGGGAGGAGGAAGGACATACCGGAAGCCCTGGGATGCTGGAAAAGTTCAATTTCTTAACCTCCATGGACAATACTTTGGTGCCTCTTTCATTATTTTTCTTTACACTGTACAGATACATTTTTAAAAATATATGTTATATTCTCATGTGTGACACACTTCAAATCTTAAAGAAACAATTTAATATTTTCCTTTCAGATGAGTTATGAGCAAGTCTTTATAATGGATTCATCATCAAAACAATGTAGACATCTCAAACTAAAAGAGTAAGTATTTTAGGATGAAGAATATAAGAAAAAAAAAGAATATAAGAAAAACTTAAAACCTGCAACAGAAACAAAATCCAGAAACTTTAAAATTGAGCCAAACTAATTCACAAACAGAAAAACAACACAGTAATGATACAAAGCATCATTTGTTCTAATAAGTTCCACAAGACACTTTTTTAGATATCTGAAGAAAAACGTGTTCTGAGTAAAATAAACTCGGGGAACAATCGGTTAAACAAGTATATCTAAAGAAGGGACAGAATTTTCCAAACTCTTTGACTCTGGAATCTTTAAACATGGTGAATTACACAGTGATTCTTTTAGGACTTGTATTTCAAGTAACACAAATTGGGAAACATTTTATAATACAGAGACCATAATAGGTAAGATATTGTCCCGCCAAGACTGAGGTGAGAGCAGGAAAGATACTCCGATAAAAGGTACTCACTCAGATGTCTAAGTCTTCAGTAGTTGACTTGTCCAAAGGGAATTCTGGACAATTGGGATCAAGACCAATAACTGAAAAGAACCCTTTAGGGACTAAATGAACAATCATTCTGTGTTGAATGAGCACTGACACAGCTTTATTATAAGCAAAACATGATGGAGGCACAAAGTGCAACAGAAAATATCTAGAGAAAATATACAGTATTTCTACAGCTTTTAGGGTCAGGATAGACTAACAGAGTCTTATTTGATTTAGGTACAGCAATGGAAGCCTCCAGCACAAAAATCTGTTTCAAACCTGATCTCTCAGTTAAAAGGTTTTTCCATTAGTCTTCCCCTAATAAAATTAGAAATTCTCTAATTTTCTACCAAAGTTTTCCCTAGGTACAATGAACCTGTAAACTGGATCTGAAATTTTTTCATAATGTGCTTTTATTACTATAGGAAATGAGATGAAAATGCTCTTTGAAAGAAAATATAAACACTGCACATTTATTTTTAAAACTTCATGATTAGGCCACGAGCATAAACTGTGGCACACACATATTCCTCTTGGAAACTAACCTCTGGGTGGCTACAAAATTCCTTTTTCAGGAAAAACCTGTCAGTTCCAATGTTTGTATCTCAAACATGTTACAATATTATCTGAAAAGAGTCAGGGTACCACAGGAATTCAAATGGGAAAACGCTGTACGGCCCTTGACAGAGTGGCAGTCATTACCCTGGCAATTTACCACAACACAGCCTCAATCCACAGCCTTACAGGTTCAGAAATTTGATTTTATCAGCATCAATAAGGTAGTTCCATCTTTTAAAAGAAAACAAAAATTAATCAAGACTCGACAGAAATCAGGATACAAATTTACTGATAAAGAATGACAAATATAACTGCGGAAGAAGCAAGACTGCCTATTGATGGCCATATATGGCCAATACTTTCACTTCAGCCAGGTTTATTATAAGGACAGCCAAATCACAATCAGAAGGTTCCTGGGAATACATGCAATCAGAATTCAAGAAGTAAGAGGAATTGAATATTTCATTACCTTATTTCATTCTGTCAATAATTGTTTTTTGTTTTTATTTTTATTTTTTGAGGGCAGTGTCACTGGCCCTCACATGTGGGACCCAAACCAGGGCCGCTGGCTTCCCAAGCCAGCACTTAATATAATTGGTTTTTTAATTAAGCAACTAGTATGTCTAGGAACTCTTCTCTAGGTTCTAGGATATAAAGGTCTCTGCTTTCAGAGAGCTCATATCTAAGTAACAGCTGAAGAGTATTTCATAGGAGTTTACTGTAATATTATTAATAAGAACAACAATTTCGGAAGCAATCTAAATGTTCAGTAATACATTGGTGTTTATATAATGATAAATCCAAATAATGAAAAAATATACAGCTCTTTTAGTATTTTTTTTTTTTTTTTAAGGCAGTATCACTGACCCTCATATGTGGAACCCGAACTGGGGCCAGTGGCTTCCCAAGCCGAAGCTTAACCCACTGCGCCACTTGGCCGGCCCTAAGAACAGTATTTTTAAGCAGTAATTCATGATGGAAAAATTACTATGACACAATGTTAAATGAAAAAAGCAAGCTATAAGTGTATATAGTGTATACATACTCATATATGCATGCATTTCCTATCTCTTTATATGCATATGAAAAAGACCAGAAAGTTAAGTCACCAAAGTACTGTTCATTTTTATCTTTTTTTCCCTCTATATATTTTTTGAATTTTCAGCATTACATGTCATTTGTCACCAAGGGGGTAAAAAATTTTTTAAAGTAATTTAAATCAATGTAAATACTAGGAACTCTTCAGATCTCTGTATTAGAAGATATCCATCAATGCCAGTCCTTGAACCTCTTTGAAATCTCACAGAGATCATCCTTTCCCCAGGCCTTCAGGTGATCGTCTACAAGGATGAGTAACACACCTGAGTAATGCACCCTCTGTTTTCATTCTACCTGCAGTCTCCTATTTCTAGCTGTCTGCTGAACATTTCAACTTAATTTAAATGCCTTACAGATAACTCATATTTAATTATGTCCAAAAATAAATGGGTAGCTTTTTTTCCCCCACAGCCAATCTTCTAATAACTCCATTACTGTCCATGGCAATAATCTTTCTCCCAATCAGAAAGCTTGGAAAGCAGCCTTAATTCATCTCTCCTTTTCCCGTTTCAAGTTCATTAATAACACTGTCAAAGTCTTTCTCCCATCCCACCTTACTCTTCTTTCTCACTTCATCACCTTATCAGTCCAGGCCCTGACTGTACTGTCAGTAACATTACTATACTTGCATGCGAGTGGTGTAATTTTCTCCCATCTCTACACCATTGCTCCTTTATAGGAGTTGGATGATGTCATTCCTTGGCTTATAAACTTTTAAGGCCTTCTCCTTTCTACTGCTTCGATCTAAACTTCTATGGCTGGCTTTTATTAAACCCCATAATTTGGCTCCACCCTAACTTCTTTATTTCCCGTTATTTGACAATCTCCTCCCTCATGAACCAACAGATGTGCCATAATCAACCTTACCACCAAGCTTTGGAATATATAAACTTAAAAATGGTCCTCCCTTTCCCCTCTTGTATTTGGAGAACTTGATGAATTTTCCTCTTCTGCAAAGCTTTTCTTAATTTCTTCAACTTCATTTAGGTTTCACTTTTCAGAATCTGTCCAGTACTTATTCTGAACCTCACAATTAGGCATTTGATTCCACTCTCATGTTGGTGGATTTACTGTTATAAGAGTATATGTTGGTCATCTATTAAATTTCATACTCCTTGAGGACAAGAGCCATACCTTATTCTGTCCCCTACAGTATTTAGCATGATGTGAAGCAGATAGACAGTGCTCAATATCTGTTGACTGATCCAGTAAAAACAGATCAATTTCAGCCCTAGCCTCTCTTTAATATATATGTAGTGATCTGGGCATATCAAGCATGATCCTAAGGGATATAACAGGCGACTCTTTAAGCACAGTTTTATGGAGTCCCTTTAGGTATAATACTATAGCGATGACAGGGCATCACTATGTCCCATAACTAGGGACAACCAAGTTCTAGGGAATGCTAATCAGGGCTCTCTAAGTATCTACCAATGGGGAATCTCTAACACCTTCTAACCTCCATGAGAATAGGCACTAGGTCCTTTGAAAGACTGCTTTGACTGGAATGAATGTCAAAGAGAACTGTATAATAAAACAAAAAATCTGCGTAGAATCCTGTTCATTTATAAGGTGATATTGTGTAAATCACCAAATCTCACTGAGCCTGTTTAATTCAAAAGGTGCCATGCTACTATTGGTTAAGAGATGGAAATGCCAATGGATAAGAAATATTTTCAGGGCCAGCCTAGTGGAGAACCGGTTAATCAAGTTGGCTTGGGATGCCAGCTCTGAGCAGCAGGGCCCCGGTTCGGATCCCACATGAGGGCCAGTGACACTGCACCCTCTACAGCTAATACGGTGAACAACAGCTGGGCTGCTGTGAGTCGCCAGTGATGGTGTAGGCTGCAGTGGGCTGCCATGAGCTACTGTGAGTGGCTGGCAGCCAGTGTGAGCAGCCGGCAGCAGACGTGAGCTGCCAGGAGCCACAGTGAGTGGCGGCTAGTGGCCGGCGACCGAACTGCCTCACCCGGGAAGAGCACAATGATCACAATACCATCATGGGCCAGTGAAGCAATGTCCTCCACAACTAGACTGAAGAATAAAAGGACAGCAACTTGTCTGTTCCCCTCCCCCAATTCCCCAATAAAATCTTTAAAAAAAAAAAAAAAGAAATATTTTCATATGCATAATAGTAGTGCCAGTATTTATGAAGTTCTTCAGAGTTTTCAAAGGGCTTTCTATACACATTATCATATACTATCTGACCTTTCCTAAATACAGGATGAAATGGACACAAAGTTTCATTTAAAACAGAATTCAGATAAAATAAATACTTTGCTTATTCTGAATCTATTTTAAATACACTACCCATATCACTCTAAAACTAAATGCTATTTTAGAAACTGACTACTTAATAACTTTATGAGTTTTCTTTTGAGGAAAAGTGAATGTTTCAGAATGCTTAAACTACCAATACCTAGCAAAATTTCTATGCTTTCTACATTTTTTTTTAAGCAGTAAAATAAGTAGTTTATTAGAAGGGATAGTACATTTAGAAGTACAAGTAGGCCTGAGCAGTAGAGGATGGCTCAAGGGCCCATTATTAGAAGTTACATTCCAAAGAGTTTGGAGTGGGTCACAAGCAAAGGCGAGGCTCAAAGGGAAGAAGTGGTCAAAAGGAGCAGGGTAGCGGTCAAGAAAGAAGGAAGAAGCAGTATGCTTGCTACTTTTTTTTTTCCTTAAGGTTTTATTGGGGAATAGTGGGAGGGGAACAGCGCTGGGGAAATGTGGAAGGGGAACAGAAGACAACTTGCTGTCCTTTTGTTCTTCAGTCTAGTTGTGGAGGATGTCGTTTCACTGGCCCATGTTGGTATCATCACTGCGCTCTTCCCGGGTAAGGCAGTTGCTCACCAGCCATTGAACAGCCACTCACAATGGCTCACGGCAGCTCACATTGGCTGCCAGCCACTCATGCTGGCTGCGGCCACTCCTTGTAGCCTATGGCAGCCCACTGCAGCAGGGGCTGTAGCTATGCATCCCGGGGACTCATGGCAGCCCAGCTCCACCTGTTGTTCACCATCTTAACTGTAGAGGGCAGTGTCACTGGCCCTCATATGTGGGATCCAAACCAGGGCCACTGGCGTCCCAAGCCAGCTCTTAACCAAGGCGCCACTTGGCTAGCCCTGCTTTCTACTTTTTAAAGAGGTATTTTAATTTACTTATTTTGTATTGAATCAATTAAAACGTATATGAAATTCATCAAACACAAATTGTAAAAAACTAGTTTTCAACAACATTTCTATTCTCTAAAGTTGAAATTTTACTTTAAACTTAAAGACAATTTATATTCAATTTCAATGTGTAATTTCAACACGGGCTGGGTTCTCAATAAAGGCATTATTACTGTCTGGGTGCTAAACCCAAAATACAAGATTTTTGAAGCGTCTTGCGGTTTTATCTAGAAACTGGTTAGTGTTAAAGAATGGTATAAAGGGTACAGGGAAGTGTGGTTCATACCTTAGCGTATAGGTATCTGTCACAGACTCTTGGCTGATGAGCAAGGGAGCCCTGCAAAAACTGAAGAAATGAGCATGTTCACACAGCTGCTGCTACTGCTACTAAGAAGTGCCAGAATGTACAGGACTTGCAGAGACTATAAAGACCTTGTGAGACAGCATAGGGACTTGGCCCAGGTCTGGAGGAATGCCGGATAAGTTGACCACAAGAATGCCACCACCCCATCACTCCCTTCACAAAAGTGCAGAAGTTGTTGATTATTATATCTCCCTCTAACCACCTAGTTCCTTGCAGATGTCAAAACCATTGCTCCTCATGCACAATTGATCAAGGTTTGATAGCTACACAACCTTCCTAGGGTGGCAATAATGAACATTTTGCCCCCACAACACAGGTGCAAACATAGGTAAGTAGCCAGTAAAGGAAGCCCACCTTTTTTAAAAAAGCCCACCTTATCGCACAAGCCCACTTTCTCCCCAGCTTATAAAAGCAGCTAAGTGGAGCCAATCCCTGAGCCACGTGGAAGGACCTTCTGTGCTGCCTCCCTTATGCTTGAACATAAGCTTAATAAAATTTGTCTGGAAATCTTCCTGGGGTTTCCTATTTTTATCTTGGGGGACCCAAGAACACCAACACCGGTAACACTTGGATCACTCCTGAATTGTACCCATAAGAATTCATATTTATTCAAGTCTGTTAAGAGTAAATACCTCTATTTTACTAGATGTTGAAGGAAGCAGAAAACATGATTACTGCCCTACAGACAGTATCCATTTTAAACTGTTGAAAGTAAACTATAAACTGAAAATGAATTTAAAATAACAAAGAAAACGTCCAAATGTCCTATGTCTGTACTGGACTTCATAAAATACCAGGTTTAAACTTCTGGGTTTCAGGGTAAATAATTCCCTAAAGCTACATTATTGGAAGTATCCAGGAAAGAAGAGTAGGAGGGAGGGAGGGAGAGAATATATGACTATGAATGGGAAAATTAATCAGAAAAACATGGGGGGGGAGAGGTATAACCAAACAATACTGTCCCGGGGCTGACCGAGTGGCGCGGTGGTTAGCGGCCCCGGTTCGGGTCCCACATATGAGGGCCAGTGACAATGCCCTCAAAAAAAAAAAAAAAAAGTAAATGAAACAATACTGTCCCTACTAATTCTAGTCATATAGAAAAGAGACAAACTTGAAATAATTTGGAATGAAAAATGGAATTCTAGTTATAAACTGCAAAGGAGTATTAACAACAAAGAGGAGATTCTGAAAAGACTGGAAGCACAAAGAGCTTTCCAATGAACCCAGATTTTAAAAGACACACATAAAAGGCAGAAGGCACAGATAACATGGATGCTGATAAAAGAAACAGGACGATATCAGGAAGCAAAATGCCCACAATGAGCTGAACTTAAGACAGCCATTATGGGCTACAAAAGGGGCTTTTAAATTCATGTCTGGAAGAGAAAATTTACAGATCTGTCTGGGTAAGTCGGTTAGGGGAAATGGTGTTCAATATATGACGTGGGGGGACCTCTACTTCTATTATGGTTTTTAAAAATCGTACACTTCAAAGCCATCTTACAGTTTACAAATCTCTATTTTACAACACCCTTGAGAAGTAGGTGCCACCCCTTTCTTATAGAGGAGAACTCTCAGACCAGTGTGAATCCCGTCTCTCAAGCCCTTCCTCTCTTCTCAGCCCAGGAGAATGAGGGCCCGAATGCAGTGCTGGCGCTGGAGAACTGAGGTGCAAGATCCCGGAGGCCGGCAGAGCTGCCCTCGATGCACTGCAAATCTTCACATATCATGAACCTGCATGTACAAATTTCGCAGAATGCCATAAGTATTCTGATGAATTACGAAGACCAGAGAGCTTTGTTGAAAGGAGACAAACTACCCAATCTTTCAAAATGAGGAAAGAACATGAACTTTACAAAAGCATGGACATTACAAAACATTAACTGCTGTGCTCATTATTCAGCTTGAGGAAAGTTCTAGAACAGATAATAAAGCAGATGGTTTTTGAATAGACAAAGATGGGTGATCATTAAAAATCTGCATGGATTCAGGAAGAACAAGTCTTGTCAAGTAACTTTCTTTCTTTTTTTGGCAGATCTACAGGACAAATAAACTGTGTGTCTCCTTGAAAGGTATTTTATAAGCTCCACTTGCCAATTCCTTGGGGGAAAGGTAGGGAGAAAGATGAAGAAAAATGGGCTAATAGATGTGTTTATAATTGATTAAGCAACAAAACTCAGAATGCTCATAAATAAATTCTGCAAGAATCACTGGACTTAAGCAATTGTACTACCAATGAACTGGATAAGGCTTTTGACAACATCCTTATCAAAATGTGAGGAAGACCAGAACCTGGAGAGAATAATCAAAAGTGGGAAAGCAGAGTCAGAATTCACAATTTTAACAGAATATTAACTTTAACAAAGAAAATTTAATAGAAGAGAAAGTAAAGCATTATATTTAGATTCAAAAAAATGCTAAGTATAAATTGTGATAAACTGTTATATACATAAATAAAAACTAAAGATTTTTGTTGAATAAAGCTTCACACAAATTAAAATTAAAAGTGTGAAATGGCTGCCCCCAAACTTTATGCAATCTTAATCTTAGGCTAAGTTAAGAGACATGTAAGGTCAGGAAGAAGGTAGGTGAATGCTGTGCTCTACACTGTACGGCTCATACTTAGAGCACTTTTCAATACTTGGTTATGGTCCTATAGTCAGTACAAAAGGGCAAAGTAAAATGCTCTCATAATTTGAAAATTAAGTCATCCATCTGGAAGTAATAACATGAACCAAACAGAGTGGAAGAAATTAGCTATCAACATAAGTAATTCCACGAAAATGTGTGACCAAAGATATTTGGGAGCACCCCAGTTCAATCAAAGGTGAGCAGGGTATAGTTTCTGGGAGGCAGGATTAAAATGTGAATTAAGAAAGCTGAAACCTCGTCAATTATGTTTTCTTCTGGCTAAAGGCTGTTAACAATTGTGTTACATTCATCTAAGGGGAAAAAAACAGGAATTTAACAAGCCAAGTTTTTGCCTGTGCTCCTCCAGTACTGTCCAAGCTGAAAATGGGCTGACCATATCTAGCAGTGGGGCAGTGCCTCCTTATAAAAAAGAGGTTCCACAGGGCTATGATGGCTTAGTGACACTCCACACTGAGATTACCCATTCTGATTAGAATGACTGGTTTCCCATGTAGGTTGTCCTATTGGGGTGAGACTGTGCTGGGCAAATGATGCAAGTTTCCATTCTATTCATAGTTATATTAATAAATTCATTAACTGGCATTCTTGTTTTTATGTGAGTCTCTTGGTCACTTGCTAAATGCAAGCAAATTCCCACAACCCTAACTTACTTCTGGATACACACACAGAGCATACATTTATGGACCTGGAAAAGTGAGGTCTATACCTTAAATATGACAATCCATGTCCAGATACCACATACCTGTGAAGTCCTGCCTCTCTTTATAACAAATGTATTTTACCCAAACCTGAACCACACATTTTAAGAGCGAAAACTAACAAAATGTAACAAATATAGAGGAGAATGTTCAGGAAGGCAAAAGGTCTGGAATCCATGATATTTGAAGAAATTAAATGAACATTCTTATTCTAAAACACAAGCTTGTAAGATAACTGTCTTCAAATACCACTTTCGCAGTGATAAGAAATTATCTCTAATTCTGTAATTAGAACCAGTTGAAAGCTGTATAAAGAACAACTTTCTAATTAATATTGTTCCATGCCAGGCACATAGTAAATGCTCAGTAAGATGGCACATGGTAAATGCTCACGATGTTAGCTATGACTGTATTTTAGGATATAAAAAAATGTATGAGGGCCGGCCAAATGGCGCGGTGGTTAAGCACTGGCTTGGGAAGCCAGCGGCCCCAGTTTGGGTCCCACATATGAGGGCCAGTGACACTGCCCTCAAAAAAAAAAAAAAAAAAGTATGAAAGACATATACACAAGATGCTATGGGAAAGCAAAGAAGGGGTACCTAACCCTGACAAGAGGTGAGACATCAAGGAAGGCAGCCTTTGAAAGTAGAGATGCCTAAACAGAGTACTCAAGAAAACACAGGAATTACCCAAAAGAATGTGAGAAAGGACATTCCAGAACGTAGTGTGTGAGACACAACATCAGAGAGAGCTAGTGGTTCAGTGAGTAGAGTGGGTAATGAAAAGTAAGACTAGAAAACCAAAAAGCCACAACTTCTCAAAGGGACTCAGACCTGCATGCCTAGCTAAGGAGTCTGGAGAAGATTAAGGGAAATCATTGGAAATTTTATGTGTGGTAATTAGCAGAACCCTTTTGGAGGTCACATGGAAGATGGACTGGAAGAGGGCAAGAGTGGTAGCAGGGAGATGGTTATTTCAGTACTTTGGAATCTGAATGAAAATACTGACACTGGAGAAAGATCAAAGACAGAATTCAAGAGGCTGTAAGGAAGACTTAATAATGACTGGAGATGAGTGATAAACAAGAAGGAAGACTTAGGGCCGGCCAAGTGGCAAGTTGGTTAACAGCTGGCTTGGGATGGCAGCTCTGAGCAGTAGGGTCCCGGTTTGGATCCCACATGAGGGCCAGTGACATTGAGCCCTCTACAGCTAAGATGGTGAACAACAGCTCCACCTGGAGCTGGGCTGCTGTAAGTCGCTGGTGACGCGTAGTTGCAACCCTTGCTGCAGTGGGTTGGCTGCCATAAGCTACTGTGAGTGGCCGGCAGCCAGCGTGAACTGCCAAGAGCCACTGTAAGCGATAGTCCAGAGGCCAGCGATCGATCTGCCTCACCAGTAAGAGCGCAATGACAATACCAACATGGGTCAGTGAAGCAACGTCCTCCACAACTAGACTGAAGCACAAAAGGACAGCAAATTGTCTGTTCCCCTTCCCTGATTCCCCAACTCTGTTCCCCTCCCTCAATTCCCCAATAAAATCTTTAAAAAAAAAAAATAAGGAAGAGTCAAAGATGAGTTCCAGGTTTATATTATGCTTAGGCAAGGAAATAGAGAATGCAATGGGAGGCAAGTTGCAACAGAAAGATTCTGAGAAGGGAAAAAATAAACTCAGCTGAGCAAGCTGAATCCTAGTTACCTGTGGAACACACCAAGGTGGTGATATCTAGAAAAGAGGTGGACAATGAAATCTCAAGCTTAGAAGGGAGGTCTAAGCAAGATATACAGATTTGGAAATGATCATCACAGAGAGGTCACTGAAGGTAATCACAGCATATGTGACCATCCAGACCTCAGAGTGTACTGAGTACAAAGAGGATTGGGAATAGAAAGCCGGAGAATACCAACCATTCAAGGGAATGCAAGTTAGCTATCTTGTGATCTGTTAAGTTCCTTATCTTTAATCAATGAACTAAAGTCTTTAGGCAAATACTAAACATCCATTTGTGGGGGATTAGAGGGAATTCACCGTAGAAAATTCAACTAGATGACCTCCACAGAATGTACCAACTCTGAAAATTAGTCAAAGACTTTCATTCAATCCAGTATTTCTTACAATTTGAGAAATAACTTTATCATCATTACAGAAAAATAGAAATCATACCTATTTTTATTCTTTGGCAACAATTTGAATTCAAGTTTCTTGTTGTTTGATAATGCCGTTTTCTGAAGAAGGAAGGTGTACTTGGTTTACCTGGACAGGGGAGGGGGCTCTAGATCTAATTTCTTACCGTATTTTCCCCTCTGTGAGTCCAGTTATATGGTTGGCATGAGAATGCAGTTTTACCCAAACACATGTTCCTACTTATTGTGCCCTTCCCTTTCTGCCACCTACTGCCTGATTGGGGCTATACATAATTTACAGGCTTAAATCTGAAATGTTTTACTACCTTTCAGAAATGTACCCACAATTTTCACTAATATTTAAAGTGTGTTTCTGTTTCCCATTCTACTCAATTCTAAAAACAGAGAAACACAGGTACTATGCAATCATTTTATTAAAACAAACTGTCATTTTTGGGGTAACATTACACCCAGTGTAGTTCTAGACAGGATTACTGGCAGTTCAACTTAATCTTAAAATATGGCACTGGTCCCACCAACTGGAACCTGGAACACGTGTTAGAGGAACTTGACCTCTTTTAACCCTAGGCACCTTTTCTCCTGCCCCCAAGTGATGCCTCTTCTGCCACTCTGTAAGCCTTCTTTTTCTTTTCCTGCTCTTGTCTTTCACTTTCCTCCTGGTAGTGACCATAAACTTTTATTACCACTAAAGCTAACACAGCTGCGAAACCCTGGTCTAGAAATACAATGGATATAACTCTAATTGGAGTCTACAATTAACTTTTTTTTTTAAAAGATTTTATTGGGGAATCGGAAGGGGAACAGACAAGATGCTGTCTTTTTGTTCTTCAGTCTAGTTGCGGTGGACGTTGCTTCACTGGCCCATGTTGGTATTGTCATTGCGCTCTTCCCGGATGAGGCAGATCGGTCTCCGGTCTCTGGATGTCGCTCACCGCGGCTATTGGCAGCTCACGCTGGCTGCCAGCCACTCACTGTAGCCTATGGCAGCCCACTGCAGCAGGGGCTGCAGCCTACACAATTGCCAGGGCTCATACAGCCCAGATCCAGGTGGAGCTGTTGTTAGCTGTAGAGGGCAGTGTCACTGGCCCTCATATGTGGGATCCGAACCAGGGCTGCTGGCATCCCAAACCAGCTCTTAACCAATGCGCCACTCGGCCGGCTCTACAATTAACTGTTTGATTGTCCTCAGAAAACAACTTAACTATATTCTATTTCAGTGTCCCAATTCACAGGACAGAAAAAAATAAATGGCTATAGAAAATAAACCTATGTGAAGAAAGACCCCAGAGAACTTTCTAGCTCTAGCAGGCTAGTACAGATTACACATATAAAGCTGAGAATCATGATTTGCAGAAACAGGTTTCTGACTGACCAGAAAAGGTGGGAGGGGAGTAAATCAGAGACAATGTTTGACATCATTTGAAGTTTAGTCATGCTAAGTTATTAAAACATAATAAGGGTTAAGTAGAGAAAATGAAAAAAAAAATCAAGACGAGAATCAGAATTAAAGAACTTCAGGACTAGATACTGTAGTTCTGGGAAATGTTTAAGGGCTCCATAAAACTTTAGGAGACAGGTACATAATGACGTTCCTACCACAATCCGCTCTCTCAGGTCAAGCGCTCTGGAAGCCATGCTTTGGTTCTTCATTCTCTTTATACAGGAATGCTAGTTGCTCTACACATTTATCAAAACAAAGGTTTCCAGTGGATTTTTTCTCTCTGTCTCTCTGGCTAATGGGATCATTACCTTCTCTGTTTAATTGCACCAAAAGGAAGCAATTTATCACTGGTAGTGTATGTGCAGGGAGTGGGAAGCACAGCACAGTAGCTTCCACTAGGCTGTAAAAGGCACAGAAACACAAAAGCTCAGCACGCTAAGACTGGGTAAAATAAATATTTTAAAAATGGCAAATAAAAAGTTGTTTTGTAAAGATAAGTTGATCCTATCCAGCCTCATGTCCCAACACTAGAATAATCCAGATTCTTGTGGCTGCCTAAACAGCCTCTTACATCTTGTATGCTAGAATATCCTCCCGCTGCTTGTTGGCCTGAAAAACTCCTGCTCACCCTTCAAGTCTGAGCTCAAACACTACCACCCCCCAGGAAAGCTTCTTTGATTCTCCCAAACCAGTGCTCCTTTCCCTTAGCGTTCCTCTCACTGCTCCTTCATTTCAGCAGCTATGTGATGTGTCCTATTATTTCTGTACCTGTGAGTGGAGCTCTGTGGTCGCCTGCCAGCTTTCTGAGGCAGCACCGTGTCTTTCCATCACTGCATCTCTGGGTAAATGTCACATACCTCATAGGGATCCACAGAGGAAAAGAACTCCCTAGGTTTCAACATCCATTCCTCCAAGTCTCTCATTTCCAATCCCACCTACTTTAGAGCTTCGCTATCTGTCTCCTAGATTATTTAAAATAGTCTTTTCTTTGGGTTTCCCATTTCTGGGCCCTCTTCCCTTGAATCCATCCCATATACACCACTGCCACTGTTATCTTACTGAAGTACAACTTTAATTGAACATACCAGGTTGAGCAGTTGATGATGCAGAGAATGAAAAGCTGAAAAACACCTGTTCTCTAAGCTCAATGGGCTCAAATTCAATAGGGCAGAGTGAAGTAAATAATTAACATACAATTTATTAGGTGTTACAGAGATATACCCAAATCATGCTAATCCCTCTGCTTGGCATGTCCTTTACTCTAATTGGTCAATTCCTATTTCACTTTATATCAGAAGCCTTCCTAGTCTCTAACCAGAAGCAATCACTTCTTCCTCTGCTCCCATGGTGCCATCACTTACTTCTCACTTTGTTTGAATTTGTGCCCATACATTATGTATCTTACTGGATTAAGTCTTTCTAAATAGACGGGCAATACATTTTACTCATCTCTGTTTTGAATGGTACCTAATCCAGTGCCCTGAAAATACAATAGTTGATAAATGTTGAATTATGATGACTAACCTCACTAAAACATTGTAAGTCTGTGATTCCTTCAGGATTTGCCAATATTGAGAATATCAATGGATTAAAAAAAAAAAAACAGAAACAAAAAAAGAATATCAATGGGTATTCAGTTCAGGACTGAAATTTTTCCACTCTTGCCATAAAAATAGAAAAAGTCTATTTTGTTTGATTAGATAACAGTGGACAGATGGAGACTGTCCTCAGATTTGAAAGATGTGTCCAAATGAAATGGATCTCTATTGTAAAAACACAACAAAAGGCAGCTCCCCAGTACTATAAACCAGGCAACCAGCCTCTACTGATAAATACGGAAAAATTGTGAAGGACGAACATGGTGTGGTATTTCCATAATGGGGGCAAGTAAATGGGCAAATACTTAAGTGAAAATGTCCACAGCTTAGTAAAAATTCAATTCAATAAAACAAGATGCTGGCACAAGAAAATATTTCAAAAACGGACATAAGCCCTCTGATCTCTCAAATAATACAACTTTCCAGTGGTGAATACTTGCAGTTTATCAATTTTTTACATTTACATCCCATTTCGTGCAACATTGTTACTATAAGATACCTCACCAAACCTTTCCTGGGATCCCCGATTCTGTCATTTCCCTTTTGAAATGATGCCTGTCCTCTCTTCCTCCCTCCACCCCATTCCTTCATCATCATTTTAGTTGACTGCAACAGTTGTGCGCAGAATGAGGGAGACAGCAACTTAACTATCATTCACTGAAGCATAAGAACTGAAAACTTCTAACATTTCATCATTTAAAATGCAGCACTAAAATTCCAACTTCTCAATTTTAGCCAAAAAGAAGCTCAAAGCTCAAAACTATGAAACCTTTTAAGAAAACGCTGTGCTATAATGATATTTATCTGCTCCTAATTGGCTTGCATGAAGTCAGAACATATGATTATATCATTTATTTCAGCATTAAAATTGCTAAGGGCAAAAACTGTCTCATCAACTAATTTTGTGGAGTCCTTAGCAAACTGCCAATGGCAGCTTTTAATCTAAAGACCCAAATTTAAGTTTGCTATTAGGATTAAGTAAGAAAATGTATGAAAATGCTCTATAAAACTCTATGGCACAACACAAATATAAGATATTATTGGTATTATTCTTACAAGAGCGCTCTCTGAGAGCAAATTCCTTCTATAGGAAATCTGAATAGGGCTGAATTATTTCTGTATACTTTTCCCAAGAGAAGTTGTATGTTTGATACACAAAACTGTAAAATAACTCCTAAAAAACAAGGGAGGTAGGAGAGGGAAGACAGAAAACTCAAGTGAAACTAGGAGGTGAATTAAAGAGCAAAGGAGATAATTTTGTAATAAAATAAAGCAATACAAGAGAGCGCAAACCTGGGTCTTAGGGACCATTTTCGAATTCTTTCACTTAACTATCTACCTGTGTGACCCTGGTCACTTTACCTCACTAAGCTTCACTTTCCTCATTTGTAAGTAGATGATAATGCATAGGGTCACTGTTGGAATTAAATGAGATAATATTTATACAAAGTACTTAGCACTATATCTTATACATAGTAAGTGATAATAAATCAATGGTTTCTGTTGCTGATAAACTTATTATTAGACCTATACCTTGATTAGTGACACTCAGGAAGAAAAAGGAGTCGAGAACATGTCAGAGAGGAAGATGAGATACAGTGAGTTAAGTTTATATATTACTGTTGGGAGACAAAAATTGAGACATATAGATTACACAAAGCATTTTCATATGAAATGTCTGAATTACTTACTGTGTCTCCAGGACTGCTGAAGAATCTAAAGAACCGTTGCCAAAATCTCCAAGTCATAAAAGCAGAATGGCAATGGCTACATGGATGGAGAACAGGATCAAAAAATAAAAAAAAATAAAAAATTTATGCTTAATAATGTGTACAGAAACTTCTGTTTCTACACTTTCAATTTTCTAAATTTTCATACACAGAATGAAAGCTAGGCGCCATAGCAAAGGTACAGCAACTCTCTTGTCAAAAACAGGTGCTATTAGCAATCACGCAGTCATTTAAGTTTCTGCCATCTTGTTCTTTATTCTGGGAGGAGCTGTTGTGTTTATGGTTGATTTTGACGAGTTAACCATTAGTAACTACACCATATTCAGGAACTGCAAAAGCAGGGAAAGTGTTCCAAAGTCAGAAAGAAGAGGAATAGAATCCTCCTCTGAATCAGATGTAGAGATAGCAAAAACTGTAAAAGGTAAGAAAACAATGGATGCTGCCTGTGCATATAAGATCAGAGACTTGAATACTATAACATTTGAAAAACCCATACCTGTGCAATCAATAAGAATCAGCAAAAGACAAGGAAAACAGGAAACCTTCTGCATGTGCGGCCAAAGAATCAACACCAGTTTGGGTTGTCAATTGGTCTAGTGTTAACTCAGGGGAAGGTTAGGTACCCATTTAAGATTTCAAAGCTGAGCATAGTACAAGTGCTACACAATTATAAGCCACAGACAAATTGCCAAAGTTTAAGGCCTTTTTGAATTTACACACCACCAATGTGAACGGTCAGCTCCCCATATGACCTGTAACTGCTAAGGTCTTTCCTAAGACCTATACAGATATCATCTAAGAGGGAGCTTACCTATCTCAGTGGATTTTCAGTGTAGATAAAACTAGTCTACTATGGGAAAAGATGGTCAAAACATTTCTATTAGCAAGGAAGTGAGAGTACGTCTGGTTTTCCTTTGATGGACCAACCAACACTAAGAATAACCTTTCAAAACCAAATCTGTACTTATAGGAATATGTATGCTGTATGATCAAAAAATACGGTGAATGTTTCAATTAAATAAATGATTACAGTAAAAGACACATTTGCCATTAATCCCCCTCAAAATACTCCCTGTTGCTTTGAACACACTTATCCCATTGTTCTTGCCACTTTCTGAAGCAGTTCTGGAAGTCCTCTTTCATGAGTGTCTTTACTTCATCCTCCATCATGACATGGCTCCGTGTCACACATTGTTTCTGGTATGGCAATTTCTGTCAAATAAAACACTGCGGTGTGTCCTCATCTATCTTATTCACCGGATCTGGCACCATGAGACTTCTGGCTCTTCCCAAAGTCAAAATGACCATGAAAGGTAAACGTTTTGAATCAATTCAGGACATCGAGGCAGTCACGACAGCGCAACTAAAGACACTCACGAAAGAGGACTTCCAGAACTGCTTCAGAAAGTGGCAAGAACAATGGGATAAGTGTTCATAGTGAGGGGGAATATTTGGAGGGGGAGTAAAGGCAATGTGTCTTTTACTATAATAAACATTTTTAATTTAAAAAGTCACTGCATTCTGTGATCACGCCTTTTAACTTTTTTATAACAAACTATAGTTGACATACTCATAAGCATCCCCACGAAATTACAGGGCTTAATTCTCCGTCAGGCGCAAATGATCTCACAGATTCATCGCACACAAATTTTCAAATATCTTAACAGTTAAGTATTATGACTCATCACTTCCGAATCTTCCCCCCTCTACTTATTGCCGGTCGTATTTGTGACTTTGTAAAGACATATTTCATAGCGGCATCTTCGTGTGCGATGAATCTGTGTGATCAGTTGTGCCCGACAGAGGGTTAAGATCCTGAAAATTTTAACAAAGGAGGGGTGAGGAGGGCTGGCAAAGGCAAACAGTATACCATCACTATTAATTTAAGCTGTATATTAAAAATCCTTTTTAAAAATTTGTTTTACCATGGGCCGGCAGAGTGGCGCAGTGGTTAAGTGCTGGCTTGGGAAGTCAGCGGTCCCAGTTTGAGTCCCACATATGAGGGCCAGTGACACTGCCCTCAAAAAAAATAAAAATTTTGTTTTACCCTTTTATTATAATAATATAAATATATGGACTTTAAATTCTGGCTTTAGCTCTGCTACTTTTCCCATTAGGTTTTAAGCTCATCAACCATAAATTATCCTACAGTGGGGGTTTTTCAGAGCCCACTCCACTCAGACAAGGAGAGAACACTTATTATATTCACGCACAGCGACTGCCTCTGACACTATTTAAAACTGAGTACAGCCAATCAGGGCACTGACAAAGGAGCTGAAGGATCTGCATCTTGCATGACAGGTAAGGACAGGCTCTGCTCCTACCACTGCCTAGCAATGCTTTTTTTCCTAATCTTTAAATCCAGTTCAGTTTATTATGATCCCAATACTTAGATAACCAATAACATGTGAACTATTCCTGAAACTTCATAAATAAAATCAATTGGACCATTCATTCAACAAAGAAGCATTTATTGAGGAGGCCTATACCAGGCACAGCGCACTTCTATGGTACCTTTTACTTCACAATCCCAAAAAGCTTTCAAAGTTGCCCTAACAAACTATCAGTGATTGAACTTCTGTGACTTTACATACGTACAGCGCTCTATCCAAAACCCTGATTCAGACATCATACATTTAGCTGTTGGTGGAAATAAAAACTAAAAGGGTTGAGACTGGCATTCAGTAATTAAATAAATTTCAACTATACAATTCTATCCAAAAAATACCCAGTGCCAAGTAATTTTTAAGATAACCAGCCAAAATATACATTCAAACATTCTATTAGGCGAAGGAGTTAATAGAGTTGTAACTTCTTACTTCTAAATCCTTATGGGTATGCTACTAGATACTAAGCCAAATTTATCAAAAGTTCCACTCAGTGGTTACATTTAATTTGCATAAACAGCAACTTCCAAAAACGGGTTAAATATTTAACATGCCAAAAACAATTTATTTACCTGTTTTCTCATAATTTTGGAGCTCTTTCTAGAAAACTGATCCCTAAATTTAGGTGCCAAAAAAATGTATTCTCCCAAACCAATTCTTTGAAACTATAGACCTAAGAAATCCCATCAAGAATGGGAGAGAAAAGAAGGATAATGAGTAAGCACAGGGATACAAGTGTAAGCCAGAATGCCTGGGTTGCAATCCTTGCTCTCCCATTTTCTAGTTAATCTGACCTTGGGACCTCAGTTACCCCATCTGCCAAATAGGAATAACAAAAATACCTACTCCATATCGTTGTTGTAAGGTTTAAATCCAGGTAAATTAGTACACATAAGGATTCAGTAGTTTGCTTATTATGATTATCATGTAACTAAATCATCCAAATCATGGACACAAATGCCTTTCCCTACTCAAGGCCTTCCTTAATTGGTCTAGTAGAATTTCATTCCTCCCTGCCTGGCTTCTCCACAAAATGCATGGTGTATTACTGGGTATAAGTTATTTGGGTACAGTTTCAACCCATTAGATTATATCTCCTTGAAGACAGAGGCAGCTCACCCAAGTGTATTGGGCAGCAAATACTATTCATTATTGCCTCTCTCTCTCTCTCTCTCTCTCTCTCTCTCTCTCTCTCCCTCCCTCCCTCCCTTCCTCCCTCCCTCCCTCTCAAGATTCTGAACAATAATACCCTGTTAATTAGCAAACTTTTACCTAGAACAGGAGCTTTATGTAATCAGTGCACTTACATATTGGTCATACCTTGTTAAATATTCTCTTAAGATTTAAACAAAAAAATTTTGAGGGGAGGGGAAGAAGAAAGAAGGACTCAATATTTTTCAACTACTGACCAATAATGTCTTTTAAAATTAATTTATTTTTTAAAATGTCTTATGCTTTAAAAGCATACTTTCATTATCTCATTCAAAAAAAAAAAAACCCCAATGGTGCTTCTAATATAAAAATACAGGAGCATAATTCCTGCGTATGTCAAGTCTAACCTAATCGTAACACGCCCATCTGCTGATTTTAACGTAATCATGGGGATGCTGGATGACAATATGCTTGCTTGATTCACCCTACATTATTTATGTAAAATAAAATCATTTTAACATTACATCGAGATGTAAACCTTTCTGGCTTTGATATGTGCCCTCTTTTCCCTCTTAAAAAAGTCTCTCTCCCAGTCTGTCTCTGTCTCTCTCTCACGCCTCCAACCTATCCCAGATCACTGAGAAAGCACTTTCTAAAGTGTTATCCAATTTCGCTAACACAATGATATTGCCCTTATTTTGAGAACAGAACTTTTCTGAAAACAAACAGCAGAACCAAGTTCATGCTTTACCCTTTTCTACAAAGCACAATTTTCCTTTGCTTTTATAATGTCCTACACCTTTTGAAATTAATTTTGCAGCATTAAAAACTGCTGAGAATACCTATTTATTTGCAAATTTTCCTAGTCTCAATTCCCTGACTAGCATTCTTTGAATTTGACTCTCGATTGTAAAACAAACTCAAAAACAAAAGGCTAAAAGAAGAATGGCACTCATTTAATAAGGTTTTCTACTGTTTTCATTCCTTAGGGGCAGGGCTTCTCCAAAGGAGTACAAAAACTCCACCCCATTTGTCCGTCCTTTCTAAATGCATCTTAACAAGAACACAAAGCTAAGCCAGATAAAACCAAAAATCTTTTTATACATTGAACTTCTTTTGAGATCAGGATTTTCCCACATAAAAGTACTTCGATGAACCTATGCAATGAACAAATGTCATCATAATTTACCTTCATATCTTAGACTAATTTCTCTCCCTGCAAACAGTCACAAGGATGGCTAATTCACAAACAATACCTCTCAGCTACTGGGTAGAGAGTATAGTAAACTTAATTGTTTTATATATCCTGAGGTGTACAAAGAAAGGACAAACACAAAGAGGTCTCCAGGACCTTATATATATACATACATGATTGAGAAAACGAACTTTTCAAAAACCTTCACTGGGTAAGCAAAATGGGTTTGAACAAAATGGGTTTAGACTCAGCTTCAAAATAGGGAGACCTGACAAAGTTAAGCCCTCACTCCACCCCCCAACCTCCAAAAGACAAGGTCTCCCTGGTCAATCCTCATCGTACAACCGGGAGGCATATATGAAAATACTTAAGTTTCCTCGGAGGTTAGCAGTAAGAGCGAATACTCAGTCCTTTTCCGAGCAAGTGGCTTCTACCAAAACTTCATCACAGGTTGCGTGAAATCGACAAGAGCGTTGGCTCTGCCTTTTATCCAGGGGAGAACAGAACCACACTTTTGCAAAAGCCATTATTACTATTTCCAGCACCGCCAGCTCCCCGCCGCCCCCCACCCATCCCTTTTTGTATCTTTCCTCCAAACTGACAACCCGAAAAGCGAGCCACACAGAACACAAGCAGCAGCATCAGTAAACGGGAGGTCACTTGGTTTTGAAACTAAAGTTTGTTCTTCTGTACACCTGGCAACTTTCTAAAGGTGAAATGTCTCCTCCTCTCAGTCGGGTACCTTTCTTGTTCCCCATACTCAACCACCACTCGTTTGTCCGAGATAGTAAAGGTTGGAAAAAAATAAAAACTACAAATAGGAGAAAATGATGTCGAAAAGAAGGGTGTACGGTTCCAGGGGTAAAAGGGCAGATCTGGCGCGCGGCTCTGCACCCTCCGGGGCTTCTGGGGGCTGCGGGGCTGAGAGATGTGGAGCGATCTGACGCACCCAGTTTTAGGAACGGCACCCAGGCACCCCCACCACTGAAGACCGTGCCCAGGAGCCTGCCTCTCGGCGGCACCGGCTGCAGGGCACGGGACGCGAGCGCAGGGGGTGCCAGGGGAGGATCCGCGACGTGGGTTATTGTTTACGAAGCCCAGCAGGGACCGGCGCGGGCGCCCAAGGGCCAGGGACCGGCGCAGGGAAGGACAGAGCTTCCGCCCCGGGCTCCCAGCTGCCTCCCTCCGACCTGGGGCCAGTGTCACCCCGGGGAACAAGAGGGCCAAGGCCGTCGCCGGAGCTTCGCCAGAGACCTACCCAGCCCCGAAATCAGCCCGGCGTTCTCTGGACCCCCAAAGCCGCACCACGTCTCTTCCTCCTGCTCGCAGAGTTAGGGCAGGTGCGGCAAGCCCGGCCCCGGCTCCCGGCCAGGGCTGCCGGGCGCCGCATCCACGCACTCACCTGCCTCTGGTCGCGCCCGCGGCCGGCTCAGCCTCCGCACGGACCGCAGCCGGCCCGGCGCCCGTCCGCTCCCTTCTGCCCGCTCCGCCCTCGCCCCGCCCCCGGGAGGTGGGACCCGCGGCTGCGCCGGGATCTCGCAGCGGCCTCACTCAACTCTCGCGATCGCTGCCTCCGAGGCTTCTTGGTGGCTGGGCTGATGCCACTCGGTCCTGACGTCATACGCACCACAGCCGGAAGTAGCCTTCTGTCGTCAACGGCGGCCGCCAGCCCCGCCCACCTCTTCCTGGGGAATTGTTGAATGGCCCTGCAGGAGTTGACTGCAGGGTCACCACTTGCCTCCCTCGTCGGCCTCCCCTCACTTTTCTGCGCAGACCTGGTTCAAGCCACTCTTGAGAAGTGGCCTAGTGTGTTGTTACCTGAGTCACATGTCCTGAATGCCATCAGAGTATATTTTTCAGTACTTCACGATGCAATGCAAAGAGCTAGAAATAGGGGCTGCGAGATAAATCTCCACGAATCCAAACATTTTGCAGATTTGGAAAATGTAGTCGACGAAGACGAATGATTAGCTACATTGTTGAGTCAGTAGAGCTATGCGAATCTAGAAGCCACCTAGATTCCTTGACCCTTTTCCATTTTCACCGTGGCTCAACTCTAGAGACTTGAGAGGGACTCGGATTTGGGAAAGCCACAAAAAACTTACCGGCAAACATGAAAGTTGTGATAGCGTTATCTTGATAAAAACCTAAAATAACTGACAATATTGAGGTGCTTTTGCATTAGGATCAGAGAACTATGAGGAAAATCACCCCCTCTGCAGCATGAGTCAGCAGTGATGGCTTTGGGAAGATGTTGCATTTTGAGTTTTAGGAGAAAACGCATTAGGCAAGCCAAATCATAGAATTGTTCCTAATTATTGTTCACAAATTTATCTTTATCTAAACACTGGGTATTCTATAAAATACCCTTAGATTTTAGACTACTAAAACAATATATGCAGCTGATACAGTCTTGCAAAAAATATAATTAAGAGATGCCAATCACTATTTCATCAAAAGCAGATGACACATGCAAAAGACTTAGGGAAGTCTTTTGACATCAATTTTCATGACATCAATTTTCTCTCTTTTTACACTCCGTGCTTTCTCACACATAGCTTGGTAGAGGAGAAAGCACTAGTCTGGTAATTAGTGTATTCTTGGGGAAATCCGTTCCATCTACATTGTATTGGTCATTTTGAGGCTCAAATGTCAGTTGCCATATACAAGCATAAGGAGGATTAATTGCACTCAAACATGCTTGGCAGAGGCCTACATACCTCTCTTCCATATAGTTTCATTCTCCTAGGCCTACCACATAGTAAATAACCAATAACAACGTCAATGCCAAATGACAGTCATAAATGATAATAGAAAGAAACTATTAATGAAAGGATTTCAGAATAAAAACCATTTTCTTTAGTCAACTAGAGATCAAATAGATTCCCTACATTTAAGGAATGTTTTTGGTGAAATTTACATCGATGAAGAGAGAAAGAGTCCCCATCAGAATTTACTGCTCTGATTCTTGTCAAGGAATTTTACGAAGTCCTGATACTAACAGAATATATTGCACAATGCATAAGTAAGGTGAGGCTAAGTGATGCTACAGTAATAGGCAATCACAGATATTAGTGGCTTAAAACGGTGAAGATTTATTTTTTGCTTACAGTTTATGTCCTTTGCAGATCAGCAATAAGGATTTGTTCATCAGATTCTCTCAGGGTTCCAGGCCATGGAGTGGCCATCACCTTGAACATAGCAAATTTTCCATGCTAAAATGGAAAGACAAGGATGCAGGATCTCAAGTAGAAACTTTTGCTCACAACCCATTAGCCAGAAGTAGTTGCATGGTTCCATACAAATAAAAGTGTGCCAGGAGGTATAGTTTTTGACATTTCAGGAATGAGAGAAAACCAGAACTATTTGGCAATAGTACTGATGATGACCACATATTGTACAACATTTGACATTTAAGCTCACGAACTCATCCTAGAAAAAGATCCTACATACCTCATTGCTGAATATCAACTACAGTCACCTTCCAACAACACCCTGTGAGAGGCTATGCACCGATGCCAGCACCTATTCCACCCTTCAAAGCAATTTTGGAACTCTTTTTCTGGAATGGCCATCAGAGCACTCGTCGTATTACCCTTGATGTCCTGAATGTCATCAAAATGTCTTCCTTTCAATATTCCCTTTATCTTCGGGTAAAGAAGGAAGTCATTGGGGGCCAGATCAGGTGAATAGGGAGAATGTTCCAGTACAGTTATTTATTTACTGACTAAAAACTCTGTCACAGACAGTGCCCTGTGAGCTGGTGCATTGTTGTGATACAAGATCCATGAATTGTTGACAAAAAGTTCAGGTCGTCTAACTTTTTCACACAGCCTTTTCAGTACTTCCAAATAGTAAACTTGGTTAACTGTCCAGATGGTACAAATGCATAATGAATAATCCCTCTGATATCAAAAAAGGCTAGCAACATTGTTGAAACAAGTTCGTGAACTTAATTGTCTGACCTCGTGTATGTGAAAAACACTGTCCAAATGCTAGATAGTACATGATTCCCTTTCTTCACCTTTTAAAGAAAAACTGATGGTTAAGCTCTTTCCAAAAGAGAAATGCAAGACAAGATAATATTTTGGGATAATATATGTTATATTTGATATGGTTTAAAATTTTGGTTTTTTCTGTTTTTCTTTTTTAAAGATTTTTATTGGGTAACTGGGGGAGGGGAACAACGTTGGGGAATCAGGGAAAGGGAATAGACAAGTTGCTGTCTTTTTGTTCTTCAGTCTAGTTGCGGAGGACGTTGCTTCACTGGCCCATGTTGGTATCGTCATTGCACTCTTCCTGGATGAGGCAGATTGGTCACCGGCCACTGGATGGTCGCTCATCATGGCTATTGGCAGCTCATGCTGCCAGCCACTCACTGTAGCCTATGGCATCCCACTGCAGCAGGGGCTGCAGCCTACACCATCACCAGGGCTCGCAGCCCAGCTCCAGGTGGAGCTATTGTTAGCTGTAGAGGGCAGTGTCACTGGCCCTCATATGTGGGATCCGAACCGGGCCTGATGGTGTCCCAAACCAGCTCTTAACCAATGTGTCACTCGGCCGGCCCTGGTTTAAAATTTTTAAACGTTGTAGCTGGTCAAGTGGCACATTGGTTAAGAATCAGCTTGGGAAGCCAGTGGCCCCGGTTCAGATCCCACATGTGAGGGCTAGTGACACTGCCCTCTACAGCTAAGATGGTGAACAACAGTTCCACGTGGAGCTGAGCTGCTGTGAGTCCCCAGGATGGCATAGCTGCAGCCCCTCAGTGGGCTGCCATAGGCTACAGTGAGTAGCAGGCAGCATGAGCTGCCAATAGCCACGGTGAGCGACCATCCAGTGGCCGGTGACCAATCTGCCTCATCCAGGAAGAGCGCAATGATGATACTAACATGGGCCAGTGAAGCAACGTCCTCCGCAACTAGACTGAAGAACAAAAAGACAGCAACTTGTCTGTTCCCCTCCCCCGGTTCCCCAACGTTGTTCCCCTCCCCCAATTACCCAATAAAAATCTTTAAAAAAAAAAAAAGAGTTGGCTTGGGATGCCAGCTCTGAGCAGCAGCGCCCCGGTTTGGATCCCACATTCCGCCAAGTGACACTGCACCCTCTACAGCTAAGATGGTGAACAACAGCTCAACCTGGAGCTGGACTGCCGTGAGTCGCCACGGTGGCTTAGGCTGCAGCCCCTGCTGCAGTGGACTGCCATGAGCTACCATGAGTTGGGGTGAGCCACCGTGAGCGGCCATCCAATGGCCAGTGAGCAACTGCCTCAGCTGGGAAGAGTGCAATGATAATACCAACATGGGCCAGTGAAGTGACGTCCTCCGTAACTAGACTGAAAAACAAAAGGACAGCAACTTGTCTGTTCCCCTACCCCAATTCCCCAATTAAAATCTTTAAAAAAAAATTTTTTTTAAAGACTTTTCCTTTTTTAAAAGTGTTCCCTTTTAAAAGGTTTTTTTCCTTAAATCTCACTGCCTTTCTCATTTCTAATTTTAGGGTTGAGTCCAAAAATTTCATTTTCTGAAGATAAAGAACCCCCGATACTAAAAGACTGTTAATCACAACAGAATTCAGCTTACCAAAAAAAAAAAAAAAAAAAGAGAGATATTTAATGTAGGTAGCCCAAGAAAAGCTAAAATATTTTGGATACAGTCTAGGAAATTATTATAGTCACTGTCTTGTAAAGAATCTATTCATATCCTGTGATGATGGCACTTAAAATTATTATACCTTTAAAAAGCAATTACTTTCCAGTTTTAAAAGGAATTTTAATGACACCAACCCTATTTTTAACTATAAGTCATGTGTGTCTAGTTTGGTTTTGGATCTGAATTACAGTTCCTGTATTTTATTTGGTTTTTCCTCTATAATTTGTTAGCCCATTTAATATAGAATATTACAAAAAGAATTGATTTCTTTATAAGTGATTATAACTCTACTTCAAAGTCTATTTGAATTGGTAATATTAGCTTTTCAGAGATGGTGTCAGGTCTCAGAAAATCTAGAAACTACGAAGGTTTAGATGAGATTTTATTTTAACACCTCCCATCTTTGGGGGTGGGAATTTTTTCCCTTTTTTATAACCACCCTATTCAGTAACTCTAAGTGCAGGTCCTACTCCTTCAGTTTCTTTCTTTCTTCCTTCCTTCCTTCCTTCCTTCCTTCCTTCCTTCCTTCCTTCCTTCCTTCCTTTCTTTCTTTCTTTCTTTCTTTCTTTCTTTCTTTCTTTCTTTCTTTCTTTCTTTCCTAATTTTTATTTTTCAGTGTTGAAATTCCTGGGAATGGAGGACAGGCCAGATGGAGACTGTCTCTAAATCATACCCCAGTAGTGGCCCTGGGTGCTAGTAGATGCTCTGCTGTGGTCTGAGCCTACAGGGAAATTCAGGTGTAGGGGCAACTAACAGATCTACAGAGGGTGCCAAAAAAACATATATACATTTAAGAAAGGAAAAAACTGGGACCGCGCCAAGTGGCATGGTGGTTAAGCGCTGGCTTGGGAAGCCAGCGGCACCAGTTCAGGTCCCACATATGAGGGCCAGTGACACTGCCCTCAAAAAAAAAAGAAAAGAAAGGAAAAAACTGTATTAAAATTGTAATGCTCAATATATACCGATAACAATAGATGAATACAAGTCATGTTTGACTTCTGCAATTACAAGAGGTGCTCAGAGTGGTTACCATCAGTGTCCAGACACTTCTGATTATGGCAAACTGCTGTTTGTGTAACGTTGATCAAAGTATCCACTTGTATACATTTTTTGGGACCCCTGGGATTTTTCATGTTTTGATGTGAATTGCCCATGCTCTGAGGTAAAGGATAGGACAGACCAAGTGGGTAATCAGGGCAGAGGGTCCCTACTGTGTCACATTGTATAATGGAAGGGGGACCACATTTGTGGTCTACATTTTTTTTTTTTTGAGGGAAGTGTCACTGGCCCTCATATGTGAGACTGAACCAGGGCTGCTGGCTTCCCAAGCCAGAGCTTAACCACTGCATCACTCGGCCGGCCCTAGGATCTACATTTTGAGTGAGGCCTAATCTTTAGTCTGTGGCCTTGGGGACATTTCTTAAACTCTATACCTCAATTTACTCATCTATAATAGGGAATATTTAGGAAGCCCTCATTATAGAGGATAATTGTTACCAGAATAAAAAAATTAAATATCTGAAGGAGGACCAATATTTTATAGTAAATATAGAAAAAAAAGTATGTTATATGTATTTTACCATTATTTAAATAATTGAAAAAAATTTAGGATACAGTTGCAGTCATGTAATAGTTAAGATTCAGCAAAGGCTGAATCACATTAGAGAGTTTTTAACATAATATTTCTGATTCAATCGTATGATATTATTGATTGATATCCCTCAATTTACATTTGACATTGTATCACAATCATATAGAGAGTTGCTCTTGAAAAAAATGTTTTCTGAGATCTTTTGATATTCATAGTTTTCTATTTTAAACTATTGTTTGTAACAGTTTCTATGATGTTAAAAAAGTTAAAACAATTCAACTTCCTTCTCAGTTATTTCTTCCCATTAGAGAATGTCAACTTTAGGGCAAATTCCTAGAAGTGGATCAAAGGGAATGCACATTTCACATTTTCAAATCTATTGCCAAACTACTGTCCGTGAGGCTGTGCTAATTTCCACTGTTAATAACAAGAAGTACAAGAAAATTCCCATTTTCCCACATGCTTGTTCACACTATGCTTTGTCTATATTTTTAATCTTGCCAAAGAAAGAAAAACTAAGGCCTTGGCATGATATTAAAGATAAACTTTCATGTTAAGCAGGAGGGAAGTTTGTATGGAGACTCTTTTTATGTCTCCACTTATAAATTGGTTAGTAATTATTTTCATGTTTTGATGACTTTTACTTCTTTGAACAATCTTCTAACAATGGGGACTCAAGGAATGAATACCTGAGGAAGGAGGACCCTTTTCCTCCATCTGATAAGAGTTGTAAAAACTAAATTAGATAACATGTAAAATGACAGCTTCTTCATAGGCACACAACCTAAGTTTCTCTTCTTTCTTTCAGCTTTGGGGCAAAGGTTGAGGACAAGGCTGTGTAGGGAAGTTGAGGGAAAATCTGTGCCTTGTTTGAACATAAGGAACTCAAGTAGGATCCAGGGCTGGTGAGATATTACTAGTGTTATTTGTTGTTATGTTGACAATTTTCTTTTTGCTGGATGGTTTTATAAATGAGATAGGGATGTGGAGAAGAAGTTACTGGCTCTGCTTCTCATTCAGCTACATTCATCAACCTCCGTGTGAGTCAGGTTGTTGTTTACAGATGGTTAGCCTCATGCATTTTATGCTGACTTGGTTTCCTGGAGGAAGTAACCCAAATAGGACTTTCAAAGAATTGATTGTTTTTTCTGATCAAGCCACACAGGGCCTTGTGGACAAGGTTAAGGAGATTTATTTTCACTTAATAGCAATAAGAAGATATTGAAGGATTTTAGGCAGAGGGGTGACATCAAATTTGCATTGAAAAAAAATACTGTGCCTCTAATGTGGAGAACTGGTCTGTGGGGAACCAGAGTGAATATTAGTGGACCATTAGGAGGCTGTTTTATATCTGTAAGTATTAAGTTGTATATTGTAAACCGTCTGGGGCGAGGGTACTTTGGTAAGCAGAGATGATTATCTGATCTACTTGTAGGTATGTCTCGCCAGGACTGACTGATGTGAAGATTACCAGATATCATTATAAACCAGACAAATTAAAATTGTATAAATCATCTTACACCATCAGATAAATTTCTGATTTGGCTTCCCATGTAGATTTTCTTATGGAATAAGAGTATGCCAATTAGCCAATAAAAATTTTTGATTTTCTTGACAACTACATTTCTCATCATAAATTGCTACGTGTTCTTTTATGAGTTAGATTACCCTCACTCAGTATTAGTTTCTCTGAGCTTGATCATCTCTGTCAAAGTTAAACTTTTAGACATGCAAAGCTAAGGCTCAAGCTCTGACTATCCTCAGCAATCTAGTCAAAGTTTCTTATTAGCATCTTTGTATTGTTGTTCTCTGACTACACAATTCCTATGGTAGAATCATGCTGGAGTAAAATTTGTACAAGAGGATTAATTTGCATACTACTTTAATAATGTTGTTAATATGTTTTAAATGGACCTATTTTAATGCTTGAAATGCTTCTTAAAAGCCTCACTCATATATGTAAAATGGCCCAGTTGTAGGTCAGGTTGCCTGGGAAAAGGACATTGAAGCTCTCAGACTAATGTGCAGGTTGATTGGGGAGTGTTCCCTGGAACAGCTCAGGTGAGAGAGAGGAGGCAAAACTCAGATGCAGGTGCAACAGAGGCTCCAGCCTATTCGACAGGGAGCTCTGGCATTGAATTGGCCTTTCACAGTCATCCCAATTGAGGCCAGAGTTCAGGCCTTTGCATCCCAACCTCAAACAGCTATTGAATGTGGGAGAGACAGCTCGCTGACTGAGGGAATAACTAGAGAGGCACTCAGTTGTGTGTTGTCATAAGCTAATGCTCCCAGCAGCTGTGGATTTGGGTCAGGCCCCACAGCGTCCATTATCTGCCCGCGAAAGGCTTTGTCCTCAGCCTAGGCTTGTTATATTGCATGTACCAATAAAACACTGCTGTTTGGGCTGGCCGAGTGGCGCATTGGTTAAGCGCTGGTTTTGGGATGCCAGCAGCCCCGGTTCGGATCCCACATGAGGGCCAGTGACACTGCCCTCTACAGCTAACAACAGCTCCACCTGGAGCTGGGCTGTGCGAGCCCCGGTGATGGTGTGGGCTGCAGCCCCTGCTGCAGTGGGCTGCCATAGGCTACAGTGAGTGGCCCGCAGCCAGTGTGAGTGGCTGGCAGCCAAGCATGAGCTGCCAATAGCCGCGGTGAGCGACATCCAGAGGCCAGCGACCGATCTGCCTCATCCGGGAAGAGCGCAATGACGATACCAACAGTGAAGCAACATCATCCGCAACTAAACTGAAGAACAAAAAGACAGCAACTTGTCTGTTCCCCTTCCCCGATTCCCCAACGCTGTTCCCCTCTGCCAATTCCCCAATAAAATCTTTTAAAAAACAAAACAAAAAACACTGCTGTTTAAAAATTTTCCATTTTGCCTTCTGGTATGATATGCTGAGGTTACATCACTTCTGTATTACTCTGCTTACCCCCAATCTAATCATGAAGAAACATAAGACAAAGAAAAAGTGAGTGGGGCCGGCTAAGTGGCTCAGTTGGTTAAGAGCACAAGCTCTGACCAACAGCATCACCAGTTCAATTCCCACATGGGCCAGTGAGCTGCGCCAGAGCTGAGCTCCCAACAGGTGGCAGGATGGCTCAGCTGGTGAGAGCACGTGCTCCTAACAACAAAGTTGCCAGATGGTGGGCTACGCCCCCCCACACACACACACACACAACGAAGATTGAACATGGCACCTTGAGCTGAGTGGCCGCCAGCTGCCTAAAGGCAACTGGATGGCAAATGGACTTGGAGCCAAACTAGCTGCAACTAAGATTGAAGGACAACAACTTGGCTGTTCTTCCCCAATTCCCCAACACTGTTCCCCTTCCCCAATTCCCCAATAAAAAAAATCTTTAAAAAAAAAAGTGAGGGATATTATACAAAAGTAACCAGCCTATACTCTTCAAAATATAAGCATCATGAAAAACAGACTGAGAAACTAATTGAAAAGACTGAAGAGATAAGACAGCTAAATGGAACATTTAATCCCTAATTAGAACTTTGACCAGAATTTTTTAGTTATAATTTTCTATAAAGGACATTATTAGGACAATTGGCAAAAATATGATTAAGATCTGTAAATTAGATAATGTTAATGTAACTTTTCTGATTTTGGTAATTGTTCTGTGGGTATGTTCTACAGATATCCTTGTTCCTAAGAAACACACACAGGAATGTGCAAACATAAGAGGACGAAATGTTTCGTTTGAGTGGTACCATTCACGTTTATCGAATATTCCCCAATTTTTTTTTTTTTTTTTTGAGGGCAGTGTCACTGGCCCTCATATGTGGGACCCGAACCGGGCCACTGGCTTCCGAGGCCAGCGCTTAACCACTGTGTCACTTGGCCGGCCCAAATATTCCCAATTTTGCAGCACGAAAAACTACAGTATCTGTCAATGAAGGACATGACATTTTCAATAACATTTTCAGAACATGACTAATTATATCTCACAGAAATATGTTTACCTAGAATGCATTCAAGGAGAATAGAGCCTTTTTTTTTTTTTTTTACAGGAGCCCCTTCTTACAGCTTTTTACAAAAAAGTCATTACAAAATGGCTTCATTTATTACAGACTTATGCAACTACCTTCTAAGTATTTTGTTCTTTAGGTCCAAAGGCCATATATTATTTACCTTCCCTTTGATATTTTTTAAAGAACAATTTGTTGCAAACTAATTCCATATTATGTAAATATTGTTAGTGAACCTGCATGGGAATTATAGTATCTAAATAATGGTAAAGTAATCCCTCTGTGTTCAGTCAGTATTTGTATCCTGCTGAGTTCCTCTAAATAAAATAAGAATAATATTGTTATAAACTTTTACAGTTATTTAGTGCTTTCATCAAAGGATCCCAAAGAAATTTACAGGCATTAATTAAGCAAATGAAAACTCCTTTGAGCACACTGCACATTATTCTCATTTTAAAGATAACTAAAAAACAATTAAAAGGAGATAGATAAATAAATAGATATAGACAGATATGTGCATATGTACATACATATTCATACATAATGCATAGATTTAAGTTACTGTAAGGGATATAACATTAATAGAAAACAATGTCTATCACACAGACCTGATCCTCTATATTTACTTATTTTTATGCTTCTAGTATATACCAGGGGTGCCAAAAATATGTACACATTTAAAGAGATGTTACCTATGTAATACTTTTTGCAGTTGAATTATGGTAGCAACGTGTAGTATGACGTTCACTCAAAAGATGGCATTAATCAAATGAATACTAGCGTCATTCATTGTATTACAATTTTAATACAGTTTTTTTCTTTCTTAAAATGTGTATACATTTTTTTGGCACCCTCTGTATGTACCGGGAGTGTCAAAAAATTCTATATAAATGGACACTTTGGTCAACGTTGCTCAAGCAGTAGTTCACAGTAATCAGAAGTACCTGGATGTTGATGGTAACCACTTTGAGCACCTCTTGTAATTGCAGAAGTCTAGTATGACTTGTAGTCATCTTTTGTTATTGGTATATTTTGAGTATTACAATTATAACAGTTTTTTCCTGTCTTAAAAATGTGTATACATTTTTGGGGCACCCTCTGTGTACACACGCACGTGCGATCTGACAATTAAGTTTGCGAACTCATCCTAGAAAAAGATGCTACATACCTCATTGCTCAATATCATTGTGGTCACCTTCAAAGTACTCCCCTTGGGAATCTATGCACCAATATCAGAGCTTAGTCCACGCTTCAAGGCAATTTTGGAACTCTTTTTCTGGAATGGCCATCAGAGCTCTCATCGTATTACCCTTGATGTCCTGAATGTCATCAAAATGCCTTCCTTTCAAAATATCCTTTATCTTCAGGTAAAGAAAGAAGTCATTGGGGGCCAGATCAGGTGAGTAGGGAGGGCATTCCAATACAGTTATTTGTTTCCTGGCTAAAAACTCCCTCACAGTCATGATGCAAGCGTCATGAATTGGCGAAAAGTTCAGGTCGTTTAATTTTTTCACACAGCCTTGTTAGCATTTCCAAATAGTAAATTTGGTTAACTGTTTGTCTAGTTCATACAAATTCATAATGAATAATCCCTCTGATATCAAAAAAGATTATTAACATCATTTCAACCAAGTTCGCAAACTTAATTATCAGACCGCGTGTGTGTGCGCGCGCGCATGTGTGTGTATAGGGTGACCAACTCATCCCAATTTGCCTGGGACTTTCTTGCTGAAAATCCTGTGTACTCAAAATGGCCTCTATATTAGGCAACCCAGAAGATTTGGTCACTCTAAGTATACCTTCCATTATTCTTTCAAGGTAAATGAATGAAAATTCACTATGAAAGTCAGAGATTCCTCTCTGATTAAGAAATAAATTATAGGGCTGGCCAAGTGGCGCGGTAGTTAAGCGCTGGCTTGGGAAGCCAGTGGCCCCGGTTCGGTTCCCATATATGAGGGCCAGTGACACTGCCCTCAAAAAAAACCACAAAACAAACAAACAAAAAAAGAAATAAATTATAGACTAGCCTGTGGACCTGTATACTCAAATTGTCACTTTGTTCTGTAATATGAGTGAGATTTGGGTCAAACATGGACTTTTGTATTTTCTACCAAATATTTTAATTGATGTTTTTGAAGAAGTGAAAATGTAAAGCGTGGTAAAAAGCAGAATTACATGTTTTTCCTTGCCTCTTATGAGACCAATCTTAAAATGTATAACACTGAGAAACAGAAGTTATTAAAGTTCTAAGGAGCATGAAGCTTCATAATAGAAAGGTTCACTAGGAAAAAACATACACTGTCAAAAAAACACATCAATAGAACTCTTAGAGATGTTATAAGGAAAAAGACTTTGGCAAAATAGAAACAGGAAGTATATTAATGAATGGCTTCGTGGAGTAACATTAGATCTTAACCTTAGCATCACCACCACCATCATCATTGTTGCCATTGTCACCATTGTCATCCCTCTATAAATTAGTACTGTATAAATTTCAAATTATTCATAATTTATATATAAAGAAAGATAAGATTAAAGGTGACTAAAATGAATGAAACACCCATTTATTATGAATGGCCACAATTAAATTACCTTTACTTAATTTATATTATAACTATTCCTTAAAAATGAAAACTAGGACCGGCTGAGTGGGGCTGTGGTTAAGCACTGGCTTGGGAAGCCAGCAGCCCCGGTTCGGGTCCCACATATGAGGGCCAGTGACACTGCCCTCAAAAAACAAGAACAGGGCCGGCCGAGTGGCGCATTGGTTAAGCGCTGGTTTTGGGATGCCAGCGGCCCGGTTCGGATCCCACATGAGGGCCAGTGACACTGCCCTCTACAGCTAACAACAGCTCCACCTGGAGCTGGGCTGTGTGAGCCCCGGTGATGGTGTGGGCTGCAGCCCCTGCTGCAGTGGGCTGCCATAGGCTACAGTGAGTGGCCCGCAGCCAGCGTGAGTGGCTGGCAGCCAAGCCTGAGCTGCCAATAGCTGCGGTGAGCGACATCCAGAGGCCAATGACCGATCTGCCTCATCCGGGAAGAGCGCAATGACGATACCAACAGTGAAGCAACATCCTCTGCAACTAAACTGAAGAACAAAAAGACAGCAACTTGTCTGTTCCCCTTCCCCGATTCCCCAACGCTGTTCCCCTCCCCCAATTCCCCAATAAAAAAATCTTAAAAAAACAAACAAACAAACAAACAAACAAATATATGAAAACTAAATGGAACAAAAAGGAAGCATACTCAGAAGAAATCATTCCTTCCTTTACACTCTTTATATCCCATACATATTTTATCAGAGTATTAATATTTGCAACATTCCAAGCACCTAGAGTGATTATTAATATGTAGTAAGCATTTAAGTTTCTGAAGATAAATTGGGAGAAAGAAAAAAATTCAGGCAAGTATAAAATAATCTACTGAAAATTAGCCCTTCTAGGCACACAGGTACTAACTAGAAGATATGCAAGACATTGTTCTAAGTTGAAGGGAGAACTATGAAGACAAAGAAATATAAGATTGTGCCCTCTACCACTAAGAAGATTAAAATTATGTTAGAGAGGTATGATCGAAAGTTTAAAAATGCTTTGTGTTTAATATAATACTTTAAAGCTGCACATAAATAAAAGTCACATGAATGATAAGGACAGTAAACTCAGAGGGTACTGCAAGATCACGGTGGCCCAGAGTTAGAAAAGGTGAGGCCTTAGATTCACCTTCTCCAGAAACCTTCCCTGATGATCTAAGATAGGATTAGATAGTCCTCTTATGGCATCCCTCTCAGAGTATGGAGCTATTAAAATGGATTATTATAGGGCCGGCCGAGTGGCGCATTGGTTAAGAGCTGGTTTTGGGATGCCAGCGGCCCCGGTTCGGATCCCACATATGAGGGCCGGTGACACTGTCCTCTACAGCTAACGACACTCCACCTGGAGCTGGGCTGTGCGAGCCCCGGCAACGGTGTAGGCTGCAGCCCCTGCTGCAGTGGGCTGCCATAGGCTACAGTGAGTGGTCAGCAGCCAGCGTGAGCTGCTAAGAGCCGCGGTGAGCGACATCCAGAGGCCAGCAACGGAACTGCCTCGTCTAGGAAGAGCGCAATGATGATGCCAATATGGGCCAGTGAAGCAACATTCTCCACAACTAGACTGAAGAACAAAGGGACAGCAACTTGTCTGTTCCCCTCCCCCGATTCCCGAACGCTGTTCCCCTCCCCCAATTCCCCAATTAAAAAAAAAAAATCTTTAAAAAAATAAATAAATAAAATGGACTATTCTATTCTTTGTTTCTGCCACTAGGTAAAAATCTCCTTGAAGGTGGGAACTCTATTTCATTCACTACTGCATCTCCAATAACTGCCATTATGTCTGGCAATTAGAAGGCCAAAAAGAAATGGTTTTTGAAAGGCTGACTGAGTCAATGAGTGAATAAAAAAGTCATTTTTGGTGAATCTTAAAGGATTTGGAGAAATTAAAGGATTTGACCTTCAGTGAGAGGGGGAAATATATGGGCAGAAATGCAGAAGCAGGAACAATGTGTTCACAGAACAGTGACTAGAATTGAAGTTCTAGGAAGATGAATTTAGAATATAAATTAAAAAGGTAGGTAGGGTTTGGACATTAAAGGAGGGATTTCTAACTTGATGTTCTAGGCAAAAGGAAGGCAATAAAGGTCTGAGTTGGGGATGATAGAAATCAAGGAAATTCTGAAGGAGATTGGTGTAGTGTCAGGGAATGGGATGGATTGGTTGAATGAGGGAAGGGAAAACAGAGGTCAGTTAGATGGCTGGGTCAGTGGTCCAAGTCAAAAAGACAGAAACTTGCGGGGGGGCCTTGAAAATGTAAAAGAAAGGACAGACAAGAGAGATATTTTGTTTGTTTGTGATCTTATCATAGAAATAAATACATTCAGGAGAGGTTTTGAAGAAATGATTACTAAATCTTAATATTAGGGTAGGGAAAGAAGTAAAGAATTACATGCTTGAGCCTGGATAAATTAGTGAAGGACCGATTTAGCTACGTTTTTTTTTTTTTTTTTAAATCCAGAGTAGAAGGATTAATTTGATTTGGGAATGCTGCTGTGGTAGCTAGTCTTTTTTTTTTTTAATAACTGGCTATTACTTTTTCTTTTTTTTTTTTTTTGAGGGCAGTGTCACTGGCCCTCATGTATGGGACCTGAACCGGGGCCGCTGGCTTCCCAAGCCAACGCGTAACCACCACACCACTCAGCTGGCCCCGTGGTAGCTAGTCTTGAAGATGATTCCAAACAATTGTCAAGAAGCCTCTCCCATCAAGAAGCACTGACAACCTCTTCCCTTAAATCTGGCTGGACCTAGGCTGCTTTATCCAGTAGAATGCAAGAAGTGATGTTCTGGGGCTTCTGAACTCAGGGCTTAGGAAGGCCTGGCAGCTTCCACTTCTTTCCTTTAGAGGCTCTGAGCATCAGGTAAGAAGTCTAAGATGCCATGCTGAAGAGCGATAGGTCATGGGGATAAAATGACAGATGGCAAATCATCAAGGCACCAGACACATAGCCCCAGCAACAGCCCTAGCCACTATAGGACTGCAACTACATGAGAGACCACAAGTGAGACTTATAAAACTACCCAGCTTTGAGCCTTCCAAGACAACCTATGGCATCACGACATATAATAAAAATGATGGGCATTTTAAGCCACTAAGTTTTGGGGTGGTGTGTTACACAGCAGTGGGTGATTAAAATGATTGCTTCTGATGTGATTATGGCATATTCAAGTGAAAATGCAGTTGCAGAAAATAAAGCTAAGTTGTAAGCCTGGGACAGAAAAAGGGCTGTGGCCTAAGAGGAAACAGACTGCTGGTCAGAATTCTTCATTACTCTCGTGCCGTGGATCTAGGAGTAAGATGGAAATCCATGACTATTTTTGAAGTTCTGTAAATGGAACCATCACTCTGTCCTTATTCTCCTCTTCTTTCCATTCATTAGGCAGAATGTCAAGTACCCAGGCATTCGCCCTCATCCACAGCATCCCTGAAGTAGGGTTGCTAGATAAAATACAGGATACCCAGTTAAATTTGAATTTCAGATAAGCAGTGGTTTGTTTTATAGTATACAGGCATACTCATTTTATTGCACTTGGCTTTATTATGCTTCACAGATATTGTGGGGTTGTTGTTTTTTTTAATACAAATTGAAGGTTTGTAGCAAACCTGCATCAAGCAAGTCTACCAATACCATTTTTCCAACAGCATTTGCTCACTGCATGTCTGTCACACTTTGTCAATTCTTGCAATATTCCAAACTTCTTCAGTATTATTTAATATTTAGTATGGTGATCTGTGATCAGTAATCTTCGACGTAACTATTGCAATTGTTTTGGAGTGCCATGAACCACACCCATATCTGAAGGCAAAGTTAATTGATAAAACGATGTATGTATTCTAACTGCTCCACCGAGGACAGGCTGTGGCCCCATTTCTATCTCTCTCCTCAGGCTTCCCTATATCCTGAGATACAATAATATTGAAATTAGGCCAGTTACTACCCCTACACTGGCCTCTAAGTGTACAACTGAAAGAAAGAGTCACACATCTGTCATTTTAAATCAAAAGCTAGAAATGATTAAACTTAGTGTGAAGGGCACTCACAAGCAGAGACAGGCTGAAAGCTAGGCCTCTTGCACCAAACAGCCAAATTGTGAATGCAAAGGAAAAGTTCTTGAATGAAGTTAAAGGTGCTACTCCAGTGAAAACAAGAATGATAAAAAATAGCAAAATAACCTTATTGTATTCTTAAAACATGAATAAGATGCCATGAAAAAGGAAAAGCCAAAGAACAAACCTCATTCTTGAAATTTGAAAATGCAACTGCCAAAAAAATATTTAAAATCTTGGGAGATAAAATAAGGAAATTTGGCAAAATACAGAATAAAAAGACATTAAGTTTAAAAAAAAAGAAAGAAAAAAAGAAAGAAAAAAAAAAAAGAAAGAGGAAAAGTTAAGAAATAAGGAATCATTCCAGAAAGTCCAAACTGGCTGAAAAGCATTTCTAAAAGAAAGAACAGCACAATGATAGAAAAGCTAAATGGAGGAACAGGCTATCTTCATAGTGCAGAAGTCCACTGATTGCAGAACAGGATGAGTGCGGTGGAGGGGGAAGAAAAGAAAGAAAAATCCCAGATACATCACTGGGGATGTATAAAGACAAAAAAAATCCTAAAAGCTTCTAAAAAGAAAGTTCATCTCACAGGCTTGAGCAAGTCATCATCAAAGGAATGAAAGGCAAGCATATCTCAGACCTCATCAATGGCAGTGCTGTCAAAATCCTGAGAGAAAATGAGTTTCATCCTAAAATTCCATATCCAGCCTAACTATCAATTAGGTCAAAGGTAGAATGCAGCTATTTTCAGATAGGTAAGAATTTGGAAATTTTGCTCACAATGCATCCTTTCTTAAGAAGTTCCTTGAATATAGGCCTCCAGCAAAATAGAAATAGAGAGATCCATAAGCCCAGTCAAGTAGAGTGCTTCGTCCTTGTGCGAGTGCAAAGGAATCATGGTAGACAGCTGAGACAGTGAGAGGGGCCAATTCGCTAAGAGAGTAAAAGGCTCCGAAAAGGTAGGTGCGAGGATAGTTCAAAAGGGAACTAACTAGCAGAACTCCCAAGACAAACAGCCTCCCAGTTTGGCCACGAACCAGACTTTAACCCATAGAGTCTTGGCTCCTGTTTCACCATGGCCAATGCTGCCTGTGTCACATTGACATAAACCAAGATAGACTAGGGAATGAATTCCAAGTTTGGCACAGGCTCATGTTATTTATTACTAGGCCAAAAACCCATGTTGTTTCTGGGGCTGCCATAGTGTCGAATCCGAGGGACCACTTTCTTCACATTTACTTTTGTCCAAGGCTCACTGGCTGCTATAGTGGATTTGATCCCAAAGCGTGGCCCCTGAACCAGTTCAGCCTCAAGGGCTTGGGAAGGGCTGATTGTTCAGGCAGGAAACAGCGCACAGAAACTTGACCCGCCTTTGGGAGTGGTTGCCTGGGAGACCTTTCAATCCCCTCGGACTGGGGCCTCTGGCTGGCTAAACTCTACTATTTCCATAAAAAGTGTCTGCATTTGAGTGGAAAGAACATCTGTACAAGTAAGGACTTGCCCCTTTTCAAGATGAGAATTTCTGATTCATAGACAATCTTTTTTTGGGAGTTGAGGAAATCTGAATTGTGGACATTTAGAGTAAGCTTTTTTAGGCTTTTTGGTTTCACTTTGAGAGAAACATGATATAGGAGGAAACTGCTGGCTTAGACAGTCACCAGCTGTGTTTGTATTTAAAGTATAGAAATCATAAAACTTTAAGGCTGGGATAGACTTTATTTATTAGTTAGTCCCCCTCCCTTCTTCTTAGATATGAGGAAGCTAAGATATGAAATAGTATCTGAGAGTGACTGAGATTAAACCCAGGTGTATCGGCTTCCAGGATAGTAATTCAATTCATCAGACACCATTTGTAACCTGGAGGAGGTTGGGGATCGACTCTACGAGGCTTGGTGAAACACTACATTTTCTTTGTATGATATAATTACCTACAAAAATAATTTCAAATGCTGTAAAATTTTTAATATTTTTTAAATGGTTTAAAATTTTAAAACAACCTAAAGCCATCTATATCACACAGACACCTGAAACCTGTGACATGCCTGTTACCGGCCAACTGAGCAGCACCAACCCCCACCAATGAAAAATTTTCAAGTTTTCTTTCCTATAGAAATGTTAAGTATAAAAATGTTAAGTTTCCTCCCTAGTTCTTTAGTTTCTTAGCTCTTGGGCTTTGATTGCTCTTCTAACCAGTTTGTGAATCTTTGACTGAAGATCCCCCTTGCTTCTTAATTGCTTTGTAAATCAGTTTCTGAATCCTGAACAATAGAAGTCTCCTACCCCTGCTTCAGATAACTATTTGAAAGCCTGTGACTTCCTAATATGCCCCCCTAGGCCAGGAAGCTAAATGTCAAACCCATTCTGTGTCCAGACAACTGACCCACCTGAGTGAGGGACTGAATAGCCACAAGTTTCATAAGAACTAACAGATTTATATTTTTGTCCTCAGTCAGGAGCCTTGGGGATACAGGGGATACCCCAGCAAGATTGCCAGTCACAACCAAAGAAGCCAACGCGGTCTTCCAGGTGGAGCTCGAGACCCCTTCCTCTCCTCTGAGATCAGCTAGGGTGAGAGTTCCGAGAACACCCAATAGGCAGGGACAGCTCTAGGCAGGAAGCAGATACAGAAGAAGAGCCCTCCTGTCCCTCAGCTTTCCATAGAGATTTTATGGGGATCACGTCTCTCTAAGGAAAAACTAGGCAGGCAGTTAGAGGCAGGCATTGGGTCTCTGCATTCCTACATGTCCCACAGAGTGTGACCGCTTGGGGGAAATCCCCTTTCCACCCAAAACTCCCCTTTGTATTGTAATTACCTACCCCTGCGGGAAGAGCAAATGGGCACAAAATATCCAACTAGATCAGACCAGTCACTGGCACCTGCGCAGTACCTCTTGTCAATCACAGGTGCCAATCAAGTGGTCCCACGCCCAGAGAACAGCCCATTCTAGAGAAAAAGGGATAAAAACCCCCGAGTCGTAGGAAGCCAGAGCTGCTGCTGACTGCTTCTGTTTCTTCCCTGCCCCTTTTGACTGCTTCTTCCCTTTGAGCCTCGCCTTTGTTCGTGGCCCACTCCACACTCTTTGGAATGTAACTTCTAGTATTGGGCCGTTGAGACATCCTCTACTGCTCAGGTCTACTTTTACTTCTAAATGTACTATCTCTTCTAAAAAACTACTTATTTTACTGCTTTACTCTGGTATCTCGTTCAATTCTTTGCTCGAGTTGCCAAGGACCTGGACTTTGCGCTGAGAAAGGCCCACTCTCCGACAACATGCCCACTGAGAAATTCTACACATCAGCTCATCTTAAGAGTTGGTAAAACCCTCTGAAGCACAATGTAATTAATGGGGATAAAAGTAGTAGATATCTCCCTTTCAGGCCCACTCCCACCCAAATTGGCTAAGCTGAGAAACCTGTTTGTGAGGGCAAAAGAAATTTGGAAGCTTGGAGCTGGCAACGGCCATGCCAAGTTAGGCCAGTCTAGCCCAGCATATCCACTGTTCTATGGGTCCAGGGGTTCTGGATCCAAAGCCCTCAAGAGCTGGAGACAGAAAGGGAGTATGAGAGAGGACAGGAAGTTTGGGAGGAAACAGGTAGAAATCAGACACTAAGGATTCGTTCACTAAGGATGAGCTCATCTCTCTGGAACTATCTCAGCATGGTCCATCCATGGCCTAGCCTGTAAAGTGTATCCACCCTGAAATACAAAAATGCTAATATGAGATCACACTGGTAAAATGGACACATTGTAAAAAACAAAGTGACTGGCTGCTTAAAAGGGTGGAGGTAGGGATGGGGTGGGGAAGATAGGATGTCAGGGAAGAAAGCAAACTCTCTTTAGTAGGGCAGTATCAATGAAAACTAGCCTCTGCTACTCAACACTGACTCATCACTTATACTTTTTTTTTAATGAATTTTATTTTTTCAGAGCAATGTTAGGTTCACAGCAAAATTGAGTGGAAGTATAGAGATGTCCCATACATTCCCTATTAATATGCCACTGGTACATTCATTGCAATCGAACTTACACTGACACATAATTATTACCCATATCACTATGTATGTCTATAATTTACACTAGGGTTCACTCTTGGTGTACACTCTATGGGTTTTGAAAAATGTATGATGATTATAATCCACAATTATAGTATCATACAAAATAGTTTCACTGCCCTAAAAATTCTCTGTTCTGCTTATTCATCCATCACTTCCCTCTAACCCCTGATCTCTACATTTCCAGCATGTCATATGGTAGGAATCATATAATATGTATACTTCTCGTATTGGCTTTTTTACATGGTACTATTCATTTAAGTTTTTTCCTTATCATTTTTGGCTTCATAGATCCTTTCTTTTTAGCAATGAATAATAATATTTCATTGTCTGTTTATTTACCCATTCACCTACTGAAGGACATCCTCAAAATTTTGGTAATTATGAATAAAGCTGCTTTAAACACCCATGTGCTGGTTTTTGTGTAGATGTAAGTTTTCAACTCCTTTGGGTAAATACCAAGGAATGTAATTGTTGGATCACACGGTAAGAATATGTTTAGTGGTGTAAGAAACAGCCAAACTATCTTCCAAAGTGGCTATACCCTTTTGCATTCCCACCAGCAAGGAATGAGAGTTCCTATTATACAGATAAACGTATTTTTTTTTTAATCAGTAAAATGTGTATTTAGAAATAGAGTTACTTACTAATTCACTCCCACTAGCTGAAAAACAGGAAATGTTCTAAAAATATTTAACAATTGGTTCCCATTTTTCTGAAGCTCTCTTCTCTCTTTAGTTTTGTCTGTAATTTTATGAACCCGAAATCGTTTTGAGAGGTATATGAAAGGGTGAGTAAAACAAACTACTCACTCTCACAAAGCAGCACGAGGTCACATGTTAATTGATTCAGGAATTTCAGCTGACCTCTGTTATACATGTTCATCTCAACAATATCCAAATGAGGTGGGCTGCTGCTAACAGGGAGAGTTGTTTGCATTGCGTTTTGGGGGCAGGGTTGACCTCAGGAAGACTGGAACCAATTTTTAGTTCCTTAGCTACATAAGGAATTGATTTTTAAAACCAGAGTAAAAAGGGCACTGATTTCTAATTTATTCCAGTGAAATGTTGATTTATTTCTGCCAGTGTTATTTTAGCATCCTTTTAAAATTGCCCCTCCTCATCCACCTCCTCCCACAGCTGCCCACTGGCCTTCCTCTTTCATCTGGCTCCAAAACCTTGGTTCCACCTAGCCCAGTCACATAGTTTCTTTCTAAAATACTCTTCCTTGGCTCACTGACTTGAAGTGGACAACTTACCCCTGAATAATTTACCTCCTTTCTTGGAACTGCCTCCTCTTAGACTTCTCTTAACTTTCACTTCTGAGTGTAGGAAGACAGTAAAAGTGTTAAGGACTCACAATATAGTTGCCTAAGGAGTACATTGACCTTTTTTTCTGCTCCCTGACAGCAAGGGCTTTTACTCACCCTGACATATGGGATAGTATAACCCTAGCTTAATCTATATTCATCATAACCCTGGCCTTTACTCACCCTTGAGTGTGATGATTTGACTAGGATATTCTCCTTTAGTCAGGAGGGGATGGGGTATGGAAAGAAGAGACAAGACCGATTCATACTGAAATACTACACTTACCAATTTCAGCAATATCATCTATAATTCAATTTAAAATTCCACATTTCGCAAATATATTTGGCAATATTGTTTTAGGGGATAATTTGGAAATATGCTTCAGAACCTTAAGAAAATCTATATTAGTCAAAAGTCTTGGTGGCCTAAAGATAGAAAGCCAGCTCAAATTATTTTAAGCAAACTGGGGAATTTATTCGGTAAAGTAACTGGAAAAGTCTAGGGGAACGTCTTGTTTCTGGCATGGCTGAAACCAGGAACTCAAATCGTGTCATCAGGAATCTCCCTTCTCTCTCTCTCTCTCTCTCTCTCTCTCTCTCTCTCTCTCTCTCTCCCTCCCTCCCTCCCTCCCTCCCTCCCTCCCCTCTGCTTTCTTCTGTGTTGGCATCATTGTGGCAAAGACAACCCTGTCAGTCCCAATTTTAAATGGTCCTTTGTGCCCATAATTTCAGAAGAAAAGACATGTTTTATTCCAAGGATCATGATCAGATTTAGAAAAATTCCCTCTTATTGGCCCTGCTTGAATCACATGCTCCCTCCTGGACTAGTCACTGTGCTAATCCTGATGAATCCCAGCCATGTGACAAAAAAATTCCACCAGGTAGGGAAGAAGCAACTCCTGAAAGGAAATGCATACATGGCCTTGGAGGTCAGTTCTATCATCTGTAACAGCACAGGCAGAAGAAACAAGGGATATCTACATTCAATGTTTGTCCTTTTCTAGGTATTTATCCTTAGGAAATAATCAAGGGTGTAAGAGTTACAAGGTTATTCATTACCGAATTGCTTATAATAATGTAAAACCAGAAGGAATTGAAATGTTGAATAAGGATTAGTTGAATAAATTGTGGTCCATGTATTCAATGGAGACTAAGAAGCCTTTGAAAACACATTGAAGAAAACTTAATGAAACGAAAAAATGTTCACAGTATGTTGTTCAGCCTAACAACTGTGTGCAGAGCACTGCCCCAATTTATACAAGTTTTTTCACATGAACACACTTTATATAAAACGATGCATAAATGTTAGGCAAGATGGAAAGAATATATAACATTGATTACTTCTAGTTGGCAAAATTAGAAATAATTTTAATCAGTCTGGTACTTTTCTCTATTTTCTACAGTAAATATGTATTTTTTAAATTGAAAAGCATTATTGAAAAACTTTTAATTCTTCACTAATTTAAAACCGATAATGCTATTTTTCTCCATGAAAGAAGGAAATGAAATGGAGATCCCAATTACTGGTAAACAGGAATCTTTGGTTAGACTTTAAGGAAACTAATTAGGAGAATAAATTTTCACAGTTTCCCAAAATTCGCTAGGACTCAAATGTATTCTCCATGATGTCACATTTCCATATTTTGAGGCCGTATTTGTATGCACACCACTAAGTCTTTCAGAATTAATCAACCAGCCAGGTGCATGCTCAAAGCACCCGCCCATGTATCTTGCTCAGGGAGAGATCCAGGGTATTTTTTCTAAGCTTCGTAATTGCCCTTGAATGTATCTGGAGAAAGTGACCTGTATTTCCAGCTATTAGAGACAGGGAATTTTTCTTGATAGCATTAGAGATATTCAGATTAGAGTTACCTCCTTCAGCAAAACAGCGAGCAATAAACGTCCTAAATGAACAAACGTATGGCTCTGAAACCACTTACTTCGTGTTTCAGTTTTCCCTGGAGAACTTTCTTTTTGAATGAGATGCTGCATCATCTGAAGTGCCTCTGCATTATCCAACCTCTGGAGAGAGAACTGAATCATTGGTCTCTTCCAGTTTACCAACCAAAAATATCAGTAAGCCAAATCTTTATATGTCCAAAGGGAAAATCATAGTTACGCCAGTGACTTTTAGAAAAAGTCTACTTTCTACAAAATTAGAGAGGAGGACAAAAAGCAATACTCAGTTTTACTTATTTCATCAGTCATGTCCATCATTTCACTTGCAAACTAAGCCCAATTCTTTTTGAATTATCCAGCACAAGAGGCAGCTTGAGGCCATGGGAAGATGTACCACAGGATGCTCTCTAATGAAGGTGACGTTTCTGTTTCTTAAGACCCTTCCACAGTGGGACACGGGTTTTGAACTAGAAATCAGAAAATCTGAATTGTAGACCTAGCGTACTAAATAACTTCATCTGCAAAGTGGTAACATGACTTCTCTTACTTCCTTCACAGGGTGTTGTGAAAATCAAATGAGATAATTATTTTAATATGTTACACAAATATGCATTAATAATAACAACCACCACCACCAAGGTTCTCTGGATGTCAGACGCTGTGCTACATTATGCATTTTAACTCATTCAATCCTTGCAACAACCCAGTGATTTTGTGACGTGATTATGGGACCCAGAACACTGAGCCCCCAAATCTCCTAAGGGCAATTCTCCCTCATGTTTGCATTTTACTGGTGGCCATCTTTATATGTAACAAATATGCTTCCTTAGTTTTTTCATATGTTAATGAATAACAGGAAATGTGTTTAATTAAGATCTAGTTGTAAGCTGCTTCTATATCTTTGAGCTTCTAATTATTATTATTATTATTATTTTTTTTTTTTTTTGAGGGCAGTGTCACTGGCCCTCATATGTGGGACCGAACCGGGGCCGCTGGCTTCCCAAGCCAGTGCCTAACCACTGCACCACTTGGCCGGCCCTATTTTTAAGAAAAGAAGACACGAGTAAGAAACACTGTTGAAGAGAGAGGGAACTTCTTTCATTTTTCTCATAGACCAAAGAAGAGGGAAGTTCTGTTACAATTTTGTCCTCTATCACTTCACCCCTTTCTCTGTTCCTCTTCATAGGATGACTGAGATGATCGGTCAGAGCTGGGGACTTCCATTGGGCCACTTTCACTGGTGGGCTAGACCTGTATTGAAGGCTAAAGGTCCATGCTCATGACTTGTTGTGTCCTGTGGTTCACTTCTGAGCCCAGGTGCAAAAGACTCATCATTTGCTGTAGGAGTGACAAGTATGCGTGGGCAGGCCCTGGAGACCATGTTTTTAAAAGAGGCTTGTGGTCCTTGCCTCTTGTCTGCTTTGGGCAAGTAGACTCAGGGTCTGTTTTGAAGGTCCTGCCTATGTTTTCATAGCAGCATGCCTGAATATGTTGGTACCAATATTTACTAATCAGTGTGCAAAGTATGAAATTCCAGGATAGCTAGACTCAAAAGTCAGTCGCTAACACTGCAGATGATCACAACCTTGCGTTTGGGGGGATGTGTGGCTACTGCCCAGGTTAAGAGAGTGGTACATATCATTTGCATTTGCCTACTGATCTTTTCATGTGTGTTCCTAGAAGAGAAGAGGATTGGTGGCACCATAATGCTCTAAAAGAAATTCAAACTGTAACTTGATAAATGTTATTTCCTCTGCTAGATGGAACCATACATTCTTCTATGTCTGCAGGTTGTGGCATAGATTTGACTCAGAGTAGTCACTTAAAAGAAATGCCTGCTGGATGAATTAATAAAGCATGTTTTTAAAAAAGAAAAGAAAAAAGTACAGTTTGAAAGAAAATTTGGAAAGGGGAACAGGTTTCCAGAAAGATGAGAAGAGAGAAACTTAGCTTAGACTGAGCAAGGAAGGATATAGGCTTTCATAGAGTCAAGCCAAAGCACTCAGAACTGAAAAATCTACAGGACTTTGGAGCTAACAGGAGCATCCACACTGAAGGGCCAGAGTTGAAATGTAAGAGGAAAAGTCCTCAGGTAGCAGCAGAAATGAAAATTAGCTGGGATGCTCTGTTACACAGCTCCCCACAGATATGTCTTGAAATATCCACTATCAGACTCCCAGCAGTTAAAACATCTTCAGAAGCTCTTCAGGACATGTGTCAGTATCATGTATTTTACATGTCAAAGGGGGTACAAACTAGCATATGTAGTTAAACTTCTTAAAAACAGATGAAAGGTATAGAAGAGAGGGTATGGGCAATCTCCTGCTTTAAAAAAAAAATTATAATTTAATTAATTAAATCTTTATCAAAATAATACATGTGTACTTAAAACAATCAAATAGTGCAAAAAGGCTTATAATGAAAAACAGTAGTTTCTGCTTCACCATTTACCAATGCCCAGTACTGATCATAACAGGCAACTCTTCATTTTTTATCTGTTTCTTTTGGCATATTTCTAAATAATATGCTTATATGGATATTTCTTGACTTACTAATTTTAAAAATCTATTAACTTCTTTTTATGGAGGATAAAGCTCTATCTCTACTTTCCCTATTCTCATTCACTCAATAGAGTTAGGTCACAATCTGGGGGTAAATCAATTGTATGATTATCTGTAATCATTGTTTATTATTCAGATAAGTATTCTTATTATAATTTTTGGTTTTACAACTTTGTATTTTTCCTCGAGTTAATCACTGCCTCATTTTTTCATTTGCTGAATTTCCAATGTTCAAAACCCTTAATTTTTTCTATCAATCTGCTATGCTTGTAGCAATGGTTATTTTCCAAATGCCAGACACATCAGTCATTTAATCAAATCCATTTTTCCCTGGAGTCCTCTACTGTAGACACCCATCCTCCTACTCCGATCTTGACTGGTCTTTAGACACAGGCTGACAGCCGGGGACTTTATTTTCTCATTTTCTTATGTTGGATCCTCCATTTCCTAGATCTCATTTCTGAATTGTATTAAGTTAATGGCTTTACACTTTTTACAAGTAGCAGCACTTTTATTTTTCTGTTTTCTACTCACTTCTATCAAGTAATAAGGACAAGGTGTAAATGAAATATTCTAAAAGTTATACAAACTACTGTTTAACAGCAATAACCATGACATCAAATCAGCAGGCAACACCACGGAAACCCTTCATTCCTCAAATGTATTTAGTGTGCGAAAGGCAAAGTGTTACAGAGTAATGTACAAAAGGTATTGTGCAGGTTGTATTAAGAGACCTGGGAGCTCCAGGGAAATGACTCATTAGGTACCTCTTCAAACCAATATCTTAAAGATATTTCCTTTATTTTTTGTCCCCTTGAAATTGAAGGGATAAACTGATTTTCTGCAAATTGAAATAGCATGCCTTTTTCTTCATGTCTCTAACCCTTATGCCCAGAGTATACTAACCCTCTTAAGTTTCCCCCAAAACAAAACTCCATTTAACAATGTCAGTAATTCAAGTAGATTTTTTTTCTGAAAATTCCACTGGGGAACAGTGCACAGCTTTTCACAAAAAGAAAAAAAGGGAGAAAGAAAGGAAGGGAGTCCATTAACTAGGTCTCTTTTTCAAATCTCTATATTTGGCCTTAAAACCACTTTTTCTCCCTCCAGCGTTAAGCCTTCTAACCACTATCCCTGTCTCCTTGGATGTCTCGCTTCCTGCCTCCCAAACTCTCTCTCTTATGCCAAATGCGTTAGCTCTGCCCCAGCCTCCTGTTCCAAACTTGCACAACAACCATGAGTTACTTCTTCCCGTCTTCCCCAATGCCAAAGGCTCTTAGATTTATCCTCTAGTTAATTGGGATCCATTTTCGTTAGAAGTCAGTGAAAGAGTATTAATAATAAATAAATTTTCCTCTTACATGTTCAAATTCAAACTAATGGATTTATTATATGCACTAAAGTAAGAGTTGGACTAATTTCAATTTATCCGCTTTTATAAGGAGATGCATTTAAAATTAGACATTTACTAATTGGAAGAGGTTGTCACTTTGAGTGGTAAAAATTAGAACTATTGCACTGTGTTGTATACCTGAAACTAATTAAAATAAAATAAAATAAATAAAAATAAAAATAGGGATTTATTAGCACCGAATTTCCAGGTTTTTTTAGGTTTTATGCCATTTACAGATTCTGTCTGGGTAGCTGGCTGACTAACCGAACACTGAGAGTAGCTTAGGTGAAAGTGCACCAGTAGAATCAAGGACCACCATGGAGTCTTTCAGAGAAAGGCAAGTCAAAACGAGCACTGCGGTGGGATTGTGCTATAGAAGACAGCATCGTAACCAGTGTTTGGTTTCCTGGACTGTCAAGAAGGACTGTTGGGCTTTCAGGCTTGAGGCGTAGGCAGACGTTAGATTATGGAGAGTCTTGGGGCCAAACTGAAGAGCTTTTGGCTTAAAGCAATGGAGGCTCTTTTTACTTTTTTCAACTTGACAAGTAGGAATCTTGACCATGGACTGGCAACAAAGCAGTCAAAGGATGGCTCAGAAATTCCCCTTATCTCAGCCTGGCCCATTTCACGCTGGTGGGTGTGAGGTGTGAGATACTGCACTAACTCAGGTGGGCTCAGGCACAGGGTATGTGACATTGCTGCAACAGAGGGCCAGCAGAAAAAGAGAGTAAGCCAGGACAGATGGAGGCTGGCTGCCTTGGTCTGGACAGAGGCCGGGAAAGGCTTGGCTAAAGAAAAGTACACTCAAGTGGTCTGAAATACAATGTCCAAAGGGCATACTCAGCTCGGATATGACAATCTCATGAGTAGAGACTGAGCCTGAATAATTTGGAAGTCAGGTGGAACATTGGTCAATTACAGTATTTCCCTTGATACAGCTGACTTCACCTGCTAGCAGAGATTTGGGGAGTGAGACTAGATGGTGCTACTCTGGGTACCACGGTCCTTGTTCTAAAGGGCACATGGCTACTAGTCAGGGTAACTTTGGAGGAAAAACTAGACAAAGCTGAAGGTCTAGCAAAGAAAAAGCAAACATCAGGCATGGAAAAGTCTGTAGTGAAGGAATCTCAGGGGGCACTACCACGGGGAACCAGCACTGGTGCCACCTGGTTCTGGGCCTCGGGAGCATGACGTTTTTCCAAGCCGCCCTCGTGAGGCTACAGCTGCTGAGATAGGTCTTGAGGGTGAGACTAATCCCAGAATGGGTCTTGAGGGTGAGACTAACCCCAGAATGAGGCTCTGGGGAAGGCAAAGACAGAAAACAAGGTGCCGACTCCTAACTATGTATCAGACTTTCCTTCTAGATAGATGTCCCTTGTCCCCTCCTAGTGCTCTCTTGTCCCTGTTCATTTTCTTACATGGGTCTGCCTAGAACCCGATTTCCTCTCTCAGGCAAACAAATCTTATACCTTCTGACTTTTCTAAGCTGGAAATATTTTGTTCTAACGTACAACCCATTTTACATCATATTCTGATTATTTGCTTACAGATTTCCTCCACTATATTGAATTTCCTCTACTGTACCATGTGTTTTGTATTTTTATAATCTCTCCACAATGTACAACATAGTGCTAGTAGGTTCCTTTTATTAAAGTTCAGGTGTTGGCAAACTACGGACTGAGTTAACCCCAGCCGGCTACCTGTTTTTGTAAATAAAGTTTTGTTGGGACACATTTATGTTCATCATTTATGTATTGCCTATAGCTGCTTTTGCTCTCAAAAGGCAGTGTTGAGGGCCAGCCAAGTGGCGTGGTGGTTGGGCGCTGGCTTGGGAAGCCGGTGGCCCCAGTTCGGGTCCCACATGTGAGAGCCAGTGACACTACCCTCAAAAAAAAAGGCAGTGTTGGGCCGGCCAAGTGGCGCATTGGTTAAGCGCTGGTTTTGGGATGCCAGCGGCCCCGGTTCGGATCCCACATGAGGGCCAGGGACACTGCCCTCTACAGCTAACAACAGCTCCACCTGGAGCTGGGCTGTGTGAGCCCCGGCCCTGGTGTGGGCTGCAGCCCCTGCTGCAGTGGGCTGCCATAGGCTACAGTGAGTGGCCCACAGCCAGCGTGAGTGGCTGGCAGCCAAGCGTGAGCTGCCAATAGCCGCGATGAGCGACATCCAGAGGCCAGCGACCGATCTGCCTCATCCGGGAAGAGCGCAATGATGATACCAACAGTGAAGTAACATCCTCCGCAACTAAAAACTGAAGAACAAAAAGACAGCAACTTGTCTGTTCCCCTTCCCCGATTCCCCAATGCTGTTTCCCTCCGCCAATTCCCCAATAAAAATAAAAAAAAGAAAAAAAGAAAAAAAAAGGCAGTGTTGAGTACTTACAACAGAGATCTTACAGCCTGCAAAGTCAAAAATATTTATTATCTGGCCCTTTACAAAAGAGGTTTGCCAACCCTTGTTCATTTTTATAAAGAAAAGAGATTTGCCCCTTGGACTTAATCCATTAAACCACTCACTGCTTTCCCTCTAACCTTATAAAATTTGCAAGCATTAGAACTGTGAAGTATTTTGAGACATATTCATCATAAAATAGAATCTCAGCTCAGGAAGTGTCAGGTATCATTAAGGGGCCTGTAGTAAGCACCTGTGCTACCAAAGAAATGTCTACAACTTTGTCATAAATAGTTAGCATTGAAAAATAATAAGCTCATATTTTAGAATTGTAGATAGTTTTCTCTGAGTTTGGATAATATAAATCTGCGATGTGTGTTCCACCCCAGCTGGAATTAGTCTCTCCTCCCTCAGTACTTCCAGAATACTCCATTCTGTCTCTCAGAGCTCCTATTTCAATTGGCCTGGTGTTAATCTCTTTTCACAAGTGTTCTCCCAGACTAGGGTTATGAATACCCTGCGGTAAGAAACTCTTTTGTCCTACTCTGTAGACTCCATAGAGTTTTCCCAAAGTAGGTGTTGATAAATGGTGATTGAATAAATATCATTAATGCACACGTGACAAATAGATTTACAGTAACATTGATCTTATGAAATCATGGCCGAGATTCTCCATATTGTGCTTCACGCATTCACATTTTCAATCCTGTTTATTCTGCTTATATCCCCGTTCAATTTGTTCATATATGTGGATAGAAAGGAAGTCATCTCAAGAATGCCTACTATATAATAGCGCTCCATTGTTTAAAACAAAACAATTCTCTTAAAAAGTAAATGCCTTGTCTGGGGTCAAGCAATTTTCTCAGGAAATTAGCATTACTGTGAACCGGAAAGCCCTTCTAGACTTTATTTCCTTATCTATTCACTTCACTGTTAAACTTTAGCAGGAAATGAACCCTATTTAGCAATTCAAGTGACAGATAGATGATCCAATAGACCTCTGGTTTTCATCTGTGTGAAGTACTATTCATAGCCCAGGCCCAGTGAAGTCTAACTGGAAAAACAAAGCATTCCTAAGGTACTTTATTTAACATTGTGTAAGTACAGTTCTTGTTTACAATGTGATAGAAACACAGCTTGATAATTCAAGCCTAAGAGAAGGGGATGCGGGCAGGTGTTGCTGGCTCACAAAATCCAATTAAGAGGTGAATAACCAAATGATGGGGAAAACTGGGATGCAGCTGAGCCTTTGGAACGAGGGGAACTGGAAAGGAACTGGAAAGCTGTTAGAGCTCTTTCTCCATTTGGAATTTCTGCTTCTCTAACGTGCTACCCGTGTTCTATGTGGATCAACCTTCTCTGCCAGCAGGACACCTAATCATACACAACTCCTTTTTTTTCTTTTTAAAATCTTACAGCTTTTGGGCCAGCCGAGTGGCGCGGTGGTTAAGCGGCCCCGGTTTGGGTCCCACATATGAGGGCCAGTAACACTGCCCTCAAAAAAAAAAAAAATCCTGAAATGGGCCTGTAGATAAAAGAGGGAGGGAGAGAGGGATGGAGGATGGAGTAGAGAGGTTCCTAGGGGAAGGGAGCTGGAAGGGTATAGGGTTGACAATTCCATAGATGTTGCCGGGTTTGCGGGCATGGGCTGTCCTGTTTACTAAAAATTCCTAAACTTCTGGGGAGACAAAAAAGTGCTAGTGAAGAGCCTTATGCTGTATATTTCACCTCAGAGAACAGCCTTTCATCAAAGTAGCTCAGGTACCCCTCAGCTAAAGGCAAGAAGTGAAATGTTCACATACATTTGAAATATAGTCAGTGACAATAGGCTTCCCCTTGAAGGTCATTGAGAAAAACTGACAAGAAGCACTTAAAATGTGTAACACCTGACATGGACCCTTCCAGTAAATACTGTAGGGGGTCTGTTCTGTTTTCCTAATGCAAAAAGCAAAAGCTCTGTACTAATGTATGGTTTCTCCAAGTCCTGCCCCAGCCAAGACGGCTGCTAGCCTGTACAGTGTCTCTGTGCAAATTAGAAGGGCATGCCTTCCTCCTGGCAGACCAGCGTCCACCCACCTCCCTAGCTCCATGCCAGGACTCCCTGTGGTGAGCATTGAATTTCGGCCTCCACTGACTCCTAAGCCAGGCACCCTTGTGCAGGGTCCAAACTGCACAGGCATCCTTGGGTAGGCAGGCCAACCCTTCTCCAAAAGCAAGGACTTCCAAAATCAGTAAATGTGGGACTCAGGTAACAGTTTTGGCTTAGTGATAGTAGATAATAGCAGCAATGCTAACAATGGCTGAATTCAAAGGCGTCTATGAACAAACAACCCGCCTGCAGTGTTGGAGCCAGAGGGACATCTCTGGGAGAGGAGAAGCCAAGGGCAAACTCTGGGTGTTGATGACCAGCTGAAGCAGCACTAGCTTCTGAGGCTCCTGCAGTGATTCAAGGAACAAGTGTGAGGGCCCCTGCTTGTTTCTCCCAATTAATATCAGGGTGGTTTGTCCTTTCAAATCAAGAATTTATGCAGCAAACGCCTTGAGGTGAAACTTTCTTGTCTCCTTTGTTTTTGTCTTTGAAACACTAAAAAGAACTCCCTTTTGAGGGGGATAGTTGTATGAGGACTTAAGGAAGCAATCCTTACCTAAAAGTTATGCGAGGTTATAGGGATGCCATTTTTATAAGGTTGTATTCAAATTCATAGGGTAGCCACTCTTAGAAGAGAAGACATACCCCATTGTCTCAAAAGAGGAAGAAATCAGTCCATTTGACATGTGTGCCCCCCAAAAGGTAATGGCACCCTGAAGCAGGTGTGCCTTCTAACATCAGCTGGAGATCAGCATTCACCCTGGAGGCCCCGATCGCCCTGGGTGACTAGGTACAGCTCTACTGCCAGTGGGCATCATGCCAGTGCCTAAAGTCATGGCCAGAATAGAGAAGCCATCATCCCAGTGCTGCAGTCCAGGAAATAAGTGCCCAGGCCGTCTGCCACTGTGCTGTGAGATCCCTGTTTATTTTTGTGCTTCGAAGGAGACGCCCATGAATGTTCCCGTCACTTCGTGAGTCAGAGCCTTGTTCCCCAAGAGCTGTTGAAATGCTGCATCCATTCCACCCTCTGCCCTGACTTCCTGCACTCCATCTGAGACACTGCTCACCAATTCCCCTGGCTATGTATGAAGTAGGTGCTGGGCCGGGCCTTATCCTCTGACACAATGATAGAGCTCCAGGTTTGCAGATGGCAGGGAAATGGAAAAAAGCTGGCTACTAGTTATATGACTACGTGACAAAAAGTGACATTCATATCACTAAAGAAAAGAATTATTCAAAAATTTTGTGAAGAGCGTGGCCAGTTAGCTCAGTTGGTTAGAGCGCAGTGCTCATAACACCAAGGTTGCCAGTTCGATCCCCACATGGGCCACTGACCTGCACCCTCCACAACTAGATTGAAAAAAAGAAACCAAAAACCACAACTACTTGACTTGGAGCTGATGGGTCCTGGGAAGTCATACTGTTCCCCAATTTAAAAAAATAAAATTTGTGAAAACTGACTAGTAATTAGGGGAGGAAATATTACATAATTATCTCATTGCATCTAAATAAAATTCAGACAGGCCAAAGATTTAATGTAAACATTTTTAAACATAAAAGAAAACAGGAAAAAATAATGTTAAACAAATAATGTTGAGTACAAACAACTGAAAAGTTCTGTGTGGCAAAAAAATTACATATAAGGTTGAAACACAAATGGCAAACTGAGGATAATATTAACAACAATAATGCAAGACAAAGGATTAATAGCTATTATATTCAAAGAGCTTGTACAAATCAAGAAAAAAAACCAACTCCAATACAAACAAATTAAAACAATGAGATAATTTTCACCTATAGGCAAAAGAGTTTTAAAAACTGCTCAAACTCTCACATTGACAAGGTTGGGAAAAACATGTATTTTGAGGTTTTTCTGGGAATACTGTAAAACAATACTTTTCCAGAGGACAATCTGACAAGAAGTACATATTTTTTGCTGCAACAATTCTACTTGTAGGACTTTACTTCAAGTAGATATTATATAAATTTGAAAATATGTATTTACAGTTTATAATTTTGAAAAATAGGAAACAATGTCCCTCAGTAGGGTCTGGTTAATAAGTGTGGTACAGCACCCATGGACTGCTATACAGCCCTTAAAAAGAACAATGTTGGGCCCCCCCGAGTGACACATTGTTTAAGAGCTGGTTTGGGAACCCAGCAGCCCTGGTTCGGATCCCACGTTTGAGGGCCAGTGACGCTGCCCTCTACAGCTAACAACAGCTCCATCTGGAGCTGGGCTGTGCGAGCCCCGGCGATGGTGTAGGCTGCAGCCCCTGCTGCAGTGGGCTGCCATAGACTACAGTGAGTGGCCAGCAGCCAGCGTGAGCGGCCAATAGCTGCGGTGAGCGACATCCAGAGACCAGCGACCGATCTGCCTCATCCGGGAAGAGCGCAATGACGATACCAGCATGGGCCAGTGAAGCAACGTCCTCCGCAACTTGACTGAAGAACAAAAAGGCAGCAACTTGTCTATTCCCTTTCCCCGATCCCCCAACACTGTTCCCCTCCCCCAAATCCCCAATAAAATCTTTAAAAATAAAAAATAAAAAAAAAAAGAAGAATGTAAATCTATTATAGAGTCTTTGCAGCCCAGGCCATTCGATTGGATCTTGCCTTCTCAGCAACATTTAACTCTGCAGATTAATTTCTCCCCCTGGTCTTCTATAACATCTAATTATTTTAGTTCTCCTCCTTTCTCTTTGGCTACATCCCCTCAATGTCTTTATTTAACTTTTAAATGAAGCTGTTCTCAGTTGTCCAAGATTCCCCACCAGTGGTCTCATCCATTTCCATACTTTTAATTACCATGCAAGGTGGGTGAGCCCTAGATGTACAAGCATAGAAATAGCCCAGGCTTCTCTGTTGAACTCCAGACCTAAATATGCATTTGCTTAATGCAGACAATTCTGTCAGTTTGGCCAAGTCATTAAACTTCCCTTAACCTGTGTTGAAGGAGATGAGATGTTGGCAGATGCAGGAAGAGGCGGAATGGTGAAGCTCAATAATCACAGCCCCTGCCTGTAGCAAAGAGGAAGGGCTTTCTGAATCCAGTAACTTTTTTGGGAATATCTCACATCATACCACATGGCCAGTTATTCACCCCACCCATCTGATGCCTGCCAGCTCTGCCTCCTATCACTGGCACATCCTATGTTTGCTAGAAGAACCAGGGAGACCATCCCAACCTCAGCTTGTATGATACTCAACTAGAGTGCAGGGCGACATTTGTCTTCAGGCTCAAGGAAAGCAGTCAATTCTAGGGCATCATTTCAAATCCTGCTTAATTGTAATTGTTCTGGATAGATAGGCAATAGTTCTCTTTGCTCCATAATTATGGTAGTCAATAGGCAAACTCTGAGACTGGGGAGAAAGGTAAAACATAGAAGAAAACAGCTGAAGAAAGTACATAGACAATTACGCATCCATCCATAATTATATGTACCAGAAAGAGAGAGAGAGAGAGAGAGAGATTACCACCAAGTTACTATTCCTATTAGAAGGAGAAATAAGGGAGTATTTATCTAGCAGTGATTCATATTATTATTATAATAGGTTTTAATCAGAGCAAAAATGAAATTTGTGTTGCCTTAAATAGTGTGGTTAAAGTCTCTGACATGAGATACCTTAGCTTGGAATCTTCGTGTCAGCAGTGAGCAATTTGTGTTGTCTAGTCTACAAGTCTCAAAGAGCAATTATTTGATTTCCAAGCCTGAAACTCATTTATCAGTTGTAGTTTATAAACTTGGTGCCACAGTTTGTGAGCTGACGTCATGCTTCCAGCAGGGTGGTTTGGAAATGATCCATATGGGGATTCGTTTTCAGTGGAAGAAGTAAGAGGAGTGAAATTGAGGCAATACCTGGGTGTCTTTGTCTGGGGAAATTTGGGCATTTGGAAGTACAGTGTGCCTTGTACATTGAGTGGAGGACCCAACTGCTCTCACATCAAAATTTGATTTTAAAGCCCTATGTTTGCAGAAAGCACACAGAATCGACATGTTTAGAAAGACAGGGATCTTGCTTTGTTCACTGGTATATCTTCAGTGCTCAGAATAGTGCCTGGCGCATAGCAGGCTCTCAGAAAATTTTGTTGAATGAAGTGTCAATACTGACACTGTGCAAAAGAGAAAGAAAAAAAAATCAATAGGTATTCAGTTGTCAAGAAACCCCATGGTACTCTGGGTAACAATGTCACAACTCAGACTTAGTCCCAAAGCCTACTGAGTCATAGCAAAACGTAATTGAGGGGAGGGAGAATCCAAGAGTCAGAAGAATAAGGACAGAGGGGACAACCAAACCAGCACTGAAAACTATATATTGTCCAGGACCAGCTTGGCTTGGGTTTGAGCAGGTTGGTCTAATCTGGAGGGTGGGGTATCACAGTGGAAGTCCCAGAGATAGGCTAGAATCAAAGTCAGGTGAGTGAAGAGCAGTCCAGTCCTAGCAAAATCCAGCCAGTGGCTGAAGATACAAGAGAAAGGATATGGTCTTATAGGGGAACGAACTAAGTAGGGTGAAAGGGCCCAAATACCTGCAAAGGACTGGAGTGCAAGACAGTGGAATCAAAGCCCAAACTTACTGGACTAACATGGTAGATAACTAGGGACGGCTGTAACCTGGTGGGTCCACCTGGATGCTCCAGGCACCCAGCTTTCAAGGTCACTCTTGGCAAGTCTACTTCTAATGATTCACTAACTGATGTGCAAGGGTTCACATAGCCAGGGCTAAGCCTACAGGTAAAGGGACTCAGAACAGCGCCCCCATCGTGTGCTGCCATGGTATCTTTAACGTGCTTTTGGGTTAACACTCATCACACTTGCAATTACTTCAACAACTTTTGTTCCTTGGTGGTGCAAGGAACTGTTTTTCTATTGATTAGCACCATATTCCCAGCACCAATACTTGGCACATAGTTGGCACATAGTATGAAGGAAAAAGAAAGAACCGGGGCCTCTCCAGGAAGAGGCTTGAGAAAGCAGACTGTGACTGACCAGACCTATATCCCAACAGTATTTCTCACTCTGTCTACCTCGTATTTCCTTGCAATGGCCAGGGCTGGAATAGAGGAGAAGGAAGGAGAACCAGAGTCATGAGTCATGACCTGCCTTTAAGAGCAAAGCTCTGCCATGCTGTCCCTTTTGTTCATGAGCAGCACCAGATTTTCTGTTGCTATTACACTTTTCTATTTGAATAGTGTATTTGCATACCAGCGTGTTCTTCTACATTAAAGAAAGCTTGGGCCGGCCGAGTGGCGTGGTGGTTAAGCGCTGGCTTGGGAAGCCAGCGGCCCCAGTTCGGGTCCCACATATGAGGGCCAGTGACACTGCCCTCAAAAAAAAAAAAAAGTTAGTAAAACAGTATGAGTTCCAAGGAGGGGAAAGGTGAAGTGTAAAGAAAGAGAAAAAAGGAAAAAAGGAAAAGTGAAACATCCCATGACTACTTGGGCTGATAATTGCCCACCTCTCAGTTCCTGGCCCATCCTACCTTCTGACTTCCACTCTCCCACACGCTGCAGCTGTGACAAACCACAACCTCAGGAGAGCCATCCAAGAGACAGGGAGCCCAGCCCACCACTTGCCAGCACAATAGCTGCCTTTGTTCTGATCTCCTCATTTTCACACCACATACAGTAAAGTTCTGTTGTAGTTGCTGACCTTTTACGGCTTGTTTCCTCTAGCCTGAGCATCCCAATCAGTGAATCCTAGCTGGAAGGTCTTACACTTTAGGGTGCCTCTGAATCCAAAGCTAATATACAACTGAAAGAAGGGCGGATGGTAGGAGAGAAAGGCTCTCTGTGTGTATTTTTAAACTAATAGGAAAAACATTATAAATAGAATTCTGACTGGACAAAATCCTATCCAACAGGAAATTGTAAATGGTTTTAAGAAATACCAAAGAACATAAACTGTCTACAGAAAAAAACCAAGGAATGACATCATTGCCTCTAAAAAGATTTGGTATCTGGAAAAAAAAATACACTGGCCAATAAGCAAACAGATCATGGGAGCATATCTGGAGTGTGGGATTCTTTGCCCTCTATTTTTACACCAAATGAAAATAAAGGATTTCAAGCAAAATCCTGAGGGCTGAGGGTTGGGAGGAGGATAAACAAAAGGGCTTGCAGTTAGCAGAAGAAATTTCCAGAAAGAGAGGCTCTAGTATATACGGAAAGAGCAAAGAATGTCAGTATCTCATTCAGATGTATTAGTCTCCTAGAAAGGGGGGATTTTGACTTTTCCTAACACCTTCTGATAAAGTTGGTGTTCACTGGCTAGAAAGGGGGGGGGGGGATTTTGACTTTTCCTAACATCTTCTGATAGAGATAGTGTTCACTGGGCTCCAGATGGGAAGCAAAGCAGTTAGAATGTCTAGCAAGGTCCATTCAGTGAGGCAGGTGGTCTTGGAGTCAAGCCCAGGGCTCTGTTAGCAGGTTACTCCTCCAGGGAGTGGAACGCTAGTTAGAGACTCAGGCAGGCATAGGGCAGGAGAGATGAGGTACCAGTGGGTTGAAATACATTTTTAAGAACTTCATCAATAATTACCCTCATGACACTTTTTTTTGGTTTGGGGTCATGCTTTCTTTTTGAATGACAAAGCTAATCCAATACAGAAATCCCTAACTGTTGTGCAAAGGAGGTATGAACACACTCCCCATAATGCTACACAGTATAAATGCAAAATACAGTTTATTGGGGGGAATCTTACAAGCATAGAAATAGCAGAGCTCACACAATCCTGAGTATCTCCCCCCCAGGAAAGCATGCTTAAGCTGAGACTACACAGATCTATTCACAAGGGCCTGCTGTACAATGTTCTGCATACTTACACAGAAAGGTGATTGTGTAATGATGGAAGTTCCCAGATCAAGCTGTTAGGAAGGAAAGCTGTCCCTCATCTCTAAGGAAAGATAATGATAGTACCTATCTCATAAAGCTATTAGGAAAATTAAGATAATTAATTCTGATAAAGCATGTAGGACACCTAGCACATAGGAAGCTTTATATTTTTTTAATTTAAAAACATGTATCAAGTGCCAACTATGAACCAAATGCTGTTTTAGGTGCTGCAAATACAATGGTGAACATGGAACACTGTAGAGTGACAGATAATAAGCCAATAAACAACATGGTATCTAATACAGTGGCATGTAATAATAAGCACTCCAAAGAAAATAGTAATGAGATTGCTTTTTTACATAGGGTGGTAAGGAAAGGCCTTTATGAGGAGATACTTGACAAAGGTCCAAAAGGAATGAGGACACAAATCCTAAGGCTATCTAGTGGGAAGAGTATTCTAGGCAAAGGAAATAGCATATACAAAGGTCCTGAGGCAGGACCATGCTTGGAATGCTCCTGAGACAGCACGAAGACCAGCGTGACTCAGCGTGTTTGTAGGGGGAAATGGTCGGAAATGAAATCGGAGAAGCAGGCAGGGGCTAGATCACACAGTCTTGTAGGCCACGATAAGGACTTTGGATTTTGCTTAAGATTAGCTGTAAGCCATTGGAGAGGGTTGAACGGTGAAGTGATATTATCCGACTCATCTGTAGAAGGATTGTGAAGGTAAGAAAGAAAGCAGGATGAGTTGCTAGGAGGCAGCAACTCTAGATTGAGATCTGGTACCTGAGACTATGTAGCTTCAGTAGAGGTAATGAAAAGCTGGATTTGAAGGAGGAAGGTCTAAGTCTTGACGTTAGATTGAACACCATGTGTTAGACTTAGAGAAAGAGGAATCACCAAAATAGTTGTTTGAGCAACTTGTGAGAATAGTGTCATCCTTCACTGAGATGAGCGTCATTCAGGAAGGAGCCATTGGGGTGGGGGTATTCAAAAGTTTGGTCTTAGACATGTTAGTTTTTAAATATAAATTAGGCATGCAAATCCAGTAGGCAGTAGTAGTGAGAATTTGTAGTAGGACATTTCATAAAATAGTGGCTGTAGCAAGCACAGTTGAGGGCCCACATGGGGAGTGTAGCAGGATAGACGATTAGGAGCCACTTTGCCAAAGAAGAGGGCTGAAGGGAAAATGGTGATGCACAGGCTCCGAGGCCCTTCTGGGCTGCTGTGGAGGACTGCATTATCCAAGTGACAGTGGCACCATTTGGGTTGGTAGCTCCAGTGTCTCACTTGTTTTTTTTCCTGTCTATAGATCCTGAGGTTGAGGTGGTGAGGCAAAAGTAAATCACTTACTATTTCTAAGCATCTTGTTTTTATTGGTACAGTAAAGTAAACTAGGAATGCAAATAAGAGCTAATAATTACTAAATATTTTTCTATATGCCAGGCCCCTGTACTCATTACTTTACAAGCATTATCTCATTTAACCTTCACAGTAACTCTGGGAAACAGATGTTTTACTGACAAAAAAGCTGACATTTAGAAAGGTCAAGTAACTTGCCCAGAATCACAAGCAGTTAAGGGACAGACACCAGGACTGAAACCCAGACAGTCTGCCTCTAGAGTCTGCTAAATTGTTCTGCTTCCAGAGCGCATGCCCTATTACTGTGGGCAAAAAATGCCACCTCACATGTGTATTACATGGCAAAGCACTCTTGACAAGCACTGGCACGTTGAATTCAGGATGTCTTGTGGTAGTAGCAGCTGACCAACCTCAAACAGTAGGTAGGCTACATGGTGCCTCTCTTCCCCACACCTCATGGGTGGGCATGAAGATGTCCATATCCTAATCTCTGGAGCCTGTGACTATTATATTAGATTGCAAAAAGATTGTGCAGATGTGATTAAGCTGGAGGTCTAGAGATGGGAAGATTGTCATGGATTATACTACTGGGCCCGATGTGACCACAAGGATTCTTCCAAGAGAGAAAAGAATATGAAGATGGAAGTAGAGAGAGATTGAAATATGGAGATACTACACTGCTAGGTTTGAAGATGAAAAAAAGGTGCATGAGCCAAGAAATGCAAGAAAAACAGCTCTAGAAGCTGGAATGGCAAGGAAACAGATTCTCCCCTGGAGCTTCCAGAAGAAACAGCCTGCTGACATCTTGACTTAGCCCAATCAAACCAATTTTGAATATCTAGCCTCCAGAACTATAAGAGAATAAGTCTGTGTTGTCTGTAAACTGTAAAGTTTGTGGTAATTTTTTAGAGCAGCAATAGGAAACTAATATAAATGGGGTAGTGTGGCAGGCATGGCGGCTTCTGGACGAGGACCTGAGAGAGATCTAAGATTGGGGAGGTAATGCAAGTCCCTGGACATCTTCAAGGGCAGGACAGTCTGTGAGAAAAGGCTAAGAAGTGGCCTCAAGCTGAGGTGGCTGTAATTTCCAACATAGCACATAGAAGGCCAAACTTCTAGAAGGTCAGGACCTGATTTTCCCCTATTAAAAGGTGTGCTGAGGGCCAGCCCAGTGGCATGTTGCTTAAGAGTTGACTTGGGATGCCAGTTCTGAGCAGCAGGGCCATGTTCAGATCCCACATGAGGGCCAGTGATGCTGCGCCCTCTACAGCTAAGATGGTGAACAACATCTTGACCTGGAGCTGGGCTGCCATGAGTCACCTGCAACCACGTAGGTTGCAGTGGGGCTGGCAGGCAGCTGGCTTGCACCTTCATGAGCTGCCGTGAGCCACCATGAGCGGCCATCCAATGGCCAGCGAGGGACTGCCTCACCCAAGAAGAGCGCAATGATAATACCAACATGGACCAGTGAAGCAACGTCCTCCACAACTAGACTGAACAAAAGAACACCTTGCCTGTTCCCCTTCCATGATTCCCCAATAGAATCTTTAAAAACCAAAATAAATAAAAGGTGTGCTGAATCAAAGCAACTTTTACTCCTCTGACCAGGCTTTTCTCCACGTTGAGAACCGACACACTTCCACCGGGTGAGATTGGGACCCAGGTTTGGGGGGTCCAGGAATGGCCCATTGGCTCAGCACCTAGTACAGTGACTTGAACATAACAGGGCTCCACGAAAGCCTGTCCTTTGTTTTCTTCTGGATAGTGTGTCTCAGAAACAGAAACACATCCTTATCCACCCACATATATACCTACCTCAGAACTGAGATAAATGCTTCCTCTCTCTAGGTTTCTAAATAAAGTCCTGGGAAAAAAATTTCTATCCAAACTTAAAGGATTAAAGAAAATAATTAGACATAGGGAGTGGCTCTGATTCTAAGGAAATTCACAACAGTTTTCACAGATATCCAGACTCATAAGCATTCTGCTCACAGAAGTAAAAAATGTCAACATTAGCAAAACCAAGTTATCACCATACCCGATTTATCACTGACTCTGGGGTAACTGCAAATATATATTATAATAATAATTTAGTTTTAATCAATTATTGTGTAACTAACTGAAATACCAATGCCCTACCATTTTTAAACAGGACAATCAAAATTTCCTAAAGTTGGCCCCTGTAAAGGCAGCTTTCCAAAAAATTTGGAGTATTGCTTGATTTGCTCCCAAGGAAAGAACTATTCACAGAATGACATGATAGCATTTCCAAGCACTGAGGGTCTTCAGAGAGCTTCAAATACTATTGGTTTGAGTGACATTAAGTCAGAATTAAATGGGTTTTGGACCATTTACAAAATTTACAAATAAGATATCAGGTACAATGTCATTTTTTATTAACGTTTTTTTCTGATTATTAAAAATAGTGCGGGCCGGCCGAGTGGCGTGGGAAGCCAGCGGCCCTGGTTCGGGTCCCACATATGAGGGTCAGTGACACTGCCCTAAAAAAAAATAAAAACAGGGCCAGCCGAGTGGCGCACTGGTTAAGCGCTGGTTTTGGGATGCCAGCGGCCCCGGTTCGGATCCCACATGAGGGCCAGTGACACTCCCCTCTACAGCTAACAACAGCTCCACCTGGAGCTGGGCTGTGCGAGCCCCGGTGATGATGTGGGCTGCAGCCCCTGCTGCAGTGGGCTGCCATAGGCTGCAGTGAGTGGCCCACAGCCAGCGTGAGCGGCTGGCAGCCAAGCGTGAGCTGCCAAGAGCCGCGATGAGCGACATCCAGAGGCCAGCAACCGAGCTGCCTCATCCGGGAAGAGCGCAATGACGATACCAACAGTGAAGCAACATCCTCCGCAACTAAACTGAAGAACAAAAAGACAGCAACTTGTCTGTTCCCCTTCCCCGATTCCCCAACGCTGTTCCCCTCCACCAATTCCCCAATAAAATCTTAAAATAAATAAATAAATAAATAAATAAATAAATAAAATAAAAAATAAAAACAATAGTGCATGTCATGTAGGAAAATTTAGGAATGCAGAGAAGTGTACAATAAGAAAAAACAAATCACCCATTATAGAGCCACCTAGATATAGAACTATTAGCATTTTACTACATTTTTAAATGTATTTTACTTCCAGAAATATTTAGTGTATATACTGTATGTGTGCTTTTTTTTACCTACAAAGTTCGATCACTGAAAAAAATACAAACTGAATTTTTTTATATCACAAAGTCACTAGTCACTAAATATTCTTTCTTTTTTAAAGATTTTTTTATTGGTAATTGGGGGAGGGGAAGTGGAACAGCATTGAGGAAGAGGAACAGACAAGTTGCTGTCCTTTTTGTTCTTCAGTCTAGTTTTGGAGGATGTCACTTCACTGGCCCATGTTGGTATTATCATTCTGCTCTTCCCGGGTGAGGCAGATCGACTGCTGGCCACAGGACAGCTGCTCGCGGCGGCTCTTGGCAGCTCATGCCGGCTGCCCGCTGCTCACACTGGCTGTTGGCCACTCTCAGTAGCTTATGGCAGCCCACTGCAGCAGTGGCTGCAGCCTACGCCATTGCAGGCGACTCAAGGCAGCTCAGCTCCAGATGGAGCTGTTGTTCACCATCTTAGCTGTATAGGGCAGTGTCACTGACCCTCATGTGGGATCCAAACCGGGGCTCTGCTGCTCAGAGCTGGTGTCCCAAGCCAGTTCTTAACCAATGTGCCATTCGGCCAGCCCAGCCACTAAATATTCCTGAAAAATCTGAGTTTCCTGGCTGCATCATATGGATTTACCATACTTTATTATTGAGTCTACATTATTGGATATTAAGATTGTTTTTCTAAGGTTCAATAGTCTTGTACTTAAATGCTTGTGAAAACTTGCAATTATTTCACTAGCTAAATTCTGTTGTTGTTGTTGTTTTTTTACTGAGCCATCCTGCCACCTGTTAGCAGCTCAACGGTAACTCATCTCGGGCTGGCATCGAACCGCCGTTGCTCAGAGCTCAGCTCGCACTCTTGAGCGAGCTCTTAACAAACTGAGCCACTTGGCAGGCCCTAAGAGATATTTATTTATTTATATTTTTGAAGGCAGTGTCACTGGCCCTCATATGTGGGACCCGAACCGGGGCCACTGGCTTCCCAAGCCAGCGCTTAACCACTGCGCCACTCGGCAGGCCCTTAAATTCTTAAAATTACAAGGTTAGAGATTAAAAGGTCCAGTTATAGAAGGGTTATAATAGTTTATAGCCCACCAAACTTATACCCGTTCAGAGTATTATCTTGTTTAAATTAAAAATTAGCACTCAAGAACAGACAAAAAGACTCTAATAGTTACAAACATGCACATATAAGGCCATAGGTAATCCACATTTCTTGACTAAACAACTGAAAATTTGGCCATGATGGGCTGACAGAGTGGTGTGTTGGTTAAGAGCTGGCTTGGGATGCCAGCGGCCCCAGTTCAGATCCCACATATGAAGGCCAGTGACACTGCCCTCTACAGCTAAGATAGTGAACAACAGCTCCACCTGGAGCTGGGCTGCTGTGAGTCCCCAGGACGGTAAAGCTGCAGCCCCTGCTGCAGTGGGCTGCCATAGGCTGCAGTAAGTGGCTGGCAGCCAGTGTGAGCCACCAAGAGCCACTGTGAGCAGCCGTCCAGAGGCTAGAGACTGATCTGCCTCACCCAAGAAGAGCGCAATGATGATCCCAACATGGGCCAGTGAGCAATGCCCTCCACAACTAGACTGAAGAAGAACAAAAGGACAGCGACTTGTCTGTTCCCCTCTTCCAATTCCCCAATAAAATCTTTAAAAAATAAAAATAAAAAAAATTTGGCCATGGAATTTCTGGTAGAGTTTGACATTCACAGGCAGGTTTAAAAAAAAAATCAATGTTGTCCTTCTAACTTCTTGTTCTGGTGTGTGTGTGTGTGTGTGTGTGTGTGTGTGTGTGTGCGCGCGCGCACGCGTGTGTTAAAGCTGAACATCTATCATTTTTATAATCAGGAAAACAAATCCTCAGTTAGAAACATGAAGATATGCCTTTAACTTAATAGTTCCACAGATACAGGCTTGCTGGGTTAGTATACTTATTTACACACATCATTCAGAATAAAATATAAGAGAACACATCAGAATATTTGCTTTTCTTTTTTTTTTTAATGAGTCAATGACAGAGTATTTTCTTTCATTTTTATTTTTTTGAGGGCAGTGTCACTGGCCCTCATATGTGGGACCCGAACCGGGGCCGCTGGCTTCCTAAGCCAGCGCCCAACCACCGTGCCACTCGGCCGGCCCATATTTGCTTTTCTTATGTGTCTAATGGGATCCAATGAAAAACTTTTGTGTGTTTATGCTATTTTGTTTAGTTTACCAAAAAGATTTTTTAACAGAAAGAAAACAATGTATCAGCATAATTATGAGACACTTAGATAGTGCTGCTTGTTTTTTTCTTTGCTTAAAATGGAGGAGAAAACAATTTTTTTCCTACTAAAAATGGGTTAAAAACCCAAAACCTTCTCTTGAACCTGCACCCTCCCCTATCTCTTCTACTGTGTCTCTCCTCTATGCATCCAGGTCTACACCTGCTGGAAGCCATTGCTTCTTCAACCTTCCATTCAGTTCATGGTTGCAACATAGCTCTGTCCCAACCATTCCACTAAAACATGGTTTGCAAGAATGATAAATGACCTTCTGTTGAGAAATCCAGTGATTACATTTTGTCCTTATTTTAGTGGATCTTTTGCTGAATGCAATCTGGGCACTACTTCCTTCCTGAAATTCTCAACCCTTGGCTTTGGTGATACCATACTTTCCTGATGCTCCTTAAATTTTTCTAACCATTTCTTCTTGGTTACCTTTAGAAGTTCCTCTTTCATTATCCAATCCATAAATCTTGATGTCTCTCATCTTCTCTGTTGTTGGTAAAGGGAGACAGAGTGGCAGCTATTTTTCTGCGTGTTTGCATTTTCTCATCTACAGAATAGAAACCAAACTACTCCATTTTTATCTTCTGGTACTCTCTCCTCTCCCTTTACAGTGAACAGCTTTAAATCCCCTCCTGCATCATACTGTTTCTGGAATCCGTGCTTTTGCTAAGGAGTTAGCGCTATGTAGAATGCCCCCCCATCTGCCTCCCATACTCCCTTCTTCTGGCTAACTCTGTCTCTTCATTTGAGACTCAGGCTCAAAGGCACATCCCCTAGGAAATCTCTACTGATCCCCATGTCCCCAGCCAAGATTAGGCGAAGCGTTCCTTTTCTGTGTTTCTCTGAACTCCAAGTTTTCCTCTATTATTGTACATTGTTGTGTGTGTGTGTGTTGTTGTTTTTTTATGCATCTGCCCCAACCCACTAGCTTGTCAACTACTTGAAAGTAGAAACCATGTTTTATTCAACTTTGAATGAGTTTCCATGACTGTCTTAGTGCAATGTCTGGACCAAGCAGCCATGGGAAGTCCATGAGGAAGAAGCTCATCACCCTTGGCTGACAGCCTTAGCTAGCTGCAGACAACATTCAGGACCAACTTGCCAGCCATGTGAACGAACAATGTTGAAAGTGGGTCCTCCATCCTCTAGGAGCAGCTGAGCCACCCAGATGACACCAAATGGAACAGAGAGAGGAGTTATGTCTACCAAGTCCTGACCAAATTGCAAAACCATAAGCAAGTAAATAATTGTCATTGCTTTAAGCTACAAAGTTTTATGATGGTTTATTATATGCCATTAGGTAAAACAAATGTTGACTAAACTCAATCTTTGTGACTTTTCCTCCTTTGTTAATCGTATTGCTTTCTTTCACTTAATTTCTTCATATTTTAATATTCCTTTGCTCAATTTTTGATAATATACCTTAGTGATTAGTTAGGATGATTTCTCAATATTAAAAAATGCTGTGGAAAAATACACATATTTGATGTATGTGGTTTCCCATCAATAATTATTTTTCATTAGGAAAATACATTTTTTATAAGACTTGTCCAAAAAAATACCAGATTGCTCTTGGTGCCATAGGCAGGACTTTATTACAGAGAAATATAAAGGCATGTGAAGGCTCATGTGCCTCTGAACATATCTTATTCATGTCAGGTGGGGATTGACTGTATTTTCTAAGTCCGTGAATGGACTTCTTTATAAAAGGTAATCTCCCTAATGCATCCAGGAATGTCAACTAGGATTGCCAGCCGTCTTGTTTCTGTCTTTTTGAAACACTCCAGCTTACAGACCTCTAAGAGCTGATAAGATATTCCATGCTGTAAGACACTGGTAGGATAAAAACTTCCCTCTATTCAGAATTGCTTTTAAAACTCTGCCCCGGAGGGGGGAAGAAAAATAAAAAAGAGATAAAAATCCTAGGCAATACTAAATTCAACATCAGATCAGGTCTGAATGTTAATAATTCATTTTAATTATTTGCATTATTTAGTACATCATTTGACAACTTTCACATGCTTGATATTTTAGAGAACAATAAGCTTTAAACTAAGCATTCTTTCATCTTGTTGCCTTAGATCAAAGTACAGTTGGATGTCTGTAGGGTCTACTCTTCACTTTTAGGAGGAAGGAGATTCTTTTTTTTTAACCTATACCTTCATCTCATCTTTTTTTTTTAAGATTTTATTGGAGAATTGGGGGAAGGAAAAAGACAAGTTGCTGTCCTTTTGTTCTTCAGTCTAGTTGTGGAGGACATTGCTTCAGTGGCCCATGTTGGTATTGTCATGGCACTCTTCCTGGGTAAGGCAGATCAGTTGCTGGCCTCTAGACGGCTGCTCACGGTGGCTCTTGGCAGCTCACACCGGCTGCTGGCCGCTCACGCTGGCTGCCGGCCACTCACTGTAGCCTATAGCAGCCCACTGCAGCAGGGGGCTGCAGCCCACGCCATAGCCAGTGACTGATAGCAGCCCAGCTCCAGGTGGAGCTGTTGTTCACCATCTTAGCTGTAGAGGGCAGTGTCACTGGCCCTCATATGTGGGATCTGAACCGGGGCCCTGCTTTTCAGAGCTGGCATCTTAATCCAGACTTTTTTTTTTCCTAAAGATTTTATTGGGTAATTGGGAGAGGGGAACAGCGCTGGGGAACCGGGGATGGGGAACAGACAAGTTGCTGTCCTTTTGTTCTTCAGTCTAGTTGTGGAGGACATTGCTTCACTGGCCCATGTTGGTATAGTCATTGCATTCTTCTCGGGTGAGGCAGATCGGTGTCCAACCTGTGGACAGCCGCTCACAGAGTCTCTTGGCAGCTCACGCTGGCTGCCAAACACTCACTGTAGCCTATAGCAGCCCACTGCAGCAGGGGCTGCAGCTATGCTGCCCTGGGACTCACAGCAGCCCAGCTCCAGGTAGAGCTGTTGTTCACCACCTTAGCTATAGAGGACAGTGTCACTGGCCCTCATGTGGGATCCGAACCGGGGCTGCTAGTGTCCCAAGCCAGCTCTTAACCAATGTGCCACACGGCCGGCCCAGGAAGGAGATTCTTCAGAATCAGCTCTATTCACGTGTTGGTAGTAAGCCATCTTTCTGAGTCTGCATTTTATAGCATATTAATATAAATACTCCCCACCCCCATTATTGTTTTCCCTTTCTAGGAGAGATGTAGAATTTCTCTCTTTAGTGAGAATCTCCACTATAAGTTGGAAATTGACATTATTATGAGTTTAGCCATGTTATTCATTCACCGGTCAACACAGATTTTGAATGCTTGCTATGTTTCAGGCATTTTTCTGGGAACTTTAGATTTGGCCATGAACCAAAGAGACAATATCTACTCTCGTGGACCTTACATTTTGGTGGAGGTTGGGGGCAATTCAGTCAATAAAAAAAGAGTGAACAAGATAATTCGGTATTGCTATGAAGAATATATAATCCAGTAATGTGCTACGGAGTGCCTGGGGGGCTATTGTAGATTTGGTGTCCAGGGACGTCTCTCTGAGCAGGGGGCCTATAAAGGTAAGCCACTTCTCTCCTGGTCTGACAAGGAGGGACTGAGAAATAAGTAGAACATTCCTATGTAATATTTGCTAAAAAGCCTTCTTCAGAGGCAATAGGGATGGGAAATAATCTTAGAGAGATTCTTTTGATGTGAACTGATTTTTTTTTTCCTCTCATTTCTTCTGGTTGGAGCCAGGAGAGGAGATGTTAGAGCCCTGGATTTCTGCAAGCAGGCAGCTGCCATAACAAATTATCACAAACTGGGATACTCTAGAAGTCCAAAATGAAGGTGTTGGCAGGACTGCGTTCCCTCCACTCCAGGGGAGGATCCTTCTTTGCCTCTTCATAGCTCCTGGTGATTGCCAGCCATCCTTGGTGTCCCTTCACTGGTAGAACCTGACTTCAATCTGTGCCTCAGTCTGCACATGGCCTGCTTCCCTGTATTCCTGTATTTTTTCTGTGTCTCTGTGTCCAAATTTCCTTCTAGTTATAAAGACACCAGTCATTGGATTTAGGACCTACCCTAATCCAATATGACTTCATCTTAACTTGATTACATCTGCAAAAACTCTATTCCAAATAATGCCATATTCATAGGTTCTGGGTAGCCATAAATTTGGGGAAAGGAGGGATACAACAAATCTATAAGACATTGATGTTTCTATGATCTCCCCAAAATAACTTTTTTTTTAAGTTGAAAAACAAACTTTTATTGTTTAGAAATACATATTTGGTCCGGCCGAGTGGCATGGTGGTTAAGTGCTGGCTTAGGAAACCAGCAGCCCCGGCTCGGTCCCACATGTGAGGGCCAGTAACACTGCCCTCAAAAAAAAAAAAAAATTCCCTGCTGGCCGAATGGCACGTTTGTTGGGGGCTGGCTTGGGACATCAGTGGCCCCAGTTCGGATCCCACATATGAGGGCCAGAAACACTGCCCTCTAAAAAAAAAAAAAAAAAAAAATTCCCCCCAAATGATGCTATTCTCACATTTCCCCATCTTCCTCTTCTTCAACACCCCTGGTATACAGGACATTATTACACCTTATTAAAACTTCGCCCAGATGTCCAGAAACATCTATGTATTCTGTGTTTGCGAGCTGCATGTCATATAGCCAGGTAGCCTTTGTACTCCATTCCCCACTTAAATTTCACCATTACTGGCTTTCCTGTTAATTTACTGAGGAAAGGTTTGGGATTGAGGGGCAAACTCATCGTGACTACAGGCAAATGCTGCAGGCTATAAGCCCTAGACCCTGCTGCCATCCGTCCCTCATGACTGGAACTGCTACAGCAGGGCTGGAATTGCTGTGCTCCAAAAGAAATGGCTGCCAAAAAGCCCAAAACAACTTTTTTGATTGGTATGCCTCATTTGGAAATAACCCCATAATAGTATCACATATCAGATACTTGATAACCCAGCATGAAAAACCCAAATCAGTTACTTAATGTCCCTCTTAACTTCTATTTAAATTCTATATCATGGCCCAAAAACAAACAGTGTCTGGAGCAAAGTAGACATTTATTCATTCACATTTACTGAGCAACTATTATGCACAAGGCACTGGGTTATCACTGGCTAAATATTAGTTCTCTTTTCTTTCCTAAATAAGTATTGCATATTTGCTTATTGGTCATAGCAATGAATTTAGCATTAAAAAAAATAAAATTCTGATGACTGATCTTATAATTTCACCAAAGAAAGAATCAGGAAAGTCATGCTGCCTCAAGATCTTATAAAAATCAATCTCCAACTCTTCTTTAATTTTGAAAGGGAATTCAGGGGCCGGCCGAGTGGCACATTGGTTAAGCGCTGGTTTTGGGATGCCAGCGGCCCCGGTTCGGATCCCACATGAGGGCCAGTGACACTCCCCTCTACAGCTCACAACAGCTCCACCTGGAGCTGGGCTGTGCGAGCCCCGGTGATGGTGTGGGCTGCAGTGGGCTGCCATAGGCTACAGTGAGTGGCCCGCAGCCAGCGTGAGCAGCTGGCAGCCAAGCGTGAGCTGCCAATAGCCGCGGTGAGCGACATCCAGAGGCCAGCGACCGATCTGCCTCATCCGGGAAGAGCGCAATGACGATACCAACAGTGAAGCAACATCCTCCGCAACTAGACTGAAGAACAAAAGGACAGCAACTTGTCTGTTCCCCTTTCCCGATTCCCCAACGCTGTTCCCCTCCTCCAATTCCCCAATAAAATCTTTAAAAAAAAAAAAAAAAAGAAAGGGAATTCAGGCATAATTCCTGTTGTATAATGCTCCTGTCTTCTTTCCTTTCTCACCTTCTCCTCTAATCCCCCATTAAAGATAGTCACTTGCTATTAAGTTTGGTCAACCACACATCATTTGTTATATTTACCAAATAAAAGTTACATGAGTAATTTACATCTATCTTATTAGAGCTTCTGGAATGAACGTCTAGGCTGTTGCTTGTGAACATACCTGATATGACTTGATGCATTTTTCTTTTTGTAATTATGGACACCATAATATTTTAGAGAAGAGAGCATAGCATGGTAAAAAAAAAAAAACATGGGATGGGCCGACCGAGTGGCGTGGTGGTTAAGCGCTGGCTTGGGAAGCCAGCATCCCCGGTTCAGTCCCACATATGAGGGCCAGTGACACTGCCCTCAAAATAAATAAATAAATAAATAAATAAATAAATAAATAAATAAATAAAATTTTAAAAAAAACGTGGTCTTTGAGTCCCTACTCTTTCAATTGCTGCTTAAGTGAATGTAGGCAAGTTACTTAATTTTTTTTTTTCCAGCTGGAAACCATATCCACGTTTTTGGAGTATAGTGAGAACAATCTTTGAAAATTGGCAAATGCTAGGACCTTAAATCATGGAAGCTATTACTATCATTCTAGTCATGCCTAGTAATCCATATAATCTCTTGGACCTATTTACAGTTGCTTCTGACATTTCCACTTTTGCCTTTTTTATATCAGCGCTGAATATACTTGTAAATATAAACGTAGTGTCTTCCAAATGCAATGGGGGGAAAAAAACCCAATGAAGATTACATTGCATTAAAGTGCATGTGCTGGGATTCAAGCTGTGAGATACTAAACAGATGAACTACCATGGGCTGTTGATGAGGTCATAAACCTAAAATAATTTGGCAGAACTGAACCAGGCTAGCACAGGCAGACTTCTGAATTGGCACATAGCACAAAAGGCAGTTCTCCTTATGCCCAAATATAGATGTTGACTCATGCAGTCTGGGTGAAACATCTAAGGAACAAAGTGATATCATCCAAGAAGGCAGAGTGACATCATTCTGCAAATGTTTCTCGTCTGTCTGGTTTTTGGCATTAGACCTTTTTTGGTTCCTATTTCTCATGATTTCTATCAGTTGCTCTTAAATGCTACCCTTCTTGAGTGAGGCAACATCAGCTCCTGCCTATCTTTAAATTTCCTGTACATTATAAATTTTTCCATGTCTGACTCAGTATCTGGTTTTCACTCTGCTTGTTTTATTAAAACTGGTCTCAAAAGAGTCACTAAAAATAGTCTCTCTGCCCAACCCAATAGGTTGTTTTTAGATTCCTTCCCTCTAGAACTATGTATAATGATTGACACTGCTGACCAACTCCTCTTCCTTGCCCCATTCTTTCTTTGCTTCCTTATATTTGTCTCATGATACCCTTAATTCTGAAGATTACTTCCTACAAGTCTCCTTCACTTGTTTCTCTTCCACAGCTCACCCTTAGACATTCTCCAGAGCTATCATTCTAGCTTTTTCTCTGGCCACAAGCACCCTTGGCAAGCGTATCTCCTAGCTTCCTCACTTTCAATCACTGCTTCTGTAATGACCTTCTCAAAAACCAAACCTGTTCAGGTCAGTGCCCCAAATGAGAACCTTCCATTTTCACTGTCGCTTTCAGCCCACACCCTTCTTAACCAGGTCTTAGCAAATCTTTTGTGCTTCATCTCCTAAACACTGAGCTTCTCTGCCTCTACTCATGCTGTTTCTTTATTTCTCCACTCTTTGCCTTCAAAAATCCTGGAGAACCTCTAACATCCAATTGAAATGTCACTTCTGCAAAAGCCTTCCTTAGTATCTTCCTCCCCACCATCCTGGTGCAATTAGTCACTTCCTCAAAATTTCTACATTTTTTTGGCAGTCATATAGCACTTACCACATTTTATTACTGCCTGTGCTGCACTTATTTGTCTGTTCCCTTAGATAGTGACTTCCTGAGAGCAATGACATTACCTTCTTTGTCTTATTAGTTACACCACCCAGCATAGCTATGCCTTGCAGATAATCACTTCTCAATAAATAGTTCTGCATTTGAACTGAAACTATTTTTCACAGATCAGTCTTCTAATCAGGTTCAGTTGCTTTGCTACTTAAAATACGACCCTGTGGGGGGCGGGGAGAGAATATCTCTGCCATGAATTAAATATATTTTAAGCCATATTAGGCTTTCATAGCAAAACTCTTCTCCACTTTCTATATATAAACTGTGGGCAAAAGAAGTGTTCCAATGTTTTTATGCACAGCCAACTCCCAGGTCAGCTAGATTCCAATGCAGAATCAGAAAGAACCAGAATGTTGAATCTATTCTATGCAAATAAAGAATAAGTTGAGTAAGCTTTTCTAGGACACCAGGGTGTCATTTCGTAAATTTCCTAGGCAATGAAATAAGGCCTGAATATATAACAGATGTACATGAGCTCTAATTTTGTTGAACAAAATAAATGGTTACTTAAAACTAAGTGTGGATCAACTTGAACGTATCACGTCGCCATCCCAGACAGAAATAAAGCGCATTATAGTGGTTGTGAAGAGCACTTTTTTCTCCTTTCACCTGCTCTATTCAGTCAAGATCTACTTTACCAGCGCTCTCTGAATAGGAATATCTAATGGAGTTCTTTAGCTCAGGATTTCATAAAGGTTAACAGAAACATCTATTGTGACTGTCCGAATTTCTACTGCTTAATACAGGTGCATACAATTTACAATATATATTTTTATAAAAAATAATGGACAACCCATCATGAGTAACAGCATGTTCATGTCAAGAACTGGCTGTGTGTGCGCCTTATATGGATTGTCTGATTTCCTCACAATCATCCTATGAGATTAGAACTATTATCTCCATTTTATAAAAGAGGAAACCAAACGTCAAAAGGTCAAATCACTTCCTAATGTGCCAGAGCTACTGAGCCGTGAGCTAGGAGTCAAAGACTAAGTCTGACTCCGGTGAATTCAGAGCATATAGAATTTTTTTTTTTTTTTTTTTTTTTTGAGGGCAGTGTCACTGGCCCTCATATGTGGGACCCAAACCGCGGCCGCTGGCTTCCCAAGGCAGCATTTAACCACTGAGCCACTTGGCTGGCCCTAGAATATTTTTTATGTCAGTTACTAGCACCTGTTTATGGAGGGCATGGCAACAGCCCACAAGCAATGTGGATGAGGAAATGTGACTGGTGAAGCCTTAATCTGTATGTACTTTCTTCCAGCCCAGTCCTAAGGACTGAGAATCAGTTATATGTACAAGAGACTTCATTTCTTTTTTTTTTTTTTTTTTTTTTTTTTTTATTGGGGAATTGGTGGAGGGGAACAGCATTGGGGAATCGGGGAAGGGGAACAGACAAGTTGCCGTCTTCTTGTTCTTCAGTTTAGTTGCGGAGGATGTTGCTTCACTGTTGGTATCATCATTGCGCTCTTCCCGGATGAGGCAGATCGGTCGCTGGCCTCTGGATGTCGCTCATCGCGGCTATTGGCAGCTCACGCTTGGCTGCCAGCCACTCACGCTGGCTGCGGGCCACTCACTGTAGCCTATGGCAGCCCACTGCAGCAGGGGCTGCAGCCCACACCATCACCGGGGCTCGCACAGCCCAGCTCCAGGTGGAGCTGTTGTTAGCTGTAGAGGGCAGTGTCACTGGCCCTCATGTGGGATCCGAACCGGGGCCGCTGGCATCCCAAAACCAGCGCTTAACCAATGCGCCACTCGGCCGGCCCTTCATTTCTTTTTGAAGTGGAAAAAGGAGAGATGTCAAGGAAGTTAAATTATACGAATACACAGTTTGCTGCTCAAACTTCTGCATATAACCATGTGTGGATTAAGCGGAGGCTGTGCTCAAAATCCCTTAGGTCCTTCACAGCGGGTCTGACTGCACTTAGCAGGAACAATTCTGCCTTTGCCTGGATCTATCTCTCCTCCATGATCCCAGGGGAGCTCCACAGCCTGGAGCCCAGCAGGGAACTGGAATACACAGTTGTCAAACCCTGCCATGGAATCATCTCATTTATATGGACACATCTTTGTAAACCGACATTTCTCTTTCACTTTTTCCAGTGTCTACTGGAAAAATGCTCCCATGTTGCTTTTGACATGGAAGAGTCAAAATATTAATTACTTATCTCACCTATTCCATTCTCAGCAGAAATCTTGAAAACAATGCTGTGCCTTTGTACTTCCAACATAGGCTATTTGCGAATATTCATTCTCAACCACCAGTTCTTATGCTACAGCATGATGTGAGAAAGGTAGCTTCCTACATTGTATGTCCAAGGATAATATAACTGCCTCTCAGAAAAATCACTTAGAGGCCATCATTTAAAAGATAACCACAACTTTTATTAAATGTAATAATTAATACATTCTATTGGCTAGCTTGCACTTTGAAAAATCTTAGATGCATTAACAATGATGGTATGGCAAAACACAAGGCATTGAATAACACTATTGCTGAGGGTGTGAAAAAACAGATGCTAGTAAATGTTCAACCATCAGCTCCCCATGTGCAGTTCCATGAATGTTGGCTAACAAGTAAGATGACAAGCAAGCACTGAAGATGTACCCTGGAGCTTCACTGGCTCATCAGTGATGTGGGTGACTCCTTTGCTGAGCTGCATAATAATTTAAAATACCAGAAGAGAATTTCCTCAATGTTTTGTTATATTCACAATGACACACTTTTAGGTTTAACTTGTATTAATTACATCTTTACCACTATTTTCTTAAGTCTAGTCTAGACAATCAATGAAACAAAAAATTAAATCCTGATTTGTATCATTTGCTGATTTCTATGGTGGAAATACTCCCACAATGGCCAATTTCAAGTTACCAATATGACGTCACTGAATACAGAGGTGGGAAGAGAGGCACATACCTATATGTGCATCATTATATAGTATTTCCACCATACGGATCCAGTAGATGCAAATTATCTCAAGACACACAGGTAGTAGTCAAATTTTGTAAAAATAATTAGGAAGTGATATATTTTTAGTATTTATTACCTTTTTATAATTTATTGAATTGTAAGTTCATATAATTTACTTTTTAATAGTGGCTGTGTTTAATAACCAACTCAGAAAATTCTTGAAAATTTAATGATAGGCTCTCATGAGTCGGTGTGAACTGGTAACTGTGTCCCACCAGGAAACAGAAAACACACTAAGATGAAAATCTGAAGAAAATTCAATCAAGTGACTATTTACAAAGGTCTGAGCAAGGTTAGAGAAACGGTACTGACACATCATTGCTGACAAATATGTGAATATACTAAAAATTGTTGAATTGTACACTTTCAGTGGGTGAATTGTATGGTTTGTGAGTTATCTCTCTCACTTTTTATTTTTTTAAAGGATGGAGACCCTGAGGCTCCCAGGAGCCAGTGGTGGCAGGAAGCGATCCCCATCCCTGTATCTTATGGGACAACAGGAGGGAGCAGTGTTACCAGAGCCCTGGGAGAGATGACCAAGAGAAGCAGACCCCTATAGAGGGACTCAGCCAACCCAGTAACTGTAGCTCCAAAGCAGAGGGACTGGGAGGTGGGGAGGGAATAGCTCAGCCTTTCTCCTCACCTGCCCTTTAGTCTCCTATTGATGCCTCACGTTGGACAAACTCAGCTTTCAATCAGAAGGTAAGGGAACCTGGGTGATGTTTGCCTAAGGGCCAACTCCCTGGGGCACAGAGCAGATCATAAGTGGTGGATGATGGATCTGAGGGCAGAGAATAGCCAGCGCTCACGTGTGCAGTCATTTTTTAAAAAATCACAGAGGCAAATGAAAAGATGTTTGCAATCTATAAAATGAGAATAAGTAAGTTAAAAGAAAAAGACTTGTCCCATTTTTTAAAAAAATGTAGAGACAACAGTCTGGACAGCTGCTGTCTGGGTAGTAGATCTTACATGAGTTTACTTCTAAACACCTACATGTATTTTCTGATTTTCTATAACAACATGTATAAATTCGATATTTACTAGTGCCATGTAGATCACCAAGCTCACGTAGCAGATCCTGAAAGTGACTTGATTTGGGTAAGCAATCCCAGGGAACAGAGGTGGGAATGTGGAACAGTGAAACAGGGATGGAAGGAAAACCAAATCAAAGGTGTGGATGTGTTATAAAGCTGAATGCCACTGTGGGATACTCAGGTGTTCACTCTAGAAATCTCTCTAAAGAGCCTGGTAGAAAGAACCTGACTACTGTCTTCCCGAGGAACAGAAGGCAGTAGGGACTTATCCATGGCTCCTTTCCCTATTGGTCCAGGCTGTTAAGTCCCTCCTGTTTCCAGGTTTGCACTTTTGTCAGAAGAGCTAAGAAGGTTGCTGCAGGCATCCCACTGACTATAACAGAGAAGCCTCAGGGCAGAGAGCCAGAGCTTTGCAGAGCAGCTGAAGTGAAGTGCTGGAATGTGACTGAAGAAACAAAAGGCCAATTGAGAGGATGAGCACTGGGACGCCAGAGCTGTACCTTATATAGCTTTGTATAAAGTTTAGGGATTGAAATACCTCGTTCTTTAAGCCTTGACTCTCTTGTTAATTAGAACATGGTGAGACCCAAGTATTTCTTTATTTTTCTTTTAGAGCAAGAGCTGTTGTAGAAGAAAAAGCCAAATGGAAGCCCCTGAAACTACCCACGTCCACACCCAGCCGAGACAGTAAATGAAAAAGCATATCATGTCTCATAGGGGCATGGCAGAGATTAGGGCCACCCTCAAAGATTTCAAGGGTGCAGGGGTGGTGGTTCCCATTTAATTTTCATTCTGGCATCTACAAAGACAAAAATGTGAATGACTGTGAACTTACTACTTGAATTTAACAAGGGAGCAGCTGCTGAACTGGATGTGATTTCTTTATTAGAGCAGATTAACACAGCCTCGAGTGTGCAGCATGTGGTTATATTCTTTTCCATATCAATCAAAAAGAAAAATGAAAAGCAGTTTTCATTCACATGGAATGACAACAGTATATATTCAGAGGATTGCACCAGAACTATGTTAATTCTCCCATTTTCGGTCATAGGGAACTGTTCTATCTAGACATTTCATAAAAATTACATTGGCCCATTATTTTGAAGATATGTTAATGAGCAAGATGTGTCATGTACTATAGATTCCTTGATAAGACATGTATAATGCAGGGGCCAACTGAGTGGCTCAGTTGGTTAAGAGCACGAGCTCTGAGCAACAGGGTCGCCGGTTCAACTCCCACATGGGCCAGTGAATACTGCGCCCAAGCTGAGCTGCCACTGAACTGCCAACAGGTGGCAAGATGGCTCAGCTGTTGAGAGCATGTGCTCCTAACAACAAGGTTGCCAGCTGGACTCCCTCATGGGATGGTGGGCTACACCCACCCACAACTAAAATTGAACACAGCACCTTGAGCTAGTTGCCCTGAGCTGCCAACAGGCTTCCGGATGACTCTGTGGTTAGAATGTGTGTTCTCAGTAACAAGGTTTCTGGTTTGGCTCCCGCCTGGGATGGTGGGTTATGCCCACCCGCAACTAAGATTGAACATGGAGCCTTGAGCTGAGAAGCCATGAGTCACCAACGGGCAGCCAGATGGCGACTGGACTTGGAGCTGAGCTAGCTGCACCCTCCGTAACTAAGATCGAAGGATAACTTGTGGTAAAGCGTAAGTTACTGCATTTTTCACTTCCTACCTGTAAGAAAGAAGCACAGCACTTGGTACGCCTCTGTAGATTTTGCTTGCAGACTGTACCACACCGAGGCACGCTGCTCCAGTCCATTTATAAGGTGACTTAGAGTGGATTGCTGGCTTTGGAGTGGAGCCCAGCGCAAGAGAGGGCTCTGCAGCAGGTCCAGCTTTCAGCAAAAGCAGCCTTGCTGCTCAGTTTATACAGCCCAGTAGATCCCACCCATGGTAGCAGGGGTACCTGTGGAAGAAAAGATGTCATGTGAGCTCTTTGGCAAGTTCCAATGGGAGGACTGCAACACAGACCTCTGAATGTCTCAAAGCAAGGCTGTGGGAGAACTGCAATTTGTTGACAATGCAGCCCCTGGCAGGCCCTGATAGAGTCTGAGTACCTCACCATGGGACATCAAGTGACCCTGTGGCCGGAACTGCTCATCATGAGCTCTCAGATTCCCAAGTTATAAAGTTAGGTGGGCGCATCAGAAAACTGAGTTTTCTGTCAGTTTTGAGGCCATTTACAGAATAAATGTACATCAATGTTCACAATATGTTGCTTCAACGATTTTAAATTTAGAGAGGGTATCTTTAGATAGTGAAACCAAGCAATGACACCCCACAGGTTCTCCAAGCTCATCTCTTTAACATGTTTACCATGTAATCAGCTTGTCTTTTGGCCCAGCGGAAGTGAAATGAAGTCACCCATTTAGGTTTCCTTGATCAAGCTTAAGTCTGACTATTTCTTAGAGGGTTTCAGTGGACCCTTGTTGTCATTTCACTTTCTTTTAGACTATACAGAATGAGTCTGGTTCTTTACGTTAAGCTTGCTGAACTGTATGGTTTGTGAGGGCAGCTACTAGAACAGGGAGAAACTGCCTATAGAGATAAGTTTCTGCGATATAGAAGGACCCTTTCCTGGTGCTCTCCAGACTTCTCCCCCTTCTCAACAGAGCAGTGGAGAATCTAACCTCACTGTGGCACTAGTAGCAGCAAAGTAAAGTCCCATAACAGTCCCTTTGAGTGACAAAAAGGGAATGCGATGAGGTGTTATGGAGACCAATTCTTCCCTGAAACAAAACTTTCAATGAAATCTAGCAAAATAATGTTTTCAGTTTGGCAAATTTAATTTTCCTGTAGCTGCCTCTGACTTAGTGTAAGTGGTCTGAGCTAGCTCTAAAATGTATGATGTGATAAAATACGATATGCCTTACTCCTGCTGGTCATTGACTCTGTTTGTGCTCCCTCCCTTGTTCCAAGGCCTGGTTGAATTCCCCTCTTCCTCCTAGTTCACCTCCCCAAACTGGGTTTATTAATTTGTCAGGATTAAGTTTTATGCATTGTGCTGATAGTTTTAAACAGAATTGAGAACTCCAGGCCCTATAATTGTAACAGCAAAACCAAAAACAAACAAACTACTTCCCCATAGGAGGGCAGCCTCAGTGAGGATTAGAATGAGCCTTTGTTCGTCCTCAGAACAACTAATCTCTCTTGCTAACTTTGCCATTTGAGCAATCCCAGAGACTTCTAAAGAGTTCTGTTCTTGGAGCCTTTTTTTAGTTGCTTCTAACGTCATTGTCCCAGGGAGCCAGGCCTTTTGCTGTTTTAACAAGCTGCTTTTAGGACAGACTGATGTTAAATTAATCTTTATATTCACTATGAGAACACGATTTTCTTAGAATTAATTATGTTAAAATCCAGATAGCAAACTCTTTGGGCATTTAAGAGAGCACATCTCTGTAAATGCTATTTAAAAATCTTTCTCATTGAGAAAATTATATTAACTGAATTTCCTTCACAGCAAACTGATGAAAGGAAGCAGAAAACAAAGTTACATTCTGCATAACTATGTTTTGAAAAGCTGCATTATAAAAATCACAAAAGATTTGAAATAATGGTAATACAGATTTCTTCAGATAAGGTTTTCCATCTTGGTTCCTAATAAAATAATTGATGCCTGACATTCTGTTCCTGATCTAAGAACTTCTAGGTTCCTTTTGCTTCAAAAAGGTTAAGACTCACCCCATTCCCAGATCCTTCCCCAGACCCACCAAATTCTCTTTCTGGGATACCCCCATGCTGCCCAATTAACACCTCAAACCATATTCCCCAGATGACCCAGAAAGCAGTAAGAGAGAGAGGCCTTGTGAGGGAACGGTCAATAGTATGTACACTGATGCCAGACAAGCTCTATCACTACCTGTACAAAAGTGGGCAAGTTGCGTAAGCTCACTGGGCCCCATTTTCCCATGTGTAAAATGGGGATAGTAATAGTAGGTACCTCACCTCTTAGATTTATGAGGAGTAAATGAGTTCATGTTTATGAAGTGCTTAGAATAGTGTCTGGTAGATAGTAAATACTATATGAGTGCTGTTAAATAAATTTTATCTCACAATATCTGATCCTGACTTTCTCTCCAAATCAGAAGTATTTTTATCCAATAAATAGAGTAGAAGGAAATTGTTAGAAATATTTATTTTTATTTTTTTAGCTGAGCCATCCTGCCATCTGTTGGCAGCTCAGCGGCAGCTCAGCTTGGGCTGGGCATCCAACTGCTGTTGCTCAGAGCTCAGCTCGCACTCTTAAGCGAGCTCTTAACTGAGCCACTCAGCCGGCCCATGTTAGTAATTTTTAATGCCTTTTATATAAATAACATATCTAGTAATTATCTTCATCACAGCTTATAAATAAACCAGATGTCCAACAATAAAAAACTGCTAAAATATCAAGATATTTAATTTTTATGGCCGGCTGAGTGGTGCATTGGTTAAGAGTTGGCTTGGGATGCCAGCTCTGAGCAGCAGGGCCCTGGTTCAGATCCCACATGAGGGCCAGTGATGCTGCGCCCTCTACAGCTAAGATGGTGAACAACAGCTCAACCTGGAGCTGGGCTGCCATGAGTCACTGGCAAAGGCATAGGCTGCAGTGGGGCTGGCCAGCAGCTGGCATGAGCTTTCGTGAGCTGCCATGAGCCACCGTGAGAGGCTGTCCAATGGCCGACAAGCAACTGCCTCAGCCAGGAAGAGCGCAATGATAATACCAACATGGGCCAGTGAAGTGACATCCTCCACCACCAGGCTGAAGAACAAAAGGACAGCAACTTGTCTCTTCCCCTTCCCCAATTCCCCAATGCGGTTCCCCTCCCCCAATTCCCCATTAAATCTTAAAAAAAAAAAGATATTTAATTTTTAGATAAAATATAAATTTATTTTCAATATGTATTTAGGTAAAAAAAAGCAGGTTACATAAAAATAATGTGTATTATTATTCCATTTTCTATTGAAATAGTATGTTCATATAAAAAGACCAAAAAAAAAAAAAAAAGTGAACAGAATGATACCCAAACGTGCATAGTGGTTATTTTTGGGTGATGAAATAAAGGATGGTTTTTATGTTCTTCTTTTTCAAAATCTGGATCTTCTAAATTATATCTGAAAATATTCATTACTTATATTTAAAGGGAAACTGAAAAAGAAAAGTTTAAAAAGCATCTTACCAGTTACTATTATTAGGAAGATTTTACTAGATCACTTTTTATGTTTGCCTTTCTTCACGTGTGACTTTGTTTCTCCTCAAGCTCAGTTGTTTTTTTCCCAGACTCATCTGTAAACCTTGTGGTTCTTCCTTCAATCTCTTTTTAAAGTATTCAACCAATGGTTAAATAAAATCCTTGTGAAAATGCCAATGATTACTGTTTTCCTCCTTTTTAAAAACCTCCTTTTTAAAAACGGGGATTATTTTTCTCATACTAAGAACTATAAACCAAAAAGCCACAATGAATCAGTACATTGGGAAATTGATAAGACAATATGCTTCAATTTGAAGGAAGTCAGATTTGAGGGAAGTCAGTTAACTTTTGTTCTCCCACAAAACTGGGAAACCAATTTCTGTCTCTCACTGAATTAACTGTTAACCCATTAATTCATACACTTTTTATTTTAACTACTAGAAATATTTATTTCAACCTTGCTAACTGCAATTATTCTCTCTAGCTGTCTTACTTCTTTTGTCCCTCAGAGGAAATCCCCACTGAATTGTTGAAAACTTTCCACCTTGCATCCCTTGAATATATTATCTGATCTAGAGGGAAAAACAAGTTCTAAGAAGAAGATGACCTAGTTTCCCAACAAGAAAAATAATTTTCTTCACCCACAATGGAAATATTACAATATTTTTTTCCCAGTGCTATAAGATGGCAGGAAAAGAAGCGTTTTTTTTTCTCATTTAGAAGTATTGAATAAAAGGTATAAAAGATGTCATATTCTTTCTTAGAAAATCTACCAACGAAGAATCAACAGAGAAAGCCCAGAAAACTACAAGGAAGTGTTTTAAAAATAATAAAGGCAGGGCTGGCTGAGTGGCGCAGTGGTTAAGTGCTGGCTTGGGAAGCCAGCAGCCCCAGTTCAGGTCCCACATATGAGGGGCAGTAACACTGCCCTCAAAAAAAAAAAAAAAAAAAAAGGCAAAGTCTTTTTTTCTATAATCTGATTTCTCTATTTACTGAAAGGTTTAATGAGACTTTTTATTCCAAATCTTACAGTATAAAAGCAGTTTATTAACCAGTGATACTGGATTAGGGAAATATTTTACTCAAGAAAATAGCCCTTTACTGCCATATAAAAAGACAATTAATTTTAGAAAAACACTTAAATAGAGCTCAGAATAGAAAGTATAATATTAACTCCTTTAATCTATATAAAGAATTTATGAGATCTTTCTGGAAAGCTGAGGGTTTTTCATATTCTTTCTGATATGCCGTTTCCCTTAGATTTTTTGGCTTTTTATCTCCTGCTGCTAAATCTATTAAGATTTTTAAAATATTCTCTAATAGTACCTAAAAAGTTAACTCCAAATTTTCTTTTTTTTTTTTTTTTTGTTTTGTTTGAGGGCAGTGTCACTGGCCCTCATATGTGGGACCCGAACCAGGGCTGCTGGCTTCCCAAGCCAGCGCTTAACCACCGCGCCACTCGGCCGGCCTAACTCCCAATTTTCTACTGCCTGTTTTTCCCCACCACTTCCAGGAATCCATTCTAATTACTTGCATGGACAATTTTTCATTCACCCATGTACACATATTTATTTATTCAACAAGTACTACTGAGTGCTTACTATGCTTCATGCAGTGGGTCAGACACTGGGGATACTATTGGCAGCACACACAGACACAGTCCCTGCGCTTATGGAGCTGATTGTCAAAGGAGTATTCAGATAATAATCAAATAATCACACCAATAGACGTATAATTATGAACTGATGTTCATGTTCTGATAAAAGCACACCATCCTAGAGGGTATAAACAGGAGCCTCACCTAGACCAGAGGAACAGGTAGGGCTTCCCTGAGGAAACAAACACATTAAGGACTGAAATTGGCTGGATCTATACCCAAGATTTCATCTTTTTTCATAATAATATTGTGGTAAGCCAGACAGCCTATTTATTCAATCTAAAGGTGAGTAAAACAAAATTTGATCTTGATCCTTTCCCCACCAAAAGTGTTCCTTTTTATCTCATAGGTAATACTTATTATCACTCATCTAAACATTATATATTCGAGGTGTGTTTCCCAACCCTGGCTTTTCCATAAATTAACATATGTGAGAAAAAAAAAGTGGAAAAAACAAAAATCCCAGAATGTTTTCACCATTTTGCTTCTCTGTCAAATGAATTACCCTTTTGAAATATTTTCTATATATAAAAGGCATTTCGTGGATTCTTATTTGCAAACCTATTTCATAAATATTGCTATTATAGCTTTATAATTTATTCTATTTTTTTTTTTTTTTTTTGAGGGCAGTGTCACTGGCCCTCATATGTGGGACCCGAACCGGGGCCACTGGCGTCCCAAGCCAGCACCCAACCGCCGCACCACTCGGCCGGCCCTATAATTTATTCTTGTTTGCCCCCTTTAGTAATCTGGACTCTAGCTCAAATTACTCCTCACTTATGTTTCATTGACTAAAGCACATTAGATAATTTTTGTTTTTAATTGTTGCTTTATTATTCATTCTGAATCATTATAAAGAAGATATTTCTTATATCAAAATTTTCCGTGGGGCCCGTCCCACATATGAGGGCCAGTGACACTGCCCTCTAAATATACTTGGTCACTTTTCATTTGTTTTTATCTGTTGTTTTTATTTTTTAAGTTTATTTTTATTAAAAAGCACATACATGTATAATTCAGAAAATAAGATTTTCAGTAGTAAAATACAATGAAAATTTACCAGTCCTGAGATATAGTCGCTATTAACATTTTGTTTTATACCTACATATATTTATCTATAAATAACTGTATCTCCTCAGAATTTTCATTAGGTGGTTGAGTAGGCAAAAATGACAGCACCTTTCCCCTCAGCTGTAATTTGTGATTCATGATTTCCATGATTTTTGTCAAATATTAAGTTATGTAAACATTTATTGATTTGCTCCTGTGTGCTTATTATAAGAATGACATGATTCCTTTCTAAAACTGCCACATAAGTAATATTGCCACCAGGTATTTTTTAAAAATAGAGAGGTTTGGGGCCGGCCGAGTGGCGCATCGGTTAAGCGCTGGTTTTGGGATGCCAGCGGCCCCGGTTCGGATCCCACATGAGGGCCAGTGACACTGCCCTCTACAGCTAACAACAGCTCCACCTGGAGCTGGGCTGTGCGAGCCCCGGTGATGGTGTGGGCTGCAGCCCCTGCTGCAGTGGGCTGCCATAGGCTGCAGTGAGTGGCCCGCAGCCAGCGTGAGCGGCTGGCAGCCAGCGTGAGCTGCCAATCGCCGCGGTGAGCGACATCCAGAGGCCAGCGATCGATCTGCCTCATCCGGGAAGAACACAATGACGATACCAACAGTGAAGGAACATCCTCCGCAACTAAACTGAAGAACAAAAAGACAGCACCTTGTCTGTTCCCCTTCCCCGATTCCCCAACACTGTTCCCCTCCACCAATTCCCCAATAAAATCTTTAAAAAAAATAAATAAAAAATAAAAAATAAAAATAGAGAGGTTTGCCGCTGCTGTGAGCAGGATCCAACGTTGCTTCGGCTACCCTTGACGACCTCGCAGATAACCCGCAGCCATGGCCAACAAGGGCTTGCAGGACCTGAAGCAACAAGTGGAAGGGGTGGCCCAAGATGCAGTGACTGCGGCCGGAGCAGCAACTCAGCAAGTGGTGGATCAGGCCACAGAGGCAGGGCAGAAAGCCATGGACCAGGTGGCTAAATCTACCCAGGAAACCATCGACAAGACTGCTAACCAGGCCTCTGAGACTTTCTCAGGTTTTGGGAAAAAATTAGGCCTCCTGAAATGACAGAAGGGAACCATGGGTGACTCCCCTCCAGGCCCTGAGCTTTGGTCAGCGGCGGCCCCCTTGGCCTAAACGCCTCATTAAAGCACATGTTCCCCCCCAAAAAAAAAAATAATAGAGAGGTTTGTCTTTATTAGACAAATAAAATACCTATATCAGGTATTTTACTCCAATTTTCTCTTATGCTACTTTAAATTCTACCAGGCTTTCCCTTCATCTCATAAATTTCATCTTTTTGCTATTGACACAGCATTTCAACCTACAGAAATCACTAGGAAGGCAGATTTTATAATCTGTCACTTCAGTTAACCCTATTTTTGGGTCATCAACAAATCTGAAATAAGTCCCTCTCAGCCTTCATTTAAATCCTTAATAAGAAGGTCAAACCATTTGTAGAATATGGTAAGCCTGCCTAAAAGAGAAAGGACAAACGCCAAGTAGCTCACTACCACAACTCCTGTGAAAAGACAATGGGAGGGAAAAACAGGAAAGAGACTTATGGATGCAGTAAAGACTTGCTCTGGATGCACAGCTGGAAGTCTGGCATAAAAGAAAGGCGGAAACTGCACCTACAAGGCATTGCAAAAGCAATACCTGTGGTGAGAAAAGGTGAAAGAGGGGAGAACTGATTCAAACAAGTCTGCCCAAATCTTTGATAGTATACAAGGAAGGGCTATATTTGACTGCAAACAGTTGCATGTTGATGCCATGTCAACCTGCCTGGAACATTACAATAAAAATATATACTTTGCCCAGCCAATAAGAACAAAGGAAGATTTGATTGATGTTTGAATTAGTGTGTGTACTGGTGTACATAGCACCTGTGTGCAAATTAGAAAAAGATGACACTTCCCCAGGCTGACATAGCCCCACAGGGACTTAGCGCTTGGCAAGAACAGCACAGACTGGACTTCAGCTCTCACTCCCCCTTTTGACTACTGTACACTGTATACTGTACACTGATCACGTGTGGTTTCCTGGGACTCTACCAACCACAAATTCCAGCCAGCCGACTCCTTGTTAAGCTCTAACAATAGGGGGCGCTAGAAGGAGACTGATCAAGAAGAAGGGGTTTCCTACTTCTGGTGAGCTTCCCGTTTCATGTGGTTCTTGCCAGTTGCACCCCATTAACATTTCTTCGTCATAACAGCAGTCAGATCCAGTTTACAGTTTTTCCAGCACTTGCAGAACTAGTTGCATTGGAGCTTCTCACAGACACCAGGGACAAGATCCTTCCTCAGAGGTGGGCCCCAGCTCAGTGAGGCACCTCCTTCAAACTCCAGCGCCAGCTGAGCAACCATCTCCTCCTCCAACAGGAGTCTCAGCTCCACAGGGCACCTCCTCTAAGTCTCTAGGTTTTAATAATTCCAACCTCTCGGCTTTGTTCCCGCAGCCCTGGAGATAATTAACAGTTTCCTGCAGTTGCTATTTCTGACATGTTCCCTTTCTATCTATATAGTTACCAAGTTGCCAATTCTATACCTAATCGACAGCTTTTTATATTATCTTTGTCAAATAACTCTGTGTAGTTTCTATTTCTTGACCGGACCCTGACGGATACAAAGAGGAAGAAGAATTAGATCAATAAAGCATCGCAATCTACATACATGGTATTTTTCTGGCATTACTTGAACTGCTCCAACAGCCAAACTGCTCAAAAATAAGGGAAAACTGTCCCTCATCCTCCTGGATTGCCAGAGTCAAAGCTATGACACAGCAATGTACTAGTTGACTTGGTTGGTAGGCTCTCTTCAGGACTCCTGGCTGGAGAGTGATAAAAATCAGCCTACATCTTTCCAAAGGGGAAGTACTCATCAGAAATAGGTTATTCTGCAACAACAAACAACTCTCCAATTACCAGTGGCTTACAACAGTAAATCTTTGCCTACCTTGGGGGTTTTCTGGCAACTGAGGACCTGCTGCAGCTCGGTTCCATGGCTCTGCTCTAAACAACTTCTTCATTTGGGGACCTACGCCAGAGCTGTTGCCCCTATCCTTTTCTCTTGGCCGTGGAAAGAGGGTAAGAGTGAAACCATGCAATGGCTCCTAAGGTTCCTGATTGGAGAAGGCATAAATCACCTCCACGTGCCTTCTATTGGCCAAAGCAAGTCATATGGTCAAGCCCACTATCAGCGGGGCAGTTTGGATGAAGAGTTAAAATCTTTACCCTGCTGCGTAGGAATTTGACCTCCAGTTAACTCTGTTCACCTGGAACCAGATTAAAGTACTATATTCATAATATTCCTCAGCAACACTGATTACAATAAAAATGATCTCTGATTGAAAATTGCATCTTCAATGGGAGGAACTATAAACGCACTATAGATTCTTGATGGAGGCTCTGCGTAATTTTTAGCTTCCCTGAGTGAGGCGACTGTTTTAACTGGGCATGTCCTTGTGGGGATGCTAGCAGCTATGCTTCTGAGTTTGTTACATAAAATATTGGCTCCTGTGGGAAACAAGACCAAGTTCCCCTGCACCTGCCCCAGGTAGATCTCATTTTGCATGTGAGTTGTCCCTGGGCAGCTGTGTGATTTGATATCCCACAGAAGACAGACACCTGATGCTGCCCTGCTGGTAAACTGTGCTTCCTGTCCTATGTTCTTCAGGTAAATCTGATGCCGAAGTGGTTAGATGGTCGTTTACTGCCTTTGCTGAGCTGAACCCAAGAATACCCCGTGGAGAGCATTGTAGGCAGAAATGTATATTCTCCCACAGGGAAGTACTCCAAGGATGTATGGGTTTCTTACAGGGAGAGGAAGGAGCAAATAATTAGGAGCAACAAAAAAATCTACATAGGAGGGTTGTCCTACAGGATTCTGGTACCTTTCAGCAGGCAACAGACTGATTAAGTATCACTGATCAATAGAGGCAAACTTAAAAAAGAAATATCTTTGTGGCTCAGGGAGATTTCAGTTAGAAGCCTGATCTGCTGCTTACTGCTTGAAATTTGGGTGAGTGTGCATCAGAATCCTCACCTATGAATTTACTAAAAAAAAAAAAAAAAAAATCCCAACTGGAACTCAATTAAACAAAAACAAAGAGGACTTATTTATTCATGTAATTGAAAACGGCAGGGATGGAGCTGTAATCTAATGGACTTGAGTTTCCAGGACTCTCTCTCTGTCCCTATATCCAATTTATTCAGCTTCTTGGCTTCGTTCTGTCCTACTCCAGAAAGAATTTTTTTCACATGACAGCTGCTGGCATCTCTGGCTCACATTCTTACAACGAGCAAATATGTCTTTTTTTATTAATGATTTCATTTAAAATTGTATCTGGGTGCTCTTATTATCTACCTGTCTTAATTGGACTGAGTTCCTTATTTAGGCTAGTTGTTCTTCCATTTACAGTTTGAAGACAATCTTTCTTGCTAGAGAAGCTGGGCAAAAAGTAGAAATGAAGTAAACTGATAATATTAAAGTTCTACATATGGTAGGGCCTATGGTGACCACCTAGCCCAGGGGTCGGCAAACTGTGGCTCGCAAGCCACATGGCTTTTGGGTACGTACATGTGGCTCTGAAGTAAAATTGAAAATGAAAATAAAACTATCATAGTTTCATTTATAAAATTTTTAAAGGATATTATTCACGTAATGGTGATTTCATTTGTTTTATGGCTCTCAAATAATTTTTAAATTCTTGTGAGGGACAGGATTGGCTCTTTCGTCTCAAAAGTTTGCCGATCCCTGATCTAGCCCATGAATATTGACTTCATCTAACATTACATTAGCCTTCCCAGGATGCCGGCCTATATCCTTCACTTGTTCAGATCATGGCTCAAACGTGTCTCCAATTTTATTAAGAATATTCACAAACATATTCTGTTTTTTGTTTTTGTTTTTTAATTGGGGGAGGGGAACAGCGTTGGGGAATCGGGGAAGGGGAACAGACAAGTTGCTGTCTTTTTGTTCTTCAGTCTAGTTGTGGAGGACGTTGCCTTCACTGGCCCATGTTGGTATCGTCATTGCGCTCTTCCCGGATGAGGCAGATCGGTCCCCGGCCTCTGGATGGTCGCTCACCGCGGCTCTTGGCAGCTCACTCTGGCTGCCAGCCGCTCACACTGGCTGCCGGCCACTCACTGTAAACTATAGCAGCCCACTGCAGCAGGGGCTGCAGCCCACACCATCACCGGGGCTCACACAGCCCAGCTCCAGGTGGAGCTGTTGTTAGCTGTAGAGGGCAGTGTCGCTGGCCCTCATACATGGGATCCGAACCGGGGCCGCTGGCATCCCCAAACCAGCTCTTAACCAATGCGCCACTTGGCCGGCCCCTTATTCTGGATTTTAACCTTTGTCTTAGATTGCATTCCCTGGCAACAGTCTCTGAGATGAAGTTTCATTCAGTAAATTGTTGGAGAGTGATCTTGGGGACGAGGAAGACAGGATTGGGGAGACAGGGAAGTGGTCCTACCTGAGGCATGGGCTGATGCTACAGGCGCTCTGGAGCTGGAGTGGTTTTTCAGAGTATGTCAAATTGGGGCAAGGGCGAAGGCTTTTTTTATTCCTGTATCAGCCACATCTTGCGGGGAGGGGAGGCTGTAGCTTTGAATCTGAGCAGTCCCCTGCAACTAAGGGCAATTTCAAATGTGGGATGAACCTGAGTTACCAGCAGCCAATATTCCCAGCAGTTTGGCCCTGAAGATGGGACGCTGGTAGAGAATATCATACCTACATTTTTCTTACAGATACCTTTATATTGGGGCATTATTCCCTTCTTTTCATTCTTCCACTCGTTCTTCTCTATCAGGGCCAATTAGAGAGCACCTTATTGTAGCCATCCCTTTATATGTCTCTCCTACTTTTTCTTTGGGATTATTTACATTTATGCAGTCAGTTATTATTTTAGAATTTTCCTTCCCCCATTCCGCCCCCCCCCATTACATATAGTGTTTCTCTGAATCTTTTCTTTCTCATTGGTTAAGAAAGAAATTCAGACTATTAATTAGTTCCCCCTTTGACTTTATCTACTTCCAAAAAATATTTCAGTGAAAGTCCTTGGTTGCAAACAAAGGAAATAAATCTAGTTCAGTTAAGGAGAAAAACCATTTTTTGAAGGGTTAAAGATGTCACAATAGGCAAGAAGGCTGAAAAAAGACTCGGGCAAAAACCTAGATGGACAAAGCACAGCCAAGATCCTGCCAGAAGAGCCATCTGTGTGGGATGCTCTACTGGCACTGACCCTGCTGGAGAGTAACAGCTGTGCTGCAGGCATCTGCTCCATGGGTACACTTACTCTCATACCTTTGAACTTATGGTGTGTCTGTAGATACTGACATTACCACAATTAACTATTAATTAGCCAGAAAGACTATCGCTCCCTTTCCACTTCTATGTTGTGAATCAGAGCCCTTCATTCTTTATTTCCCCCCAAAAAGGAAGATGTTCATGTAATGGGCTACAAAATAATACATGACCATTAGAAAAATATCCAAGAGATGTAAGGACTTGTCGGTGTTATTCCTTTAGCATGATTAGTTTTCAGAATGTTGATATATTTGGATTCTTATATTACTACTCTAACTTGTCTGTAGTTTTTATAATTTGTTAGGAAAGCATCTTTTATATAATTTACATCCTATGTTTTTATTATATATACTCCAACAACAATAGAATTTTGTCTGTCCCTGTTTTTTTATCATGGTCTGAGGTCCCATAAGATGTTAAAAATGTGTTCTATGAGGGGAAATAGGTCTTTAGTCATATAAAATTGAGAATCACTATGAATTATTAACCCTCTTTTGAAAATGTTCAAACACAGTAGCATATTATAGGTTTAGGGAAATCCTGAAGTAAAGAAATGGATTTCATTTCAACTCAGCTTTGACCATTCTTACCGGAGTATTGTTCTAGTTATTTGACTGTTTGCCCCCAACTCCATACTATCCTCTTTTCTATATCTCAGGGATTGGAAGCCTGAAAACTACATTTCCCAGACTCGTCAGGTCTTTGATCATCTCAAATTAATTTTGTAGGTAGGGATGAGGGTTAATTTTTTCCATATGGATATTCAGTGGACTTGATACCATTTGTTGAAACAGCCATCTTTTCCCCTGATGGATTGCAGTGACCTCTTAATTGTAAATCACGTGACTATACATACATAGATTTGTTTGAAGCTCAGCATTCTATGCATTTATTACACCAGTATTATACTGTCTTAATTATTGTAGCTTTCAAGTTAGTCTCGATATATGATAGTTTAAATCAGTTTCCAGTTTCCCCCTCCATCACTGCCGTCTTTATTCTTAGCCCTTTGCATTTCCATATATATTTTTTCAAAAAGAATCTTCAGGCCAATTTAATGTAATTATTGACATGCTTGGGTTTAAGTGTACCATCTTTCTGTTTTTCACTTGTCCATGCATATATTTTTATTTCTTGCCTTGCTTTGTGTCACACTATTATTATTCCATTTTTCTCCTCTATTAGCTTTTAAACAGCTCCACTGCGATATAATTCACATACAATGCAACTCACCCATATAAAATATACACTTTAAAGGTTGTTAGTATATTCAAAGAGATGTGCATCTATCACCTCTATCAATTTTACAACATTTCATTATCTCAAAAAGAAATCCACACCCTCCATCCCCTTAACCCTCACCCTCTAATCCCTCATAACCCCCAGCCCTAGGCAACCACTAATCTACTTTCTCTCTCCATAGATTTGCCTATTCTGTCACTTCATATAAATGTTTGGAAAAATGCACTCAGTGGGTATGAGTATTGTATTATCTGAGTGAGTGTGTGTGTGTGTGTGTGTGTGTGTGTGTGTGTGTGATGTCCTGCACGACTGAGCTAGGTGGGAGTGGAGAAGGGATGGCGAAAGGTTAAGGAAGAGAGAGAGAGACACAAAATAGGAGAGAAAACAGTTTGGAGCCAGGGGACCCCAGCCTTGTGGACTGGAGCCCAGAATCAGGCCTGACTGTTCCTTTTATTATCTAATACATAAGCAATGGTCAATGTAGGGTCAACATAGCTTCCTCGGTCTGTGTGTCTCACACCTGAAAACAAAGCTCAGGGCCAAATCACCTACACCTGCAAGCTGCCATTACTGGAGGTCCCATAAGGTTGCCATGCACCTCTTAAGAGACAGAACCTCCTCTGCCAAGGTTTACTGATAAGAATGCACGGAGGACATTATCATATCAATAGGTCATTTCACAGGCAGGCTGCCAGACCCTGAAGCAAGGGGTTCACGCCCTATTTCTGTCAACTCGTGATTCTTCCTGTTGGTACACACTGGTACCCCCTGGCACCCACATGACCGTGTGTGGCTTAGGTCATTTCTCTCTTGAGCAATCTTACCCGTCATTGACTAACCGACCATCCTTTGGCGCCAAGTGGGACCACATACAGTAAGCATAATATTGAAGTTATGATCTGTCTTTTTTTTTTTTTTAAAAGATTTTATTGGGGAATTGGCGGAGGGGAACAGCGTTGGGGAATTGGGGAAGGGGAACAGACAAGTTGCTGTCTTTTTGTTTTTCAGTTTAGTTGCAGAGGATGTTGCTTCACTGTTGGTATCGTCATTGCGCTCTTCCCGGATGAGGCAGATTGGTCGCTGGCCTCTGGATGTCGCTCACTGCGGCTATTGGCAGCTCACGCTGGCTGCCAGCCGCTCACGCTGGCTGCGGGCCACTCACTGTCGCCTATGGCAGCCCACTGCAGCAGGGGCTGCAGCCCACACCATCACCGGGGCTCGCACAGCCCAGCTCCAGGTGGAGCTGTTGTTAGCTGTAGAGGGCAGTGTCACTGGCCCTCATGTGGGATCCGAACCGGGGGTGCTGGCATCCCAAAACCAGCGCTTAACCAATGCGCCACTCGGCCGGCCCTATGATCTGTCTTTATTGAGAGGTGCATGGGGGCAGACAGGAAAGCTATAATGTGACGTGTGTGTGTGTCTGTGTGTTTAAGAGAAAAAGAAGGAAAGGGGCAATTTGTGGATAATACACTGAGTGAGAAGAAAATGTGAAGAGATTGTGAACATAGAATAAGATTTGTTTTCTTGAGCATGGATAATCATGTGTGCTTAAAGATCAGATATATTAATAAGATTTCTGAATTCCAGTCCTTGGTGAAGTTTACTAAGAGAAATTAACATTTCATAGTGGAACTAATGCTCCTATGTGTAAAAGTTTTGGTTCTGAAATACCTGCTGCAGAAAGATTATACATATTTTAACACTGTAATAAGAGTCAACAAGTTGAAACTAGTTTTTCCCTTCAAAGTACTTCAAAGGAAATGTATACCTCAGCCACTCCTATCCTTACTTCCAGAAGGTAAATAAATGTGACTAATGCAATTGGTGATCCAAGGTTGTATTTTTCTTAAATGGACAAAAAAGACCTTATAAGGATTTCAAGTATCATTATTCATAATGAGTACTTTTTATTCCTATAATGTGCCAAGTATGTACCCAACTTGGAGTTTTTGCACCTGCTGTTTCCACTGCCTGAGTCCTGGCTCTTTGCTCAGCTGGTTCTCTCTAATGATCAAAGTCTCAGCTCAGATGCCACCCCCACAAATAAGTCTTCCCAGACAACTGTAAGATTTCCCCCTCTCCTATCTCTTCCCATCAGTCCATAGCCTACCACCGTTTCATTGTATTCTTAGCTCTTACTTATGCTATCTGCAGTTACCTTTTTTTTTTTTTTAAGATTTTATTGGGGAATTGGTGGAGGGGAACAGCGTTGGGGAATCGGGGAAGGGGAACAGACAAGTTGCTGTCTTTTTGCTCTTCAGTTTAGTTGTGGAGGATGTTGCTTCACTGTTGGTATCCTCATTGCGCTCTTCCCGGATGAGGCACTTCAGTCGCTGGCCTCTGGATGTCGCTCACCACGGCTATTGGCAGCTCACGCTTGGCTGCCAGCCGCTCACGCTGGCTGCGGGCCGCTCACTGTAGCCTATGGCAGCCCACTGCAGCAGGGGCTGCAGCCCACACCATCACCGGGGCTCGCACAGCCCAGCTCCAGGTGGAGCTGTTGTTAGCTGTAGAGGGCAGTGTCACTGGCCCTCATGTGGGATCCGAACCGGGGCCGCTGGCATCCCAAAACCAGCGCTTAAGCAATGCGCCACTCGGCCAGCCTGAAGTTACCTTTTTAATGTTTTCATTTATTTGTCAATTGTTCATCTCCTCTTCCATAATGTAATCTCTCTAAGAGCAAAGTCCTTGTCTGGCTTATTCATTGCTATATCCCAGGGCAGTTACTGCCTTCAGTGACAGTTCAATAAATATTTGCTGGATGAATACAGAAGAGAACTCCTGTAGTACACTCAGTTGTTCAGGCCCTGTGCTGGACTCTCTACAATGTTAAGCTGGTCTCTGCCCTCTAGAATTTTGAGAAACTACCATGTCAAGTGTGAGCCAATGTTCCTAAGTGTAAAAAATTTGGTACATAAATATCTATTGAAGGAAGGTCGATTTTAATATCATGTCATGGTAATAAAACAATAGAAAATTGAATAAGCCCAATAATTAAATAGTCTATGCTTTGTTCACAAAGTTCAAAGTTCAAGTTTATATACTTATCTGAATTCTGTAAATCCTTTGAATTTATTAAATGAGGGCTAAGACTATGTAAGAGATCAAGTTTTTGATTGTGATTCCTATACTTAAAAGAAATGAATGAAATTTAGAGATTTTGGATGGAGTACTGGGAAATGCCCTGAGTTTGGAATTAGAAGGCCTGCCACTGGCAGGCTTCAAGTGGATGAACAGCTAACTTCTAAGCTTCAGTTTATTCTTAGAGTTAGTGATATCTACCCCAAAGTAAGACAGGGATGTTGTGAGGCTCAAGAAATAGAAGAAAACCAATTATAAATAACATTTATTGGTTATTTCATATCAGGCTAAATACATTTTTATTATTCATATCAATCACATAATCCTATGAGGTAGGTCACCATTATTCTTATTTTATAGATACAGTATCTGAGACACGGAGTGGTGATGTGACTTAACCAAGGTCACATGACTTGGAAGTGGTATAGCCAGAGTTCGAACCCAGAGCTTATGCTCTAACCCATTATGCCATGTCTTTCAAATAGTAAATGTTTGTTCAAAAGTGCTGCATCAATAGTCTTTCAACCAAGTTCTTACAGCAATATTCAGGAGACAGTGTAGTTCTGTGACAGTAATCAGGAAACTGTATATTATTAAGATTCTACCTTTACTAAACTAAGCTTATGTTTACTGAACCTAAAGCCAATGCTTCTGGTAGTCTCAGTAGCTGCATCTGATTTCCAGCAAAATCACGGGGGTAAAATTCAATGTTGAGTCACTATATAAGTTCTGGATTCTGCATATTGTGCTTTAGTTGGCAGCTATTCCATTGTTTTCATTTAGCCAAACTGAAAACAAAAGGTTGACATTGAACTTTCATCTCAAATCTGAAAAAGCCCTTCTGACCATCTATGTTATCAACCATTGTTAGAAAGAATAAGTACAAATCAAGGGAATTAAGCTTAATCCCTCCAATAAACAAAAAGAGCCTCAACCCAGGTTAGGGAGGAATCTCTTCCAGCGCCACTCACAGGAAGAACAGGGATTTACTGTACTGTTCGCGTTATTTGTTGAAGCATTTAGAGTAAGCCACTCTCTGAGAGAGCATAGTATGTCAGGATGGAACTTAACTCTTCTAAAATTAAAGTACATATTTAATCTCTTATTGGTTTTTTTTCTTTGGAAAATACTTCTTTTCAATGTTATTTTCTCAGTGTGGGTTGAGAACAATAATTTCAAGATCATAGATATGACTGTGGTATCTAGAGATTTTCTTAAATTTTTAGCTCTGGTAGTAAAAACAAATTGTGATTTAAGAAAAATTTCCCAATTTTACCAATCCTGGGTCTGAAAAATAAATATGATCAATGTAAACAGTCTGGATAACTGACAAGGAAATGCTTCATTTTCACTCTTATCAGGGTTATGGAACTTTCAGGGTCACCCATATTGTCAGAATTCTTCTTGCTATAATAAAACAACTAAGATAAAATACGAAGCCATAATGGACCTTAACCACAAGAGGGAAGAGTAAAAAGAAAACAAGGAACCACTAATTGTTCTATCTGTACCATGATTGTTTGATATGAACATCTTCTCCTCTTATGCCCTACCTATATCCTTAAGCCATCTTAGTAAAGTAAAGGTATCATGATGCCTTATCTTTTTTTTGAGATAGCAGTCCTTAAACATTTTGATTTCAGGACCCCACATACACTTTAAAATGATCAAGGATGGGCCGGCAGAGTGGTGCGGTAGTTAAACGCTGGCTTGAGACGCCAGTGGCCCTGGTTCAGGTCCCACATATGAGGGCCAGTGACACTGCCCTCAAAAAAAAAAATAATCAAGGATGCCAAATAACTTTTGGTCATATGGGTTATATTTATTAAAACTAAGAAATTATTAAAGTATTTATTTTAAAATAAAAATAATACAATCATATATAAATATAAATAATATAGATTTTTATAGGAATTAGCTTTATTTTTCAAAACAAAAAAACAAAAACAGTGAGAATAGAAAGATTTTACAAATGTTGGATTGTCACATCTGCTTCTACATGCAATCTGTATGATATGTTGTTTTGGTTGAAGTATGTGAAGAAAATCTAGATATGCAGTTTGAATAGGGAGGAGCATTTTAATAGCCTTTTCAGATAATTGCGAATATTCTTCTTTGATACCCCAGAATCCTAATACTAGCTTTGAGATGATTCCAGGGGAATCTTAATTTGTGGCTACTGCTACTAAATCACAAAATGTCCTATCCAATCACTTCCTCAACCAAGGAACCAAAGTTCAGGTCAAACTGCCCTCTCCTGGTGAAAGATTGATATCCCTTTCGTCTCAGAAGCTCCATCCTGAAGCATCAGTGCCTTTATGGAGCTTTCCTAGAATCTGAGACTTTCCTCAGGTACCAGAAAAAAAAAAAAAGAAAAAAAAAGCAACCCTGAATACACAGGGGCAAGGAAGAGAGTCGGGACACAGTAGCAGGCAATTCACCTTTCTAAATTCTACTTACTGTTGAACTTTTGAGAAGTACGGGGTACACAGTGTGGATCAGTTCTGTGGAGTCGATTGAATGGCCTTCTCCAGCGATACCTGTAATGGCTAATTGCACACCAGTTCTGCCGAATTCAAACACAGATGAAACAATATATTATGCTGCTTAAAAATAGGCTGCTTTGGGGGCCGGCTGAGTGGCCCAGTTGGTTAAGAGCTCACTCAAGAGTGTGAGCCCTGAGCAACAGGGTTGCCAGTTCGACTCCCACCCCAAAATGAGCTGCTGCTGAGCTGCCAACAGGTGGCAGGATGGTTTAGCTAAAAGAAAAAAAGAAAAGCTGTCTTATACCTTATCACTGAAAACTTGACTTTAAATATAGTTTGCATTAAATATTGTTTCACTAAATGCCTACCTCTCAGTACAAGAAAAAGAATATTATTATATTACTTTAAAAGGCCCATTGTGGGCCGGCTGAGTGGCGCGGTGGTTGAGCACTGGCTTGGGAAGCCAGCGGTCCCAGTTCGGGTCCCACATATGAGGGCCAGTGACACTGCCCTCAAAAAACTAAAAATATAAAAAAAATAAAAAAAAAAGGCCCATTGTGCTCTTCCTTAATAGCATCCCCATCTCTCCACCAGAGGTAATTTTGTCTTTGGAATCTCCCTGCTTTTCTTAAAGTTATATAACATACTTTTACAGGACTGTCCTAAACATCTTATTTGCCTTGGTCAAGCCGTATATCCAAATGAATAATTTATAAATCAACTTAGCAAAGTGTTAGTAAAAAGAAAAAAAAAAAAAGGATATTTTGTCCTTCTACCTTGAAAAGTGAACCTTTCTAAAGATCCAGAAAGCCAGATTCAAATATCTCTGATTACCAGTGAAGTTAAGCATTTTTGTATCTTTATTGGCCATTCCTCTACTGTGAAATGATTTAAGTATTTTGCCGTTTTTTTCTAATGGATGGTCTTTTTTTTATTGACTCTTACTGACTCATAGGAGGGTTTTACATATTCTAAATACTAAACACTTTTTGTCTAGCTACAAGTGTGGCAAATACTGGCTCCCAGGCTGAACTTGCATTTTCTCTTTTTGGTGTACTTTGAAGAACAAAAGGTCTACATTTTAATGCAGTTGCACTTATTAACCTTTCCTAAATTAGTTAATAGTGAAACCATGTCTAACACAGTTTATTGTAAGTTTCATATTACTTTCCTGTATGATGTGAACTTCTTCTATTTTTTTTTTAAAGATTTTTATTGGGGAATTGGGGAGGGGGGGAACAGTGTTGGGGAATCAGGGAAGGGGAACAGACAAGTTGCTGTCCTTTTGTTCTTCAGTCTAGTTGCAGAGGATGTTGCTTCACTGGCCCATGTTGGTATCGTCATTGCGGTCTTCCCGGATGAGGCAGGTAAGTCGCCGGCCCCTGGATGTCGCTGGTCTCTGGATGTCGCTCACCACGGCTATTGGCAACTCATGCTGGCTGGCTGGCTGCCGGCCACTCACTGTAGCCTATGGCAGCCCACTGCAGCAGAGGCTGCAGCCTACACCGTTACCGGGGCTCGCACAGCCCAGCTCCAGGTGGAGCTGTTGTTAGCTGTAGAGGGCAATGTCACTGGCCCTCACATGTGGGATCCGAACCGGGGCCACTGGCATCCCAAAGTCAGCTCTTAACCAATGAGCCACTCAACAGGCCAAACTTTTTCTATTTTTAAAACTCCTTCCCTTCCCTGAAATCATAAAAATATTTTCCTAATAATATCTCCTAAATCATTTTAGATGTATGCCCTTCACATATAAGTTTTTATTTCATGTGGCATGGTTTTTTTTATAATGATTTTATTGGGATACAATTCATATACCATAAAATTCACCCTTCTAAAAGTACACAACTGTTTTTGATATATTTACAGTTGTTCACCACTAATTCCAGAACATGTTCATCACCCCCAAAAGAAATCACACCGGCACTGACTATAGTATATGTCATACACCAGTGTTCCAGCACCATTTCTATTCTTTCATTAGTGATTTGCAGCAACATCTCTATCACAAATCAAGTTTTCGTATCTATGTAGATTCATTAGATCTATTCTCTTCCATTGGTCTGTTTGTCTGTTCTTGCACTAATATGTGGTGTCTTAATTACTATTAAAGCAAGCTCTCTCATCCTATTATCTTTCCTGAGTATCTTGAGTTTTATTGCCACTTTGTACTTCCAAATAAATTTTAGATATAACTTGTCAATTTGCACAGAAATCCCAGTTGGAAATTAGTAAAAATTGTGTTAAATCATGCACCTGTTGAGGAAAATGGACATATTTAAAATATTGACTTCTGGGGCCAGCCAAGTGGCGCATTGGTTAAGAGCTGGCTTGGGTCGCGAGCAGCCCCGGTTCAGACCCCACATATGAGGGCCAGTGACACTGCCCTCTAAAGCTAAGATGATGAACAACAACTCCACCTGGAGCTGGGCTGCAAGCTCTGGCGACGGTGTAGGCTGCAGCCACCGCTGCAGTGGGCAGCCATAGGCTACAGAGAGTGGCTGGCAGCCAGCGTAAGCTGTCAATAGCCAAGGTGAGCGACCATCCAGAGGCCGTCGACTTATCTGCCTCATCCGGGAGGAGCACAATGATGATACCAACATGGGCCAGTGAAGCAACGTCCTCTGCAACTAGACTGAAGAACAAAAGGACAGCAACTTGTCTGTTCCCCTTCCCCGATTCCCCAACACTGTTCCCCGCCTCTAATTCCCCAATAAAATCTTTAAAAATATATATATATATATTGACTTCTGTTCCATAAAAACGGTATTGCTCTCCATTTAAAGTTTTAAAAAATGTTTTTAAGTTTTATAATTTAATTTTTTGTTCTATTTATTCCCTAAATGACTAATATTTTTATTGTATTTATTTTTTGAATGCTATTGAAAATTTTTCTTTTTTTAAGATTTTATTGGGGGACTGGGAGGGGACAAGCTAAGTTGTTCTTGTCTCCCTTGTGGAGGGCGCCAGTTGCCATCTAGCTGCCCTTCAGCAGCTCATGGCCTCTAAGCTCAAAGTGCTGTGTTCAATCTTAGTTGCCAGAGGGCATAGCCACCATCCCATGCGGGAGTCGAACCAGCAACCTTGTTAAGAGCCCATACCCTATCCACTGAGCCATCCTGGCGGCAGCTCAGCTCAAGATGCTGAGTTCAATCTTTAGTTGCAGGTGGGCATAGCCCACAATCGAACTGGCAACTTGTTGTTACACCAGCTGAGCCATCCTGCCACTTGTTGGCAGCTCAGCAACAGCTCAGATCGGGCGCTGCATCACTGCCCCATGTGGGAATCGAACTGGTGGCCCTGTTGCTCAGAGCTCACACTCATCAGTCAACTCTTAACCAATTGAGCCACTCAGCTGACCCTGTTTTTTTTTTTAAAGTATTTTTTTTCTACCATTTGTTGCTGTTGTGTTGCAATTGTTTTCATGTCCAACGACCCTTCCAAAATTTATCTATGGAGTCTTCTTGATTTACTCTCTAGGTAATTATTTCACCTTTTAACAGTAGGAATTCTGTTCCCTTCTTTTCCTACCTTAATTTTTCTTTTTCAGGCTTAAATGTTGGTTTAAAATGTTGGTTAGGACTAGTGTCACAAATGAGTAGATGTAATTGTTCCCAAACTTAAATGGAATGCATTTGACTGTTAAATGTTTGCTATCTTCTGTAAGATACCTTCATATTTTAAAAATTATTTTGTTTGTCCCTTACCAACAGTTTTGTCATAAAAGATGTTGAATGTTATCAAATGCTTTCCTGAATCAAGTTAGATGATCATAATTATGATTTTAATCTATAAATGTGATGCACTATATTACTTTTTAAAATCAAATGAAAGATTCCAGAGATTGTAAAACACACCATTATCTCATGCTCTAATAAGGAAGGAAAAAACAGCTGCCCATTGAGTATTTCAATTTAAGATATGGTTAAGGAAGAAAATGGACACCTTATAATTGATAATAATACACAGTATTCTATAAAAATAAAATTGCCATGCATTCTTGAGACTGAACACAGATTTATTGTGATGTATTCCATGTTTAAATATCCACTGGCTTTACCTTGCTAATATTTTTTGTATGTTCGTGAGATTGGTTATTTTTATTTTTGTACTGTCCCTGTCAGATTTTGGTAATAAGCTTCATCTATTGTGTAAAAATTGGAATTTCTTTTTCTGAACGTTTAGTAAAACTAAAACTCTCTAGGCTTGGTACTTTATTTGTGGGCAAGAGTTTTGACTATTGATTGAATTTCTTTAAAGATTAAAGGACCATGATTTAAGTATCTTCTTGAGCCTGTTTGCTATTTCTAGGAATATATCCTTTTCATCCAAATTTTCAAATATTGGCATGAAGTTACTAAAATTTTCTCTTAATATTTTAAAATCAGTGCATGACTTTTTTTTCATATTATTTATTTATGCTATCTGACTTTCTTCCGTGATCAGACTTGCCTAAGTTGTCAACCTGATTACTCTTTTTGAATCCACAACTTCGGGCTTTCCTAATTTTCTCAAGGTATCGTTTTCTACTTAATTTCTTCTGTTACCTTTGTTATTTACTTCCTTCTTCTTTCAGTTGAAAGCTTAGCTCATTTCTAATGTAAGTAATACTTGTATTTTCTCCTAGATGCTGCCTTAATGGAATGCCACACGTTTCTACAAAGTTGGTTTTTATTAAGTTCTGAATTATATCCTAACCTCCATTATGATTCCTCTTTGATCCCTGAGTTATTTGTTGGTAAGTGTTGGGTTTGTTTTTTTTTCCTCCCGCTGCGTACACGCGCCTCGCCACCCCTCCGCCTTGCCCCATGCCACGATGTTGGGTTTTTAATATTCATCTTTATTAATTTTATCCTGAATGTGCACACAAGATGTTCTGAATATAGCTTATTACTTCAAGGTAAGTGTGTGCCTCTCCTGGCTTTGTCCCACCCTTGACCCTTGGGTCTATGTGATGGGTCATGGATTTCCTCCTACACAAGTTGAGTGGTGTCAAATAAAAACAAATCTAGACTTACATAAGAAAAGACTACTTGAGGGCCAGTCGAGTGGTGTGTTGGTTACAAGCTGGCTTGGGACGCCAACTCTGAGCAGCAGGGCCCCAGTTCGGATCCCACATGAGGGCCAGTAACGCTAGGCCCTCTACAGCAAAGATGGTAAATAGCTTGACCTGGAGCTGGGCGGCAGGGAGCCGTGGGTATTGGCGTGGGCTGCAGCCCCTGCTGCAGTAGGCAGTCATGAGCTACCATGAGTGGCTGACAGCCAGCGTGAGCTGCCGTGAGCAGCCATCCAATAGCTGGCGAGTGACGCATCACCCCGGAAGAGCACAATGATAATACCAACATGGCACAGTGAAGCAACGTGCTCCACAACTAGACTGAAGAACAAAAGGACAGCAACTTGTCTGTTGCCCTTCCTCGATTCCCCAATGCTGTTCCCCTCCAATTCCCTAATAAAATCTTTAAGAAACAAACAAACAAAAAAGACTATTTGAAAACCTATTACAATAGGGAGAGAGGAACTATTGCAATGGGGGCAGGAAGACTACAGCCATAGGAAGAATACTGATGATAAGATCTGCAAGCATCTCAAAGATGAGGTGGAAAAGGACATTTTTTTATTTTTAGTTAAGATTTTATTGGGGGAATTGAGGGAGGGGAACAGCATTGGGGAACTAGGGAAGGGGAACAGACAAGTTGCTTTCCTTTTGTTCTTCAATCTAGTTTTGGAGGATATTGCTTCACTGGCCCATGTTGGTATTATCATTGCGCTCTTCTCGGGTGAGGCAGATCGGTTGCCTGCCTCTGGACAGCTGTTCTCTGCAGCTATTGGCAGCTCACTCGGCTGCCAGCTGCTCACACTGGCTGCCGCCCACTCACTGTAACCTATGGCAGCCCCACTGCAGCAGGGACTGCAGCTATGCCATCCTGGGGACTCACAGAAGCCCAGTTTCAGGTAGAGCTGTTGTTCACCATCTTAGCTGTAGAGGGCAGTGTCACTGGCCCTATGTGGGATCCGAACCAGGGCCGCTGGCATCCCAAGCCAGCTTTTAACCAACGCGCCACTTGGCTGGCCCGAAAAGGACGTTTTTTAAAATAGGAAGTAAGCCAGGCTAGAAAAGTCTGTGTATGGGATGGCCGAGTGGTGTGGTGGTTGGGTGCTGGCTTGGGAGGCCAGCGGCCCTGGTTCGGGTCCCACTTGTGAGGGCCAGTGACACTGCCCTAAAAAAAAAAAAAAAAAAAAAAAAAAAAAAGTCTGTGTATGAAGGAGATGGCTGGCTGGTATAATGGGATAGCTGATCAAGGAATGCTTTTTTTTTTTTTTAATTTTTGAAATTTTAATCGAGTTCAGATCAGCATGTCTGGTTCATTTCAGCTCCTTCACAGTCAAACCTGGGGGCAGGGACTGCTTCAGTTTCTCTGCCTTCTCTTTGTGATGACCAAAGTGTAAAGGTATCTGCTGCATCGAACCTTAAACTTCACGTTATCCTTATTTTTCTTTATCTTGACAGACTTGGTGTCCTTTTGCCTGGCTGTGAGCAGGAAATCTTTGATTTCCTCAATTTTGGGAGGTATGGCTACGAGGCAAGGAGGACACGTGGCCGGCACTCTGGGCTCTGGCGGAGGAACAGTGACTCAGGGAGCCTCAGAGACAAATGGGGGTGGCACTGAGGTGTCTGGCTTTGGGTGAGGGATGGAAAAGTCACAAATTTCCCAGTGGGGAGTCTTCCTTCCGTGCAGTGGCAGGCGGGCGCCATCATTCCAAGGAATATCTTTTTTTGTAGTCAATTTTGCGAGGTGTCATTGAGGAGGGACTATTCTACATTCCAGTACAGGGGATTGTGGGGCAGAAGCCTAAAGTTTGATCAAGTCAAGTTTGTGGACATTTTGTTCACTTAAATTACTTATGAGACAAAGAGTGGGAAATTGGAGGGTCTTGATCTGGATTTGTAAGCAAAAGGGTAATATACAGATCTTATCTTAGTCATATGAGGAAAGGCTGTTCCTTGCCATAAGCCATGTTCTAGCATACAGTAAGATGGAGGATTTAACTGTTGCTGCTTTCCAAAAATACAGGGTTCAAATAAATAGTCAGTGGCCAGGCATCCCATAGGTAATGGACAGGGAAATGGGACTGGGAATTGTTTTATGTCAAACTACTACCTCTCCACATTTTGCCTGTCCTAAGTGGGAGTATCCTCTCTGGCACTGGTGTGAGGAAGAATTATAGGTATACAGGATGTCTATTCCAATAATATACTGGGGGTGCCAAAAAAATGTACATATTTTAAGAGATGTTATCTATGTATTACTTTTTGTTGTTGTTGTTGTTGTTTTTGTTTGTTTTTAAAGATTTTATTGGGGAATTGGCGGAGGGGAACAGCGTTGGGGAATCGGGGAAGGGGAACAGACAAGTTGCTGTCTTTTTGTTCTTCAGTTTAGTTGCGGAGGATGTTGCTTCACTGTTGGTATCGTCATTGCGCTCTTCCTGGATGAGGCAGATCGGTCGCTGGCCTCTGGATGTCGCTCACCGCGGCTATTGGCAGCTCACGCTTGGCTGCCAGCCGCTCACGCTGGCTGTGGGCCACTCACTGTAGCCTATGGTAGCCCACTGAAGCAGGGGCTGCAGCCCACACCATCACTGGGGCTCGCACAGCCCAGCTCCAGGTGGAGCTTTTGTGAGCTGTAGAGGGCAGTGTCACTGGCCCTCATGTGGGATCCGAACCGGGGCCGCTGGCATCCCAAAACCAGCACTTAACCAATGAGCCACTCGGCCGGCCCTTTTCTTCTTTTTTTTAGCAGAGCCATCCTGCCACCTGCTGGCAGCTCAGCAACAGCTCAGTTCCAGCTGGGCATCAAACTGTATTGCTCAGAGCTCACTCAGTTCGCAGTCTTTAGTGAGCTCTTAACTGAGCCATTCGGCCAGCCCACTCTGTATTACTTTCTGAAGTTGAATTACAGTAGCAATGTGTGTGTAGTATGATGTTTGCTCAATAGATGGTATTAGTTAAATGAATGCTAGCTAGCATCGTTCATTACAATTTTAATAGTCTTTTCCCTTTAAAATGTGTATACATTTTTTTGGCACCCTCTGTGTTTATGGTAGAAGCCATGACCACAGTGTATCAGAATGATGTCAAGGGCCCTTCCCATAGTTAAATTTATCTCCTTCCCTCACTGGTTACTTTGCCCAGACATGAGTCGAATTCAGGTGTCACTTCTCCCCAATGGACCAAATATGATAGTAACTTGGGCACCTACATCCAACAAACCATGAAGGTTTACATCCCTACTTTCCCTGAGTTCTCCAGAAAATTCCAACAGGGCATACAGTCTGTGGTCCTGTGGGAAGATAGAGACCATGGCCCCACCTCTAAGGATTTTTCTCCTTAAAAACCCTTCCAAGACATTTGGTCCTGTCCAAATGTCCACAGAGACATTTGGTCCATGCTGACCCATCAAATCCCATGTGCAATTACCAACTAGGCTCCCGAGGAAAAGAAAGCTTATTATTGGCAATACAGCCACAACAGAATTATTGGACCAATAAAACATGATGGTTTTTAAATATATTAATCCAGTAAACTAAAAGTATAAATGTTATGGCTATTTGAACCCAAGGATGTTTACTAAGCATGGATGTTTTGGACAAGACCAAATATCAAGGACCATTTAGCATGGACCAAATATGCTTATGGATGTTTTAAATAGGACTGAATATCAAGGGCCTTTTGGCGTGACCAAATGTTTCCATGGACAGTATGAACAGGACCAAATGTTCACTGATTCTTGAAACAATTCCAATCTGGGTAAAAGGGAAGGGAAGGATGGATCAGGGGATGGAAGACAAGAACGCTGTTTTCGGTCCTCCAGAAGCTATGTACTAGACAGCACGATTATCATTGCCTATACATCTATTTCAGCTTTGAGGATCTCCTGATCCAATAGACATATCCACAAAATGATGGCTAAGAGAAGCTGTTGTATATAACCTTTATGAATATTTCAGAATGGGCACTGTCCTTTTTCTGCAATTCCTTAAATTGGAGGAACAGGCAATTTTAATTATAAAAAATTTCTTTCAGGTGAGGGTAATATTTTAACAGTAGTCAGTCTACCAGCTCAGGGCTGCAACTTTTCCTACTTCTCTGAAGGGGCCAACTATATTGAAAAGGGCTTGGTATTTTGACGATTACCTTCTTTTGTGGTTCCTTACCTTCTACATCATGCCAGTGTTTAAAAATAAAATGCATTTTGGGCCGGCCGAGTGTCGCGGTGGTTAAGCACTGGCTTGGGAAGCTAGTGGCCCCAGTTCGGGTCCCACATGTGAGGGCCAGTGACACTGCCCTCAAAATAAACAAATAAATAAATAAAATGCATTTTAAGTGATCTCAGAGAAAATAAGTGTAACATTTTAAATATCTATTAGAATGGATAACAATTAATATTCTTTTAAAACTTAATAATTCTATAAATTGTAGTACTGGAGTTAAAAATGTGCTTCTAAGCAGTGCTTTTCAAGAACTGTGGAAGAGCTTGATTACAATGGGAATAACATGCAGAATCTCTATTGGTCTTACTCTTTCTTAAACTCTGGATAGTAATACTGTAAGAAATGTAGTTCAGACCGTTCTGAAAAATGTAGCCTAGGGAAGATAGAATGTGGAACATATCTTAACTCCAGCTTTCTAATGGAGATCATCAGGGGATTCAAGTAGATTCAAGAGATGGATGCATAATCACACTTGATGATGCTGACACAAATGTTAGCAATAACAAACAGAGGTGCAATAGAGAAAATGAAACTGAAGGAACTGATGTAGTGGAAGTGTGCTCTGGTTAGATTACAATGCAGCAATAAAGGTTGAGAGGTTAACAAGATCAGAAGACAGAACCTTCAGATAAATAAAAAGAGAAGGAATCGATGACTCAGGGAACATACTTCAGTGTTGAAATTAAGGGGAAAAAATGAAAAAAGGCAGGTGAAAAGTTACGGAAAAAAATAGTTTGGGAGAAGAAAAACTGTCTCACAATAGTATGGATATTCCAGACAGAGAAGAGGATTTCTTAGTAGAAACAAGTATGGAGAGGAAACAGAATGGGTATAAAGTTCTGAAAAAAGAGGAAAGTTGCCATAAAAGTGACAACTTCTCATCCAGCCATACAGTAACTCTCTTTGTTGCTTAAAAGCAAAAACAATTTCAGAAACTTCCTTGTTCCAGCTCCAAATTTATACAATGTCACCTCTAAAGAGGTAGGACACCAACCTAAACTGAAATGTTGCCTGTCTCTACACCTAACACCTTTCCCCTGCCTCGAGGGGATTTGATTTGTAAAAAGACTAGAAATATGACTAAAATAAAAATAGAAACTGTGTCACAAGAGAATGTTATAGTACATTTGTTTAATTATGACCATTAATGTAATAGCTGCCTCAATAGTTTCATTCAGATAATAAAAAACAATGGTATAATGATGGTTTAAAACTGATTCAATCACAATTTTACAAGCTTATTTATCAAGAGTGAAAATAGAAGACTATTAAAAATAGCTAAAAAGATAACGTATTATAGTGCTTAATGTTTCTGTAACTGTTGGTAAGGCTTACATCTATATCTGATGCAGAATTCTTAATGCCATTGAAATAGTTCTTTTCAAAGCGACATCGTATATACTGGCACTATGAGTCTGGAAGAGACTGGCTATGGGTGCCACTTCTTGTCTTCAGCTGTGACTGCGCAATATCAGCAAGTGCACTTTGTATCTTTTCCAGAAGCATGTCCCCTCGATAAACAACATCCTCCAGACATGTAGCCGCTTCGTGGTTTTCTTCTTCTAGCTTATATAAGCTGGCAGCCTTTATAAGACACAAATTTAAAAATCTTTTGAGAAATGAAAAACTTAGAGATTAATGAGTTGAGAAAGAAAGAAACTGCAGAAGTATTTATTTTTTTTTTTTGAGGGCAGTGTCACTGGCCCTCATATGTGGGACCGAACCGGGGCCGCTGGCTTCCCAAGCCAGCGCTGAACCACCGCGCCACTCGGCCGGCCCAGAAGTATTTACTTTTAAATCTAGATGACTATGCAGCCACTGTGATAGATTTTTTTTCAATGGCAAAAATTCTAAAATCAGGGAACTATAAGAGTTTTTGCAGTATGAATTATTTAAAGCAATGAATTTTCAATAAGGTATCTCTGGATATCTATATATGACACCCTTCCACACTGCTTTTGGACACTATTATTCTACTCCACATCCAGAATGCTATCCTCCTCTCATTCTTTGCTAGGAAAAGAAACAAACAGAAAAATAGGAAGTTTCCTCATAATGCACATTTGGACAGCTATATATATTCAGCAGTCTTTAACAGACTACACTAGTTCACAACGAATATAACCCCCATTTTAAAATGCAATGTTAAGCTTTAAATATTATAACAAGAGGCATTAAATCTATCTCCTTTAATTCAAAATTCCCTATTAGCGAAGTTTTAAAAACAAAAGCGATTTTTACTTGTAAAGCGGCTGTAGATTCTTCACTGGGCAAGGAATCTATCAATACATCAATGTCTTTTGCTGTTCTTGCAATCAGTGCTGCAAAAAGCTGGGCATATTCTAGAGAAAAACATTATTAATTAGGGTATTAGAGAAACTCAAGCTTTCAGAAATAGAAATGAAATATTAATGAAACCAGAAAACTTCATGTAATTTTTTCTATACTAGGCTTCTAATAATTTAAGTGTAATTTTAACCTACCAATTCTATTAGATGTTTGATAATTACCCTTAATATTAACTTAAATTGGGAATTAACCATAATATATATCATTTATTAGAACAATATGGTGGTCACTTGCATAAAGGAACTTGTAAATGGGATGCCTTCCTTATTAAGGTCCCCAAAGTAAAATTCAACTGAATTCATACATATTTTCCTTTAAAGGAGTAACACTGTTATTGGACATGAATAGAATTATGGCATGTTATGTAAATTGAATTTAACAAATTCATTTCTTTTATGACAAACAAAACTTGTAGTAAAATCCTCAAACAATAACATTTTTAGAAAGCCATAATTATGTTGAACTTCTTGATAAATCTAATTTTAAAAGATTACAAGTAATGAGAGTCAAACTAAATAAAGCCAAGAAAATCTATTTACCTTCTGTGGGATTAGCTGGCTGATCTTTGTTAATTGTTGTCTGAATATTACTAAAAGAGGCAGGAGGACCACACTGCTGCAACACTCCAATGGCATTACAAAACTGGTCTGCAAGCTGGAGGCCGAAAAACACAAGTCAAAGTTAGAAAGGACTTATTAAATTGAAGTCTTATTGGTAATGGCAACAATAATAAGTTTCTATAATAATGATCTCTGAGCAAGAGAATAAAAGAGAAAAAAGTGGACCGGCCGAGTGGCGCATTGGTTAAGAGCTGGTTTGGGATGCCAGCAGCCTGGTTACAATCCCACATATGAGGGCCAGTGACACTGCCCTCTACAGCTAAGATGGTGAACAACAGCTCCACCTGGAGCTGGGCTGCCAGCCCCGGTGACAGTGTAGGCTGCAGCCCCTGCTGCAGTGGGCTGCCATAGGCTATAGTGAGTGGCCGGCAGCCAGAGTGAGCGGCTGGCAGCCAGTGTGAGCTGCCAAGAGCCACGGTAAGCGACCATCCAGAGGCCAGCGACTTATCTGCCTCATCCGGGAAGAGTGCAATGACGATACCAACATGGGCCAGTGAAGCAACCTCCACAGCAACTAGACTGAAGAACAAAAAGACAGCAACTTGTCTGTTCCCCTCACCCAATTCCCCAATAAAATCTTTAAAAAAAAAAAAAATGAGAAAAAAGTAATTTTGGATAAAATTAGCCAGTTATTAATAGTGATTAAATGTCTTAATCCTGAAAAGAAATTAGGTTTGGTATCAATCCAGTAGAAACAGTTAAAAAGAAATACAAAATAATCTTTCTTTTCTTCCCAAAGTAAAAGAAATATATGCCAATATGTGTTGCAAGCACAAGTAAGGACTTTTTTTGGGTAGTAGTGGTAAAAAGCAATTTTGACCGACAAATATCTAAGTATGATTCCTGAATAAATAAAAAATTGTATAACTCATGTACAAAGTATACGATCCCTTTTCTGAGACTAGAATAAAGTATTAAAAAAATAGTGGGAAAAAGACAGTATCATTAAGTATTCAGAAATGTTTTTCTTCATGACTTGAATTGTAAATACCTGGTGGTGCTCTAAAAGTATTCCTTAAGCAGTTTTGAAGATGGAGAATTCCAATTCCTTACCATCTCCAAATTTAAGACTCCTATCCTCTCTAGCAACTTCTCTCAATAGTCCTGACCTCTCAAATCTCAATTTCTTATTTCCAATCAGTGAATAAATAAGCATTTCCACTAAAATTCTCTGCCATTATTTGAATGACAGAATGCAAAGTCAACTGTTTGCTTTGTTTATATCTAATTTGTATTGAGATTCTTCTAATGAGTCCAACTTCAGACTCTTTCCTTTCATCTTCAAATCCTGATAGTACATACTACAAAACTTTCCCTTTTTTATCTTCACTGATACTATGTTAGTTCAACCAACTACCTCACATCAGAATTGGTACAATAATCTCCTTACTGTTTTTTAGTTTACTGTTATTTTACCCTGTTCAAAAAATTTGAGCTCACTCCAGCATGGTCTTCAAGATAAATCTCCAGGCCGGCCGAATGGCGCATTGGTTAAGAGCTGATTTTGGGATGCCAGCGGCCCCGGTTCAGATCCCACATATGAGGGCCAGTGACATTGCCCTCTACAGCTAACAACAGCTCCACCTGGAGCTGGGCTGGGTGAGCCCTGGCGACGGTGTGGACTGCAGCCCCTGCTGCAGTGGGCTGCCATAGGATACAGTGAGTGGCAGGCAGCCAGCGTGAGCGGCAGGCAGCCAGTGTGAGCGGCTGGCAGCCAGCGTGAGCTGCCAATAGCTGCGGTGAGTGACCATCCAGAGGCCGATGACCGATCTGCCTCATCCGGGAAGAGCGCAATGACGATACCAACATGGGCCAGTGAAGCAACGTCCTCTGCAACTAGACTGAAGAACAAAAGGACAGCAACTTGTCTGTTCCCCTTCCCCAATTCCCCAATAAAATCTTAAAAAAAAAAAAAGTAGGTAAATCTCCAACCCTTCAGGCTGTTTCAAAGCTCTCAATAATCTAAGTCAACTCTACTTATTCATCTTCTACTGCTTCTTCATATACACCTGACAAGTGCAAAACTCATTCCTGACTACGTTTCTTTTGCTCACATTTTGCAAATGTAATGGAGCAGTCACAAGTGCTCAGAAACTGTACAAATGTGGATTCTAATTCTGGGTTTAGTAACTTGAGGGGTTGTTTGTTTTTTAATTTTTAAATTGGGACCATTCTCACATTACAGCATTGTTATGAGGAATCGAGAAAGCAAAAAAAATATTCAACACAGTGGCTGTCTGTTCTGTCCTTCAAAAGCTCTCAAGATGTATTTCGTCAACAAACATTTATCGAAATCAACTTTATGACAAGTACTGTATATGTATAAATATTACACAGAGATATAGGAACGAGACCATTTCTGCCCTTATAGAGCTCTCAGAGGGTAAAACTAATGTATTTTAATAATATTACAATTACAATTCAAATAAATGCTAAGATTCCCTCTAATTTAGTTCCTATCACTCTATATTCCAATTTATTTCAGTACTTACAGCTGAAAACACTCGATTCATTATAACTCCCTAACCACATACTACTTTTGTATTATTGGAATGTCTCTTGAATACCAGACATCTTTTAATCAGGCTGTAAACTCCTTAAAGAGTATCTCTCTATGAACATAATAGTGCTTATCTACACAGTAGGCATTCATACTAGTTAACCTAAAGGCGTCTCTCCAAAATCCAATTATCAGCATGCCTGCCCTGGAGTTACGGCTGTAGTCAATGTGTCCTTAGTTTCCTTTTGGCTACAAGACATGTATGAATATGCAACATTTCCCCTAAAATAACATTTCTATCCAGCAGCATCCTTACAATTTGGTTTTGTAAAACCTCAAAGGAGTATCTCCCCGAGGGAGGTTGGCTGGCAGCCAAGGTCAGTCCCTACAAGGTAGAATTTATCTTGGTGAATTCATCAACACTTAGGAGCTGGCAGTCTCAGCCTTAAAAAGGTCTTATTTTATACACACACAGCTTAGATCCGTTTCTCAAGAGGAGATGCACACTTTTCGAGTGCAAACACTGATGTAATAACAAGAATGCCAACTTATTAGCTTCCATGGAGGAAAAAAACTGGCAAGAAACTCAGGACTTAAGATTTTTCCCAGTCAACCTAGTCTTTCTCTATAGGCTCTGGCCTGGGACATCAAGTTATAAATAGAATGACAAGGAGAATATAAACCACGAATAGAAAACTATGTAACTCTTAATGGTAGTAAGTACATGCATCCTATGGTCTGCATATATTTTCCACTGAGGCATAACAGGAAAAATAATCAGAGAGATTAACGTCTTGGGGGCTCTCCTTACATCACACGACTTTTCACAGGAAGTAGACTTTTGGGGAGACATTAAAGAAGACTTAAATAAAACAGATATACGACGATTAGAACATTTACTATCATCAAGTGTCAAGTTTCCCCCAAACTGATTTATGCTGAGGGGTGGCCAAGAGGCCCTTGGTCTTAAGAGGAACCAACGAAGATGAAACAAAACTTCTCCTCTCACCATTACTCTCATCCCCAAAACGTGAAAGTTTTGGCTAAGGAATGCATCTACTCCTCGGCTAACATCTATAGACAAAGATCCAATCATCAATAGCACAGGTTCTCCTCCGTGGGTTAAAATAAGGGGGGAAAAGCTTCGGCTTCTTTCTCCCTTCTCTCAAGTGAGATCTCGTGAGCACCACTGAGAAAATAAAACTGTTCCCAGAAAGCACCACAGGACCTTGAAGCCTGAGTCCCGGGAGAGAGATGCTCCCCTTCCCAGGCGAAGACTATTCCCTCTGGCAGCTATGCGCACCGCCAGGTAGCCGGCCTCAAGCTTCCCTGATCGCGGCGACATCTCACGCCGCCCTGCCGCTTTCTCCTGAAGCCCAGTCTCGGTCCGCTCCCCACTTCTGGGTTTGGTCTCTCCGGGCCCCCTTCCCGTCCTAGATTTACCTCGGGAAAGAGGAAGACAGACTTATCGAAGGAAATTGCTCACCGAGTTCACGGCGTCCTGCAGCTGTGTAAGCCGATCCGCCATGTTTCTGGAAGCAAAGAGACGCTACTGCCGTTGCTCGCACGCGATTGGGCAGCTCTAGGACGCCTCAAGGCCAATCACAGGGCTGCGTTTTCCGAGGGGGTGGAGTCAAGCAGAACTCCACGCCCCTCGATGGGGGAGTGGAACTTCTCTAATGTTTTTTCTTGAGTCTAGCTCTAACTGGGTAAAGCTTGACTAGGGCCAATTTTGAGTAACTTGGGGACTGGCTGGGGGTCCAATCGCTTTTGGCGCTAACATACTGTTCTCCAGGTTCCTAGGTGTTAAGCATTTTATGGGGATTGTTGGAATCTGAGATTTTAAAGAGTCAATTTCTCCTACCCTCTCGTGTGTATTCATTCAGCTGGACCACAAAACATATACACAGCAAGCAAGCAACTCAAGAATACGTGAGAGTTGGGGGAAAAGGGGGTTATCATTTTGAGAGGGTTGTAAATGCCTGTTACATTGTTATGTACATCTGAAACAAATAATTAAAAAAAAAGAATACTTGAGAGTCACATTTAGTTTAAAACAAATCCAAATTAAAATTCAGGCAATCAGGAAGGGCTTGGGTGCGTGTCGTCCTCTGTTGCTTTTGGGTGCAGAGGGCCTTACCAATGTGTAGGGCGGGTATGTGCTTTAATTCTGAGTGTGGGTGTGCTGGGAAAGCTGACACATGTGAGATGTAAAGCATTAGAAATTAAGTACTAAATTTAGCTGTGTTGACTGTGTTGGAAGAGAAGGAAGGTCTCAATGGGCAAAGGTGAAAAGAGCATTTGGAGTTAAGAGGTAAGATGTGAACCTAGGTGTTGTCGGAGAGTGGGCCTTTCTCGGCGCAGAGTCCAGGTCCTTGGCAACTCGAGCAAAGAATTGAACGAGATACCAGAGTAAAGCAGTAAAATAAGTAGTTTATTAGAAAAGACAGTACATCCAGACTAGAGGATGGCCTAAGGGCCCATTACCAAAGAGTGTAGAGGAGGCATATACAAAGGTGAGGCTAAAGGGAAGAAGCAGCAACAGAAGTAGCAGTAGCAGCCGCGCGCTTCCCTCCCAGGACTTGGGGTTTTTATCCTTTTTCTCCAGGATGGGCTGTTCTTCCTGGGCGTAGGACCACTTGATTGGCCCCTGTGATTAACAAGAGGTACTGTGTAGGTGTGAGTGACTGGTCTGATCTAGTTGGATATTTTGCGCCCATTTGCTCTTCCCGCAGGGGTAGGTAATTACAATACAAAGGGAGTTTTGGGTGGAGAGGGGATGTCCCCAGGTGGTCACACTGTGGGACGTGCAGGAATGCAGAGACCCAATGCCTGCCTCTAACTACCTGCCTACGTTTTCCTTGAGAGACGTGATCCCCATAAAATCTCTATGGGAAGCTGAGGGACAGGAGGTCTCTTCTTCTGTATCTGCTTCCTGCTGGGCAGGGGCGTAGAGCTGTCCTTGCCTATTGGGGTTCACGGAACTCTCGCCCTAGCTGATCTCAGATGAGAGGAAGGGGTCTCAAGCTCCACCTGGAAGACCGTGTTGGCTTCTTGCTTGTTGGGGTATCCCCTGTATCCTCAAGGCTCCTGAATGAGGACAAAAATATAAATCTGTTAGTTCTTATGAAACTTGTGGCTATTCAGTCAATCACTCAGGTGGAGTCAGTTGTCTGAACACAGAATGGGTTTGACATTTAGCTTCCTTGCCTGGGGGATATTAGGAAGTCTCTGGCTTTCAAATAGTTATCTGAAGCAGGGCTAGGAGACTTCTATTGTTTCAGATTCAGGAACTAATTTACAAAGCAATCAAGAAGCAAGGGGGATCTTCCGTCAGAAAAGCAATCAAGGCCCAAGAGCCAAGAAACTAAAGAACTAGGGAGGAGACTTAACATTTTTATACTTAACATTTCTATAGAAAAGAAAACATTCGGGCCTGCCGAGTGGCGCAGTGGTTAAGCGCTGGCTTGGGAAGCCAGTGGCCCCGGTTCGGGTCCCACATGTGAGGGCCAGTGACACTGCCCTCAAAAAAAAAAAAAAAAAAAAAAAAAAGAAAAGAAAACATTAAAGTTTTTCAGTGGTGGGGGTTGGTGCTGCTCAGTTGGCCGGTAACATAGGTAACTAATAAACATCTCTTTTTTGTATGACAGTGAAGAAAAACAGTGTGAGGAACAAAGAGAGTTAGTGGAGAGGACAGTGGAGGTGTATAATGTGTAGTTATAAGAGAGGAAGTTTCTGGAAACTAAGCCAGATGAGAGGAAGGCAGATTGAATTTTTAGAAGGATAAACTGTGCAATTTAGAGTTGGGATGACCTATTGAGAGTTTAAGTGTGAAGAGTAATAGTATAAACTTGGTATTAAGGAATGTTAGCCTGGGGATAGTCTGGAAAAAAAACAGCCTGGAATCAGCAAATGACTGTTTTGTGGACTTGGAAGAACTCTTAGACTCTTTATAAGGCTGATTATCCCTGATTACTCTCCTAGGGTTGGGGGAGGGTGGGGTAAACTATACTGGCTTGTTGGGTTTACCCAAGCCCTCCCTAGCTGGGAAGTTTCACTTCTGCTTTGTAACCCCTCCCCGATTCCCAAACAATACCTACTGGGGCCAATTTGCAACCGCTCTTGGTTAGGCCTCCCCCCTCGCCCCTCCACCCTCCCATAATGGGATTAATAAAAGATAACATCAACTTGTTTTATCTGTAATTTGGGGTGATCTGTGACCTCCTTGGACCTCCAGTTGAGAACTGTACTTTATTTATTGAATGCCTACCATGTGCCAGGAAGTATGTTGAATGCTAGGTTTGCAGAGATGCATAAACCAGGTACCCATTAGGTGAAGGGTTTTGCAGTCATCCAAGAATGAAATGCGTTTGGCTTAGATTAGGGTATTGACCCTGATAAGAGAAGAAAGGCTATTTTTTTTTTTTTTTTTGAGGGCAGTGTCACTGGCCCTCATATGTGGGACCCGAACCGGGGCTGCTGGCTTTCCAAGCCAGCGCTTAACCACTGCGACACTCTGCCGGCCCAAGAAAGGCTACTTTTGAGGGAAAAATTAACATGGACTGATGACTGGTTAGATACAGAGGGATGAAGGAGAATACTAAGTTTTGTAACCTGATTGAAGAGTATTGCGGCACCTGGGGTAGAGGAACCACTTCAAGACAACTCATGTGATGACACACCTTTTGCTCTGTCATTATTTTCTTTACAGATTTTCAGTAGCTCCACAGAGACCACAGAAAACCACCTCTGCCTGGTTTTCAAGGTTTATTATTTTCTGGGCTGAAATACAAAAATTAGGCATTTGCTTATTATTTGCTTATTTACTTGTTAGACTCCTTGTAATTACCTAAATGTGCTCTGCTGTCTCACATTTCTTTTTTTTTTTTTTATTTTTTTTTTTTTTTTATTGGGGAATTGGCGGAGGGGAACAGCGTTGGGGAATCGGGGAAGGGGAACAGACAAGTTGCTGTCTTTTTGTTCTTCAGTTTAGTTGCGGAGGATGTTGCTTCACTGTTGGTATCGTCATTGCGCTCTTCCCGGATGAGGCAGATCGGTCGCTGGCCTCTGGATGTCGCTCACCGCGGCTATTGGCAGCTCACGCTTGGCTGCCAGCCGCTCACGCTGGCTGCGGGCCACTCACTGTAGCCTATGGCAGCCCACTGCAGCAGGGGCTGCAGCCCACACCATCACCGGGGCTCGCACAGCCCAGCTCCAGGTGGAGCTGTTGTTAGCTGTAGAGGGCAGTGTCACTGGCCCTCATGTGGGATCCGAACCGGGGCCGCTGGCATCCCAAAACCAGCGCTTAACCAATGCGCCACTCGGCCGGCCCTGCTGTCTCACATTTCTATGCACACCATATAAGACACATATAATTCTCTCTTCCTCGTGTGAAATGCTCACACTCCCATTCATATCTCCATTTTCTTCCTTTGTTGGTTGGTCACTCAGCTTTCAAACTCTATTTTAAATATCTTCTTCTTTATAAAACTTTTCCTGAAACCTGAATAAATTGCCCCCAGTGATTACCACAATTGTTCTTTATACTTCTATTATTGCACTTAGCATACTGAGGTGTAATTATTCATACATTACTCCAATTCACTCACCACCATGCTCTACTTAGAGGCAGGAAATGTGGGGGACCAGACTCCACAAGTCCAGGGTTTCCCTCAGGTGGAGATGGTGTTGGCGAGGAAAGAAAGGAAAGAAGGGAGACAGTGGAGACACGGGGGAGTTCCAGAGAAGAAGTGTCACACTTTAATGTAATAACATGTCCGCTTTATAGGGACTCTTGCACATGAGTCTGGTGGTTTCTATTTCCCAGGATTTTCAGTCTTTTCTCCCCTACAATAACTCTCTCCAGGGTGTACTGTGACTTACTCTTTTTACAAGGATTATCTTGTCTTTTATTATGATAATTACTAAGAAACCCAGACTTAGTTTCTATATGTCACCTAAAGAATGTTTATCATGACTATCTTATGTTAAGGATTGACATATTTTTACATATTGCCTAAAGAATGTTTACTATAGCTATCTTGACTATCTAGAAATTATCCTAAATCCTAGCAGCTAAACACAATCATAAAACTCACAGGGCGTGTACTTGAGCTATACTAAAAGACTAGGAGTGGCTGTGTTTAGGGTAAAAGCACCTAAAATCTATTCCTATGTAAATACAATACCTAGCAATCAAAAGTGTCTCACACCTCTCTTATCCTACGGAGGGCTACATCAGTTTCTCAGTCAAAGCTTCAGTATCGGTTGCTGCAACAAGGCACTAGGCAAAGAATTCAAACAAGGCTGTTGATTAACATACCCCATGGTCAGCAAACTGCTTCTTACCAGAACTCTTAAGGCCTGAAGACTTTTAATTTTCAAGGAGACTATTCACAGCAGGGGCCTTAGGCAAATGAGTTCAAGAGACTGATGTTATCATCAGTTTCTCACAGGCAGGCTTTTTGGCCTATGTGGCCAGAGGTCTGTGCTTCAGTTTCCAAGGGGCTTGAGTCCCCAATATCAGAGGTCCCCTCGGGCTGTAGCCTGTTTTAGGGAGTTTTCTTTTCCAAGGGGGCTTGAGTCCCCAATATTTTTTAGGAAATCTTGCCCTGTCGTTGGCTTACACAGCCAGCTATCATCGGGGAACCACAGGAACTTGTCACAAATGCAGTGAGTGTATTGTCTCCTATAGGAGGAAAGGCACATGGGTTCATAGAGGCAGGAGCTATTACATGACCAACCATAAGGCAGCACTCCAAACATCCAGTGCTGAGCAGGGCAATGTGACCTTGTCAGACACCGAAGAGCTGTCAGCTTCCAGCAAGGAAACATATTTTAATTGTTTCCATATTTCCAATACCTAGTACCAAGCAGTTATTCTGGCTCATAGAAGCCACTGAATGCATATTTATGGACAGCATGAATGATTTCCTAGCATAATGATTTCCATATAATAGTTGCTAAATAAACATTTATTGCCTTCATAAACACAGTCAAAGTAATGTAAGTTTCTACCCACGAAGAACATGAGTTAAAATAGAGTTAGAGTGGGACAGGCTAAATGGGCAAGTATAACAGAGAAGTCTTTTCCTGCCTTTCTCTTGTATCTCTGACCTCATTTCTAGATAAGGTGTCTTGATTTTATCAAATATATATAATAGGTTCCCTTCCTTCTTTCCTTCCTTCCTCTCTCCTTCCTTCCCTCCTTCCCTTCCTTTTATAAACCTTAAGCAGACTTTATGGCTGTAGTTATCTATATCTTGGATTGGGGAATCTTGTCAATTTTTATCATTTCTTTCAATTCATAGGAATAAGAAACTCATCTGCAAAGCTGCTGAGCCTGTTTGCTTCTCTGGTCTCCACTGACACTCTTACATGAACAAGGAACCCAAGCTGTCACAGTGCTTCAGAGTGAAGGTAATGAGATCTTTTACCTACACTTCTGTCATCTGCTGTCCTCTGCAGGCACAAGGACCTGCAATGTAAAGGGGAGAGAATGAGGTTAGTTCAGGGAACTGAAATGAATTCAGTGTGGCCAGCATAGGAGAGTTTGAGTTTAGTTGCAGCAAGAACCTGGACAAGCATGAGTATGACTACATCATGAATAGTCATACACAGGAAGACGAACAATTATCCTGAATGCTTTTATAAGAAAAACTTTAAAACTATACATAGCTTCTCAGAAATTGTATTTTCTTTTTTTTTCTCCTTTTTTTTAAGAGGGCAGTGTCACCGGCCCTCATATGTGGGACCCGAACCGGGGCCGCCGGCCTCCCAAGCCAGCGCTCCACCACTGCGCCACTCGGCCGGCCCCAGAAATTGTATTTTCTTATTCAAAAGCAATATACGTTCAAAATGTGCAAAGAAAATCTTCTCAATCCAATCACCTTTACGATTTTAAACATTTTGATATATACATATTTTTTAACCTTTATGAATATAAACATGGATGCATATTTAAAAGAAAACAAAATAAGGCTCATACTATATTGCTTTTTTTTTTTTTTTAAAGATTTTATTGGGGAATTGGTGGAGGGGAACAGCGTTGGGGAATCGGGGAAGGGGAACAGACAAGTTGCTGTCTTTTTGTTCTTCAGTTTTTAGTTGCGGAGGACGTTGCTTCACTGTTGGTATCGTCATTGCGCTCTTCCCGGATGAGACAGCTCGGTCGCTGGCCTCTGGATGTCGCTCACCACGGCTATTGGCAGCTCACGCTTGGCTGCCAGCCGCTCACACTGGCTGCGGGCCACTCACTGTAGCCTATGGCAGCCCACTGCAGCAAGGGCTGCAGCCCACACCATCACCGGGGCTCGCACAGCCCAGCTCCAGATGGAGCTGTTGTTAGCTGTACAGGGCAGTGTCACTGGCCCTCATGTGGGATCCGAACCGGGGCCGCTGGCATCCCAAAACCAGCGCTTAACCAATGCGCCACTCGGCCGGCCCCTATATTGCTTTTTAATTTGCGTTTTCATAAACACTTCACAATCAGTTGCTTTTAAAACATGATATTTGAAGGGCTACACAGTATTATATCCATGTGTCACAGATTATTTAATTATTTCCTTACTGTTTGGCATTTAAGTTTAGTTTTTTTTGCTATTGTAATTAATACCTTGAACAGTTTTATACACTAATTTTATACAAAATCTAATTTTTATACATATTTACATACTTAAATATGAAAGTGGAATTATCATAACAAAACTATGACTATTTTTAAGATTTTTGATGCAGATTATGCTATAAAAATGTCAAGTTACTCTCCAACTGGTCCTATTTTAGAATGTTTACTTCTCAGCTTTTTAATCCACACTTTTTTTCATCCATTTATATCTTTCTTTTTTTTTTTAGAGGGCGGTGTCACTGGCCCCCATATGTGGGAACCGAATCAGGGCCACTGGCATCCCAAGCCAGCTCTTAACCACTGTGCCACTTGGCTGGCCCCATTTATATATTTCTTTATATGTGTGTGAAATTCCCTATTTATATCATTTGCTAATTTTAATTTTTTGTTATCAGCTTGACTTTTCATATTAAGGAATTTTTTTTTTTGACTTTCATAAAATTTAAATTTTCAAGCAGCCAGGCCTACTTTCTTTCTTTCTTTCTTTCTTTCTTTCTTTCTTTCTTTCTCTCTCTCTCCTCTCTCTCTCTCTCTCTCTCTCTCTCTCTCTCTCTCTTTCTTTCTTTCTTTTTTTACGAGACCTATCATTTTCTTTATGGCTTCCTCCTTTGCTTTTTTATTTAGAAAGTTCCTCCCCTGAACCCTTCAAAGCACTTCTGGTTTGGTACTGCCAGATTCCAATTGACTTTGGCTCAAATAAACTCTTCAAGTTAAAAACATGAAAAAGAACCATTTGAATATCAGTTTGTTTTTTTTTAAACATATTTCTTCTAGCTATTATGGTTTTATTTACTACTTTGGGATTTCATTTTGACAGTGAGACAGAGTTCTACCTTCCCTCTACAATATCAGAACACAGTCTATGGAATAATCCATTACTGATTCACATGCTACCCTTACAATCTCCTCTGTCACCTTCCTGAAATTTCATCGGAGTTACAGGAATGGGCGTCTGGGAGAGTGAATAAACATCATAGAATATTCAGTGCTTCTAAAGGTGTGAAAATTTGGTTCAGGCAGAGGGAGACAGGAAAAGAATTGTGACTGTTAACATACGGTGATTGCTATAGATTTTTTGCTTAATAGTGGATCAATCGAATACTGTAATTTTCAGGATTGTTGCTCATTAAAATATATAAAGGAAAAATGTAATGAGCAGAAGGAAAGCAGGGCAATCTTCCCCAAATAATTTTCAGTCTATAGATGTAATTCCACTATCAGCTCACCTGTCACATGGACCCTTGTCCTTTAAACAGCCCTCAGGCATTAGATTTGGGAAGTGGGAGTTCAGATTAAGGTCTTGAGTCTTCGAGGATATTTTGCTTAAGAGAAAACGAAACTTGACTGGTATTTTTAAATGTGGTGCTCACCAGCGTAGTAACCACCACAGATACAGCATTACCCCCGCACTTTCATACAAACATCAGCCTGCAAAGCTAAGGCAATTGCTACGGGGAAAACAATCACTTGTTCTTGGCGTTTTGAATACCAGATTTTTATTTATTTTTTTGCAAAGGACCGTTACACTTGGTAGCAGGAGCCTGGAGACGTTACGCCGCAACAGACAGAATTATTTTTACCCTCACCGAGTTTTTCGCAAACGGGAAAGATCCAAAAGGGAGAAGTACAGGTGACACCACAGAACTTCCGGGCGTCTCCTTCGGCCCCCAGCGCACGAGACCCGGAAAGCGCCGCCGGCGGAGAGCCCGCCGTGCGCCAGCGCACGCCGCGCGAGCTACGCCGCCGTGTCGTAAAAGGGGCGGGACGGAGGCGTGCGGCGGGAGCGGTGCGGAGTGATTACCGGGAAGGAAGCCTTTCGTTGGGGCTGGGGAGTGCGGCTGAGGTGGTACGCCAGCACGGCGGACCTGGCAGGTGTGCAGGGCGAGCAGCTGGAGGCCGATGGCGCCGGGCACGAGCACCTGGCGGCCGAAGACGCCGAGCGCGAGCAGCTGGCGGCCGAAGGTGCCGGGCGCGAGCCCCTGGCGGCCGAAGGTGCCGAGCGCGAGCCCTTGGCGGCCGACGGTGCCCGGCCCGAGCCCCTGGCGGCCGACCGTGCGCGGCCCGAGCCCCTGGCGGCCGATGGTGCCCGGCGCGAGCGCCCCGGGATAGCGAGGGCGAGGAGACCCCGCGGCCCTGCGCACGGCCCTCTTCGACCGTGGCGTTTGTTGCGCCAGGCCCATGCAGCTATGGAAGTCCTTCGGGTCCTGGCTCTGACGATGATGGCTTTGCAGCCAGGGGTAGCTGGTGGAGCCGAGATCGTTGGGAACTCCAGCGTGGGTAAGGTCCGGGGCGCCTCCCTTCTGCAACCGAAGTTGCTTTTTTTTTTTAAATTATTATTTAAAAAATTTTATTGGGGAATTGGGGGAAGAGGACAGCATTGGGGAACCGGAGAAGGGGAACAGCAAGTTGCTGTCCTTTTGTTCTTTAGTCTAGTTGTGGAGGATGTTGCTTCACTGGCCCATGTTGGTATCATCATTGCACCTAAGTTGCTTTTTAATTTGTCAACTCCGGGGTCTGTCCACCCAGCGGGAGAGGTGGTGAGTTCAGACCCGCAGGAATGGATCAAGGTCCTTTCCTGCAGAAGGAAACTCCCTTTGCTAAAGAGGCCTTACTGCCAGCCTCCTAATTTAGGCTGGTGAAATGGGAAGAGATAACTCACTTGTTCAGACACATTTTTTATTATCTCCTTCAGAGAGCAGCCATGTTTGTGGGTTTAGTTTAACACTGTAAAGCACCTCTTTGCTTCCAAGTGGCACATCTGAGCCTTTGGCCAGAAAGGCTTGGTGCACAGCTGAGGGCTTTTAAGATTGATGGCCCTCCAGGCTGCAGCCGGTTTTTACACTCCAAAATATAGATGCTTTTCAAATTGGTAAGTTCGACAGAGTTTGAGAGGAAAAGTGAACTCAGAATGAGACGTGAGATTGTAGGTCATGTGCTTGATGAATGGGTTTTTGCAGTACTTTGTGGTTTGTTAATACATAAACTATAAAAAGCACTGATTGTGCCAGGCTGATAATCATGTGCTTTTTCTGTGAGGTTAAGTACATTCTTAGTTTTGAGCATAAGAAACTAGTTGCAGTTCTGAAACAGTATTTTCTGAATACTGTGATAGTGCTCTTAAATGTTTATCTTTGAAAAGCTCTTGTGCAAACTGAATCCTAGAATGTTTGCATGGGACTTAGGGCCCAAGCTGAAAAGGGCAATTACATTTTTTGCAGAAAAAATAGCCTTTTTAAAAAAACAATAGGACACTAACGTAATATTCACTGTGTGCAGAGTGTGGCAGGTGCTTTTCATGGCATTTTTATTTAATCTTCATAACCCTATGAAATAATTACAATCTTCACTTGGCAGAGGATGAAGCATGATGCTCACTACACAAGCAAACAGCTAATGGGGCACGGGCAGCATTTGAACCCAAGTGTATCTTGCTCCAAATTTCATGGTCTTTAAGAAAAACTTAAAAGACTCACATGCCTCCTGAAAAATGGCTGAATTTCTATTTGAGGATTCTGATAATTATACAGACTGAAGAAATTGAGCAGCTGCTGTAATTTAGGAGGATTTACCCATTTTTAGCAGGAGCTAGCTCGCATAACTTGAATAGTGGCTTGAAAACCAAATGAATCTTTGAAGATGGCAAATCTAGTTCCTAGAATGGCTGAGGAAGGTGCTTTCTGTGACTGGCAGAGCTTAAGAGGTACATCATACATTTAAACGGTTTTCCCTTGAAGTCCCACTTCTCTGCTGTCTTTAATATCTTTAGTATTGTTTCCATTTCATACCCAGAAACTCACATGGAATTACGTAGTAACTGGAGTTGAGCAGAAACTAGGGGAAAGGTAGTATGCACATTTTTGTGTTTCCTTTCAGCTTTTAGGGCTAATGAGAATTCATAAGAAGATGTAAATGAGAACTTGACAGGAGCAGTTGAATGCCCACCAGCTCAAGTAGCTGAATGAACTGTTGTTGTTTTTAATATTCCATCTGAAGAGAATTCTGAAGACTCAGGTTTTCAGAGCTGTCCTAGAATTTGGTTCTTGTGCCAAAAAGCATGAACAATGGATGTAAATTTCAGTAAATTAGTAAGTAAAAATGGAAGAGTTAGAAATTTTACGGTTGCAAGTTTAGGATCTGATTGGGAAAGAAAGGGAAAAGAGGGCCGGCCGAGTGGTGTGGTGGTTAAGCGCTGGCTTGGGAAGCCAGCGGCCCAGGTTCGGTTCCCACATATGAGGGCCAGTGACACTGCCCTCAAAAAAAAAAAAAAAAAAGGAAATGATTAGGATTGGGCAGCTCTTTTTAGAATGGAATTACTGGAAAGAAAAAGTGACTGGGTAGGAATGGAGGAAGGGTATGAAAAATAGAAGAGTCCCTTTTTTTTTTTTTTTTTTTTTTTTTGAGGGCAGTGCCACTGGCCCTCATATGTGGCACCTGAACCGGGGTCGCGGGCATCCCAAGCCAGCTCTTAACTACCGTGCCACTTGGCCGGCCCAGAAGAGTCCCTTTCTATGGAGCAGATGGCAAAAGTGTTTTTGGCAGAAAAAGCAGAGGCACTGCTTTTTAGAGGACAGCTATAGCAAAAGTGCTGTGTCCATGTTAGTAGCCATTTGCTCTGTAATATCATTTGATGTTCTGTGTCCTTCCCACTCCTGAAGTCCTAACATCTAATTATGCCTCGTAAAATGTTAATGATGAATCCTTTTTTCAAATGGCTTAGAGGTGAAGTTAAGTTCCTATTCACTTCTTCAGGATATATTTTGGATACATGTCTTCATTTGACATGTCTGGTTTTTGTTTTTTTTTTCCAGACGGCAGTGTCACTGGCCCTCATGTGGGATCCGAACCGGGGCCGCCAGCATCCCAAGCCAGCTCTTAACCACCACGCCACTCGGCCGGCCCTACATGTCTCTTTTTTGAGTAGAAATGAAATACGGATTCTGCTAGGCTGTAATGATAAAGTTGTCTTGACTTTCAGTATTTTTCCTCGTTACTTAATGGAAGTCTCTTTCTCAGCTTGCTGTTTATGATGAATGTGCTGAACATTTATACCTATTAGTCCTCCTCTCCCACTAGTTTATTTGTAGGACCAGACTAAATGCCCGTTTTTTTTTGTTGTTGTTTGTTTGTTTAAGAAGATGAGCCTCTGTAGCACTGGAAAGCTAATGGAAGTTAATAATGATACTTTATTGTATAGTATTGAACAGTTTACAAAAAATTCCCCATTTGTTTGATACTTTCAGGAGCCAAAATGATTTGTGCAGAATAATTACCTCCGTTTTGCCATGAGGGAATTGAGGTCCAGAGGAAATAAATTGCTCACCCGAGGTCACAAAATTAAACTATCATTCACTAAACATTTACTGTGTGCCAACTAGGTGACTTGTACTGATGTCGGAGAGTGGGCCTTTCTCGGCGCAAAGTCCAGGTCCTTGGCAACTCGAGCAAAGAATTGAAGGAGATATCAGAGTAAAGCAGTAGAACAAGTACTTTATTAGAAAAGATAGTACATTTAGAAATAGAAGTAGACCTGAGTACTAGAGGATGGCTCAAGGGCCCATTACCAAAGAGTGTGGAGGGGGCACATGCAAAGGTGAGGCTTAAAGGGAAGAAGCTGCAGCAGCCGTACTTCCCTACCAGGACTTGGGGTTTTTATCCTTTTTCTCCAGGATGGGCTGTTCTTCCTGGGCCTATGTGTGAGTGACTGGTCTGATCTAGTTGGATATTTTGTGTCCACTTGCTCTTCCTGCAGGGGTAGGTAATTACAATACAACTGGGGCGTTTTGGGTGGAGAGGGGAAGTGCCTCAGGAGGTTGCATTCTGAGGGATGTGGAGGAATGCAGAGACCCAATGCCTTCCTCTAACTGCCTAGTTTCTCCTGGAGAGATGTGATCCCCATAAAATCTCTATGGGAAGCTGAGGGACAGGAGGTCTCTTCTTCTGTATCGACTTCTTGCTTGGTAGGGGCGTAGAGCTGTCCCTGCCTATTGGGGTTCATGGAACTCTTACCCAGGGGCGTAGAGCTGTCCCTGCCTATTGGGGTTCACGAAACTCTTACCCTAGCTGGTCTCAGATGAGAGGAAGGGGTCTCAAGCTCCACCTGGAAGACTGTGTTGGCTTCTTTGTTTGTTGGGGTATCCCTGCATCCTCAAGGCTCCTGAATCAGGACAAAAATATAAATCTGTTAGGTTATGGAACTTGTGGCTATTCAGTCCATCACTCAGGTGGAGTCAGTTGTCTGGACACAGAATGGGTTTGACATTTAGCTTCCTGGCCTGGGGGATGTTAGGAAGTCTCAGGCTTTAACTAGTTATGGGAAGCAGGGGTAGAGACTTACATTGTTTCAGATTCAGGAACTAATTTACAAAGCAATTAAGAAGCAAGGAGGATCTTCAGTCCAAGATTCACAAACTGGTCAGAAGAGCAATCAAAGCCCAAGAGCTAAGAAACTAAAGAACTAGGGAGGAAACTTAACATTTTTATACTTAACATTTCTATAGAAAAGAAAATATTAAAGTTTTTCAGTGGTGGGGGTTGATGCTGCTCAGTTGGCCAGTAACAGTACTGTACTAGGCTTTTGAATGTCAAACATGATAAATCCTTACATAGCCAGGAGTCAAACCATACCTGGTTTTGTTAATACGCAGTCTTCTATAAAAATTGTGAAATGGGCATCGGACTACCAACGTAACAATGTTGAAAGATTTTTCACACAGAGGTTAGGTTAAAGATAACTGAGAATAGGGAAAAATATACTTATCCTTCCCTAACTTGTAAAACATTTTGTTAGTAGTTCTCAAACCTGGCTAAACATTAGAATTACCTGGAGAACTTTTGAAAAAGCGTATTGGTGAAGAGAGAACTAGATATTGAAATTCAAAAGAAAAAGCAAATTTACGGTAGCATCAAGAAACACGAAATATTTAGGGATAGTTATAATCGGATATTTAAAGACCAGTACAGAGAAAACTATACAACATTCCTGAGATAAATTGCGAAACAGTAAATAGAGGGATATCTCAAATTTGTAGATTAGAAAATTCTGTTATAAAGATATACTTTCTCCCTAAATTAATATACTCAGTGCTATCACAGTTAAAATCCCAAAAGGCTTTTTTTCCTGGAAATTGACAAGCTTCTTGCTAAGATTTCTATGGAAGTGAAAAAGGGCCCAAAATAGACAAAGTGTTGAAGAGGAAGAACAAATTTTGGACAGAAATTAAGACAGTGTAATACTGGTGTTAGCAGAGACAGATAGACCAATGGAACACAAGAGTCCATAAACTCTCACATATGGTCACTTGACTTACATGAAGGGTGGAATTGCAGAGCAGTAGGTAAACTGTATTTTCAATAATGGTTGTTACATCAATTGGATATACATATGGAAAAATGAACCTTGACACCCCCTTCCCCCCATCTCACCATACATAGAAATCAATTTCAGCCTCAAATGTGAAAGATAAAAAGTTCTAGAAATTAACATGGGGAATGTATCTTCATGGTCTTTGAATATTTTGCCAAAGGTTTCTTTAAAATTATAAAGAAAAAACTTGAAAAATAGGACTACATTAAAATTAAAACTTCAAAGGTTACAAGAGAGTGAAAAGACAAGCTACAAGAATGTTAGAAGATATTTGTAAAACATAAACAGAGTATTCATATTGATGATGTACAAAGAACTAAAATTCAATAAGAACAGATAATCCAGTTTTGAAATGGGCAAAAAGACTTGAACAGGTCCTTTACACAAAGAGGATATTCACATAGCAAGTAAGCAAGACAAAATGTTCTTACTATCAGTAAAAATGATTTAAAATACACCCTCAGAGGTACCTGCTTTTAATATCCCTACTTATTTTGTCAAGTGACCAGTTTTTTAAATAATACATACAGCATCTCTTTATTATCTGGCTTCTTGACTGATTCTTGCTACAATCATTTGGAGAAAGAGGCTTATTGAGGCATGATCTTCCTGTAGCTTTTGGAAATTCAGGAAATAATAGATGAAGGTTGTAACTATTTCTGAAATGCCAGGTGTTCTTGAAGAAGTCAGAAGCAGAGACTGTATAATTCAATGTTTTGTTTCCTAATCATTACAGGCTCTCACAGAGGCTGTTTGATTTCATTGCTGATTTTCTTATTGTGAACAAGGCTTCCTAGGTGTTTTACCACTTACGATCAAGGGTGATCTGTTGGGCCGGCCGAGTGGCGCATTGGTTAAGCGCTGGTTTTGGGATGCCAGCGGCCCTGGTTCGGATCCCACATGAGGGCCAGTGACACTGCCCTCTATAGCTAACAACAGCTCCACCTGGAGCTGGGCTGTGCGAGCCCCGGTGATGGTGTGGGCTGCAGCCCCTGCTGCAGTGGGCTGCCATAGGCTACAGTGAGTTGGCCCGCAGCCAGCGTGAGCGGCTGGCAGCCAAGCGTGAGCTGCCAATAGCCGCGGTGAGCGACATCCAGAGGCCAGCGACCGATCTGCCTCATCCGGGAAGAGCGCAATGACGATACCAACAGTGAAGCAACATCCTCCGCAACTAAACTGAAGAACAAAAAGACAGCAACTTGTCTGTTCCCCTTCCCCGATTCCCCAACGCTGTTCCCCTCTGCCAATTCCCCAATAAAATCTTTAAAAAAAAAAAAAGAAAATAACATACAGATTAAAACGTTTACTGTTCTTTTCTTTAAAAAAAAAAAAAAGGGTGATCTGTTAACACATTTTTTGCGGGAAACGAGTAAACTCCTCATATGGCTTTCTATGCCCGCTTACAAAGTGTTAACATTGCCACAACCAATACGTATATCAGCAAATAGTTTTACTGGCTGATATATACATAAATATATATTATATATGCACTTTCTAGAATACTCTTTCACAAAAACGGAACTATTTTATTTTATTTCTTATTTATGCTGGAATCAGAGCAGCCTATATGTTCATGAGTAAGGGATTGGTTGAGTAATTATGATTACATACACAGAGTGAAATATTATATAGTTTTTAAAATGGTAAAGTAAGAATTACATTGACGTGGAAAGATGTCTGAGATGTATTAAATGGGCTATACCAAATATTTATATCGTTTTTTTCCATCCATAAATATACTCATGCTGATATTTTCCTAAATCCTGAAAGGTATATACCAAACCGTTAATAGTGATTATTTCTGCAAAGTATACTTGCTGGAGGCATTAACTGTCTTTTTTTTTTTTTTTTTTTTTTTTTAGCTGAGCCATCCTGCCACCTGTTGGCAGCTCAACGGCAACTCAGCTCGGGCTGGCCTCGAACAGCTGTTGCTCAGAGCTCAGCTCGCACTCTTGAGCGAGCTCTTAACCAACTGAGCCACTCGGCCGGCCTTGGCATTAACTTTATGTTTCTTATCTTTTTTAAATAAGGATTATATATTGTCTAGGAAAATATTGTCATCTTAAGGGAAAACAAAACAAGTGACAGAAGTGTTGAGAGAGTCATCATTTTGTATAGTTAGGAAGTATCCCTGTTTTATAAGTTGCAGTTGAAGAGTTGAGGTCGAACCTATGTTTTGAATGCCATCAAGCATGAAGGTTTTTTTCAAATTGTTTAATTTCTTTCTGATAAGAACACCTCATTATCACTAGAGAAATTTTATAAACAATGAAATGTGCAAAAAAAAATCACTTAAAATATATTCCCAGGGATAGATACCTATGTTTAATACCCCTACTTATTTTTTATTTTTATGAAGATTTTTATTGGGGTATTGGGGGAGGGGAACAGTGCTGGAGAATCGGGGAAGGGGAACAGACAAGTTGCTGTCTTTTGTTCTTCAGTCTAGTTGTGGAGGACGTTGCTTCACTGGCCCATGTCGGTATCATCATTGAGCTCTTCTCGGGTGAGGCCGATCCATCGCCAGCCTCTGGATGGCCGCTCACAGCAGCTCTTGGCAGCCCACTGCGGCAGGGGCTGCAGCTATGCCTTCCCGGGGACTCACAGCAGCCCAGCTCCAAGTGGAGCTGTTGTTCACCATCTTAGCTATAGACGGCAGTGTAACTGGCCCTCATATATGGGCTCCGAATGGGGGCCGCTGGCGTCCCAAGCCAGCTTTTAACCAACGCACCACTTGGTTGGCCCTACCCCTACTTATTTTAAGTTATTAGTTTAATAATGTATTTTAATTTCTATGGTCCTGCTTTTCCTTACTGCCTTTTAAAGCACTAAATATTTTTTTGTTCTCCAAGTATTTCTGAATTGTGACTTATCTTCACCTGTTTATCTATTTGTAGGTTATATGGGAATTAAGTTGGAAAAAGAAAGAACTAGTGTGCAGCAAGGAGAAAGAAATATGGACAGTGAGTGAGTGAGTGAGTGAGTGAAACACAACCAGAAATGGAAGCAAGTAGACAGATGGGAAAGGCCTACATGAGGTGTTGGAGAATTACTGCCATACCTGTCTTTTATGTGACAGAACTTGATTCTTAAACAAAAAGCTCTTTTTTCCAGAATGCCCGTGTTTCATGACTATACCTGGCATGGGCACTCAAAAGACGTTTTTGCCAGTGTTGATAGCACCTTCTTTTGCAAGCTAGGTATACATTCCCATGTGACCGATGAAGAAATTGAGGTTTAAGGGAATGAAGAAACTTGCCTAAGATCACATAGCTAGTAAATGCTGGGATAAAATTGAAGCCACCCCATGAGTCTGTCCAGTCTGGCTACAGAATTCACTAGATAGTACTGTTCTTTAATACCAGTGCATTTCACAAGTGTTAGTAGTTCCTCAGGGCTATTAATCCTTAAATCAGGGACTCTGTTCTGTATAGAATTGTTATTGTTGCTACCAAATGGGGAAGTTTTCTGGGCTCTGGGAGCCAGGCACCATGAGTGTCCTCAGCACTTTTAAGCATTGTTTGTATCTTTTGAAATAGCTTTCTTCCATGTTCCACCACTTACCGCCAGCTGAGTCACCCTGGGTGGGCTGCTTCACCTCTTTAAGCTTAGTGTCCTCATCAGTGAAATGGCGGCAGTAATGGTAATCTTTATCTCAACAGGTTTTTCTTCCTGAGGATTAAATTAGTAGTACCTATATTTATGTATGTGATTTCTGCAAATTGATACTAGAGGTGTAAATGTTAAATGAAACGTTTCTCTCATTGTAGGTGTTATTGAATTTTCTGTGGGGAAATTTAGATACTTCCAACTCAACAGACGCTTTCCAGAGGAAGCTATTTTGCGTGATATTTCCAGCAATGTGACTTTTCTTATTTTCCAAATACACTCACAGTATCAGAATACAACAATTTCTTTTTCTAAGGTAAGTACAAAGAATTATTTCTATAAAAACTTTTTCCATATTTTGGGGTCTTGTAATTAGTATAAGCATTAGATTGTGATGACTCTTTATGTCTTAAATAAAAAAAAGAAATCAAGATTGGGTCCTGTCAAGTTAGTGATTTAGACTGGCTAAGAGATGAGTATCTCAGGCCTTTCTTGAGATCTCCAACTTAAACAAGGAGTGATAAAGTGCTGAGTTTGGGGAGAGGGCGACCTGTGCCAAATATTTCCTGTCTGTAGTTAAAGCTTTCCTCATGATTTCCCACTTTTTTATTTATTTTTTCTTGTTCTACAGGGTCCTTAAGGATTTTTACTGAGAATGCATTTGAATGTGTTTGCATATTTGTTCAGTCATTTAGTGTTGAAGTTTACTAAGACCTGTAAGTTTAATAAGACCCTACAGGATCAACTGCATTCTTTGGAGTCTCAGAAACAAGAGAATGCTAACAACTGAGTTCATGCAGCCCAGTGGTTGGCATTTAGGACCTCCCGCACAGGAATCCTCACTAAACCCCTTCACCTCCACCTCAGCTTGGGGAAGTTTGCAAATGCCCTGGATCAGCCTAAGCTATTAAGGATCTGCCATTTATGTTAATCTTTACAAACCTGTCTCTATTTAGCCTATATGATCCCTTAGACTAACAAATAAATTGCACTCTGTATGATGATGTACTTCTTTTTATTTGCCCTAAGCCTCTTATATAATCTGGAATTTGCTAAACAAAGCTCTCTTAGTCCAAGTCATATATATTTTGTAGACATTGGTCATATTATCTTTCAAACTAAGTATTTTGTATTTTTTTATTCCTGATGTACTGCTCCTACCGTGACAATTTTGAAATTGTGTGTGTGTGTGGTAGTTTAATAGACTAGAAATGGGAGAGTTTGATCAAGGATAGAGGAAGGAATACATTGTTCATTGCAAGAGATAACAGTGTCTGTGACCCATACATTGATTTTGCTGTAGTTCTTGGCAGTCAGAGCAGAAATCAAAGCATGTTAAATTTCATAACTTCCTTAGAAGAAACATGCCAATGATTCAGGAGAAGCCAAGTTTTTTCCTGGCACTGTATTCAAAAAGAAACTTCCTGTTTAGGCCCTTACATAGGAGATGTAGTAAAATGGCACGTACAAAATTTCCTTTTAATTTTTTTTTTTTAAATTGGTGAACAGCATGTTTTTCCAGGACCCATCAGTTCCAAGTCAAGTAGTTGTTTCAGTCTAGTTGTGGAGGGTACAAATCAGTGGCTCATGTGGGGATTGAACCAGCATCCATGGTGTTATGAGCACTGCACTCTAACCAACGGAGCTAACCAGCCTCCTCCTATAATTCCCTTCTTAATAACATCACAACATAGATAACATTTGAAGGAAGTGAAAAGAGGGAGAAAAAAAACATATATATAGGCTGGTGGTTCTTTGCTTTAGGGGCCACAGACTTTGAATCCACTGAAATCTTTGGACTCTACCTGGCAAAATGTATAGATACATCTGTATAATTTCATGGGGACCTCAGAAAACTCATTGGGCCTCTGGGGCTTCTATTGTAGTTCAGAACCTCTGTGTCTGGTTTTCCATATAGTTAGTTTAATTCTCATAACAGCTCAGCAAAGTAGTTATAATGCCTGTTTTTACTTCTGAGGAAACAGCTTGGATAAAGGGATATCGACATAACTAATGTGACAAAAGTGGCCTGAATGACCAGCATATTGGGCTTCACTTTTCATACTGAAAGGGTCTTCGTTAACTTGAATTATAACATTGTTCCTTTCTTGTGTTGCATTTAGTTCTCACTGTATTTATGCTACCGAGAAGATGATAACCAGAGCTGCACATAGCTCTAAGTGAGTGGTCTGTGTGAAGAGAATTGTGTGTTTCCTCTGCCCTTCCTGATGAAGTGTGGCACTCTGGAGTTTTTGGGTCTTTGTGGCAGTTGGTTCTTTGTCACTGTCGACCCTATATTTCATCAGTTAGTATTTAGATCATTGTCCTAAATAATACTTACACTTGTCAAATTGAAACCCATTTGGCACTTATGGGGAAATCCTGCCAAGGAAACCTAACATAATGCCAATCATAACCCCCCAACTCAGTTTTAGCTAGCTTACTTACCCTAAAAATAAGACATGCTAGTCTCATCAGGAACTCCCCGACCTCCTACCTCATGCCCTGTTTTTTTGTTGTTGTTTTTTGTTTTTAATTGGGGAATTGGGGGAGGGAACAGCACTGGGGAACCCGGGAAGAGGAACAGACAAGTTGCTGTCCTTGTGGAGGACATCGCTTCACTGGCCCATGTTGGTATCATCATTGCACTCTTCTCGGGTGAGGCAGATCCGTTTCCAGTCTCTGGACAGCCACTCACAGTGGCTCTTGGCAGCTCACGCTGGCTGCCGGCCACTCACTGTAGCCTATGGCAGCCCACTGCAACAGGAGCTACAGCTATGCCGTCCTGGGGACTCACAGCAGCCCAGCTCCAGGTGGAGCTATTGTTTACCATCTTAGCTGTAGAGGGCAGTGTCACTGGCCCTAATATGTGGGATCCGAACTGGGCACGTGCCCCTGGCATCCCAAGCCAGCTCTTAACCAACGCGCCACTTGGCTGGCCCCTTCATGCCCTGTTTTTGCATTGCTTCTTCTGATGCTCTATAAAACTCTTGCCCTAAATCCTTTGGGAATAGTGCTCCACTGCTCTTGAGGTACTGTCCTCACCCAACCAGTGGATTGTTTCCCTTGAATGAAGGACATCAAACTCATTGCTAACTTGCTGTAGTTTTGTTTTTCGACAGTAGTCTTAGTATTTGACATAATAAATCTTAATTTAGGGGATTGAACATCTGCGCATCTGCTCCTTCATGAAGAAAGATCATGTATTTCAAATAATTCCTCCATGTGTATGCATGGGCACATGCACATAGAAATGAAAATAATAATTTAAAGAATGTCTGTTTTTATTTTATTCCTTTTTGTTTTGAGAAGATTTAGAATAGGACATGCATACTAGATCAACTCTGGAATAAAAATATTTTGCTCAGCTCCCTCCTGATGATGATTCTTTTCTTCCTTAACAACAGACTGAACTTCCTAATACCTCGGGAACAGGCACTGACAAAGGACTGGTTTTTATGCTCAGACCCGAGCAGAGTATGTGCTTTTGGTACTTGGAGACTTTAGATGCCGAGCCTGTCCAAAATGTGGCCATTCCGCTCTCCTACTCGGAAAGAGGTAACCTTTTTGTCTTCGACTCCCTCTTACTCTCCAGAATGTGGAACTTGTTCATGAAAATTTAGGGAAAACTATAATCCTATTAAAAGTGTTTATTATAAGTATAATATATTTAATCAGAAAGGTTTTAACAGCAAGGGAACCAGGGAATTAGCATGATGATTGAAAGCCCAGGTAGGGACTAGGAGAATACATTTATTCATTCAAAAGAATTTAAGGAACTCGTAGAGAAGCAGTAACTCTTAGAGTAGCACACAGCCCCTACCACTTTAGTTGGTTATTCAAGGCAGAGGAAGGTGCAGAAGAAAAATGGAGGATTTGGAGAATGGCAAATAGTGGTTGAGGCTGGAGCCAAAGTGTGAGGACCTTCTATACAATTTGGGATTTACGTTTTATTCTCAGATTGGTTCTGAGAAGCATAGAGAGTTTTTTTTAGTTTTTTATTTTTTTAAATTTTTTTTTATTGGGCAGTGTCACTGGCCCTCATATGTGGGATCTGAACTGGGGTCGCCGGCATCCCAAGCCAGCTCTTAACACATTTTTTGCAGGAAACGAGTAAACTCGTCATACTGCTCAAATGCCCGCTTACAAAGTGTTAACCACCATGCCACTCGGCCGGCCCCATAGAGAGTTTTTAAGCAAAGGAATGATGTAATATATTTCATCTCTTAGAAAGTTAGCTCTGGAAGCAGTGTGGGGAGTGGGTGGGAGAGGGTATATAGCAGAGTCAGTCAGGACTTAGCATACCTTTGAGGGCTCAAAAGGAGAAATGAACAGAGGCTATGAGAGAGGAGATGGAGAAAAGGGGCTGCATTTGAGATATTTGGAATGTAGAATTGGTAAGACACAACGACAGTGGTTGCAGATTATAAAAGGTGGGAGTGTAGGCTTCCTGTTTGAGCAGCTGGGATATAGTGATGCAAAATAAGCATAGAGATATAAGGTTGTTGTGGTGCTAGAAGTTTTAGGGGGTTGGACTGGGGTAGATGGTGACTTCAGTTTGGAACACAGTAAACCTGAGACACTTGTAGGACACCTGCCTGGATGGAAATTCATACAGTAGGGCCTGAAGTGGAGGAGTGATGTTAGATATTTAACCAATAGCCATTAGTAAAAGCCACAGCAATGAGTGCATGTCCAGGCATGTACATAGAGATGTAGGGGAAAAATAATAGCAGATAATTTCATTTTGCCTCCCACATGCCAGGCACTGTTTCTGGGATATGCTAACTGCTGAGGAATAAGCCTAAGACTGAAGAGTAGTCGGGGAGGTAAGAGAAGGGGCTGGAGGTTCTGCCTGAAGTAAGGAGTGGTCAGTAATGCATTGCAGAGAGGTCAAGAGCAGTGACTGAAAGTGTCCATAGGATTGCTCAATGAAGAGTCCGTGGGCTGGTGTTGAGAGTCATTGTAGTCATGCCGTGGGGATGAAAACTAGATTACAGTGAGTGAGGAGTGAAGGGGAAGTGAGAAAATTTAGACTGCACTCTACGTTTGGTGGTAATGGGAAGAGAAGGAATAGGATAGCTGGTAAAGGAGGTAGAATCCAAAAGGTGACCGGAGTTAAGGAGAGACAGTGTCATCTGTAGCAAAAGAGTAAATTATCTGGTCAAAAACCATGGGCTTCAAGCTTCCATCAAGAACAGTGTCTGAAGAAAAATTATGAACAATAGAGCTTCAATGACAATACGTACGTTATCATTTTCTTGAATGTGGTAAATACTCGTAACATATTTGCACACAGGGTATTTCCACTCCAAATCTGGCCAGAGGAAATCAACCACCAGAGTGCCTTAGTTTAAGGAAACTAAGACCTAACTGGGAATGATTGGATGAGTGTATGAAGTTGAGATCCTACAACTCTTTAAATTGGTTTACCTTTTTCTGTCTGATCTCAGCCTCTTCACTGGGTCCACCATATATGGTTCTTTGTATGGAGGTGAGCTCATGTGGTTCTTTGTATGGAGGTGAGCTCATGTCAAGTGACTGATTTAAGTTTGTCATGCTTAAAAGTGATGAATAGGATTCTTAATAAGAAATGAAGAGCTGTTTTAGCCACATTATTAATGTAAATGAAATACCAAAAATTTATTTTATGTTTAATTAAACATTGAAATGCTATTCTGATCGATGGTCTTGGGGGTCTTTTAAGGACTTTTACTTTTTTATATATACACAAGGACTCTTCCAGAATTGGGGATGACATCATCTTTCTCCCCATTGAAAGAAGCATGTGGAAAGTGGAGACCCCTTCCCCTATTACCCATGGAGTTCCTTTTCTCTTTGGCAGTGGTTTTTTTCTTTCCATTCCTGGGTTCTTATACCCTTTTGTGGGGTCATAGATACCCCCCCGCCCCCCATCTAATAAAAACATCTCTCCCTAGGAAATGCACACATTCAACATAAAATTTCAGGGTATTCATAGAGCCCCTGAAACCCATTCTTGGATCCCACCTTAAGAATCTGTCTCTTCTGACCTTCTCAACTCTAGAGCAGAGTTTGGCAAACTATAGACTCTGAGCCAAATCCAGCTAGCTGCCTGTTGTACATGAAGTCTATTAGAAGGGGCAGCCACGCCCATTCGCATATGTGTTGTCTATGGCCGCTCTCATGCCATGAGGGCAGGATTGAGTAGTTGCCACAGAGACCATCAGGCCCCCGAAGTCTAAAATAGTCACTCTCTGGCCCTTTACAGAAAGGATTTGCTGACCCCTGTTCCAGAGCCCTTAATCTTAGTAAACTTGACCCTCTTTAACCTCAGTTCATGAGGTAGCATAAAACTAGAAGCTCTGTAGTTATTTAACTTCTTTTTATATAGGAAGTTCTTGTAAGAGTAGAGTTTTGTTTTCTGAGTATAACTTGGATACATAAGAATTCTTTGTTTAGTAATTTTCTTATTTTCTACCCAGATCCTATCCCTGGAGGCTGTAATTTGGAGTTTGATTTAGATATTGATCCCAACATTTACTTGGAGTTTGATTTCTTTGAAACAACTATCAAATTTGCCCCAGCAAACCTGGGCTATGCAAGGTATGGCTGTCTCTTATAATTACTTTTAGAACATGCATGCCTAGTTGTTGTGTAGATTCAATGAACTCGCTCACAATACATTATTCTCTTAGTAAAAGTGCGTTGTTTAATTTTTTTGAATGAAAGTCATTCATACATTGTAACTAATACTTGAGTTGTCATTTACGGTTAATATTTTCCCTTTCATTCTTAGGAAGAGCCAGATGTTGAGTCTATTATGAGCTTAGAAGTACGTCTTAGTTTCTGTAGTTTTAAATATGGAAAGCATTCTGTAGCCGTAAAACACATTTAGTTTTTTGTAAGGATTTTATTATTTTAATTAAAACTCTGCCTTAGTTTCGACTAGAATAGTAATTAACGATAACTAATATTTGATTAACGTTTGAATGCTCTTTGCTCATCATCCACAGTGCTGCATGCTCTGTGTTCTTGTCTTTTAACTCGAACCATTTTATTGAAAAGGGGCAGTTCTTATTTACAGAGAGGTTCCCTAAGGTTTATTGAGATTAAGTGACTTGCCTACTTACACACAGCCAACAAATGGCAAAGCTGGCATTTGACTGGAGGCCGGACATTAGCATCTGCTTATTGAACCGTATTTCCTGTCAGTGTGTTATTTTTCTTCCTCATGCCCAAATTGGAATTGTTTCAGGAGTTTGAAATTCAAGCTGTTGGTTCCTCTTTGTACATGGGACTTGCCCAACAAGAGATGGATGTTGAGTTTTGTTGGTTGACTTTAGGGGCACAGACCCTCCGCCATGTGACATCAGGACAGGACAGGACTCAAGGTGGAGGTTGCAGTATGATGTCTATCAGTATTTTCTGCCCGAGAATGACCTCACGGAAGAGGGGTTGCTGAAGCATCTGCAGAGGATGGCTGAAGTGTCTCGGGTGACGGCCAGTGCCATCAAGGTAAATCTGATTCTCCTGCTTGGCGTGGCCAGATTGACACCTTTGTAAGAGCTGAGTAGGGGAGAAGTGACCAGGCGCTTATTTCATTACTGTTCGCGTGGTCTTTCTGGGATTGTCACTTTATTCTCTCTCATTTCGTTATCATCTTGGGAGTCTTTTCTAGTGATATCCCAGAATAATACTAGCCTTTGAAGAGATGCATGTAAATTATTTTATGTTTTAGTTGCAGCCACATATATGAACTGGTAATCTTGTGATATGGATGGAAGTGGGTGCTAATTTTTTTATGTACTCCCATACCTATTAGATTATACCTTTTGGCAATTATAAAAGTTACAGTATTTTGAAGAAAAATGAGAAACTGTTTAAGGATCTATGCATTGGCATTAATATTTAAACCCAAACTCGAAGTCTGTATCTTGGAGCAAAACTTTTCTCTGAGCTTTGGAAACCCTGTAAATTCTTGCTTCTCCATTTGTGGGGTACAGGCCAGCAGCATTGGCCTCATCACCTGGGAATTCGTTAGAGTTGTAGACTCTTAGGCCCCACCCCTGACCTACTCAATCAGAATTTCCATTTTATAAAATTTGCATTTTATGAGTGCATGTTAAAATTGGAGACTCATGCTATAGCTCATTTTTGTGGGGGGCGGGATATTGTCTCTATGTCTTGAAAGGTGCCTCATAGCAATCTAATAATATACGAGGTGATTCTTCAGTCTCATGGTTAATGGGTAGAATTTTTCTAGACTGCTTTGATTCTTTCCAGAAGATTGATAGATTACCAGATTATTTAGAAAGAAATGATTGAGGGCCGGCCCAGTGGCGCAGTGGTTAAGTGCTGGCTTGGGACGCCAGCGGCCCCGGTTCGGGTCCCACATATGAGGCCAGTGACACTGCCCTCAAAAAAAAAAAAAAAAAGAAAGAAAGAAATGATTGTAACGGCATATATGATTAGCCTAGGGGCTCAATCTCTTGTAGAGCAAGACCTCATTTTGTTGCTGTGTTGCATAGGATGTCATTGCCCATGCAAAGAAGGGAGTCTTATACAAGACAATGCATTGTGCTTATTCACAGATTGGGAAGCTCTGTAGGAAAAGTTTATCAAATTATTCTTTTTAAAATAGGAAATTTTGAAGAACAGTTTTATGACCATGAAGAATGTAAGAACTGTCCCCCATTTACAATGATCAAAGAGGGCCGGCCTAGTGGCTCAGTTGGTTAAGAGCTTGCTCAAGAGTGTGAGCTGAGCTCTGAGCAACGGCGGTTCGATGCCAGCCTGAGCTGAGTTGCCATTGAGCTGCCAACAGGTGGCAGGATGGCTCAGCTTAAAAAGAAAACAAAAAATACAATGATCAAATACATGAAATACCTAGAAATAAATTTAACCAAGGAGGTAAAAGACCTGTACTTGGAAAATTGTAAGACATTGAAGAAGGTATAAACAAATGGAAGCATATGCACTGTCTTCATGTATAAGAAGAATTAACATCGTTAAAATGTCCATACTACCCAAAGCAATCTATACATTGAGTGCAATCTCTATACCAGAGGCATTTTTCACAGAAAAGATAATGTAAGAACTGGGAAACCAGGCCCTTTTGAGGTTCCTTTTAACTTTTAGTTAAGATTAAGAGTGATATATTGTATACCAGAATTCAAGGAAACCCTCAATGACTGGATGTCAAAAAGACTGGAACCTATTTGAAGAGGTTTGCACACTGTCCAACTCGGGGACAGCTCATTCATCAAAAAGAAAATGACTGATTAGAAGTCCTTTAAACAAAATTATTATTATTTTTTAAAGATTTTATTGGGGAATTGGGGGAGGGGAACAGACGAGTTGCTGTCCTTTTGTTCTTCAGTCTAGTTGTGGAGGACATTGCTTCACTGGACCATGTTGGTTTCATCATTGTGCTTTTCTCGGGTGAGGCACATCTGTTGCTGGCCTCTGGACGGCAGCTCACACCGTCTGTCAGCCGCTCACGCTGGCTGCCGGCTACTGTAGCCTATGGCAGCCCACTGCAGCAGGGGCTGCAGCTATGCCTTCCCGGGGACTCACAGCAGCCCAGCTCCAGGTGGAGCTGTTGTTCACCATCTTAGCTGTAGAGGGCAGTGTCACTGGCCCTCATATGTGGGATCTGAACCGGGGCCGCTGGCATCCCAAGCCAGCGCTTAACCAATGTGCCAGTTGGTCCCCCCTTTAAAAAAATTTTTTTTTTTTCAATTACAATTGACATTCAATATTATATTAGTTTCAGGTGAACAGCATAGTGGTTAGACATTTATATAACTTACAAAGTGATCTCTCTGGTAAGTCTAGTAGTTATCTTGTACCTGACACCATACATAGTTATTACAGTATTATTGACTGTATTCCCCATGGCTGTGCTTTACATCCCCACGACTATTTTGTAACTACCAATCTGTGCTTCTTAATCCTTTCACCTTGATTATAAGTCTTAACTAATTAAAACAAGTCCATACTGATACTAAAAAAAAAAGAAAAAGAAGATAAAAAGAAAACTTCCCAGTTGCTACTATTAAAAGAGACTCTTTATACCAAGTTACTCTGAAAATTTATAAGGTAAAGGACTTTCCCTTGCCTTTTTAAAAGGAAAAACTGTAATTCTTTCCCAATTGATGAAAGAAAACTCTTTACAGAACAATGCCAACTAATAAATGTAGGAATAATTGGAATTAGAAAATCACCATTTTGTGTCCCTCAATGAAATAATTCAGGCAAGGGTCATTAGGTGAAAGATTATTGGGGGACAGGGTATTCCCAGGATGCTCCAATAGCACTCTCAGATTAATTCTAATTGTAAAGAGAAAACTTCTTTGAGAGCAGAGTGATCCATGGTCTTCTCTTTATCCACGTGGTGAATGTTAGCTTCACTGATAGTGGGTCCACCTGCACTATGTGCTCACATGAATGCAGTCTGGCATTATCACCATGGCCTATGAAATGTTCTAGCAAAACGTACTGAACTGAGTGAATTCAGTCCATGGAGTTACTGTTTACAGGAACTACAGAAGAAAAAAGTACAAGGTGGACACCTTGAGCACAATATAAAAAATCCAGATTGTGGAATATTCTATAAAGTGACTGCCCTTAATCTCTGGAAAAGTCACTGGGTGAGTGGGAGTAGAGAGGTGGGGAAGGCTGCTCTAGATGATCGAGGTTGGAGATAAAATACCATGTATGAAACTAGTTGGATTTTTGTTAAAAGGGAGAAACGCTATAAAAGACATTGGGAAAATCTGAATGTGGACTTTGTATTAGATAAGAAATTGTTAATTTTTTTAGGTGAGCTAAGATATTGTGGGTATATAAGAGAATATCCTTATACTTTAGTATCTTGCTACTCAAAGTGCGGTAGATGGACACAAAGCATCACTGGAGAGAGTGTTAGAGAAACTGAATCGCAGGGGCCGCCTCTGATCAACAAAATCAGGATCTGAATTTTAACGAGCTCTCCCAGTGATTCATAGGCACATTAAGTTCAAGAAACACTGTTTTTGGACATGCACGCTGAGGTATTTGGAAGTGAAATATGGTATCTCTAACTTTAAAATGTTTCAGCAGGAAAAAATAGAGGGGGGAAGGGGAAGGAGTGATAGAAAAGCAAATATGGTAAAATATTAAAGCTATTGAATCTAAGTGGTGGTATATAGATTATTCTTTATATTATTCTTTCAATATTTCGGGAAGGTTGAATGGTTCATAATAAAAACTTGGGAGAGTAGAAGATAATGTTAACATTTTGTTGAACTTGACCAAATCTTTGGCCCAGGAAATATAAAAGCTAAGCAATATTTTAAAAATAGTGACGTCTTCTAAGAGGCTCATAATTATTCCTGAAGTGCTAATATTTTTCTCACTTACATTAATAGGAACCTATCTTTGTATTCAGTTTATATAAGGTTTGTGTTTCTTCTGTTATATGTATTACTTATTCAAAAGGGAAGTTTTGAAGTTAAGGGCTACTTGTAACAACTGCACATAATGGTTTTTTATTTCAGAGCCTGTTAAACAAAAATAAGTGGTACTTTCTATGAGGTGTTAACAGACTTTGTCTATGTCAGCTCTGTAACTAGTAGTAATAGCTAACGTTTGTTGAACACTTAACTCTGTGCTGCGTGTTGTGCTAAGTACTGAGGAAAAGATTAGTGAGCAAGATAAATATGGTTCCTGCCTTTATGTTATAGTTCATCTAGTAGATGAAAAATACATTTTTTTGCTTTGTTCTAATTAGCCTTTATGTGTTATTTATATCTTATTTAATTAACACACTATACAAAAACTTCAGAAGCCTTTTGTGTCAGCTTATTTAGTATATATGAATTGTATAAGACAATCTTTTGACAAAGCTAAATAGCTTGGTGTACAGTTTAAACAAGAATTATATTTTTAATATAATTTATATCACATGTAGGTGACATTATAATAGAATAGCCTTAAAAAAAAAATCTAAACACTAATTATGTATTATTTTTGGCTTTAGGTGGCTACCCTAACAGCTAATGATAAGACAAGTGTTTCCTTCTCCTCCCTCCGGGGACAAGGTGTCATTTATAATGTCATTGTTTGGGACCCATTTCTAAATACGTCTGCTGCTTATGTTCCTGTTCACACATATGCTTGCAGCTTTGAGGCAGTGGAGGGTAATTGTTCTTCACTTGGTGAGTATATGGATTTAAACTTGCAAATTTTTCTTCGGCTTTGCAGATCCACATCAACTAACACAGAATTAAGACTATTAAAAAATGCTTTTGGGCCGGCCGAGTGGCTCAGTTGGTTAAGAACTCGCTCAAGAGTGTGAGCTGAGCTCTGAGCAACAGCGGTTCAATGCCAGCCCGAGCTGAGTTGCCGTTGAGCTGCCAACAGGTGGCAGGATGGCTCAGCTAAAAAAAAAAAAAAAAAAAAATTCTTTTGTCAAGTCTTTATTCATTCATTCAACAGGTGCCTTTTAAGCCCCAACATTATTCCACTCTCTGTTCTGAGCACTGGAATACCTGCTCTCCTGGAGCTTATATTTTAGTAAGGGAGACATGATAGACAAGATAGGTTTGTAACATATAATACATGAGAAGGTGAGGAGCGCTAAGAAGCAAAAATGCAGTAGGAAAGGGAGATAACAAGCGGTAGTCAGGAGACTTTGAGATAGCGTGACCAGGGAAGCCCTTGCTAGGAAAGGCCCAAGGTGAGGCAGGTGCTGTATGTCTGGAGGTACCTGCCAGGCAGAGGAAAACAGCCAGTGTGGAGGCCCTCAGCTGAGAGCTTACTGTTGTGTTTGAAGAACTGCAGTGAGAACAATGACTGGGGGGCAAAAGATTGCAGGGCAGGCAGCTCGTTTGCGGGCTTATAGTGTGGGCTTCAGCTTTGATTGTTGTCATAGTGTGGGCTTCAGCTTTGATTGGGAGTGAAATGGAAAGGCATTGGAGGGTTTGAGCAAATAGTGCCATGACTGCACTCATATTTTAATAGGATCACTTTGGCTGCTGCTTTGAAGAAAGTCTGGGGCAAGAGCAGACATACAGATTGATTAGGCCATTGTAGTCCAGGTGAGAGAGGACTGTGGTTTAGATAGAATGGTGGCAGTGGAGGTGTAGCAAGAGGTGTGTGTGTGTAGCATTTTAGTTTGAAATAGCTTCACAGAAAAGATGCAAAAATCGTACACAGAAAATCGTACTGCATAATCTACACTCAGATTCTCCAAATGCTAGTTAACTGTTCGCTTTCTATTCTCTTCATAGCTATATATATAACATTATTCTATAAAGAGCTTTCTCTCATCGACTGGTGATGAATTACCATTGCTTCTTTAAAAAAAGGCAGGGTAAATTCCTTCCTTTTATCAATTTTCAACCACTGCCTGAAATAAGCAGAATGTGGCATATGTTTCATTTCCTCTCTTTTGGGGGCTCTTTTCAGAAAAGCTGATACGTTAGGTATATATTACTCCCTGAAAATTCTGGTCTTCTGTCTTGCGTTTCTTAATTAAATGTAGGTCTTCATGGTATCTCCATCTGAGCACTATTAAGTATTTTATGTTTTGATTGGTGGTGGGTTTGTAATGTTTTTCACATGAGTTTATATAGGTATTTTGTGTTTGGTTTTAGCGTAGGGATTACTTTTTTGTGTTTATCTCAAAGGAGTCGTGATGGGGTGGGTTCAGTGTGCATATTTTGCTCTTCAGTAGCCCTGTCTTTCACGTCATGGTTTTGTATTTAAGCTTCTGCCTGTTAAGGATCACAGGATTTGGATATTTTGGCATCATGAAGCATACTGTGCTTTATTGTTATATAACACTACATTTTTTCCCCAAAGCAATATGTATAATTGATAAGATTGGTAGTAATTTGTTCATGTGAACTTACAGTGCAGTACATGTTTTTATTTTAATGTGAATTTGGTTAAAAATTTTTGCTAATGGAAAATTTTAGTCAACCTCCATATACCATTATACAGCCTTAACAATTCTGATTCATGGATATTATCTTGTTTTAGCTATACACCCACCTGTGTCTCTGCCCCCCACCCCACCCCCCATCACTGGATTCCTTTAGAACAAATCCCTTATTTTGCTCACAAAAATTCAGTTTGTATCTCTTAAAGATAAATGCTGATTTTAAAAAATATAGCCACAGTATCATTAACCCAAGTTTAAAATACTGGAAATAATTCTTTAATGGCATCAAATGAACAGGCAGTGTTTACAGTCTCCCCAGTGGCTTTGCACAGTTTGTTTGTTCTTTTGAATCAGGTTTAAGATGCAACCTGAACATTGTATTTAGTTGATGTGTCTTTTAAATCTCCTTTAATCCATTTCTTCCTCCTCTTACCTTTTTTTCTTAAGAGTTTATTTGTGAAGAAACAGAAAGCACTCTCACTTCCTCCCCAGCCCCTTCCCCAAGAATATGTTACAGACCTCCATCAGGAAACGTAGATTTTTAAATTTCTCTTTTTGTTATACCAGTAGTCAGGCCTACATAGAAGAATTAATTGGAGGTGATGGGTGTTTTTAAAATAAATTACACAAGTATGGAATAAATTATTGTCAGTTGACTTTGTTTTTTTCATGAAGCTTTATTAATTAAATACAAAGTATCAGACCGGATATATTGTGTACTAAATTTTTGTTATTTTCAGGAAGAGTATCCACCAAAGTGTTTTTCACTCTTTTTGCCCTGCTTGGCCTCTTCATTTGTTTCTTCGGACACAGATTCTGGAAAACAGGTATTACATCTGACATAGTGGCCGTTTACATGCCTTGTGATCTTTTTTCTTAAATGCTGCGGGAGAATTTATGACCCATAAAGAGAGAAAGCAACTGCTTATCTGCACTACCTTCATAGATTTGTGGCTAGGTTCTTTTAGTAAAGACTGTGCGTTTTTATTTTTTATTTTTTCTCATTAATGGAGTACAACCTCATTAAGAGGAGAATAACATTTGATTTGTTCATCAACTGCTTCAGTTGCTAGATTGGCTAGCTGGCTAAAGATAACAGGTTAGAAATCAAGACGTCAGTGTAAATATACATATGGATTTTGGTGATGATGATCAACATGGTTTCATATAAATCAGGCTGTAGGGCTCCGTGTATAGTGAGACTGAAATGTGTTCCATCCCAGGAGGTGCAGACCCCACGCGGAATTCCACCGTCCTCAGTGAAACCAGTGCAGGGAGTAGAATATAAGTTATGCTCACTAAAAAGATGTGAATTCTTTGGGTTGCCTTTTAAGTAACTAATTTTATAATTACTAAAAAAAAAAAAAAATCCTTATTTAGTTAATTAACAAGGAATATAACAGCATCAATTGGAGAGTGAACATAATCCTGATCTCATAAACTCTTTAAACTTGCTTTATTGTTTGAAGTTAATTGCCCCTTTCCCTCCACTACTATACTTTTTTTCTTGTTTGAGAAGAGACTTGTGAAGAATATTTAATTCCTCAAAGTGTAAAATGATTCTGTAACAAAGAATTTCATTGCTAAGCTGTATGCAACGTCCCAAAGATATTACTAGGTACTTTAATGGATGATGACAATGGTTGATTGTTCATCCAAAATAAGAAAGGATGAATTAAAAGAAAATATAAAAGTCATATTTTGCTTTGGAATATTTTTGTTATTTTTTAACCTTTCAAATTTTAGCTTTGCTCATGTAACAAATTGAATTATATTAAAATGAGCTATGAAATTAACAATTAACAACTTAGCAATTGAAATTGACCTGTATATAAGAAAGTGTAGCCTATAATTAATATTTTAATATTGTATCCATTTAATAGTAATATTTACTCTCAATGACTTCTAAATTTATATATGCTCCAGTGGGTTCTAAGTTTCTCCTGCCTTTTAGATAATTATTTCTGTTCTCTGAATGCCCTAATGTATAAGCGTGTATTTGTAGATCATATATTTAAATTGCAATGTAAAATGAATACCTAACCATAGCTTATGTTGTTTTTCTTTCCTGGTGGTTTGCTGCTAGAATTATTCTTCATAGGCTTTATCTTCATGGGATTCTTTTTTTACATACTGATTACAAGACTGACACTTATTAACTATGATGGTAAGTAAAAATAATATAGTTTAATTGGGTGTTCAACAAGGAAGTTGCTGTGCTTCTACTCTACCTTTCCTTCTGCAGTGTGACCAGTATTGTGTGTGATATCCTGTTATGTGTGTAAAATAATGGGCCACCTAATGCGCTAGACATCTTTTCTTTTCTGAACCACTTTTGAGACCTCTTCCAAGTTTTGAATCTGTGTTGTAAATTCCTTGGTACTTAGGGAAATGAAGGGCCATACTGATGATAAACCTGTGCTCCAGCAATGTGGTATATTGAAACACGAGATTTACAAAAAATGTTAAGATTTTCTTTACCTTAAAACAAACACAGCCCCTCCTTCCTTGTTACGTTTAACAGAACGCTTGTCACCCCCCTTCTTCCTCAGCCCCTTTATAGGTTGTGCCAAACCACGCTTATGGCTGTACTGGGAGGTTCAGCTCCCTGGCTAGTTTCCATGTGTCTGTCAGACTGTCTCCTCCCTCGAGGCAGCCCGTGCTGGTTTCATGGCACCACTGCAGAGTGTGCCAACCTCCTGGTGGTGCTTGAGCAACAGAAAGGCTAAGGATGGCCCTGGCAGTGGTACCGTGTCTGAAGCATGCAGCTGGAAAACTACCTCTGGTCCAACAGTTCATCTCCCTTTGTGCAGTTCGCCTGATTCTGACAGCCGTCATGGGGAGCGTTGGCGGGATTTTCCTGGTAGCTGCGTGGTGGCGATTTGGAATCCTCCTGCTCTGTATGCTGTGTGTTGGACTAGTGCTGGGCTTCCTTGTCTCGTCAGTGACTTTCTTCACGCCACTGGGTAAGAGATGTGTAACTAATGGTTGTGTGTTCAGTTCATTGTTTGAAAGGTCTTATGTGGGCTCTCTAGGTGCAAATACTGCCTCATCAGGCATTTGGGACCTTCTCCTGTAGAGTTCTGGAAATTTGCATTTTGCATGATGTGGCACTTTTAGGAAGGGCCAACAAAAATAAGAATCCCTCTATCCTCAAAGGCACCCTGTACCAGATGACTTAATGTCTTTACAGGTAGCTTTGTACCTGTTGTGGTAAGTAGGGGTGTGTGTGTGTGTGTGTGTGTGTGTGTGTGTGTGTGTGTGTGTGTGTGTGTGTGTGTGTGTGTGTGTGTGTGTGTGTGTTTCTGTTAGTATTAATGGAGGAACAGGATTCTTAATGTATGGCAGAACTGTGGTTTTTTGTGTTTTTATTTTTTAAAACCCTGGAGCTCTTTCTTCAGATGAGTCTTAAGCAGAGGCCCACTATCCCACAGATACATTTGGCTCTGCTCTGATAGCAGCTGAGTTGGGGAACCTGGTACTTTGTTCCCAGTCTTCTCTTGTACCCCTAACCTCCACTCCCACCATTTGCCAAACCTGAAGTGTTCCGAGGGACCTACTATAGTCATCCTAGGGCTGTAGCACAGGGATGGTTCTTGGGATTTTTTCTTTTTTTCAAGTAATTCAATTTCTATCAATATTTAAAATCTGGGGGACTTTTAAGTTAACTTCTTTTGCAGTTGTGCAATAACTCACATTTCTTGATGCTTCTCAAAAATTCAAAAGGAGTATCTACATTCCAAAGCACTCTATTAAGGCTATATTCTTGTGATGATGTTTGGTTCTTGTATTACAATATCAAGTTAAAGTTCATGGAAATGTTAGATATAACTGTCTCTTGAAACTATCAACTCTTGAAAACGCAGGGTACAACGGAATGAAGTTGGCTCCCTAAAAGATTATTTTTTTAAGACCAGAAAGAATTGACAACCTGTGTTTTCTGACAATTCAGACCCATTTTTCTGATTTTAGCAAACCTATAGCTAAGTTCATTCCCACAGCGCCCCCTGCAGGTAGCTTTTTTATCAATCTGCAAAGTAGTGTTTAGGCTTGGCTAAATGATAAATTTACGGGGATGTGTGTTGAAAATGCAAATACAGGGCCCTACTGTAAATGAGCTAAATCTATACTAAATGCCCCCCCCCTTTGTTAATGCTTGGAGGATGGAGGGATAATAGGTTACAATTTTCAGTAGTTAATGTGCTTTTGATGAGCATAACTTTTGAAGTCAGGAGAAAACCCCAAAACCAATGAGATGTGATCAAAAACTATGGTGAATGTTTAAAATAAAAAAGAATTTATTACAGTAAGACACATTGCCGTTAATCCTCCTCAGAGTACTCCCCCTCGCTTTATTTATTTTTTTAAATTGGGGAATTGGGGGAGAGGAACAGCGTTGGGGAACCAGGGAAAGGGAAAGACAGGTTGCTGTCCTTTTGTTCTTCAGTCTAGTTGTGGAGCACATTGCTTCACTGGCCCATGTTGGTATCATCATTGCGCTCTTCTTGGGTGAGGCAGATTGGTCGCCGGCCTCTGGTTGGCTGCTCACAGTGAGCCTTGGCAGCTCACACTGGCTGCCGGCCACTCACTGTAGCCTATGGCAGCCCACTGCAGCAGGGGCTGCAGCTACAGCGGCCCCCGGCGACTCACAGCAGCCCAGCTCCAGGTGGAGCTGTTGTTCACCATCTTAGCTGTAGAGGGCAGTGTCACTGGCCCTCATATGTGGGATGTGGGATCCGAACCAGGGCCGCTGGCGTCCCAAGCCAGTTCCTAATCAACGCGCCACTCGGCCGGCCCTACTCGCCCTCGCTTTAAACACACTTATTCCATTGTTCTTGCCACTTTCTGAAGCAGTTCTGAAAGTCCTTTTTCATGTCTTTAGTTGCATCATTGTGGCTGCCTCGATGTCTTAAATCTATTCTAAACATTTACCTTTCATGGTTATTTTGACTTTGGGGAAGAGCCAGAAGTCTCACAGTGCCAGATGCAGTGAATAAGGTGGATGAGGACACACGGTAATGTTTTTATTTGACAGAAATTCGTTGTACCAGAAATGATGTGTGACCCGGAGCCTTTCCGTTGTGATCACAAAAATACAGTGAATGCTTCCGGTGAGTGCCATCCAACGGAAAAGCAGTGATCTTCAATATGGGAAGCAGTGTGTCAAACCTTAGTAACAGTGTGTGACAAGTTTCAACTTGTTCCGTGTATTCAGTCAAGTATGACCTACAGTTGAGAGAATGTGTTTTTTTTTTTTAAAGATTTTATTGGGGAATTGGCGGAGGGGAACAGCGTTGGGGAATCGGGGAAGGGGAACAGACAAGTTGCTGTCTTTTTGTTCTTCAGTTTAGTTGCGGAGGATGTTGCTTCACTGTTGGTATCGTCATTGCGCTCTTCCCGGATGAGGCAGATCGGTCGCTGGCCTCTGGATGTCGCTCACCGCGGCTATTGGCAGCTCATGCTTGGCTGCCAGCCACTCACGCTGGCTGCGGGCCACTCACTGTAGCCTTGGCAGCCCACTGCAGCAGGGGCTGCAGCCTACACCATCACCGGGGCTCGCACAGCCCAGCTCCAGGTGGAGCTGTTGTTAGCTGTAGAGGGCAGTGTCACTGGCCCTCATGTGGGATCCGAACCGGGGCCGCTGGCATCCCAAAACCAGCGCTTAACCAATGCGCCACTCGGCCAGCCCAGAGAGAGAACGTGTGTTTTAAAGTGTGCTATAAGGGCCGGCCGAGTGGCGCGGTGGTTAAGTGCTGGCCTTGGAAGCCAGCGGCCCCGATTCGGTCCCACATATGTGGGCCAGTGACACTGCCCTCAAAAAAAATAAATAAAGTGTGCTATAAATCGTCCTCCATTATGGTAACGCTCTGTGTCACACATTACTTCTGGTACTGAAATTTCTGTCAAATAAAAACATTATGGTGTGTACTCATCCACCTTATTCACCGATCTTGTACCATGTGACTTCTGGCTCTCCCCCAAAGTCAAAATGTTTTAGGACATCGAGGCAACCACAACAGCGCAACTGAAAACACTCACAGAAGAGGACTTCCAGAACTGCTTCAGAAAGTGGCAAGAACCGTCGGATAAGTGTGTTCTAAGTGTGTGTGGGGGGGTTAACGGCAATATATCTTTTATTGTAATAAATTCTTTTATTTAAACATTCGTGTGTTTTGATCACACCTCGTGTATCTTGTGAAGGTTAATATAGAGAATGTGATGATCCATAAATTCACTGCATTGCAGCATATTACAGTTCACTTTCTGAGAATATGGGGTCCAAGGTCAGAACTCACATTCTGCTAGGTGTGAGTCTCAAGATATTGGGCCACCTCCAGTTGGACTGAATTATGGTGACAGTGTCAGTATTAAATAATTGTCGGGCTTATATTCTTGCTGTTTCAATTTAAATTATAAATGGTAGTTGTAATGTATTCTTCATGTGTTAGCCTAAGGAGTGCTGCGTTTTGGAGAAAGTTTTGTAGGAACCAGTCAGTGGTCAGCTCCTTTCTTTCGTGATAGATTAGGAAATCATATCTTGCAGTTGCAGGGGCTGGGCAGGAAATGCACTGATGGCAAAGATCTGTTCAGTGGACTTTGCTGCCGATATCTGATGGGAGTTCATATGGTAAACTGAATGCCATTTACTTTTATTTTTTACTTTGCAGTACAAAATCATGGAATCCTAGAAATTTAGAGCTAGAATGGATGATTTGGAGCTCGGTGATGAAATGGTTCAATCTTCTTGTTTTATGGGTTAGGGAACTGAGGCCCAGCATCACAGCTAGTGAATGGAAGAGCTTGGACTAGTCCAGCCTCTTCTAAATTATCCCGGTAATAAATGCAGAGCCTTTACTGTCTTGATTTTCCTCTTACCCTTCTACCTTCTAGGACACATGCTTCAAAAGCGACTGCATTGACACTTAAATGAATAAAATCAGAATTCATTTCTAATTGCCAACATATTCCTGGTTGTTACCTTAAACCTTTGATAGATGTCCGTGTTCAGATGTTGAGACAATGAAATTTACCTTGTTGAACCTGTTGTTTACTCTTGATTTCTGTTTGCTTTCACAGGAAACCTAGCAGTATTTCGTAATGACAGTGTATTCTGGGTGACCTTCTCTTGTATAGCTGTTCTCATCCCGGTAGTTTTCATGGGCTGCCTAAGAATGGTAAGTGTTTCATGGAAAGGCAGATTTATTCAATATATTGTCCTGGGCCTTCAGGTGTTTACTTTATAGCACCATTTCGCATGTTTTATTCACTAGGGAGAGCTTTATAATAATCTGTATGTGATGGTTGATTTTAAATTGCCATGTTACTATGAAAGCATGAGAAGTTGTAATTATGATGACCACGCAGTGTTTTCATCAAGTGGAGCAGTTTCTCACTGTTGCTATGCTTTTACCTGTGGGAGCAGAGAAGGTAGGGCTTGCTGTAATGCAACAGCCTGGGAGATCATTAGCTGCCTCTCCAGAAAAATTGTGCTTCATCGAGTTAAACTTTATACTGTTGAAGTTCTTACCCAGGGACGATATATATATTTTTTTTTTCTGGAGGGCAATGTCACTGGCCCTCATGTGGGACCCGAACCGGGGCCGCTGGCTTCCCAAGCCCGCGCTTAACCACCATGCCACTTGGCCGGCCCAATGATATTTTTTTATATAAGGTAAACTGTGTTTTAAGAACTCACTGGGTGTTGAAGATTATTTTCAGTTTGTCTTTTCAGGTACCCTTTATTCGTCTCTAACACTTGGTCCCTTTTCATGTTCTTTGAGGGAATGGAAGTGACTCCCTGTGATTGAAGCCAGTGATGAGAGTTAGACACTATTCTTGTTGTATCTAAACTCTCCCATTTTTCCACAGCTGAACATAGTGACTTGTGGTGTCACTGGCTCCTATGCGGTGGTCTTGGCCGTTGACAGTTACTTGTACACAAGCCTTTCTTACATCACTTTGAATGTACTCAAGAGAGCACTCAACACTCATTTCCGCGGAGCTTTCACAAATGTGCCTTTTCAAACCAATGGTAAGACTCTAAATCCAAGATTAAGAGTGATAGTCAACTAGGAATATTGGCCCACCTGTGCTCACAAGAGCACTTGGTAACTAGATTGAAAGGTTAACTGGTTGGAAACAATGTTAATCTGATACAAGGAGGAAACTCAGATCATACAAATTATTAGAGTCCTCTGTTAATGATAACTTATGATGCCAGAAGGGAAGAATTGAAATTTGTCAGGTGGTTGAAGTTTATACTTCTAAAAATCTACTAAATGAACTTTTGTTAAGAAATTTCTAAACCAGGATTACTTAGGTTTACCTGGTCAATTCCCAGTTGTGAGAAAAATGCTAAGCATAAAGCTTGCCACCTTATGGGTTGGCAAAGGATGAGGGATGAGAGTGACATCCTAATTTTTAAAATTATTGCCCTGTTCCTCTCTTTTATTTTTATTTTTTTGAGGGCAGTGTCACTGGCCCTCATGTGGGACTGAACCGGAGCTGCTGGCTTCCCAAGCCAGTGCTTAACCACCGCGCCACTCGGCCGGCCCCCCGTTCCTCTTCTTTTAAGGAAGCATGTAATTTGCTTATTGAAAGTAATGTGATTTTCAATCACTATGTGCAATATTTCCTCAGTTGTAACGTTTCTAACCTATTAAAGAGTTCCCATTAACTTTTTAAAGGAAAAAAGACTACTAAATTAAATGTTTACAAAGATTGTAAGATTAATTGGTTTCAGAAAGTTAAAATAGGATGGAAAAGCATGCCTTAGAATTGAAGATATATAAGCACAATTGTGATTGTTATGAATATTTAAGGGTAAATCTTTACTATCCTGAGCCTGCCCTGATTGGATAAAAGGTTAATGGTAGAGACCTTGAAATCCATGTGTCTTGGAAGTTTTACAAGACAGTATTTTGCCAAGTGTTTCGCCAGAAGCTCAGTGCCATTTGTTGAAGTCTTCATTCATTTCTGTACCCACCGTATATGAGTGAGGCGGAGAATGGGGAAGAAGAGAGCATGGTGGCCTCTAGGGTTCCATGACGGACATTTGTGAGGTATAACTAGATTGCTACCTTCTCCCGGCCCCCAACTATGCCATGGGCACTGGTCCTAAAATACTGGGATGGCAAGGATCCAAACCAGTGGTTCCTTTAGAACCTGTCTGGACTTTCAAGTGTCTGTAATAGAAAGCTCCTATTCTCAAATGTACAGCTGGAGCCTCCTCACTCATTCCTTGGTTTGTAAGTGAGGAAATCGCATGTTTGGACACACTCACAGAAAGTCTAATATTAGTAAGAAAGGATGACACAGATTTAGTCTCATTATGAAAGGTTACATGTTAGATATGTGTTAGGTTTTAAAATACAAAAGTTCAAACTGCTTTTCTATTGTTGTTTAGACTTCATTATCCTGGCAGTATGGGGGATGCTGGCTGTAAGTGGAATCACATTACAAATTCGAAGGGAAAGAGGGCGGCCATTGTTTCCTCCCCACCCATACCAGCTGTGGAAACGAGAGCGGGAGCGCAGGGTCACAAACATTCTGGATCCCAGCTACCACATCCCTCCATGGAGAGAGAGGCTGCACGGCCGGTTAACCCAGATCAGAGAGCTCTTCCAGAAGGAGCAGCCAGCTGGAGAGAGAACACCCCTGCTTTTCTAAACGTCAGAGGGCTTGCTCAGCGTGATGTTGCAGTACAACTTGGGCACTGCCTCAATTGTGGTGTTTACGTCCAGCCCACTTCGCTAGTCTCCAGGGCAAGTCTAAAAAGAAAACAGGCTTATGTGTCTGTTTTGTACAATATTGTGGTCTCCTTATTGATGTATAGTAAGGATATGCCAAGGAGATTGTGATAATTCTAAGTGAGAGTGAGAAAAATGACCAAAAAGTTGGTGGTGAGGTGGTTATTTTCTTCTTTTGAAATATTTAACTAATTGCCTTTTGGTTTATATGGTTAACTTGTTCCGTTATATAGATGCACATACAAAAATAAAAAAAAAATAACAAGTGATTCTCCTGCAAAGCTCTGGTGTTTCTTTTTATAACTACTTGAACAATTCTTTCACCTCAGTCTGTCTAAACTTGTGGGGCAGGGGCACAGAGGTGGTTTGATTTAAGTGTTAGACTCTTTATTGGCCATTGTTTGGAGGTTTAGGGATTTGATACTGGGCCTTTGAACTTCAGAGTACACAAGATGGGGGACTTATTTTCTTACTAAAGGCAGTCTAGTCTGATGACTTAGTTGCATCTTTTGTAGTACATATTATACATTATTAAAAGGCATCCTTTCACTTATTTTCAGTTGTGATAAAATACACATTTACCGTATCAATCATTTTAAGTGTATAGTTCAGTAGGTACCCTTTGTTTTTGTCTTTTATTACTTAAAATGGTAATTTACATAGATAAGTTACTTTAGTTATTTGAAAATAGGTCAATGTATATAGATAATAGAACTTTTATATGATTTATTTGTATTCGAAATAATGGCCTGTTTTGTTTTTTTTTCTTTCAAGGTCCTTTAAAATATTTTTTTTTTTTTTTTATTTTTTATTTTTTTTTGAGGGCAGTGTCACTGGCCCTCATATGTGGGACCTGAACCGGGGCCGCTGGCTTCCGAAGCCAGAGCTTAACCACGCTGCCACTCAGCCGGCCCCCTTTAAAATAGTTTTGACGGATCTCTAATTTAAACTGCACTAGATGACACATGAACATTGTTTTTTTAGGATACAAATGGCTCCTACTTTATCTATAGTCCCATTAATAAGGTAACCTTTTAAAAATTTTCATTTCGTAGCTCTTTCTGCTAAATTAGTTACTAGATGTAAAACACGTTTTCAAAAGATTTTTCTTTTATATGAAGCCTTTGTACCATAAAGTTAGGAGGGAGTCAGAAAGGATTCAGGTGTTTAATGGACCTACGTTTAAAATTGGGACCTTGGAGTCTGTATGGAGAGTTCCTTCAGCTTTGCCCGTTTTTCCACCACCGGAAAGTACCTGGATGCCCTGGGCTGCCTCCTACTCCTCGGGGCCTTTTACCTGTCGGAGCTGCTGCCACCAGCGCAGCCTTGGACTTGGCGCTGGTGACTGACAGGCTTCAGTGACAGGGCAGCTGTAGTTGCTCTGAGTTAACCACTACTGAAATGATGCTGCTTTTAAGAAGTTTTTCAAAGTATTATAGATTTTTGAAATTTCAGGTAACTGGAAAACTTTTCAACTGTTGCTTTAGAAGTGTTTTGGAAAGGCTGAAACAAAATGAAAATATAAAACTAATTATTTTGCTTTGAAAAGTTATACACAGGTGTGCATTTACTATTCTGTAATCCTCACTGTTTATAATAACTGCTGTTAACACTTAAACTGAAAAAAATTTTTTTTACAATTCATTGTCAGGATTCTGGCTTGTGCCCGATACACATTCTAACAAAGTTATATGGAATGTTTGTGAGCTATTTTCTGTACCATCAAAATGCAATGCCAGTGAAGAATGTAAAGAGAACACTTTTTGGAGAATACAAATTGTTTAAATATTTTTATGATAATTTGTGAGTAATAAAGAGCCAGTTTGGTTAATTTTTTTAATAAATAACTATTTTCAAAAAAATGCTAAATGTCTCATTATTATAAAATTCTTTACCAACTATATTTGTATCATAGCAACAAGACATGAGAGGACAGTTTCATAGCTATAAAAACAAAATTATTTAATCAGGACAATTATTTTTAAAAATCAGTTTAGCATAAATGAAATAATAGGAAATGAAGGAAATCAAATGAGGCCAATTGATGTCTTTAATGGATTAATTTGTGTTGGTGTCATTAGCATGTCACGTGTCAGTGAAAAATAATAGTATTAATATGGGTAATTAGCCATATTATTCTTTAAATACTTTGGTGCTAATATTTTGGTTGAAAGTTAGCTACCAGGTTGCCAGCAGCAGCTAATCAGTGCTGTAGACTAGTTGAATTTTGTAGAAGATCGGATAGAAAACTGATTCTAACAAAGAAATTGCTAAAATATTGGACCAGGAATGGAATTTTGAGATCATGTTACCTGACCCTTTTATTTTATACCTGAGGAAATTCTTGACCAAGGAATTAATTACATGAAATCACAGTTATAAAATACTGCCCAATTCAAAATTTGGGATAGGTGACTCTATCCAAATGTGCTTTTATGCTCGACAATGTAAATCACTGATTTTCGATTTTCACCTGGTGAATGGGTAGGAAGCTCCTAATGTTAATATTGCCATGATCTCTTTGGCAGAGTTAGAAATTTTATGTAGTGAAGATGTGCTTTTCCAAGTTAATCCTTTGAGGTTGTGGGCCATTTCTTACTCATTTCAAAGTACTCAGTACCCAAAATTTTCAATATTCATACATGTTTATCTCCACAGCACATTCATAGGGAATGTTTGGTATAAATTTCACTCTTTTATGTATTTGATTGATACCTGTTAACCTTCACTAAAATCCCAGAATTCTTGGTTCTTAATTTTCTGAGAACTGGGCCTCTCCCTGAGCTTTCCCATTGTTTTCCTTTTTGTTATGGACTGAATTGCGGCCCCCTCCAAATGTTGAAACCCTCCGCACCTCTCCCACCAGGACCTCAGAATGTGATTGTATTTGGAGAGAGGGCTTTAAAGGTAATGAAGTTAAAATGAGGAGGGGCATTAGGATGGGCCCTAATGTAATCTGACTAGTGTCTATAACAAGGTTAGAACACACAGAGACGTCAGGGGAAAATCCAGGTAAGAACAGTGAGAAGGAGGTTATGTGCCAGCAGAGGAGAAAGGCCTCAAAAAACCAACCTTGATCTGAGACGTGCAGCCTCCAGAACTGTGAGAAAATAAATTTCCATTGTTTAAGCTGTCCAGTCTGGTATTTTTGTTATGGCAGCCCTGTCAAACTAATACACTTTACAAATCCTCTTACCCTGATTGTTGATTGAGAAAGCTCTGGGCAGTTTGGCTTGTTTGCAAGGACCACTCTATGAAATTGAGGTAGAGTGCGGCTCAAGTAAATGGAGGCTTGAGCTTACCCAGGACTAAAATAGAATCATTCACATTGGGGGAGCTTGGCAGGTGTGGATCAAGCTACTTCAACACAAGAGGCATAAATTTAAAAAGTACAATGATAGTAGTCTGACTTGAATTTCTTCACTTATTCAACAAATATTTGATGAGTTCCTAAGCGTCACGCATTGCCTTGGGCACTAGGAAGCGGATGGCAAACAATACAGGCATGGTCCCTCTTCAGGGCTTAGAATGTGATGAGATAGATATTAAAACAGTTACACACAAGAGATAAAATATACAACGAAAATGTTACTGCATTGGGGGTTAGAATCTGGAAGGCCAGGGGAAGAGTCCTTGAGGAAGTAACTGAGGAGTAGCCACACCACAAGGAGGCTAAGGGCTTTCCATGGAATGGAGGGAAAGGAAAAGCAAAAGCCTGGAGGCCTGCCCTTGTGTACAGGCCCCAGTGGAATCTCACTTGTATGCCCAGCCAGTCATCACAGCCCTTCATTTTGGTGCCTGGTGGGGTCAGTTAGCCTATTCTCAGCTTTCGGCATTTTGCGCAGCTAAAACAAGACCGGACTTTTTTTCTTTTTTTCCTCTTTTTTTGGGGGATATAATTGACATCGTGTAAATCAACTGTCTGTAAGGTGTACATATGTTGATTTAATACATTTATAACAACGATGACTACAATAGCGTTAAATAACACGTCGATTATATGTCACGTAATTATTCTCTTTGTGGTGAGAAAATCTAGTCTCGGCAACTTTGAAGTTTATAATACGGCATTGTTGACTGTAATCCTTAAAGGGCTCAAAGGCTTATTCTATCTATCTATCTCACATGAGGTTCAAGCCTCCTGCTAATGGATTCTCCACCACCCACACTAACTTGAATATGCCTGAACTCATGGTGGCGCCCTGTGTAGACAGCATGGATGCCTCTATCTGGGAGCTCTGAGGGAAAAGAAAATGTGCCTCAAATTTCAATTAGAAATTATTTTCTGACAATCAAAACAGACAGTGGTCATCAAAAATTAAGTCCTGGATCTATGTTGATTCATCATTGAGGCAATTTAGAAATACAAAATTTTTTAAGTGAGCTTGATATTAAAGTATCAATTTGAGCAGAAAACATTGTATGTGCGAGGTTGCATATAAGTTTTTAGAATTGCATTCCCTATATAAGATAAAAAAAAGGTAGAATAAGTGATAAATAATAGGCGTAGTCATTTCCCCAGATGCTGTAAATTATCACAGGCTGGATAGCTTAACAAATTTATTCTCTCACAGTTCTGAAAATTAAGAAGGACAGAAGTTAAATCAGTCAGGGTCAGTCTATTCTGGAGGCCCAGAGGGAGAATTAATTCCATGCTTCCCTCTCCTAGCTTCTCTTCTGGTGGCACCTCACTATCCTTAGGGTTCCTTGGCTTGCCTAACTCTCTGCATTTGTCTTCATATGGCTTTCTCCTTGTGTCCCTCTATGTGTTTCAAATCTCCAAGTCTCTCATAAGGGCAGTCATTGGATTTAGGGTCCATTCTAAATCCAGGATGGTCTTACTGGAGATCCTTAAAAAGGCAAAGACTTCAATTTGCAAATACGGTCATATTTATAGCTAAAGCAGGTTAGGACCTGGATATACCTTTTGGGGGTGAGGGGCACTCTTAAACCCACTACACATGATAAAAAGGTTTGCAGGATCAGCAAAAAATTGCTGGCCAATTCTTAAAATATACAGACAGAAGTTGTTGCTAAGTAGCAGCTTTGTGGTAAGAAGAGATAAAAAGCCCTGAAAATAAATTTAAGAATAAATTAAGTAAGCATTGTTTTAAAATTAACTTGGGGAGCATATCAATTTTTGTTACTCATCTTTATTGATAAAATAGACTCCCACATACCTTCAGACATTAAGTTTCTGCTTTAAAAAAAAACAACAGTATGGGATGGAAAACTGTTGCTATAGTAAATGTCTGTAAACCCCAGACCTTAAAATTATATCCAAGTAAGACTTAAGAATAAATTAACTCACCCTATATATTTGTTTACGAAAATAGTTATTTACCAAGTCATGTTTTATAATAGAGCTTCCTCAATTAACTGCCTCAGACTTAATCTCTACTGTGTAGCTTATTTTCTTCAACTCCAACTTGGGATAAAAATTATGTGAATGAAAATGCCATCAAATTAAAGGATACTTTTCCCAAAACCAATAGAAAAGTTACAAAATAAAAACTGCCATGTATTTATAAAATATTAAGGCCTCTGAATGAGGAAAAAAAAAATTAACGTCTGAGTCGATAGCCCTTTTCTATTCAATCAGTCGCATTTACTCCACTTACCCCAAACTTAAGATAGAAAAATTCTGAAAAGTAGTTCTGGATTTTACCAATATATGAAATTATACATAAAAATTGCCACATAAATTATTCAACAAATTATATACTCAAAAGTAAATTTTCTGTTGTGCTAATTTTAATATGTATTTAATATGAGTATAATATATTTAATCATATCTGACATTCTTTTATCCTTTTGTTCTATAATCACCACAAAATAAGTAAAATTTAGATTTCAATTGATGTTAAAGCACATTTCTGTTTCCGGTGGCTCTAAAAATTTATATACTGGATATATACTTTATAAAAAAATAAAACAAATACTTCTAACTCCATAGACATTTTTACTCCGCTTTTGACTGAAAGGTTGTAAGAACAATCTGATAGGCTATGAGGACCTTAAGGACAGATCCAGAAAAAAATTTTTTTTTTAATTTTAATTTACTTTTTCTGTATCTGTTAACAGTAATCACTTTTAAAAAAAGGGTTTTTACCAATTTACTTTGAAATAACCATACCTGGCTTGCTATATCAAACAGTTCAACTGGGTTAGCTAAATGAGCTACGTAAAAGCCTTAAAGATCAACCAGAGAAGAGAAAAATCTCATCTTCATTACTGATTAGAACCAAAAGTTATTCTTTCAAAGGAGTAGTTTAACCTACTAAATATGTCTCATAAGATCTTTCTTAGAAAGTAATAGTCCTTCTTTTTCATTCCTGAAATATTTCATATACTTAGCAAGTTACAGACAATTGTTAGCTGAGTATTAATCATGGTAAATTAGCTAAAATTAAATTACCTCTTTTGTTTATGGTGCATATAAAACATTTCTACAGCCTTTCAAACTGAATTTTGACAAAAAATTAAATTAATGGGAAGTTAAAGAGGCAATCATTAAAGCTGAAGTCTCACGGTACCTAAGCTATTTGTTAACTCCGACACCAAACAGGGAGCGTGAAATTTAGTATGACGATCTTACATGCACCAAACTGTGGGAAAATTTATATTTAAAATTGGGATAACTTTGTGAATTCCCAAACAGTTTTTGGGAATATTCATGTTTATCCAAGTATCATCCAGAAAGTTAACAGCACTACTGCAAGATCTTGACATGTTCAGCAGTCACTGTGAAAATCTTCAATTTGTTCACCAATTAACAAAGGCTTAATTTCTACTTTTCAATTATATTTTGGAATAAAGTCTAGGACCATGAACTATGCATTGTTTGTTGTTATCTCTTAAAAATATCATTGCCAGTGCACTGTACGTATTATAGAAAAAAAAGGGTAGCTTGCGATTGATTTTTCTGTTAATTCATTCACTTGAGTAGGCCAGTCCCAAGTCATCATTTGGAGCCTTGTAAAGAAGCTCACCGCCTTAGAAACTCTTCAGCTCTTCCTCAGACTCAGGTCGCTGTTGGTCACTAATGCTGACAGAGACGTACTCTCCGACACATCATCTTTTCTAAGGTTCAAAAATGACTCTCGAGTTATCTGAAGGATCTCTCTCAAGCCTTTGTTTTCTTGCTATAAGAAGGCAAACAAAAACAAAGATGCAGTTACCAAGATGGCTACAAGAGTACAAACATAAGAAAAGCCAACATGACAAATAAGCAAGTTCTGTAATTGGCAGAAATCTACTAAATGATAGGCAGTTGAAGTTGACAACCTGAATCCAGAAAACACTTTTTTGAGGAGGCAGGAGTAGTGTTCAGTGCCGTCCGGCACTGCAAAGCCTTCTCATTTATGCAGCTGTAACTGTAGATGGAACCTCAGAAATTGCCGTATTTTACAATCATAGTATAGATGAAGAAAATAACATCTAGATTTATGTTTATATAAACTCATAAAGTTTGTGAATAATACTCTGGGACTAGGACCTAGAACTCTTAATACTTTATTACTTTCCACCATAGCATGGAATGCTGGACAAGCCATCTGGTTGGCTTCCCTCACTGGAATTGGGCAGCAGCAGGGCTGGCTGAGTAGATTGTGACATTTTTCAAGAAGGAAAGTAAGTAATCAAATCTAGCACTGGTAAACAACTTTGCCTTTTTTTTTTACTAGATTAGTTACTGTAAGAAATTTGCAGATGTTTAAAAATAACTTTCATAATTTATTCTCTACCACTTTGTCTTTGGTCTTACTTTGTAAGTTACCATGGAATAAACCATGGATCTGCAAACTACCGCCTGCCTGGCTTGGGACCCATTATTGTAAATTAAATTTTTCTGGAACATAGGTAAGCACAATCTTTGTGTGAGTGTATACAGCTGCTTTTGTATTACAATGGCTGAATAGTGGCAACAGAGACTGTCTGGTTTGCAAAGCCTAAAAGATTATCGGGGCCTTTACTGAAAAAATTTGCTTACCCCTGTTACAAAGAATGAGAGAACATGCTTAGAGAGAGATAACTTTTGGCCCTCTATAACCAATTTTTCCACCATGACTTCAAAATGAAGCTTTTAAAGTACAAAGGTCTATTTTACCGATTTGGATGATTCAACAATGACATGTGCCATCACTATCACAAAATAAGGAGAGAGGAGACAAAAGCCTTTATATTCCTTAGAAAAATACATATTTCCAAAAAAATATTATTTGTGGATTAAAAAAATTTTCCCTGTATCACTGTGATCTCTAATAGAAAGAAGAATTTTTTTTTTTTTAGCTGAGCCATCGTGCTGGGCATTGAACTGCTGTTGCTCAGAGCTCAGCTGGCATTCTTGAGCAAGCTCTTAACCGACTGAGCCGGCCCGAATGAAGAAATTTTAAACATTGCTCAATTGAAGAAGTATTTCACCTAATGACAGAAGCAACTTAGAATCAAAAATCTCAAACACTGGTATAAGTTACTACTAATCCTAGACTCGTATTAGTATGTAATGGGTCTTCCATTATATACCCATATAACCAGTATCCAGATTAAGAAAAAGAACATTACCAGTATCCCAGAAAAGCGTATACACACAGTTCAAAATGGGATATATTTTCCTCGCATAAATCTTTACATGGGCAATTTTCACCAACATTTGCAATTTAAAACTTACTTCAAGTTGACATATTCTTTCCTGTTCTTTGCAACCCTGTTGCTCATCAATTTCAATGGCTTTCCTCATTACTGCTGCCATTTCAGTTATCTGGTCAACATGAGCTTGTAATTCCTGAAAAAAAAGAGATGGGAGTTGCAAATGAATGAAATACTTTATCATTTTTATTTTTGGATCCTCTCCTTTTTATAAAATTTGCATTGCCACTTAATATGAATATTCTTATGTTACATTTAACATGACTGTAATATATCAAACAGATACAAGAAAGCTGAACTGACCATGAATGAGCTTTTGAAATCAGATTTTAGCTAGAGCTAAAATTAAGGATAAGCAGCACAATGTAACTAAACCCACTAGCAAGCGCACTCATATTTCACATTCCTCTCACCACAAATATCAGCAACTTTTTATTTTTTGCACCTACATATACTATAGATCAAAGTAATGGGAAAGATAAAAATTGTTGACACATTTAATTTCTTTTCCCCTGCAATTTTCTCTGTTACTCATGCCTAAAAATTGATCTCAGTCCAATTTAGAACCTTTTCTAGATTATAATCATTGTTGAAAGCAGTAACTGTATCTTGTTTATATTTGCCTATTAGTGTTCAATACATAATAGATAATAAATATGGAGTAAAATAAACAGTTCTGCTTTTAAGTATTAAAATATTAAATGGCCTTCTTTGCACAAACTGTTCAAATATAATTTCAATATAAAATAGCCATGTTTTTTTTTTTACTTGTTTTACACAATTGACAAATTTCTTTCAGTCTCAGTCTCTCTCATTTTTTTTTTTTTTGCACACCTACAATGGGCCAGGCAATAGGAATATGAATCCTGTTAAGACATGCTCCCTGATTTCAAGGGGCTTACAGTCAAGTGAAAGAGAGAGAGAGACAAAAGGTCTACACTCAACAGAAACTTCAGAATATTTTTTAAATGAAAAACTTCTACAGATTATTGTTCACTGGCAATCAAGGATTGTTTTAATACATTAAGGACAAAAATTAAATACAAAAGTTAATAACTCCTCAAATAAAGTTTTTAACTCCCCTAAGTCTCTTAAATAGCTGTATATTTTCTATTTGTAAAAAGGTTTTGAATGGAACCCCAAAAAACCTACAAAACTAGTAAAACTATAAGGGCCGGCCGAATGGCTCAGTTGGTTAAGAGCTTGCTCAAGAGTGCGAGCTGACCTCTGAGCAACGGCGGTTTGATGCCAGCCTGAGCTGAGTTGCCGCTGAGCTGCCAACAGGTGGCAGGATGGCTCAGCTAAAAAAAAACAAAAAACAACTAGTAAAACTATAGAAGAAATAAGATGGAGAATAGAAATATCTCCAACACATTAATATCTTCTTATCCAATAAAAATGCAGGTCCTTAAATTATTTTAATGGGGAAACCTATATAATGCCAGTATGTAGGAAGAAGGCAGAAGGACTAATTGAAACTGTCCAATGTGGTGCTATTTAAATTTAAGTTAATTAAAATCAAATACATTTAAAAACATTAACAGTTTAGCTCCTCAGTTGCACTAGTGACACTTCCAAGTACTCAATAGCCAAATGTGGCTGGTAGCTTCTATCATTTTACAAAGTTCTACTGGACAGCCCTGGATTAGACTATGGTATCAAGTCTAATATCAAGAGTGATATCAAGACAATCTGTCATATTCTGCAATAGTTAAAAAAATGACTAAAGTCCATCCCAATGTAAAGGAAGCATAATGTTTAAAAGGAAGTTACATTCCTTTTAAGTACAGATAAGTGCAACAGCAAATTTAATAAGGGTAATGAATAAAAATTTTGAATTCCAACAGTTTTTTCAGTTTATGATTTGGTATCCTATGGCACTGACCTAGGTTAAAAGACGACACAGGAAACAAATAATTCTTTGCCTTTAAAATGGAAGAAAATAAGATACTACTACTTTTTTTCAGGACAGAGTCTATTTAATAAAATCATCATGAGAAAAAGAAAATTCTTCAAATGAAACAGTATTTTTATAGGTCCAGTTCATGGGTGACTCACTTTTTACAATAAAATCTTTGGGGAAGTAGAGATCTTTTACTGGGCACAAGAGGCCAAGACCTGTGCTTTCAAAACTGTCTGAAAGGCAAGAAGTGCCAGCAACATAATTATTGACCTGTACTATTGTAAAATGCCTTTCATTTGTAACATTTGTTTAGGTTTATTTCAACTTTGCTCAGGAAAGACCTGCCACAAGTTTAAAAAGAAAGACATTTAAGACACAATGGAGAGTGTACTATACTATGCTTAATCGTAATACCTGAACAAAGGCATTTTAATTTTATTGTAAACTCAAACTAAAGGACTACAAATTATCAAAAATATGAATTAAAATAGCTCATTTAAGAGTTTGATTGAACAAAACTTTTATGAAATAAAATTGAAGTTCCTGCCAAGAAAATATCTATGAGGTCCAGAAAGAGAGGAACTGTTTAAGGCAGCAACAGATAATAAGAGCAACACAATGAAAAGCTGGCCTAAACAACTTTTAAAGCCTGTCACTTCAGGATGTGTGTGTGTGATACAATATACAGAGAGTTAATGACATTTAAAGTTTCTATGGTGAATATTTTTGCATGGCTATCAAAAGCACAGCATTTAAAAAGGTAATTTCATTTATTTGCTGATTTAATCTGGCAGGAAAATTCAATGTAAAATAACTTTTAAATGGAACCCCCCACTTCCATCCACACCCCAAAAGTTGACTGTTTGATTTAGTGTACATTCTGATTTGCTTCCAAGTGCCTTCTTTCCAGTCCATGTTGAGGTGCTTCAAGGATGTGTCGAGATGCATCAAGGAAGAATCCTTCGGAGTTGTTACGATGTACCATGTCAATCTGTAGTATAGAGTCATTATAATGTTAATACGGATATTATCCGTAGTTTAAAACTGAATGAGTGTTAGTTCATGCGTGTTAGCCAACTGTTCAAAATGTTTGCTTTTTTAATATTTCCAAAAAGGCATCTGTTAAAAAATAATGTAAAAATGAGTATTTGGATGAAAAGAGTACTTCTTAAACGCTCTGATTTTTAAATGTGTGCTCAAAAACTTTTTTTTTTTTTTTTTTGAGGGCAGTGTTACTGGCCCTCATATGTGGGACCCGAACCGGGGCCGCTGGCTTCCCAAACCAGCACTTAACCACCGTGCCACTTGGGCGGCCCTCAAAAACTTTTAGGTGAGAGCAAAATTCAGTATTTCTGGTGTCTCAAAAAGGTCTCTTATTCCAAAATGCTGTTACGTGTAACTTTGCTTGTTACCCCTAAACGTGTTATAAAATTATTTTTGTATTTAGGCATATCAGAACACTAGTGCTTAAACATGTTTTATTTTTTTACTTTTTTTTTGTTTTTAGCTGAGCCATCCTGCCACCTGTTGGCAGCTCAGCGGCAGCTCAGCTCAGGCTGGGCATTAAACTGCTATTGCTCACAGCTTAGCTCACACTCTTGAGTGAGCTCTTAACCAACTGAGCCACTTGGCCGGTCCTTAAACATGTTTTAGAGTCCCATATTTCTGCACCTTTATTGTACAAGTTCCTCTGCTCACCCACTTCTATTTGTTGACACCCACCTCCCGATAATTAATTCAAGGCTGGGTTTAGATGGATTTCTCCCTTTCCGTGACATCTTCCCAGATTCTCTTTATCCTTTAATCTTGCTTCCTCTAGTATTCTAGTAATAATGCATATCTCTGTTTTAGGATTCATCACATCCTAACTTACATTAAATAGTTATGTTTGTATCTGTTATCTCCCATTATACTGTAAGCTAACATATTAATTAATTCGTCTTATTAATAATAACTAAGCCAGTGCAAATGTTAATAAATGTTTAACTGAGTCAAAGTCTCTCCTTTTTTGGAAAAATCAAAATCACAAACATTAATATGTATTAGTTAGAATTAATAACAAGTAACTGAATAGTCATTTTAATGGAGGGCAAGGATCAGCAATTACGATGGAGTTCAATTTACATAATGAAAAAAGATGGTTTACAGCTATCTTAAAAAGTGCTGAACTTCACTAATTAATAAAACAGCTCTGGTGAACGGTAAAATCGAATGCATTTTAGAAAACATTTTCTTCCGTCATAGCTAATACCAGATGGGACTAACAAACTGCAGTAGCTTATTCTAAGCACTTTGTCAGAGTCTCCTTCAATTTAGATCTTAAATTTATTTCTTAGGTTATCAAACATAAAGACTTTTGGAATTTTTCAAGATTACGTTTATTTTTACCAATAATTTTCAGTAAATTCATTTTGTACCTTAAGAAAAATGTTATACATTTAAATTTAAATGTTTTTATAATAATCTCATTTAACAATAGATACATTTTATATTCAAAAGATTGCCACTAAAATAGCCAAGGTTTTCCTTTTGGTTAGGAGATGAATAGCATAATTAGCTAACATTAAACATATTTATTAATTTATTATTTTACTATTTGACACAAGAGGTATTTATTACTACCTTAATATGTGAAGTTGTCACATAAAGATCTATTTAGTTGGTATTTAATTTTAAAAGATTAATTAATTTAAAAATACCTACAAGGACCAAGATGGAAGAAATATTTTAAAGAATCTAAAATGTTTCAATGATTGAGAAAGATAAAAATATGTCTTAATATTTCTTAAGTAATATTAGTTATAACTAATAATAGTTAGCACACCATTTAATACAGATCACTATCTAGTAATCAATACCTAGTAATCACAATCTATTCTAATATTTTAATTTCACACCAGCAGTACAACTTCAGTTTAAAACAAAAGGTGAATGGTAAAGGATTATCCTACTTGTTTTCATAGCAGCTGTTAGCAAACACTGGGACATACACAAAGGGAACAGACACACAGATGACAACACAGAAGATGAACAGAAGGGAAAACACTAACTGCTAACCTGTTCAGCTGTGTCTCAAAAAATGATGCTTCTAATATGTGATTTAAAGGGAGAGGAGTCAATTTTTTTTATTTTTAACCTTTTTTTTTTTTTTTTAATTTTTAATTTTTAGAGGGCAGTGTCACTGGTCCTCACATGTGGGATCCGAACCAGGGCTGCTGGCGTCCCAAGCCAACTCCCAACCACTGCGCCACTTGGCCAGCCCAGGAGTCAATTTTTAATATGTTCTTTTCCTCTCCCTGACCATGGTTCTCCCAATATTATCAGGATTATTTATAATCTGGATGAATTAGCCTCATTTTGAAAATAGTTTTAAGAAAAACAAATCTACCTTTAGCTGCTTTCAGATTTTTAAAACAAGGTTTTAGCATTTCAATTTTTGTTTTTACAACACATGCCAATACACATTAGAAGAAATATTCTTAAAAACCACATAACCTTATATGAATAACTTTGATTGAATAGACTTACCTTTATTTCCCAAATGAAGTTGATTTTTTTATATTAAAACTGCTAGGAACAATGGGAGTTAGAACAGGAAATCAAACAAAATAATACATAACAAGAAATGAAAAAGATAAGGAAAAGAAGAAAGTGTCAAGAAGATGAAGTATTTAATATCATGTTAGATACCTTTGATTAAAAATAAAATCTGAACACAAGTTAACCCATTGTCTTTCTTTTCCATTTCAAATTATATTTATAAACTGGATTACCTTGGAGTGCTGCTCTTTTAACTTCATTATTATTCCTGGGTCATCTTTTTTGCTAGCCATTAGCAATCTAAACATTTGCTCGCGATACTTGCTCATTATAAGTTCCAAGGCAGACTGATGTTCTTCCAGGGATGTACGTAATTCTATCAAGAATAAGAGTATATTTTTAAACTTCAGTTAAAGATGTACAAAAGATTCTCTTCTATATTACATTTATCAAAAAAAGCAATGTATAAACAGGGTATTTTAAAAAGAAAACATGATGGATACAAATCTAGCCGTATAGAAATAAAGGATACCAAATGGAGTCCTTTCTTAGATTTTTGTATCTTTTTTTTTTTTTTGAGGGCAGTGTCACTGGCCCTCATATATGGGATCCGAACCAGGGCCGCTGGCATCCCAAGCCAGCTCTTAACCACCACGCCACTTGGCCGGCCCTTAGATTTTTAAATGACCACTTTAAACTTAGTATTTGAGAATCATTTCAACAAACATTCACTGAACAACAATTAAATATCAGATGATGCTACATGACCAAAAGGCCACAGAGCTCAGAGTCTGGTGGAGAAAACACATACATAAATAATTATAATACAATGTGGTGAGTGCAGAGTGGGGCTCTACTCAGATATATATGAGAAGTCTGTGGGGAGAAAGTGGTGAAAACTTCACAGAGTATATATCGGGATGAACCTGCATTCCTTGAGTTGAAAAATAAAGGAAGGGGCATTCTAAGCAGGGAGGCATGTAGGTAAGTTCATGGTGTGTTCAGGAATTAGTTCGGGATGGCAAGAGCCAAGTTTTCATGGGAAGAGAGGTATGGGAAAAAGAAGACAGAACTGACTTTGAAGGCCATTGGATAAGGAAATAAGTGTACAGTAAGCCCTCACTTAACATTACTGAAAGGTTCTGCAACTTTAAGCAAAATGACCTATATCAAAATCAATTTTACCATAGGCTAATTGATACAAACAAAAGTTATATTCTTTTTTTTTTTTTTTGAGGGCAGTGTCACTGGCCCTCATATGTGGGACCCGAACCAGGGCCGCTGGCTTCCCAAGCCAGCGCTTAACCACCGCACCACTCGGCCGGCACACAAGAGTTACATTCTGATGGCATCTCATCAACATTATAATTAAATGACATTGAACAAAATGATGTTATTTGAGGACCTGCTGTACTATGAAGGTTCTTAGGCAAAAAAATATATGATCAGATATATTTTTGAAAAATCAATGTGATGCCTGTGTTAAAGGGGGAAGAGAGAATGGTAAAATAAGGGAGACCAATTAGGACAGTTCAGGCAAGAGACTATGAACACCTAAGCTGAGACTAAAGCAGTAGGATTGCAGAGAATGAAATTGAGTTATTTCATAGGTAATAACAGTGGCACAAACTGGATATTTACGATGAGAATCTAAGATGGTTCCAAGCGAGGTAGATATTCAAATGTAGGGCAGGGTAAAGAGCAATAAATATGATTTAGACATATGGACTCGGAATGAGGTTAATGTCAAAAAGTAAATTTAATTGACGGTTTTCTCATTTTTGAAAATATTGATTCCAAGTTGAGAGTACAATTGCAGATTAAAGTTCTTTGATTTGCTATACATAGTGATAATATATCTTGCCTTTGTTCTCTTGTTGCAATTCTCTGATCTGTCTGTTTTCTTGCTGGATTCCCATAACTAATGTGGACCGTGGCCTATGTCTTGCAACTTCATTAAGTTCTTGAATTTCTTCCTGATACTAATGAAAATATTAAAAGAGAAAACATGTGGGAAGAAAATATTTGAAAATATCTGTCTGAGACATCTATTCAATAAAGGTTTAGTGTCCCGAATACATAAAGAACTCTTACAAAACAACTCAATAATAGTAAGAAACATAATCTAATTAAAAAAATGAGGCTGGCCGAGTGGCTCAGTTAGTTAAGAGCTTGCTCAAGAGTGCGAGCTGAGCTCTGAGCCACGGCGGTTCGATGCCAGCCCGAGCTGAGTTGCTGTTGAGCTGCCAACAGGTGGCAGGATGGCTCAGCTTAAAAAAAAAAAAAAAAAAAGACATAAGATAAATAACTCCTGAGGATCTAATGTACAGTATGGTGACTACAGATCACAATACTGTACTGTGTACTTGAAAGTTGCTAAGAGAGTAGATCTTAAATGTTCTCACCACACAAACGCAAAAGATAATTATGTGAGGTGAGGGAGGTGTTGTTCATTAACCATACTGTGGTAATCACTTCACAACATATACAGAAGGTGACAAAAAATCAGATAACAAAAGATGAATAAAAGTCACTTTTGACTTCTGCAATTACAAGAGGTGCTCAGAGTGGTTACCATCAGCGTCCAGACACTTCTGATTACGGCAAACTATTGCTTGAGCAACACTGACCAAAGTGTCCACTTGTATACATTTTATGTGGCACCCCCAGTTTATACCTACATGTACACACACACACACACACACACACACACACCACCTGAACATGACAAAATTATATTTTAATCTAAAGTAAAATTGAAATATACAAAATAGCTACTTTAAAATTTTAGAGAACATTAAAAAAATAACTACTAATCAAGCAGAATTTTATGATTCATCAATACATAATTGTCAATGACTGCTTTTGAAAAAAACGGAATTGACAAGAAAGAAAAAAATCAAACCTGCTTCATGGCTTCTACTCGCTTGTTCAGGGCGGTGGTTTGCTCAATCAAAGATTCGGCTGCATCATCATGATCTCTCAGCCTTTCAACAAGGGCTTTGGCATCAGCGAGCGCCTTCTCAATTGTGCAGCTCATTTCCAAAGGTAACCTACAAGTAAAATTAAAACCAAGACTCAAAACAAAGCCAGCAGATCATCTTCTTTTAGTTTCACGTTAACACAGGTATGCTTCTGAAATGACATTTGTTATAGGATTGTTTATTGGGAAGAAAAGACATCTAAGAACGCCTATGGTTTCTGTTTCTGATAAAATGGCACAAGCTTGAAAGTGAATTTATAATATTTGAAAAAATTAGAACACATATAAACAATTTGCAGACACATTAGAATGCATTCAAAATACCCTGTATTTATGGTGGTAAAAAGTACACATCAAATGAATACATTTTATATTGTATAGAAAGTGTGCTCTTCATGAGAGTACTCTGGATCTTGTCATCTGTGAAAAAAGGTCACTTTGCCTGTATTCTCTAGTCAGTAATTGTCAGTCTCTGTCTATAGATCTTAGCCTCTGCTTGGTCAGGTGACTTGAGACAAAGTTCAAAAACACACACTTTTGACTAGGCCAAGTGGCCTCTATGGCATGCTGTGTCAAAGTATTAACCCTCTCCTGGAGGAACTTCTGCTTCTTATATGAAACTTCACTGTAATCCTAAATCTTGCACTTTTCTTAATAAATGGTTAAAGAAAAAAAAAGTTTTGACTTAACATTAATGGAAACTGTTTTTTAAAATTCCCATTGGCCCCACCTCCTCCCTTTTGGCCACCATCAGATTGTCTACAACTATGGGTCTGTTTCTGTTTTGTTTGTTTTAGATTCCATATCTAAATTCCATATGTAAGCAAAATTGTAGTGTTTGTCTTTCTCTATCTGACTTATTTCACTTAGCATAATACCCTCTGAGCATAATCCATGTTGTCGCAAATGACAAGATTTCATTCTTTTTAATTGCTGAATGTTCCATAGTGTGTGTGTCTGCGTGTGTATACACACACACACACACACAATTCTGCAATGAACATATGGGTGCATGTATCTTTTTGAATTAGTGTTTGTTTTTTTTGGCTAAGTACGCAGAAGTGGAACTGCTGGATAATATGGCAGCTCTATTTTTAATTTTTTTTTTAAAGATTTTATTGGGGAATTGGGGAGGGGAACAGCTTTGGGGAACTGGGGAAGGGGAACTGATAAGTTGTCCTTTCGTTCTTCAGTCTAGTTGTGGAGGACGTTACTTCACTGGCCCATGTTGGTATTATCATTGCGCTCTTCTAGGGCGAGGCAGATCGATTGCTGGCCTCTGGGCGGCCACTCACAGCGGCTCTTGGCAGCCCACACTGGCTGCCAGCCGCTCAAGCTGGCTGCCGGCCACTCACTGTACCCTATGGCAGCCCACTGCAGTATGGGTTGCAGCTATGCTGTCCCGGAGACTCACAGCATCCCAGCTCTGGGTGGAGCTGTTGTTCACCATCTTAGCTGTAGAGGGCAGTGTCACTGGCCCTCATATGTAGAATCCGAACCCAGGCTGCTGGCGTTCCAAGCCAGCTTTTAACCAACGTGCCACTCAGCTGCCCCCTTCTGCCCATTTTTTAATTGGGTTGTTTGCTTTTTTTGGTTCAGTTGTATGAGTTCCTTATATAGTTTGAATATTAATCCTTATCAGATATATCATTTGCGAATATCTTTTTCCATTCAACAGGTTGTCTTTTTGTTTTATTGATGGTATCCTTCGCTGTGTAAAACTTTTTGGTTTGATGTAGTCCCATTTGTTTATTTTTTCATTTGTTGCCTTTACCTCAAGAAATATATCCAAAAAGATATTGCTAAGAACGATGTCAAAGAGTTTACTACCTATGTTTTCTTTTAGGAGTTTTATGGTTCAAGTCTTACATTTGTCTTTCATCCATTTTTAGTTTATTTTTGTATATGGTGTAAGAAAGAAAGTGGTCCAACCTCCTTATTTTCCATGTGCCTGACCAGCTTTCCCAACACCGAAGAGACTATCTTTACTCCATCGTATATCCTTGCCTCCTTTGTCATAGATTAACTGGCCATATTAAGTGAGGATTTATTTCTGGGCTTTCTATTCTATTCAATTGTTCTGTATGCTTGCTTTTATGCTAGTACATACTGTTTTGATTATAGTAGTTTTATAGTATAGTTTTGATATCAGGGAGCATGATACCTTCCACTTTGTTCCTTCTCAAGATTTCTTGGGCTATTTGGGGTCTTTTGTAGTTCCATATAAATTTTAGGATTAGTTGTTCTATGAGATACTTTTGATGTGTTAAAATCAATCAAATAATGTTTAAGGGGAGCTCAAAAAATCAGGAGACAAAACATAACAGTCAATAGTTAGGTTTCTTCAATTATTATGCTGAGACCTCAAAACAAAATTTTAATTATAAAATAATGTCTCTCAAAAACATTAACCTTCTGAAACTTACCATCCTTGAATGTTTCTCTATTAAGTTTTACTTTACCTTCTTATGAGCCATCTTTCCTTCAGAGTTTTCTCAAAAAATAAAATAAAATAAATCACACTGTAATATTACTAGGCCAGGACCCAGGTGTATAGAAGTTAAATTAAAACTCTGGTATGGATCCAAGTTAATGGCTATAATTAAGGTTAAGGATTTTCATCAATTTTAGAAAAACAGAAATTTGCTACAGAATACAGGATTTTGTTACATACTACTACACTGGACTACAGCTCTGTACCAACCAGTTCAATTAATTATTAGCCTCTCAACTACAGAAAAATGCAGCAAATTACAAAAGAGAATATTTAAATAATTCACATGTGTAAAGTTAAAAAACAAAGAAAATACAACATGTCAGGCAGTTTCAGTAGGCTTTCATTTAAGGTATATTTAACAAAGATTCAAAACTGTAAACTATATACATATGAAAAAATAGACCTCAGAAAACATTCAAATGGTATTCTTGGTTATACCCAACAGCCAACTTTCTTATTATATGGACGTCACTATATCTACAATTAATCCCACTACAACAGAACACAAGATCCTTCAGAGGTAAAATTTAAAGTTATCTATAAAGGGAAAAAAAAAGGTCGGGATACGAATTGATTTGCAATAAGTAAAAAAACCTTAACAACAGAAAACACTCGTCTTACAGTAAAAATAAGATAGTGAAAGGAAATGGTAAAAAAAATTGGAAGTCTAGAGAAAACTGTAAAAGACTTGAGAGAGATAAAGTTTATCTTGGTTTAATAGAACAATTCAAGTACTAGGAATCTCCCACAATCCCAGGTCCCAACATGTACATGATATTATTGGGCCCACTATCAGAAGAATACTTCTTTATGCTCTGTAACATAACATCTACAAATTTAATAAACTGGATCTGTTTCCAAATAAAATGCACTAAAGCTCCTACATATGATCAGATGATAGGTGATCTAGACATGAGAATATCTATACTGTGTAAAATGCAGTAAGTTGCCAAAAAAAGAAAAATAGGCTACTCTCCCCAAATTCTCTGGGCAAAAGAATCCATAGGCATAGATTACTAATTGGAGAAGAGTCCTGAATCTAAATGGAGTCTTCCTATATAATCATAAATCTTTCCTTTTGAAATATGACATGGTTATGCTGTGTTCTGGGGATATCAAGTTGACAACATGGCACCAAGACCCACTGCCTATTAAATCCTATGCCTTAATTTAGTAGCTAACTAAGGCTTAGCCTCCTTGCCTCAGAGCAATCACAGGTCTCAACTAAATTAGTCAAAGCATCTTCAGAGCTTGTACTAGGTATTTAAGCCTAATGTTACCATACGTAGTAAACTCTTATGGTTAAAGGAAACCACCCTAAAATTTCTAGTAGTTGAATTATGAAATACTGTTACTTTCTCTTTTTCATATTATCATCCAGTGGTATTACAGTCTTACTCCAAAAATCCTACCTATTGAAAGAAAATTTTATGATTGTGTTTCCACAAATCAACAAGTGTCCAAGCCCAAAACAAAACTTTTGAATTCTCTAGTACCAAATTTTGACTTTACTGTTTGTTAATGGGCTTAAAAAATGTTTTTTGTTTTGTGTTTTTTTTTGTTGTTGTTTTTTTTGTCATTGGCTTCTTCAATTGGCTAAAAGCACAAAATAAAACAGGCAGAAGGTCCGGTTTAAAAAAATTTAAAAGGTTTGTTCTTTTCCCAATTTTCCCTAAGTCAGACATATACACACCCATAAAAATGGTGTGTAATGTCGTACACAAGAAGTTTAACGGGTTTTAATATTAAAAACAAACATGACAATACCAGGCTTGCTATATATAGGTGCTTCAGTCACTGTGATAAAATTCAGTTTCTTACCAAAAGTCAAATTGATGACTTAACTTTAGCTCTCTAAGACAGACAAATTTACTTAAATAAAAGAGTAAATTTGCAATACATTAATAGCTGGATTGTGTTTTGGAATAATTCATTTCTTTGACATGCTGCAAAGAAAAGTTCCTGAGACAGCCCTTAAAAATAACAAATACATTAAATACTCGATGGCTTGATGCTACCTAAATAATAAAGATAGAGAGACGCAGTAAAAAAGAGCACTATACGCGGCAGGCCAAATGGTGCGGTGGTTAAGAGCTGGCTTGGGATGCCAGCGGCCCGGGTTCGGATCCCACATAAGAGGGCCAGTGACACTGCCTTCACCAAAAAAAAAAAAAAAAAAAAAGATACTATACGAAGTAGTACATTATACTATAGATACCATGAAAGCATTTTAAAGTACTCTATACAATTGGCTTTGATGAAATGTCCTTATGCCAGGACCGTTATAAAACAAAAATAAAATCATCACAAATCCCTGGAGAAGTTCAAAGATTCCACCATCTATAGACACACAAAATCTGGCCTGACAAATTCCAAAAAGAAACATAGGATGATCAAGTTGTAAAATCCATGAGATAAGAGCTGTCACTATCAGAATGGTTACCCGATAGCGCCAGATAAAACCTCTAATTGGCAGGAGAAACTCCAAGAAACATCGCATATAGTAGGGAACAAAAATGGCCACATTACACACTGATGGGGAAATTTCTTGGATAGCAAGGGATGTGGCCCAGTGCATGTCTCCCTTATAAATAACTGAATCTGGAAAAATTGTAAAGGTGAAGCAAGGACTAAAATCATTCTTAAAATATTTTCAGAACATCTTCCAGTGGATTTTATAGGGTTACCTCTCTCTACTGTTTAGGAATATGTAACATTCCTAAATATACTAGTGTGTTTGTGTTATGGATAGGTTGAGAAAGTATACTGTTGAAAAGCTGTAATACTCATAATGGTTAAAATACTATTATAGTTTGTGTCTCCTACCAAAGACATTCTAACATCAATTAAGTAAATGGAAACATATTTAACTGGAACAGTTATTTATGAATTTAAATTACACAACACTTGGACTCTTTCTCAGTAATCTTCCTGTTTGCATCATTCCAAGTCCTCAGCAAACCCTCAAAAAGGATAAATCCAAGAAGGTCCAAGTTCAGACACATTATAATCAAATTTCTGAAAACTAAAGACAAAGAAAAAAATCTTAAAAGGCGGGTAGGTAATGGAACACTTAAAATGCTGAAAGAACAAAACTGTTAGCTGGAATTCTATATCTCACAAAAATAGCCTTCATATATGAAGGTGAAATAACAATCATTCTCAGATGATGAAAAAAAAATCCGTTTCTAGTAGATCTGTTCTAAAACAAATTCTTCAGAGAAGCAAAATAATATCAGAAGGAAACTTAGAACACTTGAAATAAAGAGTAACATAAACGGCAAATATCTAGGCAAATATAATAAACTATTCTCTACCTGTAACTTCTGTCTGATGGAATTTTCAATTTACGTAGATGTAATATATAACTATAACATAAAGGCGGGAGGGTAAATGGATCTATATAGTGATAAGAGTTTCAACATTTCATTTGAAATTATAAAATGTCAATTCTAAGTAGACTGTAAAAAAGTTAAACATATATATATAGTAATTCCTAGAAAACACCTAAAGAAACTGTACAGAAACAACAGTAAACCACACTAGATGAATTAAAATGAATTAAAAATGCTCAATAACCTAAAAGAAGGCAAAAAGGGAAAAAAGGAACAAAATATCGAAGGAACAAACAGAAAACAAATGATAAGATGGTGGACCTAAATACAAACATATTAATAATCACACTAAATAGAAATATTCTAAACATACTAATTAAAAGATAGATTACCAGGATTAATTAGAAAACAGGACCCACTATATGCTGTCTATATGAAACTCACTTCAAACATGATACAGGTAGGTTAAAAGTAAAAGGATGAAAAGATACACTATATAAACACCAATCAAATAAGCACATGAAAAGATGCTCAACATGATTAGCTACCAGGAAAATGCAAATTAAAACCGCAACGATACTTTACAGCTATTAGGATGGCTATAATAAAAAAGACAAATAATAAATGTTGGCTAGGATGCAAAGAATTTAGAACTTTAATAAACTGCTGGATGGAAAGTGCAGCCACTTTGGAAAACAGTCTGGAAGTTCCTCAAAGGTTAAAGATATGATCCAGTAATTCTACTTGTAGGTATACACCAAAAATGAAAATGTGTCCATGGTAAAAACCGTACATGAATGTTTGTAGCAATATTATTTATAACAGCCAAAAGGCAGAACTAACCCAAATATCTATCAACTGATAAATGAACAAATGTGCTTTATCCATAAAGTGAAATATTTTTTGCAAAAAAACAAAACAAAACAGGATTTGTATTGGTAAATACTATGGCATGGAAGAAAATGGAAAAAATATGCTAAGTGAAAGCAGCCAGTCACAAAAAACCCCACACATTTTATGATTACTTATATGCTGGCCAGAAGAGGCAAATCCATAGAGACAGAAAGTAGATTAGTGGTTGCCTAGCATGGGGGAAAAGGGGAATATTGGAGAGAAGTAGCGGGAATGGGGAGTGACTGGGCACAGGATTTCTTTCTCGAGTGATGAAAATAATCTAAAATTGACTGTGGTGATGGGTTGTACAACTCTGTAAATATGCGAAACCCATCAAACTGTATGCTTTAAATGGGTTTAAAGCCTATTTAAACAGTATGTAAATTACAGCTCAATAAAGGTGTATGATATGTGAATTATATCTCAATAAAGGTATTATATTATTTTTTAAAAAGAGCTGGAGTAGCTATATTATTATTTGGATGAAGTAGACTTTAAAGAAAAGAAAATTACCAGGGACAGTCATCATATAATGATAAAAGGGCCAATACACCAAGAAGATATTAGAACCCTAAATGTACATGTACCTAAACAGAGAGCTTCTAAATACATGGAACAAAAACTAAAAGAATTGAAAGGATAAATAGACACAGCAACACTTATTGCTGAAAACGTCAACACTTCTTTCTCAGTAAATGATAGAACTTGAACATATAAAATCAGCAGGCATACAGAAGGAATGAACAAAAACCATCAACCAAGTGGACTGAATCGATATTTATAACATACTACAATCAACAACAGCAGAATATACAGTATTTTAATGTGCATGCGGGACATTCACTGGGATAGATCATATCTTGGATCACAAAACAAACCTTAACGAATTTATTATAAAAGAACTGCAATAATATAAATTATGTTCTCTGACCATAATAGAATTAAATTAAAATAAAGAGATATGAGAATCTCCAAACATTATTTATAAATAATCCACAATTCAAAAAAGAAGTATTTTTGAAAATTAGAGGATATTTTGATCTAAATAAACACAAAAACATAAGCTATCCAAACTTTGGCATGCATGAAAAGCAGTACTTTGAAAGAAGTTTATAGCATTAACTTATTAGAAAAGATCTCAAATCAATTATTTAAGCCTCAATCTTAAGAAATCAGGAAAAGTAGGGCAAAAAAACCTCCAAAGTAAATAGAAAAGAGGATATAAGAGCAGAAATCAATGAACTGAAAATAAAACAGCAACAGAGAAAAACCAATGAAAACTAAAAGTTAGTTCTTTGAAAAGGCAAAGTAGATAAATCTCCAGCAAAACTGGTCAAGAAAAAAACAGAGAAGATATGAATTACTAATGTTAGGAATTAAAGAAGAGATCACTGCAGATTCCCTATTCATTACAAGTGTAAGTGAAGGGCAGGCCTAGTGGCTTATTGGTTAAGAGCTGGCTTGGGAGCACGAGCTCTGAGCAGTAGGGCCTCAGATCAGATCCCACATGGGGGCCAAGGACACTGCACCCTCTACAGCAAAGATGGTGAACAACAGCTCCACCTGGAGCTGGGCTACCGTGAGTTGCTGGTGATGGTGTAGGCTGCAGACCCTGCCGCAGTAAGCTACCGTGTGTGGCCAGCAGCTGCCAAGAGCTGCTGTGAGCGGCTGTCCAATGGCTGGCGACTGATCTGCCTCAGCTGGGAAGAGCACAATGATCACAATACCAACAATGGGCCACTGAAGTGACGTCCTCCACAACTAGGCTGAAGAACCAAAGGACAGCAACTTGTCTGTTCCCCTTTCCCAATTCCCCAATAAAACCTTTAAAAGAAAAAAAAAGTGTAAGTGAATACAATAATAAATTTCATACACATGAATTGGATAATTCAGATGAAATCAAACCCACAAACTATCAAAGGTCACAGAAGAGTAAAGAGATAATGATTAACTGTTGTATAACTATTAGGCATAGTTACTATAGTTGTAACTATTAAAGTCCTATATCTATTCTATAATAGTCCTGTAACTATTAAAGAAATTGAATTTGTAATGAAAAATATTCAAAAATCTCAATTGGGCTTCCATGGCAAATTTTACCAAACATATAAAGAAGAAATAAGGTCCGGCCGAGTGGCACGGTGGTTAAGTGCTGGCTTGGGAAGCCAGCGGTCCCGGTTCGAGTCCCACATATGAGGGCCAGTGACATTGCCCTCAAAAAATAAATAAATAAATAAATAAAATAAAATAAATAATAACAATCTTACACAACCTGTTTGAGAAAATAGAAGAAAATACTTCCAAACTCATAAAAAGATTCCAGCATTACTCTGCTACCAAAACCAGACACACTCCAAAAAAAGAAACCACAGACTAACATCCCTCATAAATGCAAACATCCTCAAGAAAATGTTAGCAATTCAAATTCAGCAACATATAAAAAGAATAATACATCATGACCAACTAGGGTTTATCCCAGAATTCAAGGCTGTTTCAATATTCAAAGATCAATGTAATTAACCATAACAAAACCGTACTTGATCATACCAATTGATGCATTTGAAAAAACATAGCATCCTCTCATAAAAAAAATTCTCTGTAAACTAGAAACAGAAAGGGATTTCCTCAAATTGAGAGAAAGGGCATGTCCAAAAAAACTATAGCAACCACCATAGTTAATGGTGAAAGACAATGTTTTCTCTCTAAAAATCAGGAACAAGGATGGTCCCAATGACTACTTCTACTCACAGCAACATGTTGTCTATGTAGAAAATCCAAAAAAGAACTCCTATAACTAATATGTGACTTTAGCAATGTCACAGGCAGGATACAAGATCAATACACACAAGAAATCAAGAGCTGGCCGAGTGACACGTTGGTTAAGCGCTGGCTTGGGATGCCAGCAGCCCCGGTTCGGATCCTATGTACCCTCAAAAAAAAAAAAAAAAATAGTTTTTCTAGGGCTGGCCGAGTGGCGTGGTGGTTAAGCGCTGGCTTGGGAAGCCAGCAGTCCTGGTTCGGTCCCACATATGAGGGCCAATGACACTGCCCTCAAAAAAAAAAAAAAAAAATAGTTTTTCTATATACTAGCAACGAACAACTGGAAACCAAAATTTTAAAATACTGCATTTACAATAGTTCAAAAAAAATAAAAATTTGAGGCATAAATATAACAAAACACATGCAGGATAGGTACTGATAACTACAAATGCTAATGAAAGAAACCAAAGAGGGCCTAAAAAAATGGAGGGACATACGGTGTTCACTGATTGGAAGACTCAACATAGCAGGGATGTTAGCTTTCTACAACTGATCTACAAATTTAGTGCAATTTTCAGTTATAATCACATTAGAATTTTTTGTAGAAATCGACAAGCTAATTGTAAAATTTCTATGGAAATGCAAAGAAACTAGAATAGTCAAAAGAATTTTGAAGACAAAGTTGGAGTAATCACTACCAAATTTTAAGACTTATTATAGTTACAACAATGAAGATAGCACGGTATTAGCAGAGGTAGTCAGAATAGAATGGAGTTCAGAAATAAGCTCACAGAAACATGGCCAATAGATTTTTTAAAAAGGTGCAAAGGCAAGTCAAGGGAAAAAGACAGGCTTTCCAACAAATGATGTTGGAAGGCTTGGCATCTATATGCCAAAAAAATTAACATAATTCTTACAGTTTACACAAAATTTAACTCAAAATGGACCATAAATCTAAATGTAAAATGAAAAGCAGACAAAATCTTTGTGAACTGGGGTTACGCAAAGAGTTTTTTAGACATAATACTAAAAGCTTGACTCATAAAAGAAAATTTCAATAAACGAGACTTCATCAAAATTAGAAACTTATGCTCTGGGAAAGACACTGTTAAGACAGCCATAAAATATGCAGACTGGGAGAAAAATATTTGCAAATTGCATATCTATCAAAGGACTTTTTATCTAGAACACATACAAAACTCTCAGAATTAACAATAAGAAAATGATCCATTTTAAATGTTCAAAATTTTAACATTTAACCAAAAAGTTGTAAGGATGCAAATAAGCATATGAAAATATGTTCACCATCATTAAAGAAGTCCAACTGAAGCCATGATGAGATCCACCACAACCCTATTAAAATGGCCAAAATAAAATGTACTGCCATACCAAGGATGCAGAGCAACTGGAACTCATATACGATGCTAGAGAGAATGCAAAATGGTATGGCCATTTTGGAAAATGGTTTGGCAATTTCTCACAAAATTAAACACAGCTGCCATATAACTCAGCAATACTTCTGGGTATTTACTGTAGAGAAATGAGTGGATAAACAACCTGTAGTACACACAATCCATAGGATGGAATACTACTCAGCAATAATATAAAACAAAGTACTGATACAGGCAGCAATTTAGATGAATCTCAATGGCATTATTCTGAGTGAAAGAAAATAGTCTCAAAGGGTTACATACTGGGGCTCCACTTACCCAGGCTGCCCAAAGTACACAACTAATGTGATGGGTAAGAAGAGACCACAAGCTCTCAGGAGACGGGGGTGGGAAGGGGACGTGGCACTATGGAATATTCTGGGATGATGGACAGTTCTGCATCCTGATCCCCTGTGGTGGTTACATGACCCTGTATGTATGTTAAAATGAGTAGAACCCCCCAAAATAACTATTTTATATGTTAATTTTAAAACTTAAAAAAAAAAAATCACTCCTTGTTCCCAAGGTTTTGTTTTGCCTTTGTCTTTAGTTCATCTGTTGTTTATTTGCATGTATGGTACAAGGAAGGCATCTACTTACATTTTATTTTTTCTTATGGGGACCCCAGTCTCATTTATTGGATAGTATATTCTTCCTCTACTGTATTTTTTTACATTGAAATATATTTGACATACAACATTACGTAAGTTTAAGGTGTACATGATTTGATACATTTATATACTGTAATATGATTGCCATAGTGCTAATTAGCACCTCTATCATGTCACATAATTATTGTTTGTTTGTGGTTAGAATACTCCTACTGAATATTAATGCCACACCTGTGCATGTTTTTCTCAATGTTATGGATACATTTCTGTGCTCTCTATTCTATCTGAGTCTATTTATCAATCAATCTCTATATCAATACCATGCCGCCTCACCTGTTAGAGCTGTGAAATAAACTCTTACTATCTGATATGGCTAGCTATATTTTTATACTTCAAAATTGCTTTATTCATTCTTAGTGTTCTCTCTGACCTAGTTCAATCCAAATGGACCTCTAGAGCACTGTAGAGTAAAATCAAACTGCTAGGTAATCATTTTAATTAATTTAAACTGTTGGTAGCTTTTTAGACCACAGGACTACTACCTTACATTGTCTTTTGGTCAAAAGGACAAGAGTTACTCCCATTGTATCAATGAGGAAACAGACTCAGGGAATCCAAATGTAAGGAGTTGAATGACAGCACCATTGAGCAAGGAAGGAAGCAAGCTAGTACCAGAAATAGAATTTCTGATCCCCAGTCTAGTAATCTACTCAGGTGCAAAGGTGAATGCCCAGGGCCCTGTTTGCTTTTACCTATATAAAAACCATCTTGGTCATCCTGGATGGAAAAACAAAGCAAATTCCCTAACCCTACTTCACCAATGTGACTTCCAAGACATTACAAAAATTGCATTTCAAGCTAGCAATAGAAAAAAAATGCAGGTGTAAATGAAGAAAAGATGAAAAAAATAACAAAAGTTCAAATATATTTCCTTATAACTAATTAAAGTCTAGCATCCATTTTAATTAGGCATTATAAGACCAATAGTTAATTATAGTTAATTATGAGACCAATGAATGTTTACTGATAGGCTTTTTGAAACTACAATTAACACCCACTCTAAAAAACATTCTCTAGATTGCATAATGAAATACTACTATCAAAATAAACTATGTTTAAAATTTGTTCTGTTACTATAAAAATATAGCTATTTAGAGAAATGAATTATAAACATCAGGTAATTCAAAGCATAATTTTATTGGCACTTCAGAAAAACAATGACACAGTTTCTAAGAATCTGCATGTTCATTTCCTGTATGTGAAACCACAGAAAAGTTAAAAATATTTTATAATATGCACGTATTTTGCCACCTTTTTTGAAAAACGTTGTGCTTTTCCCCCTCTTTTTCAGCCAGTAAGTGGAGTGGGAGGAAGACTGTTTTCCAAATTCTCTAGCAAGTTTTAAAATTTAAAAAATAGACTCCAGGAAAAAAAAAGTATTCTCAATTTACTGTCTATTCTGACAGCGCTTATCTTAACTAGTCACAGTGCACTTACAGTTATCTTCTAGGTAGTTCCAAATTACAGGTGAAATTTTTCTAAAGCAGGTATTTTCCCCTGAATTAGCTACATACTCTCCCACTTTAGCACCCAAAGAGAGTATCAGACTCTTGGCAGAGGGTTCAGAACATTCGTTGCTGATAAAAGAACTACCACCCACCCATGACTGCAACTGACAGCTGTTCAGTTTTAGATTTCGGTTAAGAAATTTTAAAGAAACTTAAGTCACTCTTCTTTTTCTTTTATCCACCAATCCACTATCCTATAGCTTGGCCAATAGAAAAAGTGTGACTACTGATATGCCCCTTAAGTGTCTTCAAACGTTCACAATTTAGTTTAAAATTTTTTATTGGGTTGTTCAAGTAGGTACCTCTAATGTTAATAAACAGATAATATTAACCACCATGTACAGAAACAGAAAAATAAAAAGGCATAGTATGGCTTTCTTATAAACACATAATCTAAAGAAATCGAGAAAGAATGCATGTAAAGTACATATAAAATAAGCACCTTATACAGACATAGCACTGTATTTGAAAGCACAGAATATTTTCAGTCCTTGAACATGATGGAATGAACACGTTTGAAGCTTTATGGTAAATTTTTAAAGGTGGAAGGAACAGAATTTGAAAGTAAGGACACAGGAGCATTTTTTAAAATTACATGTGTTACCTTAGAATTGTGGCTAAATATAAGTTGCATAGACACATATGTTCAAACAAATATAACAATTCAAGAAGGAACTAACCTAATCTAAACCAGTTATTTCTAACCTATAGACCATGGAGTCACTGGAAGAGTCATATGCACGTACATAAACCAAGCAAGGTCTGTAGTCTAAAATATTTCTCACACATATATGCCATCATTTTTCAAATATAGACACGTACTAGTATAACAAAGTACAAAAATCATTTAAAAACATGGTAGGTTTTTTTGGTCATTATGCATAATCTCAATAAACAAATACTAAAAGTACAATTGCTTGTGTGTGAGGGGTACAGGGTTATTCGTATTTAACACAAGTCAGTGGCCATTGAGCTAATATACAGGGTTCCTTCTGGCTCTAAAAATTCTTTGATTTTAGGGGAATGAAGGACTCCTATGGTGAATCTTTAGAACTATCACATTATAAATATTTATACATATGTATATATAAATAACGCCTGCTATGTGCCAAACATTGGACTACCTTTTGTTACAAGGATGCATAAGACAGACTCAAGTTCGAAGTGGCACAAGAGACAGATACATGAAAAAAAAACAATACAACCTACTAAATAACCGAAAACTGTTTCAAGTGCTTTGATAGCCCAGGGATTTTTTATCAATGTCATCTGGGGGAGTCTGAGGTGACAATGATCTATGGATTGGGATGTGATAGGTGATTAAAAAAAAAATAGGAGAAAGAATAAGCACTCTAGACAGACGGTAGAGTACGTGCCACGGCACAGAGCTGTGCAAGTGCATGACATGTTGGGGGAAACAGCCTGGCTGGCATGGGGCAGTAAGGTATTTGGAGAAGCAAGATGAAACTAAAAAGGCAACATGGACTGGGTTAGAGAGTGCAAGGTCCTGAATGATAATGCATAACCATTAGGCAATAATTCTCTCAGCAATATGGTTATCGAAAAAGTTTTAAGGAAGGCCGGCCAAGTGGAGCGGCGGTTAAGAGCTGGCTTGGGACGCCAGCGGCCATGGTTCGGATCCCACATATGAGGGCCAGTGACACTGCCCTCTTATTAAAAAAAAAAAAAAAGAGTACAATATATTTACAAAAAAAAAGAAAAAGTTTAAGGGAAGGCGTGATACAAACAGATGTGTATTTCAGAATGGTAACTGTATGGGAAGGATGACGGTGGGGAACCTTAGGGGGAGGGCAGCTGAAATAAGAAATCACACAGTGCAAGTGGAAATGCAAAATCAAGGAAGCAGGTGTCTCCTTTGGACAGCAGGATGGACCCTGGTCCATCGTCAAAAACTGGATGCAGAAGAAAGGCAGGAAGCAACCCAGGTAAAGAGGAGTGCTTCTTGGGACGGCAGTGTCCACCAAAGAGGGAGGACTTCTCCATGACAAAGGCTGCAAAGAGGTCAACGGAAAACCGGAGTCCCCCTTCCCTCCCCCCAAAGGTGAGCTCCCAGGTGGGGTAAGCGAGAAAAAAAAAAAAAACAGATACGGAAGGTGTGTCCACAGGATCACGGCCAAGGCTTGTCATGAAACTTTCCTCACCTCAGTTCCGGAAAAAGGAGCTGCGAGCTGAGGCCGGGGAGGGCAAGCACCCCTGGGCTAGCCGGCTGGGGGGAACGGCTAGGGCCGCGCAGCAGCAGGGAGTTCAGGAGCTGCGACGCACCGGAGTGGCCCCGGGAAGAAGCGCCGGGCTCCCTGCACCTTCCTCTCGTCCCTGGAGTATTCCACTTACTCTGGTCTCACGCCCTCGCAGCCGTCAGCTGTGGCGGTGAGGACTCAAAGCCTCTGCCCACAGGAACCTGTGCACCCAACGAAGGGACTTCCCTCTCCGGGTAGGTGGCTTCAGCGGGCAGACGCAGAGCCCGGCAGAGGCGGCGGGGGCAAGGCTGCGGGATCGGCGGGGCTCTGCCCCATCCCTGGCCGGGGGAACAGCCTCCGATGCGTGCCTCCCACCAGCGTTCCCACAGCTCGCGAGCCTCGCGAGACTTCCTCCCAGGCGTCGCGGTGGAGGGCAGCGCCTAGAGATGTATCTGCGGCGTCTCGCTGACATGCGCGGGAGGTGGGGGAGGGCGGGTCCACGCTGAATCCCTCTCCAGGAATCCACTCAGGGTTTTGCTTGGCCTCTCCCTAAGTCTCGCGAGTGTTGCCGGGGGAAACCGGCCTGGGTGGAGAGACCGGGAAGGGGAGACACTGGGGGGGACCCGGGCTTTACGCTTAAGGGGCCGTGGCTGGTGTAGCCGGTGCTGTGGTTGGTACTTCGCTGTTGGGGAGGCTCTCAGGTCGCCCGGAACAAAATTCTCAGTGGGTAGACTGGGAACCTTAGTGGGTAGAACGTCTTGAGGGTCGGAAGCATTTTTTTTTTCCTTTCTCTTTGGCTCCGCCCCTCTTCCTGTTCCGCGACCTGGGCGCCTGGCCCACCGAGGGGGAAGGGCAGCTTGGCGGGGCCGTGGAAGAGTGCCTTGCGCACGCGCGCGTCCCAGTGTGTGAGTGTGTGTGTGCGCGCGCACGCGCGCGCTCGCTCCTGCCTTTAGGAAGCTTGGGAAGAACCGGTGTGGTAGGCGATGAGCGGGGGAAAGCATAGTCCCCTGTCGTTGGTACCAGACACGCCTGAGTGTGCGCTGACCCTCCCCACTCAGCCAGCAGCCTTTGCCAAGAGGCTGTATAGTCCATAGCTTCTGTTCGTTTTCTCTGCAGGACCAGGCACGAAAGTAAGCGAACCTCACTCCTGAGGTCTTCCTTATCCACTCACCTTGTACTTTCCACCCCGCACCCTCCAGCAGAGTGTGTCTAGATTTCTCAAAGAAGAGTGTTGCAGGAAGGGGAAATGCATGTGAAAGCCGAAGAAAATAGCTGGATCGTAAAAAAAGTCAGTTCGTGTTGATGAACACTTTTTTTCCCTGCTTACCATGTGCTCTTTGAATGTGGTTTGTTCAGTATAAGATTTTATTAGCGAAGCAAGATTGTTTTTGTAAGAAAAAGTTTTAGAAGATTCTCCTCCCCTCCTATGTAATGGTAGCAACTAAGTTCCTGTTCTAGTGGATAAATGACTGTGGTGTTTCAAAAGTTAAGGAGATTGTGAATTTGGGGCCCTTATTCTAATGAGAAGATCCGATAAGCGGTTGTGTGCAGAGATGTCTATTATGTTTTGGTCTTTCCTTTTGCTGTCACTCTTCTTTCCTGTTTTTTCCACCCCCTTCTTTTTTCAGAACCCTTGAGACTTTTTGGAGGGGAAAGCTCAAAACTGCTGATTTGGGGCAGTTTGGGGGTTTACATGTGGTTGATGTCAATTAGCAAGGATCATCAAAAGTGTTATTTAAAGAATATTTGTCGTTTATAATGTAAGGATATCAGGTACAATTTGTAAAAATATTTTTTTCTGGCTATTTTAAGTTCATTCAAAATGCAAAAAAATATGTGTGGATTGTAATTTTGCCTCTGATTGATAGAGTGACAGCTTAATAAGGTGTAGCTCATCCCTTGAATTGGTGGTTACTTTCTGGTCATGACCTCACTAAATCTTGTCCTTTATTGGATGCATTTCTTTGGATAATGATTATTCATGTTCCCTACCAAATCTTGAAGGAAAGACACATTAATTAGAGATAATTTAAGGTTATTAAGTGTTATATGTATGACATTTGATTAATGTGTCTTATTCCTTACAGGTTCAAACAAAATGAAGATTTTTTCTGAATCTCATAAAACAGTATTTGTTGTGGATCACTGCCCTTACATGGCAGAATCATGCAGACAGCATGTCGAATTTGATATGCTGGTGAAGAATAGGACCCAAGGAATCATCCCTTTGGCCCCCATATCTAAATCATTGTGGACTTGCTCAGTAGAATCTTCCATGGAATATTGTAGAATAATGTATGATATATTTCCTTTCAAAAAGCTGGTGAGTGTGAAGTACAAGAAAAATCATGATTTTTCGGGGTGTACTTAACTGCTTACTACAGTTTTTTATATAAGAATGTGCTGTAGATTTGACTTAGAACTGTTTGTTTACTACTTTAAAAATGTGATCTGTAGAACTCCCCTTTGGGATTAAATGTTACGTGTATTTGTGACCAATAATAGTAGCCAACAATTATGGAGCACTTATGTGTGCCAGGCATGTTCCAGAGTGCTTCATATGTTTTAACTCCTCCAGTTCTCACAATAATCCTATGAGGTAGATACCATAACTACTGGGATAATATTCAAAGTATATAGTAACCAGAGTGGAACAGGCACTGACGGTTGATTTTTGCCAGCCTAAGCAGAAGGGATGTTGGCTGTAAGCAGTTTGTCAGACTGTTCTTTCAAGTACTGTCTGAATATCAGTCTTGTGTATTATTGCTGTGTTGGAAATGCAGAAACTGAGGTAAAGAGAAGAAACTTGAGTCACATAACTAGTTAGAGGCAGAACCAGAATTTGAAACTAGGCAGGCTGGCTGCTTAAACATCGTTTTAGTGCATATGTGCTAAACTGCTGCAGGATTTAGCCATGTTAGAAAGAAATGCTCTTAAGAATGCTGAGCAGAAATTGTTTTTACCAATGAGAAGTAAAATTGCATATTGATAGAAATTTTCAAGTATAAAAATTATCTTCAGGTTTCAGAATCTCCACTGTTTTGTTTTGGCAGAAGCATTTGGTTAGCCATACATGGATGATTTATTTGCTTTCTGTCTGATTTTGGAGCAGCCCAGCCTGGGACCTAGCCAATTCTTAGACTGGCACACATAGGGCAATTACAGTAAGAATGAACATAGAGAGTGTAATATTATACATTCAGATATATTCCAAATTAAAATAAAAGTTTTAGTCCCTCTGTAATTGTACATTATATAGGGTAAAAAAAAATATGAAAGGGAGGATAATGTTGTGGTTTAGGGTTAGGCTTTGACTCAAATCCTGGCATAATTAGCTACTAGCAGTGTGACCTTGGTCATGTTGCTTAATCTGTCCAAGCCTCAGTTTCCTCCCATGTAAGCGTAACACCTACTTTGTACAATTGTAGGATTTCAATGAGATAATGTAGGTAAAGTGGCTGGTAAAATACGTCCCTGTCCGTTAAGCCGTCAGTGAGAAGGATGCTTATCAAACTTATTGGGGAAGCAAAACTAGTACTTCATGAATATTAGGAAAAAAGTTCATGGATTAGATCATATAGTCTAATGATCTAAAAGGGAAAGAAATGATTTCACCCTTTTCCCAAAAGGTAACATAGTCATCCTTTAATATACTTTCTAATATGCATATATCCTTACTGTCATTATCATCTTACTTGATAGTATTTTTTTTTTTTTGCATTTAACTTTATAGAGTAAAGTCCAAATCCATTATTTTAGCTTTCAGTGCCATATATGATATGGCTACCCTCTGTTTTTCTGAGCTTATCTTCTGCCCTTCTGGCTGCTCTGACTTTCACCCTTTTGAGGAATGATTTGAGGATACCCACTTAGAGGCCTTTGCATTGGCTGTTCATTATACCTGGAATTCTCTACCCCCAGCTCTTTCCATAGCTGGTTTCTTTTGGTCATTTTGGATTCCCCTCAATTGCTGTCCAACCAACTTCTCTTTCTTTGTGTTTATCACTCTCTGAAATTTTTTGTTCATTTATTTGTCTGTTTGTATTCTCTCTGCACTGATCTTACTACACCTCCACCCCACCCCCAAATCCCTGGCTTTCCCCACATTGTGAGTGACAGAGCTGTTTTATTCGTCACTGTATTCCCATATCACCAGTGCTGAAAATAACACTTGTCATGTACTAGGCATTCTGTACTTATAAAATGAATGAATGACTCAATCAACAAATCAGAGCTAGAGACTGTATTATTTTATTTTTCATTCTTTTTACTATTAACTTGTAGCAAATTTGACATTCAAAATACGATGTGATCGAGTGGAATTGGACTTGAAAACTAATTATTTCTTTGAAATCTACTAGGTGAATTTCATTGTGAGTGACTCTGGAGCACATGTTTTAAATTCTTGGACTCAAGAAGACCAAAATTTGCAGGAGGTATGGTTAGATTTTGAGCTGTAGCCTTTTTGAGAATTATGTGAAGGTGGGGATACTTTAAGAAAATGATTAAAAACATTTATCAATGTAGTGTTTGTACATAGTTTTAAAACACCAACTAATACTAAAAGAGAAACATCTATCCATTCCAGTCTTTCCCTACTTCCTAGTAACAAACTTTCAAGTCTAGCTCATCTAGCATTTTCTTCCATATTTCTAAATAATAACATCTTTTACTGCCATTTATAGACTTGTCAGTTTAAATTTTGTTTATTATTGTTGTTGAGGAAGATTTGCCTTTCATATTCCCTCTCACCCATACCACTGTGCCTACCCCCTTCCTTTCCCTCATTTTCTCAATATTGTTATATCAGAATTTTTAGTTAATGCAGAATTACATTTCTGCCTTATACTGTCTATGTAAAGTGTTATTGACTGCTAAGGCATGTACTATAGGTGACTATTTCCTTTCTGTTTTTAAGGTTTCATTGAGATATAGAATATATAATGATACGCAGCACTGTAGAAGTTTAAGGTGTATAGCATAATGATTTTGACTTACGTATTATGCTCTTTCTGGTACAACTTTTTGTTCCTGGAATTTATCTGATTTTCCTTCTTAATTTGTTTAGGTTTATGTGTTTCTGTTGATGCTTTTCCTCATGTCTCTGCAAAACTTTTCAATTTTTTAAATAATGTATTGGAAATTTAGCGGTTTCATTTTTTTTTTTTTTCCTTTGGAAAAGCTCTTTGAACACATTTTTCTTCTCCACTTCCAATTGGCTGCCTTCTAGGCCGGATGCACTGTGCTCATCCTCCTCTCTCCCTATTTTTCAGATCCCATTTTTTCCCCTTTTTCTTTATGTAATCTCTTGTTTTGATAGAGTATAACCTCCAGAATTTCTGTAACTTACCTTATACTTTATTGATACTTGGGTATAGAAATGTTAGGTTGGAAGTAACTTTTTCCTCAAAATGCTGAGACATTACTTCACAGTTTTATAGCTTCTAGTGTTGTTGAGAAGTCCAGTATGATTTTTCTTCATAATTTCTCTCTGATATTGTTTAGAATCTTTTCTTTCCCCCTAATATTCTGAAATTTCTCAGTGATGTATTTTGGTGTTAAGTCTTTTGTCATTCATGTGTTAGGCTTTATATTCTTCAGGAAAATTTCCTTGTATTGTTTCTTTGATAATGTTCTTGCCTCTGTGTTCTGTGTTTTTCAGAAATCCCATTAGTGGAATGTTGGACCTCCTGGATTAACTTCCTTATTCTTTTTATCATTGGTCCTCTTATTGTTCTACTTTCTTGAGCCTTTTATCTATTTCCTTTTAACCCTTCGATGGAACTTTTTATTTGATTGTGTTTTTAATTTCTGAGAACTTTGACTTATGCTTTAATTATGTCCATTTTTGTCATATCCTTTTCTTGTTCTATGGGTATAATTTTTTAATCTGAAAGAATTAGTAATAGTGTATTCAAAGGTTTTTTTTGATCTCTATGTACTCAGAGTTCTTTTTATATTAAGGCTTTTTTTTTTTAATGCGTGCTGATACTTAGCTGTGCAGTCTTATTTAAAAGCAAGTCATTAAACAGCAGACTACAAGATCTGCATGTTGTGGAGCAGTTATTACTGACTGGGCTTCCCAGTAGTTTAATTGTTTTCACTGGGGAACCTCCAGATGTCAGAATCAACAGATCATCTCTCTGGGACTGTTCAGGGTCTCCAGAGATCTTCCATCGTTTTACCTGTATGCTGTAAACTTGGTTGTCAGCCTTCTGGGAGCCAGGGAGAAGGGTAGATTCTACTATCTAGTAGGCACACATTCACTCAGCATTTCTGTTTTTGATCTACTACCATGCTGTCCAGTATATAAGCTACTAGCCATATATAGCTACTATTAGCTATAAAATAGCTACTAATTAAATTAATTAAAGTTAAATACAATAAAAAAGTCATTTTCTCTGTAACACTAGCCATGTTTCAGTTGGTCAATAGGCCACCTGTAGATGGTGACTGCTGAATTGGACATCACAGGTATAGAACATTTCCATCATCACAGAAAGTTCTATTGGGCAGCACTGGTGTAGTATCTTAACTTTATACCCTCCTGTGCCTTTCTGTTACATAGTACCTACCTCTATCTTATACATCTTAAAGTTTATTTTTTTAAAATTGTCAGACTTCAGGAGTTTTGGTCTTGCTTTTGTTGGCTAAATTCAATAAAATCTGAAAGTATCACACTATGTGGGACAGGTTTTACTACTATTTTCACTTTCAGTTTAGGACAAGGCCTAGGAGAGGTTGACCAGGTTCACGTAGTATTAAAAAGCAGAACCAGAATTTTAATTCGTCTCTGATTTTAAAAGTTAATCTTTCTGCTACTTCCCCTAGGACCACAATACCCCTTTCCTAAAAAGCTACTTTTCATTAAGCTTCTCCTATGTACCAGAGACTTTATATTGTCATTTATACACAGTATTTTTTCCTTTCTCTTTTGATGACTTTATGAATAGGTAATACCTATGTCATTTTAAAAATAAAATTGACATATATATATATACATGTGTGTATATGTACACATGTACCTGTGTGTGTGTAAGCAAAAGGTAAACCTTGACGAGGTTCCCACTTGTCCCCTGTCCCAGTTAGTGGTGTGCTCGAGCCTGCTCATGCCAACTTGGGAGAGCTGAGTGTGTGCATCTATGAGGTTCATATTCAGTGAAGCTTGACATCGGCTATGGTGGGAGCATTTAACCATAGATATTGGCAAACACTGCAAATTAGGGTTGTTTTTTTTCCCCCCTTTGGAGAGCTGGTTTACCAGCACATCACTGGTTGTTTTTTTTTGTTTTTTTGTGTTTTTTTTGAGGGCAATGTCACTGGCCCTCACATGTGGGACCAAACCGGTGCCACTGGCTTCCAAGCCAGCGCTTAACCACCGCACCACTCGGCCGGCCCCAGCACGTCACTGTTTATTCCCACCACTTTTAGTTTTGTATGGGTCTTTCCAGATTATCTTTATGCGTATACAAAACAAAGTCTTCCTACTTTGTTCTTTTTCAAGATTGTTTTGGCTATTCTGGGTTCCTTGCTATTCCGTATGAATTGTAGAATCAGCTGGTTAATTTCTACAAAGAAGTCTGCTGGTGTTATGATGGGTTTTGTGTAATCTTTAATTCAGTTTGGGTAATATTTTAACACTTGAACAATACTAACTCTTCTAGTTCATGAACATGGGATTTTTTCATTCATTGAGATATTTAATTCTTTCAACAATGTTTTGCAATTCTCAGAATACAGGAATTACATTTCTTTTGTTAAATTTATTCTATATATTTCCTTTTTGGTGCTATTGTAAATGGAATTGTTTTCTTAATTTCATTTTTGAGATCATTGCAAGTATATTACAGTACAGTTGGTTTTTGCATATTGATCATGTATCCTGCAACCTTGCTGAACTTGCTTATTGTTTCTAATAGGTTTTTAGTGGAGTTCTTAGAATTTTCTGCATAAAAGATCACATGTCTGCAACATATAGTTTTACTTCTTCCGTTCCAATCTGGAGTCCTTTTATTTAGTCCTTTCCCAATTACCCTTTGTATAGAACTTCTGGCACAGTGTTGAGTAGAAGTCATGAGAGTGGACATTCTTCTTCTGTTTCTGATCTTGATGGAATACATCTGGTTTTCACCATTAAGCATGATGTTATCTGTAGGTTTTTTGTAGATGCCTTTTATTGCTTGAGGAAGTTTCCTGCTATTTCTAGTTTGTTGAGTCTTTTTTATCATGAAAAGGCCTTGGATTTTGTCAAATGCTTTTTCTTGACTTTTTTTGCAGATGACCATGTGATTTTTAAAAATATTATGATATTTATGTTCATTCAGTTTCACCTTAACTGCATACCTGGGATGAGTCCCACTGGGTCATGGTTTATAATTCTTTTTAAATATTGCTGGATTCAGCTTGCTAGTATGTTGTTGAGGATATTTGTGTCCATATATATAGGATACACTGGTTTATAGTGTTCTTTTCTGGTGGTGTCTTTGTCTGACTTGTACATAATCAACAGCATTATTTTCCCTTCTCCTTAGCTAATGGCAGCATTAGCTGCTGTTGGGCCTCCTAATCCCCGGGCAGATCCAGAATGCTGCAGTATTCTACATGGCCTTGTTGCAGCAGTGGAAACCCTCTGTAAAATCACAGAATACCAACATGAGGCCCGTACTCTACTAATGGAGAATGCAGAGCGTGTTGGAAACAGAGGAAGAATAATCTGCATTACTAATGCAAAAAGGTGAGATGTTAATCACAGTAATTCTTTCACGAAGGGCATTTTCATTTCTTGTTGCAGTTCTTGTTGGAAATAGCAGGGGCAGCATGTTAGCATTTATGCATGTCATACATGGCCTTTCTAATATTGAAGCTGTGTTTATCCAATTCTAAAATAAAGACTCTTAGGGAAAACTGTTTGGATTGTCATCATGTAGGTTAATTACACTTTTTTCTCATTAGTTTTTCGGCTGGTTGTGTGGTATTGTGAATGAGCACGCTCAAGGCAAGCCTTACTGAAGTAATTTTAAGTGCCTATAACAAGATACTGCAGCTGAGTATTCTGTTTAATTTTTCTTTACTGTTTATTCCTTTAAGTTTGTTGTAACTTTTTTATGCCATTAGTGATAGTCATGTGCGAATGCTTGAGGACTGTGTCCAGGAAACGATTCATGAACATAACAAGCTTGCTGCAAATTCCGATCAGTGAGTATAATCCATAAATGAAGTAAATATTCCATTTTATAGTCATCTGTATTTCATTATTGCTATTCCAATACTTTTAATAGTAATTGGTAGAATTCTCCACTGGTTCTACAAGTTAGTCAAAAAATGTATGTTGGATCAGAAACTTTTTTTCCCATTTTCCCTTTCACTTTAAAATTTTACTTTTTTTCATAGGAAAGGTGATCAGAAGACTAACATAATATGTAAATTTATAAAGCATATTTGTTTTGGTGGCTTCCTCTCATACTCTACTTCAAATTTGTAAAATTATCAAATTGTTGGTGACATTATTCAGTATGTACCAAATCAAAACATAACAACTAATTGCATTATATGAATTTTTTACAAAGAAAAATTTGTAAAATTTTTTTGGGACAGTTCCAATGTAAAGATGGAGCTGTTAATTTTCTTAAGCGGACTACTGGTATTGTAAATGAGTAGGATTATTCTCACTAGGGGAAGCACACTGAGGTATTTACAAATGAAGTATCATTTACTCGCAACTTACTCTCAAGTGGCTTAGTTAAAAAAAGAATGTACATCTATTTAGGTCAATAAAGAGAAAACAAGTATAGCTAACACTTAATGAATCCCGGTTAAGGATATATGGATATTCATTGAATAGTACTTTCCTTTCAACTTTTCTATAGGCCTGGAAACTTCAAAATAAAAAGTTGGGGGAAACTTTCTAGCATTACAAATCCTGTATTCTTGGAAATAACCAATTATAGATAACAGTATTGTCTGATTTTTGTCCTTAAAAAACTAATAAAAGGGAAACTAATACACAGTATATTCATTTACTCTGTGGCAGTTTTCTATTATAAAAATTATACCTGATTATAAGAATTTTCCCTTTATTTTACACTTCAAACACAGAAAATTTTGCATGAGTTTAATTGAAATAAATTTTTCATTAAATGTTCATACAAGCACAACAGTTTAACAGTTTTTCTAAATATTTAGCTTTTGTGCTAACAGTAGTATCTGATTATAGAGATACACTGTTTTATTATATAAAACTTTTGATGGTTTGCCTGTCTAGATTCTTTATGTAGTATATATTCTGTATTCTAAGTGAAAAGTTTTTCTTTAAGTCTCATGCAGATTCAGAAGTGTGAGCTGGTCTTAATCCATACCTACCCAGTTGGTGAAGACAGCCTTGTTTCTGATCGTCCTAAAAAAGAGGTAAGTGCAGAAGTAATGGAAGAAAAGATCAGTTGTAGGTATTTTAATAATAAATGCTGAAAAGAGTTAGTTAGCATTACAGTGATCACATTGCCAAGAAAATATTTAGAGTTTTAAAAGCAAACTGTGTAGCAAAACACCTAGGCTGGTTCTTTGTGTTGCAATTGTAGATTTTCAAGTGTTTTCTGTTTTGCTTGCCTGTTGACATTTATGTAAATGTGTTGCAAAACCATACACAGTTTATATTGGTCCTAAAATTTCAGTTACTGTAATGGGTGTTCGTCTAATGACTTTTTATTCTATAAATTTTCTTTTTTTTACCTCATTAGAAAAGCAATACACTCTTTAACCAAAATATACTCTAATAACATAGAAATTAATTTTATGCATTTAGATTGGGGAAAAAAACTAATTTCAAAACTTGGTTTTACTTTTTAAATAAATTTGAACAATTTTAAAGGAAAGATGACTGTTGGTAAAAGGATTTGCATCACATAAAATTTTTTGTCAGTGGTCTCTTTGGATATATATAGATATATGTATTTATGTAATTATATTAAATGTGTATATTCTTATGTTCTAGCTTTGCATTTAGAATTATTTAATTTAAAAATGTGAAGTTTTTGGGCTGGCCGAGTGGCGTGGTGGTTGGGCGCTGGCTTGGGATGCCAGCGGCCCCGGTTCGGGTCCCACATGTGAGGGCCAGTGACACTGCCCTCAAAAAAAATAAAAATAAAAATGTGAAGTTTTACCTTGGTCTATGAATGTTTTATATTAAGTGGTATTTTTAGGTCATTAGCTTTATTGTGTTTTTAGGTAGTTTCCAGTGTAAGCCCTTTTTTAAATAACTTTTTTTTGCCTCTGTTGATAATGTAGCAATATGTTAGCTTTGCGATAACTAAAAAAATTATTTACAATAAATATTGTTACCCTGAAATAAGTAAAATTTTGTGTTTCCTTGTTATAAGTAACTTTTGGCTGCCTTATCACATTTACTGGTGATAAAATAAGAGTGTGGTGATTTCCACATTTGTTATAAGTAGTTTTATGTTTAGAGGTTTGTCGCCCCCACAAAGTGAATTATTTTTTTTGCAGTATTTCTACAGGCCACTTTAAAGCCATTTTGCACATAGATAAATAAAATTAAAATTGTAAATTAAAATGTATATTTAAATCGAAGACTGTTTTACTCTAAGTTTCAAAGGGACAGGGACTTTTCCAGTTTACGGCTGTCTACTCCAGTCATTCACACAGTTTCTGGCATATAATGTAGTGAGCTCTGCTTAATACCTATCTGTTGAATGAATGAATGAATGAATGAATGAATGTATGAACATTTATTAATAATGATCGTAGTTAATTTGTGGACCTTTTTATTTTTCCAAATTCTGAAAAGTAAAGCTACTTAATTATTATGCGTCAAAGTAAAATATTTAGCACTTACTTGGTTATCATCTATTAATGGTTTGTGGGGTTTTGTCCTACTGTTTTGTAGTTGTCCCCTGTTTTAACCAGTGAAGTTCATAGTGTCCGTGCAGGACGACATCTTGCTACCAAATTAAACATTTTAGTGCAGCAGCATTTTGACTTGGCTTCAACTACTATTACAAATATTCCAATGAAGGTAGGCAGTTCTTTTTCCTGCTCTTTGAAAGCTCTGTTTTGCTTTTTAAATATTTTTTTGACATATTATTTATTTTAATTGAACCTTAACTTTTTCTTCCCATATCGTATTTTCTGTTTTGCTAGCCCACATTCAGTGTCTTTGACCAGGTTAGTAAATACTGAAAAGCAACAAGAAAGGATCACAGAACAAAATGCTGTATTTTTCTAATAAGAACATTATATATATCAGTTTTTTTGGTTTTGTTTTCAATTGTGTTCTTGTTATTTTCATCAAAATATAATCTCTATCTTAAATGATTACTTTTTCTGTGATTCTTTTTCTGACAGCTGTGTTATTAGATTTTACTTACATTGTGTATTCTGGTGGATCTTTTATTTTCTGTATTTTTGTTTTTGCCTACCCAGTGTAAAGGTGTTGATAACTAATAGTCTGACCAGGGAAAAATAACTCATAGATTTAAATGAGTTTATTACCCTAGCTGAAAAACCAAGGATGTGAATCTTACTATTTTACTAATGGATTTTCTCAGGAATCTATTGCTACCTGTTCCATTTCATCATATTATCATTAAGTTGTCTCTGACCAGCACAATGCTTGGCCCATAGTAAGCTTTAAATGAATTTTTACCAAGTGGAGTTGCTTTTAACTTTATTATATTTACAAATAAGGTTACCACTATATTTAAAAATGCAAATAGGCTTTCTTATAAATCCCAGTTTCATTGTTTTGCCACCATATAATGAATAGTAAATTACATGAGAAATCTCTTTTCATGATTAATTTCCTCATTATATGATTGGCTGGCTCTTTAACAGAAATTGAAGCTTTACCCAATAGAATGGTTTGGATACAGAAGCAATTAACAAGTAAAGTAATACATATAATGGCATGAGTTATAAGAAAAGTGCTCTGAGGGTGACAGATACTTTACTCTTAGAATTTGGTTATATTTGTGTGCTCCTGGTGGGACTCTTCCTTTAATCTCTTTTTCTCGTTAGTAGATAATATTGAAGTTCCTATTTACTATTTAGTGAAAACAAGTTACTAAACTTGTTTATTACTTTGTATCTGTTGTTTTATATAATTGGTGTTTGCTAATTTATTGTAGGTATTTAAAGATGCTATTTCCTCCTTTAAACAACTATTTCACTTTCAATTTATATAAACTTTCAATCACATTATATTTTGTAAGTGGATGATTTATGTATATTTGTGCAAGACAATACATTCAGAGTAAAAAAAAATTTGAAAATTTCTGGATTAGTCATCTATGTTAATTCTGACAAAATGTAAGAAAAATCATTAAATACTGTATTACTTATATATACCCAGTAGTTCATATTGCAGTGGAAAACTATTGCATCTTTAAATAGATGAATTACTAAGCAAACTAGACCACTATTATAGCTAATTTTTGTTGGGTGTATTTGATCTCATTTTAAGCAAAAAGCAAAATTAATAGTTAATAAAAACTATTATCTTGAAAACAAAACGAAATGATGTTAAATTTTGCTTTAAGGAAGAGCAGCATGCTAACACATCTGCCAATTATGATGTGGAACTGCTTCATCACAAAGACGCACATGTGGATTTCCTGAAAAGTGGTGAGTAAGAGGCGTCGGAAAGTCTGAATCTGTAAGATCTAACATGAGAGAATACTAACAGCTTTGAGAAGTTCTTCAGTAAACAAGCCTGATTGACTTTAGTTCATTCCTTTCCAAACTTACCTGACAATGTCACCTATTAATGGCCATGGAACCTAGTGTTCTTTCTGTAGAATTTACTTTGGGAAAGACTAAGCTTATGTAACAATATTGAAAAAGAGAGCCATTAGAGATAATATTATAATTTGTCCTTTGTAGGCAGACCAGTTTGGGAAAGGGAAAAGAATAGGAGCTGACTTGAAAGAGTAATAACCTAACAGCTTGCCTGGATAAAAACCAGTTGTTTTGAAATTTAGTGTTCTTTTTTCCTCTAAAGAGTCCTTGAATCAGTACGTCTCTTCTCCAAAGCTGTGATTTCTGCAAATGTATCAGCATGATATAGGGGAAAAGACTGCAGTTAGGAGATAAGTTAGGAGATAAGAGCTAAAGCTTTGCCACCACTTAGCAAGTCACCTGTGTTTCTAGACTTCAGTTTATATACTTATAAATTAAAGATGCTGAATTAGATGAACTGTAATATTCCATCCATTCCTGAAATTCAGTGAAATGGCCTTTAAGATTTAACATTTTGTTAAATCTTTTAGAATGTTTTCTATGTAAATTGATGCTATCAGAGAATTAAATGGTTGACTTTGATTATGTTATATACATCTTTTGAGTTCATACCGTAAATCAGTCATAACATTTGTTACCTATATAAGCAATCTTGCTATGAACATAACCTGAATTTCTAACAGGAGAAAAACTATTAAGGTAAATGGGTATAGTAATGTTTAATAAAGGAATGTAAAGAACTTGGGTTTGAAAATACAATATGTGGGGGCCGGCTGAGTGGCACGTTGGTTAAGCGCTGGCTTGGGACGCCGCGACCCTGGTTCGGATCCCACATATTAGGGCCAGTGACACTGCGCTTTACAGCTAAGATGGTGAACAACAGTTCCACCTGGAGCTGGGCTGCTGTGAGTCCCCGAGACGGCACAGCTGCAGCCCCTGCTGCAGTGGGCTGCCATAGGCTACATTGAGTGGCCGGCAGCCAGCGTGAGTGGCCGGCAGCCGGTGTGAGCTGCCAAGACCCGCTTTGAGCGGCCATCCAGAGGCTGGGGACTGATCTGCCTCATCCGGGAAGAGCGCAATGACGATACCAACATGGGCCAGTGAAGCAACATCCTCCACAACTAGACTGAAGAACAGAAGGACAGCAACTTGTCTGTTCCCCTTCCCCGATTCCCCAACGCTGTTCCCCTCCCACAATTCCCCAATAAAATCTTTGAAAAAAAAAAGAAAATACACTATGTGGAAATTATGAAGAATCTGTGAGGTAATCAATTTTTATTTTTAAAGCATATAAAAGTAGAAAAAATATTCTTTATAACAACATATTTTTCTAAAATAATTATTGATTGACTCAGTTCTTTGTATTATACATGGACACCACATACAAAATGTTATGATAGCAATAGGAACAGATTGCTGTAGGAAGACAAGGGGTTGCATGTGATTATGCCTCTGAGTTAGGCAAGCTTTACAGAGTAAGGTGACAGTAGAGCTGGGTTTTGATGAGTAGGCTAATACTTGAGCCCAGATATCTTCTCTAACCTCCAGATTTATACAGAATCACCAAGTTACAATGGTTTGACTTAACGATTTTTTCAATTTTTCAACTTTATGATGGTGTGAAAGTGATAACGCATGCAGTAGAAACCATACTTCAAATTTTGAATTTTGCTCTTTTCCCGGGGTAGAGATGGAGTATGATAGTCTCATGATGCTGGGCAGCGGCAGCAAGTCGCAGTTCCCAGTCAGATACACGATCACAAGGATAAACAAACTAATACTCTACAGTGTACTGTGTTGCCAGCGTTTTTTGGATTTTGTCTTCTTTGCATGTTTAAGGGCAGCTAGGCTAAGCTATGATGTTTGGTAGGTTAGATGTACTAAATGCACCTTCGACTTAACAAACTTTACAACTCAAACTAGTTTTCACTTCTCAAAGAAGCCTTAAGCCTTCGCTGATGTCTCAGCATAGGTCAAATCTCTCTGCATAGGCCTGCCGAGTGGCGCATTGGTTAAGAGCTGGTTTTGGGATGCCAGCAGCCCCGGTTCGGGTCCCACATATGAGGGTCAGTGACACTACCCTCTACAGCTAACAACAGCTCCACCTGGAGCTGGACTGCGAGCCCCTGCGATGGTGGCTGCAGTCGGCTGCCGTGGGCTACAGTGAGTGGCTGGCAGCCAGCGTGAGCGGCTGGCAGCCAGCGTGAGCTGCCAATAGCGGCAGTGAGCGACACCCAGAGGCTGGCAACTGATCTGCCTCATCCGGGAAGAGCGCAGTGACGATACCAACATGGGCCAGTGAAGCAACATCCTCTGCAACTAGACTAAAGAACAAAAAGACAGCAACTTGTCTGTTCCCCTCCCCGAATTCCCCAATAAAAATCCTTTTTTAAAAAAAAAAAATCTCTCTGCATAGATGCTGATAGCAATATACCCATCTCCTTCAAAGCTTGGTCAATTTTATAGATTTTTATTTATTCATTATTATTTTATTAACATCTGCTTACTGCACATTGCATTAAGGCAAAAAATGCTTGCTGTTATATCTTATATATTTGTTTTCTAGATCCCTGATTTTATGTTTCTTCTCATAAATTCATTAGGATTCAGTATAATTAGTTGTGCATTTCAGATTACTATAGCTTTCTTTAAGTACTTAGCCATGTTTTATTTTTTAATGGTGTCAGAGGGGAACAGTTGTAGATTCTTGAAATTTAAAAAAATTTTGCTGTTGACTTTCAATGTAGTGACTGAAGTGATTAAATTAATGAATGAGAAATTTGGAAGAAACTTAAATATTTATTTTAATCATAGCTAATATCCAAACTCCACTTGGTATTTTTCTAGGAGACTTCATGAAAAAAGATGTTCTCCCAGAGTATTTTGTCTTATAAAATTTAAACTCTTTCAGATCTTGGGTGAACAATTTGAAATTTATGGTCTATTTAGTAATGTTACTGTTTCTCTGCTTGTTTTTCAAGGTGATACCCACTTAGGTGGCAGCAGTAGAGAAGGCTCATTTAAAGAAACAATAACATTAAAGTGGTGCACACCGAGGACAAATAACATTGGTAGGTATTTAAAAATAATTGAAAAAGAAAAGAGTTAAATAAAAGGTTCTTAAAGTGTTATATGTTATATAGCATTCAGTAATTTGCTGCTTTTTCACTTATTGTTTTTAATTGTTTTAGGGGCTCAAGAACCAAGTTTTTTTTTTTTTTTTAAGTTTCTCTTTCAATTGTGGGATTATTCCTTTATATTCTTTCAAATAAGTGTTTTCTTCTATTTCAGAATTACACTATTGCACTGGCGCTTATCGAATTTCACCTGTAGATGTAAATAGTAGACCTTCCTCCTGCCTTACTAATTTTCTTCTAAATGGTAACTTTCATCATTTAATTGTTTTGACTGAGATTATTACAAATGAAATCATTAGTGAGAATATGTGAAAATGTGAATTCTGGAAAGCCATTTTTCTTCAATATAGTTTAACCATTTTACTTCCAGAACTGGTTTTAAAGTTATATAATTGTAAATACCCTTTAATAGTTTTACTAATGTTTAAAAATAAGATGACTTTATGTCTTTCAGACATATCTAAGTTTTATTTAATATATTTGTTAGTATTTTTAATTTACAAATTTGACCAGTAGAGTCTACATTGATTTTTTTTTTTATTTTTTAAGTAAAATTTATTTTTTTAAAAGTTAACATGGGGGCCGGCCGAGTGGCGCAATGGTTAGGCGCTGGTTTGGGAAGCCAGCGGCCCCGGTTCGGGTCCCACATATGAGGGCCAGTGACACTGCCCTAAAAAAAAAAAAAGTTAACATGGGCATATAATAGGAAACTGAAAAACACAAGAACCAAAGAACAATGTCATCCATTATCTTAAGCAGGTTACAGTTTGACGTGTTCTTCTAGGTCCCCTGTGTGTATCTATACAAACTTCCATTTTTGTGTAATTAAGATTGTATAGTTATATGTCAAAATTTTTCACACGTCCTGTTTACCATTTCAAAGTCTCAAAGCTATATATGAGTACTTTGATAATCAAGAATACATTACATGAGGGCGGCTGGTTAGCTCAGTTGGTTGGAGCGCAGTGTTCATGGCACCAGGGTTGCTGGTTTAGTTCCCTGCATGGGCTGCTGAGTTGTGCCCTCCACAACTGGATTGAAAAAACTACTTGAGTTGGAGCTGATGTGTCCTGAAAAAACATACTGTTCCCCAATAAAATCAATGAAAAAAAAAAAACATTACAGCTACTCTATCTGGAAAAAAAAAAGTAATCCTGCCTTTCTTGGTGACAACAATTTCATAAAGGACAAAAATGGCAACAGGCTTCTAGATAAAGATATTGGCAGATTTACAATTAAAATACTGCATTCCCTTAATGTTCAATTAAAAATGAGACATAAAGCAACAGAGTACACAAAGTATAATGCTTCAGTAGAATTCATTATGATCTATACTTCTAAAATAGTAACAAAGAGGCAAGTTTCCACCTAAATACCTAATAGTGTGTTCCTGTGGTATAGCCGGACGAGATGCATACACATCAGTGGTTATCGTCACAGTGTACATACAAACACAACCATACACTTCTTTCCCTCTCCCCCTTCCTTCTCCTCTGCTGCCAACCCAATGAACAGGTCCTGGCGTCCGTTTCTCAGAGATGGTTTAACAATGCCATATTCAAGATGCCTGTTTTCTTTCAATTGTAACAGCAAGATATTTACAAATTGGTTATTTCAGTAGTCTACTTTTCATCATCATCTGTGGGAAGCTGACAGCACCCCAGTGTCTGACAAGGCCACATTGCCCTGCTCAGCACTGGATATTAGGGGTGCTGCCTTATGGTTGGTCATGTAATATCTCCTGCCTCTATGAACCCATGTGCCTTTTCTTCTATAGGAGACGATATATTTACTACACTTGTGATATGTTCCTGTGGTGCCCCAATGAGCTAACTACGCAGCCAAGGACGGGTAAGATCTCCTAAAAGTGGGGAGACAACCCAAGCCAGGCGGTAGTTCCATGGGGGACCCCTGAACTGAGATACTGGGGAATCAAGCCCCTTGGAAACTGAGGCACAGGCCTCTGACAAACTCAGGCCAGAAAACTCAGGCCTGTGAGAAGCTGATGCATTTGCCTAAGGGCCCTACTGTGAATAGTCTCCTGAAAGATTAAGTCTTCAGGCCATGAGAGTTCCGGGTAAGAGGCAGCTCTAAGACATCCGCTGACCATGGAATTGTTAATCAGCCTTGTGTGAATTCCTTTGCCCAGTGCCTTGTTGCAGCAACAGATACTGAAGCTTTGACTGAGAAACGGATGCAGCCCTCTGTAGGATAAGAGAGGTGTGAAACCCTTTTGATTGCTAGGTATTGTTATTTACAACAAATAGATTTTAGATGCTTTTACCTTAAACACAGCCACTCCTAGTCTTTTGGTATAGCTCAAGTATACTGTTTTATGATTGTGTTTAACTGCTAGAATTTAGGATGATTTCTAGATAGTCAAGATAGCTTTAGTAAACGTTCTTTAGGTGACTTACAGAAACCGAGTCTGGGTTTCATAGCAATTATCATAATAAAGACAAGGTAATCCTTTAACGGAAGAGTAAGTCACAGTACACCCTGGAAAGAGCACTTTCAGGGGAGTAGAGGACTGTGTAAATCCTGAGAACTACAAACCACTGTTAATGATTTGTTACAGTTTGGTTCCTTGAAAATTCTCAATAAAAGCTATACGCTGACCCGATTCGGGGCTCAGTCTTCCTTGGCTGAGTCCCTTGGGCTCAGTCGTCCTTGGCTGAGTCCCTTGGTCTCGCTCTTATCTTTCTTCTGTCTCTTGTTTTTCCTTAATCTGCGTCGCCCCTCTCGTGTCCCACTTGCCCTTGCCACGCAGGACGTGACAATCATCACCTCGAGATATCTAAAAAGCTCAGATGTTGCAAAATAAAGAATGAACCTTTTCCGCAATAAACACAGGTATTTTTTAAAAATGCACATATAGACCTATGGCTATAACCTAAAACTGTCTTCTAGATGTAGAGATATTAGCCAAGATCCCTGCCTTCACCCTTCCTCTTTTCCCTCTTCCACCATTTCAGTGAGTAAGTACTGGACTACATCTAGCTCCAAGAGGTGGATAAACAAAGATGCTCCCAGAAGATAGTCCTTCCTAAAAACTACCAAAGGGCATTTATTTTTTTTAATTTTTTTAAATTAAAAAAATTTTTTTTTGAAGATTTTATTAGGGAATCGGGGGATGGCGAACAGTGTTGGGGAACTGGGGAAGGGGAACAGACAAGTTGCTGTCCTTTTGTTCTTCAGTCTAGTTGTGGAGGATGTCACTTCACAGGCCCACGTTGGTATTGTTATTGCGTTCTTCCCAGGTGAGGCAGATTGGACGCCGGCCTCTGCCCGGTTGCTCACAGCGGCTCTTGGCAGCTCTTGCTGGCTGCCGGCCACTCATTGTAGCCTATGGCAGCCCAGTGCAGCAGGGGCTGCAGCTATGCCAACCCGGGGACTCACAGACGCCCAGCTCCAGGTGGAGCTGTTGTTCACCATCTTAGCTGTAGAGGGCAGTGTCACTGGCCCTCATGTGCGATCCAAACCGGGGCTGCTGGTCCCAAGCCAGCTCTTAACCAACGTGCCACTCGGCCGGCCCCCAAAGGCCATTTATAAAGGGATTATTTTACTATCTCTAATTTTGATATATGTCAGGGATTAGGACTTTTTTTGTCCTTGAATATAGCAATATTGACTGACTAAAATGCACATATATAAGAAGGGCTAGACAATCAGAACTACGTTGATTTTTTTGAAAGGTAATATAATACGGACCATTTATCTTGGCCTATTGAATTTTAAATTACGAAGTACAAAATTGAATTTTAAATTTAAATATAATACAGATCATTTATCTTAGCCTATTGAAAATTAAATTACAATATGGACTTACATCTCTTTGAACAATATCTCTTTGAACACTGTACCTTCATCATACATAAACATTTTCAGTATTATACTGTATGATTCTTATACATATGGCCTTAAATATGGTTTCCTTGTGTGAAAAAAACTTTTTTAAAAACCAAATTATTGTATTTTGTTTACTAAATCGAAATTTTAATAGCCTCTTCGGTGATTCTTATAACTAGATTTCTGAACTACTGATATGAGTTAGTCTTCCTTTATCATAAGGTTAATTTCATTGTTATATTAAGCTCAATTTGATTATCAGATTATTTGAAGTCCAGATTAAATAACAGTCGATCATGTGAAATAGAAAGCAGTTATGGTAACAGTGCTGTTAATGAAGTATTGTGGAAGTGATTTGCGACTGCTTTCTCCCCCAAATATTTTTATAGCTTTAATAACTTGAGGTTTATGCAATAGTTGTCTCACTTTTCTTCTTGATGTCCAGGAGAAAAATTTCATGTGAACTTGTAATTGAATGAAGACTATAACCAAACATTATACTAGAGACCACTGTATTTATTTTGGAAAGCCATCTATGTAACTGTAAGCTACATAGAGAAAGCTAAAGCTAGAATTCAGACTTTTCAGACTTGAAATGTAGATGTACTCAATTAGTGATGCTGGTTAAAATATGAGGATTAATAAATAAAAAGAAAACTGTAGACATAAATCTTAAAGGAAAATAAGAGCCATTTGAGTTTCATTACTTTTGACAGGTCGTTCTGTTTTATTGGAACAACCACGAAAGTCAGGTTCCAAAGTCATCAGTCACATGCTTAGTAGCCATGGAGGAGAGATTTTTTTACATGTCCTTAGCAGTTCCCGATCCATTCTAGAAGATCCACCTTCAATTAGTGAAGGATGTGGAGGAAGAGTTACAGACTACCGGATCACAGTAAGACTCTAATATCTATAAATTTTATGTTTTGAGAATGTCATCATTCAGCAAGTAGTTATTGAATGCCAATTATGCTAAGATCTGTGACAGAAAGGGGTTTTGAGTTGTTGATTATTGTTATTTTACTTAGATGAATTTCCTTCAATACTTGCTCAAAAGAGCTCTTTATTGCTATGTAGTCTTCTTTATTCATTGTATACTTAGAAGTCTGTGAATATCATTGACATACTGGAATTTTAGGAAAGAATGGAAATTGATTTGAATTAATATTTTAGGTGACTCTTTAGTAATGTAAAAGGCAAACAAAAACATTTCAATATTTGGATTGCTGCTATTTTGAAATAACACTAAATTTTTGTGTTATTTAAAGGTGTGCATACAAGGAAATTGTATCTATTTTTCATACAAATTTGATTTTTCTGATTTAAATTTTTCACTCTTCCTCCCGTCATTTATAATTGGTTTTTCATGGTGTCTACTACTTTTTTTTTTTTTTTATGTATAGTACTTTATTTCCTTTTATGGGGTTAAATGATATTACTTTACATGTATATATAATAACACAATTTGTTCATCGATTCATGGATATTTGGGTTGTTTCTGCCTTTTGGCTACTATAAACAACGCTATTATAAACATTCATTGACAAGTTATGTGTAGACATGTGTTTTCAGTTCTCTTAGGTAGATACCTAAGAGTGGAATTGCTGGGTCAGATGGTAATTCTATATTCAACTTTTTGAAGAACTGCTAAACTGTTTACACAGTGCCTACATCATTTACATTCTTAACAGCAACATACGAGGGTTCCTATTGCTCCAGATTCTGGCCAACATTTGTTATTTTCCATTTTTTTATTAAAGCCATCCTAGTGGATGTGGAATAGTGTATCTCATTGTGGTTTTTTTTTTTCTTTTATTCTGAAATAAACATTTTTTTTTAAATGAGTTTCAGGTGTACAATACAGTGCAATAGTTATACTTTTTACCCCTCAAAGTGACAACCCTTCTCCCCCAATTCACCACCCCACTGTCATACATATCTATTACAATTCCTTTGACTCCCTTCCACAGTATAATCTACATCCCGTGACTATCTATATATTCAATTACAGTTGGCATTCAATATTATACAACATCAGCTTTAGGTATACAGTGCAGTGATCAAGCCTCTGCTCCATCCATGAAGTGGTCTCCCTAACAAGACATGTGACCATCTGACATCCCACAAAATATTTACAGCATTATATTCCCCGAACTGTCTTTCATATCCCTGTCGCAATATTGTAGTTACCTATGTATGCTGTCTAATCTCTTCCCCTTCTCCCTCATCCCCACCCCCCTCCCAACTAGCGACCATCAGTTTTTCCTCTATATTTATGAGACTGTTTCTGTTTACTTTGCTCGTTCATTCAGTTTTTCAGATTCTACATATAAGTGAGATCATATGGTATTTGTCTTTCTCCGACTGACTTATTTCACTTAACATAATAGTCTCTAGGTCCATCCATATCGTTGCAAATGGTACGATTTCATTCTTCTTTATAGCAGAGTAATACTCCATTATATAAATGTACCGCAGTTTCTTAATCCAGTCATCTACCAATAGGTATTTCGGTTGTTTCCAAGTCTGGCTATTGTAAATAGCGCTGCAATAAACATAGGGGTGCATATATGTTTTCGAATTAGTGTCTTGGATTCTTCTGGGTAGATATCCAAGAGTCATGGTGTCTACTTTTTGAGGTAGTTGTGAAATTTAAATGTGATTGATATATATGAGTGTACTTTGTAAACCAAAGTGTTATGTATTGTAATTGTTCTTGATACGGCCTTTCTTTATTATTTTTACATCTTTTTTAACAAAGAGAAAACTAGTAGGTATTCATTGTGGAAAATTTAGAGAATATGGATATCTTAAAAAACAGACTATATAAATTACCTATAATTCCATCATTCAGAGATAATCACTATTAAAATTTTGATACTATCAAGGTAGTTTTTTAGTAAGCAAATTGGTATTCTAATGTGATTAACTATTTGTTTTATCTGTATATGATATAAAAGACTTAAATTATAGAAGAGAAGAAAAAAAATGTCCCTTGGTTTTTAAAAAGTAGAAAAAACCATGGACATGTGATTTGAGGCTTTCTTATCTCCGTTGTAATAAAGTCTGATAGATTTTATGTTCAAAAAGGAGAAAAATAAGTGGGGGAGGTAGAGCTGTTGGAGAAAATGCTTTGTTGCATATCACAGGACGGAAGACATCAGGGAAACAGACTGTTACATGTAATCCATAATGACACATCAGAAATAGTTTCTAATTTTATCTTATTTGGTTATCATTAGGATTTTGGTGAATTTATGAGGGAAAACAGATTAACTCCTTTTCTAGACCCCAGATATAAAATCGATGGAAGTCTTGAGATCCCTTTGGAACGAGCAAAAGATCAATTAGAAAAACACACCCGATACTGGCCTATGATTATTTCACAAACCACCATTTTTAATATGCAAGCGGTAAGTGTTAAACATTTTCAACTTTTCTTCTAGATTAGTTATATATTCTTTATAGATACCATTTCTCAAGCAAAGAATGAAATATGTGAGTTTGCTCTACAGTTAAAGAATTAGCAATAGAAAATTGAAGCAAAGGTTATAGATTATCTCGCTGTGGTTTGTTTAAAATCAATTGAACAATTGTTTAAAATCAATTGTTTAAGGGCTGGCCGAGTGGCTGAGTTGGTTAAGAGCTCACTCAAAGGTGTGAGCTGAGCTCTGAGCAACAGCAGTTCGATGCCCAGCCCGAGGTGAGCTGCCGCTAAGCTCCCAACAGGTGGCAGGATGGCTCAGCTACAGAAAACAAAACAAAACAAAAACCCTAAAATCAGTTGTTTAAAATCAATTGAAGTTCTGCCTAGATGCTTTGATATTTGTTTTTCAAGATAGATTTCTTTTTTCTGCTTTTAAAAAATCTAACAGGTAGTTCCATTAGCCAGTGTTATTGTGAAAGAATCTTTGACAGAAGAAGATGTGTTGAACTGTCAAAAAACAATATACAACTTAGTTGATATGGAAAGAAAAAATGATCCTTTACCTATTTCCACAGTTGGTACAAGAGGAAAAGGTCCTAAAAGGTAAGTTTTTTTCTTACTTTGTCTATATATCACATTTACTTGATATATAATGTTTTTTAAGCTAACTTATTCCATATATAAGTTATATGTTTGGGTGTGTGTATATATACACACACATATGATTGAGATGAAATGATATAGATTATAGAGTAGCAAACTTGGATACATTATAATTTAGAATTGCACCATTGACTAGGAAGAGAAAAGAAGTCCATTTTTAATTACTTTCTTTTACTTTACCAGTAGAAAGAAATACTTTAATATTATTTAAAGAGTATTTCTAAGATTATTATTTTAAATCTTCACTTCAGAGATGAACAATACCGAATCATGTGGAATGAATTAGAAACCCTTGTCAGAGCCCATATCAATAACTCGGAGAAGCATCAAAGAGTCTTGGAATGTCTGATGGCCTGTAGAAGCAAACCCCCGGAAGAAGAAGAGCGTAAGAAACGAGGAAGAAAGAGGGAGGACAAAGAGGACAAGTCAGAGAAAGCAGTGAAAGATTATGAGCAGGAGAAGTCTTGGCAAGATTCAGAAAGGTGGCTTGATATTAATACAGCATTGTGGTACCTTTTGGCATATCCTGCATATAGAACATTCAGATCTCATTTAATACAAGTTCATTTCATGTGTGTTTATTTCATTTATAACTGAGATTTTATTCTTAAATTCTGAAATACCTTGAACCTAAAGAGGTATGATTTCTTTACAATTAGGGGGCCAAGGTAGTGTTTAATTTTTTTTCTTAATTACCTTCTGAAAATTATAATTCATAATGTTTGGTATCAGTATTTCCTTTATGTGTTATGAATATCAAAGTCAGTTTTCTTTCTTTGTTCAATAAATATTATTATACTGGCATTTGGCATAAGATCCCTGCCCTGAGAGAACATAGTGTTGTAGAGATAGACAAGTCAATGATTACAGCAAAGAGTGGAAGATGTTGTTATAAAAATAGGCACAGATGCCCTTAGGAGCACAGAGGAAAGTCATAGTCCTAATACTGAAAACCTTTCTCAATAGTACATCTTTTTGCTTAGTTTGTGATTTCTATAATGAGACCAAGGTTAAATTTTAAAAGACAAAAAGTAATAAAGGCCTATAAATAAAAGTATCATAACACATTAGCTGGCTTCGTCTTCTGCATCCTTGCCAGAAATAAGGCAAAGAACCAGGTAAATATTATAATGGCAATGCAATCAATCCTTTAAAAACAAATCAGAACTTATGGAAAATTTCAAACATACACAACACTAGAATAAATAGTTACCCATTATCTACTTTCAACAAATATGAATTCATGGCAGATCTCCATATATATATATATATATATATATATCTCCATAGCCACTTCCCTTACCATCACCACCACCCACCTCCCCCATAGGAATATTTTGAAACTAATTCTAGAAATCATATCATTTCATCCAAAAATAAGTAGAATGTAGAACCTTTTTATTCTCTTTGACCTTAGAAGTTCACTTTTCCTTAGGGCCACTTAGCTTCTGAAACAGAATTGACTCAATTAAAGAAGAGGGAGGAAAAGGCATTCTCATTTAATCCACTGATATTCAAGTATATATCTGTATATTTTGAAAGTGTTTCTATTCTCTGATGAAACTCAGAATAAGCTTGGAATTATTTTGTGGAATGTAAATACATTTCCACAGTACATAAACCAGAGAACAAATGATAGATTTCTTTACCTTTTTTGTAATTTGAATTAGTATTTTGTTCATATCTTTAAAAAACAAAATTGTGAAGTTTCTTCTAAAGATCACATTTCTGACCCTTTTAATTTTGCTTCTTAAATTTTTCTCCATTTTTTTCATATTTTACAGCAAACTACATTACTGACTTATTACATTATTATGATGAAGGAAAAGAGGAAACTTGTGTTTAAGTTCTGTTACGTGATTTTAGATTAACATTTTGCTTCTGATTATTTTCTAGGTTTACTTTGTGAGAGCAGCTATACTATTAAGGCTGTCATGCAGTGTCTAGTTTAATTATTGAACTGTTTAGATTTCTGAGAATTTAAACTTTGGCTTTTATTACTTGTCCCTTTAAAAGATTAAAAGGAATCTTAGAGCGTGGAAAAGAAGAGTTGGCTGAAGCTGAGATTATAAAAGATTCGCCTGATTCCCCAGAACCCCCAAACAAAAAGCCCCTTGTTGAGATGGATGAAACTCCACCTGTAGAAAAATCAAAAGGTAAGGCACAACTGGGGTAACTGTTTGTAAAAAGTTTTTCAATTCAGTAACATTCTGTACAGTGTCATTTAACATTGTTGCGTATATCAAAAAGAACTACTAACTCTTCCTGTTGATGTTTAGGAGATTCTTTGTTTACAGCCTTGTGAAATATAGGCAGTAAATATACAGAGGGTGCCCAAAAAAGGTATATGCATTTTAAGAAAGGAAAAAACTGTATTAAAATTGTAATATTCAATATATACTGATAACAAAAGATGAATACAAGTCACTTCTGCAATTACAAGAGGTGCTCAAAGTGATTACCACCAGCGTCCAGACACTTCTGATTACTGTGAACTAATGCTTCAGCAACGTTGACCGTAGTGTCCACTTTTATACATTTTCATTTTTTTGGCACCCCTGGTATTTGTCAGCATTAAAGAAAGAGTAGCGTCATACCTTCACAATGAAGTCTTTGGCAAATAAGCACTTATACTATAAAGTTTGTGTTTTAAGAAATTTTCATTATGTAGACTTGAATCTGTTATGTTTCTGACACTATACTAGATTATTGAAGACAAACTTTTTCTCTAAACTCTTACTGAATTTAGGGGAAGGTGTAATATCACCCCCCATTTATTGACTAATGAAAATGTGTGAATGAGTTTCAGTAAAGGTATTATAAACAATATTTTCATTTTAAAGCCTTTTATCTTTTGTTTATAAGCTGAAATGCTTAATTTCCTCTTGAACAAATTCTTCCTCTTGAAGGCATCAGATATGATTTGGGATTGGAGTTTATGAAACCATTGTAGGCCTTAGTTATTTTGAAGGAAACTGGATGTAGTCCTTTTAGCATAAATGGGAAACGGTACAACAGAAGACTGTTTGATTTCTTGCCACTCTGCCTGATTTCTTGCCACTCTGCCTAAGTCTGTAACTTCAGTGCTGACCAGATTATGATTATTGGCAGCTCATCATAGGAAGAAGGTAGGCTTGTTTTTTATATGCTTCTGCTGTAGTGTATATATATGGTGATACATGTTTTAATATTCTCCAGTTCACTGATTTCTTTGAAATCAGAGATAAGGGTGATCTTGTCATATTTGCCTCTCAGACATTTACCAGGGTTCCTGGAAAATGAATAAATGTGTTAATAAATTATTCTACTTCTCACATGCCAAAACATGCCACTGATTAGCCTGAGAAATTTAGGTTTAATCTAAACCATTCTTGGAAAATAGAACTCTAAAAATTATTAATAGTGCCAACAAGTTGCAAATAACCAAAACATATATTAGTAAGAAAATCACTAAATGATGGTGTGTCCATAGCGTGGAATTTACATAGCCCAAGAATAATTATTGCCGCAAATGCCCACTGTTTTCTCTTGCTAATGTATATCATTCAGACTTCAGCTTAAGCAAGTCCTTTTTCTGGAAAGACTTCCCTGACCTTCTTTCATAATTAAGTCAGGTGTTTCTTTGTGCTTTCCTGCCTCCCAGGGCTACTGCTGTGAGAGCATTTAGAGGACTGCATTGTCCTCGCTTATTGATAACTTCACTTTACTCTTAGTTTGAAATATTTAAAGGCAATGGCTTTTAAAAATTTACTGTTATATCACTACCACCCAATCCAATACCTGGCCCATAATAGAAGTTCAGTTATTATTTGTTGAATGAAAGAATGAGTAAGTGAATGAATGTATAAATTTTGGTGTTTTTTTTTGAGGGCAGTGTCACTGGCCCTCATAAGTGGGACCCGAACTGGGGCTGCTGGCTTCCCAGGCCAGCGCTTAACCACCTCGCCACTCAGCCGGCCCTTGTTTTTTTTTTTTTTAAAGCAGGCAGTTAAACCATATATACCATGATCTCCATTATTATTATTATTTTTTCAGTTCTTATACATTACCTTGTCACTTATAATTAAATAGATTCCTGATGCCTTTCACCCTGGAAACATTATATAAAAGGGCCCATATGAGAAGCAACTTGATTGCAAATCACTGTCTGCCCTGTAACTTTCCATTCAAGTCTGGTACTTGAAACTTGATTTTTCTTGCATTCTATTTTATAACCTAAGTCACATGTCTCTTCTGATCAGCAACTTATGTGGGCCTTTTTGTACACCTCAGTTTCATCTGCTTTGAAAAATGATCTCCTAGGACTCTCTAAAGTGAATATTGTGCCTGCTTTTTACTCTGTATGTAAGGTTGGGTTATTCAAAACATGACGTCTTGATCTGGAGAAAATCTATGTAGCTCTCTTAATATGATGCAGTAACAAAAACCCAAATGTAATTTTACTTTTTTAAAATTTTTTATTGTTTTTTGAGGGCAGTGTCACTGGCCCTCATATGTGGGACCGAACCGGGGCCGCTGGTTTCCCAAGCCAGCGCTTAACCACCACGCCAGTTGGCTGGCCCCCAAATGTAATTTTATTGATACAGATTGGCATTGAAAAAAGACCAAACTATTTATACTTGGTAGAGCAGTGGTATTATGGATGATTTTATTTCCTCCTTTATGTGTTTTGTTGTTTTCTTAATGTTATCTAATGAACATGTATTTGTTTTATAATAAGAAAAATACTTTTGGTTTTAAATTTATTTTTGAAAAATTTATGTTCTGTAACATGAACTCTTTTTGGTATACAGTCCTCTGGGTTTAGACAATGCATACAGTTGTGTAACAACCACCACCACAACAGAAGTATAGAACTATTACATCACTCCAAAAGACCTCTTGTACTGCCCCTTGGTAATCATCTGACACTCCCCCTAACCTCAACCATTCATGTGTTGTATTCTATAATTGTGCCTTTTCAGAGTGTCATATAAATGAAATATAATAAAGTGTGCCATCTTTGAGGTTGGCTTATTTCATGTAGCATAATGCCTTTGAGATTCATCTGTTTTGTGTGTTTATCAGTAATTTTTTTATTCCATTGCATATAACTAATTCTATTAGATACTTACTGCCAACTTATTTTTCCAAACTGGCTTGTATCATTGTGCATTTCCACCAGCAATTAATGAGAGTTCTGGTTGTTTTGCATCCTCTACAGCACTTGGCTACTGTCAGGAATCTTTTTTTTTTTTTTTCCGTCTTCTAATAAGTATGTAGTAGTATTTCATTGTGGTTTTAATTTATATTTCTCTCATAACTAATGACGAGAGCCTCTTTTCATGTCTTCTTTGATGAAGGGTTCATTCAAATATTTTGATCATTTTTATTTTTTTTTTAGAGGGCAGTGTCACTGGCCCTCATATGTGGGATCCGAACCGGAGCCGCTGGCGACCCAAGCCAGCTCCCAACCACCGCACCACTCGGCCGGCCCGATCATTTTTAAATTGGGCTTTTTTTTTTTTTTTTTTTTTATTGTTGAATTTAAAAAATATTTATCCTCGATACAAATCCTTTGTTGGATATATGATTTGCAAATATTTTCTCCTAGTCTGTGGCTTGTCTTCCTCCTGCTAGTGATATTTGCAGGCGCAAGTTTCTAATTTTGATGAAGCCCAATATATTATTTTTTCTTTATGTGATTATGCTTTTGTTGTTATATGTAAAAAAATCCTTGCATTACCCCGTCACAAATGTTTATTTTTATGTATTCTTTTAGGAGTTCTTTATTTTAGATTTTACATTTAGGTGATGATCAAGTGTAAGGTTTTGTTTTGTTTTGTTTTAAATAAGTTGCAAGGTATGGGTCAATGTCCATATTCTTGCACTAATATCCTAATTGTTCCAGCAGCATTTGTTTAAAAGACTATCCTCTCTTCATTGAATTGCCCTTTTACCTTTATCAGAAATAAATTGATTTTATATGTGGGAATCTAGGCCTGGGTTTTATTTTATATTCCATTGGTCTGTGTGTCTATCCTTTTGTCCTTACAGTGCTATCATGAGCACTACAAGTAGAATCTTAAAATCAGGTAGTGAATCTTCTGGATTTTTTCTGCTTTTCAAAATTGTTTTGACCATTTTAGTCCTTTTGGCTTTTCATATTGTGCATAAGATAACCAAGCCTGAGTATGTTAACAGAAGAGCCTGCTTGCAAGTTTGGTCCCTGGCTGCTGCCATCTGGGAACTTGACTTTTAAAAACATTGTCTAAATGATGAAGTTATTTTGCTTTAGGTCTGAACTGAACCACCTGATTTCTTTTTGGGAGTCTGGAATTTTGGTAGTTGTAGTTTGGCAAAGAATGCCTATGTGACCAGCCCCCATTAAAAACTCTGGGCTTTGAGTCTCTCATGGGCTTTTTGGGCAGAAATATTGTACACACATAGCTGCAGTTACTATGTTGTAATAATGATTCTTAGCTGTGACAGTAACTTTATATTTAGTTATTTGAGTCCTTCCAGCAAATCACTAAACTAATAGGTGGTCTTAGGGTTCCCTAAACACATACAGTTCTGAATAAGGGAAAGACAATACTACTTTAATTGTATAAAACTATAGAATTAAAAGCAAATTGTTAAAATTTGTGAATTTTGAAGTAATGAATTATTTTTCTCTTTTTTCAAATATAACACCAGGACCAGTGTCCTTATTATCCTTGTGGAGTAATAGAATCAATACTGCCAATTCCAGAAAACATCAGGAGTTTGCTGGACGTTTGAACTCTGTTAATAACAGAGCTGAGTTATATCAACATCTAAAAGAGGAAAATGGGTTTGTATTATTTATTGTAAAAATTACTTTTGCTAATTGCTCTATTAAAATAAGTTAAAAAAATAAACACCGCTTGTTTGTTGTTACTAATATTAGGAATTGATACATGTTACCTATAAAGAAAACAAAATTAACTTCTTCGATTCTTTATATGTACTTGTAAAAGATATGATTGTATTGATTGTAACCTTGAAAGTATTTATTCCTTAGAGCGTTTTTTTTCATTGCTCAGTAAACATCATAGAGGGAAAAATCATAGAAAAAGCTTAGTATGCAACACTGACTCTATACTGTATAAAGTACTGGGGTGGGGGGAGATATTTTCCTATTAAGTAATATTGTGTTAGGAATATTGATTTTAATCGCATAAATCTCAGATCTCATTATTTTAATCTTTTTTTAGAAGACCTCTTGAGAATGTACTGGTAAAGGAATTTCTTTAGTTGAAAAAGGAAGTAAATCTTTGACTAAGTGGCAGAAAATTTTTCCCTTAATTTTGCTTGGACTGGTATTGTGAAAAAAGTGGCCTTTGAATGGAAACCTTGGGCAAGTCACTTTATATCTCTGGGCCTCAGTTTTCACTCATCTGCAAAATGAGAAGTTAGACTACTACCCCGAGGAACTATAACTGTAGCTATTTTCTAAAGTGCCCCCATTTGTCTGCTCTTCGAATGTATCATAGTTTAATTTCATGTGAAAGACAAGGAGAAACATCTGGATAGTTAATGCATGTTTTATTTTACCAACTCATTTTTTCCCTCCTATTTTTCAGAATGGAGACAACAGAAAATGGAAAAGCTAGCCGGCAGTGAATGGTGATTGGAGGAACTTAATTTACTATATTGCATAAATATTTTGGGCGGAATTTGATATAAGTACTTTTACAGCAAGATTGTATAGTTATGTTGCCTGTACTGGTTTTTACATTTTTAAAATGTTTCAGCTAACTTTATCTTTTTTGTATTAATTGTAAAATTGGCACAAATGTCAAAAAAAAAAAAAAACCTCCCCCCAAAAAAAGCCTTGAGATTTGTCCTCCCAACTCACACAAATTTATTTTATGGTAAAGGGTTTTCCCTCTGGAAATGTTTTTTAAAAAATTCTTGGGCTTCTCTTTGCCAAATAAAACTTAAAGTACCTGAAATGCAAAATATTGGAGTATTCCTTTAGGACAATATATGCATTTAATGACTGACAACTTGTAGAAATTTTAAAAAATTTTATCAGAATTTAGGTGAGATTTGCAATATTTAATTTCATATCTTGGGTGTAAATCCGCAGCATGTACAGTACTTTTAAAAAAAATAATGTGTTTATTTGTTTATTTTGTATTTTATTTTAAATATTTTTGTTTATGTGTTGCCCATTTTAAAGCAGAATTTTCCAGTAGTTGGTGTAAATTTATATTAACCCATATTGGATAATGTTACATTTTGTTTTCTGCTAAAAATTTGACATCCATTGACTTTTCATATTGAAAGAGAAGCATAAAGGAGATTACTAAAGACTTATGAGAAAGGAAAGACACTCGGTATCATTTGTTTCTGTCCTTGAATAGAATGTTGGTCTCCTCATTGTTCAGAAGTGTCATGGTTATGTGCTACATGTTTGGTGAGTCTCCTTATGCTAATTCTAGGCCTGTCCTTTTTCCTTGAGTGTTTAATAGAGGAAGGACAAACCTCTTTGTTTAAATAGAGATTCGTTGTTTTCTGTTAAAAAAACAACTGGTGTTTAAATGGGTTCAGCAGGCTCCCTTGTCTATCCAAGGAAATTTACTTTGCTCTCTCTTTTATTAACTCCTGTCTCGTTCTCAGCCCTTGCATCTGGATCTCCCCTAAGCTAGAGTCATTTTTATTCCATACCACTGTGATTAGATATACACCTACACAAATCATATATAAGCATGACTAGTCTTAATTAGCACCTTAGACTTGTAAGATTTAATGAGCTGTAACCCAATACTGGAATATTGCATCATATTTTCTTCTGCTTGTGTTCTGATCTTTTGTGTCCTATTTTTTTTTTTTCCAATTATGCTTGACATACAATATTATATTAGTTTCAGGTATACAACATAGTGATTAGATATTTATGTAACTTACAAAGTTATCACCCTGATAAGTCTAGTACCCATCTGCCACTGTATATAATTATTACAATATTGCTGTTATATTCCCTGTGCTGTATTTTATATCCCAGGGACTGTTTTTATAACTGGCTGTTTGTACTTCCTAAACCCTTCACCTTTTTTGTGTCTTATTCTTGATACTTATTTTTCAACTTGTGCCAAGTTGGGGACCCTTGTTCATATTTATTTGTTTGTTAGTTTGTTTGTTTATGAAGATCTCATTTGCTTTGAGAGGTGATTCATGAATTGGGCTGTATCCATTTAGCAAGTAGAAGGGTACACCCCTTGTTTATTTCTTGATCCAAAAATCTTTCTTTCACAACGCATCTTCAAACACTGGGATCCTTTTTTACTCTCAGTTTCTGCTTCTTTCTATCCAAGGTGCTAAGGCCATACTGCTTATTGACACAGTCTTATCTACATTTCAATCTCCATTTTAGATATTACTTATGAGCTGTGTTACTCTGCCCTACCTAATGGGAGAATATTTGTATGGCTGCATTTTGAATTAATGTGCCACTAGCTTCCTGTATTATTTCATGTTGTTTGTTGTCAAAATTATCCAGTTGACTCATTGTACCTGCTTAACTAGATGTCTTTTAAGCATCTCTCACTGCTCTAACCCACTCCCCAACACTCGCACAGAGGTGCAGGCTATGCTTGGCCTTATCTTGAAATATATACTCCAGCCTTTAGGCGGAAGTGACCATTTTAGGACAAAAATAGAGGAACAACTGTTAGTTGTTGGTTCTTCTGAAACATCCATATTGAGGATTTACTCGTCAAAAGAAATAGACAAAAATAAAAAAAACATTTTATCACCCATCCAACACTGGAATCTAAGCTTAAGTCTAGACTTAATGATTGTGGGAATCAAAGTTACCCTAGAGAGAAGAGGTACACTTTCAATATATTAAAAGATTCTGACATCAGTACCACCGTTGCAAACGACATCACTTGTTTTTCCCCCACCTCCCTAAAAAAAAAAAACCCACAAAAATTTGGCATCCATCCACAGATGAAAGTGCCTTTGATGGAGTTGTGAGATCCAACATCATATGCCAAAGGACCTAAGAGGAGTCTTGCCCACCTGTGTGTCAATTAATAGGTAGACAGATGAGCCTGTGGATGCTACAGTAGCTTGTGAACAGGATCCAGCCCATCAGCCATGGTCCAGGAGCCTCTGGAAAACACTACCTTAGACAATCACTATGGACAAGAGAGCCTTTGTGGAAGTCCAGGATTCTAGAGAAGTTTTAGCATACCATTGGAGCAAAAAATATAAGCCTAGACTCATTGAAGTGGGTAAGAGAAACAGCTTGATTTTGCCTGCATTACTCCTATTCCAAAGTGGCACAGCTTAGGGCTAAGAGAGATCTCAGCCCATGCTTTCTCCCACAGGAGACAGAGCAAGTGTGTGAGTGAGCAACTGGCTTACCCAGTTGTGCAGGATGCTCTCAAGGGGTCTCATTTCTTTCTTGTCACATCTAGAGTACTGAATCGTAAGCTACATCATGGGTTGGGGGCAGGGGAGAGGCTGGGAGAGCATTAGAACTCTTGGAGGGTGTTAAAGGGACATGGACCTTACTAATTGCATTGTGAAGTCTATCAAGAAGTCCATCATTAAGCTACTGGGAACACTTTACCCATGGATTTCCCCAACTGGCCCATGGGCAACCCCCAGTGCTCTGGGTGCCTCACATATCACCACCTGTGGCCAACTTGCTGTGCACAGTCCTGATGGCAGTGATGAAAGTGAGCTTTGACAAATACAGAAAGCTGGTTCAAATCTGTAGTCCAGGGAAAGACCACCAACTTGCTATAGTGTGACCTTTGGGGAGACAAAAGAAAGACTTTCATCACTTGGCCTGGCATATTGCTGGACCAGAAAAGACATACAAGCTTAAAAATTTTGCTACAGAAGGCAGCAAAAAGTGTGGAGTAGGTGTAGCCATGGAAGGTCTGAGATAACCTCAGAACTTCCAGCAGGACTGATGGACGGCATCATCAGTCTCCCAAAGACAGTCAAATCTGGAGGAGGTGACTGCTACTTCAAATGCAAAGACGGAAACACCACTTCAAGGAACATGAAAAATCAAGGTAACATGACACTACCAAAGGTTCACAATCTTTCAGTAACTGAACCCCAAGATATGGAGACCTACGGTTTACCCAATGAAGAATTCCAAATAGCTGTTCTAAGGAAACTCCACAAGCTAGAAAACACAGACAATTCAACAAAATCGGGAACAGTACATAAACAAAAGGAGAAGTTTAACAAAGAAATGAAAAAAATGGAAATGCTGGAGATGAAGCATACAAGGAATGACATGAAATGGAAAATGCAATAGAGAACACCAACAAGATCAATCAGAAGAAAGGACCTTATATGGAAGACAGGGACTTTGAAATTAGGGGAGAAGAAAGAAAAAATGAAAAGGAGTGAAGGAAACATGTTTTATGGGATACCATCCAAAGAATCACTTTGCAAGTTACTAGAATTCAAGAAGAATAAAGGGAGAAGGGGTGGGAGGCAGAAAGCTTATTCAAAGAAATAATGGCTGAGAACTTCCCAAACCTTGGGAGAGATTTGGATAGCCAAGTTCATGAAACTTACAGGTTAACAAACAAAACTTAAAGAGATCTTCCTCAAGGCACGTAATAAAACTGACAAAAATCAAAGACAAACAGAATCTTAAAAACTGCAAAAGAAAAAAAAGCTGGTAACTTACAAGCTAACCCTCATCAAGCAATTAGTGGATTTTTCAGCAGAAACCTTACAGACCAGGAGAGAGTGGGATATATTAAAAGTGCTAAAAGAATAAAACTCAAAAACACCTGTCCTTTAGAAATGAGATGACTTTCCCAGACAAAAGTGGAGGGAATACATCACCACTAGACTTGCCTTACAAGAAATGCTGAAAGGAGTTCTTCAAGTTGAAATGAAAGGATGATAATTAGTAACATGAAAACATGGCAATATACAACCCATGGTTAAGGTAAGTAGCCAATTTCAGCAAACTCTTTATAATGTGGTGCATTGTTACCCACTTCAGTATGAAGGATAAAGGACAAGAGTATTGAAAAGAATCTATTAATGAGTACACAATGAAAAGGTAATTTGTGACATCAAAAACATAAAAGGGAGTAAAAAGCATAGAGTTTTTGTATGAGATTGAAGTTAAGTTCTTAGAGTAAAATAGACTGATATATCTATAAGATTTTTTTTTCTTTTTTTTTTTTTTAGCTGAGCCATCCTGCCATCTGTTGGCAGCTCAGCAGCAGCTCAGCTCAGGCTGGGCATCCAACTGCTGTTGCTCAGAGCTCAGCTCGCACTCTTGAGCGAGCTCTTAACCGACTGAACCACTCGGCTGACCCTTCTATAAGATGTTTTATGTAAGCCTCATGCTAACGTACAAGCCAAACTCATTGAAAGTGGAACAGTGCTTACAGGGGGTGGGTGGGGGTACGGAAGTGGAAGGACGTTGGGCAAAGGATACAGATTTCCAGTTGTAAGACAAGTTCTGGCAATCTAATGTGCAGCTTTGTGATTATGGTTAATACTGTATTGTATATTTGAAAATTGCTCAGAGGGTAGATCTTAAATGTTCTCCCCACAAAAAAAGAAATGGTAATTATGTGACATGATGGAGGTGATAGCTAACACTATGGTGGTAATCATTTTGCATTATATAAGTGCATCAAGTGTACATCTTAAATTTACCCAATGTTATATGTCAATTATATCTCAGTGAAGATGAAAAAGATTCTACTGATGAAAACCTTTATTTGTATAACCATAGTATAAGATAAAATTTTCACAGCCCACTTATCACCACACAATATGTTTAGCTAACAATTTACAGTCATAAGTACTATGAGATTTTAATCTGAAAAGTTTCAGTTTATTTAAATATTGTTCAAAAATCACTGTGTCGGAATGTGCACACATCATTACAACTTATTAATAGACTTACTAATATGTGGATTGATTGATATTGGTGCTTCATGTAAGTATTAAGAATCAGCCTGAATAATAAATACCCTGGCTTAGTTTTGGAGGAAGATCATCAAGTGTTTGAATTCTTGAATACTGCACTTGTATTTCTGACTTTACACTTAGATGCCATTAATTGAGGGCAAAACAGTCTACCGTATTTCGTTAAAAATTGTTGTATGAAGCAGTTATTTGCTTTGTTATTTCTGGCACATTTCAATTAAAGTCACCAGTACAATTGCACACATGTAGAGAACAAAAGTATCCAGATGCTGATTTTTGTTATGGAGGTGCTGCTAATGTGAGCAATTCCCATATTACTGTAAAGATTTTGAAGCATTGGACTTAATTTAGGAAACTCCAGGATCTGAATTTATATTTAATTAAGTTTGATTTCATTGAGATCTCTAGTTCTGCGATAAAAAATGAACACATTTGTTTGAACCATATGAAATGTCCATTTTTATATGCAAAACACAGTTGACTATTGGCAATTTCAGATGGTTTAATCAATATATAGTCTTTAATATCCTGTCTGGATATTCAGTAGAACTGTAAATTCAGCAGGTTGTGTATACTGAGATGTTCCTCCTCTTGAAAGATACAAACTTAATTTAGTGCCTGATTAGAAGTGTCCCTACTTGTAACATTTTAACTTAATTCCATGGCTGTTCTCAATGAATTAAAAATGAAAAGCTCCAAAGGAGAAAGTGTGATATTGAAATAAAATGCCCCTATAATTTCTTTCTTAGTAAGGAATGGGGTACAAATAAACTACTTAGATTAGAATAGTAAAAGGAGGAATAAAATATTGGCCTATATAAAAATAGACACTATATATTTTTATATTATTATATTTTATGTACTTCCCAGGTTCAAGGACAGCCATGGGGATCATGTGTAAAAGGGTAAAAGAGAAGGAAGATTAAAGGAGAGATGTGGGAATAGAGAAGTGTCACAGGACCTGCAGAGGTACTCAGAAGACTGAAGCCTAAGATAAGGCCAACCAAACACATACCAACCGAGATGCTGGTGATGTCTTCCAAAGACCCATATCTGAAATGGTGGCATTGAAAACTAAATTGCAGCGATCAAAATGTTATTTGAATGAAATTAGAAATCGGAGCTGTGAGTGTAGTCAGCTGTTTCAGAAGTATGGAAACAAGAGTCCTTGCCGGTTATGGTAGCTTGATAAGAGAACAGAATTGAAGGTTTGTTATTTTTTGCTAGTCTTAAAATCAGTATGATGGGTTTATTTCTAATCTAAAGATAAAAATACAACGGAGAGGTAAAGATTCAATACGTCTTTGCTCATGTATAACAGAACTTTAACCTATTGCAGAATTGATTATTATTGTTAAATTGTTTATGTCTTTATGCTAAAGGTTGTAATGAGTAACGTGGATTGGCAGTTTACAGCATCTTTCACATTTGGGGAATGCACCAATGGTGCAATTATTTTCCATAATGGATGAGCCATTACATGAATTGTTTATGATAATGGTGGCCTGGGTGACATAAATTTATAATTGACCATCTGGACTTCCAAGGGGAAATAAGTGATTAGAATTAATTGGTAGTGTGTTAATACAAATAACACAGAATGAATTATTTATTGCTTATCTTTTGCCAATTTGATTTAACAATTGTTTTATTTCACCTAATTTCTGTATCAATTAGCCCTATTTCTCATGCAGTTGTGCACTTGGATTTCTGATAGCATTACTTACTTTTCCTCTGGCCAAGAAAAATTAGTGGCTAATGAGATCCTCTGGCTAATGAGATCCATTTCATAATGGAATAGGAGTTGATATTTTGGAGGTTGGGAGAATGGCAGCTGTTGTTTCTGTGGCAGGGATCACATTTTCTCTATAAGGTTGATAGTGAGAGGACGGTGGTACCCTTCTCCATAACTGAGATGAAAGTGGAACTTTACATTCCAGGATAGGTGGCTTTCGGGCCCTTAGCACATGCATTTCTTGGTTAGTATTACTTACTAACATTCTCCCTTGAAACACCAGGGACTGAGGAATAGGAAAAGTCTTACAGTTCTTACAGGAATGGTAAGCTACCCTTTTGCTGCTGCCACAGTCAGTATGTAATGCATATATTCACCAACAAAGCCAAAAGAAGACTTCTAATCCAAGGGCTATTTTCTATGCTGTATGAGGCAAGAATGCTATTTTCAATTAAAGACCCATTGTCTGGCTCCAGAATAAGGCCGATCCCACTATATGTCATGTTCTCAACAGTGCAATTTTGTACTCTGGAAACAGGGCACGCAGGATTTGGATGGACATTTCCATCAGGTCTCTGGGTTAAATATCACTTCCTGAATTTTTCTGTTGGGACACCAACAGAGAACTGCTGTTGACAAAACATAAAGCTTTGTTATACCGGGATATATTAGTAGACCTTGGTCTCAGGGTAGTTAATACAATTTGTTCAGGGCTGATGGTGGTTAGATAGTCAGTGAGTGTAGCAAAAGAACCCAACCAATCCTCTCTTCTTTATAAAAGAGTAGAAACTGTTTTTTGCATGCAAAGTGTAAGTGTGGCAGGGAGTACTTCTGGGCAACTTTAGTTCAATGGTCCAAAGTGCCTGAGTAGCCTGGCACAAAGAATAAATCCCTGAGAGGAATATTGAAAATCCAGCTCTAGGGAATATCCGTATAGAATTTGATGAGTCAGATTAAACTGCAGTCAGCTTTCTGGGCCTGAAGGATATTTATTTGTTTACTGATTTTATTGCAAGCATCAAGTGAGTTCAGTTGCCATCTTCCTGATTGTAAAATGTGTCAGGAGGGATTGGAAAATGAAGCGCCCAGTGGTTGCTGTTATCAACTGAATTGGATTCAACAACTGTTGGAAATGTGTTGAAGTGACCTAAAAGGAACAAACAAGAAACAAGTTTCAGCAAATATCACTGTATTTAAATGTTTAAGATTGTCTTGATGATTGACTTATGCCCCCCATATTTACTTTTTGATTTACATAGGAAATACTTCCTGATTTACATAGGAAAGTGGGGAAGCATCTATTGCTACTCAAAAGATATATGTAGTAGACCATCCTGTATTTGGGTATCACATAAGTAGCTACAGAGAGGAGTGAAAGGGACTGACTTCTTTTGTCTCTGTTTTTAGCCTTTGATTTGGGGACACTTCTTCCATCCACTCAAGGATCAGGTTCCATCAATGTCAAGTCCTGTTCACTCCTGTTCACTCTTCCTCTCCCGTTTTCTTTCTCCCACTTCCCTTTCTCTTGCCTCCTTCCATCTTCATTTTCCCTCGTATCATTAAGTAGTAGATTTTGCATTATAGTCTTTTTTTTTTAAACTGTTTTTTTTTTTTTTTGAGGGCAATGTCACTGGCCCTCATATGAGGGACCGAACCTGGGCTGCTGGCGTCCCAAGCCAGCGCTTAACCAATGCACCACTCGGCCGGCCCCTGCATTATAGTCTTGATACTGCTTCTCTATATTCATGGAGTTCGTTAGTTTCCAAATTTCCTAATCCTTTCAGCCTTAAATTACAGTATGGAAGAAGACCCTGAAATTAGCTCATTAAGTAGTATCAAGTAACCAAGCCTGGGATAGGGAGCTTTAGGGAAACAATATTTTGGCAGTGGACCCAAATTCCTAAATTGATTGTGTGTGTGTGTGTGTGTGTGTGTGTGTGTATGTATATATTTAAAAGAATAAGGAAATATTTGAAAGTTCAGGACACTAAAGTTCTATAATTGAATAGAGACAGTAATGAACTAGTGCTTAGATTTCAGTTAGTACATTTAAATCTCAAAAAATCTAGAAAACAATTCAAGCTCTGCGTAGATGCGGTTCGGTGTTGTTTGAGAAGGAAGATGAGGTGACTACCACAAAAATGGGGATATGCTGCAATATGTATAACAAATACGCATAACAAAGACAGGTGGCTTTAGATATTGTGGGTAGCACTAAATTAGAAAGGAGGAGTTTCATGCTACTGGGAAAAACACAAATGAATCTAGAAGACAGAATGAGGCAATCACTTGATGAACAGAGAGAATATTTTAAACTGAGATCTGAGCACTATTGCATATTTCATGGGATTAATTAACAGTATATGTTCTAACTACTAGGGAGGTAAGTTTCAAACAGTCTCAAGTTTCATCAGCTTTACCATCCCTAGGTCATAGAATTGCTTACCTGGATGTGACCTGCCCTCAGGTTTCTGCCCTCAGGTTTCTGAGATTCAGAATGAAGACCACGTGTTGTCAGAGCCTTTGTGGCTTGAAGTGTTTCATACTTAGTGAAAGACAAACTGGTAGTACTTTGTCTAAATAATGTTTCTGGAAACTGTTGTTAGTCCAGGTACAATAGCATCTATTTAATTTAGATGTTTAATTCAAACATAGGAAATCCTCCCAAATTAAAAATCATTTATGAAAATTAGGAAGTTACCATACAGGTATGCATTAATATGAAACAAGTTCTAAGAGAATCACTGGTACAGGTTATCTAGTTCAGAGAAGCTGAGCAGAGATGATAGCAGCTTCATTTAATGAACATTCACCATATGCCAGGCACTGTGCTAAGTGCATATTTCATTTTATCTTCACAGAAAATATACTGGGATAATTTAATAATTATCCTCAATTTATAACTGATGAAAATGAAATAATAAAATTAAGTAGTGAGGGCCAGCTGAATGGCTCAGTTGGTTAAGAGGGTGAGCTCTGAGCAACAGCGTCGCTGGTTTGATTCTTACATGGGCCAGTGAGCTGCGCCCGAGCTGAGCTGCCAACAGGTGGCAGGATGGCTCAGCTGGTGAGAGCACGTGCTTCTAACAACCAGGTTGCCAGTTTGACTGCCGCATGGGATGGTGGGCTATGTCCACCTGCAACTAAGATTGAACACGGCACCTTGAGCTGAGTGGCGGTGAGCTGCCGACGGGCAGCTGGATGGCAACTGGACTTGGAGCTGAGCTAGCTGCGCCCTCCACAACTAAGACTGAAGGACAACAACTTGGCTGTTCCTCTTCCCCAATTCCCCAATAAAATCCTTAAAAAAATAAATAAAATTGAGTAGTTACCCAAGGTCATACAATAGTATATTATAGAGCTAGATTTTGAGTCCCTGTTTCACCATAGGTACTGAGTTCCTTTTAAAAAATAATTACTGGGAGTGCTGGCCGAGTGGCTCAGTTGGTTAAGAGCTCGCTCAAGAGTGCGAGCCGAGCTCTGAGTAACAGCAGTTCGATGCCCCACCTGAGCTGAACTGCCGCTGAGCTGCCAAAAAAAAATTACTTTTGTTTTTCAGCTAGAGTTGACATACAATATTCTATTAGTTTCAGGTGTACAACAGTGATTAGGTATTTATATAACTTAGGAAGTGATCACCCCAATAAGTCTAGTACCCATCTGACACCATACATGCCATTACAATATTATTTACTATAATCCTTATGCTGTACTTTATATCCCCATGACTATTTTGTAACTATCAATTTGTACTTCTTAATCCCTTCCCCCCTGCTGTTTTCTACCCATTCCTCAATCCCCCTCCCATCTGGCAACCATCAAAATGTTCTCTGTGTGGATACTGAGATCTTACTTAAATATTGTCTGTGTTCCCAATATATCACGAGAGAGAAGCCAAATGAAAGAAGATGATCTTAACTTTACCAATAGAGACTGAGTTTGTTAGCAAGCATTTTTCTAACTATGATGGACCATAATGTTGCAACTGATGATTAATGTCTTTCTGAGATAATTTAGGCATAATAATAACTAGACAGAGCATGGTCTAAGTTATGGCTTGAAGGTCCTTGCAGGTTTGTCAATATTCAGTAAATCTGAATATTGTAGTTAATGTGTATAGGGCATGAGGTGGGTACTGTATTTTGTTGTTGACTTTTCTTACATAATATATTCTTAACATTTTTTTCCTTTGAAAATCACAATTGTCCTTGTAGAATTGTTGGAAAATCCAGAAACTATATAGAAAAGAAAATCAAGCACTCATAATTTTACCACAGTTAACATTAGGCACTCTATTTTAATCTTAACATTTTAATTTTAACAACCTTTTAATATTTTGAGCAACAATAGTTGGTTACTGCTTGTTGGTACAAAGATTCATTAAATAGAAAACTAAAGAGCTATCACAATCTTACCTTATATATTGTGAATGTCAGAGTAATCCCACATCTTGTTGTCAATAAGGTTTTAAAGGTATGTGGGTGACTTACCACCATTTCAGTAGAGACCAGGTTAAACGTTGTGTTGCCTGGCAAAGTTTTGCTAGTTCTTGAAAATTTGCTGAAAGCCAAATGTTGTATGCCTGAGTACAAGTCACTAAAAAAATGTGCTATCCTCACTGAGCCCATACTGTCAGGTAATCCAAATGCATTTGCAAATTTGGGCAGCTCAGAAAGGGGCAAATCAGATAAATCATGTAACTGAGTAAATGATGAGGTCTCCTTAGAATAAGATTGAGTTTTATAATCATATCACAGGATGGGCCTCCTTCTAAGAGATTGTTGGTAAAACAAGCAGTTTCCCAGGGTAAGAAAGTTGAGAGATGGAGATGGTTGTACTATCCCATAAAAAATTTGTACTTATGCTCATGCCAAGAGGTGAAATTGTTTCTGTAAGAATGGGAAATAAATGAACCTGTTGAGAAACTCGAAGAATCTCATATATATGATTATGCTCGTGATGATGCTTTTGCTTTAGCTGGCTTGACGAGTAATTGGCTGAATCGAAGGGGAAATGGCAGGCTGCCAACATCTCTTGTTGATGCTAAAGGTATCAGGAGACTGTTAGATGACTGTACAGATCTTTCCAGGTAGATTGGAACAGGGTCACTCCATTTACTGAGAAATGTTGTCTTGGAAGATAGTCCTTCTGAAGGTGGGGCTATATCCTTCCTCAGAGAGTGAGGACCCAAGAAAATGAGAGGACTTGGATAAGGCAAGAAGGGCTTGTGAATACCAAGCTTGGCTGACTGATTCTGAGACAAGGTCAGATAAAACAAGATGCTTTTGTGTTTTTCTGTGGATTGGGGTGTGCCTCTATTTCCCACTCTGTAGAGTCTAGTTTTTTAGGAACATTGACACTGGAGAAGTTCTTTCTGGAGGGAGTTAAAATTTGTGAATGAAGTAGCTATTAGTACCGTAGAGGGAATGCCCTCAGGGAAAGCACAAGAATACTGAAGGTTCGTTGTCAAGGATGTGGTGCGACTGTATGCAATGGCTTTGTAACCTTTGTGCACTTTAGCTTATTTGGAATAAAGTCGGGGTCTGGAATTTGCTGTCTTTAGGCAACAAATCAGCTGGGTATTGACAGTGCCTCATCATCAGGGATCCAATGAGGCACTAAGGCAAGTAATGAAATGGAAAAAGGCTTTCTTCGTTTTGTTGTAATCTCAGTGGACTCCATTGTTGTGAATGGGATAACCCTTAAGTGTCTGGATCTTCTTCATTAAGATTTTTGAATAATCTCCAACCTTTAATCTTATATCCTAAAATTTGGGCAAGATAATTAAGACAAAGCATGCTGTTGGAAAACTTGCATTAGCTTGGGCAGTAATGTAGAAACGTACTCCGAAGGCCAGTGGAATTGTACAGCCTGACCTTGTAAAGGAATAACATGCCTAGGATCTTCAGCCAGCACCGGAAGGTTCCACAGGTGCTTGTTTGTTTTGCCTGTGAGTGGGCTCAGTGTCATGAAAGGACCCAGGTGGAGACAGCCTGCCAGTGTGTATACAAAAGAGACGCCCCTGAGCGTCAAGGGCTTTGGCAGATGCTTTAAGAGGAATCTCAGGGCCGGCCAAGTGGCGCGGTGATTAAACGCTGGCTTGGGAAGCCAGCAGCCCCAGTTCGGTCCCACATATGAGGGCCAGTGACACTGCCCTCAAAAAAAAAAAAGAAAAGAGCAATCTCAGCTATAATGGTGGAAAGCTCCTTTGAGCCTCCTTGGGGCCCCAACAGTGAGGGTTTTAAAGAATAACACGGCATGGGTTATTGCTTTATTAGCAATCCCTTTTCTGTATTCTCGTCCTTCAGTATTATTCTCACACACACATCATCTCATTGCTACCTCCAATAACTAGGAGGGAAGGGAGGACAGTTACTCTAATCCCTAACCTGTAGTCGCGGAGAAACAAGATTCAAAGTGGCTAAAATGCCCAAAGGCACAGAGTAAAGTGCCTGATCCAAATCTGGGTGTTCTGACTTCAAATCAGAAGGTAGAGATTTCAGTGGAAAAGTTGTGGATTTTGGAGTTAGAAAGTTTAAATTTAGTTGGTCATTTAGACTACTTCCATGATTTTGAGATACAAGTTGTGATCAAAATATACAATGAATGTTTAAATAAAAAATGTATTACAGTACAAGACATATTATCATTAATCCCCCTCCCTCTGAACACACTTATCCCATTGTTCTTGCCACTTTCTGAAGCAGTTCTGGAAGTCCTCTTTTGTGAGTGCCTTTACATCATCCTCCATCATGACAATGTTTTGTGTCACACATTGCTTCTGGTATGGCAATTTCTGTCAAATAAAAATGTTATGTTGTGTCCTCATCCACCTTATTCACTGGATCTGGCACCTTGTGACTTCTGGCTCTTCCCAAAGTCAAAATGACCATGAAAGGAAAACATTTTTTTTTTTTTTTTTGAGGGCAGTGTCACTGGCCCTCATATGTGGGACCGAACCGGGGCTGCTGGCTTCTCAAGCCAGCGCTTAACCACCGCGCCACTCTGCTGGCTCAAAGGAAAACATTTTGAATCGATTCAGGACATCGAGGCAGCCACAACAGTGCAACTAAAGACACTCATGAAAGAGGACTTCCAGAACTGCTTCAGAAAGTGGCAAGAATGATGGGATAAGTGTGTTTAAAGGGAGGGGAAATATTTTGAGGGGGTGGTTAATGGCAATGTGTCTTTTTACTGTAATAATTTTTTTTATTTAAACATTCACTGTATTGTTTGATCACACCTCATATTTAACTGACCTGAGCCTCAGTTTCTTAAGATAGAAAACAGGAATAACATTTACCTTGCAGAGATATTTTGAATAATGATATAAGGCAATTTGCGAGTTACCTGGCACACAAATAAGTCTTTCACTTCCCTGTGATCTTTCTTCTCCTTCCCTTTTCTATTTTCTTCCTTGTGTCCTTCTCTTCATCCTACCTTGCATCCTTCCTTTCCTTTCATCCTTCTGTATCCCTTTCTTTCATCCTTCCCTTTGCTCTGCTTTGTTACACTTCATCTCACATCTTTTGTGTCTCTAGACCAACAGTGGATTTCCTTTTAGGTAGAAGTACTGGTTAGTGGTCCCTGCAGTTACTAAATGTACTCTTTTAAATAACAGCTCCTGGTGGGGTTTTAGTTCAGAGTTGGAGTCATTTGGCCAGTGTCTAGAAGAGTGTGGCTTGGCTGTAATTCCCACAGATCCCAAGATGAGGGTGGGATAGCCCTAGGATGTTACGGAAATAAGCAGAAATGGTAAACCAAAAAAAATTAACTTTAAAACATGTAAAAAGTCTAGGTCTGTCTGGAAAAAGAAAGGATTTATTTTTAGGGTGAAATAGCTTCTGTTTTTAATGCATCCTTAAGGCTTTCATTTCTTCCCTTCATTTCTTAGACTTTCAAATGTAGTAAGTGCCATGGAGTCTACGAGGCTTTTCAAGATCTAGGCTCGGCTAGCCTCTCCAGCCTCATTTCCTGCTGTTCTCAACTTGCACTGTGTTTGTTTCAGCAATACTAAATTTCATGTGGCTTCCTGAACATACTTTGCAGTTTAAGTTTTTATAACAGTTAAACAGGTCTTTCCTTGAGTCTATGAAATCTTTCCTCCTTTTCTGGCTGGCTAACTTCTTCAACTTTAAAAATCCATCATTGAGGACCGGCCGAGTGGTGCATTGGTTAAGCGCTGGCTTGGGAAGCCAGCGGCCCCAGTTCGGGTCCCACATATGAGGGCCAGTGACACTGCCCTTAAAAACAAAACAAAACAAAATAAAAAAATCCATCATTGACTTGACCTCACCCAAAAAGTTTTGCCAGTATTCTTCCCCAAATTGAATTAAGCTACTAATTTAACCTCTTTATGTTATATATGGTTCTGTTTTTGCATTCATTACACTATATTATAATTTTTTTCTTTTTTTTTGCGTTTGTGTGTAGCCTACTGGACTATTAGACTGAGTTCTTTGGCAGCAATTTATTCATATTATCTTTCACTTCTAGCTCAGGGATAATGAAGCTGTTTGTGTTCGCAAACTATAGGCACTTACCAAAGTCTTATTGAATGAGTGAGTGAATAAGTGAACGAAAGAATGAAAAGAGATGCAATGATATATGTGAAAACACTTTATAAATTGTGAATTGTCATGTAGGAGTTAGTTATTATTGGCCTGAAATATAATTTGCATTAAAATTTCTTTTTAGAAGTTAACAGCAACTTTTAGAGAACTTCTGAATTTTATATTAAGAGAGATAGTAAACAACATGGTTATTTCCATATTGGAAAATGATTTGAGGAAAATAAAAAATACTCAGAATGTGAATTGTTAAACTATGTAGGGCTGGCCGAGTGGCGCGCTGGTTGAGTTGGCTTGGGACGCCAGCTCCGAGCAGCAGGGCCCAGGTTCGGATCCCACATGAGGGCCAGTCACACTGCGCCTTCTACAGCTAAGATGGTGAACAACAGCCCAACCTGGAGCTGGACTGCCAAGAGTCGTTGGCGACAGCGTGGCTGCAATGCAGCTGCAGTGGGCTGCCATAAGCTATCCTGAGTGGCTGGCAGCCAGTGTGAGTGGCCGTGAGCCGCCATGAGTGGCCGTCCAGTGGCCGGCGACCGATCTGTCTCACTTGGGAAGAGTGTAATCATAATGCCAACATGGGCCAATGAGGTGACATCCTCCACAACTAGATTAAAGAACAAAAGGACAGCAACTTGTCTATTTCCCTTCCCTGATTCCCCACCACTGTTCTCTCCCAATTCCCCAATAAAATCTTTTTAAAAAAACCAAAAAACTATGTAGAACTGCCTTTTAATGAATTTTTAAAATATATATAATATATGAATACAATATAAAATTCACAAGATGCCCTTTCATCCCCTCAACCTCGTTGCCCAACCTCCCAATTTCTCTCCCTTATTGTCACCACAACATTCAGATGTATTCTATGCTTATAAGGCCTACATGTGTAATGATGCTGCCTTTTGAAAGAGAAAAAGAGAAAGGTCTGTTTTCAGTTAGCATGCGATAGAATAAAATGGTATGAGAAATAAAAACTTAGTTCTCAAGATTTCATTTATTTTTTTAAATTTTTTTTTATTTTTTGAGGGCAGCATCACTGGCCCTCACATGTAGGATCCTAACTGGGTCCGCTGGCGTCCCAAGCCAACTCCCAACCAATGCGCCACTCGGCTGGCCCAAGAGTTCATTTATTTATTGTGGGAGGCTGTTTTTCAACTCAAGGAATTTCCATAATAAGCTTTGTTTTAAGGTCCTCTTGATTAACAGCATTGTGAAATGTTACTTCTCCCCCCCCTTTTTTTTTAATGATTTTATTGGGGAATTGGGGGAGGGGGACAGTGTTGGGGAATTGGGGGAGGGGATCAGCGAAGTTGTTCTTCAGTCTTCATTGTGGAGGGCTCCAGTTGCCATCTGGCCTCCTGTTAGCAGCTCGTGGCCTCTTAAGCTCAAGGTGCCGAGTTCAATCTTTAGTTGCGGGTGGGTGTAGCCCACCATTGAACAGGCAAACTTGTTGTTGCACCAGCTCAGCTAGGGTGCAGCATTCACTGGTCCATATGGGAATTGAACAGGCGGCCCTGTTGCTCAGAGCACGCACTCTAAGCCAACTCTTTACCAACTGAGCCACTCGGCTGGCCCACTTCTTCCCTTTGTGATGGTCTGTTCCTCACTCTTTCTCTAATACAAGGTGTTACTGCTTCACATCCTGCCCTTGTTCCACACACAGCTGCCCTGGTACTTTTTAGTGAGGACACTTACACCCTTGGAGAAGGAATCAGGCTTGCTTCCTTCACTTCATTCCTAGCCAGCACATGAAGGGGAAAGGTGATGGAGCTGTTTGTGTTCGCTGCAAACAGATCCCCAGATAGGAGCACCAAGATTTGTTAACCTCTTCCCTCAGCTTCTGAGGGCAGTCGTTGCCCGGTCTTGACGGGAGAGTTATATTTCAGCCATCTTGGCAGTTCGACGTTCTCAACCAGTGTAACCTGTTCAGCCACACGTGAAATACAGTCTGAACTTGCCTTGAGGAAGAGATTCTAAATTCATTTACCCTGTCCTGGTAGCAGCACTGATACCAAGAGGTAAAGGTCTCTGCTGAGTATAAATGTTAAGTTTAATCATAGACCAATTTTTTTATAAAAACCTAAAATCAGACATTCTTTTATTTCAGGCTTTTTAAATCTTTATGGAAAACACAAACTTTGAGTAGAAATCAAAAAGTAATGATTGAACTCATTTAAATACTTGGCTGAGTATTTCTCTTAAAAAAAAAAGTTTACCAAAACCTGGCAGCTGCTTAATATGATTGACAATCCAGGCTATATTTGATTCAATTCAATTGTTTTCCTTCTCAGACTGCCTTCCTCATGGTAGGTTGTTATTTATGAGCCTTTAAAAATATTTTTATTTTCTTAGTGCTCAAACTGGGAAAATTGGAGCCCTATTTATTTTTAACATCTATAAGAACACAATGCTGAGCAGATGGGTTAGAGATACTTAGATGCTTACCTGAAACTGACTTATTTTCCCTTGGAAGGCATATGGTGAAATTGGATAATATAATAATTTTCCAATCACAGCAACTGGGTCTGGCATGCTGTGAAGAACTCAGATCTCTTCACATGAATATTGAGTATTCACAGCCAGCGTATTCGTGGAGACAGATGTCAGTACCAGCGGGAGATTCGGTGTTGCTGAAACTCTTCTGATTCAATTCAGGCACAAAAGGGTGCCGGCAGTGTCTTCTCCACTGCATTTCTCACTGGTATCCATTGCCTCTATAGTCAGCTCCACTCGGGGAACTGGGTATCAGTTTACTAAACCTCAGACTGCTTAAAAACAAAAGCAACAACATTTGAGCTCAACCCATTAGTACTTCTTGGGAAGGGGAAATCGATTTTGTCTATCTTCAGAGCAATATGTCAGATTTAGGATCCTTTTGTTTTCTTATATTATTCATATCTAATGGAAAATTAAAAACTGTTATCTCAAAACATCACTGCTCTGTAGTGACAATAAATTAAGAGAGGGAAATCATTGTGCATTTTGACAGTGTCTGCCCTACATTGCTTGCATTTAGCGATTTCCATCCAGCTCTACGTAGAGAGATTAAAATGGGAGTCTTAAAAGGATGAATTAATATACTATTACAATAAAAAAAACCCCACAGAACGACAAAAACAGAGAGAGCCTTTTTCCCATTTTAATCAATGACCCTGTAACAGACATTAGAGGTTTCTACCTTCTCGGCATCCCTGCTCCTCTTTTGGTTGTAACAACCTCCCTGTGGGAAAATTTCCCTGTCTTACCTCATGAAGATCTGCTGTAGCTGCCAATCAGTCACCCAGCTCTCTGGCCAAAGGGCAAATTACTCAGGCCTGGGCATTCATAATACTCAGTGCCTCTTGTTACAGGAAAGACCCAATTTGGGTACGAGACACAGGCTTGGCTTACCAGAGTCTTTTTCTGTTTCCTGGGATTTTGATACTGAAATGCTGGGACTTAAAATCTCTCCGTTTCCTCTAGGCTTGCTATGTTAACCTGCAGCTACCTATCACACTATTACTTCCACTCCCCGCTTCACCTCAGTCCTCTCCCAGCACTACCAGTCCACCTTCATCTGGCTTCTGTGACTTGTTATGGAGAAGCCCAGTGATATACAGGCACTCTTGAAAATGTCGAATAACCAACCCGTTGTGTTATTTCTCTGTTCATTTTTTTTCAGCTCCTGTATCTGTTCTGCAATAAGGGAGTGGTCCTTATAGCATTTCTTTATTCCAATGAGCACAATGCCAGGAGAGAGTACTGGAGTGGCACTGCAGGACAAGGCTTCCGGTTTCATTGTGCCATGTTTTGCTTTTGCCAGCTCCTGCCGTTAAGGCTCATCGATGTTGCATGTGGAGAGGGACATTCAGTGGCACTTTGCACCAGCCGCACACTGTCCCTTGGCCTCACAGGTGGCCTGCCTGTGCCCAGTTGACCATGCCCTCCTGACATGGATCCTGGCATGTGTTTCAGACCTCATGTCAGCAGTGGCACCAGACTCTGTGTTCCCGGCCACCAGCCTTGGCTCACCTGAGCCTTGGAGTATTATTTCCTGCTGCCTGGTGACTGTGGACCAGCTTTGGCTCAGACAACCTAGCAAACTTCCCTGCCATCCCATGGGTGACAACCACACTTTCTCTAATGAGGTCTGAACCCCACGCTTGGGGAGCGGGCCCACCTCCAAGTTTTCCCTTCCTTGGGTTCTGCAACAGCCCTACTTACCCTTTAGAGTTTTCTTTACATTTTTAAAGTTACTCTCTTATTCTAGTTTAATAATTCTTTATATCAAACCTCCCTTGTTCAAATTACTATGTGTTTTCTGTTTCCTGTTTGGACTCAGACCGATTCACCCTTTGTTTTTTTCCCAGAGACTTTTTTTTTTTTTTTTTTTTTAGTTTCAGGTGTACAAAACAATGTAACACCTGAGACTATTTGTTTTTTATTTCCCCTTATAAGAATCAGAGAAAAATGCAAAAGAATATAAAGTACTGATGAGACGATTTATATACCTGACTATTTATATATAAATACCCTTGTCATACAGCACCACAGATACCGTTCATTCTTTTCTCACCGGTGCCCCTGCACACCTTGCCTATGGGGCTTGTTCTTCTCTATCCCCTTGGATATAATTCAGAGCCAGTGCCTTGACTCAGATCATTCCCAGATAAAAATGCCTTCCTGCACGTTAGTACAACAAACAAAACAAAACAAACAGAAACTAGACTCAGGTAGAATTAGGCCCAGTGCAGGGTAACAGTCAACATTCCAATGTCCATGTGAAGTAAAGCTTGTCTCCCTCCCCTCAGCCTGGGAAAACAGCAGGGAGAGGCCTGCAGTGGGACCTGGCAGGTTCTTCTCTTTGCTCCGTCAGCTCCGCGCCCTCATTCTCCCTCCATCTTAATCAGCACATGGAGCTTTTTTTTAAATTATTAGTTCGGGTGTACAAAACAGCATAATGATAAGACCTGTACATACCTCACAAGTCTACTACCCATCTGATACCACATAGTTATTACAATACCACTGACTATATTCCCTATGCTGTACTTCACACCCTGTGTCTATGTAGTTTTTAATTATGTTGACATTTAGTACTATATTAATTTCAGGTGTATAGCACAGTGGTTAGGTACTTATATAATTTATGAAGTGATTCCCCTTGATAAGTCTAGTACCCATTTGATACTATATGTAGTTTTTACATTATTGACTATATTCCCCATACTGTATTTCACATCCCCCACCCTTTATTTTTAACATTATTTCCAGTTTCTGTGATTGGCTTTGGTTCTTTCCTTACCTCTGTGTTGTTTTTCTTTTTATTATTATTCCACCTCTGCAGTCTGTGTAGAATGGGAGAGGCGATCTTTATCTTACCTTTTCATCATGCATATGAAAGCATTTATAAATTGTGAAGTATATGTTTGTTGTATTTATTATCTCACATTGCTTCTTTATACCCTGCTGGGTTTTCTTTCGCCTCACCTCACCCTCTGAACATTTCCAGGAGGTTGGTTCTTGACTTTTGCCTTCTCTCTTGTACCCTGGCTTCCCATATATTCTGCTTCATCCTGATCTCTTGCTGGAACTCTGGCCTCATGTCTCCTTAGCTGTTTTTTTTTTTTCTTTGTTTTATTTTGAGGGCAGTGTCACTGGCCCTCATATGTGGGACTGGAACTGGGGCTGCTGGCTTCCCAAGCCAGCGCTTAACCACCGTGCCACTCGGCCAGCCCTCCTTAGCTGTTTTCAGTTATTCTCCAATGTCTATATGCTGGAAGATAATATCCTAAATTTTTTTTTGTTTTAAAGATTTTATTGGGGAATCGGGGGAGGGGAACAGCATTGGGGAATCGGGGAAGGGGAACAGACAAGTTGCTGTCCTTTTGTTCTTCAGTCTAGTTGTGGAGGACGTTGCTTCACTGGGCCATGTTGGTATTATCATTGCACTCTTCCGTGTGAGGCACATCAGTTTCCGGCCTCTGGACGGCCGCTCACAGTGGCTCTTGGCAGCTCACACTGGCTGCCAGCCGCTCACGCTGGCTGCCGGCCACTCACTGCAGCCTATGGCAGCCCACTGCAGCCCACACCGTCGCCTGGGACTCACAGCAGTCCAGCTCCAAGTGGAGCTGTTGTTCACCATCTTAGCTATAGAGGGCAGTGTCACTGGCCCTCATGTGGGATCCAAACTGGGGTCCCGCTGCTCAGAGCTGGTGTCCCAAGCCAGCTCCTAACCAATGTGCCACTCGATCGGCCCATAATGTCCTAAATTTTTTGTTTGTTTGTTTTTGAGGGCAGCGTCACTGGCCCTTATATGTGGGACCCGAACCAGAGCCGCTGGCTTCCCAAGCCAGTGCTTAACCACCACACCACTCAGGCAGACCATAATGTCCTAAATTTTTAATTTGACCATCAAGACTTCACTAATTCAACATACACGAGGGTCTGGAATGTGCAAGGCGCTGTTCTAGGTTCTGGGCATACAGAAATGGACGAGATCGGCAAAACTTTTGCTTTTATGGAGTTTATTTTCCACAGTTTAACACTGATCTGTTCTTCCAGACTTATCTCCCTGCATTAACTTGTGCTCCAGAAGAGAGAGAACATCTCATTGTTATTTTCCTGCTCTCTACCAAGTATCATACCCAAAATGACCTTCATCCTTTCTGTCTATCTACACTCTATGTTTTCTCCAAGACCCTTTAAACCCATCCATGAACCTCAGTAGATGAGTTCCAAAGCACTTCTCATAGCACTGATTCACAGCTTTTTCCCATAGCAACTTATCTGAAAGTTAAATGTGCCCTTTGTGACAGTGGCTCAGCATGCATCTGTTTTCAAGGATATAGAGTGAGTTTTTACCAGCATCTCAGCACGTAGGTGTGGGGGGCATGCAGAATTTGCAAGTCTCCCCAGTGATTCCCATATATCTCCATAAAAGGGTATGGCTCCTTCTCTGTTGAGATCACTGGTTTATACTTGGTATTTCCCAATTAAATGTGTGCTGCTTTTAAAATATTTTCTATTATTTAAATTCTCATGCCTCATTTCTTTAAACAACTGGGAATGAATTAGAAAGAAGTCAGTGGGTCTACCACATCTTTACAGTCTTCCTGGCCCCACAGTCCCTGGTTCTGTATATTACACACAGAATGTTAAGAAATAGTAACATGATTATTGGTTTTATTTATAAATTGCAATAAATATAAGACTCATGTTAACAACTGCTGCCTAGTGCTTTTCTTTTTTTAATTGTTCTTTTTTTTGCCAAAGGATTCCTAAATCCACTCCTTGGTCTTGTGCTTCTCACTTAATTTTAGATAGAAAAATTATGGTTATATGAAATTTAACAGTTAAAACTATAAAACTTCTAGAAGGAAACTTGGGGAAAACATTTATGATTTTGGATTAGGCAATTAATGCTTAGATAGGATACCAAAAGCACATAATTAGCAGCATGGTTAATTTATTTTTAAAAGTTGACAATGCCAAGTACTGACATTGCTGTGGGAAAATGAACTGTCATACCAATGTAATGGAGTTGCAAAATGGGACACCCACTTTGAAGAACACATTGACAATTTCTTGTAAAGCTAATCACAAAATTATAGAATTCATCAAATATATAGTTTATTAATATGTTTAGTGGCAATATAACATTACAGAGCCCAAAATTTGAAGCTATTTAACGATTAGCATTTTGCTTTTTATTTTATTTTTTTTAGCGTTTTATTTTTTATTTTATTTTTTAAAAGATTTTTATTAAAATACAGCTAACATACAATATCATATTAGTTTCAGGTGTACCCTATAGTTATTCAACATTTATATACCTAAAGAAGTAATGACCATAATTCAGGAATCATCTGACACCATACCACACTATCACAATATTATTGATTGTATTCCCATGCTGTATATTACTTTCCCATAACTTATTTGTTTTATACCTGGAAATTTGAACCTCTTATTCCCCTTCACCTCTCCCCCTCTTTTTTAATTTTCCAATCACAGTTGACATTCAATATAATCTTATATTAATTTCAGGTGTACAGTGTAGTGGTTAGACATTTACATAATTTCAGAAGGAATCCTGGGCCGGCTGAGTGACTCAGTTGGTTAAGAGCTTGCTCAAAAGTGCAAGCTGAACTCTGAGCAACAGTGGTTTGATGCCCAGCCCGAACTGACCTGCTGCTGAACTGCCAACAGGTGACAGGATGGCTCAGCTAAAAAATAAAGAAGGAATCCATCTGACTAGTCTAGTACTCACCTGGCACTATATATAGTTATTACCATATTATTGACTATATTCCCTGTGCTTTACATCCCCGTGATTATTTTTTAACTACTAATTTGTACTTTTTAATACCTTCCCCTTTTTCACCCATTCTCAAACCTCCTCCTGTTTGGCAATCACCAAAATGTACTCTGGATCCATGAGTTTGTTTCTGTTTTGTTTGTTTATTTTGTTCTTTAGATACCACATATAAACAGAATCACATTGCATCTGTCTTTTGCTGTCTGACGTGCTTCAGTCAGCACCTTCAGGTCCATCCACATCACTGCAGATGGCAAGAACCCATTCCCTTCTATGGCCGAGCAATATTCCATTCTATATATGTACATTTATACTTTATCCATTCATCCATTGACAGACACCAAGGCTGCCTCCACATCTTGGCCATTGTAAACAATGCTGCAATGAACATGTGGATGCACACGTTCCCTGGAAGTAGCGTTTTGGGTTTCTCAGATAATTACCCTGAAGTGGGATTAGTGAGTCCTTCCTTGTCACGTATTATAAGCTTTTGTTTTAAAGTCTATTTTGACTGATACAAGTATTGCCCCACAGCTTTTTTTTCTCCTTTGTTTCTGTTTTCATTAAATATCTTTTCTCCATCCCTTTACTTTCAGTCTGTGTGTGTCTTTTGATCTGAAGTGAGTCTCTTGTATGTAGCATATGTAAGTAAGGGTCTTGTTTTCTTATTTTTCTTTTTTTTTTTTTTTTTTTGAGGGCCGTGTCACTGGCCCTCATGTATGGGACCCGAACCGGGGCCTCTGGCTTCCCAAGCCAGCGCTTAACAACTGTGCCACTCGGCCGGCCCTAGGGGTCTTGTTTTGTTTTGCATTCAGTTACACTATCTTTTTTTTTTTTTTTTTTCAAGATTTTATTGGGGAATTGGAGAAGGGGAACAGCATTGGGGAATCGGGGGAGGGGAACAGACAAGTTGCTGTCTTTTTGTTCTTCAGTCTAATTGCGGAGGACTTTGCTTCACTGGCCCACGTTGGTATCGTCATTGCATTCTTTCCAGGTGAGACAGATCGGTCGCTGGCCTCTGGATGGTCGCTCACTGCGGCTATTGGCAGCTCACGCTGGCTGCCAGCCGCTCACGCTGGCTGCGGGCCACTCACTGCAGCCTATGGCAGCCCACTGCAGCAGGGGCTGCAGCCCACACCATCACCGGGGCTCGCACAGCCCAGCTCCAGGTGGAGCTGTTGTTAGCTGTAGAGGGCGGTGTCACTGGCCCTCATGTGGGATCCGAAACGGGGCCGCTGGCATCCCCAAACCAGCTCTTAATCAATGTGCCACTCAGCCAGCCCTGACATTTATTTTTTTTAATGGGAAAATTTAATACATTTACATCGATTGTGATTATTGAAATATTAGGATTGTGGAAATAAATCTTATCATGTCCTTTCTCTTTGTGCTTCCTTTCCTGCACTCCCTCCTCACTGTTGCTGTCTTTCAAATTAATTGAGTTTTACATTCTTCTTCTTCTTTTTTTTTTAAATTGGGGGACAGTGTGTTTTTCCAGGATCCATCAGCTCCAAGTCAAATAGTCATTTCAATCTAGTTGTGGAGGGCGCAACTCAGCGGCCCAGGTGGGGATTGAACCGGCAACCTTGGTGTTATGACTCAGTTGGCACTCTAACCAATTGAGCTAACCAGCCGTCCCACATTCTTCTTCTTAATATTTAATTTTTTCACATATACTAGTGTGGAAGCAATATGCTCTGTGTCTTTTATTTTGGTGGTTATTTGGACTACTTTCAAATGAATACTTGTCAGAGTTTACAGTTATTCAAGAATTTTGCCTTTCCAAAAATGCAAAGACCTTAGAATATATTAATTCTGACCAGCCCCTCATTATTTATAAACTACTATAACTATGCTTTAGGCCAATTATTAGCACTGATTTTTATTATATTACAATCAATATAATCAATGAATCAGTTATTACAATCAGCGTTGGTTTATTTTGCCCACGTGTCACTGATGTCTTTGTGCACCATTTCTTTTGCAACTGTGTCCTTCCTTTAAAAGTTTTCTAGAGCTCTTTTAGTAGTAAAGTCTCTTTTTATTTGTCTGAAAATTATTGAATTTCTCTCTGGCTCTTCAAGTGTAGACTTGACAGTTGTTCTATTGAATTCATTATTTTACTATCTTCTGGCTCCATCATTGCTGTTGAAAAGTCAAGTGTTATTCCTTGTGGGTAACGTGTCTTCTCTCTGTATGCTGCTGAAGTCTTTGTTTTGGTGTTTTGCACTTGTGACTAGGTATAGATTTTTTTTTCCTTTCATTTTACTTGTTTGGTTTGATTTGGTTTGGTTTCCCTGGATTTTATTTTTTAACACTTTTGTGAAATTCCCAGCCCTTATCTTGACAAATATTATTTCTTTTCTATTCTGTTATATCTTTCTGGAATGATAATTAGTCTTCACTCTACATCCCATGTCTTTAATTTCTATTTCATATTTTTTTCTCTCTCTAGTGTATATTCTGAATTTCTTTGTCTCTTTCCTCCAGTTCTCAAATTCTCTCTTTAGGTGTAGCTAACCTGCTATTACTTCTGTCCATTGATGTTTTATTAATTCAAATTTTTTTTACTTGTTTCAGGTGTGCAAAACAATGTAATAGTTAGACATTTACACCCCTCACAAAGTGATAACCCTCCTCCCCCAATCTGCTCCCCTTCTGACATTGTATATAGCTGTTACATTTCCACTGACTATTCCTTATGATGTACACAACATCCTGTGACTATATATATATATATATATATATATATATATATATATATATATATTCTAGTTGACATTTATTATTATTCAGCTTCAGCTTCAGGTGTATACTGCAGTGGTCAGGAATCTATACCGTCCATGAAGTGGTCTCCTTAATAAGACAAAGGTCCATCTGATACCCCACAAAATCTTTACAACATTATTGATTATATTCCTCAGTCTTTCATAGTCCCGTGGCAATCCTGTGGTTACCGATTATGCTTTCCAATCCCATCTTCTACACCCCCACCCCCTCCCATCTAGCAACCCTCAGTTTTCTCTATCTCTGAGACTGTTTCTAATTAGTTTGTTCATTTATATTAATTCAATTTTTTACTTCTAGAAATCCTATTTTTTAAAATCTGTTCGTTCATCCTTAAAGTCTCTTGTTCTTTACTCATATTTTGAGTTTTCACTTTATTTCTTAAACATATTAAATATAGTTAATATATACCCATATTCTGTGTCTAATAATTGCAGCAACATAAGTACTTTGGGATCTTTCCTCCTGTGGTTTCTCTGTGTCTTATTCGTGGTACCTGTTTCTTTGTGTGTTTTGTGATATTCAGCTGTGAGTTACTCCTTTTCTTGGGTCTTTTTGGAAATTTTTGAGAACTGGATTTTATTTTCTTCTACCAAACATCTAGGGGACAATATCACCACTTGGAATAAAATTTTCAGCTTAAATTTTTTTAGATGATAGTGACAGTATGAATTCAGGCTGGAAGTCCCTGTGAGAATCAGGCTACAAATTTCTGTCAGAAAGTACTTTTACTTGGTTTGAAGATATGAATATGTCTTACATTTCTGCTATTTTTATCCCACATTTATTTGTTTCTATTGGGAGAGTCACTAAGGGCATCTTACCTGCCATACTCCTGGAAAGAGGGTAGTCTTATAAAATTCCAAGTTGAATGCAATTTGTTTTTTGACACAAGGAGTGCAGTAACTTATAAAAAGCCACATAATTTGGAATAAGACAAGCAGAAAGAGCAAATGAGAATTTATTGCAAGGTAAGTGGGACTGTAGTTCTCTTTCCTTTATGACGTCCATGGCACATAGAACCTGATACTTGCCCACTTTCAAGATTTACTGTACTTCAGATCTGTATCATTGGCTGAAATGTGAAATATGAGTTTTAAAAGAGACTTTAACTCAATGTTAATAAACAAGTTATACTGATTTCAGTAGGATCATTCTGGGAGTGGTTTGTACCTGATACTTGATAGGAAGGTGTAAACTCCCCCTGATGGATATAGCCAGGTGTGCAGGGCTGTCACCCAGAGAAAACATTTCTCCTCACTTCCCCTTGTTTCTTTTGACTTGCTCAGTTGCCTTGTGGTCAGAAACAGGTATTGTTTGTAGGAACATTTCTGAAACAGTTCAATCTGCAAATTCATGTGAACCAACTACTCAGTGCTTAAAGTGAGATAGTAAATACTGTGTTTGTAGAAACGGGCAATTGACTATCTCCCTGTTTCTCCCTCTGTGGGACCCAGTGAAACCTGCTGAAATAAGAGCTCTTCAACCAAACCCACAAACAGAGGGACACTCCACACTCAGCTCTGCTTCCTGTAGCCCGCATAGACTCAAGATTCCTTCCAGCTTAAAAACGCATTCATTTATTTGATTCACTGCAGGCTGCTAATAGAAGCTTCCATGACCTCTGGGAAAGTGGTAGCTGAATGTGGCTCCTCGTTATAGGGAGAGCAAGTCATGGCCAGGGATGAGGCCAACCCCCTATCTCCCAAGCTCTGTTCATGTAGGCAGTCTAGAATGCTGGTCAGAAAGAGACGGTTAAGCAATTCAGAATGCCTGAGTCAAAGGTCTCATGAACAGCTACTTATTCAATAATTTAAAAAATATGTATTGAGTGCCTGCTGTGGTCTGGCATTATTTTAAATGCTAGGGATACTATGGTAAGCAAAACAACTCCATCCCTACAGCTCACTCTCCCCTGGTGGAGGACAAAGGAGAAGAAAGGAATTCCTTTACAGGCAGACCTCACCCTATTGTGCTTAGCTTTATGGCGCATCACCAATGTTGCATTTTTTACAAACCAAAGGCTAGACCCCCCCCCACCAGCAAAATGATTACGACTCACTTTATTGTAATACTCGTTTCATTGAACTGGTCTGGAACTGAACCCGATTTATCTCTGAGACATGCCTGTAAGGGAGTTCAATGACAGCCTGGATAGGAGTGATAGAAGCTGCTACTAAACCACCTCTATGCCCATTGTACTGGGTCCACATTGAGCTTTTAGTCAAAATTGTAAAACATGTAACAACAAAACATATAAAACAGTATGCTAGAAATGATCTCCTTAGCGTAAAACAGCTGTGGAGGGTGGGGGAGGGTGGGGGAGGAAAGACAGCAAAGGATGATGAAGATATTATAATTATTTGCCCTTTTTGACCTTTTAGAGAAGTTTCAAATATATCAAGAAAGGCTGCCTAATATTAATAAATGAAATGTTGGTACATTTGCCTGGCATATGTAACTCGTAGATAAGAGCAGGGACAAAAAGTAAAGATCTTTGGTTTCTAACTAAGAAATCAAGCAAGTAGTTTTCCATGTTTACAAAAACAGTTTTATTTTAAAAATTAAATCCTTATGTAAAGAAAATTTTTTTTAAAGGTTTTAATGGGGAATTGGGGAAGGGGAACAGACAAGTTGCTGTCCTTTTATTTTTCGGTCTAGTTGTGAAGAACGTGTCTTCATGACCCTTGTTGGTATCATCATTGCGCTCTTCCCAGGTGAGGCAGATCAGTCGCCAGTCATTGGATGGCTGCTCACGGCGGCTCACGGCAGCTCATGCTGGCTGCCCGCCACTCACTGTAGCTCATGGCAGCCTATTGCAGCAGGGGCTGCAGCCTACGCCATTGCCAGCAACTCACGGCAGCTCCAGGTTGAGCTGTTGTTCACCATCTTAGCTGTAGAGGGCAGCATCATTGGCCCTCATGTGGGATCCGAACCAGGGCCCTGCTACTGAGAGCTGGCATCCCAAGCCAACTCTTAACCAACGTACCACTCAGCCGGCCCTGTAAATAATGTTTTTTAGGACAGCAAAAATACTCTGTATGCTATCACAATGATGGACACTTGTCATAACACATTTATCGAAACACATGGAAGGTACATCCCCAAGAGTGAGCCTTAATGTAAAACCCTGGACTGTGGGTGATAATGACATGTTAATATAGGTTCATCAGTTATTACAAATGTCCCACTCTCGTGGGGGATGTAGATACTGATGGAGGCTGTGTGTAGGGCAAGAGTATATGGGAAATCTCTGTAAAGTCTACTCAACTATGCTGTGAACCTAACACTGCTCTTAAAAATAAAGTTTTGATTAAAAAAAAGAATATTTTACATCTTGGTTGTGAGCTCTGAGCATATAAGGCAGCCACGTAAGTGAATCAGATATCAGACTAAAAAGCCCATCAACACACCAGCTCTTAAATAAACAGGAATGGTTCTAGCGCTAAAATGTGTTGGGGTTTTCCCAGGAATAAAAGTTAAATAAAGCTTAACACTCCCACTGGAGCCTCAGGACCGTGGTATGTATTCCTCAGCAGCCTGCCTGATCGCTGGCTGACTGCACCAGTGCCCCCATCTTCACTCGCTGCTTGTGGGCAAATGGACCTCACCATGTCCTCTCGGCTTGAATTCTGGGGCACAACAGTGGAGTTTGATCTGTAAGTATTTTAGTGACCGTCTCCATGGTGACTATGGCAGGAAATAAACTTTTTTTTTTTTCAGGTCCTCCTCAATTATTGATGGCAGGAAATAATCTCTGACCTTTCCTCTATTGTTCCTAGGGGAAGCTTGACTCCAGACCTGCAAGCTTCCTTCTGCTCCTTGCCTGAAGAAACCCTTGAAGGCGGCCATATTTTCCTTTGGGTCCCGGCCATCTGGCCCCGTCACCATATATTGTTTTCTCTAGATGAGCATATCAGGCAGCCACCTTTCTCCCTGAGGGGGAGCAGGTGAAAGGAGGTGTGGGAGTGGGAAAGCCTAGTTTCAAATAGGGAGTAGTGTGGCCACTGTGCTCACCGGGGCAGCTTGACATGATGAGAAGTCTTGATTTTTTTTCCTATTGTCAGCGATATCCTTCTGCTCAGTGTGCCTTTCTCATCACTAGCTCTCTCTGAAATGTTCACTTATTCTCCTTTACTGAGAAAAAATATGTATTTAGTTAAAACCATTATTTAGAGCTAAGTTTTAAGTAGCTGATCCTTTACATGTCACAAAGAGAAGTTGTCATGGCAAGTGAAACATAAAAGAATGTTTTCATGAGTCCCAGTAAAATGAAATGTTATTTCTTGGGATATAGACCGTAGGCGGGATGCTATGTGGGAACGCTTAGAACCAGTCAGTCTTGGTGAAAGTGAGTTAGGCATACAGAGAAAGGAGGGATAGAACATGAAAGATTACTTGGCCTATCTCACCAACTTGGCCTAGCACATTCACTCACAGGTAATTTTTCTAATCACCAGCAGGGGGACCTAGCTGACTGTAGTCAGGTGATTGCATTTTGAACTTCGTGGAGAAGAAAAACCTCCTGGCTTTCAGCATTAATTTGGGGACTTCCGTTTTGCATATCAGATGCAGCTTCATGCTTTATGTAGATCTGTATTGGTAGGTTAAACAGCTTGATTGGACTGAAGTTTTTGTTGTTGTTTATTCCATGACGATTTCAATTTTCACTTTCAAAAAATTCATTTGTTTCCTCACCTCCTCCCCCCAACACACACACACATGCACTTCCTCCCCCACCCCTGCGTTTGGTTTCTAGTTAGCCAAGTTAAGTTTTTTTAAACCAACCCTCAGGCACATTTTATACGGTTCGGGTGAAATCCCAGATAACTATAGCCTGCACAGGAATCAACCCAAATCCTTTTTTTTTTTTTTTTTACCTCATACCTTTACATTGAAATCCTGTTTGTTCTTTCAAAATAGCCTTATTTGCGGTTTCATGCTAGCATTTCAGAGTTCATGGATTTATGTTATCACATTTGAAATCCATTTTAATAAACTTGGAGTATCTATATTCATCCTAACTGCTTAGATGAATTAAAACATGTACTTTTCATATAATTTCTTAAACAAAAAAGAATAATAAAAATATAGTATATTCCTAAATCAAGCATTTCTCTCAACATTATTAGCTCAGTCTAAAATACCATTATTTGTTTCCTGGACCACTGAAATAGCCTTGTAACTAGTTTCTTTAACCTCCCCCCCCCACACACACACCTCTTCCCTTCACACCCACTCAGCTCTCCAGTTGGGCCACTGAATCTCCAAAGGTTCAAATCACAACATTTTTTAAAAAGAAAGCAGCTTGGTGGTGGCCTCCCCTCCCGTAGTTTGTCTTTGTTTTATCTGGATGATCATCCTGAGGTCATTGCCTGACAGGTGACATATGGGAAACTGGAGATGACGTAAGTAAGGACAGAGAACTGCTGTGAAGTGTGAAACACACAGAGAAGAGCTGTGAAAGAAATATTCTAGTTCATGTTGGACAGGAGGTTTTTGCAAAGGATGCAACCAATAGATGACTCACCTTAAAAAACTTTTGCTTCAAAATAAACAAGTCACAGAACAAAAGTTTCATATGATCGGAGACTCAAGCAGAAGGTCACATAACTCCTGAGGAATAAGGTCCAGGAACTTTCAAGCAAAGATAAACATGGGGCTGTACAAACAAGGAGTATGACCTCAGCGAATATGATAGCATTAAATACAGGGGCCAGTTTGAAAGGGACATTTTGTCTTTAATGAATTCCTTTTTACCTCTGGATTTCTACTTGTAAGCTTCAAATACTATTCCCTTCTTGATTCTATCTGAAGCATGACTATCTCCTAGAGATACAACTGTATCAAAATGAATGCCAGTGGGCAAACTTAACTGTACGAGGAATGTATGTTTATTTTTCTATAACCTAATTTCTGTGTTGAGTCCCCATTTCTCCAACGCAGAGACACTAATCTCTGTCCATTTGGGGATTTCCCCCCAGCCTTCCCAGAGATGCATCTGATTTCTGCAGGGCGTACCATAGGTGGAGCATGGGGGTGTAGGGTTTGGGGCTGGTCCCTGCTGGCATCCACTGCGATGACTGACACTGGGAATGTAAAAATTCTCCCACCACTCCAGCTCCTTCAGGGACCAAGCCCTCTATGTATCTCTGCCGGGTACACCTCACAGTCATTTCTCTTCCAGGGTATTCTTGATATGGGGATCCACAGACCAATCTGCAGCTACCTGCAGCTTTGGTAATCCCTCCTTCCCATCTGACGAATGGGTGAGGGAGAGGGAGAGGGGACGGGCATATTAGCATCCATGTTCTGAGTTTCTAACAGTCTTCCCCCCCCTCGCCCCCCGCACCTGTGAAATCTTTGTGTAATCTTGTGTGGGAGCTCTTCCTCTAAATTACCAAGTAGACTTTTCATCTTATGCCCTGCATTATTTCCCATTTCCCTTAGAGCCTGTATTTTAGAGACTCAAATGCCCAAAGAAGCTCATTTTTTTTTCTCTGCTTTCTGTTTAACAAATTTTTCCGGGAGGTTATAGAAGTTAGAATAACTATCTGCTGTCTGAAAGATAGTAAGAAGGAAGAAGTAGAGAAAATATTAGAGAGAAACATTGATTAATACTTCTAAAGTGTATCCTACCTCATAACTTTCTATTGATTAACTCCCTAACAGAGGTAGCTAGGATGGCAACTGAAACAAAGACTAAAGCTTTGAATTCCTGTGAAATGATGCATAGAAGCTCTAGTTAACTACATAGGCGCTCGTAAGAAAAAATATTATTTGTAACAAATGGAAATTACTTAGAATATAATCACATTATATGGGGTCCATCTCTGTATGATCTGGCTGTATGTAGAAGCTTAAGCTAATCACTTCATCTTCTAGGCATAGATTTTCTCATTTGCAGAGTGTGGATAATAACCTGGAGTTTACAAGTTTTTTGGGAGAATTAAATTACATTACATAATCAAGGTGATGTATGATAGTCATTTAGTAAATGCTTGTTTGTTTATTCATTCATCCATTCATTCATGTATTCATCTGTTTTTTCATCCAGTGAGCATGCCTTACTCCTATATAGCAAGATGATAGCCACTGTTATTAAACTTTTTGCAAAATGTACAAATAAGTGGTTGGGTGGGTGTGACTACCCTAGCCATTTATCTAGTTAATTTTAGATACAAGCCCTAAATTTGATCAGTGAAGATAAGCCCTAGATTCACTAATCTCATGGATCTGATGAATGATACTCATGACTAAGTTTTCCCCATTACCCTTACTGGTTTTTAGGAACAAGTTTTGAGCAAAACCAGTACCTTTAGTGACAGCATCTTTAATTGTGCACCATATGGATAAGAGCATCCCCCTCACCTCTTCTCTAAATGAATGTAATCAATGATATTTTCCAGGCTTCTGATGGAGGGTTGGATGGGATAAAAATCTTAGATCCAGAGAAGAATTCATAACTATTCTTTATCTTTTAATTGAAGTATAATTTTCGTACAATAAAATGAACAGATATTAAGTGTTCAATGAATTTTGACAGTTCTATACACCCAATTAACTATTACCCCAAACAAGAATTTAACATTTTCATCACCATCAAAATTACCAGCAACCTTCCCTGTCCGCCCCAGTATGGCAGAATTTTTTAGTGTGAAAGCTCCCAAATGTCCGTTGTATGTCTTCTATTTTAGTTAACATTTAGCTCTCACAATTTTCTTCTATTGGAAGTAAACAAATGAGGGTCAATGTTTACTGAGAGGTTGGCATGCATCATCTCAATATTCATAACTATTTTATGAAGTTGAAACTATTGTTTCATTTTACAGATGGGAAAACTGAAGCTTAATGAGATAAAGTAAGTTACCCAAAGCTCAAATAGCTCTCAAGTGATGGAGCTGGGATTTAAAGTCAGATGGGTCTGATTCTAGACCTGACTTTTATATCACTATGCTAAAGAGCAGAGATGCCCTAAGATTTAGCTAATGATTAGGTCTGGATTTTGTGCATCTGCTATTGTGACAAGTAGAGAAAGAGTAAGTTGGCCGATTTAATACCATCTTACAGTATAACTTCCATTTCCTTTATAATACCCTCAGAAAGCCTTGCTACCCTTTCATTAACTTATGCCTGCAAGATTTTACCAGTTGACTGTTAAGACCATATGGAGATGATAATAATGATGACAGTTATGAGAGCAAGCATGGTGAGTGCGCTCTGTGTCAGGTGCTATATGAAGCACTGCATCCGATCTTCCTTAGTTGGGCTCATAACCACTTTCAGGAGAGGATTTCTTACAAACGTTTTTATGGACTAAAAATCTGAGGCTTAGGGAGCCTGAGCGACTCACCCTGGGCTGCACAGTTAGAAAGTAGTAGAGCAGAGTCTGAATCTTGTCAGGCTGTCCTAAGGGTCCCTATTTTAACCACTGCTGTATCCAGCCCCTTGGTCCTCTATGTATGTCCTCAGTCCTGTTAATAAAGAATGGTCTTGGCTCCTGTCTAAGCGAGATTTCCCCAGTATAAATATGTAAGTGTGAACTCTGCCAGCTGGCACTGTTTTAGATAAGCTCCTGTTAGCCCCAAACACTGCAATCCACCTGGTCCACAGAAGCTTGGTAAACAGCCTGGCCGGTCCTTGGCCAAGTGGTAAGATAGGTGAAGTTTGTCTTGGGCATGCTATTCTCCTTTGCATGCTGCCATACTCTCTAAGTATCCTGTCAACCAAAAACCCCTCTAACTTTCAATTCCTGGAGTCCAGATCTTGCCAGAATGACTGAGTCTTTCCGCCTATGCCTGTTTTTTTTTTTTGTTGTTGTTGTTGAGAAGCCTTGATGCTCCTTTGGCTCCTTCCCTGTCCCAGCCTGTTGATTTTCCCATCTTTATCTGAGCCAGTTTCACTCTAGCTTCCCCATCCAAACCTGTGCTAATTAATGTCCTCATGGAGGGAGATTGGTGGATGCACTCCAGACACCTGAGGCTTTCTACCCATGGGACTCCTTATCTATTCTGGCAACTTCAGAAGTATGTCTCCCAGGACTGATAGGAAAGGAAAAGGGCAGCCTTAGTGAAAACAGCAGTTAATCATACAGCGTTTAAGCTGCGCCCTGTACTGTTCTCTAAGTACTTTATAGGTATGCATTTATGTAATCCTTACAATGGTCCTATGAGGTGTGTTAGTCAAGGCTCCAGAGGAGGCACACACAGATGGAATCCTGAGGAGAATTTAAGGAAGGGACTCTTTGCAGACAGAACATTCAGGAATACTGAGACACCCAGAAACTAGCCACAGTAGGAAGCTGCTCCCACACCTAGGACGAAAGTCAGTGGCATCACCAGAGCCAGACGAGGAGCTGTTCTAGAAAGAGCTGCTCTAAGAAGCCCTCTGCAGTCATGGAGGGATGTGGCCAGAGTCCCAGAGGTGTGGGGGTGGGGACAGCAGATGAAGTGAACAATGAGGTGTAGGGGGAACAAATACTTTAATACTCCCTTCCTCCTTCTGAGTTCCCATTGGCTGAAACAACTAGAAGCCTGAGATCAAGGGAGCCTGGCTGATATAGGCTTGAAGTATCCGTTGCCAAGGGGCTCAGTATGAGGCATGAGGACAGACAGAGAACAACCAGTCCTTGAAGAAGCTGAGGCCCAGAGAAGTGAAGCAATGTGCCCAAAGTCACACAGTTAGGAAGTGGCAGAACCAGGGTCAGAAAGGAGGCTGTCACATCTCTAGTGTTGGAAGAGTTCTCCCACACTTACATACCATCTTACGGTTTCCAAAAATGCCTTCTCCAGACAGCTTTTTTTTTTTTTTAACTGAGCCATCCTGCCACCTGTTGGCAGATCAGCGGTAGCTCAGCTTGGGCTGGGCATCGAACTGCTGTTGCTCAGAGCTCAGCTCGCACTCTTGAGTGAGCTCTTAAGCAACTGAGCCACTCAGCCGGCCCCTCCAGACAGCTTTTTGAAGGCTCCTGATGGAGGTATTTTGGAGCAGGTGTCCCATTGCATTGGAACAGATTCTAGGATCAGGCATGTGTGCCTAGTAATGGATGGCACCATTGGGATGAATCTGGTCCAGTCTGTGAAAACCCTCTTGTGCCCAAAATGGCTGTCACTGGTGGCAGAGAGGAGCCCCTTTTACCGATAGAAGGGCTTCATTCATCTGTGTAACATGTCCTCGTACACAGTAGACCCCTGGCAGAAATTACTGCATGGCAGATGCAGTAATAATGTGGGCCTTGGCCAATTCAGTGTGTGAATGATAACTCACATGGTCAAGTTAATGAAACAGAAAGATTAGGAAAGTAAATTTTTTCAAAAAACTGCTGATAGTTTTGCCTCAACTTAGGAAAAACTGAGATGTGTGGTTTCTGTCTGAGAGAAGTCAGTACTTGATTTGAACAACTTCTGCAAAAAGAAAGTAGGAAAGAAAAAAAAATGTCACCCACCTGGGTTGAACCTGATCGAGACAGACCAACTGATAGAAAATACAATCATTGTGTGGAGACATTTCCTGTGACATGAGAAGAGGAGGCACAGAAACGCGCTTTCTTGTGAAAAAGACAGAAAATTCAAGAGAAATGAAACTATCAGAATAAGTTTTTTGTATTAAAGAAGGAAAGCTCTAATGATAGCCTTTTATAGTTCATTATTTTATTTCTAATTAAGTTTCTTGTTTTCTCCTTGACAAAATTCAGCAATAAGCTGACTAAAGTACACTTTTTTATATAATCCAGACAATGGCTTCTACCAAGAAAAAGGGTGAGTTTGAGAAAAGAGAGAAGAGGCCCAGGATGATGCATTAAGAGGCACAAGAGTGTAAGAAAAATGCCAAAATGTCTAACAAAAATGTGTAGCCTATAATAGGGTCCTATGGCTTGGTATTATCCCTGTAATTTGAGAGAGAGGAAAGCAGTCAAACAGACCCTACAGTCCTGTGACAAAACCCTGTGAAGACTAAATGAAATGTACTCAGCTTATAATCAAACTGAATGTTATAGGCCTATAGAGCACTCTTTTCTATTAGACATTTTTTTCTCTCCTGCTGTTTGTACAAAAAGTGTCCTTTTAAAATTCTATCCTACTAAATGATTTGAAGTGTGAAAGTTTGTTTTAGGGATGTAATCTTCATTATTTATCAAAAAGATGGACTATAATTGCCTGAATGGTTATTCTTTCCAAAAGTTTGCTATTTCTAGGAGTTGGTTATTAATAATGTTTATTATATAGCAGGGTTTCAAATTACATCTGGTTTGCTTCAAGCCATAAATACCGCAGGCATATTATATATAAACAGTCATACATACATGAAAAATGCACTCCCATCTTCCTTTCATCTGGACTCCAGCTTTATTAGACTGCTGTGGGGCTGCCGATGGGGCTGTAGAGGCTGTGAAAGGTTGTTAGAGGAGGTTCCATTTGAGAAACGTTCTCAGGAAAGAAGAGTCAAAAGGATAAACAGTCTAATATCTATGCATTCAACCCTCCCAAGGGCAGGGATCTTCTACCTGTATTTAAAAGTAAAAATTAAGAGAGGAATATAAATACCATCACTCAATTTATAAAATAGAAGATAGGTTGAATCATGTCCTTCAGACTCCTAGAAAAGGTTTATATTTAAAATACCGTTTAAAAAAACATTTGTTTATAATTGATACAAATAGGAAGTGGCCACGATTATGATCTGTAACCAATTAGAAATAAAGTGCGGTCAACATTGTTTTCCAGTCATACCTTTATAGTGATTTAGTTAATGGGGTTGAGAAGATATAAAAAAGAGATTAAACATATGCTTTGTCTCTAGCCTCTCATACTTTGGGAGGCAGGGAAAGGAAAATGTGTCTTAGTTATGACTATACATCATTACTATCTACCTGTTAACTATCCTTAAGTTAGGGTGGAAAGGCAAAGTTATCCTCCATGGGGTGGGGGAGGAAAGGGGGATAACTATTAACGTATAATTGTACAACGGCATTCCCCTGTAGGACTTGTGTGCCTGCTAGTAAAGCAGGACTTCCATATAAGGCACATCCACCCTTTCCATTCACGCAGGAGCCTTTCGCTGGAATCTGGGACCTATTGTTGAGAATCACATGTCCCCTGGCACCAACCCATCCTCATCAGATAGCTGCCTTTCCACCCCTGCAGTCCACATGCCTTCTTGTACTCTCCTCGCCCTACATAACCTATGTCTCTGAGGAGATGACACCCAGCATCAAGGGTAAAGGTTTCCAGTGTAAGACACACACCTAAGCAGGCAATTTGAAAGTAGGGGTGATTTTAGATGAGATAAAAAACTAATATTAGAAAAAAAATCAGCATTTGCATTTCTCAATTCAATAATTTCTCATTTATCTCTGCCTATGGTGTTTCAATGACGATAACAACATCCAAGTTATCAATGTGATGAGAAACTGACACATTTAACATAGAATAAAATGTAAGCAGTTTCAGGACTGTCTTGACATTGAATCCCATCTGTCTATTATAATAAAAGTATTGTAATTATATTGTGAAATTCATTGTATTTTGCTTTATTTAGTCATCTCCTTATTACTCCCTACTCTCCCTCTCACTTCTATAAAGATCTCAAAAAAAAGAAACCAACAACAGTTACTTTCATTTTATCTCTACTATAGACTGGAAGCTATATAAGTTATTCACATGTATTGGCTCACTTAATACTCATAACCCTAGGAGTTAATAACTCTTTTCCTCCCAGTTTATTGCTGATAAAAACAAGAGCTAGAGAGGTTAACTCTACCAAGGGCACACAGCTAGTAAAAAGAGAACAGGGGTTAGACCTCAGAAGGGACTCCTGAGCCCAAGCACTCAGCCACTCACCTGAATTGCCTATGCATAATTTTCAGTGGTTTACACTGCAGAAGTGGTTTGATACTTTTCACCTCTGCTCTTATGCATGCTGCCTTATAAATGACTGATAGCTTACGGGTCTGTACATGTGTCTACTTCACTTTTCTACTTTCTGTCCTGATGCCTGTCTGTGTCCCTTACGTTCTCCCTGTGGTCACACCATCTGATTCCACAGTATTCTGAGCACTGTATGAGGGGGAGCCCAGCTGGTTGGTGAGTGCACTGCTGCTCATTCCTGCTGTCCAGATATTTGAATATGTAGGACATCTCACATCAACCACAAGTAGAGAGAAAAAAAGAAAGACCGGGTCTCCTGGATCCAACGATCCTTTAAAAATAATGGAAAAGGGGGCTAGCCCTCTAAGACACAAGGCCTTGTGGGATTGCCTGTGAAGCTGTGGCTTTCAAAATTCTTGCTTGACCTCAACTTACCATAAGAAATATATTTCTATTGCAACTCACAACACATATATTTACATACAGAAAACGGAAGCAAAATGTCATTAAAAACAACAGAATTTTATGAGATGTTGAGATGTTCTCTGAAAGCTTCTATTCATACCTATTTTTTTTTTAACATAGAATAAAATGTAAGCAGTTTCAGGACTGTCTTGACATTGAATCCCATCCGTCTATTATAATAAAAGTATTGTAATTATATTGTGAAATTCATTGTATTTTGCTTTATTTAGTCATCTCCTTATTACTCCCTACTCTCCCTCTCACTTCTATAAAGATCTCCAAAAAAGGAAACCAACAACAGTTACTTTCACATATGTGGCCCTCATATGTGGGACCCGAACTGGGGCCGCTGGCTTCCCAAGCCAGCGCTTAACCACCGCACTACTTGGCCGGCCCATTCTATACCTATTTTTAAAAGATGATGGTCTAGATCTAGTTAATTGGTTTCACTAACACGTAATGACTAGCTGATTGAAATACACCACAACAAAGAGTTATGTTTAATTCAACATATAGTGAATTTTCACTAATAGTAGATTTAGATCAAAAAATGACTAGTTCCTAAATTATCCATGAACAATTTTGTGAATTGCTTTTGTTTTCCTTTGTTCTATACCTTTGCTAGAAATCAGAATGCCAGTAAGTGGGTGGGTGGGTGGGGCATCATGTAAGAAATATGTTAAGATTAGACTTATGGGTGTTAAGATGATGGGTAATTTTACATGAAGGAGATTGTGGCCTTCCCTGAATATATGCCAACTAAGATGACTTCTTCAAAGTTATTATAATCCTTTAAAATATTAATATTTGGTCAGTTGCAAATACGGAGCAATTGGAAAAATTTGAATATGGTCTAGGTCTTAGGAAATTACTGTTAATGGTTTTAGGTGTGATAATGGTATTATGGTTATGTAAAAAATGTTCTTTCTAGATGTTTATGTTGAAGTTTTTATGGGTGATATGTCATAACATCTATAATTTACCTTCAAATAAACTTTCACAACAACACCAACAAAAAGCCTGGGGCGGGGGGGCATGGAGAAACAGCGCCGCCTCTCAGCCAGTGACCGTTGCAGCATGGCCACCTCTTCAGTCCCTCTGTAAGAGAGGTAAGAGTGGGTAAGAAAGAGGAGGAGGGGAGAAACTTCCACCGACTCGCTGAGAGTTTGATTTAAAATAAATTGATGTCATGGTTCTGGTTCCGGGATAGAAGGAATAAGCATGCTACTCCCACTCTCTCCCACAGTGTACAGTTATAAAACCTGAAATGCATGGAGCATACATGGAGCAGTTATGTGAGGACTCCGAAAATTAAACAGGAACAGGCAGATTGGGGACGAAGACCAGAAATTGAAGTAAACATGAAAATGTGAATGAGCTTACCTAGACTTTTAAAAAAATTCTAATATTGCCCAGCCTGAGCTTAAGACTATCTGAAAACTGTAAGTGGGCATCCTTGTGGGCAAAGGGAGCTCCTAGTACAGGCGGGAGGAGCAGGAAAATGGTTAGACAAAGATTTCCTAGGTGGAAAAACCAAACTAGAATCTTCCTAAGAAAATTTTGTTAATTAGACTTCATCTTAATGTAAAACTTTTGCCCTGTGAAAGATGTTATAAAAGAATGAAAAGTCAAAGTACAGACACGGAAAATTTTTAAAAAATCATATATTCAACAAAAGACTTGTATCCAGAAAATTATAAAGAACTTTCAAAATTAATAATAAGAAGCAAACAGGACCCCCTCCCCGCAACACTTCACCTAAGAATGCATATGGAAGGCATGAAAACACATGAGAAATGTTCAGCATCTTTAATCATTAAAAAATGCTAATTAAAACCACAATGAGACACCACTACACATCTATTAGAATGGCTAAAATAAACGACACTGACTATAGCAAGTGTTGACAAAAAATGTGGAGCAGCTAGAACTCTCAAACATTGCTGGTGAGAATGCAACATAGTATTACCATTCTAGAAAACCATTTGGCAGTTTATTGTAAAGTTAAACATATAGTTATCATATAACACAGCAATACTACTAAGGGTCATATACCCTAAAGAAATGAAAGCTAACATTCACAAAAAACCTGTACATGAACGTTTATGTCAACTCTGTTCATAACTGGCCCAAACTGGAAACAATACAAATGTCCTTCAATGGGTAGATGGATCAAAAAACTGTTGGGCCGGCCAAGTGGCGTGTTGGTTAAGAGCTGGCTTGGGATGCCAGCAGCCCTGGTTTGGATCCCACATATGAGGGCCAGTGACACTGCCCTCTACAGCTAAGATGGTGAACAACAGCTCCACCTGGAGCTGGGCTGCCGTGAGTGTCTGGGGACGGCATAGCCCCTGCTGCAGTGGGCTGCCGTAGGCTACAGTGAATGGCCAGCAGCCAGCATGAGCAGCTGGCAGCCGGAGTGAGCTGCCAAGAGCCACCGTGAGCGGCCATCCAGAGGCGGGCAACCAACCTGCCTCATCTGAGAAGAGTGCAATGATAATACCAACATAGGCCAGTGAAGCAACGTTCTCCACAACTAGACTGAAGAACAAAAGGACAGCAACTTGTCTATCCCCCTGCCCCAATTCCCCAATAAAATCTTAAAACAAAACAAAACAAAACTGTAGCATATTCATATTAAAATACCAGTCATACAACAACTTGGGTGGCTCTAAAAGGAATTATGCTGTGTAAAAGATGCAAATCTTAGTAAGCTTCATATCATATGATTGCATTTATATAACATTCTTGAAAATATAAATTTATAGTAATGAAGAACAAATTGGTGGTTGCCAGGAGTCACAAGTAGAGGGGAGGTGTGAATATAAAGTAATACCAAGAGGGAATTTTCTGGGGCGATGAAACTGTTCTAGATCCCAATTGTGTGTAGTGGTGGTTATGAATCTATACATGTATTAAAATTCATAGAACTATATACCAAAACGTAAGCACATCATGGCACATTGGTTAAAGAATCAACCTCTGATTTCAGATTTTTAGTTTCAAGCGCTAGCTCTACAATTCGCTAGTATGACCTCAAGCAAATTACTAAACCATATGGGGGCCTCAGTTTCTTAATCTGTATAAAGGGATAATAATATTATCTATCTCTTACAATTTTTGTAAACATCAAGTGAATCAATAGTGCCTACATATAGTAAACACCAATAATTTTTATCTATTACTCTTGTTAGTTTATTATCCCAAACTATTGATGTAAACTGGATATTATTATTATTATTATTATTATTATTATTTGAGGTCAGTGTCACCGGCCCTCATATGTGGGACCCAAACCGGGGCCGCTGGCTTCCCAAGCCAATGCTTACCCACCGTGCCACTCGGCCAGCCCTGGATCTTTTAAATATTGAATTTTTGGCTGATATAATAAAGTCTATGTCTCTAAATATTTTGTTCTAAAATAAATCAAACAAAACCCATAGCCTTAAGATAATTTTCTATTATTATAGAAATTTTTTGCTTGGTTTCCTTTCATTCTCTGGGAAACAAAGTTCACCGAGAAAATACCTGGACACCATAATGATACTTGTTATTTTCTAAGTCATTATTAGTATCCTAATATTGTAGAAAATTGGCAGGAAAGAGATTTACAATTAGCCTTAATATAATTTTTTTTTTTTTTGAGGGCAGTGTCACTGGCCCTCATATGTGGGACCCGAACCGGGGCCGCTGGCTTCCAAGGCCAGTGCTTAACCACCATGCCACTCGGCCGGCTCCCTTAATATAATTTTTTAAAGATAAGCAATGTGCAGGTATTCTGGTAGCTCTTCCATACCGTCATTCTGTCTTTGAAAAGAAAACTTATTTATAGTCATCAAGCTGAAGCTTATGAACTCATCACTGGTCCTGGGCAAGATTCTAGATCATATTATAAAGTAGTGATGTATGAGTGATTTATGAGCTCCTACAAAAGACAGCTATAGTCACCAGAAAATATCACAGATTTCCAAGGAACAAATTCATTGGATTGACTTCATCTCCTTCTTTGATAGGATTACTATCCGGAAAGTATGGACCATTCACTTTTGCGAAAGTCTCATGATATTGTTTTGGATACAATTGAAAAATAAAAGTTGAATGAAATACAGCAAAGGTCACTGATAAATAATGATTCTTAAAGTCTGGAGGGAGGTACAGCTTTCTTGGTTTTTCCATTTGTCCTCCTTTATTAAACATTTTGATCAGTGATTGAATTAATGATGCAGAAAAAAATATTTATAAAAATAACAGTAGATTCCACGAAGGTGGGAGGATTATGCACACTTGTATATCAGAATCAGGTTTTAATAAATTCTTCATAAAGAGATGAGACTAAGCAAGCAAAATAAAATTGATGTAAATAATCCTTATAGTTTTGTTCTTACATCCAGAAAATCAACCATATAAATGTAATATGGAGTTCTGCTACAATATTTATGAACAAGACCTATATCAACTTCAGAATGAAATATTATTTGGATAATATGTAATAAATATATCAATCATTTAGCAGACAATAAAAATAATATATAGTTTTTCAAACGAAAGAGGCACTAGTTTCACCCTACTTTTCCTTATCACAGAATACCTAGAAAATTGAGTTCAGCTCTGGACACCAGACTTTAAAATACAATCAAACAAGGGCACCATCAAAGAAATATTGTGAAAGGACATAAGAAGGAGAAAAAGGAATAAGCAATTAAAGCTGTCTACTAGAGAAAGAAAGTTGTGAGAGAATATGATAGCTATCTTCCCTTTTTGAAAGGATAGTATATGGAATAAGCATTAGAGTTGTGAAAAACTTGAATGGGACAAACTCAGAAAAGAGCTAGAAACATCAGAGAAATGATATGAGTTTGATGAAAGGAATTGCTGTCCAACCTGGCAGGGGTTCCCTTGAGAGCTATTGAGTTCTCTTTCACTGAAGACTCTCATGCATAGACTCCTTCTGATTTGTATAAAAGCAACGCAAACATAGGGAGCGGACTGAGCCAGATGAATTCCAATGCCCCTTCCCCATGTCAAGCTTCATGATTCCTGTGACTAAATGTTGTAACTTCTTGAGGAAAGAGAAATGGCATGAGCAGGAGAGCCAGTGAGCAGATATGGCTTTCGTGATGGTCTTCATGGGCTGTTTTAATGACTGACACCTTTATGATGGAATAATTTCCTCTGTCCTGTAAGGAGGGTTTGTACTTTGGGTTTGCAGCAAACTCCTTGCCCTGTGAACATTTCCAGCTGGGTTTCAAAGAAAGGAAATGATTTTGCTTTAGTGACAATTAACAGAATTCCTGCTGATTAGTTTTTTTCCTTATTGTTTTCATTACAGGCAAATAAGTAGCTATTTATTTCAGAGTAATAAACCTAAAAGTCTTATAATTTCAAGATAAAAGTTTACATTAAATTTGTTTACACAGCATGTGATTTCCTTAATGCCTAAACTTTATATGGATCCCACTTTTATTCTGAACACAGAAATAGGAACTGTATTTTTATCTAGCAGCATCCTAACACCCTCTCATAACAAGTATTAACTTTATATCAATCTGTTCATTTTTCATGCTACAAATAAGAATTTTCCTAAGTGCCTCTCTCTTTCTCTCTCTCTGATTATTTCATGTTTCCTTTCTCTTTTAACCTTCCCCCTTCCTCCCACTTCTCCCTTACCTTCATCCCAGCTTATTGAGAAAAAAAGGAATCAGATGGCGCGCTCTCATCTTCTTATTAAATTCTATGAACATACCCCTGTCTGCACCCATCATCTTCCTCTTGCCTTCTGTTTCAGTGAAAGAAGTGTTCCTCTTTCTCCCTCCCTCCCTCCCTCTCTCTCTCTCTCTCTCTCTCTCTCTCTCTCTCTCTCTCTCTCTCTCTCTTCTTTCTTTCTTTCTTTTTAATTTGAAAAGAAGTTTTTTTTTTTCTTTTTAAAGATTTTATTGGGGAATTGAGGGAGGGGAACAGTGTTGGGGAATTGGGGGAGGGGACCAGCCAAGTTTTGTTCTTCAATTTTCATAGTGGAGGGCGCTAGTCACCATTTGGCTTCTGGTCAGCAACTCGGCAGGCAGCTCGTGGGCTCAAGGTACTGTGTTCAGTCTTAGTTATGGGTGGGCATAGCCACCATCCCATGCAGGAGTTGAACCGGCAGTCTTGTTAAGAGCGCACACACTATCCACTGAGCCATCCGGGTGGCAGCTCAGCTCAAGGTGCGGAGTTCAGTCTTAGTTGCGGGTGGGCATAGCCCACCATTGAACAGGCAATCTTGTTGTTACACCAGCTGAGCCATCCTGCCACCTGTTGGCAGCTCAGCGACAGCTCAGCTCAGGCGCAGCATTCACTGGCCCATGTGGGAATCGAACTGGTAGCCCCATTGCTTAGAGCACGTGCTCTAAGCCAACTCTTAACCAACTGAGCCACTCAGCCAGCCCCCAAAAATAACTTTTTTTTTTTTAAAGAGTCCATTGGGAAATTGGGGGAGGGGAACAACGTTGGGGAATCGGGGAAGGGGAACAGACAAGTTGCTGTCCTTTTGTTCTTCAGTCTAGTTGCAGAGGATGTCGCTTCACTGGCCCATGTTGGTGTCATCATTGCGCTCTTCCCGGATGAGGCAGAGCGGTCGCCGGCCTCTGGATGGTTGCTCACCGTGGCTCTTGGCAGCTCACACTGGCTGCCAGCTGCTCATGCTGGCTGCTGGCCACTCACTGTAGCCTATGGCAGCCCACTGCAGCAGGGGCTGCAGCCTACACCGTCACCGGGGCTCACACAGCCCAGCTCCAGGTGGAGCTGTTGTTAGCTGTAGAGGGCAGTGTCGCTGGCCCTCATATGTGGGGCCCCTGGCTTCCCAAGCCAGCATTTAACCACCGCGCCACTTGGCCAGCCCCTAAAAGGACTTCTTGATGTAGATTAAAGGAAAGCTAAATTCTGTGTTTGTAGAGAATTAAAATATGGTAGACAATAACAGGTCACATCTGAGCAATAATTGTGAGCTAGGCTTAATTTTGCTGCCATGAAAATAAAAAAATAAAATAATTTCAGAATTCCTACTGTGCCATCTAAAATTTGGCTGCCTTCAGCTTGTGACATTGAGACAATCAGTCCACAAGCATCTGTTGCCCTCTGAGCTCTTACCCAGTGAACGGTTTTATGTTGGGAGACATGGGTAATGGAATTCAGGTAAAGTGATCACATCTCGAGTCTGCCTTTACAACAGGCATGCGCTTTCCTATTTCCTGAGTCTCCCCAGAGTTCTCCCCACTCTTTATCAGATTTTCATATATTTGTATGTCAGTCTTTTCACCTAAGATGAAGTTTTGCTTCTGCTACTGGCTAGATAGGCAATTACTGGTCATTGCATGAAAAAATAGAGCTTTGTCATACTCTTTAAGAGATTGTTAAGACATAATTGGCCTTAGAAAGTTAAAGCTACTTTACTACCCTATGGTACATTTCCCACAGGACACTTTGGTACACTGTTCTGAGAGTTTGCAATCACTCTGAACATGAGGAGTTAAGGTCTTTTACAAATTTTTTTCTTCCTCTTTACTTCTAGCCCATCCCTCATCATGTCCTTTGCTTCTACCTTTAAGATAATTCTAAGAATCCACTTCTCTTCATCTCTACCATCACCACCAGGGTTCACACCAATATTATTTTTAACCCAGACTGCTACATTAGCCTTTCATTTATTGTTCTTCTTGAATCCTTGCTCTGCACAGCAGCCAGAGCAACCTTGTGTCAAATACTACTGACCAGTTGTCTATTAGATACACAAGTATAGATGTCTAGACAGTTGTATATATGGAGTTCAATTTGGAGTGGAAAACTTCTGAGTTTAGGTAGACTGATAAGAGAAGAGATCCAATGTCTGACCCTGGGGGCACTCCATTGTTTAATTCTTCGGGATACATACAAGGAAAACCCAGCAAAGAAGACTGAGAAGTTGTCAGCGAGGGACCAGGAAAACCAGGAGAGTGTGGTGTCCAACTGAAGCCAAGTGAAGAAATGTATCAGAGAGGAGGAAGTCATCAACTATGTAAAATGCTGCTGACATGGCAAGTAAGAGAAAGACAGGACCACTGATTTAGCATCAGGGAGGTCATGGGTGACTTTGACAAGAGTAGTTTCAGTGGTTTAATGAGGGCAAAGCCAAAGGGTTCAAAAGAGAATGAGAGGAGAAAAATTGGAGCCGCAAATGCGCACAACTCTGTTTAGGAGATTTTCTGTAAGGGGATTAGCTGGAGTGGGGCCGGGTTCATAACAACAGGAAATGACATAGATGCCTTGGCAGGTGCTTGTGGAGGCTCTGTTACAGCTGCTTCTATTTCCTCAGTGAAATAGGAAGCAAGGCTATCAGCAGGATGATAGTAAGGATTGGGGAGGAGCTGTTGACATTTGAGGAAGGAGGAGAAGGTATGAAGCAGTCATCTATAAGAGTGGGACTGTGAATGGATTAAGAGACTGTATTATGACTGTCACAGTCCCTGGAGGTCCCTAAGTTATACATTTAGAATGAGACTGGTCAGTGTGATTTTACATTTTACCCCAGAAATATTAGTCAGCAGTTCAGGTTTGAGCAAGTTGAGCATTGGTTTTAACCAGGGTTGGAGTTCACTAGATGAATAACACAAAGCGAGTGAGGACAAAGAGGGTTGAGAATAGTGCACGCAAGTCATTACACTGATTGACTCTAATCCAGATGAGTAAGAAAGGAAAACAGGATATGTGAGAGGCAGGTTCCTATGTAATAGGGTGGGTCAGTGGGATTATGAGGGTTAAAAGCTGTTGGAGTTAGGGTAGTTAGAAAGTTAGTAAGGGAGTAAGCTGCTTGAGACTGATAGTATGGGTTGTAATTATTGGTAATGATAAGCTCAATGGCATGCTGGTAGAGCGAGCAACTGAAGCAGAGAGGAGGCATGGGGATTAATTAAGTCAGAGGCCAGGATGTAAGAAAGATTATTTATTTATTTATTTATTTATTTATTTATTTTTTTTTTTTTTAAGATTTTATTGGGGAATTGGTGGAGGGGAACAGTGTTGGGGAATCGGGGAAGGGGAACAGACAAGTTGCTGTCTTCTCGTTCCTCAGCCTAGCTGCGGAGGATGTTGCCTCACTGTTGGTATCGTCATTGCGCTCCTCCCGGATGAGGCAGATCGGTCGCTGGCCTCTGGATGTCGCTCACCGCGGCTATTGGCAGCTCACGCTTGGCTGCCAGCCGCTCACGCTGGCTGCGGGCCACCCACTGTAGCCTATGGCAGCCCACTGCAGCAGGGGCTGCAGCCTACACCATCACCGGGGCTCGCACAGCCCAGCTCCAGGTGGAGCTGTTGTTAGCTGTAGAGGGCAGTGTCACTGGCCCTCACGTGGGATCCGAACCGGGGCCGCTGGCATCCCAAAACCAGCGCTTAACCAATGTGCCACTCGGCCGGCCCGAAAGATTATTTATTTACTTATTTTTTATTTTAAATTTTTTTTAGCTGAGCCATCCTGCCACCTGTTGGCAGCTTAGCGGCAGCACAGCTCCGGCTGGGCATCGAACTGCTGTTGCTCAGAGCTCAGCTCGCACTTTTGAGCGAGCTCTTAACCAACTGAGCCACTCGGCCAGCCCGAAAGATCATTTATATAGATATTGAAAGTATTATGATTTATGACCAAAGAAGGGTTGGAAAGAGTAATAGTGAGCTAGGAGGTAAATCTGTGAGGAATTGAGAAGGATGACTCAGGAGTCTATAGATGACTGTGACAAGGATGATTAAGGTATATGTATAGTCTGATGACATAGAATGTTCAAACCTGGGCACCACAGAACAGTAAAACTAAAACCATAATGCTGTAATATAATGGATCTCATAAAAGGAGTCACAAAGTACTAAGACAATGGTTCTTAAATTCTAGCAAAGATTAGAATATTTGTTAAATGATTTGTTAAAATAGATTGCTGGGTCCCGCCCCTTGGAGTTTCTGATACTGTAAATCTAGGATGGGGCCCAATAATTTTCATTTCTAACAAGTTCCCAGGTGGAGCTGATGGTGATGGTCCAGGGGCCACATTTGGAGAACCGATGTGCTATGAAAATTCAAGATAGGGAGGAATTGCTTCTGGCTGGTGAGATCAAGGAAGGTTCATGGAGAATATTCTTTATTTGTCTGCCTATGCTTAGAAACAACAGAGTTTGACATAATCAAATAGCATATATTGACTAATAAGAAGTCATACTTTTGGGGTCATATTTACTTATTCTGCAAGTCAGAGGTGCAAAGGAAATGCAGTTACTTCATTGATCTAGAACTTCATTGTATGAAATCAACACATTGTATCCCTTAAACATATGCAATGTTATATATCAATAAAGCTAGAAAGAGAAATAAAACTTTATTGTCTAAAACTGATCTGATCTTCCCCAGAAAAAAAGCAGACTTCAGTCCATTTGTTTAAAATTTGATCCAGTTACATAAAATTAAACAAACTCTTTAGGTAAATATATAAATCTATTTTTGGTAAGATGTTCGGTCTTTTAGATTTCACCTGGAGGGATGTGGTTTTGTGACTTTGTGGCTTTGGGGGGCTGGTGTCCTTGTTCTGTGCTCTGACTTCTGTGTTCTTTGTGACAATGTCTCTTGTCTGCCAGATTGCGTTTTGCTCTGCCGGCATTTTTGGCTGAGGTCTTCACTTTGTAACTCATGGTCTTGTCACTTCGCTTGATCCGACCCAGTGGTTCTCCTTGACTGACTTGGCATTACTTTGCACACTTGTCCTCTCTGAGTTTCTGCCCTGTTCTCTATCTGGCCAGTGGCCTAGTGGATTATGGGTCATCTCACCCTTTACCAGAGTGGAGAGGTATTTGCTGTTGTGGTCCTGTGGCAAATCCATTGGTTCTCAGGTCACATACCTTCACGTTTTTACCCTTGGAACCAGCACTTTGAGTCCCATCTATACCACACAGGAGCAGAAGCAAAATTTGGGGACCTGGTCCCAAACTTCTCTCTCTGCCCAATTATACTGGGTCACCATGTTTTTCTCTGACATGGTACCCTGCTTCTTCCATTAGTGTGGGGATTGCCTGAGAGGTAGCCTTCTTTTGGAACCCTAACTGGAAGTAGGGCAAGACCCTAATGGGAAGGTTATGATTTGATTCCCAATTTATGGATGAGTCTTCTAATTTATTTGGTACTTAGTTTTGTTTAACCTGTAAAATGGGAAAAAGATAATATTCATCTATGTGTGAAGATATGAAGTCTGGGAGTTCTCTGTTTGCAAAATCAGTAGGAAATTTGAGTTCGAAACAAAACAACAAAATAGAGAGCAAAACCAGATACCTAACCTTAAACTCAAGTATATGGCTATTTCCTTATAGCATGAATCACTCAGAGAATTACTTCAGTTCTCACCTCTGTTTACATTGTTAATAAATACTGTCAGAAACACGGACAAAATTAAATGTTTTATCTTCTTTACCTATAAAATCTTAAGGAATTTTAAAATATGAACTGAAAATTATATCTAGAAGTTGTTATCTCATTAGTGCTATCCTCAGGATATTGAAAGTAATTAATACTGTAGACAGTTATTTCTCATAAAATTGAATAATACGAAGATCATGATTACTGCTTCCTTCTACTTCTCTCAGGCACACCCTCTACTCCTGTAAATTTGAATTATATTTTATAAATTATGTTGAACAAGCTGATGAATAAGGAATTTCCTGTTCATCTGGAATATGCAAGTGTTCCAGTAAGATAAAAAACCTTTCATTGTAAGGGTAATAGTGACTTGTAGATTATCTGACGAGACTATAGATTTTATCATTACACAATTGTCACAAATCTATATGGCAATTTTCTTCAGATCACATGACATTTAATAATTATAACCTTTGGAATTGTACCAAATAGAGAATAGATGTATTTTCTGCTAATAAAATCCAATTTGAGAAATTCTGCTAACTCAGAATAAAGATGAATAATCTGATGGTGGACAAACTAAGTATGCAGTTGGAAGCTATTGGGTATTTTTCATTACAAATTAGAGGGCTGATAAAAAAATAAGAAAATGGAATTTATTTGTATTTTCCCAAAAATGTTACCAAAGAAACAAGTTCTGATAATCTAATAATACACATCATAGTTTCGTTTGCATTTACTGATATCCTCCATGTTTTCAGACCTACACTTTTTTACATTTTCTCCTTGTTTTCACTGTACCTAGTTAAGTGTAGTTCATATGGATGTAAAAGTAATTCTGAAAGCTGTAAAAACTGTTAAAATATGTGCTAAATGATAAAGTTGTTCTAAGCAATCCTTGTATAAATGGTTAGGCCAAGAGAATTTTGTTATGAGAATTCATATTAAATATTAATATTTAGACAGTTAAGTCTCTATCTTACGAGCAGAATATGTCATAAAGGAGTGACTGTGATATGGAGGGTTTTTCCTTTTCTGGCTTTCAGTGAGGTGTTAGTCCAAGTTAGTTGAAAATTGACAAACAACAATAGGTAGTTGATGATATGTGATGTTTGTTGATTTGATAATTACACAATTTCCTGCTTGGCTTTGGCTTTGCAAACATGTCTTTATTATACACAATAATTCATGCTAAAAGAAAGGCATAAGATGAATTAACGTACCCTCAACTGCAATTTTTGCAAATGTCACAAATCCAAAATATACTGTAGATTTGCGCAAAATTAATATGCAAGTGTTAATTATTAGTTGTTTTGAGAACAGGCTGTATCCAGGAAGCAGTCAAAAGCTGTAGAAAATAGGGCTGGCCAAGTGGTGCGGTGGTTAAGCACTGGAAAAAACAAAAAAAGCTGTAGAAAATAAAATTAGAAATTCTTAATTTTCAGTTGTTTAATGATCACACATGGGAGGCGATTACTTGCAATCAAAAGGTATCTTTTTATTGTTTGTAAAGCAGTCTATGAAAGCAGTCAACATCTGTGGTGTTGACATTCTGAAACAAAGACAGACACATGCCAATGACTTGGCTGATCCTAGCGTGGCTGACTCTTGGTAGCCCAGCCTGCGTATCTTGTTCTGCGTTGCATTTTAGGGAGTAGTTTTCCTTACTCTCTTCCTTCTTCTCCCCTCCTCTGCCCTTTTACTCTTTCCCTTCCATTCCTTCTGCTTTCCTTTCCTTCTCTTTCTATACGTTTCAAGTTTGTGTAACTTAAAACAAAATTCCTACTTTTGTCTTTAGAATTGATAAAACATGTTTGTAAGTGTCAGATACAGTACCAAAATAATATTTGATTATAAGAAATACACACACATAGGCAGAACACATCATGCATCTATTTCAATTTGGGATAAATTATGAAAAAAATAATAAAACATGTTTGGCTTTTGTAAGTACAAAATACCGTTCACACTAATGCTCAATTTTATTGGTTAACTATTTTGTTGAGAAAACATTTTAATATCTTTGTATGTGTAAATATTTGACATCTCTTAATTGTCATACAAACCACTCAAATCTGCCTTTTCTATCCTTGAACGTTTCTACAATTATTAATAATTATATTAAAAATATCTAATTTTTTGTAATGTTTTTGTATATGTGCTTTGGAGGGCATGTGCTATTATTAGACTTATTGTTCATGGGTGACAGGGTATTTATTTATTTTTTTTTCAAAGCACGAGTTTTCTAAACTCTCCTCCCCACCAAATGATTTCTTAGTAACATATAATACGTCTGTCAGAGGAAAGGGGCAGTCCAAGAAATTCAGGAGCTTAATTTTTTTTTTCTTTTTTTTTTTAAAGATTTTATTGGGGAATTGGTGGAGGGGAACAGCGTTGGGGAATCGGGGAAGGGGAACAGACAAGTTGCTGTCTTCTTGTTCTTCAGTTTAGTTGCGGAGGATGTTGCTTCACTGTTGGTATCGTCATTGCGCTCTTCCCGGATGAGGCAGATCGGTCGCCGGCCTCTGGATGTCGCTCATCGAGGCTATTGGCAGCTCACGCTTGGCTGCCAGCCGCTCACGCTGGCTGCGGGCCACTCACTGTAGCCTATGGCAGCCCACCGCAGCAGGGACTGCAGCCTACACCATCACCGGGGCTCGCATAGCCCAGCTCCAGGTGGAGCTGTTGTTAGCTGTAGAGGGCAGTGTCACTGGCCCTCATGTGGGACCCGAACCGGGGCCGCTGGCATCCCAAAACCAGCGCTTAACCAATGCGCCACTCGGCCGGCCCCAGGAGCTTAATTTTTTAATCATATACATACATATATATATTTAATTTTATAAGGGAACAGCCATGGTCATTGGTTACACATTGCTCTCATGCTACAGTGGCATAGTTGACTCTTTTAAGGAGGGCACTGCTCACAGTGGCCCATGCAGGAATCAAACCAGCAACCTTGGTGTTATCAGCACCACGCTCTAACCAACTGAGCTAACTGGTCACCCCTCAGGAGCTTAATTTTTGTTAAGTTCAAAACAACTTTATTGAGTTGAAATATAGTTAATTTAACTTTGACTTTAATATTTTGCTTGGAAAATAGCAATTTTATTAGTGGAGGAGATTTTGCTTACTTCTCAGCGGGGGTATCTCCTAGAGGAAGCATGGGAAGGGGGTTCCTCTCCTCCCTATTTCAGGAGCATCATTCCTTTAAGAGTATGAGTATATAACTGTTTTTGATGATATTCTCATGCTTAAAGGGTAATTCTAAAACAGCTTTATTCAATTTTCACCTTAATTCTGATTTTAGAATTCAATCTTTAAGCATGATGCAAGTGGACTGTATGATTCATAAAATATTTATTATCAATTTTTTTCTTAATACCTATTCAATTTTACATGACTTAAAAAGATAGGCTGGCATTTTCTAAAAGATGTGTGAGTCAAACTCCTTGAGGGCAGAATGGTTTCTTGTCAATCTTAAGAAACTGCCACTTACCATAGTTCTTGGCACATAGTAGATGCTCAAAGAATATTTGCTGAATGAATTAAATGACTACCAGCATGTCCCATTAACTTTGAATAAAGTGTTACATTTAAAGCATTTAAAATGTTTAGGTCTACTTGCTTTATAAAAACATTGTCAGGTGAATGACAGCACAATTAGTTTTGTATGTCCATATCCTGTGTCTTATTGAAAAGAGCACAGGGAGAAAATGAAGGCTGATGCTTTCATCATTTTGGTGGAATAAATGGGTGTCTATTTAGAAGTGGAACACAATAAAATCATTTAATTCAACATAAACCTGAACAGGACTCTTGGGAAAGAACAAAAACTATGTCAGAAATAAACATGAATGGTGCCTGGTGGATGATACTACTTAGATTGGTGGGCTGTGCTGTAGCAGGGGTGACAGTAGAAAGAATGGGATTTCTCTCTCTCTCTCTCTCTCTCTCTCTCTCTCTCTCTCTCTTTCTCCATATTCCTGTCTTTGGTCCACAAATAGGGCAAACAGTAAGAAAATCTGTGAAGGAAAGAAAAGTTAGATAAATACTAAGCTGGAAGAAAATACTAATGACTAAAAAAATGGATGATTGAAACTCTAAGAATCCAAAGTAAAGTAAATGTAGATTTGTAATATAGCTGTTGAAAAAGCAATTGGTACAAATTTTCATGGGCGTGTGTATACATGTGTATTAGAGGAGATGGCATATATTAAGAAATCTTAGCATCAGAGATATGGACAATTAGAGAAGGACTCTAGGAGAGAATATTTCAAATGATGTTGGAAATGGAGGAATTGCGACCCATGATTAAAATAGCATGTTCATCAGAAACAAAATAATGTTAGCAAGTTTTCTTAAACTTTTTACCACTACTCCCTGTCCACCCTCTAGTTTGACCCACTGTCATTACACATTGTTTCAGAAACTCTACAATGTAAAAACAGACTGTTAAATATGCTACGAGGAAGTGAGCATGTATTCAAAACCTGGTGTTGTGTTATCTTAGTTTACACACAAACATGGGTAGCAGGTGATGTAGAAGGCAGGTGTTGATCCTTTCAGGGAAATGAAAGTCTGTGAGGCAGTGGTGATGGGTGCAACATTTGAAGAAGAACTGAGTTTTCTCTAGAGTAAACCTACTTTGATAAGAAAAATACGAAAGATTTATGTAATCATCTTAAAGCATTCTGAAGAGTAGATGCAACCTGATTTGGGAGAATTTTAGGGAGCTGAGTTGAGGCCCATATATTTGAATATCTGTAAAAAGTTCCTCATGAAAAGAGTTTAGCATTTCATCTCTCTATCAATATTTCTTTGTCTTTTACTGAAAGGTTTATTCAATATCATGTCTGCTCCAGTTTGATAAGCAGAAATTGCAATGGTGAACATAGCCAACCAAATCCTTGCATAGCCTGAGGCCCCTAGCTAAAGCAAAAACGGTAACAAGTTTAGTTACCAACAGTTTCCTGGAACATGGTACCCAGAAATAAGCAGACTCCAAACACTGATAAGGTTGTCATGGAGAACTGCATTCCAGTCTTCAATCTGTTTCTGCCAAGAAGGGTGAATTTTCACTTAGCACCTTTTCTGATGAGATGTTCTCAAAGATACCAGGAGACACCAGCCCAGCCAAAACTGACTGACTGAATGCCATGAAGCTGTATGTGTTCTGCTTAGGATTTCACTATGAAGAATGTGATCAACATTTTCTTAAAAATATGCATTAATAGAAAAAGATTAATTAAAACATCAAAATAAAGACAGTTTTCTAGCATGTCTTTTATTTATTTATTTATTTTTATTATTATTATTATTTTTTAAAGATTTTATTGGGGAATCAGGGGAACAGACAAGTTGCTGTCTTTTTGTTCTTTGGTCTAGTTGCAGAGGACGTTGCTTCACTGGCCCATGTTGGTATTGTCATTGCATTCTTCCCGGATGAGGCAAATCCCGGTTGCCGGCCTCTGGATGGTCGCTCACTGCGGCCATTGGCAGCTCACGCTGGCTGCCAGCCACTCATTGTAGTCTATGGCAGCCCACTGCGCAGGGGCTGCAGCCTACACCATTGCTGGGGCTCGCATAGCCGCTGTAGAAGGCAGTGTCACTGACCCTCATATGTGGGATCCGAACCGGGGCTGCTGGCATCCCAAAAGCAGCTCTCAACCAATGCGCCACTCGGTTGGTCCTTTAGTGACTATTCTTAATACAAAACTTTTATCCTTCTTTTAAAGTCATGTTATAAGTCATTTTATGTATTATTACATATTCTTAACAAGAACCATAGGCTATATACCATGTCAGCTACTAACTACAGCTTACATCACCAATTTGCTATTGTTCAATATTAACTTTGTTTCCAATGTTTATTATTATTAATACTATGATAAACATTATTATGAATAAAGTATTTTATATATATAGGATTATTTCCTTGTGATATATCCCATATTGCCATTTAAAATGGTTGTACAAGATATGAGATTGGTTGTTTCCTTTTTTTTTTTTTTTTTTTTTTTGCTTAACCCTTGTAATCTTTACTGTAAACTTGTTGAATTAGTTTCTTTTTTTTCTGTTTCTTTACCAGCATTGGTAATCACAACTAAAAAATATTTTTGCTAATCTGATACATGAGAAATAACATCTCACTATTTTATTATTTTAATATCTTGTCTATAATAAACTTTTGCTTATATTTGTTGCAAATAGTTTTTCCATTTTGTTTTCTTTTTAATTATGTTTAGTAGAGTTTTGACATAAAAATTTAAAATCAAATGAAACAAGTTTTGTTGATATTTTGTTTTATGTTTTTATATCAATACATACATATTTCTAAGATAAGAAATTCCTTATTCATAGTGTTAACTATTAAATAGTATTTTTGTTTTTTTTAAAATATTTATTTTTATTGTAATAATCTATATCATGTAATAATCTAAAACTGTGCTAACCTGGTATTCGCCATATAAATAATCCTCTCAACATCATTTCCTGAATACTATTATGCTTTCCAATTGCTTTTTGATGCCTCCTTTTTGAGTTCTTACAAATAATCAGTCCTGAAGACTGTGGTCATGTGCCTACCTGAACGGGGAGCTGGTCCAGTTTTCCCCCTACCTCCACCCAGGTGTTTTGCTATGAGACTGTTTATGTGTCAGGTTTCTGATCTCTCTGAGGTTTACTCCCTGATGCTTTATAAAGGTCCCCAGCATTTAAATAAACACATGCACTTTGCTCCTCTCAGTCCTTTAGATACTTACTTGGCCCACATACTTCCAAATGACTTGAAAAGCCTTTGGAATGCAAGTCCATCTCCAGAGCCTTTGCCCCCAGCAGAGCATAAAATGGCAGTCTTCTGGGCAGGATTCAGGAGTATTTCCTGGACTAACAACTTCAGCCCTGTGTGTGGTTGTGAGGGGAGATGCAAGAGAAGTACAGCAGGACTTCTTGTCTTGAACAAACTCATGTTTTGGTTGGGTAATCAGGATGTATATGCCTGAAAAATCGCATAAAAGCAAACCCGCAGTACTAAAATTCATACTGCGTACAAAAAGGACTGGAAACCAAGGCAAACTTGGAGAAGGGGCTGGGGTGAGAAAAAAGACTTAAGGGAGTTCTCCTGGGGTATATCCTTCCTGGTTTTGCCCTTCTGTAAGTTACAGTGCTATTTTCTCTTTTCTCCCCATGCATCTTACAATTTGGTGACTTTGGGTAGGTTCCTTAACTTCTCTAAGTCTCAGTTTCTTTAGCTGTAAAATGGGGCTAATAATAACAATTATCTCATGGGGTTATTAGATAATATATGAAGAGCCAGGTGTTTAGTAACAGAGACTCAAACATGAAAGTTATTAATGTTTGTTAGTTTTCTTTCTCACACTCCATTTTTTTCCCCCTCTGCTAAGAATTGTTTTCATATCTTTCATTCCCACTGGCTTTCACCAATTGGTGAATTTGGCCTTAGTAGTCTGTTTCCATTCGTTAAGACAGGTAAAAATTCCTGAAGTTAACCTTTAAGAGCAGTCCAGAATCTTGGGGGATCTTGAAAGTTGGACTATACTTTGAGAAATCTCTCTTAATTTGGATTTTAGGAACTTAACTGTCCAAGCTGCCTTTCTTGTGGTCACCGGAAGTCTGTAAGAGGCCAAGGGTAGTTGAGGTTCTGCATTATGTCACCCCCATTACCATCTAGGGAACTGCAGGCATCACAGCATTCTTTGGTGTTAGATGGCAGTTTTCTCAGTGGGCTTTATCTGCTCTCTTCTGTGAAGAGATAAAAGCTGTCAGCGTGTGGAAGGAAGAGTTCCCATGTGACATTTTGGGTAGTTTTGTAGCACCAGGCTAGAAATGCAGTCACTTTTTCTTTTTTTTTTTTTTGTCTCAAGATTTGTTTTTCCTATTATGTCTGAAATTTCCTTGTTAAAGGTTAGGTTCCGCTCTTTATTATAGACATTTTTAAAAAATCCAAATATCTTTGAAAGAGATCAAAATGTCAATATTTATCAAATATTTACTACTGTTTACTGAAGGGACTTACGTAAATGCAGAATCCCTGAACACAGGCCTGGTGTTGGCTCAGTTACTAGTGTGTCTTCCTAAACAGGTTACAACATCTTTCATGCTTGGTTTTCTCATGACCCCCAACATTGGTTTCCTCTCAGATAATGACAGTCATAAAAATAACTAACATTTATTGAGCATTTACTTTGCGCCAGGCGCTATGCCAAGCCCTTTACGTATATTTTCTAATTTAAACCTCACAAGGACCATAGGAGTAGACATTACTGTCTTTATTTTACAGATAAGGAAGATGTGGCCTCCGAGGTTAAGTACCGCAGTAAAGACTGGCCGAGGGTAAATTAGTGTGTTAATAACTTAAACAAGATCTATGCAATGCTTGCCTTCTTAAATATTCTGGTATACAGTTATGGGGTCCTTTTAAGCGATTGATAAATGCTGTCGTGATGTTTAGCTGAAAACATGAAATTGTATTTGGGAAAGAATTGTTATCAATTGAAGTAGGGAAGATTTGAAACATTTATACATTTTTCATTAAAATTCCCATTCTTCTGTTATCAGGACTGGGCCATGAACAATTCAATGGTAGGTTGTGTAAAGAGCCTGTGACCCTATCAAATAGGTTGGAAACATATTTTAATAGGATGATGTTACATTGAGAGTTTCAAGGGAGGCATGACATAAAATAAATAAGACCAAGATGCAAATTTTGAAAGGAAACATTTGGAGATCAGGGCTATAATGCTTAAAAATTCTTTCCCTAGACCAAGGATATAAAATAAATGGGCTTTTGGGGACCAGAGGATTTTGTGATGATGATTGCTTTGGAGTGAGCTGCTGCTGTGTTCTGCATCCCACCCTGGCCCCAGTGCACGGGAGAGGACTCTGTGTATGTGTATGTGTGTGTGGGGGGTGGTGGGGGTGGGGGTGGGGTCGGGGGTGGAAGGTGGTGATTGACTCTCATATCTTGTCTGTGAGAAGAGCTTCAAAGGCGTCACTTGAGGAGCTTGGTGTTCATCCCCTGCAGGTAGGGAAACAAAGCAGACTCAGGTCAGACTCTGGCTTTGGAAACAGGGAGGTTAGTGTCAGGAGATGGGCGGGATGGCATTTTTGGCAGGAACATCAGACTTGCCGCTGCTTCACTATTGGCCTGTATTTCCGGAGTTTTCCCAGGTTAAGTAAGAGACTGTTTCTTGGGGACCACAGCTTGAAAAGAGATCTGGTGTGGGATTATTCCTAAACTCTTATCTACCAGACAACACTTGGACAATGATCAAAACTGACGTCATCAACAAGGGAGCAGATGGATATCACGTGACTGAGATCAAGATACCAGGGGAAGAACACCTCCTCGCTTGTGTAGTATTCTGGTTGGAAATGCTTAACCTCATCTGATTATGAAGACATGCAAGACAAACCCACGTTTATAGGCTATAAAGAAACGGCCTGTAGTTTTCAAAAAAGTTAATATCATGAAAGACAAAGCATGGTTGAGGAATTGGTACAGATCAAAAGAGATTGAAGAGATACAACAACCAAAATGCTATTTGTATCCTGGAGGGAAAAAATGCTATAAAGGACACTATTTGGACAATGATACATTAGAATATGGGCAGCAGATTGAAGTTCTAGATCAGCTATCTGAACTTGATAGCTGTTCTGTGGATATATGAGAATATCTTTGTTCTTTGGAATACTTGAAGTATTAAGAGGTAATGGGCATGATATATGTAACCTACATTCAGACGGTTCAAAAAATAAATCTGTGTGTGTGTGTGTGTGTGTGTGTGTGTGTGTGTGTGTAGAGAAAGACAAATGATAAAACAAACGTGGCAAATCATGAAAGTTGCTGAATTTGGGTCAGGGTTGTATCCTCTTTTGTAGGTTTTCTGTTTGAGATTATTTCAAAATAAAAATGAAAAACATTTTCTCAACGAGGCCTTCCAACTAGCCAATATTTCAGTCTCACCTCGCCCCCGCCCCCCTGCCCACACACAACCACTCCCTTCAGAAATGCTAGTTAGATCCATTTCAGATCTGCTAAATCAGAATCTCAGGGGATGGGGCCACAGAGCTGTGTTTTAACAAGCTCTCCAGATGGTTCTTACACATATTTAAGTTTGAGAAGCACTGGTTTAGACTAGTCAGGACCCATGCTTGGAGTTGTGGGGTGGCGTTAACCCCATCCAGCTGCTAGAGATGGGGAAAAGGTGGACAGGAATCAGGGGGCAACCACAGAATCTACCTCACAACAGTAATTGAAAATGGTTATGAGATTCTCCTTCAATATTCCCTCCTATACTATTCACCATTCTCCTTCCAGCTTGTTCCTGGAGGCCTCAAGTACACAGCATTTTTTTATCCCAATTATGATAGCAGGAAATATAAGTGACTAATGTATATTTATTAGAGAACAGATCGATGGGATTCTCTATAGTGAATATAGGTAATGTATGGTAAATTTGCAGCTGTCCACTTCTGACTTAGTGAGGCAGTGAGGGGTGTAGAGCTCGTCCTTTATCTCCATGGAGGATGTTTCAGAGGGAAAAATTATAGAGTGGTAATGCCCGTGAGAAGAGGAGCCTGGCCTTGAATTTCCTGGTTAGAGCCAGCTTGGTTGGTAGCTGGTATGTCAGAATTGTTGATCTGTCTGAATAGAGAAAAGGGAATTGGAGAGAAAGAAAGACTGATGGAATGAAGGACATCAGTGGAACAGTTTATATGCCCACTCTGGTGTAGTAAGGATGTATGAATCCAGGACTGGTTACATAATTTGCATGGCCCGGTGCAAAATGAAAATGCAGGCCTTTTGTTAAAAAAACAAGAGCATGAATTTCAAGATGGTGCCAGCAAAACATCAAACCAAGCATGGGGCCCTTCTAAGCCTGTGGCCTTGTGCTAGTGCATAGGTCGTACACCATAAAGCAGACCCTGCCTTAATCTGCCATGGTCAACAGGAAGGCAGGCTTGCTAGAATTCCACCCAAGATGGTGGTCTTCCTGTGGGGTATACTGTCAGTGGCAGAGCTAAGGGGGTTTGAATGAAGTGAGGCCAGGGTGAGCTCTTCTATTTCAAAGAACTATGCACTGCAGAGGTCCTTCAGAGCTGTAAAATCCTCACCAAAGTGCCCACAAGAGAACCAACATTTGACATCTACCTGACAAGAAGGGCTCTGCAACCAGTCAATGTTGGCCAGATGAACAGCAATTGTCAAGCCAGGGCTGAAATCACACATCCAACTCAGAATGATACATTTGCCCATTTAATTCTGATCTGACTTCTCTATCCCAGCACCCAGGGAGCTCAAATGAGAAGACATGTGGGTAGAACCACACCCTTTCCTCATGGCTGTCCCATTGATCTGAGGCAGGCTAAAAAAGATGAGACCAACATTTTAAACTGGACTGGTGTGTGTGTGTGTGTGTATTTAACAACTGAAAGTAACTAAATCCAAGGGCTGTCCTTGGCATGTCATTAAGGAACAGAACATGTAGATTTGATTGTTGTAAGGGAGTGATTTAAAAACCCATATTTCGGGCCGGCCGAGTGGCGCGGTGGTTAAGAGCTGGCTTGGGATGCCGGCGGCCCTGGTTCGGGTCCCACATATGAGGGCCAGTGACACAGCCCTTAAAACAGACAAACAAACAAACAAACAATCAACAAAAAAATAAAAACCCATATTTCATTTGTACCTCATGAAGCCGACTGCTTAATAAACCACTTACATATTAAAAAGCTACTCATGAATGACTCAGTTGATAGGTAACAGATTATAAACACTTCCACTTCTAGTATTGATCTGAGCATAATCAAGTGAACATTGAATATAAATTACCCTGAAAACACCTCTGATAGGAGAACACTTTACTGGAAACTTATTTTAATATAGTCAATCCTTTGGGAGTGAACATATCAAATGTTACACTCTGCTCTATTTTTTACTTCTCCCTACATATTTTCTAGGGCAATGATGACTAGGGCTGTTGCACAGGAGACTCTTTGAATGCCATTTGGTTCAACGGATGTTCATGACATCCACTGTCATCACCATCAGAGGTAATAAAAATATTTCAGCATTCAAAAACTCTGCATCAGTTATTTATTATTTCACTTATCTAGCACATGTTTATAGGAGCCCTACATGAGTACTGCTAGACTCTTTGAGGGATAAAACATGATTTAGATACTGATCTCATTCTCGGGATGCTTCTAGTTTTGTAAGGCTCAAGATGTACAGAAATAACAAGGCAAGGTACCTTGAAAAGGATATGCTCTTAAATCAGGCAACTGGCCTCCTGCCCTGTTTTAGATAAGGGACATGCCACAAGGAGCCTGAGCTTCCTCCTGCTTCTGGGCTAAATCTGGGTATCTGTGATCTCAGAGTCCCATACATAACTGGCCCCCTACTCAGCTTCTCAAGTGTATACTGCACAGTTGGTATGCACAGGGGTGGCCCAAGGCGTGGTAAAGGATGGCTGTCTGCAGTGATTGTGGATAGGAAGAATCTGGAAACCGGGGACAACTCTCCCTGCACTACCTTTAACAATTTATTAGCTTAATTAGCGACTTTTTTTTTTAAAGATTTTATTGGGGAATTGAGGGAGGGGAACAGCGTTGGGCAATCCGGTAAGGGGAACAGACAAGTTGCTGTCCTTTTGTTCTTCAGTCTAGTTGCGGAGGACATTGCTTCACTGGCCCATGTTGGCATCGTCATTGCATTCTTCCCGGATGAGGCAGATCAGTTGCTGGCCTCTGGATGGTCGCTCACCGCGGCTATTGGCGGCTCACGCTGGCTGGCTGCCGGCCACTCACTGTAGCCTATGGCAGCCCACTGCAGCAGGGGCTGCAGCCTACACCACCACCGGGGCTCATGCAGCCCAGCTCCAGGTGGAGCTGTTGTTAGCTGTAGAGGGCAGTGTCACTGGCCCTCATGTGGGATCCGAACCGGGCCGCTGGCATCCCAAAACCAGCTCTTAACCAATGCACCACTTGACCAGCCCAATTAATGACTTTTAATATTTAGACTTTGTTATGGGGGCTTCCAATTACTCTTGCCCTGGGGAACAACACATGCTAGGGTGGCCTGCCTATGGGAATTCAGGAAAAAGGGGAACTCTGCCTTGGCAGTATTTGAGGCACTTCACTGGGGACATGGAGCTTGGGCATGAGGAGAAGGGAAGGAGAAAGAAGAATTTCTGGCAGAGGGACCATCACACTGAAAGGCATGAAGACTGAACGTGTCAGCTGATATGTGGGAAGTCTGACTTTCCATGAGGAAATCAGGAGTGGAAGAGTAGAAACCAAGGTTATAAAAGGAGAAGGGGACCAGCCCACAGACAGTGTGGAAGACTAGCTCATGATGAAGTGTCCTGTATTCTCTGCCCAGGAGAAGCCATTTAGATAAACTGATGCTCACAGCATCTGATATTCACACCAGCAGGTTGAAGCCTTTGGACTTTCTTCTGTAGACAGTGGGATGTCCCGGCAAGTTTGAGCAATTTTGATCAGTTCCACTTTGTAAAGATAGCACTGTGGCCTGCCATGAGGATGGGGAATCTGGGCGACTGGAAGGGTGGATACCAATGAGCAGGCAACAGTAGAGAACAGAACAAGGACAGTGAGGAAGGTAAAGAGGAAGCATTTTTGAAAGAACAGAAAGGTAGAGAAAGAGATGAAAAGTGACTCAAGACTTTGTGCCTGGATTCTTAAGAGGTCGGTGATGCCATTTCATGAAAAAGATTTTTATTGGAATACGGGACCTTTTGTTCATCGGTTGAAGGCAGAGCTGACAGGATTTGCTGTGGGAATGAATTTGGGGTGAGAGGGAGAAGAGTCAAAAATGATTTCAAGGTTTCTGAGCTGAGCAAATGGAAGGCTAGAGTTGCATAAAAGCTAAGGCTGAAAGGACCCTTTTAAGGAGGCTTGGCTGCTTTGGAAGGAGGCTTTGGTGGTCGGTTGACCATATTTGCCCTGCCAACACAGAAGTGTGACCAGATCCAGTCCTCAGACTACACTGGATACCCCAGTGGGCAGAGGGTGGTGGGGACGGGGTTAGGAGAAAGAAAGATTTGGGTACATGCCTTGAAGTTTGTACCTGTTCATAAGCCGTTAGCATAAACAATCACCCACTTGTTTTGTAATGTGTTGTCCACAGAAAGTGTGTGCCTAGAGGAAACAAAGAAAAACATTCATAACTTTGACTAATCATCGTTGAGCATGCGTTGGATGTATGGCACAGGACTGTGCAATATGAGGAATCACAGAATGTAATCTGTGGATCTTTTTGATAAACAGAAACCTCCATTTCCAGGGTCATCATCTTGTTCCAACTCAAGCTTTTAAATAGCTCATATGTCCAGTGCTTCTTTATTTTTTTTATTTTTATTTTAGCTGAGCCATCCTGCCACCTGTTGGCAGCTCAACGGCAGCTCAGCTCAGGCTGGACCTCGAACTGCTGTTGCTCAGAGCTCAGCTCGCACTCTTGAGCGAGCTCTTAACCAATTGAGTCACTCGGCTGGCCCTTAAATAGCTCATATGTCCAATGTCTTGGAGGCTCCCAACAGTAATAGCATGTGTGTAGACAGAGGAGGGCTTCTATCATGGAATATGCATTTCTAGGTTTCCAAGTAATCTTTTCCAAAGGAGAACACAGAAGTAAAAAGACATCTGTCAGCTGCCTGGTAGGACAATGACTGAGTCTACTTTATCTCAACACACACAGGCTTTGTGCCAGCATTTCCTGGATTCTAACACTCTGTTCTCCTCTACCCTCCGGGCTTTCTAAAAACAAACATTTGAATATTAAGCTTATTCATATCCCATTTTGTGATTATAAGTCCCAACCCAAACTACTCTTTGAACTGTAAGACACTCTCGAACTATAAATTTAAATTTTGGTAAGTTGCACAATTTGGCACACACTCCTCTGCACGCCCTGAGTTCCCTTTGTTTTTCTGCAAACCTTGCTCTGTGGGGATTGCTTAGATCACTGTTCTTTGGGTGGGGAGTTAGTTATAGCTGCCACCCAACGAGTTTGTCTTCTCCTGGTCATCCAGAAAGGTAGGGCAAAAGGCTTCCAAAAGGATGTTATAAGGTGAGGGCTAAAAAGGAACAGACCAGGTGTGGAAACGTGTTCAATCACCAGTTTCATTGATGACCCTTCGGCGCGTTAAGAGCAGCTTTAAAAGTAAACACATACAGATTGTCAGTGAGACAGTGACGGTGGGTTCTCCGGAGGTGGAAGGTTAAACCTGGGCTTGGACTTGACAGCAGGTGGCGCAGCCTTGGAGGTTAAAGACAAGGTTCACCTCCAACCGTTAGCTACAATAATTGCTTGCTCGGTCAAGTGACGTTTCCCTCCAAGGAGGCTGGCCTGCACCTGGATATCTGCTGACAGGTCAAGTTTCACAAACGCCATATACTTTAGACAAAAACCAAAACCACATATTCCAAATAGAGACCTTCCTTCCTTCCTCCCTTCCTCCCTCCTTCCTTCCTTTCCTTCTTCCTTCTCTCCCGCCCTCCCTTCCCCACCTCTTATCCTCTTTCTTTATTATGTGTTCATTTTTTTTTTATTTCTATTTTTTCCTTTACTTCTACACCTTCCCCTCCCTTGGTCAGCCAACGACACACCCCTACATCTCCACCCAGCCCACCCCGGCTCCTCCATTACAGCTACAAGCGTCTCGCTGGCTCACTCCACTGCTCCGGTCCTCCGCCCCATCGCCAGTTCTCATCCTCAAGGCCCCCCTTCAAGCTCCGGGAAAGTGTCTCGGCACTGCCCTCCCTCGCTTTCCCAGGCGGGGACTGTGGCACCCCAGATCTAGCCTCTCCCGGGCGGCTCGAACACGCCCCGCCGCCCCTCCAGCGCCTCCCGGAGTTGCACCGCGCGCCCGCCCCAGCGGCCCCAGCTGCCGCTTCCCGGGTGGCCCGGCCTCCCCGACTCGCCCCGCCCCGATGCAGCTCCGCCCCCGGCCGCCGCTCCCTGATTGGCCTCTCGCCCCCTCCTCCCCGGGCTCCTCTCCTCCCCTGTGCCCAATGGGCACCACCACCTGGTGCAAAAATTCCCCGGAGAGGACCCAGGGGCTCTGCAAACCACGAGCTCCCTCCCGGTGGCCGCGGAGGGGCGCAGAGAAGGGAGGGGACGCGGCGGAGGAAGGACGCGGAGGAGGAGCAAAAGGTGTCGGAGAGAAAACTTCTGAAAGCAACAGGAAACCTGACGGGGAGGCGGCGGCGGCGCTCGGGGCCCCCTGCCTGCGCACCTCGCGGGGTGTCTGCGGCTGCCTCTCCGGCTCTTGGCCCGTTTCCCCCCGGCGCTGGACAGGGCTGAGCCCGGACCCTCGCTCGCCGGGGCAGCGCCCTCGGCCGCCGCAGCCGTGCGCTCCACTCCGCCTCTGCGGCGGCGGCTTTCTTGCCAGGGCAGCGAGGGCGCCGAGAAGAGGAAGGACGTCTCCACGCCGGAGCATGAAGCAGCATGTCTGATAAAATGTCCAGCTTCCTCTACATAGGGGACATCGTGTCCCTGTACGCGGAGGGCTCGGTCAACGGCTTCATCAGCACGCTGGGGTAAGCGGGGGCGGGCTGGGCAGCGCTGGCGCTCGGTCTCCTGGAGCCCATCCCCGTCCCTCCACGCGTCGCCTGGTCCTCCTGCGCCCGCCGAGCGTGGCCCGGACCTCGGGCAGAGGCTCTGCGCCCGCCGACCGCGCCGTGCGTCCGGCTCGCCGGCTCGCTGCAAGCTCACCCCGAGAGGCAAGACTTCTTCAGCAACTTCATAATCTCACACTCAGAGACACATCCGAAAAGGAGGAAGTGATTCAAACGCTCTGAGACAGGCCGGCGAAGGCTTCGCTGGCTTCTCCCTGGGTTATTTCGCTTTCCCGTGTGTGTTTTCCCTTAAAGGCAAAACAAACACACTTCCTCTCCCCATCTTTGCTCGCGACCACTTCTCAGGGCCGGGGGTTTGGAAGAGCTGGCGATTCAAGTCCGTGGCTTGGACATGAAACCCCAGCGAAGTGGGTGAACCAAAGTGTGGCTTTGCCCTGCGGGAGCAGCTCCCCGTGCCCTCTTCGCTAATTTCCTTTTGGTCTTGCCAAACCCAGGACTCGCCCCGCCTTCCGGGACAGCCTGGGGGCCTCTATAGCGCTGGGACCCTCAGAGATCACGTGGGTCCACTGGGTGCTAGAACTCAGACCTGCTTACACCACTTCCCGGGCCTTGGCCCACTGCAATGCTGAATCTCTTCTGGAAATCAGCCAAGTGCCGTGCTCTCGAGATTTGAGTTGATTTATGAATGGAGATATATATGTCTATATCGCTAGATGGTTAAAGAAGACTTCCTTGATCACCAGTATGTTCTCTTATGTCTTGTCTGAGACTACTGGGTCTCAGTTTAAATGCACACTGCAATATATTTTGATGTGCATCTATATTATTTTTGGTTACGTCGTGGTCTCAGCACGTAAACTGCCCAGTTAGAGAGTCCAGGCTGCAGAACTGGTGTTTCTACTCCTGGCTGGTCACTGTTTTTTGCTGTTAGGTTTTAAGGTACATGACTTAACATGCAGTGCCCCTGGACCGAGACTTCCAGCCATGTTCTAACGGAGTGGTGCTTACTCTACACGGCACGTGGAAATCACTAGAACTTCCAAGTTTCTGTTATTTATGCATTCTCCCCTAAGTGGGTGAAAAAAAGAAGGTGGATTTAATTTAATTCCTTTACGATTAATGTTATTTACTTGTGAAACTGAAGTGGGGGAAAAAGCGTGGCAAGTGCTTATGCTAGGTTTGTAAGTCATGCGCTACCATTTGCTTGTGAAATAATTCATAGTGTAAGGTCAAATTTTGGGCCCCAATAACATTTTGCTGTTGAGCTCTGTGTATTTCACCCTTCCCCTCCATAGACTATCTACTGGTGTGTAATGTGGTATAGTTAAGCAGTGGTGCTTCAGAGCCAGAATGCAGGGGTTCAAATTCTGGCTTCCCCACTTGTGAATCTTATGACCCAGGGCAAGTTACATAATCGTATCTCAGTTTCCTCATGTCTGAAAAACAGGAGCATTAAGAGTTTCTATTAACATCTCAGAGGATTGTGGTGAGGAGGAGTAAGTTAATGTACGTACATTGCTTAACATTGTACCTGGCACATAATAAGCACTTATATAAAGTGTTAACTATTGTAACTGTGAGCAATAATTACAATTGTAGACAAAATAATAAAAAGGATTAGGAATAGAGTACTTATATAAAACCTAGACAAACAGAAGGTCATGTTTCTGTAGTGTGCCATTCAGCAAAGGTATATGTGTGTATGGTAACTGTATGCATAGAGAGCTTTAGATGGGAAATCAGAAAGCTACAATGTTAGCAGTTGTGGAGTCTGTCTGCCGAGCTCGCAGGGAAACTGAAGGAAAGAGAAGTGAAGAGACTTACCCAAGAAACCGAGGACATTAATGCCAAATCTGGAACTGTAACCCTGTCTCTAGATTCCCAGCCAAGTGCTAGTTTGTTTGGTTGCACCTCATAATCTTTAAGCGTTGAGTGAAAAATGAGCTTGATCTTTCATGTAGCATAATGTTTGAATAAATATTTCTTATTTGTGTTCAATATTTCTTGCTGGTGTTTTGAAAGGTTAGTGTCTTTAGGATGTGTTCGTGCAGTATTATTTTTCTGAGTTGCTGAGGTTACAGTGACAAGACCTCCATGCAGCTGATTCTAAGCAGGGGAAGGATCTTTAGAAATGCTGCTATTGGTGAAGCTTGGTGCTTTTAAAGGATTTTTTATATATTATATATATTTTCTTCTTCTTTTTTCTTTTTTTTTGAGGGCAGTGTCACCGGCCCTCATATGTGGGACCTGAACTGGGGCCGCTGGCTTTCCAAGCCAGCGCTTAACCACCACGCCACTCGGCTGGCCCCTATATTATATATATTTTAAACTTTATTGGGGAACAGTGGTTTTTTTCCAGGACCCATCAGCTCCAAGTCAAGTTGTCCTTCAGTTTCACTTGTGGAGGGCGCAGCTAAGCTCCAAGTCTAGTTGCTGTTTTCAATCTAGTTGCAGGGGGTGCAGCCCACTATCCCATGTGAGAGTCCAATCAGCAACCTTGTTGTTAAGAGCACCCGCTCTAACCAAGTGACCCATCCAGCTGCCACCTGCAGCTCAGCTCAAGTCATTGTCTTCAGTCTAGTTGCAGAGGGCACAGCTCACTGGCCCATGTGGGAATCAAACTGGCAACCCTGTTGCTCAGAGCACGCGCTCTAACCAACTGAGCCACTCTGCCACCCGAAGCTTGGTGCTTTGATTGGGTATTCTTTTTCTTTAACCTGTGGAACCACATTGCTCTCCGATTTTTTAGGAGTTATAAAGCTTGTAGGGGCATATGTCCATGGCACATAAAATGTTATCTTGGCAGAGAAGCATCACCTACTTTATTAGCTTAGAAGACAATTGGTAGATATTTATTTTGCAAGTTGGTTTTAGGGCTGTGAAATCAAAGGAGAATAGTAGTTATAGTTTTCCATTATATTGTTGTAGGGTCCTTATTTACACAGTTTCTGTATCCAAGAGAGTGCATACTTCTAGTTGAATTTCCTTGCTCTTCTATTAGTTGGAGATCTAGTCCTAGGTCTCCCGCTAATTAGCTATGTAACCTTGTTCATGTCATTTATTCTTTTTTCATGTCAGCTTGTCTTTCTGGAGACTAAGGAGAGTAGTATATGCGATGCCCACCCCTCTGGGGTATATAAAAGTGAATGAAAGAGACAAAAATGAAAGAGCACAATTTTTTTTTTTTTAGGAAGTTGCTAGGAAAATCCATATTATACTTATATTTTTGTGGTCCTTATATTTCTTCAAAAGGTTTGTGAATTGTTAAAGTGAATCAGGAGCTGGATTGGAGACATTGGTATTATATCTATTTAGCCAAAATAGTTTGTTCCACTGTAATATTAAAAACTCAGTGGAAGAGCTAAAAATTAGGCTTAAAGTTTCTGATTTCTGTCGTAGCTCTTTATCTTTTTGACACTTTTGAGAACATGATGTTTTTGTTTTTTTTAATTCAATTTAGGAGAGTCGTTAATGAGACCTGAGTTTACAAGCATTTCAAGGAAATAGATATTTATTTGTCTGCAAATAAATTCTCTGATTTGAATATTGAATGTGTAATAAATAAGTTTGGGAAGATATACATTGCTATTATTTAGCTTTGGGCACTTTTTGCAATAAGGTAACACATTTGTGAGCTGAAAAATTAGTGAGTTTCTCTATATTAGAGTTTAGCAGGCCCCTCTTAGAGGCCGTTTGACTGGAAATGTGGAAGGATTTTCTTAGGCTCTGTGACCCAGCTTTTAAGTTTGATTTCTCAGTCTGTGAGAAATTAGAATGCCCCAGCTGCAAAGATTTGCATTTTCCCTGCTTTTTCCCCCACAATTATTCTTTAACCAATATTTACCTGATGTTTCAGAATTTTTATTTTTGCCAACTGAAGTATTGTTCTCCCAGTTTGTGTAAGTGCAGAAGGGGCTTGTTTTGTATTTTCTAACTTAATTTTTCATCTAAAGATCTATTTAGGAAATACTTATATTGACTTAAGGAAAACTGCTTTACATTTTAGTGTTATAGTTTTTTTTTTTTTTTTTTTCTTTATAAGGAAAGGAGGAAGTTTTGGAATATGCTGTGCCATTTCAAATTTTCTTTCTCCATTTTCTTTATACTGGGATTTACTTCCCTGCTCTTTGCCACATCTGACATTTCATATTTCTGGGTATATCAGCTTGACCATTGGGCAGATACTACACAGTTGAGAGTGAGCACAGCAGAATTTCCAGGATGGGTGGGATAATAGAATCAGCAAAAGGTATATAATTTCTTTATTATTTATTCTTTGCATGGTTGAAAGCAAATGACAAGTGTGCATATATGTATTGTGTGTGTGTATGTGTGTGTGTGTGTATATCTGTATATGTATGTTTAAGTGATTGCTGCCTTTAGCTTCAGGTTTCTTCTCAGGATCTACTAAGAATCAACACTCTCCAGTTAAGATCTCAGAAAACTGTCAGGTGATCACACTGCATGCAGTGACCACAAATCATCATCCTAGTCACAGTAGGCATAATGAGGCTTTGGTAATGACAGGCTGCTTACACGATGGTGGTCCCATAAGATTATAATGGGGCTGAAAAATTCCTATCGCTTAGTTTTAACCATGGTAACAGCTCAGTGCAACACATTACTCACGTGTTTGTGGTGATGCTGTTGTAAATAAACCTGCTGCGTAGTCAGTTGTATAGAAGCATAGCATATACAATTACAGTAGTAGGCTCTACCATGTAGGTTTGTGTAAGTGCACTCTATGATGTTTGCACAAAATTGCCTAACTGCACATTTCTCAGACTGTGTCGTTAAGTGGTGCATGACTGTAGTCTCTTAGCCAGAGTGACAGAAGATTGAGGCCCGTTTATTTCCTGCTTTATTTTGGCCACTTCAGTGAACTTTTCAATTCCTTTGTTTCCTTGTTTAGTGATGGACATAGGGCAGGGTGATGGTGGGTCACACAGTTTATATAATTCTGACTTAATTCCTTAGATGAACAAAACTGTGTACATATTTACAGTTTATTGTTCCCAATTACTGTCTCTTGAATTTCCCTTCCTGATCTTTTTTTCTGCTTAAACTTTATGATATTTGTAAGTGTTTGCAGATTTGGTTTATTATTATCTTTTCTTCTTTTACTCACTTAGTTGTGCTATTTTATTATAGTTTAAAAAAGTCTTTTAATAGGACTGTTTGATCAATGGACAGTCATAGATGAAGCAAAGAATGGTTATAGTCAACTTTTATTTTTGTAATTTGTAAGTTATCTATAGTATCTTTGAAATAGATACCCCTTCCAAGTAACAACCATTATTTCCTGCTATAATTAGCTATATATAAACTTAGCTTTTGTTTTGTCTAAGGCATACGTTGTTGTGATAAAAATATCTAACAATCCAATGGACATTTGCATGTATGTTTAGTGGGGAGGACGAAGACAATATAATCCTGAATATTGAGTTGTTTTGGAAAGTGGAGTTAGTAGTGTCATGTTATGGAACTTGAAATTAGCTCAAGTACAAAGACAGTTTCTGAAGTGGTGAACTTAAAGTCTGTTTTAGGCTGAAAGGTTGACTGTTTCTTAAACTTAGAAGTCATTCCATAAATAACATTGCAGCTTTTAGATCCTCTTTTGGAGAACTCAGTCAGATAGATAACCATCCTTCTTCAAATGCCTCTGATGCTTGTTTTTGGTAGACTAGAAATCAGAGACAACTGCTTGGCCTCATTCTATGTTTAGCAGAAACTTTTATTTATTTATTTTTTGCGTAGGTAATGCTTTTGATAATTACATTTTTCCTTTGGATCAGTTCTTGCACAAATAGTATGTGGATAACTTACAGAATACTATACACTCAAACTTTAAAACTTAAGTTCCAGGCACATGATGTGGCTTCAAATATAAAAGAAAAATAACAAGGGCCGGCCGAGTGGCGCGGTGGTTAAGTGCTGGCTTGGGAAGCCAGCGGCCCCAGTTCGGTCCCACATACGAGGGCCAGTGACACTGCCCTCAAAAAAAAAAAAAAAAGAAAAAGAAAAAGAAAAATAACAGTGGAATTCTATGATGAATTTAGAGCATAATAATAATGAATTTTACTCTTTTTTTAAAAAAGATTTTATTGGGGAATTGGGGGAGGGAACAGTGTTGGAGAATTGGGGAAGGGGAACAGATAAGTTGCTGTTCGTTTGTTGTTCAGTTGTGGAGGACGTCAGTTCACTGGCCCATATTAGTATTGTGATCATTGTGCTCTTCCCATCTGAGGCAGGTTGGTTGCTGGCCATTGGATGGCTGTTCACGGTGGCTCTTGGCAGCTCAGGCTGGCTGGTGGCCACTTAAGCTGGCTACCAGCCACTCACGGTAGTTTACGGCAGCCCACTCAGCCTCACTGCAGCCTATGCCAATGTGGGCCACTCAAGGCAGCCCAGCTCCAGGTCGAGCTGTTGTTCACCATCTTAGCTGTAGAGGGCACAGTGTCACTGGCCCTCATGGGATCCAAACCGGTGGCCCTGCTGCTCAGAGCTCGAGCTCCCAAGCCAACTCTTAACTAATGAGCCACTCGGCCAGCCCCTTTACTTTCTTTCTAAATATCAGAATTTGGTAATAGATTGTCAGATTATAATAAATGCAGTGAAACTTCAATGATCATTCATTCATTCATTCATTCATTTAATGTGTAAAACCACACCTTTTAAATGTGTTGACGCCTTTTTTTGTGTGGTTATCTTTCTACTTTCATGTAGATTTAGGTGGGAAAGGTTTCAATATATGCCTTTAGAAAATCATAATCCTATTTTAAAATATGTAAAAGATACTTGGACAACAGTGAAAGAAAATCAAACAGCATATTAATAATTTTGATACTGCATGGTGAATGGATGGGTGATTTTGGGTTTTATATCTCATATATTTCCCGGATTCTATAATGTTTTATTAATTGGACACTGATTTCTTTTATAATCAGAACAGTTAGCTGACATGAAAATAATGTTTTTAAAGATTCTTCAATTTTTTATTACTGTTAATCAACAATATTTATTTTAAAAAGCATAAATAAAGCATTTTCCTGGTCATAGTCAGTGGAGGAAAACCACAAGCTAGGAAATTGCACGGTGCTGAAATAGATGGTCATATGTTTACCATAAAAAAATTGTTGTTCCTGGTTATTTTGGTATTTTAAAATGTATTGTGGAAGAATGTTTGTCTGGTCCAGAAATGCTGAGCAGTTATGAATGGTTGATTTAACTTATGCAGTAAATATATAGTGTGTTTAATTTTAGAAGTCTGTTTATACATGTGAGGAGTAAACACTTTAGCATGGATGACTTGGTCGTTTGAGCTGAGTGATCTTAGTGCTCACTGTGAAACTTTTATTGTCTGAGCCAGTTTCTATAGGCATTTGTTTGTGAGAGCTTTTTTTGTGTGTGTGTGATTGAAATTAATCGGTTTCAAAGTGTTTGTATTGAATATCAACTTTAATCTTAAAATTGAAAATGAGTCCACGTCATGAGTCACATCCATGTGGCGTGGCGTTCCTGGTGATGGGATTTATGCAGGAGCATGCTGCGTATTGAATCATTAATTCACTCAACAAATGAGTTCTGACTATGTGCAGGGGATACAGTATGAAGAGATGCTAAATACTAAGCTATATGGAATTATTATCTAAAAGTCTCCAACTTCCTTTGAGGCTTTGTAGTATAACACTTCCTAGGATCTGTGGGAGACATAAAGGCATTTGACACCTTCTCTGTTTTCAGTACGGTTAATGCCGCAAATCAGCACCGACTCTCTCTTTTTGGACTCTCTCTTTTTAATCCTTGTACCTCCTACAATTTCTGGTACATACTAGGAGTTTAATAAGTAATTGTGAAATCAATATAGTAATTATTTAGTAACGGAGGTAAGACTGGTATTGAACAACCACAACATAGAGCAGTTCTTTTCAAATGCCACGTTGGTTGAAAACAGTGTTATAGGGAGTTAGCAGAGGATCCTTTCCCTCTGGCTAGTATGACCTGGGGAGGGCTTCAAGGAGGAGGTGGTATTTGAGCTGAACTTTGAAAGGATCATTAGGTGAATGTTTGTCTGAAATCTGTACCCATAATTTGATCATGTGTTCTTGGTACTTTTTTGTCTCATTGAAAAAACATTGGTGAAATATTACTGTCCATTATAATAGCTCCATAAATGAAGCTAACAATTTGATATTATTGAGATATGCAAAGATAGAAGACATAATCTAAGAACATATTTTATGCTTTTGTACTAAATGTGAGAACTTTAAGTTTGGTTCACACCCTCTGAGTTTATTTAGACTGCCTTCAATCCTTGTCATAAGTTGACTGATATCTGAAATAATGAGGACAAGAAGAAGAAGCTTGGCAATTATTTGGGAGAATGTATGCAATGTTTCTAACTCCTATGGATATTCTATTTTTATTCCTTTCCTCCTTATTTCTCTCTGCTCCCAATGTTTCATATTTTTCCTTCATTAATAATGAACTCAAAAGTCTTATAGATCCCCGGAAGCTTTGGCAGTAATGACAACTTTTCATCTAAAATAGTTCTAAATGTTTTTGCCTCAGAGTGCCTATGACTGTTCAACACGCACACAAACTTTGTCTTTCCCACCCTTCTGGTATGTATGGAGTCCACTATGCCCTCTTTTCCTTTTAGCATTTTAATAAGCCATAAAGGTGATAGATATATTCCTATGAATGCAGGGAAAGACTTGGGAAGTGAACAAAACATAGTCCATAATCATATTTAAATTCTTAGAATTCAGCCATGTGTTATTGAGGTTCTATCTATTACTAAGGTGTTGGAGCCACTGTAAAATACCATCATAAAAATCACTGTGAAAATTACAAAATGATGGACTTTTATTATATATTAGTTATGCAAAGCAATTCCTGAACACAGTCCTAGAGAAAACTTAGGTTTTTAATTAAGTAATTCCTAGATATCTAGCTCTCCAAGACCTGTGGTAATAACTAATTATGAAACAATCACTAAGAGCGGACACTACTCTTTACATATTATCTCCTATTGGAAAAAAGATTCTTCAAGTTATGTGACGAATTATAGAGAGTCGGAATTAAATATAAGAGCCCAAACAAACCAACAGAAAGCCAACACAAAACAAAATTGGATTAAAATATTTTAACTTTTCTAGTGGCAAATTGAAGTGTATTATTTGTAAAAATTTCAGAGAATAACATGCTCTTCAACTCATGTTTCAAGTCACATTCAGTTAAATTATTTGCCAGCCTTGTATTGAATTGTCTTGGAACTCTTGAAAAACAATCTGTAGGCATCCCTTCCTCTCCTAATTCTTGCTATCTGATCTCAAAAGTCCGAAGGAATTGGAAAGCAAGGGATACTTGTATATCACTATGCCCCCATGGATAAAGTTTAAGAATTGAAAGGTTATTATTCAGTTGGAAGTAAGATTCTTTTGTTTGTAAGGAGCAGAAACCCTCTTTGGCTAACTTTGGCAAAGAAGGAAATTTATTATAAGGACACTGGAGGAGCTCCAAGAAATTGAATAATGAGCTCAACAGCTGAGCATTAAGAAAGGCAGAAACACACTGGCTGCTGTGGGAATCTCAATAGCATAGCCTTCTCTCTGGGCCTTACCATTTGCATAACTCGGATACACCAATTCCTATACTGTGTGTCTCTCTTCTTAAATTTCAAAATACAGAGTGATAGAATTTGGCCCCACTTGGGTTATTCACTTATGTCCATGAAGGCAATGCCAGATCTGATTACCAGGGAAATTACTGTGAGCAGGGCTCCGATTTCTGCCTGCTTCTAGTGCAGTGTGGTATGGGGGAAAGAGAGCAAAAAGGATCTGGGCATGAGCTTGGATATCACTGCCTAGTAGATAATTTAACAGTAACTTCCTAGTGCCTTTTAAAATAACTTGTGAAAACATATACGTAACATAAAATCTGGCATTTTAACCATTTTTAAGGGTAAAACTCAGTGGCATTAAGTGCATTCACAATATTAGGCAACCATTACCATTGTTCATTTCCAGAACTTTTTCATCATCCCAAACAGAAACTCTGTACCCTTTTGACAATAACTCCCCTTTTTTTCTCCTCTGCCCCCATTCCCTTCTCAACCCGGGTCTACTTTCTGTCTATGAATTTACCTATTCTAGGTGCCTTATATAAGTGGAATCATATAACATTTGGCCTTTTTATGTCTGGCTTAATTTACTTAACCTAATGTTTTCAAGATTCATCTATGTTATAAGCATGTATCAGTACTCCATTCCTTTTTACTGCTGAATAATGTTCCATTGTAAAGATACAGCACATTGTATTCATCCATTAATCATTTGATGGACATTTGGGTCATTTCCACTTTTTGTCTATTATTTAGAATGCCGTTATAAATATTTGTGTTCAAGTTTCTGTGTGAACATATGTTCATAATTCTTTTGAGTTTATGCCTAGCAGTGGAATTGCTAGGTGATTTGGTAACATATTTAACATTTTGCCTCAGCCTTTCCTGTTCTGTTTATCCTTCTTTACATTTTTTTTACATCATCTTACTACATACAATATATTTTATTGATTATTATATCCAATATTTATCATCTGTCTACTCTTGGTGGAATGTAAGCTCTTTGAAGGCAGAGATCTTCTGTTTTGTCACTGAGTATCTCAAGGGCTTAGCTCCATAAATACTTATTGAGTGAGTATTTGTTAAATTAGAATATACATATCCTCAAATCTCTAAGTGGCTCTAAACATCAGTTCCTCTCTGGAAAATAGTTAATGTAGTTGTTTATACTTATTAAATGTTTTGAGAATCCATATAAGGTAATTATTTTAAGATGGATGAAAGTTGTCATTGGATTTATGGTACCATTAAATTTTGCTATAATAGGTACTTTAATAATCTCTTGGGTCATATCCCTGCGCCTGCTCAATCCAACATTTGATTAAAGTTACAGTCTGGAAAAAGTAACTATATAGCTTTATTTAATGGTTTGCATATTATAACCACATTAAAGAAAAGTCGATATTTCTGAAAGTTTAGCTTTGTTTTCATGTGTACAAAGAGTGAATCTGTGAGTATGTTGTGAGACCATTTCTTTCTTTTCCTTTCTTTTTTTTTTTTTTACGAGAGCAGTGTCACTGGCCCTCAAATGTGGGACCCCAACCGGGGCCGCTGGCTTCCCAAGCCAGCGCTTAACCACTGCGCCACTCGGCTGGCCCAATGATACCATTTCTTAATTGAGATCAGCCCTTTCTCTTGGTGGATAATGTATAATACATCCAGAAAAGACATTTGGAACTTTAACTGCGATTGGCAGAAAAGTTTAGCTGGAAATACTTTGCAAATATAAAACCAGAGAGTAGTTGAGGAATTTATAGAACTTCAGAAAAATAGAAGAGGGCATATGGCAACCTGTAATTTTTATTTTTGAAATTTAGGAATGTATCTGGAAAAGGATAGTCATATAAATATAAGTTGAGGAGAAAAAAATGGCCAGTATTTTTGTTTTTCATTAATTTATATTCTGTCTATTGACTAAATCTGTTATAATGTGCTTTGCCTCAAGCTCATTCCAAAAGATACATGTTTGGCCTTTGTTTTGTTTTTTTAATTTTTTTTATTGGGGAATGGTGTGTTTCCAAGTCAAGTAGTTTCAATCTAGTTGTGGAGGGCTTGGGGACTGAACTGGTAACCTTGGTGTTATGAGCACTATGCTCTAACCAACTGAGCTTACCCACCTCCCAAACTCCAAGTTGAGTAGTTATTTCATTCTAGCTGTGCAGGGCACATCTCAGTGGCTCATGTGGGAATTGAACTGGCAACCTTGGTGTTAGGAGCACTGTGCTCTAACAAACTGAGCTAATTGGTCGCCCTGGCCAGTCTCTTTAAGAATTTTTAATCCTCCACTTGTTGTACACTCTTATTCTTTGAATTCTCATTGAGAGCAATGAACAAATTAGAGTGTATTTGCATATAGTACAGAGAAATACAGTGAAAAATATAGGTATGTACACATTACAAAATAGTTTTATTAATTAAAACAATGTCATTCTATTCCCTGTAGGTCTAACATGCTATGATCCTCTATGATAGATATTTAAAAATTTAGTATCTTTAGAAAAGTAATTTTGAGATAAAAGATACCTGATACTATCAGTTTTGCTTCATTTCTATAATATCCAAATCAATTCAGTTGAAGTATATCATACAAAGTTGAGACAATGACTTAAAAAAATCTGTTACCCAAATCAGCCAACACAGTTACATTAGGAATTCGAAATAAGTTAATGATTTAAGGAATAGTTACTTGTGTTTAGCTAAAGTGTTCAAGGTCATAGCTAATATCAGGGACATAACTACTTAAACATTTGCATTTCAAGTAGATTTTTTGGCTTCAACCATGTTTTCAAAGAGGGTCATTTCAATTATGGTTGTTAAAATAAGCAGGGAAGGTAAAGAAAGGAATTTTGTTGTATTCAGGGTTCGATAATTATGGCTATGAATGGTAAATATTGTGACATTTAAGTCAAATCAAGTCATTGCCAGTGAAAGTGTTAGTTATTTAAAACTTTGCTAAATTAATCCATCTCTAGAATTGATTACAAATGAGAAAAAGGCTTTTATTTACCTTTCTTCCCTATTTACCTGGCAGGATATGATTTAATAGATGAGTTCCAATTCTAAACCCATCTGAAAATTGAGCCTCCTTTCCTGATCTGTACAAATGAAGTCATTGTTATCTGTTAGGGTGAAACCAAGTGCTTATTGCCAAAATTTTAGCTGCTAGATAATCACTCAGAGTCTTTAAAAACATCATCACATTGCAAGTAGAAAAACACTTTGTTAATTATTGACGACTCTGAATAAAAAATTGTTTAGGTAAATTGTCATGTAGAAATTTTGAGAGACAGTAATTAGTCTGGCAGTAGATATCCCTAAAGTTATATGGTAAACCTGTTCTAAAGAGTAGACCAACATTCATATTGCATAGTTTTTCAAAATGGAAGTTATAATTAATATAATAAACTCTAAAGAATTAATATCAACTGCATAACTTAGCTTGAACCTTATTTAATTTAGAAAAATGTGTATCAATTTCAATTGCTATATCAAGAGACTGTTAGTTATTCCTTCAAGTTCATTTTTCCCTTCTTCCATATTAACAGAAGCACTTGAGTTTATGGGTGCCCAGAATAAAGACCACATTTCCTAGCCTCCCTTGTAGCCAGGTGTGGCCCAAGACTATACTTTGTGGTCAAGCCTTTAAGAGAAGCTTTTATTGCCCTCCTTCCTCCTGCCCTTACCCACCCCTATTCAGCTATTTGTAATATGGGCAGGGAAGAAGCCATCTTGAACCATGCTGGTGAGTACAATATATTAAGAATAATAGAGCATCAAGAAGTGAACCTGCTCTCTGGACATCCTCAAACCCTGGCTCTACTATATTCTAACAGAAGATAAAACTAGGTGGGCAGACAAGGGCCAGATCATGTATTCCCCATTAAGCAATGTGAACCCATTGAGGGATTTTTAAGCTGGAGGATAAAATAATCAAGTTTTGCTCTAGGAAGGTTGGACAGCGGTAAAGAGAAAGATTATAAAAGAAGGCTGCAAATGGTAAGCATGGCAGGAATCAATCAGGCAGCTGTAGTGGGGATGAAAAGGAGCTTGTCATCAGAATTCTTGAAGGGACAATGTCTTTGTTTAGTGTTTAATATTAGACCTAAAAAGATTTATGGATTAAAATATTCATTGTTACTGTTGAAGCTTCAAAAGTAACTTTTAAACATGGAACACATAAACTTAAAAGAAGTTTCTCTTTCATTTGCTTACTTTTGATTAAAATGTCATTAAGCCCAGCATAACTTCCTGCTTTGCAGAGTTCTGAGATACAAGCCTCATCTTGTAGCATGCTCCTTTCCTCTGGCTCTCTGCTTCAGGCACAATGCTTGTTGTGTTTTTTTTTTTTTTAGTTGCACAATCTTCCTGAGCTCCCTCTTACCACAGGGCCTTTTCACATGTTTTTTTTTTTTTTTCCTCTGCCTGGTAGGTTTCCCCTCTTAACATCCATGCCTTTCACTTAAATAATACCAATTTATCATTTAGATCTCAGCACCATGATTTACTTGCAGTGAACTTTTCCTGATCTCCCAGGCTGTGTGAGATCCGTTTGCTTTATATATGCTCATATAGTACCATATTTATTTCCTTTAGCGATTATATCAGAGTTATAGTTTTTTTTTTTTTTAAAGGTTTTTTTTTTTTTTAAAGATTTTATTGGGGAATTGGCGGAGGGGAACAGCGTTGGGGAATCGGGGAAGGGGAACAGACAAGTTGCTGTCTTTTTGTTCTTCAGTTTAGTTGCGGAGGATGTTGCTTCACTGTTGGTATCGTCATTGCGCTCTTCCCGGATGAGGCAGATCGGTCGCTGGCCTCTGGATGTCGCTCACCGCGGCTATTGGCAGCTCACTCTTGGCTGCCAGCCGCTCACGCTGGCTGCGGGCCACTCACTGTAGCCTATGGCAGCCCACTGCAGCAGGGGCTGCAGCCCACACCATTGCCGGGGCTCACACAGCCCAGCTCCAGGTGGAGCTGTTGTTAGCTGTAGAGAGGGCAGTGTCACTGGCCCTCATGTGGGATCCGAACCGGGGCCGCTGGCATTCCAAAACCAGCGCTTAACCAATGCGCCACTCGGCCGGCCCTTTTAAAGGTTTTTATTGGGGAATTGGGGGAGGGGAAAAGTGTTGGAGAATTGGGGGAGGCAACCAACCAAGTTTTGTTCTTCAATCTTTGTTGTAGAGGGCACCAGTCACTATCTGGCTTCCTGTCAGCAGCTCGTGGGCTCTAAGCTCAGGGTGCTGAGTTCAATCTTAGTTGCAGGTGGGCGTAGCCACCATCTCATGCGGGAGTCGAACCAGCAGCCTTGTTCAGAGCGCACTCCCTATCCACTGAGCAATCCGGGCAGCAGCTCAGCTCAAGGTGCCGAGTTCAATCTTTAGTTGCAGGTGGGCATAGCCCACCATTGAACAGGCAATCTTGTTGTTACACCAGCTGAGCCATCCTGCCACCTGTTGGCAGCTCAGCGACAGCTCAGCCAGGGCGCAGCATTCACTGGCCCATGTGGGAATCAAACCGGCAGCCCTGTTGCTCAGAGCACGCACTCTAAGCCAACTCTTAACCAACTGAGCCACTTGGCCGGCCCCAGAGTTACAGTTTTAATTTTACTTTTCTTTCTATGATGATGACTTTATGTTTGTTTCTCCCACTGGACTTTAAACTCTGTAAGGTTAGTGACTGTATTGCTCACAACTGTGTCCCCCCTGCACTTAAGAGCACCTGTCACATAGTAGGTACTCGAGGAATAGGTTAAGTGAATCATTTTAGCACAATGATTTTAAGAGGGTGGGTTTTTGATTCAGACAAACCTGGTTTCAAATTCCAGCTCCATTCTTTCTCATGGTATAATTCTTGGAAGTTAATACCGGGAACCTCAATTTCCTTATATGTAAAGTAGGATTATTGCTTAATTTATAGTATTGCCAGGATTATTAATGACAATTAACATATGTTAAACCCTTAGTAAGCATCAGGCTGTTAACATCAGGCACCTAAATGTTAAGTAGGTGGAAACCATTATTATTATTATTATTATTGTTACTATTATTATATTTGAAAAATCATCATGGGTGTCTTTGGAAGCTCAGCTGATTTCATATTGCATTGATTTTAAAAGTGCTGCTGGGGCCGGCCGAGTGGCTCAGTTGGTTAAGAGCTCGCTCAAGAATGCGAGCTGAGCTCTGAGCAATGGCAGTTCGATGCCCAGCCCGAGCTGAGCTGCTGCTGAGCTGCCAACAGGTGGCAGGGATGGCTCAGCTAAAAAAAATAAACAAAAAAACAATATAAAAGTGCTGCTGTATTATGTTTGTAAAATTTTGCAGTAAACCAGATTTAAGCTGGTATTTGTGAGTAGGTTCTTCAAAGGCACCCTGCCTTATCTATTATTTATTTTGGTTTTGGCCTTTTTTCTCCCCCTTCCTTACTTTGATAATGCGTGTTGCTAAATTGCATTTCAGGCAGGCACTTATATTTATCTTTTATTAGTGGTTTCAGGCATGCTATCCTTTGATGTAATACAAACACCTGAACTGTATCAACATTAGTAATAAGCTTAGAATTGCCAGAAATAAACCCACATAAATACGGACAGATAATTTTTGACAGGAGCCAAAAACATACAATGGAGAAAAGACAGCCTCTTCTATAAATGGTGCTGGGACAATTGGAAAACCACATGCAATAGAATGAAAAAATGCTATCTGTCGCTGTGTACCAAAATTAACTCAAAATGGATCAAAGACCTAAACCTAAGATCTAAAACAATAAACTGCATAGAAAAAAACCAGGTATTAAACTTATGCACCTTGGGTTCAAAGAGGATTTTATGAACTTGACCTCCAAGGCAAGAGAAGTAAAAGCTAAAATAAATGAATGGGATTACATCAAATTAAAAAGCTTCTGCATAGCTGAAGAAACCATTGACAAAATAAAGGGGCAACCAACCGAATGGGAGAAGATTTTTACAAATAATGTCTCTGATAAGGCTCTAATATCCAAAATATATAAGGAACTCATACAACTCAACAAGAAAAAAACAAACAGTCCAATTAAAAATGGGCAGAGGACCTGAATAGACATTTTCCCAAAGAGGACATACAGATGGCCAATAGGCATATGAAAAGATGCTCAACATCACTAATTATCAGATAAATGCAAATAAAAACCACAATGAGTTACCACCCTCACACCTGTTAGAATGGCTATTACCAACAGGACAAATAATAATAAGCGTTGGAGAGGCTGTGGAGAAAAAGGAACTTTCTACTGTTGGTGGGAATGCAGATTGGTGCAGCTGCTATGGAAGGCAGTGTGGAGGTTTCTCAAAAATTTAAGAATACAATTACTGAATAGAATTACCATATGGCCCAGTAATCCCTCTCCTGGGTATCTACCCAAAAAATCTGAAAACATTTATCCTTAAAGATATATGTACTCCAATGTTCACTGCAGCTTTATTTATGGTGGCTAAGAGATGGATACAACCAAAGTGTCCTTTGATAGATGGTTAGATAAAGAAGATGTAGTGTATATACACAACGGAATACTATTCTGCCATAAGAAAAGATGAAATAGTGCCATTTGTGACAACATGGATGGATCTTGAGATTATCATGCTAAGCGAAATAAGTCAGACAGAAAAAGTTGAGAACCATATGACTTCACTGATACATGGGATATAAAACTGAAAGCAAAAAAGGAACAAGACAAAGAAACAAAACTCATAGACACAGACAACAGTTTAGTGGTTACTAGAGGGTAAAGCGGGGGGATGGTAGATGAGGGTAAACGGGATCAAATATATGGTGATGGAAGGAGAGCTGACTCTCGGTAGTGAATACACAATGTGGTATATATATGATGTATTACAGAATTGTACACTTGAAATCTATATAACTTTACTAACCATTGTCACACTAATAAACTTTAATTAAAAAAAATAGCTTAGGGCCGGCTGAGTGGTGCATTGGTTAAGCGCTGGTTTTGGGATGCCAGCGGCCCCGGTTCGGATCCCACATGAGGGCCAGTGACACTGCCCTCTACAGCTCACAACAGCTCCACCTGGAGCTGGGCTGTGCGAGCCCCGGTGATGGTGTGGGCTGCAGCCCCTGCTGCAGTGGGCTGCCATAGGCTACAGTGAGTGGCCCGCAGCCAGCGTGAGCGGCTGGCAGCCAAGCATGAGCTGCCAATAGCCGCGGTGAGCGACATCCAGAGGCCAGCGACCGATCTGCCTCATCTGGGAAGAGGGGAAGAGCGCAATGACGATACCAACAGTGAAGCAACATCCTCCGCAACTAACCTGAAGAACAAAAAGACAGCAACTTGTCTGTTCCCCTTCCCTGATTCCCCAACGCTGTTCCCCTCCGCCAATTCCCCAATAAAATCTTTAAAAAAAAACAAAAAACTTAGAATTGCTTGTGTGTGTGTGTGTGTGTGTGTGTGTGTGTGTTACTTTCCTTGACCAGAATTTTCCAGCCTTGCTACATTTTAAAGCCAACATGTTATCTTAGTTACTAACATTTCTTCCCTACTAGAATATAGAGGTAAAAGAAGACAATTTTGTTTTATTTATTGAGACAAAACAAATGTTTGCTGGTGAGGTCATGGTGGGGGGTCGAAAGGGGAAGGCACCAGTTTATTGTACCTAAATGATACCTCAATAATGTCGGTGCGAAATAAAACAAACTTTATCAAAATGAGTACGTTATTTATAAAAACATGAATAAATGTACTTTGATAAGTGAATCTCATCCAAAAGTATATGTATTGGAATCTCTATTTCTCACAGTATATGCATTTGATTGTGAATGTATTTGCTTTTAGTTTAGATAGCCTTTGTTTAGACACGAGTAGCTTATCAACTTTATGGAATTATTTTGCTGTCTTATCTGTACACAGTGTACTAGAATTAATTATTATGACGGAGATGGGTACAAATCAGGGGGCATATAAGCGGAATTTAAAATACAAATTTATAGATTAAGAATCATTAATTTAAATCTTAAAAATTAGAAAATTTTGTTGCTAAGACACTTTCAATGAAAAATTCCCTCAGTAAAACAAATCTATTTTGTGCCAGAGCTAGATGTGAATGATCATTCCCAATTAATGTGTCACATTTGAAATAGGATCATTTTGAACCTTTTAGAAAAGACACAGTAAATTTTTTCTAACTCTGAGGATCAGTATCTTTAACTCATTTTTAAATTTGTTTTTTTGCTTCTATCTTAAATATTTAAAACTCAATCCATCTTAAACTGTTGAAGACATTGGCAGGTTATGATACTAGAAATCATATTTAATTTCAAGGTTGAAGTCAAACCATTGAATAAATAGATGTTTGATAATGAGTTTTTAAAGGCAATATGGATTTTGGAAATAGCTATTTAATTGGTTAGGTTTGATTTCTATTCTACCCTGAAAAGGTTCTGAGAATTTAGACAAATCATTTAATTTCTGAATTCAGCTCCCCATCTTTAAATTGGGACTACTAATAATACTTCTGCTCATCAGTGATCCTTTGTTGAGTATGATGTCGTACCTGTGTGAATATTTGGAAAGCTGTACTGGCATGTGCTAGATATTTTAAAAATTGATATTAGTTTTTGTTTTAAATGATAAAGACATAAGGAGATCACCTAAACATGTTTTTAGCAAGAGTTGAATTGTATCACACATTTTAATATCAATAGTTTATTTTTCCAGATTTGCTATAATTTGAATAGCAAGAATGATTCCTCTGAAGCAGTGATGCTTATAAAAAGAAACTGTTGAATTAATTACACAATCCAGTATTTTCTTTATTTTGTTTTGTGTTCATTGATGAAGGAACATATTTTGAAAAGAGAAATAACTTATTTTAGTTATATACATAATAAAATATCTTGTTTTAGGCAGTGGTTTTAAAACTAAACTCCAGATATCAGCTGATTACAATTCAGCAGATCACCATGACATTTGGAGTGTCTTTAAGGCAGCGTACATTATTGCTTTTTTTTTTTTTTTTTAACCTTGAAACATGAGAGAAGATGAAACATGGGTGTATGACTTGTTGATTGTTAAGAAAATATCTGATCAAGCTGTTTTTTTGAATTCCAGTGTTCAGGAGAGTTTAAAGGGTGAAATACTAAGCACAATTATGTGTCTAAATCAAGATATCCATAAATTAAAGGAAATGTAGCATTTAGTGAGGGAAAATAAAACATTTCCTGTGACATCTTTTTTTTTCTTCCTGTTTTAAAATTCCAAACTCTTTAAAGAAAACTTTTAGCTACTTAGCAATTCTTTAGGCCACATTTGGTATGCTTATGAGTCTTGCCTAGTAACTGCTCCTGCACTGCCAAATTCTTGGAATTTAGATTTTCCACAAGCAGGGAAGAGGCTTTTGATTGGTGTGTGAAGGGAAGGGAGGACTGAACATCCCTGTGGCGCTGCCCTGAGGATCTGGGGAGAATAAAAAGGTGGGGTGGGCTCAGGGAAAGTGGCAATGAGAGGATTCAGTGGTTTAGAATATTGAATAAAGCGGGTAACTGAAGAGATGCCATTTTACTAATTTCACATTGAAACATAGGACACTGGGGGGGACAAAAACTATAAGGATTTTTGGAGACCATTAACTGGAGGGATTATCCTACAGTGCTTGGAGAGAGAAAACTAAAAAAGGGATGGGCTGGTCCTTTTTGGGTCTGGGAAATGTAAGTGTGAAACATAAACAGGCTGTATGTATGCTTTGAAAGGAATCAGAGAACAGGGACTGAGATATTTCCATCAATTCAAGTGAAGGGCAGAACGCAGATACATTTCGTGAGCTTGTCTTTATCAAATTATTCTCCTCTCATTTAAAATTCTAAAGATGGGGTACATAACTTCAAGAGAAGCTTCTAAATTTTTAATTTTTATCATAACTTTCTAGAGTTATTGACATTTTGTTTGTTGCAACTTGATTGCTCGTTTGTTGTATTAAATTATAACATGACTTCCATATTCCAATGAAGTTGCTAAGGGAAAAGAAAAAAAATTGGCTATTGATGATAGCAATATTTGTAAACTGGGCCCTTTCGAAACTTAATAGGGGGGACTCCCCTTTGGAAGAGATATGTGCAATTCTTTTGTTTTTCATCAATTAAAAAAAAATTATCAAGCTATATGTTGGCCACAAACAGCATCCTAGGAGGATGACACTGTGTGATTTAGAGGAGAGCATCTATTTTACCTTAATTATAGAGCTAATATTTGAGATGCTTTCTAGCCTATTAGGGGTTAAGGCAAACAGTTATTAGCTGTTAGATTATGTCTCCATAAGAAAGAGAAATTGTTAAGAGTTGGTCTCATAATATATTTTCATAATATATTTTATTTATTTATTTATTTATTTATTTATTTATTTATTTATTTTTTGAGGGCAGTGTCACTGGCCCTCATATGTGGGACCCTAACCGGGGCCGCTGGCTTCCCAAGCTCGCGCTTAACCACCGCGCCACTTGGCCGGCCCTCATAATATATTTTAAAGGAGAGTATTTCTATGGAATGCCTGTTGAATAGAATGTGTTCTTTTTATATTAAATTTATTGAGGTAACACTGGTTAATAACATTATATAAGTTTTACGTATAGAACATTATATTTATATATTTGTATACTCTAATGTGTGCTCACCACCCAAAGTCTAATTTCCTTCCATTTCCATACGTTCGACCCCCTTATCCAATTCACCCTACCCTACTCAAATGTGACTTCTTTGAACAAAACTGTGCTGAGGTTAAGATATAAGAATTTGCATAAGAACTTCAACACTTCTTGATCCTAAAGTATGCTTACGCTCTAAGTTTTTCTTAATCTTTTTTAGGGTCATATGTCCCTTTGAGACTAGGGGAAACTTTATTTATTTATTTATTTTTATAGATTTTATTGGGGAATTGGGGGAGGGGAACAGCGTTGGGGAATCGGGGAAGGGGAACAAACAAGTTGTTGTCTTTTTGTTCTTCAGTCTAGTTGTGGAGGACGTTGCTTCACTGGCCCATGTTGGTAGCGTCATTGCACTCTTCCCAGATGAGGCAGATGGGTCGCCGGTCTCTGGATGGTCGCTCACCGTGGCTATTGGCAGCTCACATTGGCTGCCTGCCACTCACACTGGCTGGCTGCCAGCCACTCACTGTAGCCTATGGCAGCCCACTGCAGCAGGGGCTGCAGTCTACACTGTTGCCAGGGCTCACACAGCCCAGCTCCAGGTGGAGCTGTTGTTAGCTGTAGAGGGCAGTGTCACTGGCCCTCATATGTGGGATCCGAACCAGGGCTGCTGGTATTCCCAAAACAGCTCTCAACCAATGCGCCACTCGGCCAGCCTCCTAGGGGAAACTTTATATTGCAACTTCCCATGAATACACAAACATAAGATTTTGCATACATTTTAGGGTGTTCTAGGCTCCCTGAAGTCCACTCCTTGGACCCAAGCTTAGAAGTACTCAAGCTAATATGCAATAAAGGCTCTTACATTAAAATGTAAGCTGTGGGTTTGGTCTGTCTTGTACTCTGCTATTTCCTCAGTGCCTACGACAGTGCCTGACTCATAATCAGCATTTAGTGAATATTTGTTGAATGAATGAATTCATGACAAAAGGAACATATTTTGCTTTTTGGTATGTGGCTAGTCTGGATTTTCTGGTTGCTCATTCTTTATCAGTTCTTTACTAGCTATGTGACCTTCATTTACTTCTTTTCCAAGGAACAGGAACCTAACAAGTTTAAGTAAAATAGAAGCTTTTTGGTTTGCATTACTGGGAAGTCCAAGATTGGGTTTTGGCTTCAGGTACAGCTAAAACCAAGGGTTCAGTTGGTGAGACCAGGATTTCATTTCTTTCTTTACTTCTTTCCTTCTCATATGCTTTATTCTCTGGCAGATGTTTTCCATCCATAGTAGGGAAACATGGTTCCTGGCAATTCTAGGCCTACACTTTACCTCACAATTCTTTTTTTTAAGGGCAGCGTCACTGGCCTTTGTATGTGGGACCGAACCGGGGCCGCTGGCTTCCTAAGTCAGCACTTAACCACCGCGCCACTCGGCCTGCCCTTACCTCACAATTCTTGATCATGGAAGGAGATAGAACCTCTCCCTTATTTTTCATTGTTCATATCTGCTTCTGTAAAGACACTTTGGCCCTGCCTGGGCTTTGTACTCGCCTGTGGACCGATCACTGTGTCTGGGTGATGGGAAAGAAAGGGTCAGCCTACGTCTCATATCCCCTCCCTTGAGTGGTATAAGGATCTCATTGGTTTTTTTGTTTTTTTTTTGTTTTTGTTTGTTTTTTTTGAGGGCAGTGTCACTGGCCCTCACATGTGGGACCGAACCGGGGACGCTGGCTTCTCAAGCCAGTGCTTAACCACAGCGCCACTCAGCTGGCCCTCATTGTTTTTTTTTTTTTTTTTTAAAGATTTTATTGGGGAATTGGTGGAGGGGAACAGCGTTGGGGAATCGGGGAAGGGGAACAGACAAGTTGCCGTCTTCTTGTTCTTCAGTTTAGTTGCGGAGGATGTTGCTTCACTGTTGGTATCGTCAATGCGCTCTTCCCGGATGAGGCAGATCGGTCGCTGGCCTCTGGATGTCGCTCATCGTGGCTATTGGCAGCTCACGCTTGGCTGCCAGCCACTCACGCTGGCTGGGCCACTCACTGTAGCCTATGGCAGCCCACTGCAGCAGGGGCTGCAGCCCACACCATCACCAGGGCTCGCACAGCCAGCTCTAGGTGGAGCTGTTGTTAGCTGTAGAGGGCAGTGTCACTGGCCCTCATGTGGGATCCGAACCGGGGCCGCTGGCATCCCCAAACCAGCGCTTAACCAATGCTCCACTCGGCCGGCCCCCCTCATTGGTTTTTAATCATGCTATATATACTAAGAGTTTTAAGTTGGAAAGGGAAGTTCCTGAAAGGGTAAGGGTCAAAATAAAAAGTAACATATATCCAAGGCATCTTTCATATCTACAGTCACGCACTGCAAAATGGCATATTGATCAACGACAGACTGCATGCATATATGATTGTGATCCCATAAGATTCTAATGAAGCTGAAAAATTCCTATTGCCTAGTGACATTGTAGCCATTATGACATCGTAGCTCAAAGGTTGAAAAAATCAACCAGGCTGTGTTGAGATGGCAAACAACTTGAACCTGGTGTGGATGAGGGTGACATGGAGGAGCTCCTAGATGTGGTACCTGAGAAATTGACCAATGAGGAGTTGTTGGAACTGGACTAGGAACTGGAATAGCTGAAGAAGAGGCAAGAGAAAAGGAAACTGCGGGAAAAGAAAAAGAACAAGAACCCTCAAGAAAATTCATAGTGAAGGGGATAGAAACTTTTGCAGATCTTCACAAGCTCATTAAAAAGTTTGAAAACATGGACCCCAACACCAAAAGGTTTTCATTAAAGTAGAGGAATTCTCATGGTGCATTATCTGTTTACAAGCAGATCTATAATGAAACATAGGGACAAACCAAGCGAACCACCATGGACATATTTCTGAAGAGAGTAACCCACCCCCTGAAGAAGAGCCTCAGGCAGCTCCTTCAGGAGGTATTCCAGAAGAAGGCATTGCTGTCACAGGAGGTGACAGCTCCGTGCTTCTTATTGCCCCGAAGACTTTCCAGTGCGACAAGACAGAGAGGTGATACTGATGATGCTGACCCTGTCTCCGCCTAGGCTAATGTGTGTGTTTGTGCTTAGTTTTTAGCAAAAATGTTTAAAGAGTAAGAAAGAAATAAAAAATAGGAAAAAGCTTATAGAATAAGGATATAAAGGAAGAAAATATTTTTGTACAGCTAGCTATCCAGCGTGTTTTAAACGGACTGTTCTTACAAAAGAGTCAAAAAGTTTAAAAAAATTAAAAAGTTTATATAAAAAGTAAACAGGTGGGGCTGGCCAAGTGGCGCATTGGTTAAGAGCTGGCTTGGGACTCCAGCAGCCCTGGTTCGGATCCCACATATGAGGGCCAGTAACACTGCCCGCTACAGCTAAGATGGTGAACAACAGCTCCACCTGGAGCTGGGCTGTGTGAGCCCCAGTGACGGTGTGGTTTGCAGCCCCTGCTGCAGTGGGCTGCCATAGGCTACAGTGAGTGGCTGGCAGCCAGAATGAGCAGCGGGCAGCCAGTGTGAGCTGCCAAGAGCTGCCATGAACGGCCGTCTAGAGGCTGGCGACTGATCTGCCTTACCTGAGAAGAACGCAATGATAATACCAATATGGGCCAGTGAAGCAATGTCCTCCACAACTAGACTGAAGAACAAAAGGACAGTAACTTGTCTGTTTCCCTTACCCGGTTCCCCAATGCTGTTCCCCTCCCCCAATTCTCCAATAAAAATCTTAAAAAAAAAAAGGAAAAAAGTTAACATAAGCTAAGATTAATTTATTATTGAAGAAAGAAAAATGTATTTAATAAATGTGGTGAAGCCTAAGTGTGCAGTGTTTATAAAGCCTATATAGTGTTATGTCCTAGGCCTTCATGGTCACTCCCCACTCACTCACTGACTCACCCAGAGCAGCTTCCAGGCCTGCAGGCTCCATTCATGCTGAGTGCCCTATACAGGTGGACCACATTTTTTATCTTATATTTTTCCTGTACCTTGTCTATGTGTAGCTATGTTTCGATACACAAATATTTATTGTGTTACAATTGCCTGCAGTATTCAGTGCGGTAACATGCTATACAGGCTTGTAGCCCAGGAGCAATAGGCTATACATACAGCCTTGGTGTGTAGTAGGCTAGACCATCTAGATTTGCGAAGTGCACTCTGTGATGTTTGCATGATGATGAAACCGCCTAATGACACATTTCTCAGAACGTATCCCCATCGTTAAGCTGCACATAACTGTGAAATAATGTTTACCAGTGTGCTTCATGGGCAGCAGGCATGTCAGTTTTTTCTGTTAACAATCATGTTTGATTGTTTTCACCGAGGTTGAATAAATTAATTTACCGAATTAATGAATTAAATAAGTGTTTCTGAAGTGTTTACTCTGTGCCAGACATTGTCAAGTTTTTTGACTCTAAAGTACTTAACTGCACCTTATTTATGGTAAAAACCATATTGCTACAATAATAATCTCCGTAATACTATGTGGCAAATATAAATATGTAAAGTTCTACCCACAAACTAATAGAATAACCCTTAAAGAGACGATAGCTATTTGTAGCGCTCCTGAATTGTCTTTCTATTCTCCTTAGTTAGGATCGTGATAGTTTGTATGAAGCACATTCACGGACCCTCACTCTTCTCACCTGAATTTACTGTGCTGGTCTCTGAATGGGCTCCACTTCTATCTTCCTCACCCACTCCAGTCTATTTTCAGCTCAGATCTTTCTACATATAAGCCAGATCATGCTGACCTTTCTCTGCTCCAAACCTTCCAGCAGTTCCTATCTTAATCTCACTCAGAGTAAAAGCCAGTCTCTACTGTGACGGAAGAGGCCCTTTAGGATCTGGCCCCTGCTATTCCTTGACACAGCTGGCCTCCTTTCCGATCGCTCACCTTCTTACTCACTCCCCTCTGCCACATTGGCTTCCTAGCAGGTCCTCAAACTTGCCACACATGCTCCACTATAAAACCTTTGCAATGACTGTTCCCTCTGCCTGGAATGCTGTTCTCGATAGCTCCCTCTGTTACCATGTTTGATGTTTCCCTTTTTTCTATGGGATTTATCCCTTAGCACACCATATAATTTATGGAGTTATTATGTTTATTGTTTGTTATTTGTCTTCTCCCTGCAGGAGTCCTGGATTTGTTTGCTCTTAGAACAATGCCTGGCACGTAGTAGCTGCTCAGTAAATATCTGTGGAATGAATGAATATCCTGATGAACCGATTTATTTTTTTTCCTGAGATGATTACCTTAATGGTGAACGTTTTTCAACTATTAAGTGTTAAGAATAAATAATAGTGATGCAAATGATGATAGCTAATTATCATTATTGAGTATTTACTTTATACTGGGCATTTATATTAAATAATGATGATGCTGGCTAACCTTTATTGATTGTTAACTTTGTCCTGGGAATTTTGCATTATCAGATCAGTTAATTTTCAAACCAGCCCTCTGATATTAGTGCTAGTATTATCTCAGTTTTATGGTTGGTGAGAGAAATAACTTCCCAACATCACACATTTATTATGGAATAGTCACAATTGTGATATTAGAATCTTAAAAGGAAAAATATATTGTTAAATTTATATTATCCCATTTTTTCCCTTTTCTAGTAAAATCCAATATCTTTCTTTGGAAACATTTACTTGTGGTTACGATGATCGCTGTCTGACGGATTAGGGATTAGAACTAGGTGTATCCTTGCTTTTAGAGATAAAGTATGTGGGATTAATCACTTTAAGAGTACTACTATTTCTGCCTCTAGGGGTTTGAAAAAAAATATTTTGTCTAACCTGAAAGCAAGGGAAATAGTTTAACACATATGTGTAACTCTTTTAGGACATCAGACTTTTCTGCGTGTTTTTCTTTACCTTTGATTTTACCCTCAGTTAGCTCTGCTTTCACAGAGGTCCTAAGGATCACTTCATTATTTTTGGGTAAGAATTCGTTCACTCCATCCCAGAGAGAGAGGTCTCTGCTCTTTAATTAAAACACTCCCAAAGAGGGCATATCTGTCATTTCAGCCACAATCAGACCCTTGCCAGTAACACAAATAAGTCTGGAGTTTTTTGCTTTGTGTACAGAAATGGCTTAAAAGAGTGTTTTATGGCCATTGATTCCTTCCATACTAATTATAGGTGTGACTTTAGAATAACATCTGTGGTTTTTTTTTTAAACTATATTTATTCATATTTAGCCTCTGTTAATTAAATGTTGGAAGCTGTGTTTCTGAAGAAATTATGTGAGAATGGGAAGGGTTTTGTTTTTTTTTAGAAGAGTTTTCAGCTCTTTCCTTTTCTGGCACTTCTTAGAAATGTCCCAGTGCTTGGTTGACTCAGAAACAAGAGTCATCTGCTTGGACCTTTAACAAGATAACTTTTATACTGGACAACTTTCTGGAAAAAAAAGAAAACCTAGTTTCTCATGCTGTAATGATTGTGGAAATTAGTCTCTAGTTGCCAGAAGTTTTTCTTGCCAGCGAACTTGTCTTGCCAACGATTTCCTCCTAAGTATGTTTCTCTTTTATATATGATTAGCCAGGAAGTGGTAGTTGGTTCTCGTAGTCATTTCTTTTTGAGGAGGGTAGCATACTAAAGGAACATGGGAGAGGCAGGCCCTTCCTCCAGCTATAAAACTAATAATTGCCAAGCACATTGCGCTCTGACAATTACAAAGAAAAGAACTGTTTTTGGCTAACTTCTATTCTGTTCAGGAGCTCTTACTGATTGGATTATTTTTGATGTCTGTTTTAGCTATCCACTTCTAGCATATATACTTAAATGTTCCTTTATACTTTCTTGAGGGGATAAGCCAAGGATGAACTGTTGTATCATTATTACATACTTCATCTTTCCTTCTCTGTGATCTTCCTGCTATCATTGTCAAGCTCATTTTGTCTTGCAATCTGTTTGCTTTACCTCTGTGGTCCGTTAATGTATGAATTCATTCATTCGACAGTTATTTTTTTGTTCACTGACTGCATTTCAGTCACTGTGCTAGGTAGGTATTGAGGACATAAAGATTAAAAATATACTGCTGCAGTCCCAAGGAGCTTACTGTTTATTAGAGACATGTAGCTGGAGGTATAATATAATAAAGAACAGCTTAAAAGGATGTATATTAAATTTGGTGAGATCACAGAAGCTGAGACCCTAAATCTCTGGATGAAGGATGAGTATGGGGTTTTTAGCTAAACATGCCTTCATTATGAGTCAAAAGAATAATATATTTTTTAAAAGCCTGTAAAATTATACTGTATTTTAGAAATATAGTAGGGATATTAAAAGCATACAGTTGAGGGTCCCTGGTATATTACTGTTCCATATATGCTCAAAAAGAAAATATTTTCTCTAGTTGTTGAGTCTCATATATTTCCATGAGAAGTTATATGTTTTGCATATGTCCTTTAGATCAGGTTTATTAATTCTATGTTACAAAGCATGTATCCTTATTAGGTTTTGCCTATTTGCCCTATTAATAATTGAGAAGTGTGTTGAATCTCCCAATATGATAATGTCTGTTAATTTCTTTCTGTAGTTCTATAAATTTTGTTTTATATAATTTAAGGCTATTACTTATAAATTTAGAATTGTTATATTTTCTTAGAGAACTGAAGCATTTCTTATATAATGGCCCTGTTTATCCTGAATATTGCTTTTTTCCCCCTTAAAGTCTGTTTTTCTGATACTGTCACTGTTGTCAGAACTTTCTTTTGATTGGTATTTCTCTGTGATGTGTTTTTCCATTCTTGTGTTGTAGGTATGACTCATGTAGGTAACATATGGCTGGATTTTTCATCTAATCTGAAAATCTATTTTTTAAAAAATCTGTCTTTTAAATAAGTTCAAATTAAATCTATTATGGACTTATTTCTACCCTCTTACTTTATGCCTTATATTAATCATAATTTTTCCTTTTTTCTTAATTTTATTTGGATCAATTGAATTTTCACTTATTTTTCTTCTTATTCTATTCCTGCCTCTTTACTGGTTTTGTATTTATATACTGTGTTTCTGTTGTTTCTTTTCAAATTATAATACACATATCAAAGTATAAAGTTAATTGACACTTTAACTTGTTCCTACACAATTTAGAAACATGGGTCTATTGAACTCAGATCACTTCCTTTCTACTTACATGCAGTTGTGTAGTATGTTAGTGCTGTGCTTTTTTAAACTCACATGTTAATTAGTCATCATTATTCTTTTATTCTGATAGTGTTTAGATTAAGTCGCATGTTTTAACAGTTTTTTTCCTTTCTATTTCTTCTCAGAACTCATATTTTTCTATTAAGATAATTTTCCTTCTACCTGAAGTATAGTGAAAGCTGTTAGTGGTAAATTCTTAGTTATTATTTACCTAAAAATATTTTAATATTAGCCTTGTTCCTAAAAGTTAATTTTGCTCAGTATACAATTTTTTTAATTAAAGTTTATTGGGGTGACAATGTTAGTAAAGTTACATAGGTTTCAGGTGTACAATTCTGAAATGCATCATCTATATATCACATTGTGTGTTCACCACCCATAGTCAGTTCTCCTTCTATCACCGTGTATTTGTCAGTACACTTGAGAGCTAAATTTTCACTCAGCATTTGTAGAAATGATTCTACTATCTCTGGCTTAGATTGTAGTCTGAGAAGTTGGCAGCTGAATACATTGTGTTTTCGGGTATTTGTGGAGTCATATCTTTCATTAGCTCTGGAAATTCTCAGCCATTATAGACTGTCTGTCTTCAAATATTGCCTCTCTTCTCAAAGCATGACACCAGTTCTACATGTTGATCAAAATCATGTTGTCAGCACAACAGATCTGTTCAATCCTCTCAAGTCCCAGTGAGTATTTCCAGTCTCTTGGAGGCCTCTTCCAGGCTCTGTTTTTCAAGTTTTCTGTAATGACTGGTAAAATATGGAAGCATTGACTCTCAAAATTAGAAGGACAATTGTGATAAAATGCTTCCATTATTCCTGTTCTATACTGATATCTTTTATTAACTGGGATCATAAAATATCTTATGTATAAATTGAGTAGCAATAATGAAGCTTTCATACTCATTGAATGTTATTGCCTTGGAAAGAGACAGGGAAATGTGTCTAAGGGTTCAATGATGTCCAGCTATACAGGTGGATTAAGGGATCTTATGTCAATGATAATGTCAAATGGAAAACTGCAAAGAATATTCCAAAATGTCTAGCTTATAGTAGTGAGATTTGCGACTGGAATTTGCAAAGAAATAGCTACATAGACCTTCCAGAAGTAGAGGTTCAGAGGATTTATTGAGCTCTTTATGAGAAGTGAATAAGGAACATCCAGAACACGAAAGCCTTGTACCAAGGCTTGAAAGTGGAGTCTTTCGATAACCCCAAAATAACCACTGAGAACTGAATCTGCTCTTTGACACCTTCTACAGATGACTAATCCTGAGTTGCAGCACAGCCAGGTCACAGAAAACCTCTCCAAAAGGAACTCATTACATATATCTGCATCAACACAACCCACAATCCCTGGTAACCCCCTTTTGCCAGGACTGAGGGGTAAAAGGAGAAAAAAAATGGTCCAAAAAGGAAAATAAGAATTTACTTATTTTTTATGGCTATTATAATAAAGAAGTTTCTACTTTAAGAAAATTGTCTTTCTTCTGTTCTCTCTCTTCTCTCCTTCCAGGATGCTAATTGTATATGCATGGTAACCTCATCCTACCCTTTCTATTTCTTAATCCTTTTTTCATATTTCTCTGTCGTCCTTATTCTCTGTTTCATTTTGAGTAATTTATTAAGATCTATCTTCAAGTTTATTAATTACCTGTGTCTAATTTACTGTCTTAAACCAAACCCACCTACTTATTTCAACAGTTATTTTTCACTTCTGAAAATTCTTTATTGAATCCATCTGGCTATTTTTGATGGCTCTTATTTTTTGCTCATTAAAAAAAAATATCTTTCATGTCTGTACACATCCATAATAGTTATGTTTTTAGTTGATAATTCTAATATCTGTTTGATGTTGTTTTTCTTGACGCATGCATAGCAGCTTGTGGCCTTATCAGGAATTGTAAAAATATTTGAGCTGATATTGCTTGAATGTAATCTACAGTATAACAATTATAAACTCTGGACAAAATTTAAAGAAAAGACAACTGTGAAGGTATGAAACAGTGACTAAAAACATGCAGAAACACGAGGAAGGGGAAGTGTCTGTACTTGGGATAAGAGAGTGTCAGTAGGTGAGTTTCCCATTTTATGTCCTTTTTCTTGACAGCACCTCCAAATAGGTGCCAAACAGGTGGTGAAAATTCAAGAATGACAGTCTGGGAGTAATAAACATCTGGACCAGAACTTTACATAGTGAGTCACTTTTCCCAGTGCCAATGATTTTCTAGCTCTTTGGAGATGACTAAGAATTGATAGTAGTTCACTCAACTCAACCATCACTAAACAATTGATGCCAACTGGTGTCGACACCCATTCATTATCCTGAGAAAGGCACTTTGTAAATGCTTTACTTTCATGAGAATAGTCATGGACAGGTTAGGTGAAAATGCTGCACAAACTGACTTGCAATAGTCCTGGGTACAAAGTCCAGGAGAAAGGGTAGAGAGGATTAAGAAAAGGAAGTTATTAGATCCGAGAAGAAAAATTCATGATTTCTTTCTTTGGCTGTATTAGGGTTTAAGCTTTCAAAATATATGGACAAATCCTTTCTGAAATCATGGCCAGGTATTAATGTTTCTCTTTGAAAAATAATGTATATCTTTTTCAGTTTCTTTTCCCACTAGTTTCATCAGCATCCGTACTCTAAAGATAATTGTTTCACAAAATATGGCTTCTTGCAGTGATTTTGATAAGGTTAATAAATGAACATATCATGTATTTTATAGTCTACACGATACTCATTTTAAAAACATATATTCATGTTATTTGGTTGAGGCGATAGCACTGATCAAAAAAATTAAACATAAGGATTCACCCAGAATTTTTAGGGGTTTCCATGCAGTAACATAGAAATTTAGTGTTTTAAAATTTAGTGTTTATGCTATAATTTAAATGGGATTTACATTGATTTTATGTAAAAATAAACATGGAAAAATAACTGGAAACATTTTAAATACCTAAGAGCGTGCACAATTTCAACTTTTGAAGGAACCCATTTTAGAAATAGAGCTACCTTTTGACCCAGCAATTCCACTCCTAGGTATTTATCCTGAAAAAACCAAGACACTTATTCAAAAAAAGTTATGCACCCCGATGTTCATAGCAGCACAATTTACAATAGCTAAGACTTGGAAACAACCAAAATGCCCGTCAGTAGATGACTGGATTAAGAAACTGTGGTATATTTATACAATGGAGTATTACTCCGCTATAAAGAAGAATGAAATCGTGCCATTTGCAATGATATGGATGGACCTAGAGACTATAATGTTGAGTGAAATAAGTCAGTCAGAGAAGGACAAATACCATATGATCTCACTTATATGTGGAATATAAAAACTGTATGAATGAGCAAAGTAAACAGAAACTGTCTCATAGATATAGAGGAAAAATCAGGGTTGCTAATTTGGAGAGGAATGGGAATGAGGGAGAAGGGGAAGGGATTAGACAGCAAAAATAGGCAACTACAATATTGCTACTGGGATAGGAAAAACAGTTTGGGGAATATAATTAATAATGTTGTAAATATTCTGTGGAATGTCAGATGATCATAGGTCTTGTTAGGGAGACCATTTCATGGATGGAGTAGAGGTTTGATCACTGCACTGTATTACTAAAGTGGAGGTGGTATACCTACTGTAATTGAATATATATGGATAGTCACGGGATGTGGATTATACTGTGGAAGAGAGTCATAGGAAGAGTAATAGATATATATGATATGGGGGTGTGTGGGGTGGTGTATTGGGGGTGGGGGGTTTGTCACTTTGAGGGGTAAAATGTATAACTATTGCACTGTGTTGTACACCTGAAACTATTGGGGGTGGGGGGTTGTCACTTTGAGGGGTAAAATGTCTAACTATTGCACTGTGTTGTACACCTGAAACTAATTAAAAATAAAATAAAATTTAAAAAAAAAAAATGAAGGAACCCATTTTAGAGATAGTAGTAGCAACAAACTAGTACATGATTAAAAAACTTACCTATGGAATTAAACATGTTTTTAATAGTGAAGCTTAATATACTTGTGTTAGTAAAAATATTATTGAAAGAAAACATCTAAAAAGAGAATATAATGTTAAATTTTATTGGTTTAACTTTTAAAAACCTCACATTTAAATGGCAAACAAAAGTGAATTTAACTCCTCTTGTTATTATCTATGAAGATTTGGTATATTGCATCTGTTTTGGATTTACAAGTTAGAACACTTTGGCAGAAAGTTTTGCAAAGTAACTTCCCTTTTTCCTATATTTGAAATCTTTATGGCTTTGTGCAGGGATGTATCCATAGGACCTGTCAGGTATAAGATATGAATTGACATTTGTAGAACCTAGTATTTCTTGTTAAATTACGAGACAGAGTAATTGGAATGCAGACAAGAGTCTACATGCCTTGAGGTTGGCTCCTGATTTGGGCAACTTGAGTATTGGTAAGGAAAAAAAAAAAAGGCCCATATTACTAAATGGCAAGGTCTTAAGAATTAAAATACAGTGCTCTAAGGCTGTGATGAGTGAATGGAACAAAAATCCTATACTAGTATTTTGCTTGGAATGATGAAATAATGCATACACTTAAAAAAAAATCAGTACCAAACAGTTAGTTATACTTTCAAACTACAGTGTATATTATAAATGTCAGAATCTGCTATTGAAGGATGATACTACAAGCCAACTCTAATCACAAAACAGGATCAGAGTAATGAGTAACCACAGAAATAGAAGGAACTGGGAGATTACAACTGAACCATTTAAAAAAATTAGGCACAGAGAAGTTAAGTCACTAGAGAAGTTAAACACATATGGCATGGCAGACCGACCAAGGATTAGAATTTCTTTTTTTTCATCTATTTTAGTACCACTTCTAAATGAAGGTGAACGAAGAAGTTGAATGTGAGGTTGGGTGAGGGTTGTGGGGAGGAGGGACAGTTTAGGTAAGGTGCCAGAAGTTGTATGGAAGGGAGGGATTTATATGGCCACTGGAGTGAACACATCCCAGAATTGGGGATAGTTATTTGTGATAGAGTTCTGAAAGTATGTTAGGGGTAATTCCATCATGCTCGTGAACCTAGCCACAATCATAACTGCCTTTGTTGCTAAAAGCTTTTAATAGTGTCCATTGTAGATTCCGCACCTTCTTTTCCCTCCTAAATTCACTGTATTGAAATGTGTTTCAGTGTTAGAAATGAACTACATCACTTAATGGTACAAGGGCCAGATATATGTGGTAAGCAAACATCAGAAAAATAATACACCAATTTTTTTTTTTTTTTTTTTTTGCTTTTTTGAGGGCCCTCCTATGTGGGACCGAACCGGGGCCACTGGCTTCCCAAGCCAGCGCTTAACCACCATGCCACTCGGCCGGCCCTCCATGTATTTCTATACAATGATTTATTTACACCCCATGTATATTCCTAAATTATATGCTATTTAGTTTTGTCTATTTCCAACATGAATGAAATTAAATAATATTTATTTGTTTTGGGGACTTGCTTTTTTTTTTTTTTTTTTTTTTAGTTTAACTTTATGTTTTGAGATTTTTAATGTTGTGTGAGGCTGCAATTTATTCACTTTTAAATAGTTATCCACTGTATGAAATTATTCATTTAGTCATTATTTATGCTACTATTGATGACATTTGGGTTTTTCATTTTTGGCTGTCATGAACAGTGTTGTCTCAAACTCTCGTACATGTCTCCAGATTCATGTTGGCAAGATTTCACTAGGGGGTATATCTACATATCCAATTAAAATATGACTCATATTTGTGATTCATACTTATGTAAAAATTCATTCAAAGTAGCTACTGAGATTTGGTTACAGACACCTTGGAAGATCTAATAGTTGAATGATTTTTTCTTATAAAATGCACAAATAATTTACAGTTATAACCTTACAAAGAAAAGATAGATATGAAAGATTACAAGGTTTATGATAGTTGAGTTTCAGAGACAGATTGAGAATTTTAGGCTAGTGCTATAGTTGCCTATTTGGCTTTCTTTCTGATTCAGACATGAGAAAAATAAATGCAGTCCATTAAAAAGTACATTAATGTTTGGGTTAAAAAGTGCTATTACGAGGTTGTTATTTAGAACAGGCTATCTTGGCCCTTTTCAGGATTTGACATTTTTGGTGATTGTCTGGATGGGAATATTTCTGACCCTTTCTTTCAGTTATTGTTAGGCAACCATTTGTTGGTTGTAGTTATTTTTATTGTTTATGTGATCTACCAAAAGTAACATTATTAATTTAGGCAGTGATTCAAAAAGTCATTCATTCACTCAATTAATAATTATTTAACACCTCCCATGTTTGAGGAGAGCTGTACTTATTGGGGGCACACTGGACCCCAGTGTATAACCTCTAGGATCACATTTAAGGGGCATGTTGACACTTGGGGCGTATGAAAAGATGTTGAGCTTCTTGGTTAATATTCAAATGAGAAAGGACTGGAGAGCAATAGTCTTGTTCATCACAGAAATAGAAGATTTAGTCTGTATAGTTGCAGAAGAAAGGACTGGAACCAAAAAGGGAAATTTATTTGGGAAGCAAGTCTCATTTATTCATTGACTCCTTTATTCATACAACCAATGCTTATTTAGTATCAACAAGTGCTTATTTAGCACTGTAACTAATTTTAGAAGATGCCAAGGACATAATGGTATACGAGATAGATTCAGTTCCTGACTTCGTGGAGTTAAAATTTATTGGAAGATCCAGACAATTAAGCAAGCAGTTATAAGACAATGTGATAAGTACTGTGATGGGAAACATAGGGTGCTAGTTCACTTCCATATAAAACACATTTCTAATATTAATACTGTAAAAAAAGATGGTAAGTGGGGAATATTCTGACCCTGGAGTTATTCAAGAAGAGGGTGTTGGGGATATTGTAGAAGTTGTGTCAACCATTACCATTAAAATCCTGTTTAAGTTTTAACTTCAATGATCGTGTATGTCTTTATAACAGATTCACACTTCTTTGTACCCTTCCTATCCTATGTTTCCCTTTCTTCCATTCTGAGTTCCCATTCTTTGTGCCTGTATGATGAAATGATTGTGATTTTCACAGACATTTGAATGGAGGGAGTAGGACAAATTCTTAGAATGGAAGTCACTCTTTATTATATTTTTATCTGGGCTATCAGGTAATTGAGAATCGGCGTGTTTACGCAAATGTACTGTGATCTGATTTATAGCTTTTGTTTTTCCCATTCCTCTTGATTGCTAGCCCATGCAGGTGGGGACTCTTAGGGGGTGTTCTAGTGGGATCCGGTAGTTCTGTGGGAACGGGTAGGCACAGAGAAGGTGTAGAATGTCAATGCTACTGTTTATATAATTTTAATGTGTTCTAAGTACGACTAGGTTTTTTTATTATTATGTTTTGAATTCTTAACATGTCTTAACTAATTAGAAAAGCTGACCTTTCCCTCACAGCATTAAAAAAGAAAAAAATTACGTTGTGATAGTCTCAGGACTCCTTGAGCCTTTCGCATTCAATGTTACAGACTGAAGATGGATATTGAAGAGGTTTGGGCTTGCTTTCTCTTGACCCTTTTTGACTTCCTGCTTCTAAGAAAACAGTTTGAAAGACTCTTAAAAGGAATTTCTTGCATACTTGGCAGCTCTTGTAAAACCACATTTTAGTAAACTAGTGTCAATGAAATATATATATGTATATTATATATATAAATATATATATAAATCATATATATAAATCAGTGTATATATCATAAATCAGTATATATATATATCAGTTTATATATATGTATAAACCAGTATAAAATATGTGTGTGTGTGTATATATATATATATATATATATATATATATAAATCAAAGAACCATATTCCTTGATCAAATTAGCACTTTGTTTTACGGAAATTGGATGCTGTAGAAAAATCTGGAGACTTAGGAAATATCTGCTTCTGGTAACCAGTTAAACCAGGAACTAAAGTCTCAATTTGGTTAATCATCCTAGTTCAAGCAGACATTTGATCACAAATTGGGTTTTATCTTTGCTGGAGTTGATACGTACTAGTAAGTCTGACTAATGTTTTTTTTAAAAAACAAAAAGCTGCAACTTGGGCATCTCTTTTCAAATGAATTCACAAACTTGCAACTAATTCAGATACATTCTCAAAATATACTGGAAAAAAACCCCAGTTATTCCCACCTCTCAGTCAATGGAGAAAATAAACGTTAGTGTCTTTGGTGGTTAGATATTCCTCTTTGAACGTTAGATTCATGTCTCTCAGCTCTCAGGACAGAAATTCAGCTTTCTTCTCTTGGAATTGTCCTAGAAACTGGCCTTGTAAATATTTTAATCGGGATGAAACATGCTTTTGTAACAACAAAAGCAGTTTATTCATTTTATTAATATTTGTGGAGTACTTACAATGTGTCAGGCACTCTTCTAGAAGCAGACAGTATGGTAAGGAATAAAGCAGGCAAGATCCTCGATTTTATTTATCTATTAAACACTTATTTAAGGGCTTACTATATGCCAGAAACTGTACGTGGCGCTTTACAGATATTAATTTATTTGATCCTCCTAACAGTGCTGTGAGGTGGGTAGTCTTATCCTTATTTTCCAGGTGTAAATAAGGAGGCCCAAGGTCACCTAGCTAGGAACGGCTGATCCAGGGTCTGAACGCAGGATGACTGCGCACAACCAGCTACTCTGTGGTCACTCTGTAAGCCTGACCTCATAAGCTTACACATTCCTTATAAAAGCAAGCACTTACACACACACACACGCACACACACGTTCAGAAGAAAGAAAAAGAAAGGAAAAGAAAAATGACAGGTAATCTGACCAAGGCTAATGTATTGGTATCTGTGATCCATTCCTTCCGCACTTATGGAGGTGTATGTGTGTGTGTAAACATATATGATATCTTATTGATTTAATGCCACCCATTTTCACAGCATATTATAAACGTTTTACAGGCCAGTGTGTTTTTTAAATAGAATTTTAAGGCGCTCTTCAGTGTCCCATGGTTTGTCTATGTCATGATTTATCTCACCAGTTCACTATCACTTACCAATGTTCCTTGCCATTGAATTTCATAAACCCTGCTTTTATTAATACCTATATAACCAAATCTTTTTACACATCCATGATTATTAAAAAGTTCTTTAGTGAAGAATAGTATTATAACTCTTTGTAAATATTTATATACTATCCACATGCAGTTGATGTCTTCTGAATATGACATTGTTAACAATGAGTCATGCTTTTCCTTCCAGGTTAGTGGATGATAGATGCGTGGTACACCCAGAGGCTGGAGACCTTGCTAATCCTCCCAAGAAGTTCAGAGGTAAGAAATAAATCAGTGCTTTTTATTATGTGACCTAAGCGGGTGGGAGCTATTTTTGTGTCTTAAAGTAAGTAATGTTAAAACTTTATTTAATGTGAAACTTGCAAGTATACGTATGTCCACTGAAAATTCTTTCAAAACATTTTCCGATTGTTATTCTTCTTTTCACATGGAAAGATTTATAATGAAATGGTTAAAATTTTTGTTTTGCTGATGATAGTCTACCTTTTGAAAGGAAATGTTGGTAATGAACAGTAGAGGCCACTTTTCAAACCAGTAAATACAGCTTGAATAATAAATACTTATATATTTCTGTGACAGTTATACTATAAGTGTTTGTGTTTCATTAACAGCTTCTAATTTATCTTTGTAAAATCTCCACGAGGGTAACAGTGATGTGTTAGCTTAGCTTTTCAAATGTCACTTTGGATGGTGTGCAATAACTCACAATTGTCTTAGGACTCTTTTCTAAGTATAATTTTAGAGATAGCTTGATAATATCAACAGGGAAATTGGTCATAATGGGAGACTCGTTATTATTCGGCTGTTATAAAATAAGGATTAATGAAATATGCAAAGGATCATACACAACAAAAACCAGTAATTAGAAGCTTGCTTAAATCAACTTCACAGCTTCTGTGTATTCATAACAATACAAATAATTTGAAAACAACATTCATTTTGAACACACCATGTAAGCATTCTTTTTCACAATGGCGAACAGCAGCTTTAATAAGGGCTGACAATCCAGAGAGAGAGTGAAAGGGATTCCCCAGAGCCCAGAGCCAACTCAGGATGTGCTGCTTACTGCCCTGGGGAAGGGAGATGTTTAAACATTTGGAAGATATTTCCCGGTTTCACTCCCGGCGATAGGCCCTTTCCACACAATTCCCATTATAAGAATATCATATATATTTCATTCTCTCTAAACCCAGAACCTTGCAGAGAGAGTGACAAACACCATAAATGTTCTTTGAGTTAAGAGGTCCAAATTTCTCCCCAGGTGGAAAAATTAACATAAAATTGGCTGTGGCTGATACACTGCCCATTAGAATTACCCATAACACTGTTCATCTTGGGCACTCCTCTAACCCTGGACAGGTGAGGCCTTCTCACCATAAATGGTCCCCATTGAGGATGTTAACCGAAACCCAAGTTCATGTGCCCCACACTTCGAAAGGCCAAAACTCAAAACGTCAGAGTTTGGAATAAGGAAAGGTTTATCTATCAAGAAGGCACCAACTGAGAAGATGGGAGACCTAATGGTGCCTCAAACCCATCTTACTCGCTGGACTAGATTAAGGGTTTTAAGGAGTTTAGGGGGAACAGGTATGCAGAAGTGCTGCTGGGGCAAGTTTTAAGTGGAGGACCTTGGGACTTGGCCATTTATGGTAAAGGGGCGTCAATGTGGGATCTCCCTGGAAAACAGACCCTTGGCTTCTAAAGGGTTCCGGTGTTGAAGTTCTGGTTATGTCCTGGTCTTTTGGTTCCGTGTGTGTGTGTGTGTGTGTGTGTGTGTGTGTGTGTGTGTTTGGGATTGTGGGCGATGAGACTTTGTCTCTAGGTACAGCTGGAGGTCAAAGTTCTCTCCTGTGCGCGTGCTTTGGCTGCATGACTTGTGATTTTGGTCTGTTGTCTCTGAGAAACAACTCAGTATCTTGTTCAACAGGATGGCAGCATTTTTAAAGATTTTACTGGGGAACTGGGGGAGGGGAGCAGTGTTGGGGAATCGGGGAAGGGGAACAGACTAGTTGCTCTCCTTTTGTTCTTCAGTCTAGCTGTGGAGGACATTGCTTCACTGGCCCCTGTTGGTATGTATTGTCATTGCGCTCTTCTTGGGTGAGGCAGATCAGTTGCCGGCCACTGGACGGCCGCTCACAGCGGCTCTTGGCAGTTCACACCGGCTGCCAGTGGTCACTGGCTGCCGGCCACTCACAATAGTAGCCAATAGCAGCCTGCTGCAGCTATGCCATCCCTGGGGACTCACAGCAGCCCAGCTCCAGGTGGAGCTGTTGTTCACCATCTTAGCTGTAGAGGGCAGTGTCACTGGCCCTCATATGTGGGATCCGAACCAGGGACACTGGCGTCCCAAGCCAGCTCTAACTAACGCGCGACTTGGCCGGCCCAGGGTAGGACCATTTTGAGCGGGTTCTGTAGTTACAAGGATGGACTCCCAATAAAATTACCTGACCAACAGACCCAGAACCACCTGCCAGAAACTATGCAATAAGTGTGTGGACCTCATTTCAAATATAGAGGAGGGTAGAGAATGGAAGAACAGACAATATGAAAAGAGAGCAGATAGGTTCTACAAAGTTTGAACTAGCACATTATATAAAGATGAGGAGAGTGCTCCTCATTATATAAAGATTATATAAAGATGCACATTATATAAAGATGAGATTAGTATTTTGGAAAAGCGATCTGAGGAACTCCCCCGGAATGCAGCACAGAAACACAAAAACGGAGGATATGGACGAGTCATGAAAAGCTGGGAGGATAGACTGAGAAGGTTTGGCAGTATCTCATCAAATTCTACAAGGAGCAACTAGAGCGAGTGAGAATGAGGCAGCATGTGAAGGAGGATGGTTGAAAACGTTCCTAAACTGAAGAAACGTGCTATGCCCCAGGTGGAAGAGGCAGAGTAGTAATGATAAACAAAACCAAACCCGCAGAGACTCCATTTGTGAACTGTAGCACATTGAAGATAAAAAGAAAAGTTTTAAAAGCAAACTGGGACAACAAATCTGTATTTGTGAGAGGAAAAAGCATAGGGTTCAGTGTTTGACTGTACCGCTCACTGGCTGTGTTATCTTAAGTAGGTCACCTAACCGCTTTGGGCCTCAGAGGATATCTGTTATTGGCTGGTGGGGGTAGGGGTGGATAATAACAAGAACAATGCCAACCACACTAGGCCTTGAAATCTTTCCAGAGAATAAACGTGCAAGTGTTTGAAGTCTTTATCCGAATGATAGTTAACTTATCATGGAAAGGCATAATGTATTTTCTTTAAACATGTTTGACTCTACTCTTATATTATAACCTCATCAAGGGCAGGATTTTATTTTTTGCTTTTTGTGTCTTCCAGGCATAGAGTTTTGCCTATAGTAGACATCCAAAAAAATAGCTGTTAGATGTGAGACCCAAACTTTGCCTGGGACCATCTGGTAAAACTTGGTTCCCAGGGGTGCCCCACACTTCGTTGTCAGGTGTGTGGGTAGCCTTATTTCTTTGTCAGTGAGGGAAGATCAGTCTTTCAAAGATAAACCTTCAGGGTTTGTGGTTGCCTTTTTTCTTCTTTCCCAGCAAAGTGAATTGTTTTGAAGTGCAAAGATTATTTCAATGTGTATGAGTGGACCCTGGGGTAACAGCACTGTCCTCCATATGTAATTATATGCAGATATACAGATACTCGGTGTCATGTTATTCAGCAGGCACTGGTTCAAACCATGAATCATTCAGGGGCTCTATCCCACCCCCGGAAGGCTGGCTTTTACTGTCATCTGACATTGTCCCTGCTAGTTTGCTCTCACTTTCTACCGCTAATTTAAGACGAAACTGTTCTCTCACTCTATTCACCATGGGAGGAGGGTCCCTTTCTATTGGAGATTCAGGGTTCTCTTTGAAAGCTCTGACTCTCCCCCTAGGATTTTTGGAACTCCATCCTGATGGAGCCCCAGGGGAGAATTCCCTGAGATGGGCTTGCCTCTGCCCTAGTTTTCAGACTGCTCAGTAGCCATAAGCAGACCTTGTCCCAAATGCCTCGTCTGTCCCTTGGCTTGTCCTTCCGTAGCTCTTGCATGACACCCTTCCCCGCCTGCCTGTATTTCCCCTGTTCCTTTGACTTTAAAAACCATTGCTTTTTCATAGATTTGTCCCCTAGCATCACTACCCCTGCAACTTCCAGACTCCTCTGCCAAGTTTCCAGAGCTGCCTCCTTTGTTGTCACTTTTTAGATAACACGAAGAAGCAACAGCTTATCAACAGTTCAGCAACACCTCAGTTCCTCTTGCCTCTGCCAGACAAATGGCATTGTCAAACTGATGTGAAAAGATTTTTGTTTTGCATACTCTCTCTGTGATTTGTTCATGTGAATTCTTGAATGGTAGAGTTTCTAGGTGATTAAAAGTAAATCTAGTATATAACACCCCTGCCCCCCCACAATGTTTTGAAGGAGGAGCTAAAGTGGAATTCCAAAAAGGTTAAAATGATTCTCCCCCATACACACAATTATACAATGAAATATTCTTTTGACTGTGTCACATTGCCTCACCTATGAACAGAGGAAACTAAATTTTAACGAATAAACAACTTCCCCAGGGTTATTTAAAACCTAGTAGACAGCTATTTTTCAGTAGAAATCACACAATCAGAATACAATGAACAGAAGCACAGTGGCTTTCTCTTAAAAGTGAGTATAAAATTATTTTAATGATTAAATAGTCTTTATTTTTCAAAGATAAACTTGAAACTTTGGAATAAGCTCAGATGTATGGAAGAGTTGTAAAGGTTGTGCTATAAAGAGAGTTCTCTTCACCCAGTTTCCCCTTATGTTAGCATCTTATATAGTCATGGTACATTTGTCAGAACGAAGAAATTACCATTTCTATATTACTATTGACTGAATTCCAGACTTCCTGTGGATTTAACCAGTTTTCCCACCAATGTGCTTTTTCCATCCAGGACCCCACATGGTGTTTAGCTGTCATGGCTTCTTAGTCTTCTCTGGTCTGTGGCACCTTCTCAGTGTTTCCTTGTTTTTTTTCATGACCTTGATACTTTTGAAGAATGCTGGCCAGGCATTTTGAAGAGTGTCTCACGGTTTGGGTCTGCCTGATGTTTTTCTCATGATTAGATTAGGGTTAAAGTTTTGAGAATACCACCAAGGTTAACTATCTTCCTGATCATATCAGGGGCACCTCATGTCAACATGATTTATCACTGGTACTATTTTTTCTTATATGTAATTTAACCCTTCCCTCTCACACTAAATTATGGCAGTTATTTTTGCTTTTTTGCTGTCTTTTGATTTTTCTTTTTCTTTTTTTTTTCTTCTTTTCCCCTCTTTTCATTATTTTTTGGTTTTTCTTTTTTTCTTTCCTAGTTTCTTTATGCATGTCTCCCCCCCATTCTTTAGAAGATCCCTCTTTGGTGTGGATTTTTCCAAAAGTTTGTGCTTGTTGATACGTGTGCATTTTCTTTTAGGAGGAGAAGCTGATATAAGTCAAAGCAAGAGCAGTTTGTGTGTCCTTTTATACCATTAGGGTGATAAAAGTAATGGAGAACCCAGGAAGCCACCCTCAGGAGGGCTGAGGGAAGAGAAGACAGCCCCCCTTCTCTTGGTTGATTATAGATACTCCCCAGGGGTGGGCCATTAGATCTTGAAATATCCAGCTCTGACATTCTGTGGTCATTTGACATATGACTATTTCAGAATGCACCATGCTTACCAAGTGGCCACTTCTGGCAAGCAAAAAGTTATCCTAAGCCAATAAGGTGGAATGCTTCAGGAACTGGAATTCAAATACAGAATTTCTCTGTTGTGTGGTGGAACACTAAAGCAGGTACTGAAAATCAAGGCATGGAGGAAGATTGACAAGATCATTTCTTTAATTTAATTCCTTCTCTTCAGATAGTTGAGGGAAGTCGTTTTGAAGGCTGGGACTCTCACCTTTTGCTTCTACACATGGAGGTTACACACTCAAGTGAAAAGGTCATCTTGCTATGTAGTAGCTTTGACTTTTTATGTAGTTGAATGTATTCAGTCTTGTCTAACAGTGATTCTCCTGTGTGAGCCAGTTATAAATACTTGCTCTACCAGCTTACCAATTGTTTTATTGAATTCCTTCAGATTTGGTGTTAGTGTAATTTTTTTTTTTTATGAAGACAAACTATTTCAGATTTGAAATAACTAGCATTTATTGAACACTTAATACATGCTACACTGGGCTGGGGCTTCCTATGCATTTTTATTTGTTCATCACAATAACCCTATAAAGTGGAAATTGTTGCTATCCCTATTTTGTAGTTGAGAGAGTTAAGTGTAAAGAAGTTAGGCAATCATCTTAAGGTCACCCAGCTCATTACTGGTAGAGTTGGGACTCAAACCAAGTTTGTCTGACTCCAGAGCTCTTTGTTCTTAACCATTATACCATACCATCTGTTGAATTCTGCCATTCTATAAATTTTAGTCATGTAAAGCCATGTAAATTTGGTCATGTAAAGCCATATAGATTAAATCTAATCCCTCTTCCACACAATACCCTTTAAACACTTGTTTAGAACAATCATATTCCTGCAGATCTTTTCCTCTACAGCCTGAATTTTTAAAATTCTTTCACTTGTTTCCAGCTAAAATTTCTTCAGTGATTTCTCTAGCCTTCATCATAGTGCCTTGTCTGTCCTCTGGGTAGGCTCCTGTGTGTCAGTGTAATTCTTAGTGGCATAGAAAGAATTGAACATAGTATATTGGGGTGCAGTCTGATCAGAGTCACCCTCTTTTTTGGATGCCACACCTGCTGCCTAAGAGTCCTGGGCAGGAATCCCTAATTTACCTCCATTTGCTAGTCAACCCAAACTTCTGATGCTTTTTCGTTTGTATCTCTGAATCCTCATAACCCTCCTCCTATGCTGCATACATAATTGGTGCTTTGGAACCAAGTGGAGAAGCTGTTATATTTCATATTAGCATTGGCTCATTATTGTAGCCTGCCAATCAATCAATCTCTCTCTCTCTCCTCCCTCCCTCCCTCCCTCCCTCCCTCCCTCCCTCCCTCCCTCCCTTCCTCTCTCCTCCTCCCCCTCTTCTCTCCCTCACCATCACCCTCATCTTAACTGTCATCCAAAATTATTTATTCAAATTCCCAGCCTCTTGACATCTTGAAATTTATCAAGTAAATAAAAGGTATATGTGTGATCCTCTCGTTTTATGTGTTATTCCGGTGTTAGTGAATATACCTGAGGAGAAAGCGATTAGCACTGTGTTAGTTGGAGTCCCTACGAATCACACCCTGGAAGCCTTGGATGGAGGTCGTGTTTGGGAGGGGATCCCTGGAAGCATGGATGAGGAAATGGGGGAGAGTGAGCCTAAAGGGAGAAAAGGCAATAAAGTGTTCCTTAATGCTCCCCGCTCCCACCCCCACTGTGGCAGCTGGAACTCAGTCCTACTGGGGCCCTTGAGAAACCATGAGGATCTCCTACCCAAGGACAGACCGGCTGGGGTCAACTCCATCCCGTGTGGGCTGCGGGTTGCGCCTGAGGGCATTATCACCTCCTTACACAACATACTTCTGGGCTGCTCCTGCTTGCAGCTGGGCAAGTTCTCCCAGTGTCAGGGAAGGCCCTCCCGAAGAGAAGGGAGATGCAGGAGCTTGAAGTTGGAGGCTGCAGGCATGCTGGACACTGTCCACTGTGGTTGTCAGTGAACTTGGGCCTGAGGACACATGACTTGTGCATCCTCAGAATTTGTATCTGTTTCTTTATTTGAAAGGCTTGCAATTAGACTATAAACTCTATGACAGTAAACACTGTATTAGCCTATGCTTTATGAATTATCAAGATCAAGAACAGTGTTTTATCTATTATTGGGGCTGAATTAATTTTTTTTGAATTAATGAATAAAGCTCTAGAAAAAAATTGTAATTCTTAAAGACAATATAATTTCAGTTCTGTCATCAGATGGTTTTTTTGGGGGGGGGGGTCTTATGACTATCCAGCATGTAATAGTTGTTAGCTGATTGCTTGTTTTATGATAAAGCAATGCATAGACCTGTTATTTAATTATAGTGTTAAATTTTACCTCTAAATTTAAGTTTATTGGTGTCAAATTGTGTTGTAACATATACACCTTTAGTGTGAATAGTAGAATACAGAAATCTCTATATGCATTAAATGAAAATTTTTTTTTTAGGTTATATCATTTTGTAGTTTGGTGCTATTCAAAGAAGTTTAGAAAATTGCAATGGATTTGCAAGCCAACCATTACATGATTTATACTAAAACATCTTTAAAATTCTCTAGTTGAATGTTACTGCTGTGTTAATTCTGTGTATTTGTGGTAAGTCATTATGTTAAGAACCTTCTATTGCTAATCTCCTATTATTAAACTCCTAAGTGGCAGTGGAAATTGGATAATAAGTTTACTTTTCTCAGTGAGCTTTCAGAGGAGGGCCAAAGGATGAAATAAAAACAGATTGCATTGTCTCTTTGCTTCTCTTGTTGAAGCTAGTCAGGATTGTAAAAGCAGTTGTACTTTCAAATACTGTAGTTTCTATGAACCATTGCTGTGGTTCTGAGTGAGAAGATAGAACTTACTGTGAAAGTCTCATGAATTGCTGTTAAGGCAGTACTCACAATTAATTGTGTATGTAATATATGTGGTGTATGAACTGTGATTGATTTGTGGCTTTAAATTGTGAAGTTTAATTCTCTCCCTTAAGAGTAAGAAGTGTCGGGCAGTAAGTTAACACTTGTGATGTAGGCTGGGTAGTGGAGTGAGAACAATTCCCCGCTTCCCTCACTTACTAATCATGAATCCAGGGGCCAATTTTCCTGAGCTGCTGGCTTGTGTGTAAAAATCTCCCTTTGGTGTTGTGTATGAAGTTGATTGTAAGTACTGAATGAATACCTTTTTTCTGTGAGTATTTTAACGTAATAGTCAAGGCTCTTTCCACGAATAGAAAGTTCTAAATATTGAAATTTTTCACTTTGAGAGTTTATGATGGATGGCATTTATCCATGTTACCTTATTCAATTCTTAATAATTCCATTTTAGAAATAAACTATTTACTTTAGAGAAGTAAAGTAACACGCTCAAGGTCACACAGCTTGTAGAGTGAGGCAGGTTTATTCAAAGTTGGTGTTTTTCAACACTATGACACCCTGGATACATTTCGTAGAGATTTATTGAATATCCACTGTATTTGATGCAGTGTGTTAACTAGTTGCTATGGTCCAAATGAGTCAGAAATGAATGCTGCTCTCAAGGAATTTATAATCTAATGAGAGAGATAAGATATGTATATAAATAATTATAGCACAAGGGAGAAAGTGATAAGGGCTAAATAAAAAGGTATGGCGAAAGTACTATGGGAGGATGGAGATTATAATTTCCTGTTTGGAGAGGTAGTGAAGATAGCTTCTTAATGAAAATAGCATTTAACCTGAAACTTGAAAGGTTTGTACCGGTGGGGAAGGGACATCTAAGCTTCTCAGCCCTAGTTTGCACCTTTTCATTATAGTGGTTCTTAGGGTGATAATTGGGATGCAAAGCTAAATTGCATTTCCTCTTTAAAGTAATGGAACACTTGCTATACTTTTGAGTATACCGAGATGAAAGCACCAGGCCATTACCCCCAATAAATTTGGTGTTCTGCAGGAAATAGACAAGAAAATCAATGATAACTAAATGTGACTGGACTGCTCTACTATCACTGCTGCTAATCATGAACATTGATTTAGTCCTTACTATATGCCAGGTAATGTTCAAAATACTTTATATTTTATTAATCCATTTAATTCTTACACAACCTTACATAGAATACAGTAAAACCTTGGATTGCGAGTAATGTGGTTTGTGAGTGTTGTACAAGATGAGCAAACATTTCTAATACATTTTTAAAAAAAAAAAATTAGTTTCAGGTGTACAACACAGTGCAATAGTTATACATTTTACCCCTCAAAGTGACAACCCCCCACCCCCATCTAATACATTTTAACGTGGTAAACGAGTGATGTCTTGCAATACAAATAGTTTGTTTCCAGAACGAATTATGCTCGCAAACCACGGTATTATTGTACATCGTTATTATCTGCATATATTAGGTAAAATACTATCACAGAAATAAAATAAAAATAAAAACCAGTAGCTTACATAAGATAGTTTATTTCTCTCTTAGTTCCTAGATGAGTGATCCAGAACCACCTTACAATTCTACCATCTTCAACACATGTCTTTCAAAGTTGCTCCAATAATAACCATTTTTTAGTTAGTAGAAAGGAGGTAAGACAAATGGAGGGAAAAAAGATTCTTTCACGAGGACATCTGGAATTGCATATATCACTTCTATTCATATCTCATGGTCACATAGGATACTATATGAATATGAGATATGAATTGGGTTAAATAGTGCCTCCACGCCCCCAAAATAAGTCCATGTCCTAATATCCAGACCCTGTCAATGTTACCTTATTAAGAAAAAGAGTCTTTGCAAATTTAAATAAATTAAGAACCTTGAGATGAGATTATCCAAGATTATGCAGGTGGGTCCCAAATCCAATAACAAGTGTGTTTCTAAGAGATAGAAGACACACAGAGGAGAGATGGTGTCAAGACAGAGACAAAGAATAGAATTATGTTGTCACAAGCCAAGGAATAACTGGAGCCATCAGAAGCTGGAAGAGGCAAGAGAGGATTTTCTCATAGAGCCTTCAGAGGGAACATAGCCCTGAAGACACCTTGACTTTGAACCTTTGGCTTCTAGAACTATGAAAGAATAAATTTCTGTTGTTTTAAGCTGCCAAACCGTGGTAATTTGTTATGGCAGCCTCAAGAAACCAATACAGATGGCTATATCTTGCTGCAAGGAGGCTGTAGAATGTGTTAGTGGGCTGGCCATGTGCCTACGTAAAGGAAGAAGAGAGTGGATATTGAGGGGTAGGGGTAACATTCTCTGTCACATTTCATTTTATAGATGAGAAAATTGAGGTACAGAGAAGTAAAGTAACTTGGCCAGGGTTGTACAACTAGAAGCAAAATTTTGATGGAAATTCAGATCCTTAGCCACTAACTTACCTTGAAGCTCAAGGGGCTGTGGAAGCACAGAAAAGAGGGTTGTAATTGGCTTGAGAATTCAGGGGAAGAATGGAGGCAAGCTGGAGCTATGGAAAAATAGACAGTTGTTAACCAGGTGGAGAACAGGAGGTTGAGGAGAAAGAGACATTTCTGGCTGAGGCAGAGACATGTGGAGTATCCTGACCCATTTTTGGTTGTGGCTTTTAAGAATATTTAACGTTTAGGAGAATGTGAAAGAGTGGCAGAGGGCTGGCTGACTGGTGCGTTCGTTAAGAGCTGGCTTGGGATGCCAGCATCCTGGGTTCGGATCCCACATATGAGGGCCAGTGACACTGCCCTCTACAGCTAAGATGGTGAATAACAGCTTGACCTGGAGCTGGGCTGCATGAGTCCCGGCGACTGCATAGCTGCAGCGCCTGCTGCAGTGGGCTGCCATAGGCTACAGTGAGTGGCCAGCAGCCAGCATGAGCTGCCAATAGTCGCGGTGAGCAGCCATCCAGAGGAGGGGACTGATGTGCCTCATCTAGGAAGAGTGCAATAATGATACCAACATGGGCCAATGAAGCAACGTCCTCCGCAACTAGACAGAAGAACAAAAGAACAGCAACTTGTCTGTTCCCCTTCCCCAATTCCCCAATTAAAAAAAAAAATCTTTAAAAAAAAGAGTGGCAGAGATGAGCTTGGAGGGGAGTCCAGTTGCCTCAGGGCCTTGTATGCCATACTGAGGCATTTGATTTTTATGTTAAAGATAGTGGAGAGCTATTACAGGATTTTAACCTAGGCTATGACATGAGCAGAAATGAAAATTTGAAAGACTATTAGTCTCTTACATAGAGAGGTTACAAATGTAGGATGTGGTATCAACTAAGAGGCTATTAAAATAGTTCAGAACATTTGACAGTGGAGTTAAGATAGGAACTATGGATGGAGACAAGGGGATGTATTTAACCATATTAGGACTTGATGACTCGTTGTATGTGGGAGTGGGGTGGGTGGTGGGAGTGAGGGAGAGAATGTGCCCTAGAATTCTCCAAGGTTTCAGACTTGGGCTATGTGGTCCATTTTAGTAGCATTTACTGAGATATGGAATATAACAGAAACTACTTGATAGTTTCAGTTTTTTATCACTGTGTAACAAAACACCCCCAAACTGAATGGCTTTCTCAGCATCCATCTATTTAACCCATGAATCTATGGGTTCTCTGACTGATTCTTTTGTTCTGAGCTGGCTTAGCTGATCTTTGCTGAACTTGCCCATATATCTGTGGTCAGTTGGCAGCTGTATGGTCTAGAATGGCTCCCCTCACATGTCTGTCAGTGACTAGGTTGTTGATAGGGGGTGGCTGGGCCATGTGTGTCTTGTCTGGAAAGCTAGCTGAGATTCTTCACACAGTAATGTATTGTGAGAACTGCAAGAAAGGGCAAACTCCAGTGCTCAAGCACTCTTCAAACCTCTGCTGTTTCACATTTGCTAACGTTATACAGCCAAGTTCAGATACAAAGAATGGAGAAATTGACTCTGCCTTTTGAAGGGAGGAGACACAAAGTCACCTGCAAAGGGACATGCATACAGGGATGCGGAGAATTTATGGACAACTTTGTGATTTATCACAATAATGAATTTTGTTCTGGTATCCTTTCTGTTAGCGAACATGATGTGGAAGATGGCAGGATTTTTAATCTGGAGGCTCTAGAGAGAAATCTAGGTGGAAAGACTAATTTGACATTTACTAATATATGAATCAAATTTAAAGTTGCGAGAGTGAGAAGAAAAGAGTACCCTTAGTAGAATCCCTGGAAATACTAACATTTAAGGTGCCTGAAGAAAACATAACAATATCAAGAGCCACAATGAAGCGCCATTACAGAAATGGCTAAAATAAAAAAAAAATACTGACGATTCCAAGTGTTAGCAAGGACACAGACCAGCTAGGTCTCTCATACACTGTTGGTGGTGTACAAAATGCTGCAGCCATTTTGGAAAAGAATTGGGCAGTTTCTTATAGAGTTAAACACACCCTTATTCTATGACCACGCCCCCCCAATCTCACTCAATTATTTACCCAAAGCAATGAAAACTTAAGTTCACACAAAGATCTGTACATGAATGTTTATAACAAAAACTGAAAACAATCAAAATCTCTTTCAACTGGTGAATGAATGAGCAATACACCCTATAGTATATTCATATAATCGATAATAAAAAGGCATGAAGTGCTGGTACACCCAGCAGCACAGTGAATCTCCAATGTTTATGTGAAGTGGAAGAAGCCAGTTTCAAAAGGCTGCGTAATGTATAACTCCATTTAGAGGCCATTCTGGAAAAGACTGAGGCTGGAGGGATGAATGTAACCAACTCAAGAATAGCCCTGAGGGGCTAAAACGTCCCTGAGATGGTTAGATGTTAGACCCCAAAGTACTAGCATTCTCTGGACTTCACGTGAAAAGAAGCGAAGTCTTCCCACTCTATACTTCTGTGACTTTTTTCACCTCTAAGGCTGGCTGTGCAAGAAAATGGAGAAAGACCTTATTCATTCAGGACTCTACCTCTCTGTGTTTTCATAGGTAGGTCATTGGTGAGGTCTTTAGATAGTTTTAATTTCGGGGGAAAGAATCATCCGTATTATAGTAAAACAAAGTGCATCTGAATTGCTTTTATAGGATATTTGGTCTTCTGAATGATATGGTGGATTAGAGTATTTCTGCCTATGTTATATTCATGATTAACTTTATATTCCTTAGGAAAGTAATCCCAATGATATCATTCCAGTGGAATTTCCAATGGGAAATGCCTTCTTTTTATAATAAGTTTCCAGGAACACATTGTGGTGAGAAGCATGGACTGTTTGTAGATCTGAAACTATGGCTCACCCAAAAACTCTTCAATGAATGAAATGGTAGCTATTTGTAAATCAACTATTTCCTTTGTCCTCTCTTATATTGTCATGTATTAGGCATATTAAAAGGCATGTGAAAAAGTCAAAACACTTCCCGTTTTCACATACTCTATAACATAAATAATCTCTAGTGGGAGAGAGAGTGTCATACACATTTATTATTATAAGTGGAAGTATGTGTGAATTTAGATTGTACTTCTATGGTTTATGATAGGTGGACCTTCCTGTTTTACTGTCTTCTGAGTGTTAAATAAATTCATAAACATTACATTTTGTTTATAAAAGTCTCTGTATATCTCCATAAAACTTACTAATCATTAACTTAGTTGAGTGACCACTAAATCAAGCTACCACTAAGATAAAAGATCGATTTATACATTGTGTATTCAAGGTCGGGTCAACTGCCTTTCCTTCCCAGGTGTTGATTTAATGAGTGAGCAGTTTAAAGATCTTCTCTGATCAGGTGCCCTTGTTTACATTTTGTGGTTTTCAAGGTAAATACAGCAATTTCAGAATAAAGCAAACACTGCTGGCAGGTGGCATTGTTTGTTTTACAAATGCTTGGAAGTAGTTTGGATACTTTGTCTTTTAAAGAAAAAGATAGGTAAAAACGTAATAAAGCAGCCCTCAAAAGCAGAGATCCAGCCTCCGTTGGTGAGGCACCACTGACCTGCCATTGCTGAATTGAGCCTTGCTTGCCCATTTTTAGCTGGGGGCCCCTTCAGAGAGAGGGTTATGCCCTGAAAATGAAAGTGGTGGGTCCCCAGGAAATCACCGAGTCAGGGTACTTCTGTTGCATTTTGCTATATGACTGTGTTTGGTGTGTGTGCCTGTGTGTGGGTTCGTGTGTGTATCTTCCACTATATGAGTTAAGAGATAGTTGAAGTTAAATTTTTAGAGGCTCTCAAGGGCTGTGAAGAACTGGGAGATAGTAAGCTCATCCAGAGAGTGTCCTATCTTGGAAGCAGAGGTACAGGGAGGCTAAAGCTGCGTTTTAAACTAGCATGTTCTAAATGACAGGAGCTTCAGTTCTGTTTAGAAATAGGGATGTGGGGTTTGTCCTTCTGGTTCTGTTTAGATGCATGGCATGAAGCACCGTGCAGCTATAATTTGTTGTAGAAAGTCTCAGTTATGCAACGTGTACTCTGATTGTATCTGCATAATTAAATACCTTCATATGAGTAAATACTGGAAGGAAGGGAGTGAGAGTTAATTGTGCGGTGAGGTTGGGAGTTAGGTTCTGTAATGTAATTATATAAAAGAAAAAAATCCAATATGTGAAATGTCACGTTGAAAAAAAACAGTGTGATTGTCCAGTGGGCAAATATAAAGACAAAGCAAAGAGCAACTTATTAAAGTTTTGACTTAATGACAGTGAAGTCCTTTAGTTCCTCTTTCTTTCTCAGCCTTGTTTTCTTTCTATATATTTGGCCAGCATTGTTAATGACATTAAAGGCAGGATCTCCACTAATTGGTTTACATATGTAAGCCAGGTCTCTATTCTCACCCTAACACAGGAGATGGGCAGCACTGTTCTAGAGGCTTCTTCGGTTATTCTGCCCTCCTAAATAAAGTTTATTAACCAACCTGAAATTCTGTGTTTCATCATTTAAATATCCTAGAACATAAATGCCTAGAAACACTGACTTAGTTGAATAAAACCTTTGGGACTTGGCAACTGATCACTTTTTGCAGAGAAAGCAAAGGCCGTAAGGAGAATTGACTGCATGTGAGCTATGAGCCATGCAATTGTGGCGTATCATAGACAAGCAAGCTCCTGACGCTCCGACACCCTCCCCGCCCCCCGCCTCGTGGCCATAGGTCATAAGAGGTGGTCAATGCAAAGTAAGTAGGAATTAGGTGACACAAGAAACCTATGCAACTTGACTAACCATTGTCACCCCAATAAACTTAAAAAGAAAAGTCATAGGACAGAGGCCTAGATGTGGTTTTCTAGTTTGGGAGTCCCCAAGATCTTTTCAGAGGGTCTGCAAGATCCAAGTATTTGCATAATGACACTGAGACATTACTTGCCTTTTCCACTTTCATTCTTTCTTGAGTGTGCAATGGAGTTTCCCAGAGGCTACATGAACTGTGATGGTATCATCGGTGTGTTGGTTAATGAAATGTGTGTTTGTATTCTGTTGTACTGTGTATTTCTCAGTTTTAATTTGTTGTACAGTAAATACAGAAACAACTCACAAAACAAAATCTCCTTGGGGCCTCAGTAATTTTTAAGAGCGTAAAGTGATCCTAAGACCAAAGAGTTTGAGAAATGCTTGCTAAAGGGACAGTCAGGTAGCAAGGGATAGGAATAAACTTAACTCAGCTATGAGAAAAGGCATTTGTGAAAAGCAGTGGGTAGGCAAGGAATTGGAGGCAAGAACGGTAGTCAGGGAAAATAATTAGAAATCAAGAAGCCATCAGGTATATGCAGGATAAAATGAGGGAGCAGGAGAAATAGTTATTTTCTGAGAGTTTTTCAAGGATTGGCTTTGTATCTCTAGCCCTGTGCCTATAGCAGGACAGGACTTTCATGAATAATTGTGAATGATTGAATTGATAAGTATAAAGACTGTAGAACCAAATAAAAATTTGAGAAACATGAGATATGATGTTTATCACAGTATTACTTATAATGGAGGAAACTTAAATATACTAAAGGAGGAAAAAGGTTTGTTGTCATGGTGTGCCCTAAGTGGAAATTTAATGTTTTCAAGCAATGTTTAATGACATTAGAAAATGTGAAATGGAAGGAAAGCTTTATGTGAAACTGTGTATATAATACATTTCCAGTTATCTAAAATATATATGCATGTATAAAGGTGTATTTTGGCAAATGTATCTGTCTGTCTCTTCGAGGATATACACCAAACTGAGAACCAGGGTTAACCGTGGGCATGAAAAGAGGTGGGACTGTTTTTTGCTTTACATTCTTTCAGATTTTCTAATTTTTTTGTTACTGATCATATATCAGTTTTATATTAAAAAAAACCAACCTAAGAATTTTACTTACAACTTACACACACACACACACACACACACACACACACACACGGAAACATTTTTGAAGATGTTAGAAAAAAATTTGAGTCGTTTCATACTGAGATAGTTTTCTGTCCCTGGCTCAGGATTTTTCTGTGTCTTCACTGGCTGTTTGAAGCTGGCCTGAATGACGGGGGGGTACCAGAGGCAGCTGTGAATTCTAGGCAGAGTTGGGAGCACTGGCAGCCAAATATTGCCCCTACCAGAGGAAGACACAAATTCAAGAAGTCACTTTAATGTGTATTACAATACGTAATGCTCCGTATGAAGATCTTTAACAAACTCCAGCCTCAGAAGGAGGCCTGGCTGCTGCAGGGGTATCAAGGGAAGGACAAGAAAGCTGCAGAACAAGGAAGTAAAGGAGGAGTGACTGGTGGGTCTGCAGCTCTACCTTCCTTTTGTCATCTGGAAGGAATGACACCTAGACCTCTAATAGGAAGGAAAAGAATAATAACTTTAAAATATATGCTTTATGCACACATACATATTACTAGCTCAGGTATTCAGTGGTTTGAATTTTCTAGTGCTGTGGAACATAAATTGTCCTTCGTTGCTTCACTTTTATCTTTTTTCTTCTCTCTTTAGAGTAATAGGAAATATTTGGGTGTTTAAAAGTGAAACACCATACACAAAAATTGCTTCAAAGTGGATCATAGACCTAAATATAAGAGTTAAAACTATAAAACTGTTAGAAGCAAACAGGAGTAAATCTTAGCAATCTTGAGTTATTCACTGATTTTTTAGCTTTGACACCAAAGCACAAGCAACAATAAACTGGAATTCATTAAAATTAAAAACTTTTTTCTTTAAAGGACATCATCAATAAAGTAAAAAGACAACTTGCAGCCTGGGAGAAAATATTTGCAAATCATATATCTGATAAGTGACTTATATCTAGACTATATAAAGAAATCTTATAACTCAATAATAAAAAGATAGATAACTCAATTGAAAAATGGGCAAAGGATCTGAATAGATATCCTGCCCCCCAACCAAAAAAGTATATATATATATATATATATATATATATATATATATATATATATATGGTCAATGAGCACATGTATGATGCTAAACATGATTAGTCATTAGGAAAGTGCAAATAAAAACTACAGTGAATCTCACTTCACACCTGCTAGGATGGCTTTAATAAAAAAGACAGATAACAACAAGTGTTGGTGAGGATGTAGAGATATTAAAACCCTTAATGCGCTACTAGTGGGTATGTAAAATAGTGATTTTGGAAAATAACCTGGAAGTTCTCCAAAAGTTAAAGTGGACTTACCATTTGGTCCAGCAATTTAACCTCTAGGTATACACACAGGAGAGATTAAAACATATATCCACACAAAAATTTGTACACACATGTTTATAGCAGCATTATTTATAATAATAGCCCAAAGTAGAAACAACTCAAATGTCCCTCAATTGATGAATGGATAAACACAACATAATGTAATTTCTATAGTGGGGAGTATTTAGCTATAAAAAATAATGAAGTACTGACACATGCTACAACTTGGATGAACCTTGAACACATGCTAAGTGAAAGACGCCTGTCCCAAGACACATATTGTATGATTCCATTTATATGAAATGTCCACAGTAGGTAAATATATAGAGACCCAAAGTAGATTAGTGATTGCCTAAGCCTGGGGGAAGCAGGAATGGGGAGGATGGTGAGTACAAGGTTTCTTTTTTAGGCTAAAATTAGTTTATTGTGGATATTTGCACAACTCTGGAATATACTGTAAACCACTGAAACTTTAAAAGGGTGATCTTAATGGTACATAAATTATATATCAACAAGGCTATTTAAAAAAGCAAAAAGTATGTAGCCAACTTGCGATAAAATGTTAAAAACTCACAAATAATTATAAGTTAAAACAACTTAGTATACTATTATGTCTGTGCAATGAGCTAAAATATGAAGAGAGTATAAGCTTTAAGAAAGGCTCTCTGGGAATAGGCATCCTCACACTGGAGACAAAGCTGTAAAAAACTTTTCTGGAGAGCTGTCAGATGAAGCAAACATTTTTTACAAGGCTTTGGCTCAGGAAGAAAAATATAAAATAGGCAGCAAACAAAGAATTTTTATCTTAAACCTTAAATAATAAAGTTCTATCTCAACCTGCTTGTGAGCACAAAAGTTCAACAATAAGCTAGCTCATAAAATGTATTATTAACATAGGCTGTTGAGTCCATATAGGATGGGCAAAATTCACGGCAAACAAAGGCATCTTTAGTTATTTTGTTGTATGTCCCAAGGAAAATAGTGGCTGTTTTGTTGGGTTTTCATACAGAAATTTAGGGTAGTGTTTAGTTTCACTTACACAAAGACGTATTCTAATTTATGTCAGCTGGAGCTTCCTTTCTATCTGTCTGAGTACAGATCTGGATCTAGGCCTGATAGATATAATCTTATCAGTCAAAGACTTTGTTGAGTTGGGTTTTAGGGTAATCCAAAAGTGGTTAAAGAATTTGCAGAAAGATTTTTTTTTTTAAGCTGTGTTCCTCATAATAGCTGAAAAAGGAAAACAATAAAAATACTCAACCATTTTGGAATGGTTAAGTGAACCATGAAATATCAATGCCATTAAAAAGAAATATGTGCACTTTTTTGTTACACGTATATCCATTTCCCTACTAACATCAAAACTCTACCAAGGGAGAAACTGGAACTGCCTGGTTTACTTCTTCATCCACAGCTAATCTCATAGTGCTTGGCTACACTGAGTGTCTAATAAATGAGTCTGGAAAATTTTATTTTTAATTATGTTTTTCTGCATATTTGAAGTAGTTTATAAATTAGAAAAATTAGGGCCAGCTGAGTGGTGCGGTGGTTGGGAGCTGGCTTGGGACACCAGCTGCCCTGGTTCGGATCCCACATATGAGGGCCAGTGACACTGCCCCCTAAAAAAAAAAAAAAAAAAAAAAAAAAATTAGAAACATTAAAAACAAATGGAAGAATTTGGCTATCCTTATTGCTACTATATAACATTTTGTTGATAAGGATTTTATATTTTGAAGTATTTTAAATTTGTTAGTATGATGGAAAAAATAAGAGCAGCACATACTTGTTTGTCATCCTACAATATCAGGAACTGCGTGTGGTGCTGTGTCTGCTTTGTTCAGTCAAAAGTGTCACAACTCCTGATCCCCAGTTCGGGGTCCATTATCAGTCCAGCTGGTGAAAGAGCAGATAAGGTGTTCAGCTCATTTCACGGATGAAACAAAAAGCCCAGGGTTAACAAAGAAAGAGGGGAAAGGTAACTGCTCCTCTTGCTTGATAAATATCACTGGATGGAGGAGGAGAAAGGGAAGAGGAAAGACAAAAGCTGCCAGGGTCAGATCAGCATCAGCTTCCTCTTACTGGTCTCCCACCTGCAGCTGCCCTTGCTGCGATTTGGGGCTCTGCCACCTACAAGGGGTAAGACCTTGGGGACTTTTCCCCGAGGCTTTCTGTTTAGGCTAATTCCATTTATCTCAAGGTTTAACAGGTTTATATTCTGCTTCTTTGAAAATTTAATTTTATGTAACAAATACTTTCCCATGTTGCTACAAATTCATTGTAATTATCATTTATCTTTTAAAGTCACTCTAGCCTTGCTTTAAAAAAAATTTATTGTAAAATAAAGCATATGTTCAAAGGATATAATGTATATATGGGTATATATTATATATTTATACATATGTGTATGAGTATATGTGTATGAGTATCTGGGTATCTATATGAGTATATAGATACAGATATAGAATAAATTGGGCAGAGCCCCTGAAATATTCCTGCTCTTTTTATTTAATATACACTCTTTTTAGAGCACTTTTAGCTTCACATCAAAATTAAACACAATGTACAGATTTCCCATGTACCCTCTGCTTCCCACACATGAACACCCTCCATCATTATCAGCATCCCCTACCAGGGTGGGACATTTATTACAATAGATGAACCTACATGGACGTATCATTATCACCCAAAGTCCACAGTTCACACTAAGGTTCACTCTTGGTGTTATACACTCTATGGATATTGACAAATGTGTAATAACATATATCCACCATTATAATATCACACAGAGTAATTTCACTGCTCTAAAAATCCTCTGTGCTCTGCCTGTTCATCTTGGTTACTTCTGAATTTTTTGGCAAATATGAATAAAGCTGCTGGAGATTTCAGTATCCAGGTTTTGTGTGGACATAGTTTTCAGCTTATTTAAGGCTTGAGTGATTGCTGCACAAGATGTTAAGAGTATGTTTAGTTTTGTAAGAAACTACCAAATAGTCTTTCGAAATAGATGTATTATTTTACATTCTCACCATCAAAGAATGAGAGTTCCCGATGCCCAGCATCCGTGCCAGCATTTGCTGTTAGTGTTTTGGGTTTTGGGGCATTCTCACAGGTATGTAGTGGTATCTTGTGTTAGTTTGCAATTTCCTAACAACATGTAATGTCGAACATCTTTTTATATGGTTACATGCCATCTGTACATCTTCTTTGGTGTGGTGTCTGTTTAGATCTTTTCCCCAGTTTTTAATTGGGTTGTTTGTTTTTTTATTCTCGAATTTTAGAAGTTCTTTGTATATTTTGGAGAGCGATCCTTTATCAAATGTCTTTAGCAAATATTTTCTCTCTATGTGTAGCTTGTGTTCTCATTCTCTTGCCAGTGTCTTTTGCAGAGCAGGAACTTTGAATTTTCATGAAGTTCAGCTTTTGAATTCTTTCTTTCATGGACTGTGCCTTTGGTATTGTATAGAAAAAGTCATTGCCATACCCAAGGCCACCTAGACTTTCTCCTATGTTATCTTTTAGGAATTTGAGTTTTGCATTTTACATCTAGGTCTGTGATTCATTTTGAGATTATTTTTGTCAAAGGTGTAAGGTCTGTGTCTAGATTATTTTTTATTTTTTATTTTTCTTTGCATGTGGATGTTCAATTGTTCCAACACCATTTGTTGAAAAGACCATCTTTTCACCATTGCCTTTGCCCCTTTGTCAAAGAGCAGTTGACAGTATTTATTTGGGTCTGTTTCTGGACTCTCTATTCTGTTCTATTGATCTTTTTTTCTGTTCTTTTACCAGTATCACACTGTCTCAATTACTGTAGCTTTATGATAAGCCTTGAAGTTGGGTAGCCTTTCTCCTTTTCACTCAGGACAAGTTGAGGTAGGGTAGGGAAGATGGATACTAAAATGTTTCAACTTTTGTATCCTGGAGGCTAGGTTTGGAGATTTGGCTTAAGGCAGTTTGGCCAAGTGAGTATGCTAATTCTGAATCTAGGATCAAGCAGAACCTCCACCCAGCATAAGCAGTAGTCAGGTAATGAGGTCAGCCCCTTCACTTCTCTGTGTAAGGGCTGCGTAAGTAAAGGGATGGAAAAATGCCACAGTTTCACTCTTTGGAGTTCCGATCACCAGAAAGACTCAATGGAAATAGGGAAGAAATTCTCCACTAATATTACTGTTAAAGCATGAATGCCTATTAACCAGCTTCAGAAATAGAACTTACTTACATGTACCTAAGAAGTCCCTCTTGTTCCCCTAGCTCATTGTATATCCTTTCTTCCCCAACAAAAGTAACTACCATCCAGACTTTTATGTTAATTATTCCCTTTTTTTTCCCCTCAGCTTTATTACCACGGATGTACAGATCCCTGAGTTAAATGTATGTGTCTGATTGTTTTCAGGGTACATGGACTTGGATGGAAAAAAATGACATGTTTAATTTCACTCACCTGGCTTCATGAGTTTCGCTAGTTCACTGCCTTCAATTATGAATGTTGACAATAAACCGTTATTCTGAGAAATGGTCCATGGGATTCACCAGATGGCCAAAGGCCCTTGGCACATTCCTACCAGGGTATCTTCTTAGAAGAAGCATTGCTGGATCTCAGGGACTGTGTGTTTTCATACTATTACTAGGAAACCAGCAGAATCTCCTTTCCAGCCATTCTCACCAGGGTTCCCCATCTACCACAGAACAGAGAGTGATGTAAATAACTTGCTCAGTTCTTTAAAGGATGGTGTATAACCAGTCCATTCTAGGTGGCTAAGACTGAAGTCAATTCATTATGTGCAGTGAATTCCTTAGGACTTTAGGGTTTCTATTCTGGAACCACAGCTCTGGCATTTAGGTTTTGGTTGACTGACTAGGAGCGTCTCTTCCCTGCACTGGGGATAATGGAGGCAGGCCAACAGACTGGCTCTGCCACTTAATAGGAACGTGACTGAGAAGTTACTTAATCTCACTCAGTTTCAGTGTATATACCGTAAATGATGGTGATATACGCATAGACATCATGGGGTGATTTGGAATGAAATAAAAATAATTTCTGTAAACTGACTAGCATAGTGACTGGCACAAAGTAGGATCACTAAGGGCAGTTCCCCCCACCCCCCCACCCCCACCATTCCCTAGATTATTAGGAATCAGATACGTGAATATTAAGATATAGTAACATTTTCCTTCTTTCCCTTCTTCCTTGTAATGCTGAGAGTTGTTTTTAATTTCATCTGTATTATTCCAATACAATCGCCTTTGGTTCTGGCGACCTCCATATTACTGTGACTTTCTCTATTTCAGACGTTGCTCAGGCTTTAGTGGAAGAGTTAGCACTAATCACTGGCAGCTTGAGAAAAGATCATGTGGACGTCACTTACCTTTTCCCTGGACTTGCCCAAAGCTGCCATTTCAGTGTCTTACCAAACTGTCCTTTAGTCCTACCCCACCACGGCTAATTACTCTTTAGTCTTTGAAGGAATCTTTCTCACCTTTGGTCAGGCTGTGTGTGTGTGTGTGTGTGTGTGTGTGTGTGTGTGTGTCACAGCTCATAGTATTAGTGATTTTGTATTTAATTTGTCTGGATTTGCTTGGGGTTTGCAAAGCTTGTGTAATTTCCTTAGGCAAGATGTAATTTATAACTGAATGACACCTCACAATGTAAACAGCAGCTGTTAAAAAAGGCAGACATTTACAAACTATTCTTTCTGTTCCTTTGCAAAAGAGCTATGCTGTGGTGAAATGAATAATGTATTTTAGATTGGACCTGGGTTTGCTACTGTGGTTTGATTTACATGGACAAAGGAAAGAAACCCTACTCGTTTGAATTTGTTTTCAAATGCAACACAGTTCTCCTGTAAGAGAATTTTGAAAGAATAACTGTTTTCTTAATAAGAGTAGGAAATTCATTTTGTTCATTCCTGTAATGGCCATGGCCCATCACCTACTTTTTGGGAGGGGTATTTCTTTTGAAAGGTGAGAAGTTATAAGCCTGCATCATTTATTTATTTCTAAAGTATTTATTGAACACTTATGTTTTAAGTACTTAAATTAAAAAAAAAATTTCTCAGCTGTACTGACAAATAAAATTGTATATATTTAATGTGTACTGTGTGATGATTTGATATATGTTTATTCTAGGTACTTTGATAGACACTGAAGGTTTTACTGTAAACAATGCAGATAGTGTTTCTGCCTTCAGGGTGCAAATGGCCTGCTGTGCCCAGAGGTTTAAGTGTGGCCTCTTGACCTCAGTCAGTAGGAGAGGATGCGAAAGGACAGATGTGGTCCACAGATAATCAATAACCTGTTGTTGGAAAATCCATAGGTTTTGTCAATATTTCCCCTGTCAATTGATAAGAAAATTTAATATAAAATGCTGACTAATTTCATCTGAGCTAAGAATATAGAAAGTCCCTCTTTCCATCCATGTGCCCAGTTCAAAACGAGGAGCTGTAGACCGTTCAGAGGTGGGCATGTCGAGTACAGCAGATGAAACGACCATAGTGGAAATTCAGACTCGTTAGGCTAGTCTGGGTACTGGGTCAGCTCTCCCTCAGACCTGCAGCTTCTCTTCACTGTCTGACCTGTGAAGGCTCGGCCATTCTGTTTTAAGGTTTTTATATACTGGACTTGTGTTTTTTAACATAAACATTACAAAGTTGGAATTTTTTTCAGGGCCATTATGGTTAGAAAGACTAGGTTATAGGGAAAAGCTTATGTTAAGATGAGGAATTTTATTTTTCTTTATTTTCTCATTAAGGGCCATTGATCTTAACAAAATCAATCAATTGCACTTCAAGAATAACAAACACAGAAAGGGGAGAAGGAGCTAATATTAACAATTGTCTATTATGCACTATGCAGTATGGTTATTTCTAAATGTTCATGTTCAACTAATCTTTTAAAATAGAGAAAAGGAGACCTCAATGTGTATTAAATAGATACTTAAAATATACTTTTGTATACTATGTCTGGTGAATGAAGAAAGAAGGTTAGAACTGGGGGGTGATGGAGAGGGAGAAATGTAGGAAGAGAGGATGAGGAAGACACTGGCTCCCTGGGACCTAAGAGATACAGAGGAAATGAGGCAGGAGGAGAGGTACCCTCACGCCCTATGCTTGTAATTTGAGCAGTTTTCGTCAGAATCAAATTGTAGTGACTATCATGGTCCTTTGAAATTCTAATTAAAGCATAATCAATTATTCTGAACACTTCTAGAACTGTCTTTGAATTTCAATTTCTCAAGTAGGAGATTCATACCAACCACCTCCAGCCCTCGCTTTCCCATCTTTCCCATCCCAAAGAGGTATTTTCCTAAGGACTCTGCCTAAAGATCGATCACAACATGGGGTATTTCCTGAGAGTCCAATAAAAATGAAACAGAGATGAAAAAAAAAATTAAACAGAGATGAATTCGGATCAGATAGACAAAGAATAACAACTGAGTTAAATAAATGTTTTTATGTATTAAAAAAGTTATGTGTATATGAAAAGTAACTACTGATGGTCCCTGACTTATGATGATGGTTCGACTTAATGATTTTTCAACTTTAGGACGGTGGGAAAGCTATACGCATTCAGTAGCAACTAGACATCAAATTTTGAGTGTTGATCTTTTCCTGGGCTAATACTCTCTTGTGATGCCTGGCAGCAGCAGGGAGCGCCAGCCCCCGTCAGCCATGTGATCACAAGGGTAAACAACCAACACTCTACAGTGTAGTATTGAATGCCTGGGTTTATCTGAGCATAATCCCATCATAAGTTGAGGAGCATCTGTAGTCATTATCTCAAATGGGGATTTAATAGGAGAAATAGGCTTCAGCATTCTTAGGACCTTAACATACACAAGAAGAGCTTTATTACTAACAGAGAGGACTGTTGAAATTAAGATGTCTAAAATGAAAATTTAAAAGATTTTTTTTTAAAGGTTGTTTGCCTATGAAACTTAATTAGTAATCTTGCATATGCATTTTACCTTTCAAGACTGTTAAGAGATAAAGTGAGGTACTTTATAAATTGGAAGAGCAAACATTAGTTCGAATTGGGCAGCACCAAACTGAAAGTGGTTAGGAATGTTCCAATGGCAGAAGCTGGAAGCAACGTTTCTGTAGAGAAGACACTGAGGCAGAGCAAAGAAATTATTTGATTGGTTATAGGTTCGCAGTTGCCTTATTTGGAAAGCCTCATTAGCTGTTTGTGATTGGCTGTTCTTCAGTTTCACTTTCTCAGATTCCAGTGCATTAACTCTGGCTTAGGTTTGTTTCCTTAGGTAGGCTACCAAGGCAGCAGAACCACCCCAGTCTAATGGCCTTCTTGTTTCATTAACTATCCAGGCTATAAACACATGGCTCTATAAATCTGTGGGATTATGCTTGTGATAACAATATTTTTATGTATCGGTTTAAAATCTATAATGTTGGGTTAGAACCTTTAAAATTTCTAGTATAAGATGACGCTTTTGACATTTCTGGCACAGTTGATTTGAGTTGATGGGAGTTTATTTTTGGAACATATAGAGAAGTGAGGGAGAACATGAATCAATCTTGGTCACCACCATCTCCTGGCTACAACACGGACTCTAGTTATTGGAGATTAGTCCTGGTGATGCCACACAGCGACTGTAGGAACTATCGCCTCAGAGGTGGGCATTCAGTGCTCTGAGCTTTAGGGCGGTGGTCTTTGAACTTTTTTGATCATATGCTCCATCAGAAAAAAAGGAAGCACAATAGATACACATTTTCTTATAAATTATACATATGTACCACTATAACACTGAATTATATACATTATTGACTATATACAAAAACAAATATATAAATAGAAGAAACAAGTAAATATAAATTTAGTTTCTAGCATGTTCTTCCACACCCGACTATGCTGGGTACTCCCTTAGAATGTGCGCACCCTTTTTGGGAACCAATTATACTAGTTTTTTGCCATTATGATGACTGAGCTGTTTTCACTGCTTGGGCGGTGTTAATGAGCTGCATGATCTTGGGAAGATATCCTCATTTAATTTATTTGTAAAGTGTGTGTGTGTGTGTGTGTGTGTGTGTGGTGGTGGTGGTAATTATAGCTATCTCAGAGAATTGCTTTGGAGATCAAGAGCAGCAACCTGACAGCTAAAGTTGTTAGCACAGTGTCTGAAATGTTAGCTACTTATCCTAATGCCATGGAAGACTTTCTCTCCATTCTCCGTTTTTTGTTTTTTTTTTGAGGGCAGTGTCACTGGCCCTCACATGTGGGACCCAAACCGGGGCCGCTGGCTTCCTAAGCCAGCGCTTAACCACTGCACCACTCGGCCAGCCCTCTCTCCATTCCCTTTTATCTCACCTCTTCTACTCACTCATGTTACCTACTTTTTTTTCTCCTGCCTTAGGATTATTTACTGCTTTCACTCTGTGTGTTTTTACTGGCATTCTTCTGAAGTCTCATGTACAGAGACTTATCTGTTTGGGCGAATTGGTTATAACCGTATGCCCCATTTTGCTTGGAACAATTCTGGTTTTCGCCTATTGTTTCAGTGTAATTACAGTGGTTCTTTTAACTTGTAAAAATGTCCTGGTTTGGGAATAAATGACATGGTCACCCTATTAATTAGTCACCATCAGGTGTAGAGGATCTCTGTGGGGCAGACCTCTTGAATGAAGGGTGCCTCCTTGGCATTGCACAACCTACAGATAGTTGTTTTCAGATGAGGTGTTAATCTCTAGTTTTCCCCAGCTGTTACCAGAAGAGAGGATCTAATGATTTACTGTCTACAAAGCAGTGACAGCAAAGGAAATCATCAATAAAACAAAAAGGCAGCCTATTGAATGGGAGAAGATATTTGCCAATGATATATTTGATTGGGGTTAATATCCAAAATTTATGAAACTGAACACCAAAAAGACAAACAACCCAATTAAAAAATGGGCAGAGGATATGAAGAGGCATTTCTCTAAAGAGGACATACAGATGGCCAACAGGCATATGAAAAAATGTTCAACCTCACTAATCATTAGAGAAATGCAAATAAAAACAACAATGAGATACCACCTCACTCTGGTCAGAATGGCTATCATCAATAAATCAACAAACAACAAGTGCTGGCAAGGTTGTGGAGAAAAGAGAACCCTGGTGCACTGTTGGTGGGACTGCAGATTGGTACAGCCATTATGGAAATCAGTATGGAGGTATCTCAAAGAACTGGAAATGGAACTGCCATATGACCGTGCAATTCCACTCTTGGGTATCTACCCAGAAGAATCCAAGACATTAATTTGAAAAAAACATATGCACCCCTATGTTTATTGCAGCAATATTTACAATAGCCAAGACTTGGAAACAACCGAAATGCCCTTTGTAGACGACTGGATTAAGATACTGTGGTACATTTATACAATGGAGTATTACTCCATTATAAAGAAGAATGAAATCGTATCATTTGCAACAATATGGATGGACCTAGAGACTATTATGTTAAGTGAAATAAGTCAGTTGGAGAAAGACAAATACCATATGATCTCACTTATAGGTGGAATCTGAAAAACTGAATGAATGAGCAAAGTAAACAGAAACAGACTCATAGATATAGAGGAAAAACTGCAGATTGCTAGTTGGGAGGGGAGTGGGGATAAGGGAGAAGGGGAGGGGATTAGACAGGATAAATAGGTAACTACAATATTGCCACTGGGATATGAAACGCAGTTCGGGGAATATAATAATGTTGTAAATATTTTGTGGGGTGTCAGATGGTCACATGCCTTGTTAGGGAGACCACTTCATGGATGGAGTAGAGGTTTGATCACTGCACTGTACACCTGAAGCTGTTGTTGTATAATATTGTTTGCCAACTGTAACTGAATATATAGACAGTCACAGGTTGTGGATTATACTGTGGAAGGGAGTCAAAGGAATTGTAATAGATATGTATGATATAGGAGGGGGAATGGGGTAGCGAACTGGGGGAAGGGAGTTTTCACTTTGAGGGGTAAAATGTATAACTATTGCACTGTGTTGTACACCTGAAACTAATTTTTAAAAAAATGTTTATTTCACAATAAAAGAATTTTTTTAAAAAAGAGATAAAAAAAAAATAAAGCAGTGACAAGGGGTGGTATGCCCTCAGAGAGATGTCTAGTGTAAGATGTAACTATGAACACATAGAACAATATGTTACTTTATGAAATGGCTGGGCAGGTGGGGTCCATAGCCATGGTAACTGTTTACTCAGGTTGCAAAATGAAAATCCAGAATTCATTGGGTATTGAACTTGGAAATCTAAATCTGTGAACTGAAGCTCAACATCTTGGTGAATAACTTCCAAATTAAGAAAAAGTTCTTTTGATTCAGAATGAAATGTGTTACTATTATGTAAAGTTACAATACAGTTCATAATAAGTGTTAGAAATAGGTCTTCCTGTTCTTCACCCGGTTCTCTAGAAGGACCAGAATAGTTTTTTTGTTCTTCCAATGGTTTACTCTAGACTGGTGCTCTTTGTCTTGTGAGATTTTTTTTTTTTTTCGATTCTGGCTCTATGCTTTACCCCTGTTGGACACTTAGCAAATATTAATGACTGGTTGTGAGGTTATTCTAACAGTGCCAGAGGGGGAAAAAACCTATGTGATTGGTAAATCATGCACAGCTTGTTCACTTTCAAATGATTCATACTATTTAAAATTACTAATTGATTCAGGGAGTCAGAGCGGACATATGTCAGAATAAAGGAAATCAGTTTTTTTGATGTTTATTCTTACTTTTATGACATTTGATAAGAACTAATGGACAAGTTTCTGTTCACATTACCTGAGATTTGTAGTCTTGTAGATCTAAAATGAAGCTAATATTTGGTTGTGATCCTTCAACCTGAAATGTTACAAACCTGGCACCATTCTTGAAAACAAGGGTCTGTATTTATTCTCATAGAATGAAGAGCAGGTGGTGAATGTAGTAGAACATTGTTTCCCAATTCAGTAGACTGAATTGTTTAGATGATAGAATAGCACAGATTAAGTCTCTTAGGAAGAAAACAAATGATGGGTTTGGGGCAGGGAATTTTCTTGTCTAGAACAAGAGAATCTGTTGGAGAATAATGAAAAAGTTTAATGAATTAATGGTATGAGACAGGTGACTTGCTGGTAGACACTCAAGATGAGGTAAATAAACTTGCACTTGATGCAGAAGAATTTGTTTTTTAATTTGTTTTTATTTTTATTGTTCTTTTTTTTTTTTGAGGGCAGTGTCACTGGCCCTCATATGTGGGACCCGAACTGGGGCCGCTGGATTCCCAAGCCAGCGCTTAACCACCGTGCCACTCGGCTGGCCCAAGAATTTTTGAACAGGAAGATATATTAAAGGAGGTGTTGGAAGAAAATGTTTTGAGACTGGATTAGAAGGAAGATGTGAGTGATGGAGAGCCAGGCACAGTTACAGTTGTCCTGCTGAGAAATGATGAGAGTGGAGCTTCAGCGAAGGAATGGAAAATGGTGGCTATAAAATAGAACCAGAGACAAATCAAAAACTTAATGGAAACTGAATATATAAAACTTAATAATATTTGAATGAGTGGCATGAAGAAGAGATGAGTTGAAGATGTTTATAAGCATAGATGAGGTTTGAGCTATGTAATATTGCCAATATTTGATTTTTTACGCATACTAAAGTGGTAGTTGTATAGGGTTCCTTTTAATACATACCTGTTAGATTTGGCTACTTTCAAAAATAGACACTGGCATCAGGGAGGAAGCAAGAATTGCAGGGCTAGCATATTAACAATTAAGTGAGGGCAAAGGTTTATGTGTTTGTAGGTATTTTCAAAGCTCTGTGCTGGGAGCAGAGTTAAGTGTAGAACTGAGAGTAAAATAAATGAATGAAAGAATAAATAAGTAAATAAATAAAGGCAAAGTTCATAAATTATTTCTCTTTGAAATTTTAAATGTCTACATTTTTATGTACTAAGGGAAAGTCCAGATAAAACAATATGGCCTTTGAAACTGGACTAAAGAGTGCTTACTCAGTACAGAGACACTTTGGAAGATTGGTTACCTTTTCCGACAGTTTGACCCTGACCTGAGCAATTTCTCAGTTTTGAATTATTTGGGTATTTAGCAAGAAAAAGTATTTTTGTAAATTTGAAAGGGAATCTGGAAGCATGTTTTTCTAACTGTTATAGTCATTCTTTTGTAGTTATTAAGAGAATTAGACTCAAGTTATTTAAGAAACTAAACAAAATAACACTCACTCACACATACATGATGACACTCAACTGATGACAGCTTGAGATCTTTGGGAAAAACGGGCAGATATACAACAGTGTACTGTTTTGAAATACCCAGTTTTCCTAAATTACCTTGAAAAATTGAAAAACCTCCACTTTTCTTCATGTGGGTCTCATTGGTGAGTCCTGTATAAATTAGTTCTAAATAGCCCACATGTGCTTCCAGAAGAAAGAAGATAATGGGATTGCCACATTAAGTTTATGATGCTCGCAGCAAACCAGGGGTGGTAGGAGTCCCTGGGTGAAATCTCCCACAGACCTCTTTGAGAAAGATTTTGAGTCAGCAGACCAGATCTCCAAGGAGGCATGTCACACAAAGTAGGACCAAGCAGCAGCTGAGGAAAAAAGTTTACATGTTTTAGAGTGGCAAATTGTCAGGTTGTTTCTGCTTATTTTCTATTCAAACTCACGCCCAGTGCTTCCTGCAAACCACAGAAAACAGTGGCCCTGTCTTCTCTGAGCTCAGTGAATGTGGGACAAGGGGCGAAGTAGAATGGCCTCATTCTCCAGGTTCCCTCTATTTGCATATTTTATTGGGTCTTCAAAGCAGCAGCTCATGAGGACCATACAAGAATGTGTGTGTGTGTGTGTGTGTGTTTTGTAGGAATATTACGTTTTGAGTTGTTGTGCTCACTTGGGGTGAAGGGGGTGGATGTTTCATGTGTAATCTCATTCTGTGTCCCCACTGGTTAGGACTACTGAGGTATTCAAAAGAAATTAATACTCAGTTTCTGAATTTGAGGGAGTTGGGAGATAAATTGGGAAAATAAGCAATCTATGCACACAATAATTAGAGAACAACAAAAACAGTTTATAATCATTGTTGGGGAGTAAATATTATAAGGGTCTGAGAAAGGGGTTTCTTGTGAGCTAATATAGTCAGGGAAAGCTTCTGGGAAGAATGAGGTTCCTATTTTAGAATTAAATTTCAATTACATTGGCATTTATTGAATATATACTATGCCAGTCTCTGTTCTCAGGAATGGGACTAAAGAAACCACGTTGGTGTAATTCTCTTTACATAGGGTAGGTAGAACCATTTAAATGCTTTTTGATAATTGTGTCTCTTAAACAACATTAGGACCACCACTTTTTTTTCCCTCTTTTTTATTTTTTATTTTATTTTATTTTTTTAAAAGATTTTATTGGGGATATGGGGGAGGGGAACAGCTTTGGGGAATCTGGAAAGGGGAACAGACAAGTTGCTGTCCTTTTGTTCTTCAGTCTAGTTGTGGAGGACGTTGCTTCACTGGTCCATGTTGGTATCATTGCAGTCTTCCTGGATGAGGCAGTTGCTTGCTGGCCACTGGACGGCAGCTCTTGGCAGCTCACACTGGCTGCCAGCCACTCACGGTAGCTTAGAGCAGCCCACTGCCCCAGGGGCTGCAGCCTACGCCATCACCTGTGACTCATGGCAGCCCAGCTCCAGGTGGAGATGTTGTTCACCATCTTAGCTGCAGAGGGTACAGTGTCACTGGCCCACATGTGGGATCTGAACCGGGTCCCTGCTGCTCAGAGCTGGCATCCCAAGCCAGCTTCTAACCAATGCTCCACTCGGCCGGCCCTTTTTTCTCTTTTTTAAATTAAATTAGTTCCTAATGTTTGCTTGGTTAAATGGTGATTCCCCTATAGACATCCATACCTTCTGTAAGTTTGGATTTTGTTCAGGAAATTCTCCTCCTTTATTGAGGCTGTGATTCTGGGAAGGAGTTCAAGGGTGCTTCTTGAAAACACTGTGAGTGAGCTGGCTCAGTAGCAATTGTTCTAACAAGCAGATAGTTCAATTTTGTCGTTCGGGATATTGAAAAATAATCCGGTGCCATTTACCAGAGGGTTAGAATCTCCAGAATTTATGCCTCAAATAAACTTTTCTGTCTGTGGTGCAGAAGGTTGCTTTTGTCTTTGGCCTGATCCAGTCACACAGAGTGGGAACATCCCAGTGTGTCATCATTAGAAGCGCCATCCAAACTGCTCATCAGTTCAACCAGCTCATATTTCGTGAAGTCACATCTGCTTTATGTCTGTGTTTGTTCAAGGATAAAAGGAAAGAAGCACCGGGCTTCCTTCTGTTCCCACGTTTTCATCTCGCAGGCGAGGAGCAAAGGAGGCCTGTGGCTTGTCATTCCTGGCTAACCTCCAAGCCGCCCCTTCTGGCAATGCTGCTGCTAATCTTCAGCGAGCAGGAGAGGCCTCGATGACCCTTCAGAACATTTATAATACGGCTACCTGGGAAATATTTCTCACTGTTGCAGAACATTTTATCTGACAAAAGTTTGCATCTGCCATCAGTTGCCTAATTTTTAACCGGAAAGTTTTGACAATCTATACATGAATGATATTTTTCCTGCAATAGTATTTTCCTCCAAACTCACATTTTCCTTTTAAAAGATCATAGTAACCACTTTCTAAATAAGACCGCGTGTGTTAAGACAATCCAGAAAAGAGAGCACATTTCCTTTAGCCTTCTTGTTTTTGTTTTACTTTTTAGGCCTATCACAAATAGGGCCCAGTTAAATTGCAGGCTCCTGTGACTATGTCTTTTATCCCCTGTTTAGGGTCAAAATAGTCCATCCAGGAATTAATATAACTAATATTTACCCAGTTCTTTCAGTCATTTATTCATCTGTGTGTTCATTCACTCAGGAAACATTCACTGAGTACCTGCTAAGTGCCAGGCATTTATAAAGTGGTGATATACTATGTAGAAAAACACAAGGTATGAAAAATATGGTGAATGTTTAAATTAAAAAAACAACAAAACTATTACAGTAAAAGACACATTGTCATTAATCCCCTTCAAAATACTCCTCCTCGCTTCAAACACACTTATGCCATCATTCTTGCCACTTTCTGAAGCAGATCTGGAAGTCCTGTTTCATGAGTGTCTTTAGTTGCGCTGTTGTGGCTGCCTCAATGTCCAGAATCAATTCAAAATGTTTTCCTTTCATGGTCATTTTGACTTTGGGGAAGAGCCAGAAGTTACATGGTGCCAGATCCAGTAAATAAGGTGGATGAGGATACACCATAATGTTTTTATTTGACAGAAATTGCTGTACCAGAAACTATGTGTGACATGGAGCATTGTCATGATGGAGGATGAAGTGAAGACTCTCACAAAAGAGGACTTCCAGAACTGCTTCAGAAAGTGGCAAGAATGATGGGATAAGTGTGTTTGAAGTGAGGGGCAGTATTTTGAGGGGGATTAATGGCAATGTGTCTTTTACTGTACTAAATATTTTACATTTAAACATCCACCCTATCTTTTGATCACACCTTGTAAAGTAGGGTAACAAAGTGCTGGTTGGAAAGGGGATTCATTTTTATAATACAAGGGAAGGCCTTACTGATATTTGAGCAGAGGCCTGACATAGGGGAGTGAGCCGACTCTGCAGAAATCTTTGGGAAAAGGCAAGGGCAGTGGGAATATCAAAGTCAAAGGCCCTGAAGTGGGGTGTCCTGGATAAGTGCGGGGACTAGGAAGCAAGAGGAGAGGCCTGGGGACAGCAAGTGAGGTCAGGAGGGTCTTGGAGGGTGAGGGCAATGGAGAGCCATTGGCGGGATTAAGCAGAGGTCAGCAGTTAGACGGGCGTGGGCAGGAACAGGTAGACTTATTAGCAGGCTGTGGCTGTAGCTGGGGGAGAAATGATGGTGCCTGGGATCAGGTCAATGAGTTGGTAAGAAATCGGATTCTAGATATATTTGAAATGTAGAACCTTTAGTGTTTTTATTACTTTGTACATGAGGTACAGAGATAAGAGTCAAAGGTGGCTTGAGGGTTTTTAATCTAGGCAACTGGAAAGGTAAAATTGCAACACTGAGCACATCCTATGTGCTAGACATTATTCTGTGGTGCTTACATGACCATAGGTTATGAATTAAAAAAAAAAAATTTTCCCAATAAATACTCTGCTGAAATAAATTCAGTAAAACACGTAAATAGTAAGTGTAAGCTTAAGTGTTTCAAGTATAAGCTTGATAAAGTTTTACATATATGAATTCATGTAGCCACCATCTATATCAAGATATAAAGTTATTTCTAGCTCTCCAGAGGTTTCCTCATGCCCGTCCCCCTCCTTGTCAGTTCCTGTGCTAAAGGTAACCACTATTTTCACCCTCATCACCACAGATTAGTTTTGTTTGGTTTTGAACTTTATGAACATGAAAGCATATTGTACATACTCTTTTTAAAATTAAAATTTTTATTGTGATATAATTCGTATATCAGAAAATTCACCCTTTCAAGTGCACAATTCTGGTTTTTAATGTATTCACAACTTTGTGCAACCATCGCCACTCTCTAATTCCAGAACTTTTTCATTACCCCCAAAAGCTATACCCATGAGTAGCTGCTTCCTGTTCCTCTTTTCCTCCTGCCCCTGGCAAACACTAATCTACTTTCTATCCCTATGGATTTGCCTATTCTGGACATTTCATGTAAATGGAAACATACAGCCTTTTGTGACTGACTTCTGTCACTTAACATAATGTTTTTAAGGTTTATCCATGTTGCAACATGAATCAATAAATCATTTCTCTTTATGGCTGAATCATATTCCATAATATCCATATGGATAGACTGTTATTTATCCTCAGTTAATGGAAATTTGGGTGGTTTCCAATGATTCACTATTATGATTAATGTTGCTACATACCTTCATGTACAGGTTTTTGTGTGGACATACATTTTTAATTCTCTTGGGTATAGACCTATGACTGCACAGCATGTACTCTTTTGTGGCGGGTGTCTTCTTTTCACCATTCTGTCTGTGTGATCTATTGATGGTGTTGCACATCCATCTTTTTCGTTACGTTTTAGGATTCCATTGTATGCACACACCACAATTTGTTTATCCGTTTTCTGATTGGTGGACATTGGGGTGGTTTACAGTTTGGGGCTATGATGAATGATACCACTCAATAATGTAAACATTCTTTCATGTTTTTTTGCTGGGCGCAAGTCCTGTAAAGGACATTTGGGTAAATACACATTTGGGTAAATAAAAAGGACGTTTGGGTAAATAAAGAAGTGGGGTTGCTGGGTTGTTCTTTTTTTTTTTATCTGTCTTGCCACATCACGCGGGCATGCTTGTTCATGTTGGTGCAGGACACTCCCTTGTCTTCTTGCAGACCTGCTGCAGGAGTTCTTCCCTGCCTGGGCACACTTTTAGGGCTGACTCCTCTGCTTGCTGTTTTTTCTAAAGCATCTTGTAACAAGCCTCTCCTTCCTATGTAATTTTGTTTCTGTTGATTAAAAAGCAGTTCGACTCATGGCTGCCTACGACTCACTATATTTGTACAGTTACCAGCTTGAGAGCTTAACATGATGTATAATGGTGTGTTCCCTTAAGTAGGGTTACTACGGGTTGTGAGGGGCCTAATCCCTCCCAGAATCTGATAAAAGTTATTGGCCCACTGATAGAACATGCACCTGCAAACACACACACACACACACACACACACACACACACACACACACACACAATTTTAAAAGTAATTCTTAGGGGTTTTGTGGACCTCTATGAATCCCATCCAAGTGTGGGTTCATGGTTCCCAGATTAAGAACCTTTTATTAATGCCTTAAAAATCAGTACTCTTCAGTCTTCCCCTGACTCTTTAAGATCTGCTCTAGGCTGCCACTGTCTGGATCATATATGTGAAGGACCATATAGGCATCTATCTATCTATCTATCTATCTATCTATCTATCTATCTATCTATCTATCTATCTATCTATCTCTATTTATCTATATCAGAGACCCTGATCTAGCCTGCAAAAGAGGTAAGAATTACTAGCATTCACAAAAGTCATTGTAATTGTGGACTCATTCTTTTCAGTTCTGCTAGATTTGAGAACTTTTCTAGTTGTATCCTTCACTACTCGTGTTAAACTGTTTCACTAGAGGTTGCAGTACATTGCAGTTGAGCTGGACCCTCCCAGCCTAGGAAGGCGTGGCCTTGGCTGCAGGGACAGCTGGCAAACAAATGCAGTGTGCACACCTTACTGGGAGCCTTCTCCCTTCCAGCCTGGGTTTCTTGCCTCACATTTTCTTTTTTTTCTTTTTAAAGATTTTATTGGGGGATTGGGGGAGGAGAACAGCGTTGGGGAATTGGGGAAGGGGAACAGACAAGTTGCTGTCTTTTTTGTTCTTCAGTCTAGTTGCGGAGGACGTTGCTTCACTGGCCAATGTTGGTATCGTCGTTGCGCTCTTCCCGGATGAGGCAGATTGGTCACCGGCCTCTGGATGTCGATCACCGCGGCTATTGGCAGCTCACGCTGGCTGCCAGCCACTCAGTGCAGCCTATGGCAGCCCACTGCAGCAGGGGCTGCAGCCTACACCATTGCCGGGGCTCGCACAGCCCAGCTCCAGGTGGAGCTATTGTTAGCTGTAGAGGGCAGCGTCACTGGCCCTCACACATGGGATCCGAACCGGGGCCGCTGGCATCCCAAAACCAGCTCTTACCCAATGCGTCACTCGGCCGGCCCCTCACATTTTCTTAATGGGTGAATAATTGGGTGCTGCTACTCAGTCCCAGAGTTCCATGGAAAGAACATTGTGGACTAAATGAAGTAGGTGATTAAATAGTGCATAAAAAAAATTAGATATTTTTCTTGGAAAAATGAATTTTTTTTGGGTTTAAACATTTATTGGTTTAAAAATTTTACAGAAGTAATAAAAAGTACAAAGTGAAAATCGTTTTTCTTCCTCTGTGATGCCCATTTCCACTTCTCAGGGGTAACCCCTGTTAAGAGTTTATCTTCCCAGAGTTTTTATTAAGCTTATAAAACAGGGTATAGGTTTGTTTGTTTCACATGATACAGTGCCGGGCTGCTTCCTTCTTCCACTTTGCAGAGTAGCACAGACATACTTCTCTGTGTATGTGCTGATCTACCATCCTCTTTCCTTGTCTTTCTTGTTTTTTAATGCTTAGTTTCCTTTACTTACTGTTAGAGTAATGAGTTGGTGTCTTAACCTCCAATGATGAACAACAAATGTTTTTTATAGCTGTGAGTGCATGGATTTTAACATATTTGTGTTTTAATCCAAGTTAGTCATTAATCTTGGTGCTCAGATAGTCTTATCATTGTTCATTGGGAACCTCTTCAAGCTCCTTTGATGTGACTCAGTGTCTGTGTTGGCTTCCTCACTTCTAGGTATGACAAGGGATTCCAGGCAATTCTTTTCTCCAAATTAAAATTAAATTTTGGATTAAGCCCTGATTTGATGTCATGCTGTGTTTAGGAAACGCTGTCTCACTAGGTTTAACCAGATCTGCATGCTGCACTCCTGGATATGCCTTGTCAGTCCATCACTGAAGAGGTTTGAGAGCTCCCATGTGCAGGGAGACCAGCTAAATCCTGTTATGTAGCAAATAAGTCACCCCAGTCTTCTTCCTCCTATATCAAGTAAACCACAACCCAAGCCTTTAAAACAAATCCTTACGTCTTCCAAGTTTATCCTTTAGTTTAAGAAAATTTATGGGAAACCAATGATTCATAGAAATGTAAGCAATTGAGGGCCACATACAAATATAGTAATTCCTTTTTTCAGTTTTATTGTACAGGAATTTATATACAATAAAACTCACTCACTTTAAGTGCTCAGTTTATTGAGTTTTGGTAAATGTATACAGCGATACAACCAACACTAAAATCATACTTCCATTACCCCAAGAAGTTTCTTCTTGCCCCTTTGCAGTCAATCTCGTCCCAACCCATTTCTAGGCAGCCACTGACTTTCTTTTGGATAACACAATTTTACTTTTTCTAGAATTTCATATAAATTACATCATATAGTATGTAGTCTTTTGTGTCTGGCTTCTTTCACTTAATAGTGTGTTTTTGAGATTCATCCATGCTGTTTCATGTATCAGTAGTTCAGTCTTTTTTGTTCTTTTTTTTTTTAGCTGAGTACTATTGCATTGTTCAGCTATACTACCACATTTACAGTTGGGTTGTTCATCCCCTTTTTTGGGCTATTATGAATAATGCTGATATGAACATTTGCATACAAGTCTTTGTGTGGACATATGTTTTAATTCTCTTGAGTAGATGCCTTGGAATGGAATTGCTGGATCATATATTAAATATATATACAAAAGATAGACCCTGATCCAAAGAAAATAATACATTTTAAGCACAACTTTATAATCATAAAGAGAAAGAGAGAAAGAAAAAAAAAAAGGAAAGAGCAAGTTCCGAGAAGAGATAAAGGAAATACTGGACAAAGTGAAATAAGAGAGGGTAAAAGGAAGGGAATGAGTAAAAAACAGGAAGAGATAAAACAAAAAAATAGAAATGGAATGAGAGAGAACCTAAGAAATGAAGGAAGAGAACATCAAATTTGAAGTTACAGAGGGGAAAAGAAAGAGTAGGTTGGAAAGGAGAAGACAAAAACATGCAGGGATGGAGGGGGGTTATCGCTTTGTGAGGGGTGTAAATGTCTAGCTATTGTATTTTAAGAAAGTGCCACAACTGTTCCTTGTATTTCCCACGTTCTGTCTCCTGCATCTGCCACTCTGTTATCTTATCTCTCAGTTCCCTACTTTTCATATCTAGCCTGCTTTCTGGAAGTGCCACCTTTCCTCCCACTTCCCAATTCGTCAATATTTTACTGCTCTGACTTTCAAACAAACAAAATAGCGGGGTGCTGTGTGTCCTTTCCATCTTGGAGAGTATAAATGCACAGACTTTGAAGTTAGTTGTTTGGGTTTGAATCCTAGCTCTGCAACTTGCTAACTGTGACTGGGGGCAGAACCCAACAGCTTCACCATTGGTAAAATGGAGTGATAATAGTCTCTGTCTCACATTTTTCTGTGAAAATGAAATAATTCATGTGGAGCTCTTAACACAGTGTCTGTCCATTCAGTACTGGCTGCTGTTAGTGCTGTTTACTTTTGATTCTCTGATCGTCTTATTATTATTATTATTTAGGATGAGCCATCTTACCACCTGTTGGCAGATCAGCGGCAACTCAGCTTGGGCTGGGCATCGAACTGCTGTTGCTCAGAGCTCAGCTAGCACTCTTGAGTGAGCTCTTAACCAACTGAGCCACTCAGCCAGCCCTTTCTGCTCATCTTTTAATATGGGACTATTTTACCAAAATACTTCAGTGACAAAATATCACAACCATCTTGTTCCTGAAACTCAGAGATATAAACACAACTGTGTATGTTTGTCTGGAATATAAAGTTGGAAGTAATAATAATGAATATTTATGGAGTGCTTTACCTTTGAACATTTTCACCTAGTACTGACAGATTGTTAGTAGTAGGAGACTTATAGAGTTTAGGGCTGGAATGTCCTCGTCTCTGTAATAGTGAGAAAACAAACCATACCCCAGTGTGATAAATACAGCTGAGACAGGTGTGAGGGCTGAGCTTTTAATCAGTAAATACAGGAGGTGGACTCTACCTCTTCCTGCCAATCACCTCTGCCACGATTCCCATCATAAACAGAAGGTGGTATTTGGAAAGGGGCCTCCTTCCCAATATAGAATCCCTTTTGCAGCATTTCTCATCTGTCGCTGCCTGAACACTATTGTCTCTGATTAATTTGTATTTTTTGGACTTTTCCAGTTGCTGGCAATGTTTTCCTTACATGGAACAAAGTTTCGCTTTGATTCTGAATCAACATAGAGAAAAATTCCTCCCCCTTTTTACATGTAGAGCTTCAGTGGTCTAAAGTGAGATTATGCCTGTTCCTTGTTTCTTCTGTCAGGCAATGTCTTGCAGTTCCTACTGTTATTGATTTCTATATTTTGAGTTACTTCCCATTTGCCTAACTTCAGATACAGGCTCCTCTGTTAGGGTGCCACTTAAAATGCGGCAACCATAATTGAGCCTAATATTCTGGATGTATTCCTACTTCCTCTGGCTGAAACGCCGTTGTTCTATCAATCAGCCTAGAATGGCCTCATCAGCTTTTGGATCCCACATCACAGTATTCATTTGCTGTAGTTGGGGTGGTCATATACTTTATCGTTCAAACCAGGACACTTTTGAGAGTTAAAGAGGATACAGTTAATTATTAGGCTTAGGGATGTATGGTCACTTTAATTATATTAAGTTGTAAAACATTGTTCTAAAGTTGTTGTCCAGTTACTGCTGAATTATCTATAGTGGTAGATCCTTTATGATGGTAAGAATCAACAGGAAGCTAGCCTTACGTGGGCATAAATGTAAAATAATGATGAGGAGAACTCCATGATCTTTTTTTGTTCTTATGGAAAAATCGCTGCTCACAGAGGACTTAGCACAACAAACTGATTTTGGTTTAGGTCTCACATAGGAGAATAGTAATTAATTCAGTTGCAAGACAATGAATAGCCAGCAATTATTCAATGTAAATGTCTCTATCACATAACTATAAATTGGCATAAAATACCCTGTGTTAGAGATTTTTTTTTTTTTTTTTGAGGGCAGTGTCACTGGCCCTCATATGTGGGACCGAACAGAGATTTTTTTTTTTTTAAATATTAGGCCAGTAGTTATTATTCTTGGCATGTAAAATTGGTATAAAAAGGCAAACCTATCTCTTTAAAGTTAATTTATCAGTATTAACAGTTCAATTTTTCAGCTACTCAAAAATCATTACTTTCCAAGTAATGATTATAAAATCATTATTTTCCAAGATTTTAGGCCATAAAATTCCCTGCCCAAATGTTTCTAGCTTGATCTTCACTACTTCTTGTAGGTCACACTTACAGATATTCAGAGAGTCTCTTTTTAATACATTTTTGGATCCTTATAGAAGTTCAACATGTCTTGAAATATAAAACCAGAGAAAACTAGTTGACCATATTGTGTGTTTTAATTTCAGTGACTGTACCCAGGTGTATTTTTTTTGTTTGAATTTGAGAAATATTGAGTGTCTTTTATTAAATTATGAAGATGGGCTTTGGAGACAGATTGATCTGGATTAACTCTAAATACTAGAGGTAGGGTAGATCTCTAAATGTTCTCAGGTTCTCTTTCCTCATTTATAAAACTAATGCTGACCTCAAAGAGTTTTTAGGAGAAATTAATGAGGTAATGTATGTAACAATCTCTGACATATGAAAGACACTGTAGACACATATACTAAATAAAAATCAAATAAACATATTACATAAAAATATCTGAAACAATTATATATGTGTGTATACATGCATATACCCACACACATTGATGTGTGTGTAAATTCACTTCCGTTTCTTTTCTTTTGCACTTGATATTTGTGTAGTGGGCTTTAAAGATTTGCATTTGATTTCTGAATCAGTCTACTTATTACAGTTTTTTATTTATCAGTGTTAACATGACACTTTGAGAATGGGAAAATTAATTAAAAATTATATATTATGAGTTTTTGACAGAAATTCCACTTAGATCTAGTATAATGGTTTGCTTAATGCTAAAATTAAATCTTGACAATGAAAATTAGCATTAATGTGTTTGAATTTTATTTTTCCTTCCCACTCCAAATGAAGAAAAAAAAATAGTTTCATTTGTTTTTGAGTATTTACCCATTAATGTATAAATTAGGTAATGTTTTTGAGACTAAGATTTTATAATATTCCTATTGATGTCTCAACATTTATTTAATTATATATGCACATGCAGCATATTTTCCATGAAAAGCCATTTGTTAGTTTCTTTTGAAGTATTACAATTGTTGCATGTGTGTGTGTATTACAACTGTTGCATGTGTGGAGATATATATATAAATATATATATATATATATATTTATATATATATTCATAATATTTCTCTAGAAGTTGTATTACGTTGCAAGACTGTGATGGGATGGAAACTCTTCAGCCAGTGATTTATCCAATGTGTATACTTGCTAAATACCCTAATAAGTGCTCTAATAAATGCCTTAACAAGTCAATCTTTAATGGACTAAAATCATGTCTATTGTGAAAAAAGAGGTATTTTTAATATTTGGTGATAAAAATGGTATTTTTTTTTAGGAGATCCTGCTGTGATAATCAAATTGAAGATGAGGTAGAGATGTCAGATGGTTGCTATCTTAGGACATTTAAAGCTGTTGTGTGGAGGGTCGGCCAAGTAGCTCAGTTGGTAAAGAGCTCACTCAAGAGTGTGAGCTGAGCTCTGATCAACAGCAGTTCGATGCCCAGCCTGAGCTGAGCTGCCACTAAGCTGCCAACAGGTGGCAGGATGGCTTAACTGAAAAAAAAAATATATTGTATGGAAGCCAGATTAAATATGTTCTAAATAACCTTGAGACACGTATATGTAGAATTATAAACAACATTTCATGTGAGGCAGATTTTGCTTCAATATGACACATACACCTGCTCCCCAATGGCACCATCGCAGTGGTAGAACTTTGAATTGGGTTCAGAGCGTCTCAGTGCAGATTTCTTACCAACTTTGTGAACTTAAGTCTCAGTTTCCTTCTCTGTGACATGGAGAAAATGATTCTGGTTAACTCTTAAGGTTGTTGTGAAGATCAAATGATCTTTCTCATTAATGTGTAGTTCTCTTTATAGTTTACCAAAGTGCTCCATGGTAGTAAACTGTAATGAACAAACCAAGTGGTATTAACATCCCTACCACCAAGCGGCCAAACAGTCACTTGCCGGGGCATTGAAACATCCTATGTGCGGTTGAGCTTGTTCATGTGTATAATTTATTTTTACCTAGAGATTCTATCATGAAGGACACAGGCAACTCACTCTCTGAGTTTTTGCTTGTTTATCTCAGAGAAGGAAAAGGTCTAGTTTTATCAGAAACCCCTTCGAGTTCTAACTTTTTGGTAGTCTATAAGTCTGTAGCTACAAAAGGCCATTTCTCTCCCTCTTCGGTAGTAAAATGGCTGACTTTCACCTAGAGGAAGTTATCCTGCAGTTTTCTTTGCCCATCCATGTGTTGTGATACATTTTAATGTTTCTTAACACCTGCAATAAATTCTCTTTGGCCTTTGTAACACTCTAGAGGACACTTTCTCTCGTAGATCGCTCTCTATAATTACCTTAGGCTATGGTCAGAAGAGGTAGAAGTTTACTTAGAACTTTCATTGCTTAAGCAAAACACACTCCTTTTCTAAAAACCTCTAAGCATAAAGAGTTTTATACAAACACTCTGTTTCAGGATGCATTTTGTAGAAAAGCTGAAAAACAGAGAGCTACAGTTATGTTTTATTTTTAGGCCCGTGAATGTGTACCTCTCCCCTGACCTACTCTGAATTCTAATTGCCCTTTGTCTGCCTGTCGCTTACCCCTGGGAGAGTTTTCTTACCACTTTCCATACTATCATTGGGAAGGTCCCATAGTCCTCTTTGAACTCTGCTGCATCCTGTTTATATCATAAAGAGAGAAAGAAAAGCTCCAGACGCCCTCCCTCCCCACCTTTCTCCATGTGGAGATACTAAAGCACTTGGCAACCTTGTTCCTTGTAATCAGCCTGAGGTAATTTTATAAGCGACCATGAAAGAGCCATTTGTTGAATGCCCGCTTTGTGACAGGCATTCGCTGATGGTTTAATATGCCTTGTCTCATTTAAATCTGAAAACATGTTTAGGAGGGAGGGGAAATGAAACAGAAAGTGTTCCTTCCACCATTACCAAAGGAAGTTGCTGGCCACTATGTAACTTGAACTTGACGGATAATAACCCCAAATGGAGTCCTATACGGTTCTGGGGGCAGAGATTGCCTTAGATACACAAATTTTAGAAAGTGCTTTTACGGGTACAAAGCAAAACGTTTCAAAGCTATGTAGATAGGTATTATAAGTGAAGGTTTAGACTGGTTTCCTGCCAGATTTACACGGAATCATGTGGGAAGGTACTGTAAGAGAACTGCTGTGCATTGTGCTCCACACCATTTGGATGGCTTTCATATTTTCCCATCCACTGGCATTTATAAGCAAGCTAAAGGTGCTGCCGATTCTTTCAGTTTAAAGTGAACACTTCTGGGGGTGGGGGTGGGAGGCTGAATTTCCCTCTACAGCAGTAAAAAAATTAAATGTTCTAATTGTTAGGAATTGTTCTGATAGTATTGCCTGACTGAACAGATTATGTTTTGTCAGATATCTGACATTTTGGAACTTCTGTAATTCTCCAAAATTTTTGGCCTCATCTTAAGGTTAAGCTTTTTTTAACAAATTTAACTAAAATGAATTCCTTTTATTTATGCTTTTGATGTTTCATCTATGAGGCCAACCTTTCCTTTTTGATTATTCTGTGAGTCTTGAAATGCTGAAGAGATTGTCGTTACTTAATTAACAAAAGACACTGGGCCCCTTTCTAATTGGAAAGCCCCTAAAACCTATTTGTTAGCAGCGTATACACCTCTAATGTTTAAGAAGGAGCAGGCCAAGGGTGGATGAGAGGAAAAAGCTCTGAAATAGCTGGATTCCTGCTTGCTGGAAAAACATGGGAGGCTCGTCCAGGACTCCACCCGTGTGGTGTTAGTGATTATATCTGCGTATTTTCAAAGATACTGCAAGGTAATGGAGATTGCATCTGCTGCTTACTGCCATTGTTTCAGGATATTTGAAAATATTATATAAAAACACATTATGGCATCTTATACCAAAGGGGCAAATGCCTTTTTGTGAATTGGGCACTTTTGGTTTGTGTTCAAGTTTAACCTAACAGCTATGTTTTGTTGCTCTTTGCTGAGACCTCTGTAAGGGTTTTGTCATCTCTCAATCTTGGTGAAGCTGTTGCTGAAACAATGAAACAATATTAATAAATACCTGGCATTTATAATAAGGCTGTAAAGTTCATAGAGTACTTTCAACAGATTATCTTTTTTGCATATCTCAGCAGCCCTGTGAATTAGGTGTGGCAGGTATCATTAACACTTTTATTAGGAAGTAAATCGTGAATCAGACAAAATATGTGATTAGTCCAAGACCAGTATATTTTTTTTTCTAAAAGAGGCAGAGAGAATTAAACACACATACCCATCCACCCAGCACCAGCACCAGCACCACCACCACCACCACCACCACCAAGAAAAGTATTTTTACAAAAGTCTCTGTGTGCCCTACCTTCCCTCCCATCAACTAAAATAGTCCTGTCCTACTAGTTGCCATGCAGAAACAGATTGGTTATTTACTGTAATAGAAAAGGAGATGTCACCTGTGGGAGTCCATAAAACTGAGGCCCTGGAATTAGAAAAGGCTTTTGAAATCTAAGGCTTTGAACCTCAGACAAAGTAGGTGGAAGTTTGTTCATTTGATCACCATCACTTTCCCTCTCTGTCACTTTACCCACTCCACATCTCATGGGTTATTAAGCCTACTGATTCTGTTTTTGCCTTTGAAATCTGTGGCTACTCTACTATTCCTATACAGTCCAAATTCCGATCTTCACTGTCCCTTAGTATGCTGGCAGTGGGCTTTTGTGCTGGTCTTCTTGCTAGTTTGTTCACATCAGCTTTCACATGGTGTAAGAGCTTAAAACTTTGTTGGACATTTTCCATGAGACAAAGCCCCCACTCTTTACCATGGCACACAACACACTGCAGAGCCTGACTTCAGCAAACCACTCCATTTTTCATTTCACAGCTTGGCCTGTATTTTTCCTACAAGGTTGGGGAGTCCCTGAGCGTTTACCTCCTGTGCCTTCGTACTGCCTTTGGCTCTGTTTTGAGTGCCCCTCCCCTCTGAGTATTGGAGCCCTATTGCCAGCGTGTTGAATTAATCCTGGTTCCTTAAAACCTGGCTTGTGTCTTCTCCTTTGGGACGACTTTCTGGCCTCCCCTGGTGAAGTTGGCTGGTGCATCTTTGGGCCCACAGCATGTCTCCTGATTTCCATGGTGCAACTTGTAACACATGGCAGATGCCTGTCTTATCCATGAGGCTATGAGCTTTCTGCGGAGAGGGTCTGAGTCTCAGACCAGTAAGCCAGGACCATGACGCACACACTGTCTTTGCCAGCTACCCAAAGATACCTCTTATCAGGAGTGCTCCAGGGGTGGGCTAGAATTGAGGACAAATATTTCCTTTGTTAAAGGAGTATTTGCTAATGAATTTAACCAGGAATTTAAAGTAATGGAGAAGAACATAATTTATCTCTTTTCTGTTCAGACATGAAGGAAGTCAGAAGTGTAGACTGCAGATTAGAGTTCCCTTCTAGTTGAATAAGGATTTTTGTTTTTGCTGCACTAAAATAGCATAGAGTTTAGTTACTTGCCTAGTATAGGACAGTCAAAATCGTCTGCATTAAATTGGGAGCACTCTTGGGAGATATCTATAAACAACCTGCATATTTGTGCTTGAAAAAATTTGTACATTCTCTTTGTAGTTGCATATATATATATATATATATATATATATATATATATTTATTTATATATAAAATAATTTCTAGGGCTTATAAGATATGTTCCAAGGAAAACAGTTTCCAAGTCTATTTATTTGGTTTTCACACACATGTGCCAAGTGGGGGTTCTTGTGTCATAATGCAATTTGGAGGGTATCTCAGTCTGCTTTTAGAAGGTGCCTGTTTTCTGCTACTTATAAAATATTTACTCATCTACATCAATAATTTTTAAACCAGAAATTAAGAATTAGTTTTCTACAGCCTTGTGTGTGTATGGGGAGAGAAGCAATCAGTACAATTTGTGTTTATAATCACAAACTATATTTAAAAAGTCATTATTTCTTCTGAATTTTTAAAATTCCTTGAAAAATTTACTGTTGTAGTTCTTGATCATTTATGCCATTACAACCATAAGTAAGTGAGATTTGAAAAGATATCAAGTCCATCATTTAATTTTATAATTAATTTAAAGAGAATAATAGAATGAGCATGTATAATACAGTGAAGAATATGGCTAAACTGTATATTTGAGTTGACTGCATTTTATTTTTGTGATACCTATTAGAAAAATGAGAATGCTCCTAAATAGTAACACAGCAACCAAAATAAATTTGTCATATTAAATCCATGCAATTTTTTGTGAGAGAAATGAAAATAATATTGGGATTATCTATATCGTTACTGTTTTATAACAGGATATTGGGAATTGACATTTGTTCTAGATTGTAATTCATTCCACAAACATGCAAAATCTTTAGCATATAGAAGAATTCTTTAGTCAAACTTCCATTTTCCTCATTAAAAGGATAAAATGTATTTTGCTTTTTGACTTAGAGATATCACTAACAATATTATTCCACTATGATTTCCTATCTTGATGTTGAGTGGTAGGGTTAGGACTATAATCTTGGTTTAGTTTGTTTGTTTTTTTTGCTTTTGTTTTGCCGTGTTTTTATTTTACAACACACTGTGTCTTAGATTTCCATACCATATTCATTCCAGGTATGTGGTAACCTGGGGAATGGATGACTGAAATGTGATTACCATGACTGTGTCTATTTTTGCATCCCTTTGATGTCAAAGATAGATACCATGAATAAATAATTAATTGTGCAAGATCAAGAAAGGCAGTAAAATCTCTAATGTCATTCTATTCACTTTCTGAGTTCCCCATTATAATTAAGAAATACCTTCTAATATAATAATTACATTGGTTTGATTTCTTGATAAATTATACTAGCTAAGTACCCTTTTAAAAAAATTAAATTAATGAAGAAGGGTTTTTTTTTTTTAAAGATTTTATTGGGGAATTGGGGGAGAGGAACAGCGTTGGAGAATTGGGGAAGGGGAACAGACAAGTTGTTGCTGCCCTTTTTTGTTCTTCATTCTAGTTGTGGAGGACGTCGCTTCACTGACCCATGTTGGTATTATCATTGTGCTCTTCCCGGGTGAGGCAGTCACTCATCGGCCATAGGATGGCCGCTCACGGTAGCTCACAAAAGCACACACCAGTTGCCAGCCAGCCCCACTGCAGCCTATGCTCTCGGTGGCGACTTACAGCAGCCCAGCTTCAGGTGGAGCTGTAGTTCACCATCTTAGCTGTAGAGGGCGCAGCACCACTGGCCCTCATGTGGGATCCGAACTGGGGCCCTGCTGCTCAGAGCTGGCGTCCCAAGCCAATTCCTAACCAATGCGCCACTCCGTTGGCTCCCAAGAAGGGATATTTTAGCAGTCTAAAAAGTTATTTGAAAGGGATATTCTTGAGAGTATTTAAGGATTAGCTGGAGGATGGGATAGATGACCTTTAAATGTTTTTTATTCTTGGGGATTCCAAAATTCCAGTTCTAGGCTAAAGGAAAATTGAAGAAATACTGGTCACCTTAGTTACAGTGTTTTTGTTTGCTCTTTTGTCATAGACTGCCTCTTTAAGGTATGCCCTATGAATCGATATTCTGCGCAGAAACAATATTGGAAAGCTAAGCAAGCTAAACAAGGGAACCACACAGAGGCAGCCTTGCTGAAGAAATTACAGGTAAGGGCCAGGCTTCGATGTCTGGTTTAGGCTAGACCAGGTACTGCAGTATCGAAAGATCTATTTTGTAGCTTAGTGATTTTTACGCCATAAACAGAGATTTAGAATAGTTGTAGTAGCACATTGAAACTGGAAGGGACTTTTAGGTTATAGGGTGCAACTACTGATTTCCTGGTATGTAGGTAATATTATACATCCCTGCTGCTAATTTTTAGGGTGTGCCAGACTAATTCAGAGATTCACCTCAAACTGGAAACCAACTCAAAATCTCTGTAGGAATATCAAATCTAGTTATATTTTCCTTCGCATTGTACTTAATTTTTTTGAAAGACTATTGAAAAAAATTGCAGGTCTGGTGTTACTGATTTGGGCTGAGTGTAAATTTTATAGTACTTAATTTGTGTCATTACAATTTCTGTCACTGTCAGGTTGAAACTGTATTTTAAGACTTTTGAAATTTACCCACTATCCTGGTTGCTTTCTCTAGCAATATTCCTTCTGAAAGTTAGTTTTATAACACTAGAGAGCCCAGTACTTTTCTGAAATTTCCAACATAAAAGCATTCCAAGATATTCTTGGCCACATTTCAGCATTAAATTGAGAGAATTATCATACTGTTATAATCATGTATTTAATGATTGCTCCCTACCCTCAAGCACTAAGAGAAAACCATCCAGCCTATTTTATTCATGGTTGTAATCTTTGTTCATAAAACAACAACAACAAAAGAAACAAAACCATTATTTCTTTGTCAGTTATTGTACTCTGTTTACTATGTTTCTACACTGAATATTTGATAATCATTTTACAGCATGCTGCAGAACTGGAACAAAAACAGAATGAATCAGAAAATAAGAAACTGTTGGGAGAAATTGTGAAATACAGTAATGTTATACAAGTAAGTGTCTATTTACTTTCTCTTAAAAGAGGCAAATATTTTATTGGAAATTTGCATATGGTAGGAAAACCAAATAGCATTAAGATTTTTCGGGTACAATAGTTTGTTCTTTGGTGGGAATTATAGATATTGTGGTATTTTCAGTTGATATTCACCACACTATTCTATATGTTTGGGAGTATGCCTGCTGTATACACATAAAGAAGCGAGCTTATCTAGATGTATGCACAAATTATTACCTCAAAAGGAAGAAGATGGGGAAATGTAATTTCTAAAGGCCTGTAAGAAGATAGTCCTTTAGTATTAATGGGACTCATGTGCAACATATGAAGCTTTATCTTTTTATTTTGTAGAGAGAAGAACCTTTTTAAATTGTACTTTTAAATGGAAATCATCCTTGTGTTGTTATTAGAGCTTCTATTTCAATTAGTATGCACACTGATATATCTCAGCTGCACTGCTTTCTTGTGCTTCACTTAGATCTTTAGATTTTTACTTGGTTCTTTGTTAATATATGCCCCACCTTGTTCCAAAAAGAATGTAAGGCATTTATAAAAATACTACATCATAAAATAAAATAGAAATAAGTAAGGCAACTGGGTCAAAGGAAAAAATAATGGTTGAATGAATAGGGTAAAATCAGGGATGAGGCATGTTTATAAAATCCATGTTGTAAAGTCTGTTAACCTTGGGCTTGAAGCCTTTTTGTTGCCACTTAGCTCTAAGGGAAGCATAATATATTACAGCATTCACATAGGAGGTTTATACCATAGAAACTAAGTCAGAGGTCTAGAAGCACGAACATTTCCAGGAAGAAGACCAGGAAAGTATTTCTCCAATGAGCTGTCTTAAAGAGGACACTTTAATATAGTAAGCAGTAGTCTGAAATGACTCCTTACAGTAAATAGTATAATGAGCCATTTCATAGAGCTGTTTTAAAAAATAATATCCCCTGATGTTTTGTTAAGTGGTCAAACTAGTTCTCTGATGGCAAGATGAAGGTGATTGGCTGGATCTGCAGCTCCCTGAATGTATGACTTAATCTGATGATAGATTATGTGATCCTTGGGGCTGCATGTCCCTTGGACAATCCTCCATAAGTAGAGTTTCTCTTATCAAGTTTTCAATAATAGTAAGTTCCGGCACGTGGAGCTTATTTTTCTTGTCAAGAGCCAGAAGTACAAATATTTACGTGATTAGTTAGGGGCTGAGCCACGGCCTCTAACATGGTGGGTCCCAAAGGAGTGGGGCTGGCCCGTGAGGGTTTTCATTGGTTTATGGTAAAATGAGAGCCAAGGATGTTATAATGGAGTTTTTCAAAAAACTGATTTCTTTTTTCAATGAAAGAACTACGCTTTATTTTGAAATGCTTTTCCTCTTATCGTGTATTAAAATAACCATTGTTTTTTGAAATGATTGTAGTAATAGACAGGTTTTAGTTTTCCTACTCAGCAGACTAATGTTTTGGAAACATTTCATCCATAGAATCCAAAAAATCCCAGAAATGGTGGTTCTGTGCTCATCTCAGAAAAGGGTGGACTCAGCATCCTCTTGCAGAAGTTGCACAACCTGTTAGGATGAGCAGCCTGCTTCCTCACCGATTAATTAGGGCTGTCTGTGGGCAGGGATGGTTAATAATACTAAGTGGGTCAGTGCATTATTTTAGCTTCATGGTTTTTCTTTAGTATATTTCTGTTTTTGTGGCTGTGCAGGAATTGAAAGAGGATATAGTCTGGGTGAACCTCCAGGTCTCCTTTGAAAAGCCTGGCTTTATTCTATTATTTATCAGTCGATGAATCCCCTGGTTTGATTTCCGCATGTGTCCACTACATTATGAAACAGAATTGGGGGTGGAGATGAGGAGGAATCCAAAGAAGGGCAACTCAGAAAGACAGTGAGTGTGGAGTCTGAAAAGAGCTTCTTAGTTTAATCTCTAGCCCAAGCTGTGATATGTGGGCACATGATATACATATATAGGTAATGTATATGCGTATTTAACAGAGGAGCTCAAAGAATAAGGCAGTAATGCATATCTTTTCCCTACAGCTACTGCATATAAAAAGCAACAAATATCTGACTGTCAACAAGAGATTACCCGCTTTGCTGGAGAAAAATGCCATGCGCGTGTCCTTGGATGCTGCAGGAAATGAGGGGTCGTGGTTTTATATTCATCCCTTCTGGAAACTGAGAAGCGAGGGGGACAATGTATGTAAATATACAGTTAAGAGAAAAACAGTGTGTTCATAAAGACAATAATTCTTAATAAGTGAGAGAATCAAGAAAGTAGGAAGGAAGAAAATAAGAGTTTTCAATCTTCAACATATTATTCTTATGTTAATATCTTTAATAGGTTAAAAGCATTTATTTATAATATAAATTATGCTCAGGAATCATAAAATGACAAAGTTCAGCTAATTTAAAAATCATCTTCCAGCTAGAATCTGTGTCAAAGAACTTAAATAACCTTGGTACTGGGTGAGCCTGGGCAGAGAGAGGCCGAGTTTGCATCTCTGCCTAGTCAGAAGGGAGCATGGCTTTAAGGAGCAAGAACTGTGCTTAGAACATGGTGTCTCACCCCTTTGAATTAACAGAGTAACACAGGGGATCATGACAGTATTTCATTTACTGGCTCTATCGTCAGCTGTTTACATTTACAGCTCTTACCTCTTAAATAGATGTGTAATGTATGAGGAGCTATAGTTTGGCACCTTCTCGTTGACAACTAGATGTAACATATGTTGTAGAATATGTGCATATTGTATCATGTAAATTTTAGTAATTGCTAAAATATTTTCTGCTGCTTTATAGAGTGGGGAAAATAAAAATTATGTGAAATGATTCAATAGGATCCATAGTTAGACATTTTTGTGTGCAATAAATAAAGCATCAGGGGACACTGCCTACCACATGGGAGGTGCTCCCCAAATGTTGGTTGACACTGAATACTGAGCAGCTTTCCTAAATAGAACACTTTACAAGTATTGGGTCAAGTGATCAAGAAAAATAGTCGAGGTTTTAAAAAAATGAACATTATGCATTCAGAGCAATGTAAAAATATAATTATTCTGACCAAGTTTTCTCAATACATTGGTTACATTTTAAATGTTATAGATGTTTCTTGTCTTAGAAATGTCTTCTTTTATAGCGAATCTATTTTTCCAGTGAATTTTGAAGTACAAAGTCAATTCAACAGGATGCAAGCGTCATGGTTTAATTTGGTTGATAAATTATCTGGTGATATCCTCCGTAGGTAAGGTTTGGGAGAAGCATGGCATGCAGGAATGGAATGCATTTTAAGTCTTGTGTTGGATTCCCTAAGATATAAGTCCCCCTTTTTTTCTTTTGGCATCAAGTGATGTGTGCTGTGAGCATGATAGATATTGGAATTTCAGTAGGTAGTTAATTACAATCAACTCTCAGTTATTCAGGGACTGATTATGTTTTACGAACAGCCTGTATCTTTTGAAGCCCTTTCTTGTGATGCTAGTTCCCCTCTCCAATTCCCTACTGTCTGTAGGTGGTCGATGAAAATTAAATGTCAAAACAAAACCTGAGCTCAATCTGTGAAGGAATGTGATGAAATGATTGCATAAATTGGGACTTTTAGATTAGCTAAAGATTTTATTAATGCATTCTGTCCTGTTTATTTATCTATTCCTTTCCCTGATCCCAGATGCCTTTACAGAGTCAACAGAGAGTTGAATGTAATGAACTATTTCAAATAATTAGTTGTATTGGGGGAATAAAAAAACAACCTACCACCCGAACACTCCATCTTGATTAAAATGGACAATGTAATGGTTAAATGCAACAGAAAGCCTCCTTATATAGATGTGCTCCATAAAGCATGGCTGAAACAACCCTCCACATTGCTTTTTGCTGAAATGGCTCACTGTTTTTGTTCACCACTGTGTAGATTTTGTATGTGATTAAGGATCTGTGAAAGCATAAGCATATCCACAGCCCTGTATTTGCCACATGAAGACTTGTATTGTAATGCTCATTTTCTTCCCTAGAAATAAGCAACATTTTCTAAAACATAAACCTACTGTATTTTATTGAAGGCAAATGGAAATATTATCACTTCATAATGAGTGGTTTAATTTCTGATTTTTTTAAAAAAGAGAATAAGAAGGGGAAATTGCAAGATTCAAAGGACTTTAAAGTTATATTTTACTATTTAGCAATTAAGTTGTGATTAGGTTTTGAGTATTCAACATGATGTTTGGTGACTGAAATAAAATGCAAGAATGAAGCTGATGGACGTCTGGGGAGAAAAATGCTCATATCCTCAAAAAACAATGGTTTCTATCATTTATGAGCACCTCTGTCATATGCCTTATAGAATTGTGGGATAGTTTTGGGGGAGAATAGATTCGTGGATTCCTCAGCTTTCTGCTGTGTAGAAGCCCTTGTTTGCTATTGAGCTGTTAGAAAGTCACTGGGGACAGCCTTGAGCAGAGAACATAAATATTTCATTTTCATTTATCTTCCCAGGATTGAGTCGTTAATTTTTCATTTTCAATTTTGATCCAAGAAGACATTCGTTTTTTAGCATGATGGTAGATTTTGAAAGTGTGAAAAGGCCAGATTTCATTTAATCAAGAGTAAATTTCACATTTTACGGCAAGAGCCTCTTCAAATAGCATGTCGATTTTGCTGTTGGGCAAAACTGGATGCTGTGGATTTCCAGCAAAGGCAGGACTAAAATTCTGGTGTTTTTGGCTTCTACTACAATGTAATTTTGACCATACCAGGTGCCACTTCAAAAGAAAGGTAGATGCTAAGGCATTTTCAGTTAAAGCCCAGCTTGAATCTCACATGGCTATTATGTAGAATCAACAGATGTGCTTTTGGAATGGCAGATTTTTTTGTTTGTTTTGTTGTTGTTGTTGTTTTAAAAGATGTTTGTGCATTAGAATGAATGTGATGTGGTAGAAAATGACTTTATGCTCAAGTTCTGTATTTAATTTACAGCTTCTCAGGCCCCTGACCCCATTAGTGGGTCAGTCCCTATGCTGCTCTCTTCTGAGAATTTCACCGAATTCCATATTTACCCAGTTACCTAATTAGGTGTGAATTATTTGAGCATAGGAACTTACACACTTATTTCTTACACACTTTTGTGTTCTTCCTGGTGCCTCTTTTCTTACTGTTTTTATTTCTTATGATGGGCATCTTTTCCATTTTATTTTCAAGTTGTATTCATCTTGGTTAGTCAATCATCAAGACCATTACTGAGGACCTGGAGATTAGTGAATTAATGTTAGCTTCTCCGTGTGAGTACTGTTCTTATGAACCCTTGGAGTTTGGGACATTTTGGCTATATGCCTGGTATCTGAAAAATATATGACTTCACTGGTGGTATTTTGAAGTACATGTAACATGGATTGGCTCAAAGCTTACAGACACCTAAATAAAATAGTAAGTCTTACAGCAGTAAAAATACATGTAACCAAAGTATTCTTTTAGTTGGAAGGGCATAGCTAAAATATATCATTACATTTAGGAAGTTATTGGCTAATATTTACTTCTGTGCAGATAAGATTGACATAGTAAACAAACCCAATTGTTCATTAATAAATTGGAAGACCAGATGTAGCATGGATAGGATGGAGTATCAAGTCCCAGTATTTATAGTATAAATGACTTCTCGGACTTCGACGTGGCTCTGAGACTTAGAGCTGCCTTGGTGTCATGTGCAATAAGTGTTTTCTTTTTCTTTTTTTTCTTTGAGGATGTTGGAAATATTTTATTGTGTCATGTTGACATTTATGTTTATGTTTTTGTGTGTGTGTGTATATATATATATATATATTTTTTTTTTTTTTTTTTTTTTGAGGGCAGTGTCACTGGCCCTCACATATGGGACACGAACCGGGGCTGCTGGCTTCCCAAGCCAGCGCTCAAACACCACGCCACTCGGCCGGCCCATTCATATTTAATTTTTAAAAACACCAATTCATGACACAAAGATAGAAAACAATATAAAGAAATATCATGAAAAGTCTTTCTCCTATCCTTTTTGCATCTCCCCAGTTCCCACCCCTTCTTCCAGTTAACCCCTGAAAGAATTTCTGATGCATATACTTTTACTACCTTCCTCCCTTTTTTACACAAAAATAGCCCAGCTCTGCCCCCTCATCCTCTCACTTAACACTCTTTCTTTTTTATTTTTCTTTTGAGGGCAGTGTCACTGGCCCTCATATGTGGGACCCGAACCGGGGCCGCTGGTTTCCCAAGCCAGCGCTTAACCACCGCACCACTCGCCCGGCCCAACACTGTTTCTTGATCTTTCCTACTCTGTGCATAGAAAGCTTCTATGATGGGTCTTTTTGTGAATTACATCACCTGATGGATGATGGATTTGAAAGGCAGGATGATGTATAAGGAGGGACCAGTCATATAAAGAATAGAAGCTATTTCTGCAAATCAAAAAACAGCCTTCCTTTGCTTGATTAGTGAGCTTCAGGCTTCCCTATCTTATTTGAATCTCCAGATATAGTTTGTGAGAACAATACCATGTGTGAATGTAAACTGCTGTAGTATATTCTATAAAAGATTAATTTTATATTGAAAACGTGAAATTGTGTTCCTTAATGTTTTGGTCTAGGATTAGGTTAAGATACAGGGAGACATTCTGTTTATTCTTATTGTCCAAGTCCTAATTTGTTTTTCAGCTATCTATCAAACTAAACTATTGTAATATTCAGTTGATATGAAATATGCAAAGGAAAGGTATTGGTTTTCATTTCTAAGATGGTTAGTAATTCTGCAAATGAGAGTGTAGGTGCTACAGTAATAAGTCCTTAATGGAACTTAACAACCAAAGTAACTTTAATATCTATAAAATGAAACTGTTCATTGTTATTAAGAAAACATAACTTCATTTCCCCACAATTTGAGCTATGAATACAATTACTTGAAGATAAAGCAGATATTGTTAATGTTAGCATAAATAAAAAAGCAACTTAGACTTACTTCTCTAGAGCATTTTTTCCATAAACAATTTTAATTCTTATTTAAAAATGAACACCAGGTTTCAGGAGCAATATTAGTTTGGGATGTTTGCGATGAAAGTGAACCAGATGCCCAAGGCCCAAACAATAGATGTATTTCTACAAGGTTGTGCCTAATTCTACATTTCCTGAATCCAGATGACATTAGAGTGTTTAATAAATTCTTGAGATTATAAGTGAGATCAAATTTATCAGATTTGTTTTTGATTCCAGAGGTAATACAAATGTACAACAGTTTCTATTTGCACTTGAAATGGTGCTAATATTTAGCCAGATTGTTTTTTTGTGGCAGATGTATTCACTTCCTACATGTGCTGTGCTCATCACATAAGACTACATGTGGAGGTGTTTATCGACCTTGAAAAAGCTCTAACTTAAATGGGAGACCACTAAGAAAAGGAGCTACACTAATTTTATGAATTCATAAAACTGATGGGCACTTTGGGACATGACTATATGATCATGTATCAGAAGATGTTTACTTCAAAGAGAAAAAGAACTGAACTAAAATTTTGTATGGAGGACAAACAGGCCAGATGTTAGGTCTGCAGGTATTTTTAGCTTAAAATACAGCACCAGAGACCCATGCCATGTCTCAATTGCAACTTATTTCTGATTCCTAGATTGTTGTAGGAGATAAAGTTGTTTTGATGCCTGTGAATGCAGGACAGCCACTACATGCCAGCAACATAGAGCTTCTCGATAATCCAGGGTGTAAAGAGGTAAGTTGAGGAGGGGAGGAAATTAATGTGTTGATTCTTTTATGAGAGAAAAAAAAAAAGATATAGTTTCTTTCATTATCTTCATAAGCATAATTCCAGTTATGCTAGTTAATATTCTTAAGGTACAAATAGACAATGATTAGTTATTGCTATTTTCAGCGGGTCCTTTGAAAATGTTTGTGTCGACATGCATACCTCATTGTCCAAAGTTGTCTTTTTTCATTTTTTACTAGTTGAAATAATAATTTCTGGTATAAAATGGAATCTGCAGTCTTATAACTTAACATTTCTTCATTAATAGGTGAATGCCGTTAATTGCAACACTAGCTGGAAAATCACTTTATTCATGAAATACAGCTCCTATCGAGAGGATGTACTGAAAGGAGTAAGTATGTCCTACACAGGGCATTTGATGGAAGAATTGAAGGTAGTCGCATTGAATTTCTAGATGCAAAACCTGTGTGTTCCCTGGTGGTCATTGTTTAGAATGTGACTATAAACTATGAATCTAGAATGTGACTATATAGTCACTATGAGTGTTTCATTGAGTTTTCCTTCCTATATTTTGAAATGTATAAATAATCATTAAAAGCCAGGAAGCTAGCAGAAGGTCCCAGAGTATCAAAACCAGAAAGAGACACCTGCTTCTTGTGTCTTATGTTTTCTTGACTTGTTTTTCCAGGGTGATGTTGTTAGATTGTTTCATGCAGAACAAGAGAAGTTCCTGACTTGTGATGAATATGAGAAAAAACAGCATATTTTCCTTCGTACAACTTTGCGTCAATCAGCCACTTCTGCTACTAGTTCTAAAGCACTTTGGGAAATAGAGGTGTGTAAATGTTTATTTTTGGCTTTTAATAAATATTTATATCAAAAAGACAAGATTCACTAGGCTGATGGTTTTATTGTTATAGGCATCATTTATGATAAACCAATAAAAATAATTTTTCAGAACTGATTTGTACCTCCTCATTGCTGTGACCAATTTGAAACGTTACTACTTCCATTACCTGTCTTCTCTGGGGCATCTCTCTGTCTCCCTTGTTTAATACAAGCATGTATATGATTTTGGCTTTTAGAAAGCCATTGTGAAATGTCAAGATTGATCAGACTGAAGGCCACGTGCATCAAATGGCATTGGAGTTAGATGGAGTAGGCTGACTCACTTTAAGTAAACATCAGAACTACACAGTTACTGAAAAGGACATTTGTTTCTTCTGGGGATGTCATTTCTATTGGGATGAGGAGGCCCATAGTTAAGAATTCATTCAAGCTTTGAAAAGTGTTATTTAATTGTTCCAATATGGTAGCGTAATTAGGAAAATGTATGATATGGATTTTTCTGTAAAGGACCTTTCCATATAATGGAGGAAATAAGATATGCTTAATTACCTATATAAACAGGCCAACATCTGATAAATTCCATCTTGATTTAATGGACATCCAAGCTTATGGCAGTCATTTTCAGCCACTCTAAACCTATCATTCCCCTTTGACAGCATATTTTTGTGACACTTCCTTTAATATCCTAAAATGGAATTCATAGGTAGTTATTTATATATATCATGATTAAAAATGAATAAAATACTAAAATTCTAACATAAAGAAGAAATAAAAGAAAAATAATTTATAATAGAATATGTATTTCAACATATATTTACCTACTCTAGAACTGTATTTATACCTATCCTTGATGGATACATTTGGATTTGAGAGAAGTAGTAAATGAAGAGGATAAGAAAACATTCTATATGAGTACCGGAAAATGGAAAAGGTTCTTAGCCAGGGATCCATGAGCTTCAAGTTATCTGTAAACCTCTAATAACTGTATACAAAAATGGATATGTACAAGCATATGATATAACCAATAGATTTTATCAGATTCTCAAAGGTGTCTGTATCTATGCCTTCCCCCAAAGAGCAAGAATTCACATATTGACAAGGTCACAGTTGCTGGTGTGATTAGAAAGGAATTTGTGGAGGAAGTTCGATTTCAGAACTGAGCCTTGTAGAATGGGTAGGTTTTTGGTCACAGGAGGAGCATTTTTAGACTTCATCCACTTTGAAATATTTTCACAATTATTATCTCATTTTAACTATTGGAGTAGGGGAAGACGTACAAGCTGGAGTCTAACAAAAACCATTAGAAAGTTCTATATTAGCAAACAGGATTTGAGGCTGGGGTAGGAGTCACTAGTCATAAAAAAGAAGATAACCTGCTGAGGGAGAATAACGAAAAGTTCTAGCGCTCTGATATGTCTTATGTTATTTGACCTTCACTAGAATCCTATGAATTCAGCACATTTTGTACATGAAGAAACAGGCTTGCAGGTGTTAAATTATTTGTTGGTATCATACCATAGTAATTGGTGGAGCTGGGACTTGCGGCTGCACCAGGCCACTTGTCATAACCAGCTGTTTCAGAGCTGCTGCTTTTATTCCTCATGTGTCCAGTGGCTCAGCATCTGGGGCAAGGCTAGTTCCAAGGACAGGTCTCAAAGGTCGTGGTGTTAGTAAAAAGCACATGGGAAGAGCCAAGGATGAAGTTTGCTCAGACCTCCAGGCCTTGGCGTTTGTGGTGCTCTTTGCCTGGAATGTTCTCCTCCAATCTCTCTGCATGACTGTTTCAGTCTTATCCTCCAGGCTACAGTTCACGTATCATCTCCTCAGAGTGACCCATGCTGATTTCCTTATCTAACAGCCTTCCCTGGTTACTCAGTCATGTACTCTACTTACTTCCTCCTGGCACATGCCAAATCTTACTTGTCAGAAGCACTAGTCTTATTCATTGCTGTGTTCCTATTGCCTAGAAGAATACCTGGCACATTATCAGTTTTTAAGAGTCTGTTGAATGAATGTTTGAACAATAAATGGTGGCAGGAACCCCACCGTATTTCCAGCTTTGGCCTGGGAAACATGTCTTTTGGAGTAAGGCTGTGTTTGCAGATGTAAGGGGTGAGCATCATGCATGCACAATGAGTCGACTGCTATGTTGCTTGATCCTTTATGGGGAATTTGGTTTTTCTGCCACATTGCCCTCTTAGGAAAACATATATTAGATTTGACAAGTTAGCATTAACAGGCAGACACCTTGTGTATACTGTTGGCTGGCATTTGCTTGCCAGGAACATGAATAGTTTTTAGTCATTTTTGTCATTGTTCTTTTTGTCTGTAGGTGGTGCACCATGACCCATGCCGTGGGGGTGCAGGACAATGGAACAGCTTGTTCAGATTTAAACATCTTGCAACCGGGAACTATTTAGCTGCAGAGGTAAGATTAATGGATATAGTGGTATTAAATCTCTGACTTTGAAATATTAGGTTCTCCAAAAGATGTTGTATTTTTAGGAACAAATACAAATTAGGAATATTATACAGATTTGATTACTGTCTATCATGTTCTGGGTTGGCATATAAACTATTCTTAAAATGTGAATATTAACCGAGGCCTTAAAATAACCTGTGTCTTAAACAACAACAATCAACAGCAATGACAACAGAATGCTGGTGGTTGGTTTACTGTAAAGTCGAGTGGAATGGGGTATCTGATTTGTATTTGTATGTGATTAGTTGTAAAATTTTCTATGTAGTTTCACTCTTTCAGAGTGCCTGCACTGGAGAGATGATCATTTCATTGTTGATATTGTATAGTCGATAGTTTCAGGTTTACCTTCAGCGGCCATTCTTTCACTGTTGGGTGGCTCCAAACCATTGGAGAAGAAAGGGTTTTCTTCCTGAGATACGGAACTGTGTGAAAACTGCCAATAAAAATGGTGAAAACATGAGGGTTTTCCCTTTCTTCACTAAAATAATATATATTGACAATCAGATAAGAAGGGTGGATAGAAGTAATAGCATAGAAATTTTAGAAATGATACAATTAAAGTTTGCTTATCCAATGTGAAAATAATTTTGAAAATATTTGTTTGTAGATATATGAAAATATCCTTTGATTTTGCTCTCCTCAACTTTGTTTTCATTTTTCTACTTAGAGTTTCTTCTGGGGTTCTACACCAGAATCTGGTCTTAGAATTTTTATTATTACTTATCTAGTTTTTGCTTTCGGTTGTGAGGGAGGGTAAGGAAGTGGGGATGGAGCACTGATGAGAAAATGGCATGGGAAACAGGAAGTTTCTATAAACATGCGGACCTCTGTCTAAACTAGCACCCAACTCCTTTACCCTCTCCAACCTATTAATCTGCGATAATTTCTTATTAATCAGTGATAATTTTTCCATAGTCCTTGCCACCATATGATTTATTATACATTTTATATTACACATACATATTATATTTCTCTGTCAGAATGTATGCTCCCTGAAGGCAGGGATTTATTTATTTATTTTTTTAAACATCACTGCTGTGTTCCCAGCACTTAGAGCAGTGCCTGGAACATAGAAAGCAGGTGAGGAATATTTGTTCAATGAATGAAGGAATATAAAGAACCGATTTAGGCTTCTATAAGCTTAGAGGATGGGAAGAAGGAAAGTTAGGGATTTGTATCTGAGAGGCATTTGGAACCACATTTAGGCAAATTAATCTCTAAACTCTAATATCCTCCTGTGGAACATGGGGATAATCACAATATTTATATAATAAGACTATGAAGAGAATTAAGGGAGGTAAAGTGCTTGGTTATAACATGTGGCTCATGGTAAGCATCCAGTAAGTGATGCCAGCATGATTACTTTTATTATATGATAAATAGGGATTGTTCTTACTTTTATCAACACCTGATTCATTATTTATGAATCTGCTCAGGTAAATGAAATAAAGCAATTTACTGCTTATGCTGTAACTGTTTTAAAGTAAGTTTTTTGAAAAGTAACCTTTTGAAGCAAAATTAAGCAGTACAGTAGAGAATCTTGTCTAAAATAAGAATTAGAAAAGTCTACTAGATGTCTTATAAAAGGTAAGAAATTAGGATTAAATTTCTTTTGGCTCTTATGTTAGTGACTTTTTTCCTTAATTCACTTTTCAATCAATGGCTGTTTTAGCTACTGATGTCTGTAGAAAAATGATGTAATTACCCATCGTTAGTTTTCCTTGTTAATTTCTGCAATTAAAACTTGTATCATTTGATACATTCAAATGATTCTGTTATTAAGAATTAACTTGTTTATTAACTTTAATAAAAATCCAAGACTTCAGTACATAAATGAATTCATTAAAAATTGAAAAATAGGGCCGGCCGAGTGGCGCATTGGTTAAGCGCTGGTTTTGGGATGCCAGCGGCCCCGGTTTGGATCCCACATGAGGGCCAGTGACACTGCCCTCTACAGCTAACAACAGCTCCACCTGGAGCTGGGCTATGCGAGCCCCGGTGATGGTGTAGGCTGCAGCCCCTGCTGCAGTGGGCTGCCATAGGTTACAGTGAGCGGCCTGCAGCCAGCTTGAGCCACCAATAGCCGCGGTGAGCGACATCCAGAGGCCGGCGACCGATCTGCCTCATCCGGGAAGAGCGCAATGACGATACCAACAGTGAAGCAACATCCTCCGCAACTAAAACTGAAGAACAAAAAGACAGCAACTTGCCTGTTCCCCTTCCCCGATTCCCCAACGCTGTTCCCCTCTGCCAATTCCCCAATAAAAAAAAAAAAATCTTTAAAAAAAAAAATTGAAAAATAGAAAGCAATTCATTCCTGGAGAATAATTTTCATTTAGAATGAATTGTTTTTTCATTCTATTAAATAGAGAACACGACTTTTAAGTGTCGGATGCTATTTTGCCCATTAAAAGGTCTTGTGTTTTTGTAGGATCTCTTCTTTGACCTTTAATACTTTAGATAACATCTTTTTTTTGAATTCAAGATGAGGGCAGGGTAGTGAAGCATTAAGTACATATCTGAAAATTGAAAGCTAGGAATCTATTTTCTATTGATTCTAACGAGTATAACAGAATGGGTGCTTCTGTGTGGTATTCTGACATCAAAGGAGAAGTCATAGCCTCAAAATGCTGACATCCATAAGTTGGGGTTTTATATTTCATATGTCAGCTAAATTCAGGCAATATCCTGGGACAGTCTTATCTCAGACACTTGTCCTGCTGGTGTGAAAGCGTCCAGTGCTGTGGCAGAGTCACAGTGATTGTTGTCACTATCACGTGATAAAAAATTGATTTCTAATTCCAGTTCCAGAATAGGTGGAAACTAGCCTGTGAGAAACAATGATTATCTTTTTGTCATTTTGCTTTTTAAAAACGCCCAGGTCTTTCATTTTAAGCATTCTTCATGTCATTGGGGTAGTGTAGGTGTTCTCAACACTCGAAGTTGTAACTTCCCAGCATTATTTGCTTTATTATATTATACCCTTCTTCCTGGGGGAGAAAAGACTCCATGCTTTATTTTACTTTTCCACTTTTACCTTTAATAGCTAGATATGACTTAAAAAATCAGACACACACATTGGGATGTTGAAAATGCAAGAGCTGGGAACAATTATTTTGGGGGTTCATAAAAACAACGAACACCATCTTTAAGATTTTATACACTCTTGAACATATGTTTCTTAAGTGCCTGATAAGTGCACAGCATGGTAGAGAACGCTGCAGACGGAGAAGGAAGCAGAGGTGCCCGGCTTTGCCCTTCAGGGACTGACCTTCCAGTTCAGAAGACAGCATACAATAAAGGACGCAGGCGATCAGCAGGCAAGGTCATGTGCTCAGGTGGAGTTGGGTTAGTGTGGGATTAGCGAAAGAAGGCGCCACTTGGGGTGAACTTCCCCATGGTTCTGAGAGAAAGTAACAGACACAGGTTTTTAGAGAAATAAAAGGACAACCCTTGTAGAAGTTGCCAAGGAGACACAGAGAGGGATGTGGAACATCTACATCATATGTAGATAATGTAAAAAAGAGAGGCCAGTTAAAAGAAAGAGGTTCAAAAAGAAATAACTGAATGACATGTCCCTTTACTTGAAGGTTTTGAATGAAGGAGTTGGATTTGATCTAATTAGTAATGGGAATGAAGTTTGAAGTTTATCCTGGTAGCTGCCTGAGAGGTTGGGACTGGACAGCTATTTGCAAACATTTGGTAGACACTGGTGATGTTAGAAAAATCGAATTTCTGTGTTTGAAGAGCTCCCAGTACCAGGGGGTGAGCATCTTGTAGCAATGTGAACTCCTTACGTGGTGGGCTTATGCAGAAACACCGTTGGTAGAGGTGCAGGGTGGTACAAAGAATGGTGCGGGGTCCAGAGGAGGAGCTGCCTGACGGAAGAGGAGGGAGGTTGGGGAAAGAGAGGAAGGGCATTGAGGGCAGCTGTTACACAGGCAAGCAAGTGTGGGGTATTGCACACACTAGTTTCACATGTGTGATATGTATGTGAATCATACATAGGATATGTGTGTTTGGAAGTGGTGCTGGAAGGTGAGAGGGGAGTGGTGCAGCCAGAAATGTAGGGCCGCTGACTTCTTTAGGCCACACCTATTAAACTAAGGAGGATTGGTTATATCTTTAAAGTAAAGAGTGGTGTTCTGAATAAGTCTGTTCTTGAAGAAAAGCATTCCAGAATCGCACTGTCCAATGCATAGTCACTAGCCACATGTTGGCTGGTTCAATTTAAATCAATATGATTAAAATGAAATGTAATTTAAAAATCAGTTTCTTGCTCACACTCGCCACATTTCAGGCTGTTCAGGAACTGTACGGTATTGGACAGTGCAGATGAGAAGATGTCTGTCACCACAGGGCACGTTTCAGTGGTCAGAGCTGCCCTGGAGCCTTTGTGAAATGATGGAAGGGACTGAATTTAGATGCAGGAAGACCAGATAGGGGACAAAGGTATGATACCTCAAGGAATTCTGAGGACTTGACTCAAGGGAGTGAGTGACTGGCACTGGTAATGGCAAGAAGGGGGAGACACTTGTAGGACATAGACTCAATGGACTGGTAATCCACAGAATGTTAGGGGTGAAAGAGTAGGAGGGTTTGGGCTCTGGCGAGCTGATAATGTCATTTATCAATTTAGGGAAAATGGGAAGAGGTGCAAAGCTGAGGGAAATAATCCATTCAATTTTTTTCTTTTTTTTTTTTTTTTTGGCTGAGCCATCCTGCCACCTGTTGGCAGCTCAGCAGCAGCTCAGCTTGGGCTGGGCATCAAACTGCTGTTGCTCAGAGCTCAACTTGCACTTTTGAACGAGCTCTTAACCAACTGAGCCACTCGGCCAGCCCTTAATCTATTCAATTTTGAATATGTTTAATTGGAGGGACTTATAAAATGTCCAGGTGAATATACCTAAGAGGGACAGGTTTCACAACTTCTAGAAGTTTTGGGATTGGTGAGGGCTGAAGAAACAGACGTGGTCCCATCAGCGTGGATGAGATCAGTGAGTATGAATGGCGTGAAGGGACCACGAGGAACGTCATAGCTGAAGCGGGGACAAAAGACTGGGCTCCTGAGAAGTCATAGAAGCAACTGGAAAACCAAATGGGCTGAATCTCAAATGTTAAGCAAGTGAGGATAGCATCTCACAAAGGAGGGAGCATTGTTGAAAAGGTTAGGAACAAAATGTGTTTACAGCATTTGGTAGGAACATGGTCATTTGTGAGTTTATCGAGAACATTTTTAGTGGAAACCAGGATGCAGGGGAGTGGCAGAATGATGAGGAAATCATCAAATGAATGTAAGGGTAGACTGAGTTGTCATATCATTGCTGTGAAAGAGGAGAAGCAGAGTAATAAATGGACAGCAAGAGTCCTCTTAGATGGATTTTGATAGTCTATTTCAAAAAATAAAATGGATGAAATCTGAGCTGTTTTTGCCTTAAAGGGAAATACCTATCAGAGGGGCAGGATTTGCCAATGTATTACTCTTTTCCTGTTTAACATGCATATTTATAATCTGAAATATTACTTTAAGGTGCAAGGCATTCCTGGTCAATTGGATTATGTAACTCTTGAATAGCCTTTGAGGTTATGGTGTTGATATTGGCCAGTGTGGTAAAGAGAGCCTGGTGTAGTGGGCAAAACAATCTCATATATACTGTTCACAATCTGTGACTCCAAGTAAATATTTAACCTCTCCGAACCTCGGTTCCCTTGTGTCTAGAAAAGGTGGTAATCTATATTATATGGGATTATTTTGGAATTAAAGAAGATAGGAAGTGTTCAGCACCTCACACATAAAAGGAATAATAAGTGTTAAGTCCCTTCACTTTTATGGAGAGGAAAGGGAGAGAAAATACAAAGTAGTGTTTATTATTATTATTATTATTATTATTAATTATTATTATTATTCAGAACTAGTATTTCTTTGTCAGTCAGATAACTGACAAGGTTGGGGGTGCAGATTTTACCACTGGATACCTTGTATCTTGTAGAACAGCGATATTTAATTCACCACATTCAGTAAATACTGGATGATTGAATAGATGAATCATAGAGACTCTGAAGTTGTAAATCCAATCATTTCACTTTACAGAAAAGGAAACCCTGGCTCAGAGAGGCGATTTATTTTGTCCAAAGTTTTATAAGCAAGGTAATGACAGTATTTGGGTTGAGTGCTGGACTTATACCGCTTCAGTGTTTTTTGCCCCTCAGGAGATATTTGGCAATGTCTGGAGACATTTTTATTGTTACAACTGGAGAGAGGGAGCTACTGGCATCTAGTGGGTAGAGGCCAGGCATGCAGCTAAACATCCTACGATGCACAGGATCAGCCCCCACAACAGAGAATCACCCAGCCCAAAACACCGGTAGTGCTGATGTTGAGAAACCCCGGTCTACGTTATGCTGAAATTGCACTATTATTTGTGAGTGCCTGCCAGGTAGAAGCACTACTTTGATACTGTGAAGAGAACAAAGGTAGTCAACATTGGTATCCTTGTCCTCTAAGAGTTTGCAATCTAGAGAATAGTATTAACTCAATCACTGAGACATGGATATCTGTTTTGCAGAAGTTTCCATTACACGTACACATCTGAGATAGATAACTGTTTATGTGTAACGTTTAAAATGTTAACATCTATAGGTGACCATGATAAATCTCACAATACATTTAACGGGCCGCAACCTTAATTCTAAGCACAAATGTGAAAAAAACACAGAAAAATGTACTTATATATTTCTGAAGCATGATATTGCATTTGACCAGTACTTATTGGGTGGCTAAGTTATTCAGAAAAATGTAATAAACCTATTGTTTGTGAAGAAATAAAAGGGGCACTATTCAAAGGAAATTAGATGATTTGATATGCTGAAGATTCTGTAGTCTAATTGTAGAGACAACACACATAAATTGCAAGCTATTTAAGCATAGCACCCCCCCTTTTTTTTTTAGTGAATTGTAGAAAACATCTAGGAATTAGAACAATGATATAAAATATAATACTATGTGGATTTTATTCTGTAAGATGTTTTGGGTGTTCTGAAACACAAAAATCCAATATGGGGAGCGGCTTATCCCCCCCCCCCCCACACACACACAAACAATTCTTGGACACCAGCTGCGTGTCCTACAATTCAACTCAATTCTGATATTACCCACCCAGAGGTGGCATCCGGCTCTGCCAGTTAAGGGTTCAGTGCTACAAGACTGCCCTTCCACCAGCCCCACGTCAGATGCTGGTTCCAGCCCAGGTTGTTACCTGTGCTTCTGAATGACTGGCTTTATATCGGTGGTTCCCACAACCTCCTCCTTGGGTTTTATCAATTTGCACAGAACTCAGAGAAACATTTTACTTACTAGATACTGGCTTATTAAACAAAGAACATAACTAACAGCCGCATGGAAGAGATGCATAGGGCAAGGTATGGGGAAAGGGCTCACAGCTTCCATGTTCCACTGAGGGCACCACTCTCCTCAGATCTGCACATGTTTACCACACCAGCAGGGAAGCTCTCCGAACCGTCTTCTGGAGTTTTTATGGAGGCTTCATTACATAGTCATGATTGATGACGTCATTTGCTATTGAACAAGTCAGCTTCAGCCCCTCCCCTCTCCCAGGAGGTCAAGGGTACCGAAAGCTCCAATCCTATAATCTTAGCCTCCATCCTTAGGTGACCTAGGGGTATTCCAAAAGTCATCTTTTTAACACTACAGAAGATACCAATACACTTCGGAAATTACAAGGGTTTTAAAAGGTCTGTGCTAGAAAGGGGAACAAAGACTAAATTTATATTTCTTGTAATTCACAATATTACAGATACTAAAGTGAATCAAGGTTTAGAAATGGACTCTTATTCAATTTAGAGATTCCAACAGTATTGTTTTGAGAATTCATGATGTATTTTTGAGAAATATATAATGCTAGAATGCCATGGACAAAATATAGAACAAAGTATTTAATTATGAATTAGATAATAAAGACATTTGCGACTTCATCATATAATGCATTACAGTACTATATTATTAGACTCTCTCCCTATAATATCAGTTTCTGTGGACCATACTTGTAATTAGGTGATACGAGGGGAAGGAAACAGCCATGTAGTTTTTCCCTTAGTACTGTGGTCATTTGTCAGCACACTCCTGCCAGTTTTCCATAGATTTTTTTTCATTTTATCACCTTATTGGCATAAGAGAATTCACAATTATATTGATGGGGGAGAAAGTAATTTTCCTCACACTTTGAATGTGATAGTAAGGGAGCCTCCAGAAATAGTTCTTCCACAGTCGTGGGAAGAATTATAAATCAAGTATCACCAGATGGCCAACAGGCATATGAAAAAAAGTTCAACCTCACTGGTCATTAGGGAAATGCAAATAAAAACCACCATGAGATACCACCTCACTCCAGTCAGAATGGCTATCATCAACAAATCAACAAACAACAAGTGCTGGCGGGGCTGTGGGGAAAAGAGGACCCTGCTGCACTGTTGGTGGGACTGCAGATTGGTGCAGCCACTATGGAAGTCAGTATGGAGGTATCTCAAAGAACTGGAAATAGAGCTACCGTTTGACCCAGCAATTCCACTCCTAGGTATTTATCCTGAAAAAACCAAGACACTTATTCAAAAAAAATTATGCACCCCTATGTTCATAGCAGCACAATTTACAATAGCTAAGACTTGGAAACAACCAAAATGCCCATCAGTAGATGACTGGATTAAGAAACTGTGGTATATTTATACAATGGAGTATTACTCCGCTATAAGGAAGAATGAAATCGTGCCATTTGCAATGATATGGATGGACCTAGAGACTATTATGTTGAGTGAAATAAGTCAGTCAGAGAAAGACAAATACCATATGATCTCACTCATATGTGGAATCTGAAAAACTGAATGAATGAGCAAAGTAAACAGAAACTGTCTCATAGATATAGAGGAAAAATCAGGGTTGCTAATTGGGAGACGAATGGGGATGAGGGAGAAGAGGAAGGGATTAGACAGTAAAAATAGGCAACTACAATATTGCCACTGGGATATGAAAAACAGTTTGGGGAATATAATTAATAATGTTATAAATATTCTGTGGACTGTCAGATGATCATAGGTCTTGTTAGGGAGACCATTTCATGGATGGAGTAGAGGTTTGATCACTGCACTGTATTACTAAAGCGGAGGTGGTATACCTACTGTAATTGAATATATATAGATAGTCACGGGATGTGGATTATACTGTGGAAGAGAGTCAGAGGAAGAGTAATAGATATATATGATATGGGGGGGAGTGGGGTGGTGTATTGAGGGTGGGGGGTTGTCACTTTGAGGGGTAAAATGTATAACTATTGCACTGTGTTGTACACCTGAAACTAATTAAAAATAAAATTAAAAAAAAGAACTAAATGTAAGAATTAAAGAGATAAAACTGTTAAAAGAAAAAAAAAAATCAAGTATCACAATTTCTGATCTGCTTTTTACATTTCCACTTTTTGGATGTTACTAGAGCAGTAACTTTTTTTTTTTTTTAAGATTTTATTGGGGAATTGGGGGAGGGGGACAGCGTTGGGGAATCAGAGAAGGGGAACAGACAAGTTGCTGTCCTTTTGTTCTTCAGTCTAGTTGCGGAGGACGTTGCTTCACTGGCCCATGTTGGTATCGTCATGTGCTCTTCCCGGATGAGGCAGCTCAGTTGCCAGCCTCTGGACGGTCGCTCACCGCGGCTATTGGCAGCTCATGCTGGCTGCCAGCCCACTAGAGCAGTAACTTTTGATGAAACAAGATAGATCGAGTAGTGCAAAATAATTTTCCTTGTTAAAGATTTTTATATTGCTTTTTAAAACTCAACTTGCTTATTTGTTTGTAGATAGGCAAAGCTTCCACCAGATGGCAGTAAACACTTATTTCCTAACTATGCAATAGTCTGGATTTGATTAAAAAGTTAGTGTTCAAGAACCTACACAATGGCATAGAATCTTAGGAATGTTAGCGCTATAGTTTTAAATATCCCTATGTTTAGTTCTCTAGCAAATGTTATCAGCCACAGGATATGAAAAGGGTAGGGTTTGTATGTATGTGTATGTATATGTACATAAATACAGATATATACCTGACTCTATATGCACACATATAAACATATATAAATATTACATATCAAAATATAACTTCTGCCTGGCACATGTAGCATTCAGTAAATATTATTTTTCTCTTTTTTTATAGACTTATCAGTCAGAATAATAGATTGGCTCTGAAATGTGAATCATTGGAAAGAGGAACATACATTTAAAATCATTTAAATATACACACATAGTGACTTAATGACTTTAATGTCATATATAATAAAAATAGATCTAAACAAATTCCATTATTAAAAAGTAGCATTTTTCTTGTAAGGAAGTGAATAATATTGTGAATGTCTAAGCGTTCAGTCACCTTCTTGCAGTTCTCTTTCATTTGTGGTGCAATCTTTTTTTTTTTTTTTTTTTTTTTTTTTAAATTTTATTTTATTTTTAATTAGTTTCAGGTGTACAACACAGTGCAATAGTTATACATTTTACCCCTCAAAGTGACAACCCCCCCACCCCCAATAGTTTCAGGTGTACAACACAGTGCAATAGTTATACATTTTACCCCCCCAAAGTGACAAACCCCCCACCCCCAATACACCCCCCCACACCCCCCCATATCATACATATCTATTACTCTTCCTCTGACTCTCTTCCACAGTATAATCCACATCCCGTGACTATCTATATATATTCAATTACAGTAGGTATACCACCTCCACTTTAGTAATACAGTGCAGTGATCAAACCTCTACTCCATCCATGAAATGGTCTCCCTAACAAGACCTATGATCATCTGACATTCCACAGAATATTTACAACATTATTAATTATATTCCCCAAACTGTTTTTCCTATCCCAGTAGCAATATTGTAGTTGCCTATTTTTGCTGTCTAATCCCTTCCCCTTCTCCCTCATTCCCATTCCTCTCCAAATTAGCAACCCTGATTTTTCCTCTATATCTATGAGACAGTTTCTGTTTACTTTGCTCATTCATACAGTTTTTCATATTCCACATATAAGTGAGATCATATGGTATTTGTCCTTCTCTGACTGACTGACTTCACTCAACATTATAGTCTCTAGGTCCATCCATATCATTGCAAATGGCACGATTTCATTCTTTCTTTATAGCGGAGTAATACTCCATTGTATAAATATACCACAGTTTCTTAATCCAGTCATCTACTGACGGGCATTTTGGTTGTTTCCAAGTCTTAGCTATTGTAAATTGTGCTGCTATGAACATCGGGGTATAACTTTTTTTGAATAAGTGTCTTGGTTTTTTTCAGGATAAATACCTAGGAGTGGAATTGCTGGGTCAAAAGGTAGCTCTATTTCCAGTTCTTTGAGATACCTCCATACTCACTTCCATAGTGGATGCACAAATCTGAAGTCCCACCAACAGTGCAGCAGGGTCCCCTTTTCCCCCACAGCCCCGCCCAGCACTTGTTTTTTGTTGATTTTTTGATGATAGCCATTCTGACTTGAGTGAGGTGGTATCTCATGGTGGTTTTTATTTGCATTTCCCTAATGACCAGTGAGGTTGAACTTTTTTCATATGCCTGTTGGCCATCTGTATGTCCTCTTTAGAGAAATGTCTCTTCATATCTTCTGCCCATTTTTTAATTGGGTTGTTTGTTTTTTTGGTGTTGAGTTTCATGAGTGTTTTATAAATTTTGGATATTAACCCCTTATCAGATATATCGTTGGCAAATATATTCTCCCATTCAGTAGGCTTCCTTTGTTTTATTAATGGTTTCCTTTGTTGTGAAAAAACTTTTAAGTCTGATATAATCCCATATGTTCATTTTTTTCTTTTACTTCCCTTGCCCGTAGGGATGTATCAGTAAAAAATATTGCTCCGGTAATGTCTGCAAATGTACTCCCTATATTTTCATTTAGGATTTTTATGGTTTCAGGTCTTACATTTAAGTCTTTAATCCATTTTGAATTTGTTCTTGTATAAGGCGCAAGGAGATGATCCAGTTTCATTTTTTTTGCATGTGTCAGTCCAATTTTCCCAGCACCATTTATTGAATAGACTATCTTTACTCCAGTGTAAATTCTTGCTTCCCTTGTCATAGATTAACTGACCGTAAATGCTTGGATTTATTTCTGGGCTCTCTGTTCTGTTCCACTGATCGATGTGCCTGTTTTTATGCCAATACCAAACTGTCTTGATTACTGTGGCCTTGTAGTAGGTTTTGATGTCTGGTAGCATGATCCCCCCAACTTTGTTTTTATTCCTCAGAATTGCCGAGGCTATTCTGGGTCTTTTTATGATTCCATATAAACTTTAGGATTATATTTTCTATTTCTGTGAAAAATGCCCTTGGTAGTTTGATAGGAATTGCATTGAATCTATATATTGCTTTAGGCAGTATGGACATTTTAACTATATTAATTCTTCCTATCCATGAGCATGGTAGGTGTTTCCATTTATTTGTATCTTCTATGATTTCTTTCTTCAATGTCTTATAATTTTCTGAGTACAGATCTTTTCACTTCTTTGGTTAAATTTATTCCTAGGTATTTTATAGTTCTTGACGCAATTGTAAATGGGACAGTTTTCTTAATTTCGCTTTCCATTAGTTTATTATTGGTATATGCAAATGCCACTGATTTCTGAACATTGATTTTATATCCTGCTACTTTACTGAATTCGTCTATCAGTTCCAATAGTTTTTTGATGGAGTCTTTGGGGTTCTCTATATACAGTATCATGTCATCTGCATATAGTGACAATTTTACTTCTTCCTTGCCAATTTGGATGCCTTTTATTTCTTTTTGTTGTCTGATTGCTGTGGCTAGAACTTCCAGCACTATGTTGAATAAAAGAGGAGAAAGTGGACAGCCTTGTCTTGTTCCTGATCTTAAGGGGGTGGTGCAATCTTGACTTTCACTTCATAGGTGTGTGTGATATCACTCTCTCTCTGCCACTTTTCTGTTCTGACTTGTCACATTCTCTCCGTGACTTCTTTCTAGTCCTTTTTGTCTATTTCAATGAGAGCTCCATTCAGAGATTAGTAGTGGGTATTTGTCCTTCATATTCTCCCTCTGTTACTCGCTCCCATGGCTTCAGTGGTCCATGAATTTGATCTCAGATATCCCACTGCCATTGAAACTCAGTAAATATACTGAAGGTTGAATTGTTTCTCCCCAGAATAGTGTATTTTTTTGGTCAGGATAAATGTATTTTTCTCTCTCAGTCTACACATTCGGATTCTTCTGACTCTGTAAAATCTTCTGCTTTCCTGTTCTCCTTTCCGTTTCAGCACCATTATTTTTGTTGGTGCTCTCCCACCTCTTACTTGGACCACAATACTTGGTTACTTTGCTTCTCTCAACCTCCACCTCCTAATAACAATAGCCAATTGAGGATTTTTAGCGTCCTGTTTCTATAAATGGTATCCCAAGGGTATTCAGAACTTTTCTGAAGATGCACACCTGTTAGCTTATGGTTTAAAGGCCCCACTGGTCTGGGCTGGCCTTGGATCATCACTGCACTCCTGTTTGTGGAGACAGGAAGGAAGTCACATACTATTGCAGCTAAAGGGTGTAGCTTGGAACCATCAGCCCTGTGCTTCCGAATAACCCTGCCACTCACCAGAGAATTTCACTTAATGTGCCCTAGGGGCCTCATCTGTAAAGTAAGGTTAAGAATCCCTTCTCATAGGATAATAGTAAAAGGAAATGATTAACTTTTAAAAAGCATGTAAAAAGTATTCCATAAATGACATTTATGGGTCTTCTCTGAACAAGCCCCATTTTCTCACCTCTATGGCGTTCGCTCCCCTGCACTGCCTATCTTCTTCACTTCCTTGTTCCTTCCCTGCCAGTTACAATTCTGTCCGTCCTTTAAGGCTGATTTCAAATGCTATCTTCTCCATGAATTTATTCTTGAATAAATTTGCGCACCAACGAGCCCTCTTTCCTCTGCCCTATATTATTTATAAATTATTCATTCCTGTCATATCTCTTGTCACATTCTGTTTCTTATTACAGCTAACTGTATTTATGTCTTATTTCCCCTCCCAGACTGTAAGGTCTTGTGGTCAGGGGCTATATTCTCTTTGTCTTTGCTGGAAGACCACATGCCACAATGCTTTGCCCATTATAGATGCTCTATTAATATTTATTAAATAAATGATGGAATAGCATATTAGATCACTCTCTCCAATGCCAGATTTATAATTTACTTTTTTAACATAAGGAAATATTTTCTTAAGTCTTAAAGATTCAGGAATCTCTACATGACTATGTCTTTTTTCTCCCTTCTTAGAAATAACATTTTTTTCAATTCATCCTTAGTCTAGTTACTTTAGTAATTACTGCTATTAGTATGTTTAAAGAAGGAAAGCAGCAGTATAAGTAAGACATAATGTTTTATTTGGCCTTTAGTTAATATTGGTGAATTAATATAGGCATAGATTTATTTGGGTTGCTTCTCCTTTTCCTTCTCACTGTTATTACCACTTCAATGAATTCACTGAAGCAAAAACTCTAAATTAATTATTAAAAAGATACATGCAGCCAGAGAGACTCAAGATGAGGCAAACTCTAACTGATCAATGCCATCTTTAGCACTGTTGCCAAAGATACAAATATGTAAAATTAATGACATATTTCTATGATTAGGATTTAGTCATAGATTTTTCTCGTTTTACAGAAGAGGACTCTGAGATCCATGGAGGGTAGGTGGCCCTCCCTAAGGCCCATGGTATTTCCTTACAGAGCATAGCCTGGAATCCAATACCACAGACACTTCTCAGGGATTGAAATGGGTGATCCAAAATGGGTGAAATATGTGAAGACTGAATTTTAGAGTGTAACATTATCTTTGGGCTAGAATATGAGCTATGCTTCAGAGGGCATAAATGATTGTGGATTCGACACAGGTACATTAATTCCTATTTCTGTAGACATTTTAGATATGGTTACATCATGACTTCCCAGCATGAATGTACATTACAGTGTCTGTAATGTATTCCATTCTAAATGCCTATTGAATAAAAACTTGGACCATAAGGTATATCCCTGATTCAACAAGTTGCATATTTTTGGATATAATTTAGCTATAATTGTAATATTTTTTTTTTTTTTTAGCTGAGCCATCCTGCCACCTGTTGGCAGCTCAGCAGCTGCTCAGCTCAGGCTGAGCATTGAACTGCTGTTGCTCAGAGCTCAGCTTGCACTCTTGAGCGAGCTCTTAACCAGCTGAGCCACTTGGCCAGCCCAGTATGTTTTTTTTTTAATTTAAAAGGAAAGCCTGAATTCTTTAAAAGCTCAAAACAAATTAAAAAATATAAAAGAGTAATGCTTGACTAAAAGAGCTGAATAAACATACTATGCTGGAACTTTTATTACTACCAAGTAAAAGTGTGTCTTTTTTAAAAATTATTAATTTCAGGTGTACAAAACAACATAATGATTATACATGTACACATCTCACAAAATGATAACCCCAAGTCTACTACCCATCTGAAAAGTGTGTCTTTTTGAGTTTCATTAATCAGTAGACAGGAGGCTGGTTAATTAACTTATCTTCTTGGCTTTCCGCCTTTCGATCTTGGATTCCAAAAACAAGATAATCCTATTTTGGAATGGATTCAGCCTCAAATTTCCCCAGTTGCTAGCCTAGCACTAACAGGCATCTTCTTGCGTGTCTGAGTAGCTCATCATGTTTAGAGCTGAGCAGTAAACCATTGTTTGAATATGCCATATTTGGTTACACGTTCTCTTGTTACATGATAAGCATTTTTGTCTCAGCCTAATTTCTGGCTCTACCATTGTTTTCTCTCCTTTCTTCACCCCCTTATTATCCTCAAATGAATGTGTTAGTTTGTTTTAGTTGATTTTCCTGGAATACCATGACCTCTGTATACATAGTTCTTTCCTCAAGAGCTGATGAAAGCTTTATTTTATGTTATCTTTGATTATTGCTTGTGTTCCACTCACATTTTATTCTTTTTGTGTATACCAGTCACCTATGAGTTCACATGGCCTTCTCTGGTTCTCCGTGACTGTTTTCTTTTTCCTGATTTTCATTTCTTTACACCTTTCCTTTGTATTGAGGGATAGCTGTTCATTTATTATTTATTTTTTTATCCTTTATATCAGTCATTTTCTGGAGCATCAGCTATGCTTTTTATTGTTGCCAACATGGGCTTTAATTTTGTATTTATGTTTTCATTTCTATTGAAATCCTCCTTAACCTCTTGTTAAAATTCTTTATGTTTTTATATTATTATTTTATTATTTATATTATTATTTTTATATTATATTTTTAGCTGTTCATCTTATTTTGTTGCCTTTACATAATGTTTCCTTGCACATCTTTGAATATGCCAAGCCATTTTCAGAAAATTTTTTTGCATCATACCATAGAAAATATTCAGAAAGACGCTGAGGAAGAATTTCACCTTCTTCTAACATACTTTTTAATCAGCCGCATGCTATTTTCCCCTCCCTTCCTCCCTCCCTCCCTACCTCCTTTCCTTCCTTCCTTCCTTCCTTCCTTCCTTCCTTCCTTCCTTCCTTCCTTCCTTCCTTCCCCTCTCCCTTGCTCACCTCCCTCCCTTCCCTATCCCTTCCTCCTTCCCTACCCCCCCTTTTTTCCTTCCTCCCTCCCTTTCTCCCTTCTTCCCTTCCTCCCTCCATTTCCTTCCTTCTCATCCTTCCTTATTACCCTCAGACAAGTGACCTCTGTGCAGAACCAGATGGGTTGAGTGGATGGTCCTTTTGTTCCATATTTTGATTCTCAATCCTCTTTCTAAATTTTCAGCTTCAGGGCAGACTGGGGCACAATCCCAGCTCTAGCAGATGTTGGCTCTGTGCACCTGGGCTCAATTGCAGTTGCTTCTTTTTCATACCCCTTTGCTGTTTCCATATGATTATGCAGTGTAATTCCAGCATGGAGCAGCCACGGTACCTTTTCTTCTCTATTCTTTCTTCAGGCAGTGCTTCTCAGAAAGCCCTCTGCCATCATCTGCTCCTTCTTTCTACTTTCTGCCCATTTGTTTTCTGAGCTTTGTCATCTCTTTCTGGTCATGAGAGGATAGAAATAGGTAATGGGACAATGGATGGGGGGACTGGGCAAACAATTTTCTGCTCAGCCTGACAGCAGCTTCTCAGTGATAGAAAAACATTTCTGTTTAGGGTTGGTAAATCCTCTGTGGTCTCTGACTCAGTGGACAAACACTAGCGGGAAGCACAGCAAGTATCCTCTTAACTGTGTTCACATGGCCACTAGCTTGAAATGAAGTTAACATTTCATGGATATGCCATGAGATAAAAACTGGGGAGTTGGGCCAGCTGAGCAGCCCGTTGGTTAAGAGCTGGCTTGGGACGCCAGCAACCCTGGTTTGGATCCCACAGATGAGGGCCAGTGACACTGCCCTCTACAGCTAAGAGGGTGGAGCTGGGCTGCTTCACCTGGAGCTGGGCTGCTGTGAGTCCCAGGGATGGCAAAGCTGCAGCCCCTGCTGCAGTGGGCTGCCATAGGCTACAGTGAGTGGCCAGCAGCCAGCGTGAGCTGCCTGCAGTCAGTGTGAGCGACTGGCAGCTGCTGTGAGCAACCGTCCAGAGGCCGGTGACCGATCTGCCTCACCCGAGAAGAACGCAATGACGATACCAACATGGGCCAGTGAAGCAATGTCCTCCACAACTAGACTGAAGAACAAAAGGACAGCAACTTGTCTGTTCCCCTTCCCCGGGCCCCCAACACTGTTGCCCTCCCTCAATTCCCCAATAAAATCTTAAACAAACAAACAAAAAACTGGGGAGTTATCTGCCTCTCCCACACCCTCTTTATAATTACCATCAATACATTGAAGATTTGGGTTGTTTTTCATTCAGCCTTAGTTTTCAGTGAAACTGAGAGGTTTTTGTTTTGTTCTGCTTTTCATCTTTTTCAGCACTTTCATTGGTATTTAGTGGTAAGTTAGGAGGGGCATTCCTCAGCACTACTAGCTAAATGTCATTTTGAGAGACTCCTGACCTTATATTTTAAGCGGTGACTTTAACTACCTGAGGGTCCATATTGTATACACCAGCTGATTTACATTAAAATGATTAAATTCAATTGGAGAACTCCTTATTTTGAGAAAAACACATTATGAATCTGTTATTTTACATTGTATGAATTAATTATTTCAGTACAGCAAAGACATCCTTCTGAGACTGTGTGGTCAGGTGGGAGTCAGGAGTCTCCTATTCTAACCAGCTGGAGGGGCGTGGGCCACTCTCAGCATGTGCAGGACTCATCCTTCTCATCAGAGTGACCCTCGACTCCACAATTCAAGCCCAAAGACACGTGCTCTTGTTTGTTTGTGTCAATAGTCCTCATGCATTAGCTGACATCATCGATGTATATCGATATACTGTTCCTCTTCTGCTTGATTATTTTTCTTGTGTGTATAGCACGTGGAGCACGATCTTGAATCACTGTTAAAATTTTCCTTTGGTCTATTTTATTAAAGTGGTCTCTGAGTTATTGGTCAATGGCAGATTCTGAGGTGTTCAAAATAATGAACTCTCTGGAATGCTTCCTCAGAGGAGGCAGGATTGTCAGCTCTCGCTTATTCAAAGATGTTAACTGTTCTTCTATAAAAACGGCCATAAACTTGGCATATTAACTCCAGTCTCTTGCAACTAGGGTTTGAAGGTAATATTTTAAATTGTAATGTTGGGCCGGCCGAGTGGCGTGGTGGTTAAGCGCTGGCTTGGGAAACCAGAGGCCCCAGTTCGGGTCCCACATATGAGGGCCAGTGACACTGCCCTCAAAAAAAAAAAAAAATTGTAATGTTTACCAATGGTTTCTTTTTTAACTTCTTTTTATATTAAACTTAGTTAAGGATACAATAGTGAACTGAATTAAATATCATTTGTTTTGTTAATGTGCTTTTGATAGCTATTCAAAACTAGTCTTGTTTTGTTTTTCAGCTTAATCCTGATTATCGAGATGCCCAAAATGATGGAAAAAATGTGGTGAGTAGAACTGATTTTCCCCCCCAAAATCCTAAGAATATTGTTTATATTTTATATGAACTAATTGAAAAGTTAATAGGACATTTCAAGACTAGGGACACTGAGATAGATTCTATGAGTAGGAGCTGTGGATTAAAGATAAAAGGTAAAAGATAATATGTTTTAGATTATATGAAGATGTTCAATAGTGGGTATTTAGAGAGATTTCTAGCACCTTGGAGACCATTTATGATTTAGCAACCAACATCTGGGAGGTATGGTGGGTCTAGGTTTTTCAGAAGTGAATAGAAATTAGGAAGGAGAAATGGAATTATGACATGATATTAAAATAGGACAACCCAACAGTCTTTTTTTATTCAAAATAATCCAGTTCTATTATACTTACAGGGAAATATTGAAGCATCAAACAACTAGATAACTGATTTTTCTGATATTCTAAAGTGTGCTACTCAAAAAAATCTCAATCTTAGTTTAAAGCCAATTTTCATTAATTGAATATTCACACTGCTCATTTCATCATCATTTATAAAGATTATTTTATGATGACAACATGATGTAATTCAATCAAAATTCAGAAATTTAGTATGATTTGATCTTGTTCAGGTAAAACCTGGATGAATGGCCTTTTTTTTTTTAAAGCAATTTAGCCAGATCTTTTAATGTAAAATAGACAGAGTCTATAATCAATTTTCTTAAGAATTTAGTAACCCCTTTTGGAATTGGTAGGTATTAGTGCTGCATTATCCAAAATTCTACTCTTTGATAGACTTGGAATGTTTAATTAAAATGACTATATCTTTGCATTGCACACAACTTTCTGTTTTATGAGGATGTTGATGTGGGAGAGGTGAATCAAATCAGAATTTCTGGACCCAAGTCAATCCTGTTTGCTCCTCTCTCCATCTATCAGGTTTACAGTAGAAATAAGCTGAAGTATCAAGTCATTGGCTCAATGAAAACTTTAATTTGTGTCATAGTGTTCCTAAATATAATTAGGCTTATTAGATCAATTGGGTCTTTTATTTGTAATTCAGTGTTATCACCCTGTGTGTCTCTTCTCCCCTTGGTTTTCGAAAAGCTTCCCCAGGATTGTTGTGTTCTTACTTTCCTATGATCAGTAGCCATGTTTAAAAAGCTAAGTATGAATCAGAGCTTCTTTGGTTTTAACTATAAGCTTCTCAGTGGCCTCCAGCCAAAGACCACCAGGAACATACCTGTACTTGAACAAGTGGGGTTTATTATTTATTACTTATTGCACACACACTATGGGGGACCATAGGCCATCTTAGTAAGAGGGTTGTGAGAAAGAGCCTGTTATAGGATTTGGGCTTGTACAAGGTGATTTTGGGAAGGATTTAAGGAAGTGAGGTTTTGCTTTGGGTAGGAATGCTGTCAGGAGATGTTTTAATAAATTTTATTTATAGAGAGGGCAGACTAGAACCAGGCTAAGCTATAATTGCCAAAGAAGTATCAGTCATTCATATGAGCTAGGGGAGAGGGATATTTAGTCATTTTTGTGGCTCAGACAATGTTCATATTTTGTCGGTATTCAGACATGATTATGGAGTGTGCTGTTTTGTCTTGATCCAGCCTAGTCACAGAATGGCCTTGTCTGATATTGATGTTTTGTGAAATTGTTCATGTCCATTCAGACATGATTGTGGAGTGTGCTGTTTTGTCTTGATCCAGCCTAGTCACAGAATGGCCTTGTCTGATATTGATGTTTTGTGAAATTGTTCATGTCCAACAAGACAACACCATGGCTTAGCTATGAGTGCCAGGCCAGCTCCTAGCAACACCGAGGCCTGGCTGATAATACCAGGCTAGCTGTTGGATGTCAAGGGCTGCTTTCTTCTTTCTCAAGGTTTATTTTTATGATAATCCATGTGACTCTCCAGCATGATGTAAGGCCAAGAGAGTTCTACTTCTAGCACCACCATTAACTTGCGTTGCCTTGGACAAGTCAGATAGCTTTCCTGACTCTCAGTTTCCTCACCTGTGTAGTGGGATGAGAATGTTTGCCCTACATGCCTCACCTGCCTGCCTTGAGGTTAAAAATGCGATCAGACAAATGGGAGCTCTTTGAATAAAAGATGTTAGTGGGCTAAAAATGCAAGTTGTTTCTGCTCAAAGGACACCATATCAAAGCTTCAAACTGCAATTGTATTAAATTTCTGAGCTCATCTCCTTTCAGCTATATACAATTTGGTGATGGTACAGTTGATTCTGGGCAGAGCTGAGTGGGAGAATATAGAGAGTATGAAAGTTTATGGGGCAGGGTAAAGAATATAAATAGGTAATAAATAATGAAGTTCACCCTTTGTGTTAATTAAGCTTTTAGTTAGACTTCATAGATTTTTTTTCCTTTCTATTCTGAAATACAATTTCTTTATCTCTAAAGGTGAGAAAGAACGCTCTCCTGTGTTAGCAATACTTTGCATATAACACAGATGCGTCTGCCTTTGCTGTAGAAGTTTATGACTACCTGTCATCTGTCATCTCAGAGACACCTCCAACTGGAGACATTTGATTTCATTTTTTTCTCTCTAAAATCCCTAGTTTGAAAGTAAATAAACCTGAGGATATGGAACAATAAAGCTAACAATATGGCTTCTCACTTTATAGACCGTTTACCATCTAGCAATAATTATGTTTCTGTCTAAAAGAGAAAACAAAGGAACACTTAGAGTTGAGCTTGTGAAAAAATGAAATCAGTTTCCCAAAACACAATGCTCTCTTACCTCAGACCTGGGTTCCAGTAACACTGAGTTTACTGTGACCATGCTAATTATTTTCTTCCCTCATTTTCCCTATGTTGTCTGTTTAATATCCAGTTAATACTTTTCCTGTAATTTAGAAACCTTTATCAAAATGTTGCCTTCCATTTTTGAAGTTTCAAAGGTTAATGCATGGTACTGCTGAAATGAGGCAGTGTGTGTCAGAGCTCCCATTAAGACCCAAATTGCTGTATTTATTCTTCAAAAGAGCCTATTATTTCCAATCTTACAAATGTACAGCATCCACAGGGACTCTGTAAACACTGGAATGGTGTCAAGCCCAGCTGGGAACCTGACAGTCATTAGTTTCTTCTCCTTGAAAGGATGCATCTTTTCAAATGGCTCTTCGAAGGGGATTTTTTTGGAACACCACCACCCATTTAACATTATCATATTTATGTGGAATGTGATCTGATTTTCCAAGGAAGTGTCTTTTGTTTATGCTGGGGTTTCTCGACCTCAGCAATAGTGACACATTGGGCCAGATAATTCTTGGTTGTGGGGGGCTGTCCTCCGCATTGTTCAGCATCAATGGGCTCTACTCACTAGATGCCAATACTTGCTGCCTGCAGCCCCAGTTATGGCAAATGTAAGTGTTTCTGGAAATGTCCCCTGGGGGCCAGACTTTCTCCACCTGTTGGGAATCATCAGTTTTTGCATATACACTGAAAGGTTCTCGGAACTGTGAAATATTGCTGAAATATACTTGAAAATTCTATCCTGTGGAATTTTTCTTTTGGGCGGGTGGTTACCAGATTCTGAAAGAAGACCCCCAGATTTCCTTGAGTTTTACTCTCTATTCACCAGCGGTGAAGGTGATAAGGAAAAGGAAGTAAAACAGAGTCATGTTAGGAAATCAGTTTGAGAGGAACAGATTGTGAAGGGGCCACAGCAAGAGAAATGTTTGCTGCTTTTAATGGCATGGTCCTGTCTGTTACATAAAGTCAGCAGTAGGAATCCCTGAGGGTCTGAACAGAAACACAGATGCCTGCACATCTCTATGCTGCTGTGGCCTCTCACAGGTCTGAAGCAGCCCTGCAAATGCATACATTGTTTCTTACAGAATGTCTCTGGCTCCTAACAACAGAACTGCAACTGTGATGTCTGCACAGAAAATTCCATGACTCACAAATGAGTCAACAGAGAAGGTGGCACAGGAGGCTAACTGCTGTGCTGCCCCCGGCAGGCCCCAGGACGGGCAGAGACCAGGCCTGCCAGTAATCTACTCAGCTGGCTTTCCATAAGGGATTTTCGATTTATATAACCTGAGAGGCTGTGTGCCTTTCCTTCCAAGTGCAAATGCTAGTTTTATAAGAGCCCAGGCGACTAGGTTAACATTCTGAGGCCCTGCATTCCCTAAATGGAGAGCGTTTTGGAGAGCTGACTGATGTTAAATTTAACACCTGTCTAAGCTCTGTTGTATCGTAATGTAGTTTCATGATGCAAAAGGGAGGACATTGTGCTTCTGTAATTTTGTGCAGGGAATTAGTGGTTTTGTATCTCTTTTCTTACTTAAAAAAATATGTGGGTTTATAAACAAAAGCCACAAGCACACAATTTTGAACAGAACTGTATTCATGTTATGGAAATATAATATTGATTTTCTTGAATATTGAAGCTTGATCATACATTTAAAAATTGTATACTTTTAACACATTATTTGTACTTCATTAAAATTTTTGAGGGGCTGGCTTCAGGTTTACTTTCAAACTATTTACAAAGGAGAGTTTGTTAAGCAAATTAACAGAGTACAAGAGATTAAAAGAATGCTTAAGAATGCAGCACTCATAAAGAAAACTTCTACTAAACATATTAGAAGCTCTTATTCACATATAAACAATTATTAGGATATTTATAAATGAAACTTATCTATCCATTAAAGCTTTTTTTCACTCAAGGACCAAAGTAAATTATTTGGGCGTAAAATAGTACATTCCACTTATCCTATGTATTATAATTAGCATTAAATCACAGGTCTTAAGCAGTATGAGTAATTCAGTGTGACCTCTTTTAATTAGTCCTAATAAGTGACGTTTTTCTATGTTTGGAAACGACTTTTATTATTTACTGGAAGAGTGTCAAAATGGAGGGGTCCCTGACTACCTCTGTTGGGACCCCACAGGGAGACATCAAGGGGGTGGGGAAAGAAGGCAATCTCTAGGAGTATGGATCTGCTCTCCTTTTATAAGTCTAGGAAATTTATTTTATTAGCATTTCAAAAGAGGAGTGCATACAGGAAGATTGACTTTTGCTAAATGCACTCACAGATGGCTGATGTATAAACCACAATGCCAGTTTTCAGTTACTAAGTAGATCTAAATTGTTGAATCAGTTAGTGCATTTTCCTTCAGGAAAATCCATATCAAAAGATAAATTATAATTAGAAGATTGGGGTCCACTCTTGGTGTATATTCTATGAATTATGATATAAGTATAAGGACATGTATCCACTATTACTGTATCACACAGAATATTTTCACTACCCTACAATTCTCTGTGCTCTACCTTTGCTTCTTCCATTTACCCTAATCCCTGGCAGCCATTTATCTTTTCACTGTCTCTATAGTTTTGCCTTTTCCAGGATGTCATGCAGTTAGAATCATACAGTAGGTAGCCTTTCAGATTGGCTTCTTTTACTTAGCACTGTGCATTTAAGGTTCTGTCATGCCTTTTTGTGGCTCGATAGTGCATTTCTTTTCAGTAATGAGTAATATGTCATTGTCTGGATGTCCCAGAGTTCATTTATCCATCCGCCCACTGAAGGACATCTTTATTGCTTCTAAGTCTTGGCAATTATAAATAAATAAAACTGCTGTAGATATCTGGGTGCAAGTTTTTATGTGGACATAACTTTTCAACTCATTTGGGTAAATACCAAGGAATGTGATTGTTAGATCATACGGTGCAGGGTATGTGTCGTTTTGTGCAAAACCACCAAACTGTCTTTCAAAGTGGCTGTACCATTTTACATTCCCACCAGCAACGAATGAGAGTTCCCATTGCTCCACATCCTCACCAGCATTTGGTCTTGTTAGTGTTTCGGAATTTGGCCATTCTAACAGGTGTGTATGGTATCTCATTGTTTGTTGTAAGTAGTGTCTCATTATGGAATTTGCAACTCCCTAATGACATATGTTGTTGAGCATCTTTTCATATGCTTATTTTCCTTCTATATATCTTCTCTGGCGAGGCGTCTGTTCAGGTCTTTTGCCCATTTTTAATTGGATTATTTGTTTTCTTGTTGAATTTTGAGAGTTCTTTGTATATTTGGACAACAATCCTTTATCCGCTGTGTCTTTTGCAAGTATTTTCTTCTAGTCTGTGTCTTATCTTGTCATTCTCTTGACAGTGTCTTTTGCAAAGCAGAGGAAACGGATTTTTAGGAGAACCAGTTTATCAATTATTTCTTTCATGGATGATACCTTCGATGTTGTATTTTTCTCCTGTTTTTCTTTAGGAGCACCACACTCATTTTCCTTGCCTTCTCCTTCCCATTCCAACTATTTCTCTTTTCCTTAGGCTCTTTCTCCCAACCTGTTGTGAGAGTTGAAATGCAGAAGGTAAACAAACTTGTACAAAGGCTATATACATTTCAATAAGGAATGATTAAAAACCAAAATGATTTCAAGACCCAAAGGAATAAATTCCAAGTAACAGACTTTCACTTCACTAGCTGCTGCCAGTGAATTATTGAGTCTGCAGTCTTTTGTTTTAGCTGAGCTATCCTGCCACCTGTTGGCAGCTCAATGCAAGCTTAGCTCGGGCTGGGCATCGAACCGCTGTTGCTCAGAGCTCAGCTCGCACTCTTGAGCGAGCTCTTAACCAACTGAGCCACTCGGCTGGCCTGAGTCTGAAGTCTTTTAGCTCACAGATGATCTCTAAAGACTGTTCCCAAACTTGAGGTTCCATGTTCCTCAGCTGTTATGTTACCTAGGCAGCCATCTCCCCCAACTCACTTGTCTGGCCAGACTACTCTTATTGGGTTATTTAAAGACATTTCAATTTTCTTCTCTCAGGATGTGAGGGTGTTTTTGCCCCTCATAGAGTTTGTCTTCAAACCACAGGCTTCTATGCCTTCAGTGTGAATGGGTCTCTTGATCCATGAGAATTTTTTCCTTTAAGGAAGGTTCTTAGCCATGAATCCAGGCCTACCCTGTGAAGAGAATTAAATAAATTCTCTATTTAAGGGCTCCAGCCCAGGCCTCTGGCTTTGGTTCACTTAGACTGAGGCTTGTCTAGTTCAGTTTGGAGTTGAGCATTCACTGCCACCATCTACTGCTTCCCTCCTTCTTTCTCTTCCCCACTCCTTTTTCTTTTTTGTACTCCCTTCTGCCCATCTCCTCCCCTTCCTCCCCCTTCTCCCCTTTTCCCTCCCTCTTTTTCTCCTCTGGTTCTCTTTCTCCATTCCCTTTCCTCCTCTCTTCCCTCAGTCTTCTTCTCCTACATGTACTGCGCTCGTCTTTTTGATAAAGGAAATGATAATACTCATCTTTCTCTCTCTCAAATGTTTGTTGTAAGATTAATGAGAATGACCAAGGGAATGATTTTGGCATCATGAGAAGCTTTGTGTAAATTCAGAAGTATAGTTTTCTTGCTGTTTCTGCATTTCCTTCTCTCCTATATCCCTACACTCCTTTATAATGTATATATAGTAAGTGAAGTATGACTTTTTCTGATTAGTAAACATAGTTCATATTTACTGATTAGAAAAAATTGTTATGGGGATCACACTACCTGGGGAGAGTTTGCCAGACCCCTGCCTTCGTTTTGGTCACTACAGAAGACATGTAAGTCAAAGATGACAAGAGTTAGTAGGAGCTGCTGGGCTCTGTGGGATCCTCTACCTGCTGAGGAATGCTGGCAGTTCCTCTGCCTAGTCACAGTTCAGAGGTGCTACCAATTTGTGCAGCATTTACAGAAGACACCAGAATGAAACTGCAGGGGTTTCTGATCCAAGGAACATGATATTCAGAACCTTGGAATGGAACTTCAAGGGATTGTTTTGGAATGACCAGGTGCAATGTTTCATGGTTGCAGTTGTAGCAGCCCTTAAGTAAATGCATGTTGTTGGATATGGACCACTTTCATTTTCCTTTTGAGCATCCCTTCCCTCCCCCACTTTCATTCAACTTCCTATGATGGTATAATGACCCTCACTTTCTCTCTCACTTTAAAACTTCATTTGTTTTAATAAGTATGTATAAGTAATTATATTTATGGACTTAATTACCAAGCATACTCTACATTTGCTGGATCACATTTTGGTCTCTTGTGCATCACATTCTTCCGTGGGGGATCAGGACTTGGGGAAGCTCACGGAAAAAGACCAAATCATCAATCTTGTATGGTTGCTTGCTTAAAATGGTGTAGGAGTGTGCTAGAAATATTGACCGAGTTTCACATCATCACGGAGGCTTCTTTTTGTGAAGACCTCACTTTATTTCACTTTATGTGCCATTATATGATGTTCTTGGATCTAATGGAACAAACTGATGAACTGAATGAGAAGGTGATTCCCCTTCTCTCCAGGTTTATGTCCCAATTATGTTTTGGGAATTAGGCAGGAACTCTGAAGTGCTGCCATGTTTACTCTTTAATTTATGAAATCTAGATGATTCAACCCACTATTTCTTCTCTGTGTTTGTTTTAACTGTGTAATGGTCACAATTACTACTGTGTAGATAGGTTTAGTATAAGGTTGGTAGCTACTGTGACTGTTAGTGCCTTGATAATTTGCCCAGATCCTGCCAGCCCTCCAGGAGTGTGTGACGTATCACTGTTGATAATAACTACTTCAAAAGTTGTCAGGCCTGGCCTGCTCTTTTTGGATGATGTGAAATAGACATCTCTATAATCCAATGAAGAAATTGGATTATAATGTGCAAATTTAAACCTTATCTCCCAATTAACTGGAGAATGTAGTGAGAAACCCGATTAAAGTAAATAACCTTGTGCCTCCTCAACAGAGAGATGGAGATCTTCCAGCTTCAAAGAAGAAGCGCCAGGCAGGGGAGAAGATTATGTACACCTTGGTCTCAGTCCCACATGGCAATGACATTGCATCCCTTTTTGAACTGGATGCCACAACCCTTCAGAGAGCTGACTGCCTGGTTCCAAGGTATGAAAAAAAATGATGCTTAAACAGTGATATTGCTTAGGACAATTTTGCTGGTAGGTAAGGAATTAAAATCATAATGTTAATATAATTTTTTGTGATATCAGTGCAGCGAGCATAAGTGAAGAACAAGTGTATAAAAGCTCACTCCTCTTTTGTAAGTAAGTTAACATTGTTTTAGTCCCATAAATACTTAAAATGTGCAGGACCAAAGAAATTCTGAAAAGTTTATAAGAATCATTTATTGTTGTTACTTGTATGGCTTTTGGTTACTAAAATAAAAAATAATTTAGAAGTTTTCTATTAATACTTTATCAGTTATTTTTATCATGCCAAGTTCCAAATCTCTTTCTCTCTCCCTCCCTTCCTTCCTTCCTTCCTTCCTTCCTTCCTTCCTTCCTTCCTTCCTTCCTTCCTTCCTTCCTTCCTTCCTTCCTGACTCCCTCCCTCCCTCCCTCCCTCCCTCCCTCCCCCCTCTCTCATTCTCTCCCTCATTCTTTCCCTCCCTCCCTCCCTCCTTCCCTTCCTCTCTCTTTCTTTCATTCATTCATTTATTTAGTTATTCAGTTACAAATCTTTATTGAACAGGCATTGCCCTTAGCATTGGGAAGAAACACAGTGAATAAACTGGTTATATACTTAAATTCAAATGGGGGATAGAGGCAATAGACAGACAAAATATAAGATCAGGTAATGTAAATGCTTTGAAAAAAAATTGCAGAGTATGGAGAGAGTTCTTTTAGATATGAGTATTCAAAAATGGCCCCTCTGATTTGGGATATTTAAGAAAAGCTCTGAATGATTCGAGAGATCAAGTCCTTTCTATTAGAAGTGTGTCACACAGCAGGAACATGAAATGGAAAAACCTTGAATTTATTAGGTGTGCTTAAGGACCAGCTTGGAGCCTAGTTGGACCTAAGTGAGCGAGAGGGAGGGGGAGGATTGATAACCAGAACTTGAGTAAGAGAATGTCTACTATTCTTTTGCTTGAATTTGATAATTTTAATGAAGCTCTTTTGCCTACAATTGTCTATCTTCTACCAATAGCACTACAGTGCACTCTCTAGATGCACAGAGTCTTGCCCATGTTCTGAAGGCTAGTGGGATGGTTCTAAATTGTCCTTGAAAGAGCATTATTGTCTTGGACTTGGGCAGATGGCAATGGTTAGTCTGAAGGCACCTACACAAAAGGCAGACATTGTTGTGTAGGTTACTTTCAGGGAGGGTATAAAGTTGCTGTGCTAACACTGCTGAGAAAGACTGTTCCTTGAGCCTCCCACGGTGTTTCATGGTTATTCCCATTCATGAGAAATATTACTGAATCTTGACTTTATATGAGTTTTCTCTCACTCTTCCCTGTTCCACCAGTTTAAGCCTGTGAAGAGATCCCTCTTAAAGGTTTTACCTGATCCAAGTTTCTGGCCTTCTCTTCTAAGTAATGAGATCCTAATCCAATCCCTAGTATGATTTTGGTCATTTTAGATTTTAATTCAGCTAAAACGATGTCCTTCCTTCTTGAACTCTGACCAAGAAGATTTGCTTAAGGAAATAAAAAGGATTTCACTATAAAGTGCATTGACCCATGACAAACCCCTCAACCTTCCTGTACATGGAAGTGTTCATCTATTGCTCTTCAGAACTGTTGAAGCCCTTCTCCATATAGAACAGAATTTTGTATTAACATAGATTCATTTGTCATTAATTACATTAAAGCTAATGTTAATTGACACTTAATAATAACTACAGTTACAATATAACTCTTGAGTACTTTCTAAATGTTAAGCCCTCTGTCAAATTCCATATATATAAATTTAATCCTGGCACCAATTCTTACAAATCAGAGACTTAGGTAGAGCAGCGCTTTTTAAGTTGACTCTAAATTGTAATGACCTGGATAGACTGAGACCTGTCTATGCTCTGGTTGCACTAAGACCAGTGAAATCAGAGTCTCGGGGGTGAGATGCAGGCTTTAATGTTAAAAATCATTATCTGGGTATTTGATCCTAGAGTGTGTGAACTCAGAGCTTGTACTCTTAACCACCATGCTGCCATACCTTCATGTTTTAGACATTCAGATTAAATCAAGATCTTAACAGCAACATATTTATTTATGTGGCATAGGTCTGAAAGAGTTATTGATTTCTAAAATTCTTTCAAATTTCAAGTTATTATACTCAAGTGTAATGCCTTTAGTTTGGAACCCAGCAACCTAGGTTGACACAATAAGCATATATTGAACAAGTATATGTAAGAGTAGGGGAAATGGTTAAATAAGCTGTGGCCCCACTTTCCAGATGCTATCAATATCATGGAGAAGACAACTAAATCCAAATTAATATCTCCTGTGTAATTCAATGCAGAAAATAATAAGTGGTAAAACAGAGTTATTTCAGAATTTCTGATTCTTTGGGCAAGGATTGGATCTTTGCTATTTTAGGTTTTTGAAACGCAGTCTCCATTTTGTCTACTTTTATGAGTGAACAGAACCATGATGTTGAATGAAGCTCTTTCCCTGAGGCCCATGGTGTTCTATTTGATTTTATTTTATTGGACTTAATGTTTTCCTCCTCATGTTGTATGACTTATTTATATCTCACCTTTCCCACTAAATTTTCATCCACTTGAAGTCGGAGAACTTAACCACGATGCTCTTCTTCTAACAGATGACCAATATTTGTTAAAGAAATGTTAATAAAACAGCCACTGAAAATTATCATGTTTGAATTGGATGAAGGTGTAGCTGTACTTTCTCAGGCATTACCACAGTTCATGTACAGTTGCTTCTTATTATTCCTGGTACTCTGCATTATCAACTACTGAGCCATTGCTCCCAGGGAAATGCAGGGTTAGGTTCTTGCCAACCTCTAGTCACAATATTTTCGGCAGTCAATCAGTGCATAAACTTGTGTTATGTATATTTCTGTCTAAAGATGGCTTAGTTAATATATATTGTTGATTCATTAATATTGACTTCATGTTCATCAGCACTACAAGTCATGTCTGAAGGAAGCTTATCTAACACGAATATTTTCTCCTTAAGGCACATCACAGCCGTACTCGTAAGACTCGTAGACAGCACTTTAGCACTATGCTTGGGGACTCTTTTATTTATTTATTTGGAGTTTGCGGAGGGCCAGCCCCCTCGAGGACCAGGGGTTCCCTCGGGTGGGACAGCATCGGCGAGGAGAAAGAAAGATGGAGACACCGGAAAGAGGTTCACAGGAGTGTCTCTCTCTCTCTCTCTCTCTCTCTCTCTCTCTCTCTCTCTGTCTCTCTCTCTGTCTCTCTCTCTCTCTCTCTCTCTCTCTCTCTCTCTCTCTCTCACACACACACACACACACACACACACACACACACACACACACACACACTTTATTGTTAAAGCCTGGCCCCTTTTATAGGGGCTTCTGACCATTACCTTAATTACAAGTTATGTTTCACATGATCATGATGTTTTCTCTTTCTCAGAACTTTTACCTTTTTGTAATTGTATCTTTCCAGGGTACACTGTGGCCTGTTCAAGAATTTTACTTATCATCTAAAGAGTGGTTACCATGACTACCTTACAGGGCGTATACTTGAACTATTGCAAAGAGTTTAGCAGTGGCTGAGTTTAGGGCAAAAAATTATTTCTATGTGATTATAATACTTAGTAGCAAAAGGAGTCTCAAACTTTTCCTATCCTACAAAGAGCTGTATATTATTGTAATAAAGGGTAACATCTGTTTCTCAGTCAAAGCTTCAGTATCTGTTGCTACAGCAATGTACAAAGCAAAGAGTTAAAACAAGGCTGTGAATTAAAATACTTCATGGTCAGTAAGTTGTCTCCTATCAGAACTCTCATGGCTGAGAGACCTTGGTCTCCTGGTCTCCAAGGAAACCTTTCACAGCTGTATAGGCAAGAGTAAGCTCAAGGTCGGATGATATCACCAGTTTCTCACAGACACTGTCTGTTTCTCACAGACAGGATTTGCCCATGTGACCAGAGGACTGAGCCTCAGTTTCCAAGGGGCTTGAGTCCCCTATTTCATAGTCCTGGGGTCCCCTCGACTGTAGACTGTCTTAGGGAGTTTCCTTTTTAGGAAATCTTGCCCCATCATTGACTTACACAGCCAGCTATCATCAGGGTGCCCCAGGAACTTGCCATAAATGCAGTGAAAGTACTGTCTCCTATAGGATCTGATGTGGAGGAAAGGTACATGGGTTCATAGAGACAGGAGATATTACATGACCAACCAAAAGGCAGCATCCCAGAGATCCAGTGCTGAGCATGGATCCTTATTTCAAGGTGGCCTTGTCAGACACTAGGATGCTGTCGGCCCCCAACAGTAGTTAAGTTTATTGAGGTGACAATTGTTAGTAAAGTTACATAGGCTTCAGGTGTACAATTGTTTAATACAACATTGATATATCACATTGTGTGTTCTCCACCCAGAGTCAGTTCTCTTTCCATAACCATATATTTGATCCCTTTTACCCTCATCTTTAAATAGCAAACTCACCAACAAAAAGCACAGAAATATGAAAAAGATAGCACTCAATAGATCACGAAAAAGACATTTGTTTATAGTATGAGAGCAGAAACACAAAGGCAAAGCATTGCCTTGTTCAGCCTGACTGGGTGTGCGCGTGCATGCGTGCGTGCATTCGTGTGTGTGTGTGTGTGTGTGTGTGTGTGTGTGTGGTGAGGAGGGGGGGCGTCTCAAATTTTTTGCCGCTCTGCACATGTCCAAAGGTGGCCGCAAAAGTGCCCTGAGTATTGATTTGTGGGTTTCAAATTTTAATGAATAGATAAATTCACAAGTGCAGAATCCATGAATAACGGGATCAACTGTGTATAATTTTACGTGCAGATTGTTAAACTACAAAAAGAACTATTATCAGACAGCAGTTTTAACTGAGTTGGTTACTGGATCAGTGCTTCTCATTTTAGCATGTATCAGAATTGCCTGGAGAGCCTATTAAAATAGTCATTGTTGGGCCCCACCTGAATTTCTGAATTAGTGGATGAGGATATAGCTACAGAATCTACATTTCTAATAAGCTCCCAGGTGATGCTGATGCTGCTGGTGTAGGGACCACACTTTGAGAACCACTGGTATAGCTAGTAATACTGTGTACTGTAGTTCAGAAGATTTCCTTCAACCAGACTGGTCTACACTTGAGTCAATTACTAGTGTAAAATATTTTTATATTCATATCATATCTGAAACTTTTAAGTATGTTAATATGTAAGTATGCTAATTTTTAATGAATATTTAATATTATTTTGCTTTTAGGAACTCGTATGTTCGGTTAAGACATTTATGTACCAACACTTGGGTAACCAGCACTAGCATCCCCATAGACACAGATGAAGAGAGGCCCGTTATGCTGAAGGTAAATGTGTCTGAAAATGTCTTCATTTTCAGCCAAACGGTGTGTGAATAGGATTAAGGGGCGACTGACATGTTCCTGACAGCCCGTCTTCACCAATATTAGAGATGATTGCCATTCACGTCATCAAGTTCTCATGTCTGCCAGTTGCTTAGGTAGCGTGGCTGCAGCCGGGCTGCCATTCAGGAGGGTGCAGTGCAGATACCAAGAGTGGGAGCAGCATGTTAGATTTCAGGAGTTCATTTTCTCTCCTCTGTTAAAACAGAAGCAAAGGGCAAGTGTGAAAGGGACCCATTTCCAGTTGGCCTTTGGGCTTGGGGGATAAGGCAGGGAGTGGGCATGGACTGTCTGTGTCCCCCCCGCCTTCCCTAGCAGATGATACAGGTGAGAATTTCGGTGTTTGGGTTGTCTACTCCTGTTTTGTATTTTTTAAACTGTACTAAGATGTTGTGAATCCTTGAAGAATATTGCAGTTATTGAAAAAAAACAAAAAACAAAAAACTAATCTTAATAAAAACACATTGCAGATTGGAACTTGCCAAACAAAAGAAGATAAAGAAGCATTTGCCATTGTGTCCGTCCCGCTGTCTGAGGTCCGAGATTTAGATTTTGCCAATGATGCAAATAAAGTGCTGGCGACCACAGTTAAAAAGCTAGAAAATGGCACAATAACGCAGAATGAAAGGAGGTTAGTAACTTTTTAAAATGGCTCTTAAATCAACAAGAGTCAATTGTCAACTCTTGCAGCAAACCTCAAGGAAATGGATGACTCTAAGGGAATATTTAGAATGTTCTCTATAGCAGCATACCTGTTTTCAAAGGAGCAGATCGTGGTGAGTGAATGAAGATAGTGACATTAAAATCTGGGGGAATATTTGATTTTTTTCCATTTTAGCTTGGCTTGAAAGAAGTTGCTTTTAGTTACTCTCTGACCTTTCCTTTCTAAATGTTTCATAAGAGAGTCACAATACCCTTTGTGGCACTTGATTTGATATTTTGGATTTCTAAAGGTCCTAAAAGAAGTTCTGTGTTTTTTTGTTGTTCTTATTTATTCAGGATACATTTCTCTGCCCAGGTACCACAAAACAAACAAATACGCTGTACCAGAAAACAGTCTGCAAAGTGTGGCTCTCTGCCCTTATTACTCCCTCAGAGAAACTGGAGCCTTGATTCTTCAACTCTGGTTTTGGAAATAAGTGAGAAAGAGAATGATGCTGATAGCTGTCAATTATTTTATCCCTACTTGGTGTTGGTACTGTTAGACACTGGAAACATATTTTATCTAACCCTTCAAACATCCCTGAGATGGACGTTATTCCCATTATACGTAAAGGAAAATTGAAAGGCTACTCACACTGGGTACGCTCACACAGTTAGTGGGGAATTCATTGATGTGTTTGGTTAGGTACATATGTCTCCAGTACACCACAGCACAAGCATTCTCTGTGTTTCCTCTCTTCATGATCTGCTACATACCATTATATTTGAACAAGGAAAGGCTATTTACCAACTTCCCAGGCATCTCATACACAGCTTGGTGAGATGATAATTGGTATAAGCACTTTGGAAAATATAATGGTTTGACAGTTCCTAGCAAAGTTAAAGGAGCATTATGTCTCATATAAGTGGAATCATACAGTGTCTGCCCTTCCATGATTCGCTTATTTCATTTACGATAATATCTTTCAGTTTTACCCATGGTCACATGTGACAGGATTTCCTTTTTAAAAGACGAATAATATTTCACTGTACGTATATGTATATGTAGCTTTTTCTTTATCCATTCATCCATTGATGGCTGTTTAGGTTGTTTCCATGTCTTGGCCATTGTTAATAATGCTGCAGAATAGTCCAGTTCATAGCAATAGAGAGTAGAATGATGGTTGCCCGGGGCTGGGGGGCAGGGAGGGGAAAATGAAGGCTTCCTATTTAATAGGTATAAGGTTTCCTTTATACAAGATGAATACGTTTTAGATCTTCTTTATAACGTTGTGCCTATAGTTAACAATACTGTACTGTACACTTAAAAATATGTTAAGAAAGTAGATCTCAAAAGTGCTTTTAATACACACACACACACACAGACACACACACACAGATGCAAATGTTCTATAACTCACCAATTCCATTCCTAGGCTGAACATTCTTGAACATCTGCCCCAAAGAAGCTACCACACATGGGTACCAGGACACATGTTTAAGAATGTTCAGCCCTATTCTAAATAACCTTAAACTGAAAACCATCCAACTGTCTATCACCAGTTGAATAAGTGAGTACCATTTTGGTATAGTCATACAATGGAATACAGTATAACAATGAAAATAAATGAACTACATCTATGTATAAAAACATGGATAAATCTAATAAACTTTAGATTGAGCAAGAGCTAGATACAAATACATTCACTGTAATATTATTTGTAAAGTTCAAAAACAAGAACTAAATTCTTTAGTTGGGGTACTTAAGAAACTGGCAGAGCTCTAAAGAAAGGTAAGAGAATACTTGTCTCAAAAATCAGGTGCTCCCCTAAGAGGGGAGGGATTTGAGAGGCTCCTGCAATGTTACATTTCCTGATGGGGTTCCCATTTGTAAGTGATCCATACCTAAACATGTATGTTTTATGAACTTTTAGAAATATATCTTACAATACAAAGGAAAAAAAATCCAACTTGGTTCTTTCTGCTGCTGTCAATAGGAAAACATCATAACTATGCAAACAAATGGAATAACTGTTTCTTAGCTTCCTCTGTTGTTACCTCTGTTTTCCCCTCAACAAACTTGCATTAAAAACAGCTATTGTGTATTCAATCATACCTTCACCCGTGTTGGGGGAAATAAATAAAGGCCAGAAGCTGACACAACTCTTCTACTCTTCTACAGATAATTAAATATCAGAGCTAAATTATCACAAGTAATGAAATCTGATGTGCATAGCACTTTTTATTTGCCTGTTATTTAGCTATTAATGCTTCCCTTTGATGAATCCATTTCTTTATCTTTGTCACTCTCACATATGCACAAAAATTTACTCAGCTTCACTGCAAAAGTCTCTTGCTAAGCATTACTGTGCTCCTTGAAGAAATAAACAAGTAAAGAATTTGGGCTGGCTGAGTGGCATGGTGGTTAAGCACTGGCTTGGGTTGCCAGCGGCCCTGGTTCGGGTCCCACATATGAGGGCCAGTGACACTGCCCTCAAAAAAAAAAAAAAAAAAATTAAAATGACAAGCTCTGCACCATGGCTGTCTGTAACCCTGCACGAAACCCTCTCTTCATTTCCTGATGGAGAGAACCTTAACCTTTGAAGATGATTCTAAGGAAGTTGGTCCTGCACTGACCAGGGACTATGCATTTTTATTTTCCCTGCTTCCTTCACCACTGTTTTAGAGTGAAAAATACCGTAGCAAAAAGAAGGTCTTGCCTGAGAAATATGAAGTTGCCATTATTGGTCTTAATTTAGTAATTTCAGAAAGAGCCACCTTCCATCAAATTTCATTCAAAGCTGCCTGTTAGTACAGTAAAGCTTATGGCATCACTGAATAATACACTTGTATTATTTTCTAGGTTTTAGAATTCAATATAAAATGCTTTCTGAAAATACCTCGCACCTCTTGACTTTTTTTCCCCTCTGGAGAGTGAAGTTATTATTAGGCATTCTTTTACTCCAGGAAGAATGATACAAGGTCAAAGGGAAGAATATCACAGATCTTTCTCAATGTGTCTGTGTTGCTCGAACCCTCTGTCTCATCACTCCCCCTTTCCGCACTCCAGAAGGGACTCTGAGGGCACAGCTCCTGTGTTACGCTCTGAGATCCTCAGCCTCGGATATTTCTCAGTGGAATTTCCTGGTCTTATTCTGTGTAGCTCCACCAACCAAATAGAGAGTATTGGGAACGTATTGGGGGTGTGAAAAGAGAGGAATTGGAGGGGGGTTAACTGCAATTCAGAGCTGGAGGAAGTGACATATGCAATCATAAACCGGAATTTCTGCATCATGGTTGACCTCAGAAGGTACAGAAAAAGATGTGGGGTTCCTCTGCAGCATTTATGGTTCAATCTCCGCATATTTCCAGCCTTACCGAACTCCTGGTGTATGCCAGGCACTGGGCCAGGTCGCATGTGTGCGTGCGGTGGTAACACGGGGTGAACAGCAGACTATGGCCATGTCGTCTTGCAATTTATGGGCTTCAGGGTAGGTTCTAATTCCCAGGGACAGAAGCTTAGGATCTAGAATAGGGGGTCATCTAACCTAGGGTCATCAGGTCACTGTCCTTCTGGTTCAAAGTTAATATCTTCCTATAGTAGCCTTAAGTTTTATTTGCGTGATATTACTATCGCAACACTAGCTATCTATTGTTTAGTATTTTAACTAGGTACCTGTTTTTCAATATCCATTTATTTCAGATTTCCTGGTCATTTTGTTTCAGTGATGTCTGTTTTGAGCAGCAGAGAGCTGAGTTTTTAAAATCTAATCTGATAATCTGTTTTAATTTGCTAAAGTTTTATTCCTTTGCATTTGATAAATAATTTGTAAGATTCATTTTGGTATCTAACAGTATCTTATTTTTTCCCCTTTCTTTAGTGTAGCTTTTTTCTTTTCCCTCAACTTCTTTATTGCTTTTTATTAGATTGATGTTTGTATTTTCTCCCCATTTTTCTGTTTCCTCTACTGATTGAGAAACTATAGATCATATTTCTGATCTTTAGCAATTACTCTTAGGGACCGGCCGAGTGGCTCAGTTGGTTAAGAGCTCACTCAAGAGTGTGAGCTGAGCTCTGAGCAACAGCAGTTCGTTGCACAGCCCGAACTGAGCTACCGTTGAGCTGCCAACAGTGGGCAGGATGGCTCAGCTAAAAAAAACCCCAAAAAACAATTACCCTTATGCTCATAGAGCATAACATTTTAACTATATATTTATGCATTTTAATTACATATTCTTTCTTATAAAATTTGAAGATGTTAACTATTTCTTTCTCCCTCTCATGGAAGAAAAGTACCTCAGAATGCTTTAATGCACTGATATTCTGCCTTCCATCTTTCTTGGAATAGTTGTCTGAACCATAATTTTCTGTTTATTCTTTTTATTTAAAAATCTTATTTTATCATATTTGATGTATACAAAGGGATATAAATTTGTCATATAAATTTTGATATATCACCTTTTTTACTGAAAAGTTTAGTTCCTATACATTCTTTCTTTCTTTTTTTTTGGGGGGGAGGAGCACTGCGCTTTAACCAACTGAACTAACCAGCCTCCCCCCTTAATTATATTTCTTAATACAGAGGGTGCCAAAAAATGTATACACATTTTAAGAAAAGAATAAAGTATATTAAAATTGTATAAAAATACTCAATATATACTGATAACAAAATATTAATACAAGTCATGTATATACATTTTTTTGGCACCCCCATATATTTTACTTCTTTCTTTGCTTGCCTTCCTTTCTTGCATCTCACTTCTTTCTGTGTTCACTTTTCTTCTTGCTGAAATTCACTCTTTATTCAATGAGGTTATAAATCTTATTAGTTTTACATATATGAAAATGTCTTTATTTTACCTCCACTCTTAAGTGATACTTTATGTATGGAATATTAAATTGACAATTATTTTTCTTTAGTATTTTAAAGTTGTAATTTAATTATTTTCTGCTGTCTCTGGTTGCCATTAAGAAATCTGCTATCAATAGAATTGTTACTGTTTATTGGTATTTTTTTCTTACTTTCTGGTAATTTTGTAGATTTTTTTCTTTGCTCTAAATGTTTTAGTTTTGTTTGTCTCACTTGACACTTAAGGTATGCTTTTAATCTGAATACTTATGTCTTTCATCAATTCTGGAAAATTTTCAGCCATTTTTCTTCAAATGTTGCTCTGTATCTTTCCCTCTTGTCTCTCTTTTGGAACTCCTATTAGATGCATGTTGGAGACTTAATTCATCCACCTATCTCTTAACTTCCTTTTTATAATCTGCCTTTTAAAATCTTCCTGTGCTACTTTTTTGATACTGTCTTATAAATCACTAATTTTTCTTGCAATGTATGTGGAATAGTTTACCTTCATGAATTAGATTTTTATTTAAATAATAATTTTATCTCTCAGATTTGTTCTTTTGCATATCTATTCTTCATTCATACCTTTGCTTTTTAATATGTGTTGTCCTTTTTTGTAAATAATTGCTTTCTTTATCTTTTTGAGGATTGAAAACACACTTATTTAAAAGTTATCTTGAAATTGTTCTGTTGCTTGCTTTTTGTTGATAATAAATTGGCCTTCTGATTCATTAGTGTGACACTCTGACTCTATTAGCAGATCATTTTAGTTTCTCCAATTCTATATACTGGAGAAATTGAAACTTGGTGAGGATTACAAAATGTAGTTGGAGTCAATAGTACAAAAAAAAAAGTGATTTAAATTAGGAATTTAGAAGTATAGCTGCTTTCCCTTAAACATAAATATTTTTTATTGCTGGTCAGTCATGGAAAATCATCTAGTGGTATTCTTCTGTTGACTGATCTGTTTTGGGGGCTCACCTGACTTTGTTTCATAATAGTCTTTACAAATACTTGAGTAGAGGTATAGGTGGGAGTGGGAACTAGAGAAACTGGAGAAGGAATGTTTTTTTAAGGATTTAGGTAACATTAATTGCATTAAACATTTTGTTTAAAGACTTTTTATTATCAAATTCTTTCAGTTTTGTGGTGTTTCATTTCTTAGTGTTTATTAAAAATGTTTCCAAAATTATACCATAGAGTAAAATTTCCTTTTCATTTTATGATAGGTTTGTAACCAAATTATTGGAAGATCTCATCTTCTTTGTTGCTGATGTACTTAATAATGGACAAGAAGTTCTGGATGTGGTTATCACTAAGCCAAACCGAGAACGTCAAAAATTAATGAGGGAACAAAACATATTGGCACAGGTGAATGTTTTCATGTACTACATATGCATATTTTACTTTTTTGAATTATAGTATCAGGAAAGCCCTTGTATTAGTTATCTATTGCTATATAATAAGTTACCCCAAAACTGAGTGCTTGAAAACAGCAGATGCTTATCTCATAGTTTTTGTGGATTAGGAATCTAAATGCGGCTTAGGTGGACAGTTCTTACTTAGGATCTTTCCCAAGGCTGCAGTTAAGTGTTGGCTGGGGCTGCAGTTAAGTGTTGGCTGGGGCTGCAGTCATCTCAAGGCTTCAGTGGGAGAAGATTCACTTCCCAGCTCACTTCCATGGGCCTCTCTACAGGGCTGCCTCAAGTCAGCAGCTTGCTTTCTTTAGAAGTGAGGGGTCCAAGAGAGAGGCACCAGGTGGAAGCCACAGTCTGTCCCCTAATCTCAGATGTAACATTCCATCAGTTTAACTATGTTCTGTTATTTGTGAGTAGATAAATCCAGCCCATAGTCAAAGAGACAGGGTTACATCAGGGTGTGAATTCCAGGAGGCAAGGATCATTGAGGGCTGTTTTGGAGACAGCCTATCACAGACCTCTGAAAAGCCTGCAGGGTCAGGCTATTTCCAGATGTGCTTGAATAATTTTCTAGGTATTTTACAGGAGAACTTGAAAACTGCCATCTTTAACTGCTTCCTACTTCCTTCTCTTTCTTCCCTAGGAAAGCAGGTTGGTCTATTCATCAGCTCACAAGTCCTATATACAGTATTGTTGTTTTTTGTTTGTTTGCTTGTTTGTTTTCCCCCTGAAAGGCTACAACTGCTTCTATACTATGTCTTTCTGAAATTGTTTAGGACACACCAGTAAATGAATTCATTTACTAATAATATGCACATTTGAACATGCCTGCTTTTATTCATTCTTTTTGTGCTGTTAATTGCTATGTGAAGTAATGGGCTTCTGCATTCTGTAAGTGTAGATTCAAAGAAGATACTTAAATAAAAACCATGTTGTTAATATACATGTTTTTGTAAAGTTGGGAAAACAAAACAATAGACATATTGTCAATGAATATTCATACCTGATTGTCTGAAAATATAAAATCAACATTTTTCTTGAAGAAAATACAGGTTGCTAATCTAATGAGACAGAATCCTTTCTGACATTAGCATTCCTTTTGTATAAAGCATCTGATTTCAAGGACTTTTAGGCCCTTGAATGATTAATTGATATTATTTCGACCAATATGATTATTTTAGAAACTTTTATTTCAGTATTATACATCTAAAATTCAAGGTTTAGTGGATATCGAATTATTGAAGAAAGTTTTATTCATATTATAGTTCTTGGACTATAAAGGAGAATTCCTTTCCACTTTGCTTTCTTGTAGTGTTGCCCATGCCCTTACCCAGGTACACTCTCATAAACAACATACTTTCTTGCAGCAAGTCTCCAGGTGATCCCACCTGCTGCCTAAAAGAGTTATATTCCTCAGTGCTTTTGAAATACTTCCCAACCACCTACCTTCTTAGGAGAAGAGGGTGCCCACGTGGGGCCTTATGAGTTACATTTCAATGCTGATGCATTTACTGGTTTGGTCACATCTTTATGTATCAAGAACAACAAATTAACTGTTTTATAATGAGGAACAATATTTAGAGGTGATTTTCTGATATCTGGTTCAGATGAAAATGTTTCTTTATATTATTTTGATTTTAGAAAGTTATAAACTATAATAGAGATAATATTATAATAAAGCCTATAGAAATCAAACCATATTGTAGTTCATCTGAATATGTTCATGTAACATGGCACAATCCAACATTTTTATGATTCTTATTTTAATAAAATATAATTTCTAAATAAAATAAGCATTTTATTTAAGTAATATTTTTGTCATTCAATTTAGGGAATCCTTTTAGCAATATTTTTCTGTTCCTTAATATGTTGATCCATTTTTTGTTTGTATTAAATTCATGTTTTGTCAAAATGTTTTTGAATCAACATGCTTCGTTTTTTAAAAATTACAGCAGATTGTAAAACATGTACCTCCATTCATCAGTATAGATGGTTGTTTTTTTTTTCCTGATAGGTATTTGGGATTCTTAAAGCACCCTTTAAGGAGAAAGCAGGAGAAGGCCCAATGCTGAGACTTGAAGATCTGGGGGACCAAAGATATGCTCCCTACAAGTACATGCTGAGGTTATGCTACCGCGTGCTGAGACATTCACAGCAGGACTACCGGAAAAACCAGGTGTGAGGGTGGTGCTTATTATTACTTACCTCTGTTTAACATTGAGAGTGTGGGCAAGGTTCTTTGGTGACTGTTGTGGAACATAGGAAATAGCAATGGGAAATTCCACTCTTCAGTGAAATGTTTTATATTGGTAACACAAAAAACTGACCTGTAAGTACTTTTGAGTTGACACTTTTGAGTTTTTCCTCCATGTAAAATTAGGATCATGGGGGGAGGATGTCTGAGTCCTTCTGTGTCCATGGTATTCTGTGTCCATGGTATTCTGTGTACATGGTATTCTGTGTGCATGGTATTTGTTCCTGATGGTCAAGAGGCATGCTGAATATATCATATAAAGAGAAATGAGATAATTTCTTGGCATTTACTGGGAACACCTGAGGTACTGCATTGTAATGTAAAGGCCAAAGAGTTCATTGTCTTGTGGAAAAGATGTGACATGTGCATCTGAAACATAAGGGAGAAGCAACGGGGGACATGACAGACAAAAGACAGCATTATAGGAATTCAGAAGAGGGAGAGCTCAGTTGTGGCTCGGGGAACCCAGGTAGGGTGCATTTGGGTAGGATGAGAAGCATTTTCATAAATTGTACAGGAACAGGTATTTTAGCAAAGAGGGATCTATGAAGAGAGAATGATGGATGCTAGAAAGGGCATTTTTATCCAAAGATATGCCAAGCTGCCAGGCGTATCTAGGGATATCGCTGAAAGTTGCCAACTGCAAGTGAAATCTCTTTCAAGTCTCATTTTTATCTTAAAAAAATGTGACATTTTGCAATGTGTTTAATAGTATACATCTTTGTTTAATATAAAATTGTTTAAAATTAATTATTATTTGGTAAACTAGTGTGCCATGTTTCTCTTAGCCAGTTTGAGAGATGAGTGCATAATCTGTACATTTTGCTGATGAGTTTGGTCCATGAGGAAGGATGGTATAAAAGAGGACTGGTAAGGCAGGTTGGGCTAAGCCACGTAGGGTCCAGGATGTCAGGCCTAGATGGTGGAGGTTTCTGGAAATAGTTAATAGTATTTATTGACTGCATTCTTGAACCAGGCTTAGCTCTAAGCCCTTTACATAATTTAACTCAATTAATACTGAGTTAAGATGAGGAATTGAGGCACAGAGGTTTAAATAAGTTGCCAAAGATTACCCAGTTTCAAGACTGGAGCCAGTGTTCAAACCCAGGCTCTTAATCATCGCAGTATTTCCTCTTAGTAAGTTGAAAGTGTTTTAGCAAGAAGAAAAAATTTGTTTTAAGAAAAATGTGTTAAAATACATTGGCTTTGAAAATTCTGTTTAAAGATTAAGAAAAAGTTCTAAAAAAGAATACTTAACACAGATTAGTCAGAAGATAAATTATATGGCAAGGAGGAAGAGCAAGGAAGGGGACAATATAAATAAATCCTTAAATACTTTTTCATATAATCCTAATTATAAACATTCTTCTTCAGAGGTGAAAATGCTGTCATTGGAATTATTTTCCCCAGCTTCACTGTTTTCCTTTAAGGTGTCAAGTTAAAGTAGGTAGAGTTGTTCTTATTTTATTGGAAGAAAAATTAAGTTCCAGGACGTTAAATGATAGACCTTTAATCACTTAGAGAACCAGTGTCCCAGAAGTCCCCAAATGAGGGCCTCTGTCATTACGTGGAGGTCTGGCGTGGGGGTGGGGGATAGAGGTTGCTCATTGTACTCCATTTGGCCTCATTTCTCTTCTTGGGTCTGGAAACGTATACTTAGCTAGACAGGCCACCACTCACACATATAAGCAATGTTGTTATACGAGAGCTTGAATTAAGTGAACAAATCAACAAGTCTGCAGTTTTGCCTGGCTTTCTCAGTCCCATGGGCCCACTGTGTGCACTGTTTTTGTGCTCAGCCTTTGGAATGGTCCTGGGGTCCCCCTTTCTACAGCACTGCCCAGTGCTTCAGTGTCAGTCACTTTGGGTTTGGTTGCTCTGCCAGTCCAGAGTAGGTCACCTGGGCAGCACATCTTAGCTGGTGTCTTTTCTCTGTCTGTCAAGGTGTGACACACAAAGTTCTTTCTCATTCCTCTCAGTCTTAGCTGGGGACTCATGAGCCTACTGTGCTGAGGTATGTGCAGTTTCTCCTCTGAAAACACTTAACTTTTTGACAAATAGATATAGAAACGAATTCTCTCTCTCTCTTTCTCTCTCTCTCTTTCTCTTATAATTTTTCCTTTCCTAGTTCATTCTACTTAGGCATATCACTTCTCCAGGTAAATGTTTATTCACTTTGGGGGAACCTGCTTTCCAGTTGCTTTAGAGTATATGACTGTGGGTGGACAACTCTTTCTCTCTTTTGGGATGTCGCCCCCAGACATAGATCACTGAGCTGACAGAAGAAAAAGAAGCCCCAGCAGTCACTGAGGGTTAAGTTTTATTTTCCCTCATGTTCTTGTGCATGTTCCAATTTAATCTCAGTGATGGTTGGAAATAGTTTCCTCATTTCTGTTGAATTAAGAATGGTTTGTGTTAAGCATTAAGCAGCTTTCTGATGTTTTTAGAACGTGATTTTAAAATGTAAGCAGAATTACTTTCTACTCTTGCATAATTATCTTATTTTCCTATACCTGTACCTATATTTTACAGAATCCTAATAGTGAGTTCTTTTGTGATTTAGCACTAGCGCAAGCCTTTCATATTGAGTCTCTGTTTATTATTATTTACAGAATTTGGTAAAACCTCTAATTTCTTTTGATTATTTGTCAACATCTTGATCTATTTATCAAACATCTTGTAGGTTTTTCTTATACTACAGTATGATTACAATAGTCATAAAAGTGGGTAAATCAATACCTATCTTTAAAATGATGCACTAACTGAAGAGTTACCTTACTTAACTCATTGTCCAACTTAAAGCCATCATTTTTAAAGGCAACAAAATTGCTGCCTAGAATATAATTAGATTTGTACAGCCAAATATCATTTTCAAGGAATAGGTAAGTTCCAGTAAAACAAACAAACAAACAAACGGCAAAGCCACTTTCTAATAGATACATTTCTCCAACATCAAAACAGAGATATATCCCCAAGGAGAATCTCCAAGAAACGAAGTGAAAACTTTTCGATTGTGGACGGGGTCAGGTTTGACAGTTTTGTGGTTGTGTAAGATCTTTTGCTTGTACACAGACTGTGGGAAATGAGTCATCGTGGCTTGGAATATGGAAGAGTTAGAGGGAAGAATGAGGAGCGCCTTAAATAATGCATGGGTGAAACTCCCCAGTGGCTTTCTCTTGCTGTTAAAAAACACCTTGTCCTTTACCATGGCTCTCAAGGACCTCCCTCTCCAACCTCGGCTCTTGGTGTTTCCTCACTTACTATACTCTGGTTGCAGGGGCCACTTTCTGTTTGCAGGTCACAAAACACTTGGTTCCACTACCACAGAGCCTTTTTACCTGCTGCTCCCACTGCCTAGATGGCTGCTCCCCCGGTGCTGCCTCCTTTGTATCATTTCCATCATTGCATCATTCTTTTTTTAAAAACATTTTTATTTGGGTACAGTGTGTTTTTCAGGACCCATCAGCTCCAAGTCAAGTAGTTGTCTTTCAATCTAGTTGTGGAGAGCGCAGCTCACTGACCCATGTGGGAATCAAACTGGCAACCCCAGTGTCATGAGCCTGCGCTCTAACCACCTGAGCCAACCAGCCACCCCATTCTTTTTTTTTTGAGGGCAGTGTCACTGGCCCGCACATGTGAGACCTGAACCGGGGCCACTGGCTTCCCAAGCCAACGCTTAACCACCGCGCCACTCGGCCGGCCCCATCATTGCATCATTTTAATCATGTGTACCCTAGCTCAAATATCACTTCTTCAGCCATCTTTTTCCATCCCTCTGTTTGTTTTATTTCACTTATCAACATGTAACACGATCATATTTATGAGTTCATTTACTGCCTTTTTCTTCTCACTAGATGTGAGCTCCGTGAAAGCTTATTTATCTTGTTTACTTCCACATGCCCACTCTCGCCAACAGTGCCTGGAATATTGGAGGCTTTCAAGGGATCTTTATTGAATGAATGGATTTGATCAATGAAGTGTTCAATCTTATTATCTTGTTTGATAGTTTTTTAAAGGTAAAAAGTGACATGAAATTGTATCATTATTTTGAAGAGAAGATTTAACGGATCAGTGTGGTATAACGTATGCAAAATAAATCACCTAAGTCCATCTGGGATCTTCATGTAACAGTATAGATTCCATGACTCATAAACAAAATATCACAGTTATCTTCTTTCTAGAATTATGTGAAAATCATTGGTTATGACTTTTAATGAGTTAGAAGAAGGGCCTCTGTTGGGGTGGTGAAATCCTTAGTGACCATATCATAAAAATTGTTACTTTAACTAGGTTTTTGGTTTTTTTCCCCCACTTACATGTCAAGAGTGCAAGCACCCCCATTTAAAAAAAAAAGATTTCTAGGTAAATAATTTTTTTGTTATAATTTAAATTAGGTATAGGCTAATATTTTCATTTTCTTCCTCAAAAAGTCCTATTTATTGAAGAATTATTTATTTGCTCTTTTTTTTTGACAATTTTTACTGAGTTTCCTGTTATGAGTAAACTAGTCAATGTTGCTGACCCTAATGGAACCTGTTATTTGTCAGCTGTGTGGCGGTGCATTCTGACAGCCTTTTTTTTTGCAGGAATATATTGCTAAGAATTTCTGTGTCATGCAGTCCCAGATTGGCTATGATATTTTGGCAGAAGATACCATCACAGCTTTGTTGCACAACAACAGAAAACTACTAGAGAAACATATCACAGCAAAAGAAATAGAAACATTTGTCAGTTTACTCAGGAGAAATCGTGAGCCAAGGTTTGAAGTGGTTCATACAGTATTCTTTTCTAGGGGGGATTGTGGCTTTTTGTTTTATTCTTAGAACTTTTTAAAGTTAAAATTCCTTCGTGTCCCTTTCATGAACAAAACTATATTGGCCTTAGTGCTATAATAACTATGCATAATGAAGAGTTATTACCCTATAGGAGAGCAAAAACCTTTCTAGATGTATTTAAATGTAATTGATTGCCATGCTGATAACTTGTACTTTTATAGTACTTTATAGTTATCAAAATGTATTCATGTACAATGTCTCATTTAAATCTTTGTATATTCTCATGAAGTACACTGGTCATATATTAGTATACATATTTTAGTGGTGAAAAAAATAAAACTTGAGAGAACAATTTGCCCAATACATCCCAAGTAGTAAGGAATAGAATAGGAGGTAAATCAAGGGTTTTTGATTCCACATCAAATTCTCTTTCCATTGCACCATGCTGCCTTATGTGGGAGAAATGAATGAAGAAAAGTCAAGCAGATACATAAAGTTTTCTTAACCAGTTAGCCCAGCAAATAAATGGGCCTTTGACTCCACAGGGCCACACTCACTTTGATTCCTATGTGGTATTCCTATTTTACTCAGTATAACATTAGCTTTGATCTGCTTTTGTTTTGATATTCAATTCTGGGGTTGTCTCACTTTAGGGCAGATAAATGACTTTCTAAACATAGTAAGTCCCAGTGCTGTGGGATGAATATCACCAAATAATTAGAAGCAAGTTTATATCCTTTTTTGAAATACAATTTGTATTAAATACAATTAATTTGATGTTCAGTTTGTTTCAAATGATTCAGTAGATAAGCAACACATTAGGAAAATGTTGCATGGAAATAGTATTAAAACACAGAGGGGGCCGAGTGGCTCAGTTGGTTAAGAGCTCGCTCAAGAGTGCAAGCTGAGCTCTGAGCAACAGCAGTTTGATTCCCAGCCCAAGCTGAGCTGCTGCTGAGCTGCCACCAGGTGGCAGGATGGCTCAGCTAATAAAAAACCAAAAACACAAAGGGTGCCAAAAAATGTATACATATTTTAAGAAAGAAAAAAAACACTGTATTAAAATTGTAATACTCTCTCTATATATACTGAGAACAAAAGATGAATACAAGTCATATGTATACATTTTTTTGCACCCCAGCATATCTTAAAAGTTACATTTGCGATATCCCAAAGTTTATTTTCCTTATGATTTTATAAAATGCTTTTTCTTAATGTTCAATTTAATTTTTCTTTTTTTCCAGATTCTTGGATTACTTATCAGACCTGTGTGTGTCTAATACCACCGCTATACCTGTAACTCAAGAGCTCATCTGTAAATTTATGTTGAGCCCAGGCAATGCAGACATTCTCATTCAAACTAAGTAAGTCAGGCAATGGAGGCATATTTTTCTGTTCATTATTTGTAAGCATTGTAGTTCTTTATATTTATTAGTGAGCTCCCTAATAGATTTTGTATGTGTTATTCATTTTAAGGCTGGTTTCAATGCAAATGGACAACCCCATGGAGAGCTCCATCCTTTCAGATGACATTGATGATGAGGAAGTTTGGCTCTACTGGATTGACAGCAACAAGGAACCTCATGGTAAAGCTATTAGACACCTTGCTCAGGAAGCAAAAGAAGGCACCAAAGTTGATTTAGAAGTTCTTACCTATTACAGGTAAAGTATTACAGAGAATTGTAATTTTCCATCTCACATGTTCATTGAGAGAGATTCTCAATGAATCTCTAAAAGTCAGGTGTCTATGAAGAGGAAATTTAAAAAATGTCATTACTAGGGTAGCTGAAATATTTAGTATTATTTAAAATAATTAAAAGTGTATGTATTTTCCATGTATACCACTTGCAATTTTCTGATTTCCAATTAGTTTGAAATTGTTGGAATTGTTGTGCAGCAAAGATTTTGTCCTATTTTTGACTGGAGTGGGTGTAGATGAAGGACATGTTGGGAACCTAGGCAAAGGAGTTGAGAGAGAGCTGGAACTGGGGCCGGCGAAGCTGATCCAGCTGCAGGGGTGGCCTCAGAGAGAGTTAGCTGGTAGTTTATAGCATATCGAGCTTATGAACATGTGGAGCCCTAGGGTTTAAGAGAAACTGTGTCTGTAGTTATGAAAGTTCAGCAGTGGTATAAGGCAGCAGAAGTGTTGATGGTAGTTGCATGTGGTTAGTATATTGGGAGCAGGAACCTAGCTGATGTCTTTGAATTTAAGGCATGGAAACCTAAGGCAGAAGCCCTTGGGCCAAGTTGGGCCCAAATGACAGGCATCTGAGAAAGGCAGAGAATGCCTCCTGTTTCCTGGTTTCTACCGTTCCAACAACAAAGCCAAAGGCTAGTCTTGATTCTCAGAGGCTGATGAATCCAAGTCTACCAACGCCGTTTGGATTGATCACACTTGGTTTAGGAACTGAGTGGGTCTAAACTAAGAGTGTAGATACCAAAGCCCAGAGCTGAGTGGGGACAGGGGAAGCTGGAGGGAGATGGTTTCATGTGAGCCGTTATCCATGGTCATCAGGGTTCCTGTATTTGGAACCATAGGAAAGCTAGAACGGAGAGCCGAAGGACCCTCTCCACCAGAAACATGTTGCTGGAAAAAATAAGGGAAACTGAAACGGAGTGAGAATAGAGACAATTTCACATACATGTTGTTGGTTGTTTAACCTACTATGACTACTCAAAGAACTTGACTCCAGTATCACCATACACTTGAAAATATTATCATCATAAAAGTAGATACTGACTATTACTATGATGATTAAGATCTAGATAAGACAAGTAATGTAATGTGTTTAATATCTTTAAGGTACCAGCTAAACCTTTTTGCAAGAATGTGCTTGGATCGCCAGTATCTGGCCATAAACCAGATTTCCACGCAGCTCTCTGTGGATTTGATCCTGCGGTGTGTGTCAGACGAGAGCCTGCCATTTGACCTCCGTGCGTCCTTTTGTCGCCTCATGCTCCACATGCACGTTGACCGGGATCCCCAGGAGTCCGTGGTGCCTGTTCGCTATGCAAGGCTCTGGACAGAGATCCCCACAAAGATCACAATTCATGAGTATGTTTGAAAAAATGTCTCGAGGACTTTACATTCAGAAATGAACGCAAAATCAAATGTTTTTAATTTTGAAATGAAATATGTGGAAAAGCATTTCTGTGTTCATACTCAGGTTGTTAATCTTCCAAATGCAAATAAGATACTCTTTGGAGAGTAAAATGACAACTTTCGGTAATAGAAACATCATTCTGGAAACAGATAAACAGAAATCATATTAATAAAGGCATAACAATTTGTTAAGTGCTTAATATTATGGTAGACCTTGATTTAAGTGCTTTATATGTATTAACTCATTTCGCAACAGCCCAATTTTACAGATGAGGATACAACATCTACAAAGGTTAATTATTTTAACCAAGCGTAAGAGCCAGGAGATTAAAGTATGTATATTTTTCAATTTTTAAGTGATGACAATCAATTGAACTTGTTTAATATTCTATCTTTCCAGATATGATTCTATAACAGACTCTTCTAGAAATGATATGAAGAGGAAATTTGCACTGACAATGGAATTTGTTGAGGAATACTTGAAAGAAGTTGTAAATCAGCCCTTTCCTTTTGGGGATAAAGAAAAAAACAAACTGACATTTGAGGTATTTTTTAGAAAAGAATTCATTCATGAGGTTATTCAATTTTCCCTATCAAAAATTAGATACATTGAGCATCAAAGGTTTTTTCCCTCAATTATTTAGGATGTTTTGGTAATTGGGTAGTTTGGTTCATGAAAGTATGATTCCCTCTGCCATTGATGAAAAAATAGATTTGATGTTTTAATTATACTTGATGTCCAATATAAAATATTTATCAATATCTGTTAGCTACTTTTCCCTTGATTTTGTGGGGTTTCATTTCATATGTATAAGCTTTGTTGCACTGAATGAACAAAGACAGTTTAGCATATTTATAATATGCTTGGATACATTTTTTTTTCATCTCCATGGAGGTGATGTTTTTAGCCTCATTAAACTGAATTGAATTACCTCTGCTTATAGTATCATTGGGGGGATGTAGTGACAATACTAGAGAGAAGATGCTGTTACTTGATACCTTGTATATTTGCTACCTACAGGTGTATAACAAATTACCCCCAACTTAGCAGCCCAAAGCAACAATTAGTTAGTATCTCCGAGTTTCTCTGAGTCAGGAATCTGGGAGTGTTTTGTTGGGAGATTCTGATTCAGGGTCTCATGAGGCTGTGATGAAACTCTCTGCTGGGTGGTAGTCATCTGGGGCGAGACGATCCACTTCTAAGCTCACTCTGGAGGTTGTTGGTGGCCATACTTTCTTGTTGCCTCTTGGCCAGAAACCTCATCTCCTTGCCATGTGGGTGTTTCCATAGGCTGCCTGTGTCCTTATGGCATGGCACCTGGCTTCCCCAGAGCAAGCCATTTGAGAGAGAGAGAAAGAGTCCAAGATGGACGTTGCAATCTTCTATCTTGGAAGTAGTGTGCCATCACTTCTGCTGTATTCTGTTGGTCACACAGACTAACCCTGGTGCAATGTGGAAGCAGACCATACATTGGGGGCTATGCTGGAAGCTGGCTCTCATAGCCAGTATGTCTTATAGTATCCAGAAGAGCACAAAGCAGCACAGGGAACATAGACTTCGAGACAGATTTCATGGATACTATCCATTTATTAAAGTAATTCATTGTAACCATTTATTAAGTGATATCCTAATGACTTACTTAAGTTAATATTTAATAAAGAGGTAAATCATTCTAATGTAAACTTTTTTAAACTACCTTGGTACACCTAAAGTCTTGTGCTCTTGCTTCTTGCTGGCTGTTGACCAGACACCTAATCTTGTCATATGGGCTTTTTTTTTTTTTTCAAAGCTTATAAAAGTTTATTTGAGCCAAACTGACAACAATTGCCGGGAAACAGAGTGGCAATGGATTGAGAAAATGTTCCCCATATGGGCTTTTCGATAGGGTTGACAAACTAGTCTTATTTGGATTTAATTGTAAACTTGAATAAATCAGAGTTCAGTGGTTACTTTTGCAGGTATTTTAATTCCTAGGTGTTAAAGAATTAGAAAATTTAGAAATACCTGCCCTAATTTAGATAATAAAATGTCAATGTTAATTTCCTAATGTTTTTCTTTTTCACCCTCCCCCTTTTTTTATTAAGGTGGTCCATTTGGCTCGGAATCTCATATACTTTGGATTTTATAGTTTCAGTGAGTTATTAAGGCTCACAAGAACACTACTGGCTATCCTAGATATTGTACAGGCCCCCATGTCATCGTATTTTGAAAGGTTAAGCAAGTTTCATGATGGAGGTAAGAATTTTTGAGATAAGCTATAATCTTTTTAGTATTGTTGAGAGGTGATATAAAAACAAATATACAGAGAAGAGGTGATTAATGTGTAACTGCTAGTATATATGAACAAATGAAAAGTAATCCTATGGTGGGACTGCGTGATAATAGGCTGGATTTATGAACATGCTTCGCTATTCCCTGCTAATGCTTTGAGAGATAAATTCATAACGGTCAGTGAGTTCCATCTCTAGCAATTAATGTTATGGCCAACCCACCAATGAAAATATTATGCGTTAAAAAAATAAAAAACATCTTAATATTTGTGATCACCCTGGTATGTGTCATAGGCTGCCTATGCTTCATAGCAAAGCACAGAAAAATGCAATGAACGGGACCACTCAGGGTAATGCTAGAGGAGCAGTGATTGCAAAGCCAGTGTGGCAGGCAGTACAGTGAAGTGGATATGAGAATGGGCTTGTGGGTCAGTGTTCAAATCCTGCCTTTACCATTTAATAACTTGGGCAAGGTACTAATCTTTTGGAAGAGTTTCTTTTCTCATCTGAGATATAAAGATGAAAATAATAGTATCTCCTTCACAATTCCTTGTGAGAATTAAGTGACTGTATACAACATATTCAATGTACATACAACAGTGCCTGTCTTCATAACTCAATACAGTTTTTTTGATTGTCTCATGTTGGATGCCCGGGAAGTCCCCTGAGGTAGAGAATTATTTGCAAAAGGTATGTTGAAGAGTACATTCAGGATATACACCTGAAAGGCAGTGGGAAGCTAGGATTGGGCAGAGAGAAGCTGAACCACAATACAGTTTCCACTGAGAACTCAGCTGATTCTACAGGGAGCTCTGGAGCTGGGATGGCCCTTCGGAGTGGTCACAAATTAAGGCAAGGGGGCTGAGCTTTGGATCCTTGCATCAGCCAGCTATTGACTGCTGGCTTCATCATGGAGGGTACATGCACCTTGGGTAAGGCAATACCCTTTGGGGAAGAGTCACACTTAATGACAGCTGTGAGAAGTCAGCTGTCATGATGCCCAGTACCTGGGGTAATGATGCCTCAGCTCTGAAGAGGGAATGTGGGTGGAGCACAATGTATCCACTGTAGCATGCGCTACAGAATTAAAAAAGAAAAGCAGGGCCGGCTGAGTGGCGTAGCGGTTAAGCGCTGGCTTGGGAAGCCAGCGGCCCTGGTTTGGGTCCCACTTATGAGGGCCAGTGACACTGCCCTCAAAAATAAAAAAAATAAAAAAAAAATTAAAAAGAAAAGCAGAAGGAAGTAATCTGGTAAAGAAGTTTTCTTTATTGTAAGTGAGGAACATCCAGGTAGCTGAAACAATTAATTGCTGCTGCTTAAATCAGAATTCTTTCTACATCTTTCAAAATAAGTACAGACCAATAAGAAGTAAATTAAACCACAGAAATCCCTCACCTTCAGCAGGGCCAGAAGACAGAGGATGGTGCACACTTTAGTTATTGTATGTAGAAAAGTCACCTCAGTTTTCAGTAGAGCTGTCCCATGAGCTCTCACTGCAAGTCTTTATGGGCAGTTAGGAATTTCTGGAAAACCCGTGGGGAAGAGACAAGTTGGGATTGTGGGAAAATCACCCTCAGGAAGAGAACATTTATCCTAAGTGTGAAAATACTGCAAGAGAATCCAGGTAGATATCAGAGCACTGAGTAAAGAGGAAGGGACTTAAACGTGAACAGTACAGTATGGAAATGCAATGCTTCTAGGGATGAATAAGGTAAACGTAAGGGAGACGCACCCTTGTAGGTGAAGGGAAAAGAAGTAAGTTGGGAAATTTGGAATACCACAAAATAAAAGAACAATAAATTGAAGGAAGTATAATCTCTCTGCTGCCCCCCACCACAAGCCAAACTAAAGAAATCGCACTTCACAACTCAGACAGGAGAGGGTGCCCTTGAACTAAAGATCATGTAAACCAGCTCTTATTGTCAACCTTGTCCAAGAAATGACTACATGTAACCATTCTTCATTGATACAAAGTGACTATAAGATCAAAATAGAATGGAGAATCAACACATTTCAGTTGATGGGAATTCCTCTTTGGAAAACATCCATGAAGCAGAAGAAAATTGTAACATGACACTTGAAACTGAATTAAATGTTTTCAAACATTGGGATATGAAAAACACCTTGAGTCACAAATTCAGAAACTAAGATTAAGGAAAAGAGGAAGAAATGAAATTTAAGTTGATGGAATTCAGAAAAGAAATAGAATAAAATGGCAGACTTTATTATTATTATTATTTTTTAGAAATACAGACTAAATTACCAGATATCAGAGGGAGAATAGATTTGAACAGAAGTTTAATAAGAACCATTGAAAAGAGGCAGGCAAGCAATGAGGAGAATGTAAGTCTTATAAAGGAACAAGTAAAAAGGGTCAGAGAGAAAGTGGTTGAAATGGAAGAAAGGCAAAGAAGAGCCATCATGTGAATAATTGGAGTCCTTGAAGAAAAAACCCCCAAAACTGTGGAACAGATCTGATATTTAAAATTACAATCCAAGAAAACATTCTATAAATAAAAAGATAACCTGAATTCTGCATGGTGAAATTGTCCAGAATGGTTATCTCCAAACATAGCAGAATAAAACTATTATGTATAGTATGTATTCAGACAGAGTGGTGAGGTGGAGAGAGGGGCACTTGAAAGCAATGGAGAAAAAGGAAAGATGTTTCCTGCTATGACGCTTTTATAATCTTCAGTTTACTTTAAACTAAACCATTCTTGAAAAGTTAGAAATTGATCTTGACTTTTGGTCTCAGTGCTTAGAGTCTGCTTTCAGAGTTGTTCCTTAAAGAATATTTTCATCCTCTGAAAATTTGCTAACATTTTGTATATATTCTCCACTGTCCTATCCACATCTCCCCTCTAAGACACATTTTTTACTCTTTTAAAAATATTTTATAATTCTCATGTTTTTTCCATTCAACTCCATTCACTTCTGGATATCTTAATTATTTCAGCTGAGGACCATTAATTAATTTATTCAATAAGAATTTATTAACTATTGCATGTCAGACACTGTTCTAGTCATTGGGAGTAAACAATGAACAAGATAAAGTCTTTAGCCACAGGGGGTGCACACAATTAATAAATATATAGGCAGACCTCTCCCTTTGGGGGAAATGATCTGATAATAAACAAATGAATAACATCAGGTAATATAATACAATGAAGAGAAATAAAGTAGGAGAATATGGACAGTGATGGAGTAAGGGAGGAGCAATTATTTTTTAGCTAGAATGGATTGAACGACTTCTCTGACATTTGAGCAGAGACCTGCGTGGATCAAGGAAGACAGCCCTGAGGCAGAGTAAGCTTGATATGTATGTAGAGCAGCTGGAAGGCCATTTTGGCTGAGATAAAGTAAGACAGAACAGTAGGAGAGAAGATTGGAGAAGCCCGGATGGTGGAACCTCACTGATCTTGAGTTTGAATTTTGTTCTGAGTTTGATGGACAACCTTTGGAAGGATTTGAGAAGGGACTGATATGATTTGATCACTTTGGCTGATGAGTGGAGAATATCTCTGTGAGCATAGTGTTAGGAAGACCATAGTTAGGATGCTATTGGAGAATTGGATAATGGTGTTGAACTAGGATAGTAGTGATAGAGGTGATAGGAAGTGGATACATTTGGAATTTTACAGTCTTCATTGATAGGAATTAAATGTGAAAGGGGAAAAAAAGAGGAGAACTAAAGATCATTCCTAAGATTTGATTAGCAATTGGTTGAATGGTACTATTTATTGAAGTGGGAAAGACTAGCACATGAGTGGGTTAGAGCGAAAATCAGGATTTCTCCTTGGGCATGTTAGGTTTTAAATGACTATCAGGCATCCAAGTGGAGATTTTATGTCGACAGTTGGATATATGAATGAAACTTAGGGTAATGTCAGGGTAGGAAATATAAATATGAGAATCAGTGCACAGTAGAGACATTCAAGATACCACACTGAAGAAGAGTGATTGCTGATTGTGAAGGAATGTGGGCTAATGATTGAATCTTGGGACACTCCAACATTGAGCCATGAGATACAGGAGGAGAGAGCAAGAGACTGAGACAGAGCTGCTGGCTAGTGACGAAAGAGGAACATTAGGAGAATATGATGTCTTGGAAGCCAAAAGAAAAGTAACGCAAGAAAATTTAAATTGTTTGTTGGCTTGTATAAATATCCTTCCTAGATAGCTAGTGTTCATTGAGCACTCTGTGTGCTAAGTGGTAGTACATGGATTACCTCCCATGGAGTTTGACTGTTGTGACACACGCTATTTTAATCCATTATTAAATTATGAAGCACCATATTAAAAATGATTTATGATAGTTTTTATTAGCCAATTATAACTCTCAAAGAAACTTCTTGTGTTGATAGGAAATACCTATATATGTTTTACATGAACCTAAATTCAGAGGTTTCTTCCTTTTGAGACTGGTATGAAGAGCAGTGTCTCATTTGGGGAAATGCATTTTCCTAAGTTGCGGGAAGGGATTTGTGGATTTGGGCTAGATTTTTGGAATCTGAAACAATGTGCTTATCCTCCTATACAGTAATAAATACACAAGAAATATGTTATTCTAGATCTTGTTGTATTGATACTAATTTGAATTTAACCATATTTTTGAGATCACTTCTCTTGATATCTGCAAATCAGAGGGTAAATTATGTCTTTTATATATTCCTAAGATTGAGTACATGATGTAAGCTGTGAGAAAATGTAGTGTGTTGTTTAAGGGGGATTTGATGACAATTATAAGTATACTACAGATGATACATCTGAGAGAAGTTGTGGTGAGCTTTCTTCATTCCTCTCAACCCTAAAAGTCCTTCTCAAAGCATCATTTTTGCTTTCACTAACATTAAATGCTTCTTTAGTATTATTCACTCACATACATTTGGGAGGGAAATGCTTTTATAGTTAAACATTCCATTTTAGATTTCTTTGGAGCATATCTATACTTGTAAGACAAAAAAATAAGGTACTATATTTTTTTTTCAATGTTGCCTTGAGGTACATTTGAAAAAGTGAATATGTGGCTTTATTTACACTATAAAAAAAGTAGAAAAGAATGTACCTCACAGGGACACATAATTTGCTCATAAAGTTGCCAGTAACACAAACATAACAGAATTATGCATGGATTTCAGATTGTTTAGTAAAAAGTTTTCTTTTAAAGCACCAATATAGAAAAGCATATTGAAGAAGATTAATTAACTTGCCTAAGATCCTTTAGTAAGCTAATGGCATTGCTAAGAATTAAAGTGTAAGAAATTGGTGTTTCTATCCTTTGCAGCACTTGATTATTTGTTAGTCCAATGAGCTAATATTTTAGAAAATTGTTATTGAGATCAGAATTTTGGTTCATAAATTTTAAAGTTAACACTTGTGTAGGGGATCACTAATAATATATTCTTTAAGTCAGGTAAACAAAATAGAATTTAAAATAATTCACACAAAGCAACATCCTGTGTCTCTAGATGTGATGCATACAACATCACTTATTTAATATTTCTAACTAAAATTCATTATCTCTAACTAATCTCTAGGAATTATCAGAGAAGTACAAATTGTGGGGTATTTAATAGAAAAAACTAGCTTCAACTTAAAAAAAAAAGTCAGTGTCATGAAAGATAAAGAAAGGCTGAGAAACTTTCAGATTAAAAGAGAGTAACAAGACATGACAACTAAATATAATATGTGATTTTGGCTCAGGAAATGTATCTACAGAAACATTATTGGCATAATTGGTGAAATATGAATATGGATGGTATATTAGGTTGTTGAATTGTATCAGATTTCCTGAATTTTCATAGTACTGTAGTTATGTAAAAGAATGTACTTGTTTTTAGCAAAGACATGCTGAAGAATTAAGGGTTAAAGGTCACAATATCTGGAACTAATTCAAATATTGCAGGAAAGGTATAATATATGTAGCAAGAGAGAGGGAGCATGCAAATGTGGCAGAATTTGTGAATGTAATAAATCCAGGCAGAAGGTATTATAGGAATTTTTTGTATTATACTATTCTTGCAACTCGTCCCATAAGCTTGAAAGTATTCCAAAGCAGAAAATTTAATAACAAATAATTAGCTGAATAGGAAAATGATTTATTATATGTAAGGTGACATTTCAAATGTAAGGCATTGTCATAGAACTCTACCATGAGGTGTGTTATTGTAGCTGAGTTCTACTAGACTATAAATTCCTAAAAAAATTGTATTAGACTAGACTATAAATTCTTAACAAAAGAAACAAGAGAGAACATATTTCTGGAATCTCCAAATGTGGAGACAGGATTGCGAGGCCTGGGAAAAATGCCTGTGGTCCAGGGTGAAGTGGAGATTGATGCCAGATAGGAAATCCCAGATTACAGAAAAGTACATAGGGAAAAAAAGAACTGTTCCTTTATAGGACAGCTCATGGGACCCACAGCAATGTTGTCACATTACAATGTCCAGTGTATTGTCACCTTGAAGCCTGCATATTCAGATGATCTGGATTATATTTTTATATTTTAATGAGACTTTTTTTTTGATTGGAAGTCATTGGCAAAGCACAATTTTTTTTTCTAATAAGAAGTAAATTTTATAAGCATTGTTGCTAGACAAACCAGTTCCTTCAAAGCAGTGGCAACAGTTTTCTCATACTCTGTTGGGAAATCTTTGTGCAGAACTAGAGTTTTTTGTTTTTGTTTTTGTGTTTGTTTGTTTGTTTTACCCTTCTGATCCACTTACCACTTACTAATTTTGCTCCAGCACAGTTGGATTGGATATTCACAGCAATGTATTTGGCAGGTCAGACCCAGGGGAACAGCAGAAGAGGCGTGTCTAGAAGGAAAAGACTTCCAGTTCCCGAGGTCCATTTTGTGCTGGCCTCGGAGGTGCCTGGCTTAAATAGGGTGTGCATGTGCAGCCTTCATTTCATTTGTTTTGCTAGAAAATCCTGTAGGTTTAGATATCAGTGATTAATGTATAAGGCGATGAGGATGGCTGGCTTGGAAGGTGACAGTTACAGAATTTTTTCTCTGTGTCCTTAGATACAGTGCATGCCACCTCGGTGTCGCTGTGAGTTGTCTTCATTGTAGAGCTGGTAGGGGATCTGAATCTAGCTCCCAGGCTTTGATTGCTCACCATCTCAGTGGCTTTTAGTTGACATGCTCAGCAGAAACTGGTAGGCTCAGAAGCAGCTTATTATTTTTGTGCCCTAGAGGTGGTCCATTCAGAAAATTAACTAGGCATGCTCGCTCCGAGACACAGGAAGTGGCACTGCCCTGGCTGTGACTGCAATGAAATAGAAAAGTCTAATTTTCAGAACTATCAATGTAATACCTTTCATTGGCTATGCCTCACTTAAAAAAAAAAAAGAAATATTGTTTTCAAACAAATGTATTCACTCCCAGCAGGCTATGTTGTTGAGTTAATTTGCTTTGCCTAATACCTATCATTTGCTCTCAGTGATTTAAAATGCACAGGCACCATTCAGTGTAATTGATCATTTGGGTTGAAGGATAATATCAAGCAGTGCTCTTCTTTGCCAAGTATAGAAGTTAAAAGCAAATGTATATACTGGTTAATAAATCGGGTATTTTTAATATGTTTTTGAAAGTACATTCCATTAAAAAATTATACATTTTTTTTCTCTTTATGCTTGCCGAAGGATACACAGTCCAAGCATGGATACCACTACTAATTGCAATCACTTTTTACAGCAGGGTGGGTGTATGTATTTTGTTCTACTAGTGAGTCATTTAAATAATTGGGGGTAATGGGGACAAATATGAATTGTATTCATCCTTCTGATGAGCAACATAACATGTTAACTCTGACTGGTGAAAGTATTATCTTCGTTTGAACACAGTATAGATTTTGACACAATCTAGAAATGGTTCTGATTTGGGCCTAATTTGTTATTTAGTTATCCTGTCACTATCTTTCCACTTATCTGTTTGTTGAATGGAACTGGGGTTCAGATTTGACCAGCCAACATGGAGCAATGAAGTCTTAACCAATGAGTGACATTTAGGGCTAGTTAGGGTGTTTAGGCCAGTACTATCAATTTCTTTTCACAATTGTCTCCCCACCTTGAACTCATCATATGTGAAAAGGCAATCTACCAGAAAACTATGAAAAAATCAAATAAGAGCTGGATGGTTTCCTTTTGTCTTCTTTCATTTTGCTTTTTCACAACTCCCAAGTTCTTGGGAGTTTCCACAATCAAGCCTTGAAATGTGGGCCTGTTCCCAGTTGGTCACCAGAGAATCTCTTCTGTGGACATCTATGTTATAACATAGAAAATGGAAAATCACTAAGAAAAAAAAAAGATCAATGGAGAATTCCATTGCCTTCTAGGATTTCCTTTCCTTTGAGGTTTCAGGTTTGGAGCTGAAGTGCCTTTGCTCTTAGAGAAGAAGGTACAGGTAACCATGACAGCCTGTCACGATCCTCTTGTCCTTAAAGGATTCGGGCTGCACTGGGTGACCTACAGCCCTGTGGGCCCAGCCCAGGGTTGGGAAGAGATGAGCACGGTGGGTAGGGAGAGGCACTTTGGGCACACTCCTTACTCCAGGAGATTTGAGGAGGAGAGTAAAAGCATGCTCACCCTCCATCTATGGGCAATGAACCCGCTGCTTCTTCAACTTAACATTTATTTATTTATTTATTTATTTATTTATTTATTTATTTATTTATTTATCTGTCTATCTATTTGCCTTGCCAGGGACTTCACCTGATCCACTTTGAAATGCTTTTCCTGGCAGCATAATTGCCGTTAAAAAGGAGAAGGGAAATTGAGATGGGAGAAGGAGCAGAAACTTTTTTTTTTTTTTTTTTTTTTTGAGGGCAACTGGCCCTCATATGTGGGACCGGAACCGGGGCTGCTGGCTTCCCAAGTCAGCGCTTAACCACCATGCCACTCGGCCGGCCCCAGAAACATTTTTAAATATTGTGATATGGGTGGGAAAGGAAGAAAATATTTGCAGGCAAAAAAAAAAGAAATCTTCCTGAAAATAGTTTCTTGCCTTATAAAATAAGGAGGCGAGCCTAGTTTGATCTTTACAGTTTCTTTCAGTTCAAAACTGTGATTCTTTGAAGATGAGTATATATGATGCTCATTCACTCACTGGAGGGCGTTGTTTTTAATGTGTGTTGCAAAACACTTCTTTTAACAAATACCCATGAAACATATCTCCTGATTAATAGCTGTGGTTGCTCTTTGTAAAGACACCAGCTAGAATGCCTTGAAACCAAAAGACTTAGTTCACTTAAAATATCACGTGTGTCATAAAAAAAAAGCAAGCAAGCGAGTAAGCAAGCAAGAAGGAACTTAACCCCGGTACCAGGTGAGACTCTGAGGAGGTGTATATGTGGAGAAGAGTGATGAGCTAAAATAGAAACAAAGTTTAATACAGTGACCCTAATCGAAGGGCAAGGAGGTACAAGGTAGCTTAATTTTAAGGACTCTCTGAAGTGTTCCTTCATCTCCTTTTAATTTTTCATCTGACTGAGCTCTTTTTAGGTCTTTATAAAGGATTTAAGTTTGCAGTAGAGTTCAAAGTGCTCAGAAATGTTAGCAAAGTTTAGTTACAGGGGAAAGAGACCATAATTACCATTCATCATTTGAAAATCCCTTGTATTGATTTCTGGACTTAATTTTTCCCAACACCATTCTGCCTCTCAGGGTTTTCCTTTAAATGGCCTCCTTTTACCTGTTCTCCCTCACCTCTGCTTTCAGTGATGCCCTCACACCTGCCTACTTCCCTTATGCTGTTCCCTTACACTTTCTTTCCGTTCAAATCATGTGCTTTCAGTAAAGGAAGCTTTAGACTCAAAGAAGAGGCAGGTTCATGTGCGCAATCCTATCCATAGTGATAGGTTTTCTTTTGTCCCTTTCTATATGTGTACAGCAATCCCCCTTATTCATTGGGGCTATGTTCCAAGATCCCCAATGAATGACCTGAAACCATGGATAATATTGAACCCTATGTGTGCTGTGCTTTTCCCTATGTGTATGTACCGTTTCACCTAAAGGAAGCACTTTACAGCTTTTCTGTGGCTTATCTGAATTGCCAGCATCATTACTCTTGCACCTTGGGGCCATTGTAAATTTAAATACGGGTTACTTGAACACATGCACAGCAGTACTGTGACAGTTGATCTGAAAACAAGATGGCTACAGCATGGAGATCCTGAACAAAGGGATGGTTCACATCCTGGGAGAGATGCAGAGGGATGGAGCAGGATGGCAAGAAATTTCATCATGCAACTTAGAACAGTGTGTATTTAAAATTTATGAATTGTCTATTTCTGGAATTTTCCATTTAATATTTTTGGACCACGTTGACCACAGTTGACTGTGGGTAACTGAAACCATGAAAAGCGAAACTGTGGATAAGGGGGGACTACTGTACTCTGTCAGGGGAAGTGTTCTCATATTGCAGGAGGTAACTTCCACCGATCTTTAAATAACAACAGTGACAGCAATCTCTAGGATTACTTCCTGCAGTTGTATTCTCAGGAAGCCAACTTTGAGGTAGAGATTAGCATGAAGGAGGCTTATTAGGGAGAGCTTTTAGGATCAACACTAGTGGAATGGGAGTGAAAGAAGCAAATGGAGAAATTGGGCTGGGATCCAGTCTTTGTGGAAGCTCCTGGGAGGCCTGAAGTTGGGATGCTCTTCCAGAGTTGTCTCCCATTGGAGAGAGGGAGCTAGGACTTTATGCCCCCATGGGCTTCCCCGGGGACAGGTGGTATGGCCTTGCTTGAGGCAGCTCTGTGCAGTCTCAGCAGTCCCCATTGAGGGCTGACATTTGAGGACTCTCCTCCAAGTAGCACTTGCAGCCACTGAGGCAATAGTCCTGCATTCCTGAATGGGAATCTGGGCAGGGCCATCATGGTAGCCATCATAGGTATCTTCCTGAAAAGCACCATGACTGGAAAAACTGTAGGTCAAGATTAAGATCTCATAGGACATGGAGGTTAGGGAGAAAAATAAAATGACTTGAAAACATTTAAAAGCATAGCAAAGTTCCATGTATGAAAAAGAATTCTAGAATGTACCTACTTCTAAATGCCCCAGAATCATGGGCACCAGAAACCCACTTTAGGCAGCAAGTCTCTTCTGGAATCCTCTTCAGGTGTTAGGGAAGATTTCTGTGACTTTCTGATCTTCTGTGTCTGCTTTGTGCTATGCTGACCGTACTTCTTAGTTCTTTCTGGCTTAGTGTATAATATGTTTTTCACTTTTTTTTCCTCCTTAAACTTTTATAAGTTTTAGAAAAAGTGTCTGTGTAACTGTTGGAATGTCCCTTAGTTATCAGTGGTGCCTAAGAGGACTTTCTCCCATCTCCCTTTCTGGGCTTAATTTTCTCTCTATATTGGGGGTGCCAAAAAAATGTATGCAAGTGGAAACTTTGGTCAACATTGCTCAAGCAGTAGTTCGCCATAATCAGAAGTCTCTAGATAGATGCTGATGGTAGCCACTTTGAGCACGGCTTGTAGTTACAGAAGTCAAATGTGACTTGTATTATATTCATCTTTTGTTATCGGTATACATTGAATATTACAATTTTAATACAGTTTTCCTTTCTTTAAATGTGTATACATTTTGTTTTGGCACCCTCTATATATCAAGAGGCTCTCAAACACATACTGTGTACTAGCTCATGATCCTTTTTAAAATCAAATGCATTATATAAAAATAGCTAGAGAATAACTATGTAGTATGTCTACTTTATACTGAGTTTTTACCGTGTGCCAAGAATCTTTGATTTATATTCAATACCTAGCACACCTCTAGATCTTCCGCACATTTATATCTATAGTCCTTATCACATTCCATCAGGTTAGGTGTTATGGTCACTATTTTGCCCAGGAAATAGGCTCTCAGCAAGCTTGTAGCTTGCTGAGCCAAATTTCCAATTCAGATTTTTCTTTTTTGCTCCTCCTCTTCTTTAAAAAAAATCCTACAAACTAAAAAAAAAAAAAAAAGTCCTGCAGCTCTACCCTTGATGTTGTTCTTTCTGCTATTATCATGCTGCTTTCTACACAGATGATTTTCTTTCTGCAGGGACTCTGTTTTCTACTTTTTCCAAGTTTCCCAAGAAAGTTTTGTATAAAACAGTAGGCATTTACTATAAAGACTTTTGATTTAACTTTACATCATTTTACAGGTCAGATAAAACATAATTTCTTTAAAGCAAGAATTGCCCCTTTAGGAGTGGTTGTTTGGCTCATCTCAGAAACAAAGTTTCATTTCAATCACAAGTCTGAAAAGTTCTGCCACTTGACTATCTCTTGAAGCTGGATGTTCCTCTTCATTTCTGGCACTGCATTTCTGACTGGTCCCTTGACTCTGTTTTTGGCTCTTTCTCCACATTCCAACATAAGGATCCTTCCAAATCACGTACTCTACCTCTTTTTACTAGCTCTCATCATCTCTAGAGATAAGTAACCCAGTTCCTTACGTTGGCACCCAAGGGTCTTCATAATTTGAGTTAGATGTCTCTAGCTGTATCTGCTGTTTCCCCAGTAATACCGAACAATTTTATCCTAGACACCTTTCTCTGAGTTACTTCTGTATCTCATGTAGATTTCCAGAACTTACTTTTCATTAGGACCAATATATGTAAGTGATATGCCTTACATAGTTATGCATGAATAAAATATTTAGAGACCCTAACATTCCAAATATATATTTGTATATTTCTTTTGTTAATTTTGTAATTATTTTTTTATGTCTGTTTTGCCTAGTAGATTTGCAAAAGGCTCCATGACTCTTAGAGTTACTACCTAGATAATTTCATAATAAAGATTTAAATTTACTGACTGAGAGGAGCAAAATGGGGAGAAAAACTATGAAGACAGATTTTATTCTGGTTCTATAGCTAACTTGTGCTATGCCTATTATACTATTATATATATACTTGGCTTTAAAAATTATCTAAAGAGTGGAATGCATTTTAAGAATGTATGTAAATTACATGTTTTATATAAATATGTATGTACTTGAATAATACAAATATTTTCTACACATTGACATTCCAAATATATGATTATTTTTCTTTTATTATGTATGAACTCTTAGTTTGCTTTCCAAACTTCCAGTGAATTGGAGATAACATGACAAGTGCCAGTTCATATTAAAATACTTCTTGGTATTTTGTTCCTGCAATTTTATTTTAGCAAATTTGGTGATTAATGTGATACCTTTTCAGTGATCCCTGATGCACCATCTAACAGAATAATATGGTTCAGATATTCTCTTGTTAACTTTGTAGGTTAATTTCAGAAGGACTTAATGGATGTGATGCATGCATAATTCACATAGTATACTAAGTCACAAAGAAACTTTTTTTTTTTTTTTTTTTTTTTTTTTTTGGCAGTGTCACTGGCCCTCACATGTGGGACCGAACCGGGGCTGCTGGCTTCCCAAGCCAGCACTTAACCTCCGCGCCACTCAGCCGGCCCAAGAAACTTTCTAACTTCTTTATAGTTCAGAGGACACTCACATGCACTATTTATTTATTTATTTATTTATTTATTTATTTATTTTCACATGCAGTTTTATAGTATATAAAATTATTTTTGTTATACTTTGTAATTTGTCTCCATTGAGGTTTGTCTGTGTTTCTGTGGGATGTGTTAGAAACAAAGCATCATCATGTAGTATTTTGGGTTTTGGTCTCCTGAAGGTATCAGCCATACAATGGGTGAAGCTTAGTGTAGAATTTAGTCTTATTCTTTAAGCTATGAATTGACTTTGAAACCTCTGGAGTTACCTAGGCATGATATGAACGCCTGGCACTCAGGAAGAGCTACTAATATTACCAAATGGAGTTAATAAGACAAAATCAATACCTAGGGATGACCTTGCAACACATGAGAATGACCAAGGAGGACCATGTTGTTCTCACCTTCTCTCTACTCCAGTTGCTTCCTCTGCTTATAAATATTGGTTGAGCCTCTACTCTGATGCCTCAAGGTGTGAATACACTGGGACAGGTTCCCCAGTTCTCTCAGTTTCTGGTCAAGAGAGCCCACCGGTGACCTCCAATAAGGCACACTATTGGAACCCAAACATAGATTTATAAAATGTTAGCATAGAAAAGAAATCATCTGCACCGTATATGAACTTCCGATCTTCACATAACACCCGTTACAAATGGTGACTTAGGACCTCCTTTAACACCAGAGTGACCAAGGTTTTATTGTTTCAAAAGGCAGGTTTTTTATATTTTTAACAGCTCCAGTATTAGGTCTCTTTAGTTAGCTTATCTGAAATATTCCTCCCTGTGACTTCCAACAAGCAGCCTTACTTTTGTTCCCTGGAGCCGCACTGACATCTAACATGACTTCCACATGTCAGTTCATTCTCTGTGAGAAATGAACCTCGTTAGCTGAGTGTCTCCTCCTCTCGGTGTTGTCATCTGCAGTTCTTTTAACAGGTCCTCTTATGATTCAAATATCATTGACCACTGATATGACCAGCACAGAGGCAAAGACGGTTATTTTCTCACTCAGTCCAAATACTTTACTTTTGTAATGCAGCCCAGGTGAAAATGAATGCTTTTGGTAATGGCGACACAGTATTGAGCTTGAACACAACTAACATTGTAAGGTGTCCACTATTACGTCACATTTTCCTTATCATATACTCAGTTGGCTTTATTTGAACCTAAATGCAGGGCATTTTGTATTTTGACTTTACCTTGTTGTATTTAACCCATTAGTTTTCAGCCTATTGATGTACTTTTGGGATTTGATGGATCATTCACTGTATCAGTGATCCTTCCTTATTTCGTGTTATCTCTGCATTTGAGAAACATGCTCCTTCACCTGTCACTGACAAAAATATTTATCTGGTCAAGGCAACAACAGAGCAGCACGGAAGTAGAGGCCCTTCTGGACTTTAATAATGATATATTTCCTAGTACGCTTTGGCTATAATCATTGAACTCAAATCATATCTATGAAACTCTGCATTATTGAGCATATGCACTTTTAAGGAGGGATGTAAAGGGGATTAACTGGGAGAGGACAGAAACACGCTTTCTGGGATAATGGAAATGGTCGCTATCTGGACGACACGTGGTTTATATGGGTAAATGCCTTTTCCAAACTGCTGAAACTTCATTAAATATCTGTGCATGTCCTTGTATTTAAATTATATGTCAATTATAAAATTCATTCACTTAATAAATTCATTTATTGTTTGAATTAGTAACTGTTAAGAACTAAAGATCAGTTTTGCAAGTTAAAATCTTGAGGTTTAGAATTCTGAAATGACTTTGTCAGTATTTGACAGTGATGAAATCCAAAATAATATGTAGAGCTCAACCACTGTTCTGTGTGAATTGCTTTTTCAATTCATCCTTTGAATAACCCTTCTTTAAGGTGTAGGATGGGAAATAATTTTCTTCTAAGCAGTCTACTTGATATTCAGCAAAAGATGGATAAGAATGTTACTATATTTTAGTAACATGTTTTCAATAGGTTTTGCTTTGTTCTGTTTCCAGGCTCTAGGAAAGTTGGAATCTGTAAAAGGGTTATCCACCACACAATATATTCAGTAAGTGTTTACTTAGAATGAAGAAAATTAGGTGTCACATTATCTACTTTGTCCATTGTCTACTCTTTATTAACCACTCTTCTGAAGGACTTTTCCTTTCAGGGGTAATATTGTGTGTTAGTCATGCCATAGTGTAAGGGCTTATGAGCTATGATTATGTGATGGAACCACATGTTCATTTGGAAGGTGGTGACCCCTGTAATAGAATTTACTGAAAGTGAAAAGGGTTGTTTTGCAGAGGTGTAGTGAGAGTATGCACATGATCTCTACTTTTCATTTTGAAATGATACCTTATTAATTCTGTGGCACTTTTATTCTTCAAGACTTTTTTTTTTTTTTGAGGGCAGTGTCACTGGCCCTCATATGTGGGATCCGAACCGGGGCTGCTGGCTTCCCAAGCCAGCTCTTAATCACCGCGCCACACGGCCGGCCCTCTTCAAGACTTTTTTGCACAAGTTATATAATTTTATTTTCACAAGAAACTGAAACATATTTTGTTAGGATTAAGATTCTGAACATTGGATGATAAAGCAATGTGAGAAAGATCACACTAATCTAAAGCCTTTAGTCCTTTTAAATCCCAGGTCAAAATTGTATCTCTTCTGTGAAGCTGCTCTTCACTTTCCTTATCTTAAGATAATTTTCCCAACTAAGAACAATTTCTTAAGCAATTTTATATACTGCCTGTGCTATACTATTACTGTCTCATCAACTTTGTATTTGTTCTTTTTTTTTTTTTTTAGCTGAGCCATCCTGCCCCCTGTTGGCAGCTCAGCGGCTGCTCAGCTCGGGCTGGGCATCGAACTGCTGTTGCTTAGAGCTCAGCTCGCATTCTTGAATGAGCTCTTAACCAACTGAGCCACTTGGCCGGCCCCTGTATTTATTCTCAATTTCTTTTTTGGAAATGTTTTGTTTTCTTTTTCTTAGCCATATTGTAAATTATTCTATTTCTCTTATGTCCCTCCACCCCCAATGTTTCTAGAGTCAGGTGAACACTGGCTGCTTAATAAGTACTTTCTGAACAAGGACTGTCCTTAAAATTAAATTGTGTAATATAAACAAAATGTCATGAGTAGTGTATGGCCCATTATATAATAATAACTGATTGGATAAGATCACTTGAGAATAACGTACGCAGATTTATTATATGATTAATAGTAATTCCACATTTTCAGTATACAGTTTTAATTAGAATACTTTCTGCATTTGGTAGGTTATCTAAATTCTAGTATAAAATCTTTGGAAACATATAAGGTGATGGTCTATTAGGGAAGCAACATGGTTTGAGGAAGATGCACATTATCATCGGTTGACCTGAATCTGAGGCCCTGTCACTTTCTGGGTGTGTAAAGTGGGGTAGGTTCCCCCAACCCTCCCTGCTGTGATATATGTATCTATGATCTAGCAAAGTACATGGGATGTGATAGTACCTTGATAAAGGCAGATTCCCTGATTTCCCTTATCTCAATTGTTATCTGTTTTATTAATTTTTTTCTTTTTAATTAATAAGTTTTAAAATAACTTGAAGAAATTTGGAAAATTTAGGAAAGTATAAAGGAAAGCAAGCAAAAACTCACCTTGATAAAAAACAGTACTTTTAATGTAATGATATCCAATTTTTTTTTTTTTAAGATTTTTTTAAATTGGGGAATTGGGGGAGGGGAACAGCGTTGGGGAATCAGGTAAGGGGAACAGACAAGTTGCTGTCTTTTTGTTCCTCAGTCTAGTTGCGGAGGATGTTGCTTCACTGGCCCATGCTGGTATCGTCATTGCTCTCTTCCCGGATGAGGCAGATCGGTTGCTGTCCTCTGGATGGTCGCTCACCGTGGCTATTGGCAGCTCACACTGGCTGCCAGCCACTCACTGTAGCCTATGGCAGCCTACTCCATTACCAGGGCTCGCACAGCCCAGCTCCAGGTGGACCTGTTGTTAGTTGTAGAGGGCAGTGTCACTGGCCCTCATATGTGGGATCCGAACTGGGGCCACTGGCATCCTAAAACGAGCTCTTAACCGATGCGCCACTCGGCTGGCCCAGTGATATCCAATTTTTTATACAAGCCTTATAAATAAGTCATTCTCATTTTTAGCAGTTCATCTGCTACTCCAATCTTTTTTATTTGTGCATTAATCTAACAAACATTTATTGAATGGCTATTGTGTGTCAGGCAGTATTCCAGTTGTTCGAGATAGAGCACTAAACCAGGTAGCTCTCTTCATGGAGCTTATGTTCTTTTTGTGGGGGAGGCTATAATAAACCCATAAACAAATGTAAAATATGATGTGTGATAGTGATAATGCTGTGACTGAAATGTAAAGCTGGTGCATGGATGCAGAGTGATTGCAGAAAAGGTCTGAGAGGGTGACATTGCACCAGAAATCAGAAAGGATTGAGAGAGCAAGCAAAGTGACCATCTGGGTAAGAACTCTAGGCAAAGGAACAGCAAGTTCCCTCCAGGTCCAGCACATGGGAGTAAAAACCAGATGTAGACTGCACATCCGATTCTCTAAAACGCTGTGATATAATGTTGAAGTAGGAGTGCTGCTTCTCTGTTGTCTTCTTGACAGATAAGGGTGTTAAATCTTGATCTTGCATTTCATTCAGGTTGATACCATGTTACATATAACTCTGCTTAGCTTAAGTAAGGCTTTTATCTTGTGTGATATTTTTGTTTTCTTTGCATACAGAACTGTCCTTTTATAGCCCTGACATTTAACCACTGGGAGGAAGCACTGCTCTAGAGAATGTTTGAAATAGAAAACTGCTCTAGTTCTAGAGTGTAAGCGTTTTCCAGCAAGTAGAGATTTATAAGGAGCTGCTGAGCAAGGATGGGAAGTAGGAAGACTTCTAGAATCATATCTTTATGGTTTAACATCATTCTGTTTCACATGAATTATTATAACAGCAGATGCATTTATTCAAATCCATCTGGAAAAATATATGTCAGGGAAATAAGATGGTTTTTGGATTATCCATTTTTTTTGGCTTCTATGACTATAAAACATTGAGCTGACTTTAGTAGTCACAGAACAAGTAAATTGCTATAAAAATTATTAACAGAATTCTTCTAAACAAATATGTCTATTATCTCTTATAAATGCTCAGAAGGTGGTCTGTTTATCTGAAATGTAAACAACTGGATAATTCCAATTATCATTTTTATTCATATGTGTTCATAAGAGAAAAGTATTTCTAATAGAAAGAGATAACAGACAAAGATGATTTTAAATAAAATAAAACACCAATGGACTTAAGGTAAATTTAGATCAAATAAGATTCTGTTAAATCTCTTACGTCCTCTATAAATCCATATAACTGTTGACGATTGTTAGATCCAGTATTGATCAACAACAGTAAAATGACTTTTGAACAGAGAAAATTTAAATTATAGTCAGTACAGCTTTAGTGTTATATGAATTCCTTATTGCTTCCCACTTGTCTGAAATTGGTAGTGGAAACTTGGCTTGCTGGGACCATCAAAGAAACAAAGCAATGTATTTTTTTTTTTTTTTTTTGAGGGCAGTGTCACTGGCCCTCACATGTGGGACCGAACCTGGGCTGCTGGCTTCTGAAGCCAGCGCTTAACCACCGCGCCACTTGGCCGGCCCAAAGCAATGTATTTTTAATCCATTCCCAGTCACTATTCCTAGTATGCATTTACTATACCTGTCTTCCTTTTGGGTTTTTCTCTTGAGGGGATTTGGATTAGTTAAAATATCTATATACTCCTGCAATGAAAGAACCTGAATAGCCCATCTGCTTTTGTTTCTAAGCAATTCCTTCTTTTTTCTTTTTTTACTTAACAAAGATGACTCTCATTTTTTTCAAACTATCTCAATATACTTTATAGATAAATCTAAATTCTGACTGCTGGGTTAATATAAAAGACATAGAAAAGCTGAATTTCTAGGGTTTAATTTGTCCTGAAGATTTATATTGTAATATAATAGCCTTCTCACTAAAAACTTTTCAGTAGCTAACTAGTTATGGTTGAAAAGAGAAATAGTAAGTTTTCTTTTTTTGCAATGTTGAGGACTGATCACTGATTTAATAGCCTAGAATTAGAAATGTTCCTGTGGAAAAATGGATATCAGAGGCTTCGCATGTCTTTGATTTATGTGGTGTTTGACTTATGTTTTTCAAGCTGTAATAATTCACAATTGAAGCACTTCTCCTCACCACCAAGCAACTCCAGAAAATATAGTATCTTTTAATTTGAGACCTCTGAGTTGGCCATACATGGAGATGTTAGGAGAGTTTTGTGGCGACCATGTTCCACAGGCATCTAAGGATGTGGTACAACTGGAATGAACCCGCCCATTTCATCGACAACATGTGTTACATATTATTATATGGTTCTGGCCTCTAGATTTTAATTTCTTGGTGACAGGATCTATATTTGAGGGAAAGAATTGTCTGGGCTAAATTTCTGGGTAATAATCATTTGGATTTAATGATTATTTTCCATGCAAATCTAAATAAGATGCAGACACTGTGGGTGCCAAGGATTTCTGTGCAAATCAGGGGTAAGAATAACAAAGGAGCCTGTTCTATGTTAGTGGTGAGAAAGCATCTCTTGGAGGCAAACACATATACATGCTTGAATGAAGACTCTGATAAATATAATGGTCGAACATTGATGAACCCAAACCATTACCACCAACCAGATGTGCATCCTGGCAGACCATGTAGCAATCCGTGGGGGGTATTGGGAAATACTCAACTTCTATGGTTGTTTGAGAACCACAGACAAGAACGCATTCTGCCTCAAGGTTATCTGATAGAAAGAGGGCTGTCTCAAATCCTTTGTCTCAACTTTGCCCAAACTTGGAGATTACCTTCCATATATATTTTATTCTTATCCTGCCCCTGTACCTCCTCACTCCCTTTCTTGGCTTATGCAATCGCAGTATAATAAAAGGTCTCAGACTCTCACAATGAAAACCCAAGTTAATCTCTGCCTGAAAGATGCCAGTCTAGAAAAAAAAAAATGTTACTTCTTTGCCTTCTCAAACATGTGCTATTTGAGCACCATTGTCTTTTTTGTATACTAATTTCATATATGGATAAGATAATGAATTTTAAAAGGCATTTCACCTTGCACAATGTCCCAATAATGGTGGTTACCAGTGGCTTGATTGTAACTGTGGTGGGACCATCAAAATTTTTTTGTGATTTTTTTGAATATTTTCCTTTTCTTTATTTGTGTGCCTTTCGATCCTGTAGGTATTCCCACAGTTTATAGTTTTCACTTACAGCTGAGAGTTTTATCTCATCGTGTCTTGTTTCCATTTCCCTTTGTCTTGGTTTACACTCTGAGACACTTAGGGAAAGGAGAATTCTTGGCCAGATTCTCAGGCCTTTGCTTGAGGCAAAGCTCCACGAACACCCATGAAGCCAAGACCACTTGTTCTGAAAGGAAAGTAGACAATTGTTGTTTGGAATCCCCATTACTTGTAGGAATTTAGAAGTGAGAAACAATAGTTGGGCTGAAGAATGTAGATTGTAGCAGTGTCAGGAGGATTCTTCCTTCTAGTTACTTGTGAGGGTAAGGAATGACTGCATGTGCCATTTTACTGGAGGACAAATGAATGAGAAGCTAAACACAGAAGAAGATGCAGAAGGAGAGTGATCCCTCATTGAAAATGCACATGTTTTTCACTGATTTGTTTCCGTAATGACCTCAAACATGCTTGCCTGTTTTTGGATTTTGAGTAATGATTTTCTACTCGAATTGGATGAAGGAATGTGAAGTATATTGGCTAATACATCCTTCTTCCCCAGATGAGACTTTCTTTTTCTTAAAGTGAATTTGGAACAATCTTCCTCCATAAGCTCTTTTTATAAGCAGTGTGAAAACAAAGCTAAAAAGTCCTTGGTTTGAGGGTAGGATTAAGACACTAGTCACCATTTAAATGGTTTCATGTAATCTCTGTATCTTCATTTACAACTCACTTTATCATAGAGATTAATGACCTTTCTTTCACATTATTGTAGACACTACTAATGTCATAGTTGGTAGGTTCCAGAAAGACCTGATTTGGAAGTCCTTAGAGTTACCAACAGTATGCTCTTGGTGCATCATTTCAGAGCATTTTCTGAGAAAAGCAAACTTTCATTTTTAAAATTTATCATTTTGAAATGTGTCTGCAATATTTTTTAAAAAGTTATTTATTTATTTAATTTATTGGGGTGACATTGGTTCATAAAATTCTATAGGTTTCAATTGTACATTTGTATAGTACATCATCTATGTATCAGCAATATCTGAATTTTGTCTGCAAGGAAAGAGCCAGAGCAGTGCTTATGCTGTCCTTTCCTGTCCTTAATATTCACTTTCCGTGTCACATTTTCAGACTGGTGGTGACCAGCTGAATATTACAGTTGTTTCTCCAGGTGTTGGGTGTGTTGACTTAGGGATGTTTCTCGTGCCAGGAAACAATGTCATGCGAACCATCCACGGGGTGGGGGAGATGATGACCCAGATGGTGCTCAGTAGAGGCTCCATCTTCCCCATGAGCGTGCCTGATGTCCAGCCCAGCATCCACCCCAGCAAGCAAGGGAGCCCTCCTGACCATGAGGACGTGACCGTCATGGACACCAAGCTGAAGATTATTGAAATCTTACAGGTACATTGCAAAACGATGCAAAGTGACACATACCTAATCGTAGTTATCGGTTTAACTTCTTAAACTTTTTGTTCTATATCACTGTGTAAATATTTTCAAATGCTAGTGATCTAATTTTATTTCTGTTAAGTTAATGCTAAGCCTCATAAGAAATCTCACACTGACACTGTTTGACATATTGATTACATTTGTTCATTCCATTAAATATATTGATCTGATATCTAACAATTGTGTAGTGCTTTGAGGTTGCAAAAACCTCTTTCACATGTATTTCCTTGTTTAGTATTAACCCTAATTTACTTGTACCTTCATTGAAGAAGGATTTCAGAGCTGGCAAAGTTAATGATTGAATTCCAACCCTTTTTCTATTTTTAATTGAATTGGACATACGATTCTATGTATTTAGATTTATCATTGTAGCAAAAAACTCAAAATTTTATTTATTATTAACAAAAATGTTAATACTTGGTTTTAACTAGTTTTAGTATTTTATACAAGTGACTATCTCTCTTTGTGTTTTTGTTTCCAAGAGGTTAGGAATAAGATATATATGTATAATATGTGTAAATTAACCTAAGCCTAATATGTAGCTCTGTGAATTTAAAGGAGGTAAATTGGGCCGGCCGAGTGGCGTGGTGGTTAAGAGCTGGCTTGGGACGCCAGTGGCCCAGGTTCGGTCCCACATATGAGGGCCAGTGACACTGCCCTTAAAGGAGGTAAATTATTTCATGCCCACTAGTTCAGTGAATAAATTTTCCATTACTGTAGCTATGAATTCTTAACATTTAATAAAACATTGAAATGTTTTGTGATACTTAAATTATATTTACAGCATTTATTCCCGATTTGGAGAATGAAACCTAGATTTTTCAAGGATGTATTAAGATTCTGGATACAGTTTACTGTCTTTCCTCATAATTTAAAGTAGACTGAGCTACCAGAAGTGGGTTAGTAGTCTAGGAAGGGCCTGCACATTTATATTTAAAGCAATTAGATTTATAATCATAAAGGGTTTTACAGTTGCTCCAGGAATTCCGAAGGTTGAGTCCTGAGAAACATTGGCAGGCCTCCTGAAACTTTTCCTGACCCTGAGGAATCCCAGAGTCTTCCTGTTCTTAATCTGAGAAAGGTGGTGATCCCCGACCCGTGGACCTAACCAGTCCACAGTTTAACATCATCCTACTCATGGGACAACTTCTCAACTACGTGGCATCATTTTAGCCCACAGTTACAGAAGCAGCAGCATTTAATAAACAGTCTCTAACAGCTAAAAACTGATGAGATGGAGAGACTGTGGCATGCCGCTTAGGGCTGACTCATTTTTGCTGCCTCCCTTGGGTTCTCTATGCATTTCTTGTTCAACCTCTGTTCTCACTCTGTTTTGTGTCTCATTGTCTGATCTGATTCACTGTGTCTGTCTGTGTCTGTGTCCCTGGGTGCTGCTCTTAAATGGATTTCTTAGAACATCTCTTCAAGAATTTCTTTGTAGCCACATTCCTTATGCAAGTGCCCTGCTCTCTGCTGGTTCAGTGTCTTCCTCTCTTTTCCCCATCACTTTGCCTATCTCTGTTTTGTTACTCTTTTTATTTCTCCCTCCTTTTCTCCCTTTACCTATATCTGGCCCTTCCCCAACACTCTTTCCCTGCCTTAGTTTTCATTCTGATCTTTCCCCCTTTTTTTCCCTCATCCATTGATTTTTTTTTTCATAATTCAATATTTTAGAGGATGAAAATTTTTATTTATAAAATACAACTCTATGAGTACTAAACTGCAATTAAAATTTAATGTTTCATTAATTCATGTTTTATCAATTTGTTCTTCATATAGGTTTTAAAAATAACCCTTATTTTTTAAGCATTTGCTATCTAGCTTCTGCTCCCACCCTTTTGCTCAAGACTATCAAATCCACAGGCAACCTTTCTCAGGACTCTTTTCCATGATCTGTTTTCTGCTTTGAAAATCCCCGTATTAGCTAGAATTAGTTCAAACAATATGTGTTGCAGTGCTCATTACAGGCTATTAAAAGAGTCTCTTTGGTGTTTGTCCCCCTACTCTAGATTGCATGCTCTTCAAAGGCAGGTCTTATATCCTTGGAACCTTTTTTTGTACCATTGACACCTTCCTCAGCACCTGGCTTAGCAACTGTTTGTTGAAGTTAACTGAACATAGCTGACATGGAGCATGTTTACTTCCCATAAGGAACATAAAGGTTAATGGGGGCAGGGGTGGGCGGGGGGTGGGGTGGAGATTGAGATTCAATTTTGGACCTATAGGTGTAAATCATGTGCTGGGTGAACAGAAACATGGACTGGGGAGCCAAAGAACGCTTCATTAAAAAGGGGATTTAAACTAGACCTTGGAGGATATCTCAACAGCTGGTTAGCATTGGGTAAAGGAGAAGAATATTCAAGATATGAAGTGGACACTGAAAAAATGTGAGAAGGCCAGTGAGAAACCGCAAGCATTCTGTCGTGTGCTGTTGGACAGAGAAGTGAGAAAGAGAATGAGAGAAGGGCAGGAGGAGGAAAAGCGGGAGGGATGTGATACAAGAGTGACACAGGGAGAGAGAAGGTTAGATGGCAGCACAGAATACCAAGTTTTCTAAAGTTTGCGTGACCATTGCTTATGGTCTAAATGAATCTTATGAGGCTGTAGGGGGTCCTGTTAATTTTGCTGGGGCAAAAGGTCATCTCAGGGCCTAGCCGAGGCACACTGCAGGGGAAGGTAACCTCAGGGTAAAACCACTTCTCTATTGTTTCCCATCTCGACTCAGAAATCTGTAGTGTGTGTACATTTTCCTTCTCTGATCTCTACTGTATTCTGTACCACATGATTTAGCCCTCTGTAGTTTTCCTAATTTTGGTAACAATGCTGTAGTTTGTTTTCCCAACACGACCATTGGCTTCTTGAGAGCAGTGGGCTTCAAGTGTGTGCATTCTTCATAGTGCTGAGCCCAGACAGAACCGGATTGGCACTTCCTTCCTGTCAATGGGTCAATTAAGGAGAAGAAGGACGGCCACACAATCCCAAGGAAAAACAAGCACCAGTGTAGCACAGCCTTGGTATATGAGGATGCCGTTTCTTCAGCTGCCCTTTTGTAGCCTCCGTCCAGCACTGATTGAGGTATAGCCATTGTCCACACTGCTGTAGCTGAAATTTCAGCCTTCCGGTGTGTGAATGAGAACCACAGCTCCAACATCCTCCTCCCAGAGCCCGTGGACACTCTGCAAAGCTCTATGAAGTGACATCATCATGACCTCTTCATCCTGACCCATAGGATACGTCTACCTGGAATATGCAGGGAGTAATCATTGGAAGTCAAATTTCCTTCTTTCCAAAACTGCTTTGGGATTTTACTGACAGTGATGAATGGAAACATATCATGTTTTTTAGCCTTGCAGCTGATGAACATGTATGCAACTGAAGTGTTAAGCATTTACCAGTAAATGTTGATAGTTATGTTGTTCTTGGTGTCGTGCAATGAATTATATTTCTAATCACTATGCTAATGAAAGAAAATTATGTTGTTTTTAATGTTTCTTGTAGTTTATCCTGAGTGTCAGACTAGATTATCGAATCTCATATATGCTGTCAATATATAAGAAGGAATTCGGAGAGAACAACGAGAATGCTGAAACATCTGCAAATGGCTCTCCAGATACGTTACTTCCATCAGGTACCTTCTTTGTGACAGTAGTCACTCTTGGTATTTTGTTTTCCTGAGAAACTTGCAAGTACCTTTCATATTATAAAACACAGTGGTATTTCTGTGGGACAAAAATGTGGAAATATTTTCCACCAATGAAGGGCCTGAGATAGAATGTTAATTAACTTGCCTGGAATGGTGGGGAGAATCATTGCTGTTACTTGGTGCTAAGTCCTTTGAATACAGTTTCTTTTGTAATCTTCCCAACTTTGAGAGGTGGAGGTACTATTTATTGTGCCGTTTTACAGATAAGAAAACCAAGGTTGGAGGGATTAAGTTACTTCCTTAGGTCATGGAAGTAGTGGAACAGATATTCCCTCTGAAGTCTCTTCAACTCCTGAGACTGAATCTTTTCAGCCTTATGCTATTTGGGGAATTTTTTTTTTTTTTTGGGCTTGGATCAAAGAGCAATGTGAAATGAGACATTGAGAAGAAAGGTGTTTTGTAGAAAGCCATCGCCCAATTCTTGAATAAAGACATGACATTTCCCAAAGATCTAAATGTGTGAATGTGGGTGTTGGTTTTCGTGTGGATGTTTCTTTTTACTTTGCATGGTTGTAAACTAGTACTATAGTTCAATTTTTCACATTTAAAAAGTATAACAATAAAACCAACTTATCTCTGAGGGTAACTGCATAATGATGACAGAGCATAAAAATAATTGTAAAAATTTGGTGACTACAGGAAGTACCTTATGAAACATAAGGAATTATTAACTTACCATTTTTCTGGATCAACCAGGCCAGTCATGGCAGGCTGGAAACGATGTTGTATTAAAGATTTAGCAATTTTTTTTCTGGGCATAGGATTTGTACACAGATACCAAATTTTCTTCTAACTACAACCACTGTGGCAACCTCAGGACCCCTCTTCTTCTTTTGTCTGCCAATCAATTTGACAAATGATTCAGTGATTCTGAAGTGTGTAGGTAAAGTAGATGCTGAGCCACATGTCCCCCTACCCAGCTCATTAGTACCTCCAAAAGGCAGCATGTCTCTACAGAGTTAAGCTTGCCTAAGTGAGAAGTCACTTCTGGCACGTTTGCAATGGTGTTGTTTTTATGCTTCCCAGAAGTGTAGAACCCCAAAGGGCTATTTCCAGGAATGATATGGCAGAACCAGAAAGTCTTGCTGGCGGTTGCATTGACAGTAACATTTAAAAATTATTGGCTCTCAGAAGCCAGACTTCTGGAAACAGAAGCTCTAAGTGTCAGTAAAGTATAAGAGAGAAAGTCTAGGGGCACCCCCAGAAAACCAGTTCTCTGGGTTACCTGATCTCTTGCATTGGTTATATCTGTAAGTGAGAGCTTTCTGGGGAGAATATTTTTTTCCCTTTTTATATCTTGCTCTGTTTTCTTTTTATGCTTTGGATCTGAGAAATAAATGGTCTACTTATCATTTAAACATGTTATCTTAATAACAGTATCTGTGAAATGTTAGTGGTGTTTGGAATGGATAAGGAATCATCACTTGATCACACACATGTGCATGTGCACGCGCGTACATGCTTGCACGTGCACGCGCGCGTGCGCGCACACACACACACACACACACACACAATTTTAAGTACCATGTCCCACAAGGAGAGGGTATGGAATTTGAGAAACGTAGGTAGAAAGACCATGTTGTTTTGAACTATACCATACAGTGACAAAGTTCATTATGGGTATATTTTGATTCTTTAGAAAACATTATGCTTCCATGTCATAATCCATTTAAATTATATGTATGAATATACATAAGTGTGCATGTGTTTGTGTGTGTGTGTGTGTGTAGTTGAAGTACATATATACACACTTATATAGATAAGGCAACTTTGTAAATGATGGTTTCTGATCTTTTTAAGTATATCTTTGACTATAGCAATATATATTTAAGAGTATAAACTTCAACTTAAAATATTGAAATCTAAGGTGGAACTGTACTGTGACTTTTTAAACTCTTAATTGACTTTTGGTAGCAGAAATTAAGAAACTGAGACAAAATATTTTTAAGTACACTAATATTAATATACATATTTTGACTCCTAATTCCAATAAGATGAAGAAGAGATTGCCATTTATCTTTGCAGCTATTGTTCCTGATATAGATGAAATTGCAGCTCAGGCAGAAACTATGTTTGCTGGGAGGTATAGTAACATTTATGTATTTTTATTTTGTGATTAAGATTTTATTTAGATATGTATTGATGCTTTGTTATTGTTCATGTATCTGTATCTATTTAATATTAGGTCCTTTATTGTTGCCAACATAATTTTTGTCAGAAATGAAGCTGCTAATTTACTGTAGAGGAGAAAGCATAGCTTTTCTTTAGGTCAGGTAAAAAAGACAAGAGAGATGAGACCAGTGTAGCAAACTTTTCCCTGAATTCTTTGCTTTCCTTTCCTCAAATAATGACAGCACACGAATGTCCTTTAACTCCCCTGGTAAAAATGTTGCTGCGTCTGGCAAAACATTGCTTCCCTGAATCTGAGAAATTTGAGGCAAGAATGTCATTTCTTTCAACATCATCACTAACTTTATATGTGAGAAATAAAGACAGTTTCTGCCAATTGGAAGTATCTATGATTAAAGAAAATGAAATGCCTCTGACATGACTGCCCTCCTTTGTGATCAGGGGCCCTGTCATTTATTATTTTTTAGTGTGTCTGTCTTTTTCAGAAATGAAACTAATAGCAGTCAAAAGGAAAAGTGAAAGAAGTAAAATGCCTCAGCTACAAATTATTGAGCTTCTGGCGTTTTATTACAAATGGGCCATAGAACCTAAGCAAGTTTATATACTAAGCGTTTTGTTGCATTTTCTTTGGTTAGAAAGACAAGCAAGAATGAAGAATCAAGGGAACCAAAAAGGATTTTTATCTCTAGTGAACATTTGGTTTAGCTTTGTTTTTATACTGTCTTGCCAGTTTTTGTTGTTATTGTTGTGTTTTCCTATTCAAGTGTTTCATTATTCCTGGGAAGAGAGAATAAACCAGTGTATGACTTTCACCTTAAAATAAATGGACCTTTAATCCAGTGCAATCTTGCTTAGAGTACAAATATAAGAAACACACAGAGCTGCTCTGGCAATGGTGGTGTCTGTGTGCATGTGTGTGCACATGGGTTTTTCCCCAGTCCCTCACCACCTGTGGTGGAGAGGTCTCTATGGCTCTCAAGAAAATCAGCCCTTGGTGCACATCCAACCTTCTCGATAAACACTTTTGGATTGATTCAGATCCCTATCTATTTTCTATGCCTAGGTGACCAACTCATCTCAGTTTGCCTGGTATGTTCCCAGTGCAAGCACTTGAGAGTGCCCCATCCTGGGAGCCTCCTCCGTCTGGGAAAACTGGACAGTTGATCCCTCCTGCTTTCATGGGCAAACACAAAGTTTTTTTGTGTGTGCTTTGTTTCTTCATCAGTTACAGGAGAGGGGAAAAAAAAAAAGAGTAAACATGTCTTCGTTTTTACTTTCCAATTTTGGGGGAAATTGGTATAACTTAGAATGTGTATGCAATTTTCACCACTGATGAGTGGATTTTATGTAACTACAAGTTGTTTTAGGATTATTTTTGGTTTTATAGAAAAGAAAAAAATCCAGTACAACTTGATGATGAAGGAGGCAGGACATTTTTACGGGTCCTCATCCATCTGATCATGCATGACTACCCTCCTTTGCTGTCAGGGGCCCTGCAGCTCCTGTTCAAGCACTTCAGCCAGAGAGCGGAAGTTTTACAGGCGTTTAAACAGGTAAGATGGAGCACCTTCCATGGTTCCATAGCAGAAGCTCCTAAAACCTTGTTTATAACATCCAACCCGACTTCATGGTTGCAGAGTTAATGGGACAGTGCAGCTTCTCCTGGGGACCCTTTCTATTTTTAAAGATAGATTTGGCCTTGTCACAAGCTAAGACATGATCTACTTTAGAAAGAGTTCCCCACAGTGATTTTCAGTTAATATCTTTAAGGTAAATGACATACACTAAGATTTAGGAAGGCCCTGGGGGATAACATCATATTAAGAATTTTGTTGCCACTGCCATTATTTTGGCCTCAAACTTACTTGTAAATGTGGGTATTTCAGCAGTAGTTAAAGAAATGTTGTATGATTGAAAAATGTCTTCACCCAAAAGAAAGGGACTGTTATGAATCTAATTGTTTTCTTTGTCATCTTTGAATGACATCAATTTTGAGGCTATTCGTGAATAATACCAAAATGCTTACATATGTTTCATTAATATTTGTTTTATTTAATAGAGCATTGGTCGTCATTAGGAAGTTTTACAAGAATACGTTAAAATATGAAATAAAAGAGTAATTATATAGATATAATTATGCATATATTTGTGTCTCATAATACATATACATTATGATAAAAGTTAATATCATGAGGTTTAGAATGTATCAGTATTTTCTTCCATTTATTTTTATGTTTCTGCCTCTTATAAAACAGAGTCTCAGAAAAATTAACTTTAGCAGTGAAATTAGAGTTAGGGTATTTTTTATTTTAAATAATTCTTTAGCACTTGGAAAAGTTTTGTTAGGATATCTATATATCTATATCTATATCTATATCTATAGATATAGATATAGATATATAGATATATAGATATCCTTTATATGAATACATGTGAATGTATTGGGTACAGTTCAAAGATACTTCCAGGTAAGTTTTCATGGTAATATATATCTAAAATATCCATAAATACTTTAGAAATATTAAACTTCAACTGAAAGACAAGTATGTTACAAGACTTGGTATTTTAGACATAAACAAAATAGGAATGAAGGAAGTCGATAAGTAAAGTAAAAGTTGAAATTCTTTTACCTCCAGGTACAATTGCTGGTGTCCAATCAAGATGTAGACAACTACAAGCAAATAAAGGCAGATCTCGACCAGCTTCGACTAACTGTGGAGAAATCTGAGTTATGGGTTGAGAAGAGTGGCAGCTATGAGAATGGAGAAATGGGTGAAAATCAAGTAAAAGGTGGTGAAGAACCACTTGAGGTTCGTTTTCAGTATCTATTTTGAAATAATTCAGACAATATCTTTTAAATCATATGCCCTACAGTCAAAATTGTTTATAAAGAAAAATTTTGTTCTGAGTAACAGAGCATAAAGTTTTCATTTGCCAAGTCAGTTAACTCCATAAACCTGTACTTAAGCTAATTCTTGTCAATTGCTACCACTTCTTAGCTTATCTGCCTATTTTTTCACTCTTTTTCTTTTCCACCAAACCCGATAATCCAGGAATCAGGCCAATATAAGGGAGTGAAAGGGAGAACACAGAATAGATCCTAAACATAGACCTGTAGGAAGAGGTGAATTTTTGTTGTCACCATTCACTGTAGCTGTTTATTGCAACCTGTAAATCATTCATTTCATTATTATATATTCTTATAGCATAAGTAAAAATATTTAAATGGAAGGGTAGTATGCTTCATTGCCAACATGAAAATACCAAAAGCCTGTGTCTGAGCTAAAAAACAGTAAGAAGCTGATCATAAGTCTTCTGTATTATTTTTAGTTTTTTTTAAAGATTTTCTTTGGGGAATTGGGGGAGGGGAACAGTGTTGGGGAATCAGGGAAGGGGAACAGACAAGTTGCTATCCTTTTGTTCTTCAGTCTAGTTGTGGAGGACGTTGCTTCACTGGGCCATGTTGATATTATCATTGTGCTCTTCTTGGGTGAGGCAGATTGGTTGCCAGACTCTTGACGGCCGCTCACTGTGGCTCATGCTGGCCCCGGGCTGTTCATGCTGGCTGCTAGCCACTCACTGTAGCCTATGGCAGCCCACTGCAGCAGGGGCTGCAGCTATGCCATCCGGGGACTCACAGCAGCCCAGCTCCAGGTGGAGCTGTTGTTCACCATCTTAGCTGTAGAGGGCAGTGTCACTGGCCCTCATATGTGGGATCCAAACCGGGGCTGCTGACGTCCCAAGCCAGCTCTTAACCAACATGCCACTCTGCTGGCCCTAGTTTTAGCTTTAAGTGGGTTAACTAGTTACTGTTTTCACGTTTCACTAAATACCAAATAATCATTCAATTTTTTTGAAGCACTGTTTTTATGGTAATACTTTGATAAGCAGACCAGTGCCAGTGTCATAACTGATAGTATATTAAGTTCCTTAAATGCCTGTTTAGTGTTTTATTTAGTTGTTTTTTGTTAATCTGCAGGAATTTAAACTATTTAAAGGGGTTTACTTAGTCCCACTTTTCTGTTTGTTGAAATAAACCAAAATATATTGTAGTGAAAGGTGATGACCGACTACATGATAGAGTCATCAAAATATTGAAAAGTTTCAAAGGGAAGTTGAACTGGTGGGTTACTACTCCCTACTTGTCTCAGGACCAGTTACCTACCACTCATCTGCACAAAATTTTTGACTTAATCTTTTAGAAACTTTTTCTGTGGTTATATAATGCAAGTTAGTAGAATGTAGAATTTTTGCTCCATAGAAATTGGTCTTATCACTAGCATTTTGTTGTTGTTGAAATAGAGTGCTTTCATAGCATATTTAAGAAAATAATAAAAAATTTAACTTTTATTTAGTACTTCCTCTATACTGTCTTATAGCAGGTATTTTTATACATGGTACCTTCTCTTAAGTGTTACAGCAAACTTTGGAGATAGTTATAGAGATCACATTTCTAAGAAAGAGTCAGCTGATACTCAGAGTACCCAAGGATTTTCTCATTGTCAAGCAGCTCTATGTGACTCAACTGAGATTTTAATTCAGGTCTTTTTGATGATTAGTTCCAGGGTCTTTAATGTAAAATTGCACTTTATGATATAATATTTAAAAATGTTAAGAGGTATATTATGCTTTCACAAGGTTAGAATACCTCTTCCTTTTCAAGTACATTATTTTATGCATTTTTTTTTTTTTTTTTAGCTGAGCCATCCTGCCACCTGTCCGCAGCTCAGTGGCAGCTCAGCTCGGGCTGGGCATCGAACTGCTGTTGCTCACAGCTTAGCTCGCACTCTTGAGCGAGCTCATAACAAACTGAGCCACTCGGGCAGCCCTGCATATTCTTGAGAATACATATAATGTTGCTTCCCCTTTCAGAACATCATTCCTCTTTTTTTTTTTAAACTAGAGAATAGCTCTAAAACTTAGGAAAGTGCATTATGCTCTTTGTAAAAGTTTGCAAAAAAAAAAAAAGCCACCTATGTTTATAGATGAGATGTTACATGAAGGATATTAGTCACTAGTCTGCAGGTTAAGTTCCCAATCACTGATGGAAAAGAGAGAACCCTTATTATAGTGTATATCCATGGCATCATCTTAGCAGCTATAAAAACCATTTGTGTTGATGTGATAAAGAAGATGAATAAGTCATCTGATTGAGGATCTCTTAAAGCTGCATTACCTGTGGGTTATAAAATTTTTTTTCTAGGGACTTCAGATGAATATAAGTCAATGAAACTGGAATCTTTATTTGTTTAGTTCAGGATTTATCAGTTCAGGAAATGGTAATAATTTTAGGTACTTCAAACAGGAAGTGATTTAATACAAGGAATTAAATTTTTTGAAAGTGTGGGATAGTACAGCTGCCACTGGAGTATATTGATTTCAAGGTCAAATAATCGTAACTACGATTCAGATATTAAGAAGCTGCTTTGGCTACTGCCAAGACTGCTGCTGTCACTACCACTGACGATGCCTTAAGAGCATGTGACTAGACAATAGAACACTAATATCTGCTGGGATTTTGTTTGCTTCTTTGTTTGTTTGTTGAGCAGTCACAGCCACAGGAAAATGGCTTTGAATGGATAAGGTATTAAGAGCATGGGTTTGGGAGGCAGGCACCCCAGAATTTGCCATTTATGTGGCTTTGGGAATCTTTTAATTCTCTACATTTTATTTTTATTGTCTATTCAATGGATATAATAATGGTATTTAGCACATAGGATTGCTGTAAGGGTCTAATGAGCATGTCATTAGAACATGGCATGTCACTTAATTTGACTTCAGTGGGAAAATAGAAACAATAAGGTGACCTATTATTTGCTAACAAGTCAAGAAGTAAGACTCCAGCTTCAATTAATTTATCGTCTCAATGCAGTTATCATGGACCAATAGACCTAATTCTGAGGCTGATCTTTCTCATGGATGCATCATGGTAACAACATCCTAGATATGTACCTCTGCACAACACCACCAAGAAAGAATATTTATGCCTCTCTGGGTCTCCTGTTTAGGAGCAAGAAAACCATTTCCAAGCATCCCTCAGTAGATTCTGCCTCTTGTTTCCTGGGCCAAAGCAGGGCCACATGTTTATCTATAAACCAATGGACAATAAGATTAGCTTAGAATAAATAAAAGATGCCTCTCAAGCTAGGATACCTTTCCCTTGTGTTACATGGGGGAGAGATAGGTGGCAGAACAAAATCGGAATCTGCTAGCAAGGAAAAAGAAAAAAACGATGTTGGTTAGCAGCCAACAGTGCCTGCCGAGGTCAGCAGTCAATGAACACTTGTTATAATTATTATTGGTTTTTTGTTTTTTTTTGTTTTGTTTTAGCAGAGCCATCCTGCTGCCTGTTGGCAGCTTAGTGGCTGCTCAGCTCAGCCCTGGGCATCGAACTGCTGTTGCTCAGAGCTCAGCTCGCACTCTTTTTTTTTTTTTTTTTAAGATTTTATTGGGGAATTGGCAGAGGGGAACAGCGTTGGGGAATCGGGGAAGGGGAACAGACAAGTTGCTGTCCCCCCGTTCCTCAGTTTAGTTGCGGAGGACGTCGCCTCATTGTTGGTATCGTCATTGCGCCCCTCCTGGACGAGGCAGATCGGTCGCCAGCCCCTGGATGTCGCTCACCACAGCTATTGGCAGCTCACGCTTGGCCGCCAGCTGCTCACGCTGGCCGCGGGCCACTCACTGCAGCCCATGGCAGCCCACCGCAGCAGGGGCTGCAGCCCACACCATCACCGGGGCTCGCACAGCCCAGCTCCAGGTGGAGCTGTTGTTATCAGCTCGCACTCTTGAGCGAGCTCTTAACCAACTGAGCCACTCGGCCGGCCCTAATTATTATTGGTTTTTATGTGCAACGCATTGTGCTGTTTATGGTAGATGTGGAATTATGAAGTCGGAGAGTTAAAAAAAAAGATACTTGTAGGAGTATTAAGTAATTCCTTTGTGATATTTGTTTTCTCTCCAAATAGTTCATTGAAGTGAGGTATTTATTTAAACTTTTTTTTTATTTTTTAGCTGAGCCATCCTGCCACCTGTTGGCAGCTCAGCAGCAGCTCAGCTCGGGCTGGGCATCGAACTGCAGTTGCTCAGAGCTCAGCTCGTGCTATTGAGCGAGCTCTTAGCCAACTAAGCCACTCGGCCGGCCCCTGAAGTGAGGTATTTCTTAAAACACACTCTTGTGATGGGAAATTCAGTGCCTCTTGAGGTAACACATTCTATTGAAATTAAGTTATAACTTAAGAAATAAAATGTTATCAGTTAGAAGTCTCTATGGTCCCTCTCTATATCCCAGGGGAAATCACTATCATGAATTTATGTTAGTAATTTCCTTGTTTTTCTTAATGATTTTACCGTGTATGTCTGCATTTCTAAAACATACGAAATATATGAAAAATATTTCATTTAGCCTGTGTTGGATATGTTTTTAATTCTCCATCCTTGATTTTTTTTTAATTATTAGTTTTAGATGTTCAAAACAACATAATGGTTAGATATTTATACACCTCACAAAGTGATAACTTCAGCAAGTCTACCATCTATCCGATGCCGTACAGAGCTACTACAATACCATTGACTATATTTCCTATGCTGTACTTTACATCCGGGGACTATATATTTTTAAAATTATGGTTCACATTTAATATTGTTTTATATTAGTTTTAGGTGTACAGTATAGTGGTTAGGCATATATATATAATTTATGAAGTGATCCCCCCATAAGTCTAGTACCCATCTGACACTATACATAGTTTTTACAATATTATTGATTATATTCCTCATATTGTATTTCACATTCTTGTGACTATTTTGTAACTACCAATTTGTCATCCTTGTTGATGTATAGCTGCAACTCATTCATTTTCTCTAATGTATGTTATTACTTTTATGTGCATTTTATCCAGGTAATTGTTGATGGACATTTTGGTTCTTTACAGTTTTAGTGTCTTAAAGAATATTTGCTACTAAAAGCATTGTTGCTACAAAAACTTTTAAGTTTTAAGATGCACATGTTTAAGAGACTCTTCAGATCTATGGCCATACCACCCTAACATGCCTGATCTCGGAAGCTAAGCAGGGTCGGGCCTGGTTAGTACTGGGATGGAAAGAGACTCTTCAGGATATATATTTAGATGTAAAACACCTGGAATGTTCACCTTTAGCCAAATGCCAGTTAATTTCCAAAGAGCAAGTGAAAGTAGTGTATGAGAGTTTCCATAGCTCCTTATCTTCATGACTGCTGGTTTTCTCATTTTCCCATTTTTTGATAATTGGATTGTTTAACATATTGTCTCTGTTGTGATTTTTTATTTTGCTGGATTACTCATGAGGTTGAGCATGCTTTCATATATTTGTTGGCCATTTCGCTTCTTCTTCCAGTTATATTAAGAAAAATTCTGTATGGGCAGATAGTTAGACCCTACCAATTCATGTTTACCTACTTCTAAGAATAAAAATATTTTTGACTTCAAATCCTAGCGATGCTGAAAATTCAAACTTTAACACAATTTTTTCATCTGTTATTTCTTTTTTTCTGTATTGTATTGGTAATATTTCTCAGTACAATGTTGATTAGAAGGGTGAGAATGGGCATCCTTGTCTTGGTTCTGATTTTAAAGGGCATGATCTAAATATTTCACTATTGAACATAATGTTTATTGTACATTTTTTTGGTAGATATTCTTTATCAATTGAGGATATGCCCATCTGTTCCTAGTTTGCTAGTTTATTTATTACCACGAATGGTTATTGACTTTAATTAAATGCAGCTTATGCACCATCTATCAAGATTATGTTATTTAATCTGCTAATTTTAATAACATGAATTATAAATAGAGCTTCTACCATAGTAACGTTGCATTCTAGAGTCCATGTGTCTTGGTGATATTTTTTACATTGCTATTAATTAGTACTTTGTTTAAGATTTTACGTCTATGTTGTCAGAAAGATTTGTCTGTATTTTTCCTTTCTTGTAGTATCCCTCTCAGGTGTGTGTATATCAAGGTTAGACTAATCCCATAATAAAATAAGGTGCAGAATATTTCCCTTTCTTTGTGTAAGATTGGAATTGTCTGTTGTGTGAATGTTTGGTAATACTTGTCTGTAAATCTGCCTGGGTCTTGGATTTAGTTTGTGGGAAGATTTTAATTATCGATTTATTTTTTTAATGATATAGATTCATTCAAATTTTCTTTTATGGGTCAGTGTGTTGTATATTTTTCTAGTCATATACTTAATTTTTCAAACTTATTGTTATAAATTTGTTCATATTTTCATTATCTTTTAAAATTTCTCTTATATCTGTTGCTACATACCCCTTTTTTTATTTTTGATATTTTTTATTATGTCTCCTTTCTTTTCTGTAGCTCAGTCTTATGAGAGTTGTACATATTTTCTTCATTCGTTTTTTTGAGGGCAGTGTCACTGGCCCTCATCTGTGGGACCCGAACTGGGCCACTGGCTTCCCAAGACCGTGCCACTTGGCTGGCCCTCTTCATTCCTTTTAAAGAACTTACTTTTTGACTTTGTTGACTTCTAGATTTATTTGCTATTTTATTATATTTATTGTACTATTCTCTAACCTTTTATGTTGACATACTTTTCAGACTTTAAATTAATTTAATGGTATAATTTTTTTTTTTCTAAGGAGCTGAACTCCAAAAATTTTGACAAATGGTATTTTTATTATTGTTCTATATTAGGTATTTAAGCATTTACATTATTTCTTCTTTGGCCCAGAATTACTTGGAAGTAAGTTTTAAAATTTCCAAATATATAGGCAAAATTTACCTTTTTTTTTTTTTTTTTGGTTATTGCATTCCTTTTTTTTAAAAAAAAAGATTTTATTGGGGAATTGGGGGAGGGGAACAGTGTTGGGGAACCGGGGAAGGGGAGCAGACAAGTTGCGGTCTTTTTGTTCTTCAGTCTAGTTGTGGAGGACGTTGCTTTACTGGCCCATGTTGGTATCATCATTGCCCTCTTCTCGGATGAGACAGATCGGTCACCTGCCTCTGGATGGCTGCTCACAGCAGCTCTTGGCAGCTCACACCGGCTGCCAGCCGCTCACGCTGGCTGCTGGCCACTCACTGTAGCCTATGGCAGCCCACTGCAGCAGAGGCTGCAGCTATACAGTCCGGGGACTCACAGCAGCCCAGCTCCAGGTGGAGCTGTTGTTCACCATCTTGGCTGTAGAGGGCAGTGTCACTGGCCCTCATGTGGGATCCGAACCAGGGCCACTGGAGTCCTAAGCCAGCTCTTAACCAATGCACCACTTGGCTGGCCCCTGGTTATTGCATTCTTAATTAATTAACTTGTGACAAGAGAATGCAATTATGATGATATAGATCTACAAAATTTTTTGAGATTTGCTTTTTGGCCTATTATACCATCAGGTTTTATAAATGTTTCATGAGGACTTGAGAAGAATGTGAATGAGTGCAGGAGCCCTTATATATGGCTAGAAAATCAAGCTTATTAATTGTGCTTAAATCATCTATCTACTTACTAATAGTTTTGTTTTCTTGGTATATAAATTATCGAAAGAGTTACTGATATTTCTCACTACCATGGTAGGTTTATCAATTTTCCCCTGTGGTTCTATTAATTTTTATTTTATACGTTTAAAACTACTTTATTAGATGCCTGTATATTTAACAGTATTTTTTTACTGGGAACAAAATACTTTTATCAGTTGAGAGTTATTTTCTCTCACTTCTAATTATGTAATTCCATGTCTCTGGCTTCTGTTGCTGTGTTGAAAAGTTTGCTGTCTGTTGAATAGTGTCTTGCTCTATTCTGAAACTCTAAATCTGTGTTAAACCTTATTGTTACCTCCAGATCTGTTAGTTTCCTTTTTATGTTATCCATACCTAAGACTTGGTGCTGAATTTGAATAATTTCTTTAGACTCATCTGACTGTCTTCAGGTATGTCTTATTGGCAGTTTACTCCACCTATTCCTATTCACATTGTATTTTATGTATTTATTTATTTTTTTAGGGCAGTGTCACTGGCCCTCATATATGGGACCAAGTCAGGGCCACTGGCTTCCCAAGCCAGGGCTTAACCACCACGCCACTCGGCTGGCCCCTACTATTGACATTTTAATTTCAGCCATTTTTCATATCTGAGATTAGATTTTTTTGAAGTCTTTTTGGTCACTTTTGATCATCTTTTGTTGCTTGCTGTTTTTGTGATCCCTTATGACTATTTTATAGCCTGTCTGTAATAATTCCAGGGTCTGAAGTACTTGGGAGTTTCTTATGATTCTCGCTCATGTTGCTTCTTTTGTTATGTTTTTGGTCATCTTGGATTATGAGCTCATATGTTTTTTTTGAAATAGACTTTATTTTTAAAGCACTATTAGATTTAGAAAAAAATTGTCCAGAAAGTACAGAGCTTTCTCATATATTAACTCATCTCTCCATTTCCGCATTATTAGCATCTTGCATTAGTGTGGTACATTGCTTACAATTGATGAGCTAATATTGATACAATATTATTATTGGGTTGTCGGAAAAATCATGACACATTTTTGGAATTAAAAACATAGAAAAATACGTCATGACTTTTCCTAGAATCCAATAATTAAAGTACACAGTTTACTTGAGATTTCACTCTTAGTGTTGTAAAATTCTATGGGTTGTAACCGATATATATCATGTATCCACCATTATGGTGTCACACAGAATAGTTTCACCGCCCTGAAAGTTCTCTCTGCTGGACCTGGTAGTCCCTTCCTCATGAACCCCGCAGCCCTTGGCAAGCACGGATATTTTTACTCTTTCTGTAGTTTTTGCCTTCTTCAGAAAGTCATATAGTTGGAATCATACATCTATAGCTTTTTCAGACTGGCTTCTGTCATTTACCAATATACATTTGAGGTCCTCCCATGTCCTTTAGTAACTTGCTAGCTCATTTTTTTCTTTTTTTTCTAAATCAGTGAAAATACGCCACTGTCTGGTTGAATTATAGTTCGTTTATCCATTCACGTATTGGAAGGACATCTTGGTTGCTTCCAGTTTTTTGGCCATGATGAGTAAAACTGCTCTAAACATTTGAGTGTAGATTTTGAGCTCATATGTTTTTGACTTCAGATCTGGACGTTGAAATTGGGTATGTTTTCTTCCTTAGAGTATTTGTGATTGCCTCAGCCTGTGGCCAGGAGGTGCTGCTAGTCTGAGATCCTGTCTGAAGGCAGGAGTCTCTGGTTGAGCTCCCCAAACTTGACATTTGCTGAGAGTTGCTTTGGCCTCTGGGTTGCAGAGCTGGCAGTATTGACATTTGCCTTCAGGGAAAGTTAGGGTGTTTTCTTGAAGCTTGCAGCTCTCTGATCTGGTTTCAGGTTACTTTTTTTCCCTTTATAGATGGAAGGTGGGGTCTTTTAGAGTCATCCTTTGTTTTCTGTACGCTGAGAAATGTGCTTAAAATAGGTTCTATATATGGGATCTAGTTGTTTTGTAATAGGAGGGCCATTTGCAGTTTTAAGGTTGCTATTCTTGCAGAAGTCCTTTAGGAGTGTATTTACTATTCAGTAATTTTAAAAAATTATTATGAATTTAGAGTCCTAGGAGCTTTATATATGGAATTCCCCTGAGGCTTATGTTTAATCCAGAGAGGATTTCATTTGCCTTTGAACAGCTTTGAAATACTACGTTTTGTAATGATATTAAACAAAGTTTTTGGCTTCGAATATTTAGGGCCCCTTTATTAGTGGGAATGCTACTCCCAATCATGAGTGAAAGTGGGCTTGTATTTGTATATAGAAGCTCAAGAGAATTCCCCCCATGCTCCCTTTTTAATTTTTTTTTTTTGGTTTGACCAAGCCAAGACTGAGTTAGGCACCCCTTTGCTCTTCTATGAGCCACATCTTTCCCTGGTTTATCACTGTTGATGTCTCTTTTAGGTATTCCTGGTTCTAAGGCAGGGTCTCTAATCAGGCCTTCTGTCTTTCTTGGGAACCAGGCTTTGTTTCCGTTTTGTGTGTGTGTGTGTGTGTGTGTGTGTGTGTGTGTGTGTGTGTGTGTGTATTGTGTGTGTGTGTGTGACATATCCAGGTTATCAGGTACAGACTGATTCCCTCAAGGTCAGTAATAGATCCAGAGTTGGATTACTGCTTGGAAATTTTGATGTATTTTTATGCTGTCCATTTGCTTCCTTCCCTTTACTAAAAAGAGGTATTTTGAATATCTTATATGTCACTTTTAGATGCTGTACACTCAGAGCGGTTTCTCTGCACTTGTGCTTTGTCATATTCTGTATTTGACAGTCCTTAACAGTAGAAAACTATCCTTTATTTTGAGCCCATCTATTTATCCTTTAATGTCTATTGACTGATGCCAGCTCTGAGGCAATGTGGACCCTGTCTGAACCTCCTCTACTTGATTGCTGTCATGCTTCCCCAGAGCAAAATCCCACTTTGGAACATTCTGCTTCATGTGTAATTTCAGTCCATTCACCACCATGCTTACCTCCCTTTGTATACACTTGAATTTCTCATTTCCCTTCTTAAAGTTTGATACCTAGAATCATATCTAATATTTGAGATATAACTCTTGCCCTCAACAAATGAGCACACAGAAGGGACACCCATAAAACAACATGACAGAGTGTCTGATTCAGTACTGAACTGTGTTGTGCAGAAAGGTCTGACTACTTGGAGAAGCCTTCACTATTTTGAAGGATTGGGAGGATTTAGTTAGCTAATGTAGTCAAAAGTAATACGAGAAGCTGGGTTCAGAATGAGTGATTTGTATTTGAAGTGGCTAGAATTTAGGAACCTCTGAAGATTCTTGGGTAAGGAGGCAAGTATTCTATTGTGGAAAACAGTGTGGCAGAATTCAGGGTGGTTCAGCAGAACAAGAGACTAAAGGTGGGGACTAATTAGGAGCCTCTTACCCAAATCTAGGTGTGAAGTTATGTAAGCATGATCCAGGGAAGCAACTGTAGACATGTGGACAAGGAGGTGGTCCAAGAAGCCAGGAGAAGGGTACGTTTACTATAAATTAATGTAAGAAGAAAAAAGTGAGAAAGTACAAAGTCACTAACTTGTACACAGCCAAATAATCTAGATTATGCAGAGAACCAACTGCCAAAGATAGTGACACTTTATTGTAAACAGGATGAAATATATCCCAGTATCAGTGGAAACAGCCAGTAGCAGGCAGCATGCACTCACTCTAGCAGGCCAACACAGATAACCCTTTGTTGTTTAGTAAATCTTTACAAAGGCTCCAAACACAGGACGATTGGCATTGTTTTAAAACGGCTCATAATGGTCTAACTTTGTGTCTGCTTAGATATCAGAAGACCAGATAACATTAATGCAATTCTTCATTTTAGTAATAAAAAATGTTTCCGATAGCCTAAAAGCATTTTTGTTTTGTTTTGTTGTTTTTCTCAGTGGCAACTTATGTTTGGTCTGGGCAATAAATGTGAATTTACAATCCATCTACTAACAAATATCAGCCTGATCCCAAATTTTCCATACTGTAGTTGATCTCTTATAAATAGGGAGGAGGATGGGATTGATTTGGTCATCTAGGAAGCGCATTGCATTCCTAGCACCTATGAGCTTTATTACCTGTTATGTATTACAGTGTTTCCCTTTATGATTAAACTCATCTTCCAGGGCATTAAAAGACTACACCATCATTGCTGAAAGCTTAAAGGCTAGAGTATAACAAGTTGGCAATGTCAGTGTCATTACTAACTCATCACATTCAAATACATGTTGTCTTCTAGATATAGGAAGGAGAGCTTAATTCAGGAAACCATATCCGAGGGGGTTAAGTCAGGATTGCCCTTCATGTTCATGCACCTCTTTATCAAGGGTTGAGAAGCAGGTCAATTGGGCATCACAGTGCTTCTAAGAGAAGTTCTCACTCTTTTGTTTTGGTTGCTAATTTTTCTTCATGATGATTGTGTGTCTGTGTATATCTGTATTTATCTCTATATCTGTCAACTCTATATGTGGTTGCCTGCTTCTTTTAAAAAACACTTCCACGCTCACTGATCTAAAGTCTGATGTTTAGACCTTCTGATAGTTTTTACGTCAAAGATTGTATTTTTATTTTAAGCATTTCTGCTTGGTTTTCTGCCATATCCATGCATTCTAGAATCATTTCTGCCTGTTTTTCACTTCATAATTTTTGTTCCTTTGATAGATATGTGATATAAAGAGCAGGATTCACTGAAAACTGTCCCTGGGGGCTGGTTCATTCTGGATTGTCTGGAGTTGGGGTTAGGTAGAAGTGGGGGGATTGTCTTCTTTTCCAAGAGGCTGTACCCTAATTTGGGTTCTCACTGGACCTGTGGCTTCTGCCCCTCTGCAGGAGCAGTCCAATTTCTATGGGCCCCATACTTGGTGTCCCTAATCAATTTTTACAAACAACAGACACCTAAATCCAGATGGCCTAGTGCCCAGGAAGTTTGTGTGTACCTCAATTGATAGGCTGCTCTCAAACCTGCCCTGAAAGAAGTTATTATGAGGTAAGGGGTGGGGGAGGTGGCTTGGAGATATAGACCGATACTCTTGTTCAACAGAGCACCCAGAACCTCTCTATGGGATGATGCAAAGATGGGGGACACATGCCTTCTCTTGTCTTGCCAACACTTGCGTAGTAGTGTCCCCTTTCCCAATAAAACTATCCCTTATCCATGCTGAGTGATGGTGTGGAGTCATCCTGCGCATGTGGCCACCATAGAGGGGTCCACCTGGTGTGAAAGATATTTCTTATTTTACCTCTAGGGTTATTTTAAATACATTTACATTTAAAAGTCTTTTTAGAAGATTTCTTTTTTTTTTTTTTTTAAGATTTTATTGCAGAATTGGGGGAGGAGAACAGTGTTGGGGATTTGGGGAAGGGGACCAAGTTGTTGTTCTTCAGTCTTAGTTACGGAGGGCGCCAGTCACCATCTGGCTTCCCGTCAGCAGCTCGTGGTCTCTAAGCTCAAGGTGCTGTATTCAATCTTAGTTGCGGGTGGGCGTACCACTGTCTCATGCGGGAGTCGAACCAGCAGCCTTGTTGTTAAGAGCGCACGCTCTGTCCTGTGAGCCATCTGGGTGGCAATTCAGCTCAAGGTACCGAGTTCAATCATAGTTGCGGGTGGGCATAACCACCATCCCATGTGGGAGTCAAACCTGGCAGCCTTGTGAAGAGCTCTTGCCGTATCCACTGAGCCATCTGTGCGGCAGCTCAGCTTATGATGCCAAGCTCAGCCTTAGTTGCGGGCTGGCATAGCCCACCACTGAACAGGCAATCTTATTGTTACACCAGCTGAGCCATCCTGCCACCTGTTGGCAGTTCAGCGACAGCTCAGCTAGGGCACAGCTTTCACTGGCCCATGTGGGAATCGAACCGGCAGCCCTGTTGCTCAGAGCTGGTGCTCTAAGCCAACTCTTAACCAACTGAGCCACTCGGCCGGCCCCTCAGAAGATTTCTTGATTATTTGCATTTCACTGGGAATGACACAATCTCATTATTCAGTTTTTTTATGTTATCTTTCTTAACATTAACTTTCTTCATGGGCATTTGTATTTTAGTTTGCAGATTGATCTTAGTGAGAGAATGAATGTAATTCCTTTCTTCCTTCTCTCCCTCCCTTTCTTTCCTCCCACTCCATTGCTTTTTCTCCATTTCTCTGTAGGATTTCATCTTTGTCTGATGGTTTTCCTGTTACCTCTACTCTTTAAAAGCAAAACTGGTTCCCATTCTTTGCCAACCACATCTGATCCTTTTTCTTTGAAGAAGCAAGTAGGCACATCACTCTAGAAAGATGTCTTGAAAGAAAATTGTGCTTTCCCAAGTGTTAGTGCTTTGATTCTGTGCAGCAGGAAAGTAGTTCTAATAATATATAAACTTTGTTTCTTCAGCAAAACTTGTGATTGACTGACTTGGGACAAAAATAACTGGTAGACTGTCTAACCTTCATGGCTTGCTACAGAAAAGTCCGTGTGCTTTAGACAGAATCTTTCTACATGATCTGATCAATGAGGGATGCTGTGGGAATTCCATGAACTTTTATCCATTAATTTTGGAGAATGCTTTCCTGAGTTTTTCTTCTATGGAATTTTTTTTTTTGACTCCAATTTCTATTTTTGCCCCAGACTACACTCATATTTATTTATTTATTTTAGTATATTTATTTTACTTTTTAAAATCTAATATTACATACTTATGTCCTTTATGTATGAGTATCACTTAGTAAGTCCTTTCACAAGACTTATATCTGAAAACTAATTTTTGGTGTTGAGCCACATGCTACTCTACACATCTTGATTCTTTTCAGTTGCAATGCAATACTTATATGTAAAGCTTAAATCTCCTGAATTTGTTTTTTTGAATCACTTCCACTATAAGAATCTTTTACCCTCTTGTCTTCTGGCCTACATTTAAATTAATGCCATTTTATCATCAACTTAGTATTTCCCTTCATGTTATAAAGGACAGTTAAGCTCTGACTCATTTTTTTCTTTTTCACTTTGCCATTTGTTCTCAATTTGATATAAGTTGTTAGTGAGGATTAACATTCTTATAAGGTTTCTTTTCTCAGCAAGTGGCTTACAAGGAAATGATTGAAGTTGATTCATTCAAATCAGAACATATATATATCGTTAGACCAGGCACCAACATTTCTGTAATGATTCCATGCTAAAAGTGAGTCTAAAAGAAGGTGCTAATTCCTTCCTGTCTCATTCTGTGCATGTAACCCCCTCCTCACAGCCACATCGGGGTGATTGTGACTAGGGAAGCTCCTGTCATATAACATAGCAGGTACCAGACAGTCTCTGTGGGTTCTGTTATAGCACTGTTTTCATTTCTTGTACAGTGCTTTGTTATTCTAGGTTACCTTGCTGATTGCCTGTCCTTTCTACATTTTATATAATAGAGGTAAGGATTATATCAGAGGTATTATATATTATACTATGTAAAGTGTTATAAAATGTATTATATAAAAAGTATGGTATACTGCTGTATTATAATGGTTTCTACTGCATTCTTATGAAAGCAGCTATTTGTTTACTTTGAATATACCTGTCATCAGTATATTCCTTGTTTTCCTCAATACCTCTCTAAGCAAAGAGGTACACCTTCAGTGGCACACCTTTTTTTATTACCTTCTTTATCAGAGATCAGATAGTCAGGCGTATATGGGGTGTTTTCTAGGACATCTGATTAAACATTATCAAATACTAATTCACATAACATCAAATAAGTCAGAAAATACCGATATTATATTTGTCTTGGGACAAAGGGAGAAGCAAATAGGTTTGGGGTAAGGTCAGGAATAGATATACACCCTCTGAAGGGATGGGATTTGGGCCTGAGCTGAACGAAGTCTGGAGGGAACTTATCTACCAGTAATGGTGGACACAGCCTCTTCTGTGAACTATAGATCTTGGGCCAGATTTTCAAGCAGCCTTAGGCACCAACCAGAAAAGTAGAAACTGTCAACTATGACACCATGATGTTCCAAATTAGCCTTACATTCAAGGTCAAATAAGTAGATCTAGAGTGATTTTAGGGATTCTGTCACTCCCTAAATAGCTCCCTGAATGACTGGTATATGATGTCACTCTTAGATGGCAGGGAGAAAAAAATATACCTTATCATCCCACAGCCACTTTATCATTCAGTTGTCTGAAGGAGATGGCATTTATTATGAAGAGCTTTGACTAAATTATAATCTGATTGTTCAATGAAGTATAAAAGACTGATTATTAGATTTTTTTTTAAATGTTTTGGAGGGAGAGAGAAAGGGAAAGGAAGTCATGTGAGCTCTAAAATTGGGAGGAGAGTGATTGGTAAATGATGCCACCAATTCAGTTGAACAATGGTTACAGAAGAGAAGGCCAGAGATACAGATGGCAAACAGAATGCTTTGCAGTCTCGCTGACTTGACAACATTGCTGAGGAAGGACATCTTTAACTTCAGTAGGGTGGGGACAAAGAAAAGAAATACACTGAACTGTTTTAATCATGCAGTTGCAGCTGCAGGCAGTTCTGCATTGTAAAGTTCATTTTTTAAATGCATGGTTGCCCTTGTCTAAATGGAGGAGACAGATGCCCACTAATTGGTGCCAATATTTAGTTCACCATATAGTTCATCAAGTATTATCTTCTTGTATAATTTTTGCTCTTGGTATGGAAGTTTCCTTGCCTGATGCAAAATACATTTGGGACTGAAACTGTATTCAGCACCAGTGTTTGTTTAGATAGTCACTCTCTGAACCCTGTTAGAACCCTGCTGCCCTTCAAGTTTCTAGACTCTTCTAGACATTTCTAGACCCTTCTAGGCTATTCTTGCTATGTTGTTTGTGAATTTACTGCTTTATGTTGCAGTATATACTAAGCAATTAAAAATCTAGCTGCCTCTATAAAATTACTTAACTAAGCAGTTTTCCATATTCCATTAGAGAAAGCAATTACAATAAAGTACACATACTTTTGCAGTGTCATATTTGTTTGTCACTGCTGTCAAAAGCATAATTTGGATATCTGCTATAAGCACGGCACTGTTCTTAGTGTTACACATTTTTTTTTTTTTGAGCCTACTTAGCTCCAGGACTCTGCATAAAGTTACACTTCTACATTTTGCACCTTCCTAATATTTTGTCATTAGAATAAAGCCAGGGATTTGTAGATTTGTCTACTGACCTAGGACCAAAATTGTGTAGGATATAAAAAATATAATCAGTTTCTGCCCTTTCTGGAGGAAAACTCGTGCAACACCACTTGGAGCATTTTGCCATCAAAATAAGAAAAAGAAAACAAACTAGCTATAACTATATAGTTTATATATTTCTTGAATTCCCCTGATCACGGCTTTGTAATCACCCAGATGTTCTATGGGTTAATATTTTTGTTCAGTTTAATTACATTGAATTATTTTCTGAAATTAAAAGAGGCTGTTTATTGAATTCTCCAGCATTACTTCCTTTTGTTGACTGCTGGCAATTTTAAATTAAAATAATTATTCTTCATAATTCCCATACTTACAGTGGTTAGCATTGTCTATATATCTTCCCCTGGGCTGAACTAAAGAGCTTTTTGTAATGTAGTATGTTTTGCCTGAGATTACTTTTCTTAAAACAAGACAGTTGCTTTTTCTTCAGGTCATTGTTTGAAAAATAGAGTTAAATATATCTGCCAAAGGTTTGCCTTTATTTTAAACTGATTTTTAAAAAGTTGACAATTGTCAGAAAGAGCTCCTTTCTACCCTCGGAGCTTTGTAAACCTTTGCATTTGGCATTATCTTAACCCTGCTTTGTAGTAGAAACTTGGTTTTCTTTAATATTTCTTCTCTTCCAGAGAAAAAATGAATGTGGTCTTTTTAAAATTCAACCTCAACTTTTGTCATCAGAAAAGGAAATTTAATTATATTTCTAGCTTTGCAATTTCTGCTTCTCATCAATAAATTACTTTTGCTGTCAGATAGGAACCCTGTTTGTCTCACTCTCTGACCTCCAGTCTCTTTCCGTCTAAATAGTTTCCATTCATATTAGTTTTTGGGCTCCTTCTCTCTTTCACATTGGCTTCACTTATACATATAATTTTTCGTTTTCTTCTACAACTTTTTAGGATTCACTTAGTGTTTATTGTCTTGCAGACAATATCTTGCTTTTTTTTTTTTCTCTTTTATTAACCTGAGGTGGAATTGGATTGTTTCCATTTTCCTCTTAGAATTTATTAGGATAGATAGATGACACAATGCTGTAATCTAACAGTGATACTTTGAATGATTTTAGTGTTCATATCCTTTAATTTTTGCAGTTCCAATTCTATTGAATGAAAGAAAAAGTGGTCTGAAAGGTAGAAGGTAATATTGAAGAACACTGTGTCACAATAAAACAAAGAGAATGGGGATTAAAGAAAATGGTAGTGAACCACAGAATCAAATGCCAAAGGATGTTTGGATAATTGAGTCCTTGGCACATAGAGCAATTTTCGTACAGTGTGTTACAAATGATTGTTTTGAAAACTTTAGTGGGAGCAATAATCTGAGATGTAAGACCACTTCCCAGGGTGGGCAGGATTACTGAAAGTGCTTGGTTTGCTTTAACTTGGCCATATTTTTAAGGAGAATGGGAAGATTCAGGAGAGGCAGAAGCTACTCATGCAGTAGAAACGGCTGAGGAGGGACAGGAGGCAGGGAAGATGGAATTTTAAAATCCATGCGTCAAAAGTTTGGTTTCTCTGAGACACACAGCAGGGAACATAGATGGTTTTGTGAATGATACTGGACATTTACAGGTGGAAAGAGGAGATGTCATGTAGGGGAATTTCCATATGCTCAGTAAAATGGGAGAAGTTTTTTTTCTCTTTCTTTCTTGGCTTGCATTAATTTTGTGATTTGCCATGGAACACAGTAGGAGCAACAGCTTGGGACAAATGAAATTATTTCGCCTTCCTATATTTTTGTTACTTTTTCCTGAGTTTAGGCTGGGATTCCCTTTAACTGAGACAGCCCAACACTATCAATATGGTCAGGAGTTTAGGGTGTTTTCCGACCCAAGTTGAACCTGACATTTATCCCAAGTACAACTTTATGCATATTGTAAATCAGGGAGGTAATCAAGCCCCACTTGCTCTAATTACCTACTCTTTTGCAACTTGTACTGCCAGTTCTTGCCACTTTGTACTCACTGTTAGGCTTGTTCTTTCTGTAGTGACTTTGGCTAAGGTGACTTCTTCACCTGACAAGTGTCCCCCTGCCCTCCCACACGTCTGTCACATTTAACTAGTTTTCATCTTTCAAGACCTTAGCTTAAACTTGACCTCCTTCATAAAGCTGTCTAAAGCTACAGCTAGTCTCCCTCTCTCTCTCCCTGGTGAATTCAGCTCAGTCCAAATCTTTATTTTTATATGTCTTTCTATTTTCTTAGGTAGACTGTGATGTATCTTGTGGGAAGGGCCATATCTTCTATTTTTTTAAAATCTATTGACCTTGTCTGTTATCAGGCATGTGTTAACTTTTAATAAATGTTCATGTATTAAATTGTTTGTAACTGGTGTTTTATTTTCACATGGTGACTCTAATAGTTGGTATTTAAAATAACACATACTTCTAATATTTGTTTTGTATTGTTGTGCTATGGATAGTGGAATATTTTTGATGTTTTAAGTCCCCCTAATAAGCTTCATTAATTTAGCAATTTAAAATATTATTTTTCATTTAAATGGTATTTTCCTTTATTTATTTTCATGGTTTTGTACATGTTCCATTGGTCCTATGACTTTTTAAGGGTGTTACGGTAACCTGACAGTGAATTCTTGGGTTATGGTGTTCTTTCCTTTCATTTTTAAAATGTTTTTCAGCTGTTATCATAGTCTTCTTCATTCTTCTTTTCTCTTAAGTTCATCCCTGATGATATAATTATACCTTTAATGAACTGGGTTTTTACTCTTCCTTCTCCTCTAGGCAATGTAAAGCCATGATATTTCTGATATGTTTAGCATAAGGAAATGCACTGATATGTAATAACTTTTTATTTTTCACTTAGCTCATTAATTATTAGTAATGCCATTTATCTTGTAATGTGGTTGTTATTGGGAAGAGGTAATTTGCATGACTCATGCAAGCCAGAGAACTTTTTGTTGGATAAAAAAGAACAGAAGAAACATTTAAGTTGAATAAATTCATTAGAAAATAATTACAAAATGTATTTATTATCTGTTGTAAAATAAATAAATCTATTACCATGCTATAGATGGCATAAAAATACCTATTTGTGTTTATTTTAGGAATCAAACATTTTAAGTCCAGTGCAGGATGGAACAAAGAAACCTCAGATTGACAGCAATAAGAGCAATAACTATCGGATTGTAAAGGAGGTCAGCAGAAGTAAAATATTTTTTATTTGGCTTTGTATTTGCATGGCGAATTTTTGCATATATATTATATTTAATATAGTGTTTGTGATACTGCTTTTCTTTGTCTTTTTAAAGATTTTGATTAGGCTAAGTAAACTCTGTATACAGAATAAAAAGTGTCGGGTTCAACATCAGCGATTGCTGAAAAATATGGGCGCTCATTCGGTGGTGTTGGATCTTCTGCAGATACCCTATGAAAAGGTTAGTTCTTAGTTACTTTTTTTTCTTTGATTTTTTATTTTGATAAATTTCAAATGTATAGCAAAGTTACAATGAATTTTTTTTCCTTGAGTTATTTGAATGGAACTTGCCAATATGATGGCTCCCCTGAGCCACTTAGTGTATATTTTCTACAAAAAAAAAGGACCCTCTTCTCTATAACCACAGAACAACCTTCCAAATCAGGAAGGAGTATGGTACTGTACTGCCACTTAATCCTCACAAGCCACTCACATTTCTCCCATTGTCCCAATGGTGTCCTGTTTGACAAAAAGATCTACGCAGAAACAGATGCTGTTTGGTTGTCATGTCTATTTAAATCTTTTTTTACTGGAACTTTCATGACATTGAAACTTTTGAAGACCAGCTCTTTGGAACACTGTCCCTTAAATTTGGGTCATCTGACGTTCCCTCAGTTATGATTAGATTCAGTTACGTATCTTTGGCAGGAAAGTGACAGAAGTGGTGCTAAGTTCTCCCTACCACTTCCTATCAGGCGGCACACAGTTTTGATTGTTCCATTACTGATGATGTTCACTTTGATCATTTGATTAAGGTGGTGTCTTCTGGGATTCTCCATTGTGAAGTACTCATTTTTCCTTTGTAATTAATTAGTATTTTGTGGAGAGGTTCTTTGAAGCCAGGTAAATATCCCATTCTTTATCAAACTTTCAATTTTTTTATTCATTTACTTTTATCATTATGGACTTGTGGCTGCTCATTTTATTCAATAGGCTGTACTAAGTTTCTGTCATTATTTATTTTGATCTCAGATTGTCCCAGATTTGGGCAATGGAGCTCCTTTAAGCTAGCTTCCCTGTCCTCTGATTTGTGCCCATCATTCTTTGAGTAGCTCCTTGCTCTTTTGCACATTAAAATGTTCTAGATTCACCTCGCATTCTTCTTACTCCAACTCTGGAATGAGCCACTTTTTAAGTAGCCCCAAGTTCTGTTTGGGGGAGAATGGTATTTAGAAGCCAAGTCCTGAGAACTAAGTGCACTTATTACTATCGGTGTTTTGCACCCCTCCCCAGGCCCTCTAAATAGACAAAGCTAGGGAATATATGTGTGTGTGTGAATATAGTTGTTCATTAATGAATACTCCACAATAACGAATCTTTCATCACTGCTGCCCGATCTTCCTTATCAATGCCCTCTGCACCTGATCCAGGCTCTGACACCCCCATGGTGGATGCCCTTTTTAGCTCTTGAACACCATTGTGCCATGCAAGTCCTCTTGATGTAGATACCCTCCCCACTTGGACTTTTACTCTTCATACTGGATTGCCCCCCAGCACCCAATGTCTTAAGTTACTTTTAATATGTAAATTTATAAATTCTACCATTCCTTAGGTGGTATAATTCATACTCTGGCAGAGAATGCAATAAAATAATTATTGAAAGGCAACAAAAGGTATTAAATCCTCATCACTGATTATCCAACTTAATGTATCTTTGGTACTGTAACATGGGCACTGGGCATGTGATCAAGTCCCTTCTTTTAATAATTGGACCAATGAGTATTTTACTATTACTTTGTGTTTATAGGTTTGCTCAGTTTTGCTTTGCCTCCAACTGGCTTTTTTTTTTGAGGGCAGTGTCACTGGCCCTCATATGTGGGACCTGAACTGGGGCCGCTGGCTTCCCAAGACAGTGCTTAACCACCGCGCCACTCGCCTGGCCCTGGTTTGCTCAGTTTTAATAACTGGATTGTTCAGAAACAGACAAACAAAAAGGATAAGATAAGAGTTTTGAAGAAATATCAAATACAGTAGAGCTGGCCTTGGTGTTCTTTACTGCCCAGCTTTTCAGTGGGAATTGGGGATTCCTGTGGCTGATGTTCCTTTGATGTCTTTTAACTATCCTTGGATTACACAAGTAAAGCAAAGTGTTAGTAGATTTCGAAATAAAAATTTCCTATTTTAAAATCAGGAAACTCACTCCACTTTATATATGAGGTATTGTGTCTACTGATGATCCAGACTGTTTAGTTAGATGGCATAAATACTCTTAGATTAGGAAAAAAAGGAAACATTAAAATTATTTAACATAAACTGCTATTCAGAACATGAGTCCACTTTGTATCTCTGACACTGACCACATGACAAATGGTAAAATCAACTACCCAGAAACAGTTTCAATGGTTTCAATGATGTTATTAAAAGACCGCTTTTAAGAAGAGAACTCAGCATTTTTTTGTGTGAATTTTGAGACTTAAGTTTCTTATTGAGACTCTTAGAAGCAAATAATAGTATTATGAGACTTTGGAAAATAACAATGAATAAGGAAAAAGAAAGGGAGGAAAAATAGAGAGAGGAAAAGAGTAGGGGAGAAAGCAAAGAGGAAAAGGAAAAGAAAGGTAGAAATAAGAGACAAAGTAAATAATAAAGGAGGGGGAGAAATAGGGGAGAGGGGAAGACAGAGACAAGTTCAGAAAACTGTATATAAAGAAATTGACAGTGTGTGGGAAGAGAGAAAATGTGAGTGGGGAAAAGAAACAATGGGGGCAAGGCAGGGGCAGGGGAGCTTGAAGCAGGGAAGGAATAGAAGTGATGAGAAGAAGGACAGATGCTGGAGAAGCAGTGGGAAGGGAGATGATTGAGAGAGAAGGGGATATAGGAGGTGAGGAAAGAGGAGAAACAAAGAAAACAAACAACCAAACCCGGGAAGGTACCTAGAAACACTAGGAAAGGGGAAATCCAGGAAAGGGGAGGAACGAGACAGGTTGGGGGCTGCAGCAGAGAAGGGAAGAGAACCAGAGAGAATGAGGGGACCAGCAAGAGAGGGAGTGAGAATAGAAGAGATGTGGGACAGAGCCAGAGGAGAAAGAGCCGGCTGTGTACAGAGATGGGAGATATAGTGGACTGTCAGAAAGGCTGGGGAGAAAGGCAGGTGGAACGTGAAAGAATGGAGCAGAACTGATAATAGGAGGAGAAATAAAGAGGTGAGAAACATCTGGAAAAATAGGGGGTTGTTTTGGGGGGGTAACCAGGAGAAGTTACAGAGGGTACAGAGAAAGGGGAGCATAGAAAGGGGTACAGAGAAAAAGCTCACATGCCCCCAAACATTATTTTTTGATGATATGTTTGCCCTGGTATGCTTGTTTCTCTGTATCATGTGCCACTCTAACTTACAGAATGATGAAAAGATGAATGAAGTGATGAACCTGGCCCATACATTCCTGCAGAATTTCTGTCGGGGAAATCCACAGAATCAAGTTCTCCTTCATAAACACCTGAATTTATTTTTAACTCCTGGTGTGAGTATTTTACCAACTTCTAATATTTGTAGCAGAGTGTCCATCAAATTTATTTGAGCAGCATTGATGAATAGAATTTATTAAGCTTCATCACCTCATTTTTTTTCTCCTTGTAGGGGTTCTCTCCCTAGAAGTGAATATATTTTATTTCCATTAAGGAAACATTTAAAGAAACTTGAAAAATTACACACATTTTGTCTGCAAATACCACTCCATTGATATGTATACAGTTTAATTATAGGAAGGATGAAGTGGTAGAATGAAGGGCTAGCTCTACACTGCCATGAGTAAGATACAGAAAACTCGGTAAAATGTGTGTCAGGGGGTAGTAGGGAAGAGCTAACTTTGAATGACAGATAATGAAATGAATCTCAAGAACACTGTGGCCAACACGTTGACCTTAATGATAATAAGCCCCCTTTTCCAACTAAATTCCTTTGTGAGCTCAGTTTTCTTTGAGCGGTGAATGACCTCATTGCATTTTGTCGAAGACTTGTGCAGAAAACTCACTATGGCTTTTCATAAACTATAGAACCGATCAATCACAAACAAGGAAATTAGTCTGAGCTCTGTAGAAGAGAAAACTGATCCTGTTACCAGTACAAGGGCACATCCTTCTCTGTTTAGCTCCTAGAAGCAGAAACCATGCGGCACATCTTCCTGAACAATTACCATCTGTGCAATGAGATTAGCGAGAGAGTCGTGCAGCATTTTGTGCACTGCATCGAGACACACGGCCGCCACGTGCAGTACCTGAGGTTTTTGCAAACGATTGTCAAAGCAGATGGTAAATATGTGAAGAAATGCCAGGATATGGTCATGACGGAGGTACGTTCTCGGCTTGCATTTTGTCAGCTTCACTCAAACAATATGTTCAAATAAACATTTTTCTGTTAATTTAGGGTGAAAAAAAACCCCATGCAAAACACAACAACAACAACAACATAGATTTAGAAAAGAACTTAATCGTGACTACATAAGCATAAATATATTTTGCTTAAGTCTAGGGAAGTGACAAGTTGGATTTATAATTTTTCTAAGAGTCTCTTTTTCTTTTTGATCCTTAGGGAATTTATGGCAGTTTTTAAGTTATTAGATTTAAAAATCAGTATGGTTCAATGGAAACAACTTGACCAAAAATATGTCACAGAATTTTGAGACCCATTAAAACAAAGTTTAATGACAAAAAGAAAAAAAGGAATTTGTATACTTTCCATAATGGGTAAAATCTAAGTCTGTGAATTGTTATAGATCATTTAGAATGAAAGTGACAAAATTTTATATTTTTAAGTTTTCAGTATGTAACAAAAACTGATAAACTCTGCTTTTCCAGTGCCTTTATTATTCGGTGCCTAAATATAGAATGGGTGTTCTCTGCTCCTCTTTGCAGAAGACTTTAAAGAGAATTAAACTAAATAGTAGAAATTATTCATTAGTGATTTATTACATATGAAAACTTAGCTATTTAGAGTAAATTAAACATTTAGGAAAAACAAATGAATGAGGTACTTGATTGCTTTTGTCATTTTCATTGTGATATTTGGCATTAAGCGAGATTTACAAAATGAATAAGTTACTCATTGGAAACCAAGTGATAGGGTGGAGAGCTGACAGCTTTTTTAGCCCATTTGGGTAAATCATTGCCCTGTGACCTCATGTTTTTCTAAAGACCTGTATGGATTAAGACAGCTTTCAACTATCACTACCAAACAGTTTTGTAGTAGATTACATTGTTTTGAGAGATTTTCACAATTATACACCTTAAATTTGGGAATGAGGGTGATTTCTCTAATGATACAATGAGCCCTCCTGCCCTGTAGAAATCTTAACATTAATACAGCTTAAAGCTTTGAATTTTTGAGTTTTGTTGTAAAAATTTTAAGGAACATTTTTACTTGTACAACTTACCTTTTTCTTATCTACATTTACATTCACATTAGTTCTTCATTACCAAGAAATGTGTGGGAGTTAATTTGATTTTGTATTATAATCATCAAGGAAAGAATTAAAATGGGAAAGCAGCAAATATTTAAGCCACTTCTATGACAACAGAAGATGAAGTGTTCCTATGTGTAAAGAAGTACATGTATTTGTAATATATTGTGTTAAGCTATAATACATATTTTTGACACATATACATTCTCTTTCAACAAAACTTTCAGAGCCAACTAATTCCTATCAATTTAAATAAACCAGTGAAAAAATTATATAAGCTCTGTGTTACCCACCAGAATATCTCACATTGGGGTTAGTAATTGGTACTTGTAATAGGAAGTAAGACATTATGGATTTTGAGCAATAAAATTACCACCTGCTAGAATTATCCATTAAAACTATGTAAACAAAATAGGAAGGAAAATTTGTGTCCTAAAAGCTTATTTGTTTCTTTCTCTCTTCTCTTTACAAGTCTTCTTTTTATCTTTATTTCTCTTATCTCTGCTTTTATGTCCATTCTTTATTGATGCTCAGGACACATGGACTTTCTGATTTTTAGAGAGTTGATTTGGCTCAATGTACTTGCTTATTCTGCCTCTATTGAAGGGGATGGGGATACTTTATTCTGCTTTAGTAAAACTAGGCTTATGGGATGTCTCATGCTTTGGCAATGGAGTCTTCCATTTGAAGTAGAGGGAAGTAACTTTATTCAAATGTTTTGCAGGTTTAATTTCAGTGGGTAACTCGATGATGAACAATTTAGTATCATCCATGTCATTAATCCTTGCCCCCATCCACTGCTCCTTATCTCCCCTACTGGTTTTGATAGCATTCATAACTAATCATTTAGTACATGACTAAAATCTTTTTACCACTTTGCCTTGGTATAGTTGTGCTTTTGCAATATTATCATTCTTACAAAGATACACATGGGTTTTCAGATAGGGCAAACCTTTGGAAATAAGTACAAAGTGGATATTTGGACTGCTATGTAGATTCTCTTGTTATCATTTCAGTTGATAAATGGGGGTGAAGATGTGCTGATATTTTACAATGATAGAGCATCGTTTCCCATCCTCCTCCATATGATGTGCTCAGAGAGAGACCGAGGGGATGAGAGTGGCCCTTTAGCCTACCACATCACCCTCGTGGAGTTGCTGGCAGCATGTACAGAGGGGAAAAATGTCTACACTGAAATCAAGTGCAATTCCCTGCTGCCCCTGGATGACATCGTGAGGGTGGTGACGCACGATGACTGCATCCCCGAGGTAAACCTACAGGACTGCTCTTTAAAGTGTGTTAAGCGCAAAAGCCCCATACTACTATAGATGAGATAATACATTTAGTCAGGGAATTGGTGTTAGTTACAAATTCTGAAAATTTAAAAAAACTGTTAAAAAGTTGACTTTTTTAGTTCTACAAGAATCTACTACAGGAGTCTCTGAATTCTAAGTATGGCAATGTGAACAAGCTGAAAGATTTACTTGCAACTTCTAGTATCCTCTTGAGAATGAAAAAGGTGCTTCACAAATAATTCAGTCACTGATACGAGAGGCGAGGATGGTGCTGTAGGATCACCTATTAGAGTCTGCAGGTTTGCCTTGCTTTATAGAATAGATACATTCTTGGAAATACAGACCTACATTTTGCTTTATTCTCACGTCATCTTTTCCGCTTTGTCCTAGCTTGGCTCTGATGATAGGGAAACAACTCATTAGAAACTGGTTGTTTGCCAACAGGACTAATGAGGCTTCCAGGAATGTACGTTGTCAGCATTTCTCTCTTTGCTGCCATTGTGGTGTATTGTTGCAACGTTAATAAATGTGTGATACACTGAATATGATATAAATCCAAACATTTTCAATCACAGTAACTTAAAAGGGTGTCAGGTTAGGTTAACTTCCTTACTTCCCAGCAGTCCTCTGTAGTGATGGACTTGAAAGTATAATTTTTGGAATTGTTGACACCACAAATCCAGGGATACTTCATGCCCTGATTGGTTTGAAATAAGATGGTGAAGAAAGGAAGCAGTGTAGTGATTAAATCCATGATTCTGGCCGCGCTTCTTCCCACAGGCAGTTCTCTCTGACCGCTCTTACTTATTATATTCACCTACTTCATTTCTTGCGTCCTTCAGACCATGGTCCAAGCATCAGTCTTCAGGGAGGACGTCTCTAATCTCCTATAGTAGCATTTCCTAAGAGTCTATAATTTGAAATTTGACATTTAAAATTTTATTAGTTAATAAATCTCTGTAGCCCTCACATTCTCTCCCTAGATTATAAGCTCAATGAGGAGAACAACGAGGTCTGTTTCTAATTCATCATTATGTATATTGTTTGAACCTGAGCCTACACTAAATAAGCATGTTTTGAATGAATGAACAAATGAATTAAAGAATGGGTCAGTCCTGGACCCATTACTTCTTAGCCATGTGATGGTCTCCAAACAGGTTGTTAACCTTTCTAATATTCAATTTGTACAATTTTAAAGTGAAATAATTATCGTATGTACCTGATAGGATTGTTGGAGGATGAAATTAAGTAAGATATTACGTACAAAATGCTGAAGATGTTTGATATGTAGCAAACGATGAATAAATATTCTCCTGCTGTCAGGGTGCTTATGGTAATGCACAGAATGGCTCTGATGTCTCCCTGTCCTATGGTCAGTTCCCGACACAGGCACCCTGTCACTGAAGCTTTGATTCAGACCTCAGCCAAGTAGCAACAAGCACTGAGGACATGAAAGCTGACCCTGTATTACTATGGTTCTAATTCGGGTACCATGAATCCCCTGATATTGTTTACATGATTCGTGTGTGTGTGTGTGTGTATAATGGGGAGATTTATAACATTCATCACATTTTCAATAAAGAGAAAAGAAAATGAAAAACAAAAACTATTTGCCATACACACTTTAGAAATGGTAAATGTGGATGAGACTCACCCCAGTCCTTTATGAGGAGTTTTGATAAATCTGAAAAGGAATTTTATAACATCTTAAAATAATACAAATTTTTTTTTTGTTAACTGTGAACCTGTTTCTTCTCAGAAATAATAATTTAAATATTTTTGAGTGGCAATAAAGTATTATTTAGTCAACACACTTAAACATTATATTAGAACTTTCTTGGTTGCAAGTCACAGAAACTTAACTTAAACTAGTTTAAATTTTTTAAAAAGGGAATATTATTGGCTCCTGTATTGGGGAATTTGAAAGATAGTTGTTCAGATGGATCAAGAGGCTCAAACAAATGTCAGAATTCTTTCCATCTCTTATTCCCTTTTTCTTCGTGTTTTTGCCTCATTTTCCTCTTCTGAGCATATTTTCCTCTGCATGCCTGGAGAAGACGGCTTCTTGGAATTTAGTTTTACCTTGTACCACTTTATCAAAGAGAGAGAGCGGTCGGGGAGGGAGAGGGAGAGAAAAAGAGAGAATTTGACAGGATAGAGAGAGAGGGGGAGGGAAGGAGAGAGGAAGAAAGAGAGGGATTGCGGAGAGAGAAAGGGGAGTACTTTGGACACCTAGTGTCCCAAATATGATAGGCTTGGTTAATGTGAAGTACACTTTCTCATACCCATCATTGGGCCCAGGGGAATGGAATACCAGGTCATGTGTTTACCCTGGGTGAGGGGATGGAGTGTCTTAGTAAAAGACGGGAAGTGGAAATGCTTTCTGGGTAGAAACATAGCATGCTTAGTCTTTGATGGGACCTAACACAGATTTTATTTAACCTTTCATAATTGATATTTGAAAATGAACAATAAATCGCACTTTCTTTTGTATTTGAAACTCACACAGGTTAAAATTGCTTATGTGAATTTTGTTAATCACTGTTACGTTGACACTGAAGTGGAAATGAAAGAAATTTACACGAGTAACCACATTTGGAAATTATTTGAGAACTTCTTGGTGGATATGGCAAGGGTAAGTGATACTTTTATCATTAAATACTGCTTCATGTTTAGTAAAGTTCTCAATATATAGTTTCGCTAAATAATATCAATCATCTGGATAAAAATGTAGAATTAAACCCACTACTTTGGATGTAATCCATTATATTCAAAACATTATGAATAAGTTTCACAAAATTGTGAGTGAGATTTAATGAGTTAATGTACACAGAATACCCAGTACAGTTTAAATAGCAACAAAGAATTCACTTTTACTTTTAAAACTGACTATGTTGGTCTGTTATTAAATGGGATTTTAGTGGCTTTTTTACATTGGTTAAAGAAGATATTTGGCATAGGTCAATTTATATTCAACATCTTATCATGAATGCAATTACAAAACATAGTTGGAAAGGATCTCAAGAGGCCTCGACTGCTTTGGAGAGATAAGCACTTGACCAGACTACTCAGGACTTAGCACTGCTTACTGTTGCCTTTTCAAAGTCTTCTTTGGAAGTGTGTTTCAGTAATTGAATCATCTAGTTTTTTTACTCATGTGAGTCAAAATATATTCTGCTTTTTTTACTTTGAATCCATTTCCTCTTGTCTGGCTTTTTGGGGAGGGGTGGTCTGGGGAGGACATGTGGAGCTGGTTGGCATTTTCTAGATACTGTTAATATTGAGTAAATGAATGAATGGATGAAGAAAGGAAGGAATCTTTTTGATAGACAGCACTTAATTTTAGTTAGCATGTCTTATCCCTTTTTTTGCATGCCAAAATCGTAATGTCTGGGGTTTATTATTGGAGGTGTGTTTTTTTTTTTAAATCTTCTCTCGTTTTCCCTTCGAAATTATGGGACATATGTTCAAATAAGAGTTTCACTAATAGAGTTGGAAAAGAGGAGTTAGTGAGGTCCATATTTTCACCATTTTACAAGAATGAATGCTGACTGTTATCCACTAGCACACTGCCTCCCTACATCCCTGTTTGGAAGGAGGGAAGACAAAGGAACATAATAAAACATCAATTGCAGATCGAGTCATCCAAGAGCAATCTAGGATAATACAGTAAACCATTTATTATTCCAGTCCAGGAGCTCTTTGATTTCATCAAGGTATGCAGGTGAAATATGCTAATTTTACCTTTGGTGAGGTGTGGTAGGAGCGAGCTCCTCCACGTTCAAGCATGAATCAAGTAAAGCAGTTCCTATTGTATTTCATTTCTATAGAACTAAGACACTCATTACCTTGCCCAGGTAAACCTGCACCTGTGGAGAAATCATCCTGGTTCTCACAGGATTTACATACCACTCAAATTTCCCTCCATGACCTTGTGAGAGCCCTTGTACCTGCTTGGCTACAAGTATCTCCAAAGACCTTGAAGTAAAGGATGGTTTCTATGCTGATGACTGAGCTTTAGAACTGCACGTGCAGGAAGATATTAAAGAGATTATAGACAGATTCGCAGAGTCGCACAGTGCTATGGACGAAAGATAAGCTTGAAAAAGACCAAGGTCACATTCTAGGCAGAATGAGCTGCGAAGCTAAAAGGATTTTTATTTTTTTAAACCAAAGACAGCCGATGGTAACTGCCACTGATTATGCTACCTCTGAAAGACTCTTTCAGTTGATGTGTTCGTGAGGCTAAGATGTATATATTCTTTTTCTCAAAAAGTATGCATGTAGGAATACATTTATAAATACATAAAAGTATGCATTTATTTTAACTATTTTGATTAAGTAGACAATGTTATTATTATATGAAGACTCTGGGGTAACTTCGGCATCTTTTTAGGCTGTTCAATCATTATGTCTAACCACAATAGATTAGCTGTACTGAAAAAGCAGTTTTTTCTTTCCTTCTTATTTCCCTCTTATTTATATGTTCAAGCAACAGCTCTCTTATCCCCTCACTAAGAATGACAAGGAATCAGCCTGCCTGTTTCAAGGAAGGGACAGGGAACCTGACTTTTCCATATGTAAGGTATCTTTATCCCCTTGAAGAAAGGTGAAGGAGCTACCACACACTTTCAAATTCAAATATAAAAAGTGTGATTAAATAAGTAGAATGTGGCCTCCTAGGTGAATTTTCAGCTCGGTAGAGCAGAACTTGAGCGAGCATCAGAATTATCTGGAGGGTTTGTTATTACACGGATTGCTGTGCCCCAGCCTCCGAGTTTCTGATTCAGTAGATATGAGACTGCATTTTAACAAGTTCCCACGTGATGCTGAAGCTGCTGGTCCAGGGGCCACACGGAGAACCACTGCAGTAGAGCATGGTAGTGAAGAGCAGGCATGCTAGGGGCATTTGCCAGACCAGAGTTCAAGTCCAGGTTCTGTCTTTCCCTAGCTCAGTTACCTTGGGCAAGGAGCGTACTCCTCTGACTCAGTTTCCGTGTTTGTCAAATGAATACAATAATAACACATGTCTCCTAGGGAGGATTCATTGAAACAATAGTCGAAAGCTATTAGCACATGGTTGGCACTTAGTAAAAGAATTTCATTTCATCCATGTCATGGTAACATCACTGATACTATTACAGGGTTATATGTAACCTTTAAAACAATTTCAAAAGCCTTCCCCAAGACTTGTACCAAATAATAATGTTGAGGATAAGCAAAAGGGAGACCATCTACTGTAGATAAGAGCCAGAAACCATGTCCATGAAGCTAGACAAGCACAATAGTGACTTGACATAGAGATGGGACTAAATTTGGATGTTACAACAAAGATATGAAATCCTGGAGCAACTGATTTCCATCAGTGAGAAATGGTAACGGTAATCTGGGCCCAAAGAATCATAAGCTCTTAGGGATCCTGGCAGCCATTCAGTTTGCAGTCTTCAGCACATGCCTGCATATTTCCATTAACAATGATTTCACTATTGTTGAGACAACTGGCTTCATTATTGCACAGGTTCAATTATAAACAGCTCTTATATTGAGACACATTTTTTTTGTTTGTTTGTTTTTGAGGGCAGCGTCATTGGCCCTCATATGTGGGACCGAACCAGGGCCGCTGGCTTCTGAAGCCAGTGCTTAACCTCCGAGACACATTTTTATATAGTATAATTTTTGCCTGTTTCTCCCTTGTGCAGCACCATGGAATGATTTGGTTCAGCAAAGATGTAGGTGTTTACTATAAGCAGCATATTTTCCTTGTTAGTAATCTACTTTGAAATGATAAAATTATACAGTTTAAAGGGACCTTAGATCATCTAGGCTCACCTCAAATTTTGCCCCTGAGTTGCAGAGCTTATTTGGTAATGTAAGGGGACTTGCCTAGCTGGTAACAGGTGGGAAGTCTGCTGCAGCCTAAGCCAGTACTTTCCCTATAGCAGCTTCTCAAATATGTTCAGACAGCTCTTTCTAAGTTATCAGAGTTTTTTTTTTTTTTTTTTTTTGTATGGCATATGGGATAGAATTCAGAATTTCAAGCCGGAGTCTGACCAACAGAAGGCAGACGATTAGTTTAGTAGAAATTTGGAGAATAACCTTATTTAAAAGGCAAATAAAATATTAATATGTAGTGGCACTCATACCACCTTCAACTTTTCTTGTTTCTCTGGAGTCAGCACTCCCAGGTGTTTGTTTGCTCTCTAAAGAGTCATCTTAATTAGTGTCTTTCATTTCCCTTTTTGTACCCTCTTGTCTTTTCTCCTGTTAAGACCCATATAGCAAAATCTTTCTGAAAGACTGTTTTTAATAAAGTGGTAATAGATTGTTTCACATACTTATTCCATTCTGATTTCCTGACGAAGACTGCATCTATCCTGTAATACATCATATTTAGGCACGCAGCAAAGCTGTTACATCCATGAAAAGTTGTTCTGCTATCTTTCTGAGCATTTAACGACAGTCCACTTTGATCTATGTTCCAATGCAGCCAGAATTGGTAAAATTATAAGGCAGAAATGCTTTTCTTTTCCTTTATAACTGATTGTCGTTGCAGGGTCAGGGGATTTGAGTCATTATTAGAGAGCATGTGGAGGGAGGTGCACTGTGGTCAGTGATAGCCTCAGACTATATATTTTTACTTTTGAAGATGTTCCCAATTTTGCTGTCAATTTTAAGATTCCATAATGGCCAGCAGTACTCTTAGTGAGTGATATATTGGTATAATGAAATTAGATGAAGAAATTACTTAGAGACACACCTAACACAATGTCATGTCATTGTCCCGTTAATTACTGCTTAACAAATCAGAGTATTTCATTTCTAAATAGATCACTTGAGCCATTCTTTACCTTTGTTTAGCTTACCAAATCACAAGAAGTAGGAATAAAGAAAAATTGTATATGTATTTTGAAACACACATTCAAGTTTTTTCTAATTTGATGGGATTGAATAGGTTTTCTTTGCCTGATGATTTGATTCTGTAATTTTCTTGACCTTCTTAAGTGGAACGAGCCATTGAAAAGAGAGGAATGGGGATGAGGGAGAAGGGGAAGGGATTAGACAGCAAAAATAGGCAACTACAATATTGCTACTGGGATAGGAAAAACAGTTTGGGGAATATAATTAATAATGTTGTAAATATTCTGTGGAATGTCAGATGATCATAGGTCTTGTTAGGGAGACCATTTCATGGATGGAGTAGAGGTTTGATCACTGCACTGTATTACTAAAGTGGAGGTGGTATACCTACTGTAATTGAATATATATAGATAGTCACGGGATGTGGATTATACTGTGGAAGAGAGTCAGAGGAAGAGTAATAGATATATGATATGGGGGTGTGTGGGGTGGTGTATTGGGGGTGGGGGGTTGTCACTTTGAGGGGTAAAATGTATAACTATTGCACTGTGTTGTACACCTGAAACTAATTAAAAATAAAATAAAAAAAAAAAAAAGAAAAATCTCACTTTAAAGGGTTCTTATTATATGGCCTTATTAGCTAGCAATGCAGGGAAGTGAAGAGTATAAAGTATCTATAAAGCTTATTCTTTGTGTAGCACCTTTCCCTCAAGCATAATTCTATTTTTTGTCTCAACTTTAATGCTGAATTATAATGATGGTGCCCACCTGGAAGGAACACTTGTTTGGCTATTCCTGATTGATGATTTGTTGGTCTCTGTCCTACATCATACTTTCTGCTCTTTAACTCATTGGCAACATTTATCACAGTTGACCAGTCCCTTCTTGGAACACTTCTTCCCTTGGCCCCCAGGAAAGCAGTCCTGCCCTGCGCTCTTGGCCCCCCACCTCACTGGCCACTTCTTCTCAGTTAGCTGTTTTCTCTGAATCTGTCTAGATTCTAATAGTGGAATGTGCCAGGCTCAAACTCAGACTTGATCCGTTCTCTGTCTACAGTCACTTACTTGCTGATCTCATCCACTCTCCTGACTTTAATACCAGGCTGAATGAAGCTTGGACCCGTCTTCTGATGTCCACTCTCACACATCCAGCTGCCTACATGACATCATCACTTGACTATCTAACCTCAAACTCTTCATTCACTTCCATGTCCCACTAAAAATTAATTTCTTCTCAAGTCTTTTGCATCTCAGTAAATGGCAATTCCGTTATTCAGTCTAATCATTCAGGCACAAAAAAACTTGGTGTCTTCTGTAAGTTTTATTTTCTTACATTCTAAATCTAATCCTTTAGCAAATTCTGCAAGCTTTAACCTTAAAATAACCAAAATATGACTACTTCTGAACATTTCATTACTACCACCCTGCTCCAAGGTACCATTAACTCTCATCTAGATTATTGCAATAACTTTATAACCTGCTTTCCTGCTTCCACTCATGCTGCCTCCCTCCATCTACTCTCTATATAGCAGCCATAATGATTAAAATAATAATAATAATAATAATAATAATAATAATGGTTCACATCACTGCTTTGCTCAGATTATTTGGCCCCTCGCATTCACTCTCCCCTTCCCTATGTCCTATTGTTTTCCCACTAGTGGCCTCCTGGCTGCTCCTCAATCAAATATGCCACACACCCCCCTATCTTAGCATCTTTGTGTCTGCCTAGAATGCACTTGTCCAGGTATACTCATGACTTCTTTGCTCTCTTCTTTCAGGGCCCTGCTTAAAAGTCTTCTTTGACCACCCTATATAAAATAGCAGCCTTTTCCCTCTGTCCCTCCTTAATTTTGTTCATTTCCCTGCCCCCCCCAACTTAACATTTTTATATGTATTTGTTTCTACTGAAACAAATCAGGGCAGAGATTTTTGTCTGTTTGGTTCACTGCTGCATACCAGACCTAAACCATCGTCTCACGCATAGCAGATACTCAGTAAGTTTTACCATAAATAAATGTCAACTGAAGTTAAAAATATTTAAAAAGTGAATTTGAAAACAAAGTAAGTGTGGTCTAGCATTGAGTTAAGTAGGTGCATTAATGCAGTGAAATAAAGTGCCTGAAACAGATTTTTACATATGCAAGATATTAATATATAATAAAGAAATTATCAACCAATAGTAGGAAAGTAAGTCGTTATTTCCAGGGATGAGCAAACTATTTCCATCAAGAGTAAGATAGTTAATATTTGAGCTTTTCAGGCCAATATCACAATGATTACAGCAATGATTAAAGAGAAAGGAGCCATAGATAAGATGTAAATGAATGGATATGGTTAGATTTGACCTACTGGCTATAGTTTGCTTACCCCTGCATTATTAAATTAATAATATAAACTCCATTAGGGTAGCAATTTTTATATATTTTGTTCACTGATGGATCACACATAATAGAACATTCTTGGCATGGAATAGGCTTTCAACAAAATTGTTGATTTGAACTAAATCAAAATGACATTTGAGGACACTGGCTATTTGGGGTGAAATGAACTCAGCTCCTAATCTAACATCATATAATAACATAAATTGCAATGGAGTTTAGAGATAAATGTGAAATGGTAAAAATGGATGGAATGTAGGTGGATGTTTACCTGTCTTTGGATGAGAAGTTCCTTTTTAAGCATAAAAGCAGTGGATGCAATTAGCTGAGGAAAATAATAGACTTCTTACTATTTGAAAATTTAAAACTGAAGTACATAAAAACATACATAGAAATAAAAAACATCAAAATAGGAGAAGTTACTATATATTAAAAAAGGCTAATGACCTTTACATAAAGAACACATACACACACACACACACACACACACACACACACACACACATACACGAAAAACACTAACAATGTATACTAATAAAATGGGCAAAATCCAGGCGTTCGTGATTTATAGGGGAGGAAATACAGATAATCCCCTGAAAAATTAGTCAACTGTTATGAACTTTTTAAAAATACAAAGGAAAATAAAATCCAATTTCTAACTATCAGAGTTGTAATAGTAAAAACATAAAAGTAAAATGATAATATTAAATGTTGATTCACATACCTTGTTGATGAGAGCATGGATTTATGCTCTCTTTTTGAAAAGCATTTTGGTAGTATATTTAAAAAGGCCTTCATACCTTTTTAATGTTTAAAATAATTTACCTTCCAACGATCTATCTTGGGAAATAATTAGAAATAATACCAAGGATTTATGGTCAAAGAAGTACAACATACTTTTATAATGATATATAAATAGGAAATAATTTAAATATTTAACAGTAGTGAAATGGTTCAATAAATTATGATACATCTATAAGATTGATGTTATATAGTCACTGAGATTATTTTGTGAGGATTTTTAATAATGTGAGAAATACTAATAATTGAGGATGAGTATAAAAAACAGAATACAAAACTCATTACCTAGAATGATTTTAATTATGTAAAATATACGAGTATATGGTAGAGCAGGTTAGAAGAAAAGATCCCATAATGCGAATGATGGTTTTATCTGGATTTTAGGCTTACAGATAATTTTTGTTTTCCATTATGTATTTTCTATATTGTTTCAGGGTTCCTACAATCAATATGTATTGATATAAGGAAAATGTTATTTTATTTATTTATTTATTTTTTTGAGGGCAGTGTCACTGGCCTTCATATGTGGGACCCGAACCGGGGCCGCTGGCTTCCCAAGTCAGCACTTCACCACTGCGCCACTCGGCCGGCCCTATCTTTTATTTTTTTAATTTTATTTTATTATTATTTTTTTAAAGATTTTATTGGGGAATTGGGGAAGGGGAATAGCACTGGGAATGGAGGAAGAGGAACAGACAAGTTGCTGTCCTTTTTGTTCTTCAGTCTAGTTGTGGAGGATATTGCCTCACTGGCCCATGTTGGTATCATCATTGCACTGTTCTCGGGTGAGGCAGTTGCTCATTGGCCATTGGACGGCCGCTCACGGCTGCTCACTGCAGCTCACGAAAGTGTACGGCAGCTGCCGGCCAGCCCCACTGGAGCCTACACAGTTGTCTGCGACTCATGGCAGCCCAGCTCCAGGTGGAGCTGTTGTTCACCACCTTAGCTATAGAGGGTGCAGTGTCACTGGGCCTGTGTGTGGGATCCGAACTGGGGCCCTGCTGCTCAGAGCTGGCGTCCCAAGCCAACTCTTAATCAGTGTGCCACTCGGCCGGCCTGAAAAATATTATCTTTTAAAAAATGAATTTAGAATTCTAAGGAAGTCAGTTGAGTGTGTGAACAGATGACTCACATTAAAAATATATATAAAAAGCAAATGTTTGGAAAAGTTTTGGCCAATTCTTAAGGATAATGAATAAAAGAATGCAAATTAAAGTGAATAAAGGAAAGCAAATTAAAACTAATATGCAGTGTCACCTCAGATACATATAGGAACATTTTTACTGTCTTGAGAAATGCAAAAATGATCCTTAGAATTTGTATTTTTTGGTCTGCATGATCAAAGGTATATTACTGGCACTATAGCTGCCCTGTCCTGTCGGGAAGCAACTTGCCGCATTTAAATTTAAATTTTAATTAGGTAAAATTAAATACCATAAAAAAACCCAGTTCCTTATAGCACCAGCCACACTTCAAATGCTCAGTAAACACATGTGTGTAGTGTCTTACTGACTTGGACATCACAGATGTAGAAGATTTTCATCATTGCAGAAAGTCCTATTGCAGAGTGCTGCTCTAGTATGTGGTAACTTGTTTAACCCAGTCTTTCATCTTTGAAAGGTTGGTAGTCACTTTTAGAGCAGCAGAGAAAACGGACATCCTATATGTGAGGAGATAAATGTCAGACATAATTATGTCCCGAAATTTCACTTAGTATTTGTTTTTCAAGAAATGATTTTAAAGACCTACTGTGTGCTGAGGTGCTCATATGCAGTGGTGAGCAAGTCAGACTATCCACTTAGATTCTATTGGTCTTCCAGAAACCTCCATGGTTGTTTCCTCACTTCCTTCAGTTCTTTGTTAAAATGTCACCTTATACAGAGACTTCCCCAAATAATTTAAAATCAAACAGTGATCCTCGACCATATCTATTCCTCCTGCAGCATTTCCTGCACTGCTTGCCCTTCTTTATTTTTCCCTAGAGTCTATTATTTGTCCTAATTTTACCACTTATTTATATATTTATTAATTTGTCTATTGTGTTTCTCTTGATTAGAATAACAGCTCTAATAGAGTAAGGACTTGCATTTGTTTGGTTCACTGATGTACCTCCTAATACATATTTAGTTTTAATTTAATAATTTATGTCTCTAAGTGATAGTACATGAAATCTGACAAATGTATAGTAAAATTCATCTGAAAGTAGAAGATAACAAATATTTCAAAGACTGGATTTTTTCTTGTAAAAAGACAATGATGGTGGACTTGTTTTTCAGGTTGTAAAGCATTATTAAGTGAGAATCATTTCATTCTTATAGAGTTGGATTACAATATTTTAAAAATAATGATACAAGGAATATTCATTCTAAGGACCTGGGGAGAGATTTAAATAGTGATTAGTGACACACTATAAGTGTGTCAAGTAACAAGATTGAGGCAAGAAATCACTATTCAATAAATCTTTAGAGGACAGTTAAATATCAATATGGGAAAACATTAATCAGAATGAGCCCAGCAAGTAGCATAAAACTGTGTATATAGTCTCATCTATTGATTCCTTGTTTGGTGAAATATACCCCAAAATCTGAATCTGAAAGTAAAAATAATAATTTTTCCCAATTCTTTATAATGGGAAAAAAAAAAGCAAATCACACAAAAGACTGGCAAGAAGGAAAAAAACTGAGAAAATAAGAAAATGATTTGTATTGTATTTTTGGTTTTGTGTACCTCAATTCATTCCCAAAGTGGATGAAAGCATGATTGTGCAGTAAAATGATGGAATAAATATAGCCCTTTAAAATAAACTATTTAGATAATGACAGTACATAGAAATGTTTTATAGGAAATAATGGTATGTGAATACTATTTGCATGCATATTGAAACTTTAAAAATACATGAAAAGTTAATTTAATGTGATGTAATTTTATTTGAGCCTTTTCCATCTTTATTGAAAAGAGATAGTAAACATAAATAAGTGACAAGAGAAAGAAATGTTATTATTTATTAGGTTCTTTTTTTCTTGAAAAATTAAAAAAAAAAATTAATAAGAAAAGTGGCTTTCTACATCCTTTGCCTAGCCACAATATTACAGTGTACAATGCAAGGCTCTAGAAGTGAAAATATTATTTATATGGGCAGAAAAAAAGTCTTGAAAAATTATTTGAGTTTCTTGTGCAAATGAATGAGGAGTAGATTCCACACAGTTTTGTAAACCTAGCTTTTTTTCTTTAAAAAAAATTTTTACATTCTACTTAATTTATATTTCTAATGATAATGTATTCAAATTACATGCACTTTGAAAATAATCACATTTTATATTATGACAAAGATATATTAAAATTGTGTGCTCTTTAAAATTAATTACAACAGAACATAAATCAAGAAAAAAATCTTGATTATAGTTATATAATTAGTGGTTGTGCTGAAATGAAGACAAAAATAAATTTGATGTAATAAAAATACAATAATTTACAAATGATATGTCTTTATTTTATTACCCAAAACTTTGCCAGGTCATCAACAGAATATCCATATTTATACAATAATTAAATTCATTTGTCTGACATTTTGGCTAGTTTCTTAAAAAAATTTTTTTTTTTTGAGGGCAGTATCACTGGCCCTCATATGTGGGACCGAACCAGGGCCACTGGCTTCCCAGACCAGCGCTTAACCACCGCGCCACTCGGCTGGCCCCCCCCCAAAAAAAAATTTTTTTTTAAACCCAGACTTTTCCTTACCCAGGATTTTGAGGGAAGCTTTTATCTAGAAATAGATTACTTTTATTAATCCACAGACTAAAACAAATCCAGTTTGTTCTTTAGCAAATGTGCATTTGCAGGTAATGCAGTGTGATACTGTAATAGCTCTGGAGAGCCCAACACAATTGTGTAAAATGTCATTGGATGAGAAAGAAGGTTATTTGGGCAGGTTATGGTAGAATTCGTCTGCTACCTATTCCACTTTAATATATTTTTATCCTACAGATCAGAAAATTTCACTATAAAAGCCAGTGCTGGATACTAAATGAAATAAATCCTACTTCATATCCATCAGGGTAAAATCAATTTTATATTAGTCCTGGGACCACATTAAATTTTAGTCTTTGGTTAGATATTCCACAAATACAGCCTAACCCAAAGTTAACCAAAAAAAAAAAAGAGTCCTTTCCTATTCTTCCATTTAAAAAAAATTACTTAATTGATTCAGTCATTTCACAACAATTATTAAACATCTTGTATATTCCAGGCACTATGTTATATGCTGGAACAATAACTAAAAGATTGTATAATTTGACATAATTTATTTCCTTTAATTGCACTGTTCCCTGCAATAACTCTGTGAGATTAATTCTAATACAATCCTGTCAGATAGGTGTCATTTGATAGATAAGGAAAAAGTGAACTGTGTTGATGGGAAGTAACAAGGAAGCAAAACAAACTCTCGGCTCTTTCTTCTACCTCCATTCAGCAAATACTGTTCTTTTCCAAAGCAAAACATTGGGACACGCAGTTTGAGGAAGCCATTTTTCTCTCTTGTGAATTTATTTGTGTGAAAGGTTTTAAAGCAATATCACATTAAATTACATTTATTTATTCTTTTGATTAATCACCTTATCAAAAAGAAAAAAAATTACATAAAAATTTGGATTGTCTAAGAACATCTGGAACATATGGCCACCATATTTACCCACCATAACTTTGTGAATATTTAAACCTTCTTACTCTGCCCCAGTTTTTCTTATACCAAATCCTCTTCCCCTCCCACTTTCCTCTTTTTATCTCCATGTTTCTTGTCTTTTCATCACCCATCCTTTTTTCATTTGTTTTTAATCATGTATCTTGGCATTTGCAATTTGTCTACCCTGACATATTTAGAAATTTACAGTTTGTTTAGCAAAATGACCAATTTCTGTGTCGTTTAATCACATGTAAAGATTATAGTCTGTGTTGTATTCTGATTTACCCTCAGCTCTGGTATTGTCTCTTCTTGATTTGCTTACTCTGAGAAGAAAGCCCACAAACACATACTTCCACGCTTTCCAGATGAATCTGTGGATGAGAAAGTCAGGATTATTGGAAAGGATTTTATCCTCTTTTAGCTTTGTGTTTTCCTTTCCAGATATTTTCTGTGTTTGCATCCTCCAATTTGGGCTTGGTATTGTAAGTGAAAATGTGTAGAGATATAAACTACCCTTAATCACATTCACTACTTTCTTATAATAACTGTTTCCTCTTTGACTTCCTCACATTGAGTGGAAAGGTGTTTTTCCAGCAAAGCCACACTTGGGGACCGAGGGAGAAGGTTGTGTCCAAGAGTAGGGAGATGCAGATCAGGAAGAAGGGACATGATCTGTGAATGAATTCTGATCCAGGGATGAAAGGACAACTAAACTTAAAGGAGAAGCTACTGCAGAATGAGAAAATTTTAATGGATTTTGGGCAGAAGTGTTTCTATTCAAAGCAAATTTAAAAAGCAGAAGAAATGTTATAAACAATCATGTTAGGATAATTTTTAGAAGGTTCCAGCATTGAATTATATTTCAAAGATGTGATGGAATATATTGAGTTGTTTTATTTTTCCCTCCAGGTTTGCAACACAACCACCGACAGGAAACACGCAGACATTTTCCTGGAGAAGTGTGTTACTGAGTCAATAATGAATATTGTGAGCGGCTTCTTTAATTCTCCATTTTCAGACAACAGTACCAGCCTCCAGGTAACTTATACAAACAAATGTAAAAGCATTCTGTCACACAGAATTTACTACTGTATTTGAGTAGGAAAAACTTTAGTCTGGTCAGGAAGTTATTTCTTACACTTCTGAAGATGATTCTTCTCTCATGGTATTTACTGTCATTCCCCTTTCTGACTTTGCCAAACTTTGTTTTAAATAAAGAGGCCTCATCTTCAGGTTGAATTATCCTTGCTCACCCTTTAAGCATAATAGGAACATTTATATTGTACATTGACTCTTTGCCAGGTATTGAAATAAATGACATGGGTCTTTAAATGGATAGGCATTTTGACTCAATAATTCCACTGTAGTAATTTATTTTGAAAGAATTAGCATGGTTTTATATAACAAGATTTTCATTTGAGTATTTATAATACTTCAAAATTGAAATCATCTGTAGAGAGAGGCTTAGCTTAATAAATTGTAGTATATCTGTTGGATGGCTTATTAAAAACCATGTTTTAAAAGAAATATTGATGACTAGGAAAATTATCATGAAGTAACTGTAAGTGAAGAAGACCACAGAATTGCATTGTAGTACCATCCAAATTTTTGTATGTGTATATAAACATAGAAAAACTCAGTAAAGTATCCTAAAATTTTAATGCTGATTATCTCTACAGAGTGGGATTATTGGTGATTTTCATTTCTATGTTTTCCAAATATTTTATAGTGATTGTGTATTGCTCTTATAAATATATCATTTCAATTAAACTTTCTTTAGGAAAAAACTTTTAAACTATTAGATAGAACCAGATGAAATCATTTTTGTAGGTCAAAATTGTCTCCCCCACATGCCCATCGTATGGAACTAAAACATACAATTAAGCAAACAAACCCAGAACACCAACTCTATTTATACTTGGAAGTAAACCAGAGACTATTAAAAAAAAAACTTAAATTCTTGTCATTAGCTTCAATACCACATTTTTCTGATTAAGAACATAGCTAAAATGCAAATAATGAACTTTCTATAGTGTCTGGCAAATGCCTGTCATGAAGTAGGTATGCAATAAATATTGTAAGAAGGGCGCAGCTCACAGTGGCCCATTCGGGGATCAAACCGACAACCATGGTGTCATCAGCACCATGTTCTAACCAACTGAGCTAACTGGTCTCCCCCAATATTGTGTTTCATTTTGATGAGCCATTTTGATAATGCATAGATACTGCCATCAGGAGTGCTAATGGTTTAGTGGCCTGTGTGTCTTCTTTTTCTTTTCAGACACATCAGCCAGTTTTTATTCAGCTGCTGCAATCTGCCTTCAGAATTTACAATTGCACTTGGCCAAACCCGGCCCAGAAAGCCTCAGTGGAGTCCTGTATCAGAACTTTGGCTGAAGTGGGTGAGTCAGAATGTCGGATTTTACTTATTTTACACTTCGTGAAAGAAATTGGGCTTTTGGCTAATAGGCAAGACAAGCAGATTTTCCATTTATACCTTAATAAGAAAGCAGGCATGGTTTCTGTAAAGCTGAAGAGCAATGTCAGCAAACAATGCTGAATGTTGTACACTTTTTTGGGAGGGGAATATAATTATTATATTTCTTTTTCTTTTTCTTTTTTTTTTTTTTGAGGGCAGTGTCACTGGCCCTCATATGTGGGACCCAAACCCGGGCCACTGGATTCCCAAGCCAGCGCTTAACCACTGTGCCACTCCGCCGGCCCTATTATATTTATTTTTAAAAAAATAATAAAGTTGATAGTTTATTTGTTCTATTTCTAAACTTGAATATTGATATGGCACTTTGTACTAGCTCAGTGAGATTTTATAGGAATGAGTTTAGTTTAATTATCTCAGATTTTATTCTGGAATTGTCTTGTCCTATTAAGTAGCATGACTCATTAATACCTTCCTAAGGTGCCAGGACTTCTTGAGGGTTTTTAGTTTTCCAGTTTTGTTTGAAATTCATCAGTATTTATCGAGGGTCTATTACATATAAAAGGCTTCAGAAATTACAAATGGCAAGGGCTAGTAGATTTTAGAAAGAATTTCTTACAGATTTCTCTCTCATTTTTAAAAAGTTAATTAGGGCCATTCTACAGATGACAGATGGGACCAGGTAAAAGAAATACAGACTTGGCTAGACTTAAAAATTAGAGCTTGACCGCTCTCTCATCTAATGGTGGTTCTGCAGGTATTTGGAAGGGGAGCTTACAGTGTGTGTCATCACTGCTTACATTTATTGAGCACTTATCATGTGCAATGCTAAGCAATAAACATCCATTATTTCATTTAATCCTTGACAGTTTCATTGATTATATAATTTTACAGTTGTGGAGACTGAATTATCTAGATTTGGTAACTTGGCCAGGGTTATAGTATCTGCTCAGTAAATATTCAATAAATGAATAAATGATTTAACTAATGACCAGAGGAAAACCAAATATGAGAGATTGGCTTCAGAGAAGAAGCCACAGGCATGAGTCTATAGGAGCTGAGCAGTGCTGATAAGGACAGGATATTGGGGACATCACTCATTCATAGGGTCACCATCGGAGCTAACTTAGTGGCCAGTAACACACTAAAAAAGCTGGTCTCCTTAAATAAACTAATTAATGCTTCCACGGCCGGGACCCCTCCTTCACACACACCCTCCTCTCCTCACAGCCACGTGGGCTTAGGGACCCCATGCAGGACCACACCCCATGAGGATGCTTCTGGCAGTTTGCCTTCTGATACCCTCTCATGGAAGCCCCCCAGCCTACGTCAGGCTGCTTGCCGCTCCGAGGGGCATCCTCTCCAGCCTAGCTCGGCCTCTGACTCTCTCTACGCCGGATTACTCGGTCACGTGAATATCCTCATCACCTTTGACACCCCTGCTAGGCCATCCTCCATGGATACCGGTCTCACCCCACTCATGTTCTGGTTCTCCACCCAGGCAGCCTCCTCCATAGGCACTGCCCCTTGTTTCTGGGCTCAGGCACTCTGGACCATCTCGGCTGCTGGTGTGCTCATTGCCCTGCGTGGACACGTAACTTCGCTGTGCTCCTTAAGGGTTCAGGACTGAATGATTCAGAAAGGGAAGGAAGAAATAAAGGAAGAGGCCACAATATGCACTGTGTCAAAAATCAAAGGACACAGAAAAGAACCTAGTTTTTATTTTAAAAGGTACACATAGCAAAATGTTCAGAAGGATATAAATAAAATATTAACCTGGGTTATCCCTGAGGGAGGGAATTAGAGATGAATCTAGTTCTGTTCGTGCTTTTTACATAACTTCTGAGCTTTTAATAGTATACTTTTCAACTTATTATAAAACAATCCTAAAAGCATCTTGTTGTTGTTTTTTTTGTTGGGGGACCAAACCAGCTGGGAAACAGACTAATCATTAAAAGATAAAATCCAAAGGAAAAACAAAGAAATATCATGTTATTTATTGATTTATTTTTACATAGGAACACACTATCTCAGCTGCCAAGTATATTTCTATATTTTACATTTTAAGGCAGTCTCCCCTCTTCCTTCTTTTTCCCTCCTTCCCTTTTCCCTCCTCCACTTCTTCCCTCGGTATTTAGCAAATGCAATGGGGAAAACACCAGTTGACCCTACACAGAGTGTAGAGGGCATGCTGTTCACAGCTCTTTAAAATCGAGACACGAGCTTTGAGCTGCAAGTGGGATTCCACATTGTGCTTTCCTTCTGAGCTCCCCCTTCAGTGGAGCTCCTTGTGTTGTCAGGTCACTTCCTGCAGAGCAGGATAGCAGAGATTTGGGGGTTTAAAATAGTCACTGAAACTGTATTTGTTTAAAGATTTATTTCCAAGCTCTAAGATTTCATTTTCTACCATTTTCCTCTGCTGGCCCCAACCTTAGGATTTAGCAGGAAATTTTAGTGACTTTTTGTACGTGGGAAAGACGTGTGTGATGGGAAGTCTAAAAAAAGCAATTACCTATCTCTAATTCTATAATCAGGATAGGTTTGGAAGAGTGATGTTTTGGTATGAAATCTCAGTTTGATGTTTGGGAGAAAGCACGTTTCTTTTTCTTCCTTGTTCAATACCTTTCACCTGAATAGTTGCAAAACTCTGGAAAATTCTATTCCTAGTATTCCTCTGCATTTGTACCTCTTCTTCCTCCCCCTCCACAAAGGCCTTGTTTAACCCCTCATTACTTCCCTCTTGGACCACTGTAGGAATTCAGTGTTCTTGCCTTCTCTCTTTCCTCACGTAAATAAATCTGGTACCAGAGTAATCTTCTTGCAGTGAAATGCTATCTCTTGGTTTAGAAACATCAACAACCAAGTCCCCAGCAGTGTCCCTTTGTCTAACAAACTACACATGGATTCCTCATTGCAACATTCATGGCCCCACAACACAGCCCCACCTTCCCTTTGTGACTTCATTACTCACCCCTGTCCCTCATATGACAGCAACTGAGCTATTATGCCCCATGCATTGCTCACACTGTTAACTCTTTCTCCAGTTTCTACCATGGCCACTTCTCAGCATCTTTTCCATTACTCAAGTGTTTTTTTGTTTAAATTCTACCATACAGCCATTCTTGATGCCATATCCAGATCTGAACTTGTCCCCATTTGACCACCGATACTTTTCTTATGGTCTTCATTTTATTCTAGCTTATAGTATCATAAATTCTGATCTTATCTCTAATAGGGGTATTAGATTTTGAGGGACAATGACTATGAAATGCCTGTCAAGAAGACATTAATGGAAAGCTTTTGTCTAGGATCAAGAAGGTGAACAACAAACTATGATGGTTAGACCGTATGGTTTTTGTTTATTGAATACTATTCGTGGAAAAACATACAACCAACATGAAAGGCATTCAGAAGTGAGCATCCGTGGTAGTGAAGGGATCTAAACCCACCTTACTTGAATTGTGATTAAAAGTACTTGAAATATTTAGACAAAAAAAATAAAGCAAAGGGGAACATAATAATTTTCTTCCAACATTTGAAGGTGAGAATGGACTTCTTTTACAGCTTTCTAGGGATGGGTTTTCACTAATGTATGATAGCTGCAAGAGGCAGATTTTTGTTCCATTGTAAAGAATAACTATTTTAAATTAATACTCTTTTAAAACCTTAGGGTCCAAATTTGATTCTTCCCTTTTGCTCACTGCCATTAAATACAATTGCAGATTCTGTTGGTTCCACTTTCAAAATACATATGTTTTCTTTCTGTCATGTGACACCCTTATCTAAATCCACTGTCATCTGACATGGATTACAGAAGAGTCTTTTTACTGAACAACCTTCCTCCATTCCTGTCCTGCTACACCCCATTCCCTATGTAGCAGTTAGAGTGACCTTAAGATGTAGATCAGATTATATCTCGCACTTAAAACTCTCCATTGCACTTAAAATTCATATTCCTTCCCATGGCTTAGAATGCCCTTCACCATCTGAGTTTCATCTACTTCTCCTAGTTTCTCCCCCACCTCCAACTCTATTCCGCCCACACTGGCTTTCTTTCTGTCTCTCATCTACACCAGACTTCTTTTTTTTTTTCTTTTTTTTTCTTTTATCTTAGGGCATTTGCATGTGCTCTTCCCCTATCTGAACCCTCCTCCCCCAGCTTATCACATACTCAAAAGTTCAGTGCTTAGTGAAGCATTCCAGAACATCCCATATAGAACTCCAGCTTCTTCCCACCCCTTATCAGAACTTATTATTTCATTTTCCTCTTAGCATTTGTCACTATTTGAAAGCACCTTGTTGGCTTGTTTATTTATTTATTTTTGTTTCTTTGTTGTCTGCTTCTTCCATTAGAATGTGAACTATAAAGGCAGGCCTCCTGGGGTCTGAAAGTGCTTGGTGCTGACTAAGCAATTTAATGAGTGTTTGTTGACTGACAATAATCAATGCACTAGATATTTTGCGGATAATGAAATTTAGGCTTAGAAAGGTTAAATAAGTTGCCCAATTCATAAGTAGCTGATTTGGGTTTGAAATCCAAGTTTCTCTGAGTATGGAGTTTATGCTGTATCGTGTTACCCCAGAAGTGCTAGTAATATCTTAGGAAGCCCTAATATATAAACAGGAACTATGGCAATTTGACTTGCTGGGTAGGGAACTGTCTGGAGCTTTATAATTTAGCTACAAAATCATTTTGTGTTTCAGCAACTCTCTAAGAATACAGAGAGGCACTGAATTTATAATATCAAAGGAAACAGAGTACACATATTTAAGAAACATATAACAGAGTCAAGAGAATACCTTGTTATTAAGCAGATTTTCAGTGCACTTACACATTGGTAAACATATTCCTGTAAATGCAAATATCTATTATAGTGACACTTCCACAACACTTTACAATTTCTAAAGTGCTCTCAAGTATATTAGCTTACCTCATGTGTCATCAAAACTACTTCATTGTTTTCCTTATTTGTACATTGGGTACAAAAGCTAGTAAAAATCAGGAAAAGCACTTATTAAATCAGCATTTCCCTTGCTGAGAGCCGTGCGCATTTATTAGTGGTGCATGGTGTGTGAACCCTGTGATGTGGCCATGATTCTTAGCCCCATTTTTCAGATCGGGATGTGAGGTTAGCAAGTTTAGGCAACTTGCCCAGGATCCTACAGCAGGGAGGGGACACAGCCAGGATCTAAACCACTTTTAAACTGACATGCTAGCAGATATTTGTGATGCTTTTCTATCACATATCAGTTCAAAGAAACATTACCTGTTTTATACCTTGAAGATACAAAATATGGATCCGTGTTAATGCCCATGGTCAGTTATTGTTCCTCAGTTTGCTCTTCATATAAAATGCAACAGTACATATTAGAAGTGGTTCAAGAAACAGCATCCAAAATGGCTTCCATATTATTTCACTTAAAAAAGAATTTTGTCCCATGTGTTTCATAATCTTCAAATGATTTGGAGGGGGATTAATTTTGGGTACTTTTTTGGCAACATAATCATTTTTCCAAATGGAAATTCTTTAAAATATCTTTAACAAATGGTTTGAATAATCGACATTAATTTTCAAGCCAATTGTTCCCACTACATTTGAACATGTATAAAATATTAACCCTTTGAGAAGAGAAATTCAGCCTCTGTTAAAGCAAAAACATCTATTTTAATCTATCTAGGGTATTACCATTTTTTCCCCCTAATTTTTCATTTTTTATTTTAATTTTTATTTTATTTTATTTTGTTTTTGTTTTGTTATGTTTTGCTTTTGGCATGCAGAAGTTTATTTTCTTTTAGGCTTTTTAGATTCTCTTTTATCTTCAGAATGGCCTTGATCAGTCTGAGTTGTTTTGTAATTCCCATTGAGAATTTTCATGGTTTTAATTTTTCTGTCTGTTTGTGTTTTTGATGGGGCTGTTTATAATTTTGAGTTATCTGGAATATATTTAGTTGTAAGGTATAGGATATAGAATCAACGTTATCTTTTCCAGATGACTCGTCAGGTGTGCCAATATAGTTCTTGCATAATCCATAAAATTATATTCTTTATTTGATTTGGGGATTAGTTGAGTATAGTTGGAATGCTGAACTAGAAGGATACATTTCATATCTTTACTGTTCTTCATATTTAAAAACACTAGTGGCTCAGTACAGATTTATCCTGGATATTTTGACATGATACCGAAAAGGTGCCACTCTGTCTACCCATTATACCCTCCTTGTGCGCCAGCTGTTCTTGTGGGTCTGTACAGTGGGGCTTGACAACCGAGTGTTCTAATTAATGCTTATGCTTTCTGTTGTCTTTCACCCCATCTGCTGTCAGTTTATCTATCTAAGCATTTTTTTTTTTTTTTTTTTTTTTTTTTTTTTTTTGCAGAGCACCTATCACTGCAGCATGTGTGTTCTCAGAGATTTTGGTCTGGCAGATACCATCAGTAATTTTGTCTCATTAAAAATTTTCACATAATGTGCAATCTTTAATGAGTAATAATTAGAAATAGATTTTGATTGCATCTTAAAGTGACGGCAAAGACTTGTCACATCCAGAGAATTTTCAGAATTTATAAGCCTAATTAATCGGTTAGCCTAATGATCAAAATACCTGTGAATAAAGATAGCTCATTTTGGAGAACTATCTATCTCTAGGCAGAACACTACAAAAGATAAATGCATTAATAACCACCTATCCTCTCTCCTATTAGGTTTTAAAGGATATCATATACTTATTCTCTGACAAAATATCCTTAGCAAGGTAGTATCTCAGTTGCACTCTAAGGAGAGAAATAGGAACATGTTTTAAAAAAATATTTTAAACTTAAATGTGACCACTAAAGCACATAGGAGTTAATGCTACATTCCACAAGAAAACTGGTTGTAGTAAATTCGTTAGTTCTTTTTTATTGAGAGGGAGAGGGGACAGGGAATAGCCATTAGTCCCAAGAATACATTCTAGTTTACATTTCAATACTATTTATACCAGGATTTTTGTAGCTTAATAAAAGTACTCTAAATTTGGATCATATTTTTGGTTGCATTTGAAAAATATTGTTCTACATATTAATGTTCTTGTAAGTGCAATCATGAATTAATTCTTTTCCTAGTCATTTTTTCCTGCTTTAATTTTTAAACAATATATGGAAAGCCAAATTTGCATTGTCAATTTTGCTTTCAAATTAATATTTCTAATATTTCGACAGTGCAGGGAATCTATTTCATGCCATGTCTTTAAAGGTGCTAATATTTTTACAATTGCTTGAAAATTTTTTATCATTATCTATATAGCTGACTTACTTTAACTCAAATTCTCGTTTCCCCCAAGTGAATAGTTAATTTTCTTTTATTGCCTAGAAATTGTGATTTAGCCTTTGTGATTAATCTTTGGTTACAAGAAAGTAGTATATTTTCCTATGACAGAATAGTATTCCATTGTGTATATATACTACAACTTCTTTATCCAATCATCTATCGAAGGACACTTTGGTTGTTTCCATGTCTTGGCCATTCTAAATAAATTTGCAATGAACATTGGAGCACATATATCTTTATGGATAAATGTTTTCAGGTTTTTGGGGTGATGAAATAATGCCATTTGTGACAATGGATGGATATTGAGATTATAATGCTAAGTGAAATAAGCCAGAAAAAGTTGAGAACGATATGATTTCACTGATATGTGGTATATAAAACTGAAAACAACAAAAGAACAAGAAAAACAAATGAAGAAACAAAACTCATAGATACAGACAACAGTTTAGTGGTTACCAGAAGGTAAGGGGGGGTGGGTAGTAGATGAGGATAAAGGGAATCAAATATATGGTGATGGAAGAACTGACTGGGTGGTGAACACACAATGTGATATATAGATGATGTATTACAGAATTGTACACCTGAACCTATGTAACTTTGCTAACAATTATCACCCCAATAAACTTTAATTAAAAATGTTTTAGAAAGAAAAGGAAGTAGTATATTTTACCCAGTTAATTTATATTGTTCAGTTTGTGCTAAGACAGGAGACTAGAAAATAACCAAATACAGTGGTACAGTTTTGGAAAAAACAACAACAGAAAAAGCCCTTTCAACAAATTTTGGGATATTAGAGTCTGGTTTGTCCTCAGCCTGGTTTGTCCATGGTGCTGGCCATAGTGGAATAGAGGCAGCAGCTCACAGTAGCATCTGGGGTGGGGTGAGGTTTTCCTGACCTCACTAATGGGGTGGGCTGCCCTGCTAAGAATAACAGAGGTGCTGCCATTGGGCAACATTTCCACTGTTGTCATTGGAAAATATTCATTGAGCACTTCTTTGTGTAAGTCAGATTCATAGCAACACTTATTTAATGGTCAGTTGTATCTAATGTACCTGATTCCTAAAGGGGCGATAAATCCCCACCCATCGCATTTGTTTAAACTTTAGTGGAAACTTGGTTGTAATATGTTTTGAGCAATATTAAGGTTTATAACTTTTGTTATTTTTGTTGCTTAGAAAATAACATATAAGCTGTATTATCTTCTGTTTGACTTGTAAATGTTTAGAGCAAACCCAGCTTATGTGTGATGCAGCCAGAAAAGAATGAAAGTCTTGCCAAGATTTGATCATGGTGCAGGATTAAGTATTTATAAAAGTATGTGCAGCTTGGCAGGATTGAGGCTGTCTGTCCTTCAGATGGGACAGGAGGCAGTTGCTCTGTTGTGAGTGATGGACATAAATAGAGACATCATATACTTTGGGAAGGGAAATTTATAATGGATACTAGGAAAAAGTTCAGTAGGGAAATCTAGGCAGTGTGCAATTGATTGTTTAGGGTTGCCTTAGGGATGTTATTATTTCCTTAAAGCTTCAGCTTGAACTCTTGTGTAAAGTGGTAACTTTTTGTGTCACTAGCTAAAATTGTTTATTTTCAAGAAAGGTTTTGAGTATCTTTCAGCTTCAGAGAATTTTCACCAGTAGAAGTAATACTATCTACTATTGTTGCTTTCCTTTCATTATATGAAGCAAGCCAGACACATTCTCTCTCTCTCTCTCTCTCTCTCTGTCTTTCCTTCCATCTCTCCCTTTCTCCTTCTCTCCCTCCATCCTTCCTTCTCTCCCTCCCTTCTTTCCTTCCTTCCTTCCATCCATTTTCATTCATTTAAAGAAGTCTTCCAGTGACCATCATTATAACTTTGAATACTATCCTTAGATCTTTATCTCTTGATTTACCAGCTCTAAATAATGTCTATGTGCTCCACACTATGAAAAATAAGGAAATTAACATATTGCCTTCATTTCTACCTCTTCACTCCCACTCTGTGTTCTAATTATTGCTTGATAGGTTGTTGGTTTTATGTTGTGATGATTTGCGACATTTGTATTCTGTTCTGAAATATGAAATCCCTTATATGTTGATAAAAATTTAAACTAAATGATCAGATCTTTATAATATTACGATGTATAAATATTTTCCATTGCATAACTGTTAGAGACTAAAATGTAGTGCTATGATATTAAAACTTTTTAACTAGAAGAGAATTTTCCTACCATTAATATCTAACAGGTCTTTCATTTGTTATTAGCTTTATTCTCTTCAGGCTCACACTTAGTGGCCATGATTTCTTGTATTCACACTGACATTTTTTTGGATTCCTTTCTTGTTTTTTTAGGGGGAGGAGAGAGAGTAATTTTCATAGAGGATTCAGAGAAAAATTTCTGAGCCTTACATGTTCTGAAACGTTTTTATTTGAGTAATGCATTTGATTTTTTTTAACAGAAATTTACTGTGTCACAGTTCTAGAGGCTAGAAGCAAGGTGTCAGCAACAGCACCATGCTGTCTCTGACCCCCCCACCCCCACCCCATCCCAGGGATGAATCTGTTTATGCCTTTTTCTTCGCTTCTGGTGTTTGCTGGCTTTTCTTGACATTCCTTGGCTTGCAGCTGCACAAATCCAATCTTTACCTCTGTCTTCACATGGTGTTTTTCCCTTTGTGTGTATCTTCGTTTCCCTGTTCTCCTTTTTGTAAGGACACCAGTTGTATTTAATTAGGGTCTACCCCAGTTTACTATGACCTTGACTTAACTTGATTACATCTGTCAAGAAATAAGGTCACATTCACATGCACCCTTGATTGGGATTTCAACATATAAATATATATATTTTATTTTACGGGGGGGGGCACAATTCAATCCATAACACCACTGTAAATTTTTACCAGAATATGGCCAATATGCTTATTTAATCCTGTCCAAATGACACAGTGGGCTTCTTCAGTTAGAAGATTTACATCTTTGTTTAGCTCAAGAAAATTGTCTTTTATTATTTTACTAATCATTTCTTCCTCTCTATTGTTTCTGATATTTCTTTATGAAACATATATTTGTTAGATATTGTACTTCCTGGATTTGTCCTTCCTGTTTCACACTTTCACTGTTTTATTTTCCCTTTTGATCTTTTATGTTCTAGAAAATTCTGTGACTTTTCCAGATTACCACCTTGATCCTTGTTCCTATTCTTTTCTTTTTCAACCAATTTTTGAAATGTTTATTTGTGCAATGGTAATTTCATTACCAAGATTTCTTTATTTTTTTTCTGATTTTCTAGTTTTTTGAGAATAATAATTAGTTATCTGAGGATAATAATTAGTATTTTTCTCTTCCCTGAATCATACCAGTTATTCTTTGTTTTTGTTTTTTTTAATTGGGGAATTGGGGGAGGGGAACAGTGTTGGGGAATCAGGGAGTGGGAACAGACAAGTTGCTGTCTTTTTGTTCTTCAGTCTAGTTGTGGAGGATGTTGCTTCACTGGCCCATGTTGGTATCGTCATTGTGCTCTTCCCAGCTGAGGCAGATGGGTCGCCAGCCTCTGGAGGTCGCTCACTGCGGCTATTGGCAGCTCATGTTGGCTGCCGGCCACTCACTGTAGCCTATGTCAGCCCACTGCAGCAGGGGCTGCAGCCTACACCGTCCCTGGGGCTCTCACAGCCCAGCTCCAGGTGGAGCTGTTGTTAGCTGTAGAGGGCAATGTCACTGGCCCTCATATGTGGGATCCGAACCGGGGCTGCTGGCGTCCCAAGCCAGCTCTTAACCAATGCGCCACTCGGCTGGCCCAAAGCCAGTTATTCTTAATGCCCTTGGTTTTCCCTCTGTTGCTTTGTGTAATCATAGTTATAAAGGTCTGTAATGACTGGCAGAGGTTTCGACTGACACTTTGAAGGTTTGCTTCTCTATTAGCATTCTCATGTAAATGACAGGGTTGACCCAGAGTTCATGGAGAGGGGCTGTATACATGATATGCAGGCTTTCCTGTGTGTGTGTGTGTGTGTGTGTGTGAGAGAGAGAGAGAGAGAGAGAGAGAGAGAGAGAGAGAGAGAGAGAGAGAGGCAGAAGACAGGCTGGGAATACTAACAAGTGTTTAAATAAGGACGTGTATTTCTGAGGTGTTGCTGAGGTGTTGGAGTCTTTTGCATATTTTCTCTTTTGCTGGAGCTGCCTCTTCTCTATCCACTGTTCCGTTTCTTACTTGAGGAAAATTTTGGGAGTTACTTCAAGCTCTATTCTCCTTCTCTATCAAGTCCTAACACCTTCATTTGGCATTCTCTCCAGGCACAGGTATTCCACTTTCTGGAGAGAACATTTCTATATTTCTCTAAATTTATCCTCTGAGTAAAAAACCATTGCTGCCAACTGTTCTGCTTATGCTAGCCAGAGGGAGGAGGGCCTTAACTTCCCAGCTATTCAGATACTATTCTTGATTGAGTTGCCTGGATGCCTTTCCCAGACGCCTGGTTGACTATGCCCTAGGAAGACCTATTCTAACTTGAATCTCTTATAAAGCAGTTTCTTCTTTTCCTTCTCTGATAGGCTAATCCCATCGTCATTCTGCTTGCAAAAATGCTTCAATATTTCTGTTTTCCTCATGGAAAGCATTCTCATTTTTCAGTATTGTCATGTAAGTCTGATAACATATCATTTTAGTTGATTTGGGGAAGAAGGACATGTATACCATCTTCTAATGCAGATTTTTTAGAACTCTTCAATTGTTTCTTTTTTTACTTTTTTTAAAGAAAATTTTATTGGGAATCGGGGAAGCGGAACAACCAAGTTATTGTCCTTCAACCTTAGTTGTGGATGGCGCAGCAAGCTCAGCTCCAAGTCCACTTGCCATCCGGCCACACATCAGCAGCTCGCAGCTGGCTGCCCAGCTCAAGGTGCCGTGTTCAATCTTAGTTGCGTGTGGGCATAGTCCACCATCCCATCCGGGAGTTGAACCAGCAACCTTGTTTTTAGTAGCACGTGCTCTCACCAGCTGAGTCTTCCTGCCACATTGTGGCAGCTCAGCAGCAGCTCAGCTCAGGCGCAGCTCACTGGCCCATGTGGGAATCGAACTGGCAACCCTATTGTCAAAGCTCACGCTCTTAACCAACTGAGCCACTTGGCTGGCCCCTGTTTTTTTTCCACATGTTTTACCACGTGAAATTGTGTGTATGTGTGTTTGTGCATATACACATACACACAAATCATATTAATGAATGGACTGGCAGGATTTTATCATGTACTTTTTGTCTGCTTTCTTATTTTCCTTGGCATCTGGGAAGGTTGTTATATGGTGTTTTGCATAATTTGCATGGTTGTTATACAGTGTTTTCCTATATTAATGTGGTATGAAGTGCATTCCAAAAATTAATCATCAAGAAATAAAATAAGTTCTTGAATGTTTAAGGAGCCTACATTAATAATTGGTCTTAAAAATTGAAATACTTTCAGTTTAAAAGCTTTTGCAATCATATAAAACAATTTAATGGTAGCATTTAAAGTTTAGATCTATTTTTTATTTTTTTAACTAGTTGTATTGAGATATTGTTAACATATAGCATTGTATTAAGGTGTACAACATAATGATTTGCCATATGTACATACTGTAAAATCATTACAATAATAAATTTAGTTAACATGTGTCACCTCACATAGTTAAATTTTTTATGAAAACTTTTAAGATCTGTTTTAGCAACTTTCAAATATGCACTACAGTATTGTTAAGTATGTTACTTAACTGTATATTACATTCCAGTGCTTATTTATCTTATTTGTTTATTTGTTCAGTTTATAATATTATTTTGGTAATGTGTAAGAAGCTTTAGTTAATTTGTTTATTTGTTCTGTTTATAATATTATTTTGGTAATGTGTAAGAAGCTTTAGTTAAATTAAGAGGAAAATATTTAAAATCTTTCTTTTTCAGCCAAGAATCGTGGGATTGCTATTCCAGTGGATTTGGACAGCCAAGTTAATACTCTTTTCATGAAGAGCCATTCAAATATGGTGCAGAGAGCAGCCATGGGTTGGCGGCTGTCCGCTCGCTCTGGACCACGCTATAAGGAAGCTCTTGGAGGGCCTGCTTGGGATTATAGAAATATTATTGAAAAATTGCAGGTACAATACAAGCATGAAATGGCATTAAATTTTCTAAGTTATAATGTTTAATATATGTAGTCACATATTAAATAAAATATGGTTAAAAATATCTAATTCTAGTTGAGGACCAGGCTTTACTTTATAATTCTCTACCAACACTACCCTTTTTTTTTTTTTTGAGGGTAGTGTCATTGTCTCTCATATGTGGGAATTGAACCAGGGCTGCTGGCATCCCAAGCCCGCTCTTAACCACCGTGCCACTCGGCCGGTCCCAACACTACCCTTTTTAAAAACATAGTTTCCAGGGGCTGGCCGAGTGGCTCAGTTGGTTAAGAGCTCGCTCAAGAGTGCAAACTGAGCTCTGAGCAGCAGCAGTTCAATGCCCAGTCCAAGCTGAGCTGCTGCTGAGCTGCCAACGGGTGGCAGGATGGCTCAGCCAAATAAAAAAAAAAAATAAAAAATAAAAAAAAAATAAATAAAAGCATAGTTTCCAGGTAAAAGTTGTTAGGTTTATGTATGTATGTGTTTAAGTTTTTCAAATGTATTTAGCAAGCCACGTACTTTTAAAATCCTTTTTATTTTCAATTACAGTTGGCATTCAAATTGTTTTAAATTAGTTTCAGGTGTAGAGCATAGTGGTTAGACTTTTATATAATTTATGAAGTGATTCCTCCCATTAGTCTAGTACCCACTTGGTACTCTACATAGTTATTTCAACATTATATGTTATGAGTTATTTTTAGTGAGTATATATTATTTAATGTGTTTATACTAATGAGTCTTAGTGTCAAAATAATAATCATAGTACCAATAATAAAGTTTGGTAAAATAATTTATCATAAAGGCTCATGTAAAAAATTAAATATTCATAATGTTGCTTCAATTTATCTGTTAGTGTTCTCTTATGTTCTTTTGGTGAGAATGGAGTAAGCACCTTTACTCCTAAATTATTTGTATGGTAACCCTCTCCTGTTTTTGGCCTGCACTCTCTGGGACATTGAGTAAAGAGAGATATTATATTAGTCTTCTTAGGCTGCGATCACAAAATATCACAGACTGGGTAGGTTAACCAACAGAAATTTATCTTCTCACAGTATGGAAGCTAGAAGCACAAGATCAGGTATTGGCAGATTTGTTTTCTTCTGAGACCTTTCTCCTTGGCTTGCAGACAACTGCCTTGCTACTGTGTTTTCATATGGCCTTTCCTCTTTTCACATACATGTCTGTATCCTAATATAGTCTCTTCTTATAAGGACACCAGTCACATTTGACTAGAGCCCACTTATATGAATTCATTTTATCTTAATTATGTCTATAAAGGCCCTATCTCCAATTATAGTCACATTCTGAAGTACTGAGGGTTAGGCCTTCAATATATGAATTTTGAGGGAGACACAATTCAATCCATAACAGACATCTTCCCACCCGCATAATTATAGAAGACTTCATGGAGCAAATTAGGGTATGGTTTTGAGGAAATGATCAAGACATGAACTGGAAAAAGTATTATGAGAGGTCATATGTAGATTAATTGCTGGAGGTTCAGAATTTTAATAGGTGAGTGTTACAGGTGATTAAAAAGACAAGTTAGACTCAGTATGAGGAATTTGAAGGCTGTAAGTCATTAAAATTTGAGGGGAAAATGTCACTATAAGTGATTAAGCAATTCTTGGTTTGTACGATAGAATCATCAGGAAGAGACTAGAGGAAGGCAGATTAATAGGAATTACTGAAGATTGTACATAGCTAGGTGGCAGTATGAATGAAATGAAGAAACAGGTGTTTCGTACAATAAGGAAAGCAGGCTCCACAGACCTGGTGGCTGTTGGGTGGAGATACAGGGAGAACATGAGGGGCATTTAAGAGGTGCTAATGATTGGAGACTAGGTGATATTATTAAAACTTTATTGGAAGAGGGAAGCAGGAAATAAAGTAGAAGGATGTTACCTATGGTCATTGAAAATAAGCTGAATTAGGTTAACAGGCTACTAAATATATCAAAGTTAAGTCTGTATTTGGAAATAATAGTTGGAGTGAGAAGAGTGGTTGGAATATAGTGATAGAAAAAAAAAAAAGTGTCCTGTGAGAGACCAGTAGTGGCAGAATGGCCAAATAAGAGAGAAAAAAGGCAGGGTCAGGAAGGAGGGGAGTCAGGTTTATGAGAGCCAAATAAGTAGAGCATTTCAGAGGAGAGGTAGATAGTAGTGTTGACCGGCATAGAAGGGGTACACCTAAACTTGTTTTAATATGGTCATTGCCATTCATTAAATAAATATATATTGGTGAAAACTCTGTACCAGCCACTGTGTGCTGGACATAGAGCCATGAAGTCTGTGCCCTCACGGAACACACATTCTAACCCATTAAATATGTGATATAGTGTTAGGTAATTAAAACTGCTATGAATAAATAAATCAGGGTAACAATATAATGGAGAATCACTGGGAGAATGATCTTCTAGTTTGGGAGCACCTCTATTACAGAGGTGACATTTGAGTTGAGACCTGAATAATCTATCCTGAATAATAATCCCGAAGAGGAATAATCTGCTCAAAGAGTTAAGGACAGAGTTTTAGGGGATGGAAGGTAAATACAATAGTGCTTAGGCAGGAACCAGGTTGGTGGGTTTGAGGGACCCAGAGAAGCCCACAGGGGCAGGAGGTTAATGAGCAAAGTATTATGAAATAAGGAACCAGATCCTGTACAGACTTACGTGGTGAGACATTTGGTTTATTCTAAGTGAGAAAGCACATCACTGGAGATTTTCAGCAGAGGATGGGCATAACTTAGTTTACTTTTTAAAAGATCGCTGTGGATTGGGAGTGATGAATGGTTTATAGGGTCTAAACATGAAGTCATGAGTCTATTGCATGAATTCAGGCAAAAGGTGATGGTAACTAGGCTTAAGTGGGTAGCAATAATAACAAAAAAGAGGATAAATTTTGGGTCTCTTTGGTTGCAGGGCCAACAGGACTTGGTACATGATTGGATGAGTTGTGGGTATGGAAAGAGGACTCAAGGATGAGTCTGGGTATTATATGGTCGGATCATTTGCTAAGATAGGGAAGAATGGGAGAGTTAGAATCAGTTCTATATGGAGAATTTTAAATTTGAGATGCCTATTTATCAATGTGGATATGTTCAATAGGCAGTTGGATATATGAGTCTGGAGTGGTTTGGAAAGATGTCTGTACAGGAAATATAAGTGTAGGAATTTTCAGCATACATGTGATATTAAAACCATGTAATTGGAAGAGATCCTCATAAGAAAGTGTAGACATAGAAAAGACCAGGAACTACCAGTAGTTGGCAAAAGATTGGTCAGGACATGGGTGGGAAATAAAGAAACTGTGATGTTGTAGAGGCCAAGAGCAGAAAGTGTTTGACAAAGTAGGAATAAGCATGTAAAATACTTAGTGGTTGGGTAAGATGAGGACAGAAACGTAACCACTGGGTTTGGCAACAGAGCAATGATTGCAGTTACCTGGTAATAATAATGATTACTAATGTTTATTAAGGAATAGTAAGTGTTAGAGGCTTTCTGTGTATTTACCTTTAATCTTCCATGTGATTGCTAGTGTCATTATCCTGAGTTTTTACTTGAGAGAAATAATGAATTGGAAAGGTTACATACGGCCAGCCGAGTGGCACGGTGGTTAAGAGCTGGCTTGGGATGCCAGCAGCCCCAGTTTGGATCCCACATGTGAGGGCCAGTGATGCTGCCCTCTAAAATAAAAAGAAAAAAGAAATATTACATAGTTGGTCCATAATCAAAATAAGAGATGAAGATAGAATTCACATCATAGAAGCCTGTGAACAATTTGTTTAGTAAATAAAATGAAGAAGAGAGGTAATCTGAAAAATAGTATGTTTTAGGGACATTTTATGAAATAAGCATATTCTCTTCCCATCTTTATAAAATATCTAGTTTACCATTTACATTATTGTATCCCTATAGTCTCTTTCAGCTGTCTTCAGAAATTTCTTTGAAAACTTAGAGAAGTTGAAATATAAATGATCAGTTTTGTTAAAAGGGAAAGAAAAATTTAAACAAGAGTTAGCTCCTGAAATCTGCTTAAGAAACCAAGAGAGATGGTACCCCCATCTGTGTTGCTGTTGCTGAGAGTAACAATGAGCAATTGTCAGTCGGTTTCCTGCTTAACAAAAACTGTCATAGCTATGGGCGAATAAAGTATTTCTTTATGTGAGAAGATTATTTTTGGCTTCTAACATAGTTATTTTAAAAACAAAAGGGGGATGCTTTAATCATTAAAGAATGCTCAGTAAATTATCATTACATACAGTTCATTTTAGAAACATGTCAGGATGCTTTCAGCTATAATTAACACAATATTCAACTAATAGTGGCTTCAACAATAAAAATATATTGTTCCACATAGCAAGGAACCTGGAGTTGGGGCGCTTCCTGAGGTAGTTAATTCAGCAGCTTGATTGGTAAGGGTCCTAACACCATTGGTCTGTTGTTAGGCTTTCAGCTTAAAGCTGGTCTCCCAAGGTCACGTGAGAGCTGCCTCACATTTTGGACTCACACTCCATGCTGTCTTGATAGCCATAGGTAGTTTCGAAGAATCTTCCCCCTTATCTCCCAACACACCCCTCCACATGCTCAGCAGACTTTACCTGATGTCTTACTGGCCAGGACTGTGTCACATAACCATGCCTAGACCAATCCCTGGCCCAGCAAATGGAGTGACCATGACTGGCTTAAACTAATCAACCTTTGACCCAAAGCTGAAGGAGGCTCATCTCTCTGAGAATGTTATTCAGAAACAAACATGGGAATTCTCTTAGCAAGGAAGAGGGCGAACAAAGACTGTTGGGTAGGTGATCAATAGTGTCTATCAAAAAATGTAATTTCCAATACTATTAAATGTCATTGAATCTTTGCATAGCACTAATACTGCTTCAAATAATATATCAAGGAATTTCCCCCATTGGAAGAAATAGTTGGTTCCAGTAACCAATAATACATATAAAATCTTTTTCTTTTTAGCTCTTCCACAATCACACCCCAAATTATTACAGTTTGATGAATACCTGTCATGTCTCCATTATAATTCTGGACTCTGCAGGGCCTGTAACAGTGGCTTTGTTGACTTTTCCTCTTGTGTGTACATCCTTAGAAATCATAGAGCTACCCATTCCATCCTTGTCTTATAAACGAAAAAGGAGACATAGACAGTATTTATGTAGAAAACCAGGCTATACTTAAAGGACAGACATTGGTGCCATGGGAAGATGGAGTACATCTTCTCTGAAATTGCCACATCTCATTCCTTCTTAGTATTCTTAGGTTTGTCATGTCTTCAAACGATGAAATTGGACATAGGTCTTCACATGGGTTCCCTGTGCTTTCTTCCTTAGGATGTGGTGGCCTCATTGGAGCAACAGTTCAGCCCGATGATGCAGGCTGAATTCTCAGTATTGGTTGATGTGCTGTACAGTCCAGAACTTCTGTTCCCTGAGGGGACTGATGCAAGAATACGATGTGGTGCTTTCATGTCTAAGTAAGTGGGTGCAATCTGAGATTCTGTTAGTGTTACCAAGCTAGGATGGCCCCTACCATTTCTGCTGTTTACTCTGCTGGTCCATAATGGCAGTCTGCAGAGTATGTGAAAGGCCTAAAGTCCATGGTAGAAAAAACTTCCAAACTAATGAATTGGATTCAATTGAAATTTTATTTTAGTGAAGGACATCATATTTTACTAAAATTTACTGAAAATAAATGTGTTATTATTGGGCACAAAATATTTTGATTCTGGTTCTTTTCTATAGCTATATGGTGTGACCCTTGAAAAGATTCCTGGTTAAAGTCACTGGTTTTCATTAACACAGAAAGAAATTGGAGCTAACATTTATTGAGGTCTTACTGTGAAATGTTGAGGTCTTACTGTGTGCATTATTGTCCTATGTGTATTTACCTATTTTATCTAACCTACACAAACTCTCTGAGAGATTGAGAGGTCAGCCTCATTTTACAGATGAGAAAGCTGAGATTCAGGCATGCTTCAGCTGTTAGGTCTCAGACTCAGCACTCTGCCGTGCTGCCTTGAAGATCCTTCTCTGCAGCTCTCTCATTTACTTATTTTTTGTAACATTTCTGTGTTTTTTTCAGATCTGTTATAGTTAATATGTATATCCTAGAATATTTTCATTTTAATGATGAATAAAAATTTTTCAAGGAAGATCTATAAGTATAAGCAATTGTGGGAAAAAGCATAACTAGCCTCAGAAAGAAGAGACATGTCTTGACATGGAGGGCACTTCACTGAATGATTTACAAGTAATCACATGTAGACTCAGGATGGCCAGTCAGAGATACCTAGTTTCCTTGGGGAGAGTATCTGGATGGAGAAACGCATGATGCTGCCAACCCCCTTGACCATCATCCATCATAGCTATTTCCTGTGTGACTGAGGATATTGCTGAAAGAAGTCTCAAAACCTCTTCTTATTGACTGTGATGTACTGAGGCAGAAATGGAAGGATTAGGCGACACAAGAGTATGTTCCTTTCTTTTACCAGTTAAAGCTGGGATTTGGGGAGAGAAAACAAGAACTGACTACAGGGATGATAGTGATGAGTAAGTGGATTTTCTATATTATGGCCAGACTCATGGATTGTTGGCTGTAGACTCAGAATACATATTTAAGGGAATGGAAGAATGTATCTGTTTGGGCATTTGTCAGTATTGGTTGATATGTTGTACACTCCAGAACTACTGTTCTAATTTGTATTAGAAGACTTGCCAAATGGAAAGGTCCAGAGTGTCTGTAAAATTGACGACTATGGAGGCCATTAGAAAAAAAATACTAAGTAGCAGTATTGCCTAGTAATTCAGTATAAAAATAAGGTCTTTGAAAAATACCCTTTACCTCCTATGAATGTTATATATCAATGTATAGAATATGGGTTAAAAAAATGGATCATAAACCTGAGACTTAACTCCAGAAAATTATTATGATGCTATAGATATATTGCAGAGTCTGGAAAAGGATTGGCAAACTCTAGCCTGTAGGCTAAACTGGCCCCCTTGATTATTTTTGCAAATAAAGTTTTATTGAAACACAATCACACACATTCATTTACACATTGTCTGTAGTTGCTTTCATACTACTATGGCAGAGTCTACTAGTTGCCTTGTCTCCATGGCCTACGAAACCTAAAATATTTACTATTTGGCCCTTTAGAAAAAAAGTTTGCTGATTTGGTGTTAAGGACTAGGTTGTCAATACAGTAGCTACTAGATACACATGGCTATTTATACTTAAAATTAATAAAAATAAAATATTCAGTTCCTCAGTCATGTTTGCCACATTTGAAATGCTCAATAGCCATATGTGGCTAGCAGCTAACAAACATGACAGCACAGATACAGAACATTTGAATCATCACAGAAAAAGTTCTATTGGACAACACTGGTCTAGAACTTTAAGATAAAGGTCTATGAGAAGGTCATATAAAATAATGCAGAATATTAATAAATACTGACTTGTGCTGAAGATAAGGAAGTCTGTTACAACATCAGGTAAACTAAAAGGAGAGAAGCAGAGTGATGTGATGGTGGGAATATATTACAGACCCTACACTCAGATGGAGGAAGAAGGGGTCACACTTGCTTTAGTGGTTAGAGAAGAGATTTTTGTACTGTTAGGATTGTATTATGGCCAGAGGCTCGGAAGTGTCTATTGTCTGCCTTAGTGCTTATCTTACTCCCTCCTTCCCCAACTCGGTGAAGAACCAAGGGTTTTATCTTCAAGGATGTCTAATGAAATTAGAATCCAGCTTTATTAATGGCTGTGCAATGGCCGTGTATTACTGTGCTGAGCTCTCGGGTGGAGTTTAGTTGGAGAATATAGTTTAGGCCTAGGGCTTAAATGGGGTTTCCAACTTCTCTAATGAATTTAACTCTTGGAACTTATTGACTCAGATTTGTCTGCTGGATAATATGAAGAATAGACCCATATTCACATATCTACTTAGTAACATAGAATGAGAGAGAAGAGAATAAAGAGACAATAAATAGGTTGATGTGGGTGTTAACCGTTAAGGTGTCTCATGATGGCCCATTCAAACCTACACTTACTCCTCACTTATGATAAGAATCTCAGTGTTTTACAAACTGGGATTTGATCCATTTGTAGATTTAAAAAATTACATAGGGAGGAGAGACTACCATTAGTTTAAAAAAATGAATTAGGAAAGCATATAAGATATCAGAGTACATTTCATATAGTAAAGATAACTTTTATGTTTTACAAACACACACAAGTATTTATATAGTGGGTTGTTTTGTGAAACTGAAACATATTTTTTCCTTAGATCATAGAAAAAAATATTTGAAAGCCTCTGATGTAACACAATCAAACATTATGTAAGAGATGAACACCTTGTAAAAATTCCTAACAAGTGGTCATTCACCCTTATATATCCATTTGATATTTTCAAATGGTTAGTAAATTAAATATTTTATCTAAAGACAAGTTAAAGAAAATGGGAACACCCAGAAAAAAAAAATCAAAGGAAATTTACAATGCTTACCTACAGCTATTTTCATGCATTCAACGACTATCATGTGAAAGAAAGGACCAAATAGCAGAGGTTTTAGAGGCAGGTTTTTTTCCTTGCCAGGAGAGCTTTAGAACGGCTATTCTGCCTGCTGGGCTTGAGCATATGGATATAACATGTTGCTCAGACTTAACATGTCTAAAAGGAACTCACTATTTTCCTCACTCCTTCAGCAGGACATAGATATCATTTAAAAGTTTATGGGCCGGCCTAGTGGCGTGGTGGTTAAGCGCTGGCTTGGGAAGCCAGCGGCCCCGGTTCGGGTCCCACATCTGAGGGCCAGTGACACTGCCCTCAAAAAAAAAAAAAAAATAAAAGTATCACTGTTCCTCTACTAACCCAGCCTATAAATTCCAGGCATCTATTAACTGCCTTTCTCTTCTTCCACTTCCCATATGTCTTTATTTACCAAGTCTTGGCTATTTCATTTTATTTTATTATTTTTTTTTGTTAAAATATAACTGACATATATTAGTTTCAGGTGTACAACATAGTGACTCAACATTTATATACCTTATGAAATGATCACCACAATAAGCCTAGTAACCATCTGTCACCATAAAAAGTTATGATATTTTTGACCATTTTTCCTATGCTGTTCATAACATCCCTGTGAGTTAATTATTTTATAACTAAAGTTTGTATCTCTCAACACCCTTCATCTTTTTCGCCCTTCTCCCTACCGCCCTCCCCTCTGGCAACCATCAGTTTGTTTTCTGTATTTATGAGTCTGTTTCCTTTTTGTTTGATTTGTTCATTTGTTTTGTTTTTTTAGATTCCACATATAAGTGAAATCATATGGTATTTTTCCTCTTTTGTCCTACTTATTTTACTTAGCATAATACCCTCTTGGTTGCAACTGGCAACATTTCATTTTTTTTTTAAAGATTTTTATTGGGGGATTGGGGGAGGGGAAACAGCATTGGGGAATTGGGGAAGGGGAACAGACAAGTTGTTGTCCTTTTGTTCTTCAGTCTAGTTGTGGAGGATGTTGCTTCACTGTCCTATGTTGGTATTATCATTGTGCTCTTCCCGGGTGAGGCAGATCGGTTACTGGCCTCTGGACGGCCACTCACGACTGCTCTTGGCAGCTCACTCCGGCTGCTGGCCACTCACTGTAGCTTATGGCAGCAGGCGCTGCAACCTACACCATCGCTGGGACTCGTGCAGCCCAGCTCCAGGTGGGGCTGTTGTTCACCATCTTAGCTGTAGAGGGCAGTGTCGCTGGCCCTCAGATGTGGGATCCGAACTGGGGCCACTGGCGTCCCAAGCCAGCTCTTAACCAATGTGCTACTCGGCCGGCCCAAGATTCCATTCTTTTTTATGGCTGAGTAATACTCCATATTGTGTGTACATATATTCCACATCTTCTTTATCCATTCATCTACTAGTGGATGCCTAGGTAGCTTCAATATCTTGGCTATTGTAAATAATGCTACAGTGAACATAGGGTGCATATATTTTTTCGTATTCGTATTTTAATTTTCTTCAAATAAATGCCCCAAAGTGGAATTTCTGGTTATATGGTAATTCTATTTTTAATTTTTTGAGGAAACTCCATGCTGTTTGCCATAGAGGCTGCACCAGTTTTCAATCCCACTTAGAATGCACATGGGTTCCTTTATCTTCACATACTCGCCAACACTTGTAATTTGTTGTCTTTTTGATAATAGCCATTCTGACAGGTGTTAGGTGATATCTCATTGTGGTACTGATTTGCAGTTTGCTGATGATTTGTGATGTTGAGCATCTTTTTATGTGTCTTCTTTGAAGATGTATCTAATCAGGTCCTCTGCTCATCTTTTAATCATATTGTTTGTTTTCTGATGTTGAGTTGTAGGAACTGTTTACATATTTTGGATATTAGCCCCTTATCAAATATATTGTTTGCAAATAGCTTCTCCCTAGCAGTGAAGAATAGCATATTATTATTAATGGAAACTGGAAAACAGCCCATTATGCTAAGGTTGCAATTTATATACAGCTACTTCTACTATATAATTAGTGTAGCATAGAACATAGAAAATAATATAGTATAACATAATAAAATGTAATACACTGCAAATATTCATATTTCTCTACTAGTAAGATAATCAGTGTTTCATTGTTTTTCAAACAGTGTAGTATCCTACTGAAAGTGTGCTACCTGAATAAATTTAGAAGCCCTGAGATATATTGCCTGTAAGACAAAGGATGTTTTATAATAAAAAGTCTATAAGTTAAAATGTAATTTTGAAACGTTTGAAAATATGTATCTATCTTATTTACTTCAAATTCTCAAATAATAGTGTGATTTTTTTTTTCCCCCTCTAGCATAGGATGTTAGTATATAGCTTGGAGAGAATCACTGTCCTATTTAAGGTTTGATGTTTTGCTTTAAGGTTGATTAATCATACAAAGAAACTAATGGAGAAAGAAGAAAAACTGTGCATTAAAATTCTTCAGACTTTACGAGAAATGCTAGAGAAGAAAGACAGCTTTGTGGAAGAGGTATTTAAAAAAATTTTTAGTACTTGAAAATAAAGTAAAATTTCTAGAATACTGTAACCAATGAATTACAATAGGTTGTTATGTAATTACTTGTATTTCATATTAATGGCATGTGTACTTAGATGACTTAGATAATTTGAGTTTTTATGGTATTCATCTTTCATGTGTGCTTTCAATTGAGAAATAACTAAGATTAAAATGGCCCAAGTACTTGGTTTATTTGTTTGTTTGTTTTTTTATTATAGTCTGTCTTGAATATGTATATTTTTCTCATATAGCTTCAATGGACCAAATAACCTTTTTCAACAATGGGCAACTGAGGTGCATTATTAAGATTTTATATCAAGTTCTGTTGCATATTAAAGTGGTCTATGCATTTTGGCATATGTTAATTTTTATTGTAAATATATGTTCATGTCATTTTTTTATAATTTTTCCCAATTATAAAATAGTACTTTTAAAAAATAAATTGGGTATGCGTTTCTATTCTTAACTATATTAATTTAAATATTGCATAAATGATTTTCAGGGAATTATCAACTTATAGACGATAATTGTCAGCTTGTTATTAAAAATGACAGCTCAGTTGCTCATTAACAGATAGCTAGCAGCATGTTTAATACCCAAGGTAATACACTTAAATATGAAATATAAATCTGGTATAGCTTTTCTTTTTTTAGCGAGCTACCTTTACTTTTCTGTTTTGTGTCAGACAAAATTTGTACCATGTCCCTTAATAACTTTTTGGTCTGTTTCTCTAAATACTAATCATCTGATATGTTTAAAATGGATGGATTTTATTTTGTTAATTTATGTATATTCTGTATAATTCCAAAAAGATTGTAGTGTTAGGGTTTTTTGTTTGTTTGTTTGTTTGTTTTTACAAATGCATTCTTGTAGAAAAGAAGTACAATGGAATCTTGAATATTAATAGAAGGGGCATAGCTTCTAAATACTCTATTTGAAGTATGAATCACATGTTTGCTTCACTAATCAAAATGAATTTTACTTTACATTAGTTCTCTTCATCACTTAAACTATATTTAGAAAACAAATTATCAAAAACAAATTATCAAAATCAGTGCAATTTTAACAAATGTATCTTTGACATTGGATTCAAGAAAAATGCTTGTAAGTTTGCATATATGATATGTTTTTAAAAAATGGCAGAGTTCCTTGGGACATTTTGTTATTTTTCTCTGATTTCTTAAAATATTGCTGTGGATAGTTTATTTTAACTGAAGTGCTAGATCCTAACATAAAAAAATGGGGTCAATAGAAATTTTTGACAGAAGAATGAGGTTTTTGATAACAGTAACTTGTGTTTAACAGGAGATAAATGATAAGCCTTCCAATTTTATGTAACAGATTATTATTGAATTACCATAAAGAAAAACAGGAAATAAATCACGTAAGATTTTACTTTGAGTAGTCAAGAGTATTTTAGCATATCTCCCAAATCACCCTAAAATAAATTATGTTACTATCTGTTTCTCCTTTCGATTGCCGCAGCTCCCACCACTTTTGGCTGTCATTATTCCTAGTCTAGAAAACTACAGTAGTCCAGATCCCCGAGATTTTCTTAGAGGGAGGCAGAACTGCTGTCTTCATAACTCCAAGGGGCATGATTCACATTAAGATGAGATGTGAATGGCACCACCAGGACAGAGCCCTCAGGGTAAAGTCGAGAAGGGCTAGTTGGGGTTCTTCACTCAGTCACCTAACACATATATTGTGAGCCACTATTAAATGCCAGTTATTGTGCTTGGGCACTGGGGATAAAGAGATGGATGACACAGCTTGCTGAGGGTCACCATGAGGTACAATTCACATGCTTGTGGACTCCTTTAATTGTCTGCAGAAATCATGAGAACTTTCAGAAAACTTGAGGGGCACTTCACTGCTTTGGTATTCCAGGCTGTCCATTTTGTTTCCTGTGTGCTCCCCCTCATACCTTAGTCTCCAGAAATCTGTGTTACTTAATGTGTCTGAAAAGTCCCTGCATGGAGCCTTGCTACATTTGAAATCATGGATTGATAAAATACAAACAAGCCCCTATACCCCTAGTGTTACCTTTGTGGAGTAGCTAATGGGTAGTACTTAATCAACTGTACCAGCTAATGGTGATTAGTTTCTCAGTAGAATTACCGAAAGTCTTTGTGCCACTCTTTTATGATACTTCAGACTTTTTCTTGGTATTAAGCCCAAGCTCCTTGTTTTATAAATGATGTCCTTCAGACCCAGAGAAGTTACGTGATTTGGCCGAGGTAACACAGCAAGTGTTTCCAGAACAGCATGTAAATTGGAACTCCTTCCTCTCTGCCTAATCTTATTTATTAGATCACAGCCAACTTTTACAAATGTTGTATATCACTATTAAGAAAGATTAGTATAGTCTGTCCATCATGTTTTGGGTCCAAATTTTAAATCATAGGCAGACAGCATATAAAATAGAACAAAACATCCAAACTAGATAAAGATTTGAAAACCTCTAAGAAAATATTAAAGACTGTGGAAATGTAGTCATTTAACTAAGAAAAGAACCTGAAAGGGACTATGAGTATAATTTCTTAATTTCTATGTCTACTGAGGACAGAATAAGAAAAAATACATAGTTAAAAGAATTATAGATCTTAGGTAATTTTTAAGTTCTAAGTGTTTTGAATTGAGAAGCATTTCTATATGCCAGTGGCCAGGAAATTTAAAAGAAAAGCATATTAGATCTAGAATGATTCAAAAACCTGTACTGGGAAAGGACAGGACTAGGTGATCTCTACATATTGTCAGTTGGCCCTTCTTAAATGGTTGGTGCTTAATTATCTGTGATGGTGGAGGGGAGCTATGAAATGACTCACCAGTCTGGGTGAAAAGGCACTGAGTAACAGATCCAGAAACTGGTCAAAGCTACTTTACAACTCAAGTGCTCTCAGGAAAAAAACAAAACCAAACCCTGATTACCAGTAGTGGGATAATAGTTGGCTGTGGTTTCATGATTATATTAGTTTCCTATTTACCAAAAACTTAGTGGCTTAAAACCACACTAATTTATTACCTTATAGGTTTGGAGGTCAAAATCTTAAAATTTTGGCAAGAGTGCGTTTTTTCTGGAGACTAGAGGAGAATTTGTTTCTTTTGCCTCTAGCTTCTAGAGGCTGCCTGCACTCCTTGGCTTGTGTCTCAATCCTCTATTGGCAAAGCTAGCATCATAGCATCTTCCAATCTGTCTCTCTCTCTCTCTCTCTCTCTCTCTCTCTCTCTCTCTCTCTCTCTCACACACACACACACACACACACACACACACACACACACACACAGTGCATTATCACATCCCTTTCTCTTACTCTGATCCTCCAGCATTCCTCTTTCTTATAAAGACACTTGTGATTACATTGGACCCACATGGATAATCCAGGGTACTCTCTCCATTTTAAGATCCTTAATCACCTGCGAAGTCCCTTTTGCCATGTAAGAAAACATATTACAGGTTGTGGTCGTTAGGGTATAAACATCTTTGGGAGGACCATTGTCTAACCTATCACAATGATCCTTTTACTGACAGCGAGAAATGACATGCAGACTATAGATGGAGAGCTTACCTGTTGCTGATTAAAATTACTATGTAGGGCAGTTTAAATATGAACAAATATAAAAAAAATGCTTTAAACTTATAATAGCACTTATGTGTTTTCAAAGTATTTTAAAATATTTTGCTATCTTTCAATAGCAATTCTAGGAAGTATGTAGAGAGGCTGTGTTAGCTCGACATTTATAATGTAGAGAGACTCAGAGAAGTGAATTGCATTAAATTGCATGTTACTGAATACCTGGTTATCTAATGCCTCATCAGCTGGATTTCTACTGTCTGTGTATTGAAGCATTCCTAAGAGATCTCTCAGAATTATATTGAAATAAAGACCTCACACCACGGTTTTTTACATTGGCTATCCTAATATTACACTTAAGACTCCACGTATTTAAATTTGAAACGTCACCTTAAAAGAAAATCTCCATTTTCATTTTTGTTTCTTTAGCGTCCAGTACCAGAATTAGTGTGTGTGTGTGTGTGTGTGTGTGTGTGTGTGTGTGTGTGTGTGTGTGTATAGCTGCTAAAAATTAAAAATAGAACAGTGATGAAGCATAAATTTGCTTTGTGGGTGAACCAGATGCCCTTCATAGCAATTTGCACCTTGGAGAGCCCAGTTTTCCGATTTTGTTGGCCTTATCTGTGTGATATATTAAGGAAAATCATCATGTAACTACATTATATCTGATAGTCAATTATTTTATAAACATTTACAATTTATAATACCTTGATTACAATTCCTAAAATAGTTTTACTTAATATTCTTCCTTGTTTCATGTTCTTAGTTTGTGCCAAAAGGCTGAGAGATGGGTGGGCAATATCTTGAAGATTCTCTACAGGGTAATTCAAATAAAGGAAAATGCAATTTTCTGTTATGTGTATGTATCCGTAGGTGAAGTCATCTAGTGATCATATGTGTATTATATGTTATTGTACTTATTTTGATTGAAAGATACAATATGAAAGTTGTATATAGAAAGTCTTTATGGAAGAAAGTTACCTGATTTTATAAAAATTCCATGTAAATATTATTTAGTCAATTCTGATAGAAAAGAAAAAAATCACGAAGAACATAACTCAACCAACCTTGAAAGCTCAGTTTTCCTTGGGGATTGGTCATATTTCAAAGGCTTTTTTGTGAGGTAACAACAGCAGGCATATTTATTTGCACTTAAAAAAATATATGTATGTTGGAAAATTTGAGGAGGGAAAGAGAAGAGAAGGAATGTTTTAAAATGGCTTTAGGGCAGTATGATCTCTAATGTTCTCAATCCTTAAAGCCATTTTGTTCTACTCTTATTTCCACAACCTCTCTACCACAAAAAAAGAGAAACACTTGTTAGGATAAGTGTGCTGTTGATCAGAGTAGCTTAATTATAGCACCACACCTTTGTTTTGTGAATTTAAAGATATTTTAAGCCCAGATCTGAAGAATAGTTTGCCAGAGGTGGGAATGGAGATAAAAACAGCTATGGGGATTGAATGGAGGTGGGCTGATGGGGTGGGGCAGGGAGTAAAAAGGACTCTGTTCTGAGGATTGGCAGTGGTTTTAAAGGGGGGAGAGGTCAATTTTCTTCATCTTATACTCTTTAGTGTATATTTTCATTGAGATTTATAGAACATTACAAATCATTTCTCTCATAAAAGGGAGAAACATATAAATCAAAAGTAGTAAAGGTGTCTATAAGCTTTCATCCTAGCTATATAAGATTTGTATCTTCTGTACCATAGAGTGGGAAAAGATAATGAGCACTGAAATTACTCACTGCTAGTCTGTGGGACTTGTAATTTAAAATCACTTGTCTTGTGGTATAGTGAAAGAAGTTGACCTATTTAGAATGCCAATCATAATTTTCCCTGCGAATATATTCCTATCTACCTTTTTGTTTTGTTTTGTTTTTTGAGGGCAGTGCCACTGGCCCTCACATGGGGACCGAACCGGGGCTGCTTCCTATCTACTTTTAAGTTACACTGGCAGACATATAATCTACAAAACAACAAACAATGTTTAGTCAAGTTCAATATTCTTAAAATGTTCAGGTGTAAAACACCATGTATCTTTGGAATACAATTGCTGAGAAATCTAGGAACTACCTCTACAACAGCCATGGTGAGGTTGTAAGCACTGGTTTTTATAAAGTAATAATAGCTTGCATTTATTGGGAGCTTACTATATACCAAATACTGTTCCTGACCCTTTATAGGGATTATCTTATTTAATCTTCAATCCTATGTTATAGGTAGTGTTTTTATCTCCCTTTTACTGTGAGGAAACTGAGGTATAGTGTTTAAGGTTACACATCTAGTAAGTGAAAGAGAGCTGTTATTCTAACCCAAACATTTTGTCTCCCGAGCTCACACTCTTAACCAGCATGTTAGAACTAAACAAGTTATATGACTTATAACTACAATGCTTCTATTTTCTCATGTATTCAACTAAATAAAAGAAGAAGTTTTTAAATTTGATTCTTCATAAAGTTTGCATGTGTGTACACGGAAAGGCATAAACCATTTATTCAGTGAGATGCTTAGGAAAGGCTTAAAGATTTTGGATCAAGCTGACTGGGGACAGTAGGATGCAATAACTGCAGAGGATTTTAAAGATCAATCTCAAAGCTCCCCAATACCCACCCTATGATATGGTCTGAATTGTTAGTACTCTGACTATTAGATATAAAGGTTGTAAAGAATGCTTTGTAAGACAACCATCGCAGACATGCCCTTGTGGAAATGTGGCATTCAGCAAACAGCACAGCATCTAACTGAGAGCTGTGTCTTTGCAAATGCTCAGGTGGGGCAGGTGGCATTTATACATTGAACGATAATGGCAGACGGTGGCTTCTTGATTTGAAAGTTGGTATCTGCAGTGATATGGAATAAGGATCTTTAAGAAATGATGCCTTGTTATTTTTAAGATAGCTTCCATCTTTTTCTTTTTAACTGTAAATTTTACTGTCAGCTGAGTTAACACGAATTTATCCTTTCCCTCCGCAGGAAAAAAAATTCTTTGTAGCGAATCTTTTATTTCTGATTTTGAGGAGCAGCAAAAAGAATGTCAGAATTATACCAAGAAACTTAACTCCTACATTAGATATGCAGACCTGTCAGTCCCAGCAGGAATTGCATGTTGTGCATTTGTAAATCATATCAAGCTCCTCTTACCTTAAGAATCTTGCAGAATCATTCACCTCGGATGCATATACTCATTTCACTTTCTAGGAGGCAAATAAACAAATTTAAGTAGAATTGCTACACAGAGTGCACTGTAGCTTAAGAATTTGATAATAACTGTTTTGCTAAGGGAAAATGAATTTCAGTTTTAACATCAGCTGCGTTTTGTAGAATTTCTTATTAAATATATTTTAGAGATGAGTGCATTTGTTTTGTTATGTTCTAATGTTATTTTAAGCCAGATACAGTAAGGGACCTTACAAACATATTGTTTCATCTTAATCATTTCTATATTGTGAATGTATGAGTGTGTGTGTGTGTGTGTGTGTGTGTGTGTGTGTTGTTTTAACTAGGTAATTAAATGGTTAGACATATGAAAACATTTTGATGTCTGCTTACAATAAGTCATCTATTTTGAAAACAAAATCAATGTACTCTTCTACTTTGGGATTTTATTTTACATTTTCATCTAGGCAAATATACTTTGATAATTAAAGGTGGGTACTAAAGCAACAAGTGCTTTTAGAAATTTATTCTTCATTTCCTGGGCTGGCTTGGTCACTTGCTAGGCTATAAAAATGATAAGTTTACCAGATTTATTGAAGTCATTGTAACTTCATTATTACAAAAAATTATAAAGTTCTTAATTATACCTTACCTTTATTTTCCCATTTTAAAATCTGGCATGATAACATTAGTTCCCCAATGGTTTTTGAGATATGCTATGATTCTGTACAGATCAATGACTAAAAGGTCATGATGAAAATATTTCTAGTACTCAAAATTCAGTTATCCATTTATTGCTTCCAGAAAGTGTAAGACATTTGGCAGCTAATGATTATAGGCAGGAAAAAAGAAGACTTGAATAACATAAAAAATTTAAAACAAGAAGATAAGAAAAAACACACAAAAAAAGGAAAAACAACATTAAAATTGATATATTATTAAACTATCATATTAATTACTTCCATCTAAATCTGACCTAAACTCTTTCAGGAAGCATTCTATGATTAGTTTCTTTTAAGTCTATATTAGAATAGTTTGTAATCATCTCAGCACTTATAAAATTATATCCGTCTTATTAGTGTAGACATTTTATTTTTAAAAATTGGGGAATTGGGGGAGGGGAACCAGCCAAGTTGTTGTTCTTCAATCTTAGTTGTGGAGGGTGCCAGTCATTATCTGGCTTCCTGTCGGCAGCTTGTAGCCTCTAAGCTCAAGGCGCCGTGTTCAATCTTAGTTGTGGGTGAGCATAGCCAGCATCCCATGCGGGAGTCAAACCCACAGTCTTGTTGTTAAGAGTGCATGCTCTGTCCACTGAGCCATCCAGGTGGCAGCTCAGCTCAAGGTGCCGAGTTCAGTCCTAGTTGCGGGCGGGCATAGCCCACCATCAAACAGGCAGTCTTGTTGTTAGGAGCATGTGCTCTCACCAGCTGAGCCATCCTGCCACCTGTTGGCAGCTCAATGGCAGCTCTGCTCGGGCGCAGCGTCACTGGCCCATGTGAGAATCAAACCTGTGGCCCTGTTACTCAGAGCTCATGCTCTTAAGCTTACTATAAACCAACTGAGCCACTCAGTTGGCCCTAGTGTAAACATTTTAACATCATGCCTTAAGAAGGTTTTCTTTGGTGTTGGCATTTTAAATACATTCGAAACTCTTTGAGGATAGGTCTGATGCATAAGATGAAGAAATGTCCAGAAGGCTTTGCAGTGCTGAGATGCTCTGAGGGTATAGTTCTTCTGTATTTCTCTCCAGTCCCACTCCAAATGCTACAATGTTGGACTATTGAGGGCAGAGACTGGTGATCTTATTCCCTGCTGTATTCCCTGGTTCTGGCATTGTGCCTCACACACAATCACTGCTGCATAAATGTTTGTGGCCTGACTGACTGACTGACACAGTAGGAATAAATGTTATCGGCTGTCTGCAAGTACAATACATTGAGCTTCACTAGACACGTGGAAGAAGTAGATTCTACAAATATCTCTTCAAGTTCTACTTTGCACCTCTTTCTAAGTCAGTTAATGGCAGGTTTTTTGATACTTGGCACATCTGCAAAGTTGGGCCAGCAGTAGAGAGAGTTACGGCATAGAGGGATGATGAAGGAGGTTGTGTCTCAGAAAGCACCAAGTCTGATGGGCTGTGCAGTCTTTGCTTGTTATCTGACTTTGAAAGCAAAAGGAGAAGAAATGGGGGATCCCCAGACATAGCAATGGTGGGAACTCAGCCAAGGGAGGCTGAAGCAAAGGAAGCATGAGCAGATCTGAGAGCTGACCAGACTTCTTTTCTAGGAAGTGTTCCCTTCTCTGAGAAGGGACCTGGTAAGAACAAGCAAGAGACTCAGGCCACTGTTAAAACCAGGAGGACGTGGGAATGAAGGGCTCTGGAGAGTGGTGGAGGCCCTGTCATCTGAACTGGGACACAGTTTGTCAGGTTAACTAGAGGAATGAGGTGCAGAATCCACCAACCATTGATCTGGAGCAACCTTAGGATCTCCTCCACAGGACAAAATTGGTGTTTGCCATTGTTCTGTGCTCTTACCTTTGTAAGGAAGAAAAGGGAAGACAAAGGTATGAAGCCGATTGGGCCTGATGCATTTTAATTTTTCTATCCGATGCATTCATTTCTGGACCACTATTTAGAGAGGTTCTCAAAGAGGAGCTATACGACCTAGTAGATGAGGCACTAAAACCACATTATTGTTGTTGTGTAGCTGTTGTTGACTGTGCATCTCTTGAGGAGCTATTTGCAAAGCGACACTGTGTGTGTGCACACTCGGAGCCTTACAACAACTTCCTGAGGTGGGAAAGTCTGTTTGATTCACTTTATAGATAAGAAGACTGAGGCCCAGAGAGTAAAATGATCTAGTAAGAATCACACGATTTGTAACTGGCAGAGCACAGCTATGAATCAAAGTTTTTTTTATTCTACTTGGTATATGGTGCTTCTCCACATGGTAGAGAATTAAATCATGCTGGGAAAAATCAATGATAATTTAAACTTGAATTTACCTTTTGAAACCACCTCTTTTAGACTTTAACTCCTTTTACTAACCCTAGAAAGCTGAGGGTTCAAGAAATCTTAGAAAAGTAAAAATAAATAGGGAAATGTGTTCTCATCCTCTTTCAGGTATGTACCAGCTCTAAACAATAGTCACAGCTAACACGTTTATGGTGTTTGCTATCTACTAATAGCCAGGAGCTTGTATAAATGCCTACAGTGTTATTCGCTTAACCCTCGTAACAACACATTCAGGAAACTGCAGCACAGAAATGTTACCGAACTTGCCCAAGGTCACACAGCAAAAAAAATGTTGGGGCCTGGATGAAAACTTGGGTTATCTGGCTCCAGAGTCCATGTTTACCATCACTATATGAGACTGTCTTTCGTTATGGTCTCATATCATCTTATAGAGAGCTATAGGAATGTCATCCATGGCTGTCAGAGGAAAACAATTTTCTTGTTCAAAATAACATAAACCACCTGGAGATATTTCTTCTTGTGTTTAACGATTTTGAACATCTACCATTTACTGATTTCTTCAGGGTAGCTCTGGTGTCTGTCTGCACACTGAATCTAGTGTTTGAAAATCTCCATCATTTTTGGGTAAATCCGAGTTACTTAAAACAAAACAATGCACACACCATTTTGAGTATTTGCAAATTGCTCAGTGCAGTTGTTAGGTTTATATTTTCTCAGTTGTTCTCAGCCTTTGGCTGAGTTTTTAATTAAAACTCACATTATAGACTATACTGCTTCTACAGCAATGGCCCAGGGAAAACAAATGTGATGCGTAAATGAACACATATAGCAGCCTGGTATAATGCGTCTGTGACACAAAACAATCTAACTGAGGGCATGTGGACAATTAAAAGCAGACCAAATGCTTATAATTAATATCGTGTATGTGGAATAATGTATTTATATAATTTCCATTTCTGATATGAGTTAATTTCATTGCTCTCTAAATGCCCAAGTATGGTCATCAGGGAAGTGCTTGCCCAAAGATACGTGGTTACCAGCAACAATCTCATGCTTGGCCGTACCTTTGAGAAGGCTTTCATTAGGTTTCTCACTACCTATCACCATGGTACATGCCATCATTGATTCATTTATTCCTTGAACCAATAGGCTGCACCATATCTAGAGTTGGCAGAGTGCCCCTCATTCCCATGGAAGAGTTAGTCAAGACCTTTGGGTATTGCCCATTTTGATTGCCCATTCTCTTAAAAGAGACTGTTTATACCAATGTCACCAAGCTGTTACCATTCAATGCATAAAGTGTAAACACTAAACCCTTCCTCCACCCCTGGCCCCACTGTCATCTCCATGACATCCCTTGTCTCCTTGCCTTGACCTTACCATTTCTCTCTTCCTCAGTTTCCCAGGCTCTTCCTGTCCCACCCTGTTCCACTCAGCAAACACTCCTATATCCTTATCTTCTTCTCTAGGTGTTCCCTCCAACTTCTTGGTTTAAATGAAGACTCACTCTCCCCTAAGGCTACCCTGTTTTCTCAGCAGCTCTGTCAAGTAGAGTCTCTTTTCTCTCTTGTCCACTACATGAAGAGGCTGTGTGTCCTTGTTACTTCTCATTGTTAATTGTAGACAGAGTCCTCTGGCCTTTTTTAAAATCCTCAGCTCCTTTGAGGTTAAGGCGTTCTGACTATATCACCTTGGAATCTGCCAGCATCCCAGTCACTCCCTCTCATCCACTCACGACTTTGGAGCCTGACTCACAGTCTGTGTTTCCGCCCCCAGACCTGCCATCATCAGGGGTAGTTTTAATCCACTCAGGCTATCCATCCAACACTCTGGCTTCTCAGGCCCTTGACCTCCGCATCTGCACTGACCTTCTCCCTTCCACATCCATCACCCACTGTTTCAGTAACACCTTGGAAGTTTTCATCACCAGGGCCTGCTTCTCTCCATAATAGCTAATTCAGTCACCCCACTGTCTGACCTTTACTCTTTCCCATTCAGTTTGCATGTTTAGCTCCCCAATTATGGCTGTCCTTTGACCTAATCAGAACCCTCGGCCTCTCTAATTTCCCAGTCACTCCATTTGTTCCCTGCCTCACTGCTTATTAACTTGAGGTTTCATAGTCACCCAACTGTTGAGCAGCTGTTTAAGACAGGACATAACAAACAATCCTAACAAAACAGCATGGAAGAGGGAAGGGGTGGTTCCTTATGAGAGAATTGAAGTATTACTGCCAAAAGATGGGGGAAAGGATGCCAGGCAGGCCAAAACAAACAATGACCACTCCAATTTCTTCTGTAATTTCTTCTTCTTGACAGATTGAGCGATTTCAATTATTTAAGTTATTTGGCTGATTTTCTGTTCTTGTTCCACTTAACTGTATATGCCACCTCTTTCCAAATGAAACCAGAAATCTTGGCTCACAGTTTTATAAAGAAAAAGCTTTTACTTCGATATGTACACAGGCACCCCGTGTTCTCCCAAACTGAAATGACTGAGGATATCTTTTTCAAGGCTGAGAAAACATACGGATGAGAGTATGCTTCTCCTCATAGTCTGCAGCCTTCTGACAAGGCATCTGCTACAACATTTTTTGTTCTTGGATCATGGACTGTTGTTTGCCAATTGTTTTCATAAATACTAGATCTTGACTGACTTCAAAGTTGTTCTTTTAGGATTCTTTTCTTCTTTATGAGTGCTGTCTTTAAATAATTGTCTCATAGTATAACACAAGATTTTTCTTAATGAAAAATTCCTATTTTAAAAGTGGGGACTAAAATTTTTAATTCAAAAACTTGTGAATTTATTTTTTTATTGTATTTGAATTCTCACTTCCCTTTACTTAACTAAATGTATCGCTTTTGGAATAATGCATCTTTGTGAGTTTTACAAAAAAAAAAAGTCTTTCGCTTCAGCATGGAAAGTACTCCAGGAAGACATTTAAGCTTAACTTTTCCATGCGCTTGATTGATTTAGTCCTCAGGTAGGTAAATACTCCTTCTTAACCTGAAAGTATAAACTTTAGAACTGGGTCATGATTTTGAACCAGACTATGGATATTCTATTCAATATGTTCACTAATGGCATTTGATGCATGTTAATTTCTCATCATACCTTTGCATGAGAAGGTAATTGAAAAGTCTGCAATGGATGAAACGGTGAGCACACCTTCCACCAAAGAGTGTTGTTTAATGACTATCGATAAAGTTTTACTGGACTCGTGTGGCCTCTCCCAGGCTCTAAGTGGCACATATAAAGCATTGTAGGTTCTATAGGCAGCTTCTGGAGGCTCATTTTTATTATATGTGGTAGCTCCTGGTTTATTTTACTGCTACCTCTAGGGATTCAACACATTTTAAATTGTTTCAATTATTGTTCAATTCATAAAAAAAATGCTAACATTAAGAATGAAAAGTACTTCATATAGACATTTGTTCTGAAGGCCTGTTAGCAAAAGACATCTGTGTGAGAAGCCAATGATGGCGAGCATAGCAAGTTACGAATTTTGAAGGAAGATTATTTGGTCACAATGCCACAGGACCCTCTCTTCCTTAGTAAACTACCTGTTCAACAGAAAATCTAATCTTTTTGAAAAATAGATTCCAAGCTCTCATTATAAGATCTGGAAAGGGATGCTCCATTCTCAGGTTTTCTTAGGAGGTTCGGGTTTTTATTTTTATTTTCTTTTTTTTTTTTTGTAAAGACAGAATCCTCTATTATTAAAGGAGAGTTAAGAAATTGGAAAATACAGTAACTCACTGATGAGCGATGAAATTGTTATTTCTTCAGCTCTATCTAGAATCATGTACAAACTATATTTGGAGCAGAAGTGATTTTTACATTGTGCTGTCTCTGTAGGCTGTGTCAGGGGTTGGGAATGTATCTCACAGTTGAGATCAAGCACTGTTTCCTCTGAGGTCTATTGGCAAGAGCCAGCCCTCCTTCTTCTGAGAGTGAAATGAGATTCACATGTTTGCATACCATCTTACTGATTCTTGCCAGGAATACTTTCTGGAAAGAGCAAACTGAATATTTCTGCTGTGCCTCTATTTTAGGGAGTGAGTAACTGCCATATGTTGTGTCATCCACTCTGGGAAGATACTAAGAAATGAAATGATCCCACCCATCTTAATGTTCTAGGGCTGCTGTGGTACCAAAGTACCACAGAGCTGGTAATCTACAGAAACTGATTTTTTTCACTGTTCTTGGTGGCTTAAATATTTTGAGATCAAGGTGTTGGCAGGATTAATTCCTGCTTCAGGCCTTTCTCTTCGGCTTGTAGATTACCATCTTCTCTCTGTGTCATCACATGGTCTTCCCTCTGTGCCTCTCTGGGTCCAGATTTCCTCTTCTTATAAGAACGCAAGTCATATTGCATGAAGCTCACACTAATGACCTTGTTTTTATTCAATTACCCATTTAAATACCCTATTTCTAAATATGGGGTAATAAGGGTTAGGACTCAACATTCTGGGGTAATAAGGGTTAGGACTCAATATATGGATTTTTGGGTGATGTGATTCAACCCATAATACAACCTGTCTTTAATTACTCACAGATAATACATGTACAAATGTTTTCTGTGTGTGCACCTCTTGTGTCTATTTTATGGAGGGCACATAAAATACACTGACCACCAGATTGCTGGTATCAACAAGCAGAGATTTAGGGATTTATTTCTAAACATTGTTGTTGAAATCAGTCTAAACTAATAAAGAAACATAGGAAAGGGATTTTGCTTTAATTTTGTTTCTTAGATTAATGTTGAAAGAAAATAGTTGATTAGTTGATTGGCATGAAAACTCCTGTGACACTGAGAAGCACATGGATAAGCATTTGAGCATAAAATTGAAACATTATATAGATTTGATTGGTTCTCAAAACATAAAATGAGAATTTTGAAAATTTGGTAGAATTTTAATGTTTGAGATATTCTTTAACTTTGGACTGACTCTTGAAAGCATAGTTCAGTTTTTTTTCTGGAGCACTTTTGACAGTGTTTCGGCATGATCACAAATAATTGGAAATTTCAGATATGGTTTGGAGTTTCTGTATTTGCTACAAATTAAAGAATTATTCTGGAATATCGTTTTAGCAATTTATCCTTCCGGTCCTCTCATAGCAAAATATACACTTAAATTTTTCATTGAAAAATGTCCCTTTTCTGGAGGAGTGCTCTGGTACTATTTACAAGTACTTATAAAACACACATGCACAATGCTACTATTTATTTTCGTAATTGGCCAGTTATTTTTAATATCCACATAGAAATAAAGGGAATTTTTAAAAATGTAACATAAACAGGAACACAACCTTGAGCCCATGATATAGCGTAGCCCGAATGCCTTATTCCTTGTATCTGCATATGGAAATAACAATGAAGCGATAAGTTCTCATTATTTTAAGAAAGAAAACAACTCAAGTCTTAGTGTTACTTTTGTAAATATCCTGGTTTATAACATATTTTTCCTGATATTTTAAGGCAGCATTGTTTTCTTAGGTGTAAAGTATTGCTACTTCTTGTATGTTTTAAACCAGTTCTCTCATGCTAACAAAAGCAGGGAAAACAGCATCAGAAAAATAGACTTCAAGATACATTCACAGATCGATTCCTTCTGTCCTCAACAAGTGACTATTTGCATAGGTAAATTAAGATTATTGATCATTTTAATTTTGATTCTGGTATAATCTCTCCCATGAGATTCTAAATGTTTGGTTACTTCACTAACTGTATAGGAAAAGGGAATTTTTTGGGGCCATTCAGAAATACGTTTATAGGTACATGTAAATGCAGCGAATATAAGGCATGGAAAGTGGTTGCAGAAAATCAAAGGTGTCTGTGAAAAAATACTACCCGTTCAAGTTAGACTGAGGTATGTTATTCTGGAAGTAGAGAGGCAGTCTGAGCTATTCAAGAATAACAATCATCATTACCAATGATGATAACACCGTATACATATCATTAATAACATCAATAAATAACAATCATTGTAGATGTATCACAAAACTAAGAGGAGGGGAAAAAAATCCAGGAACATTTTTAAAAAACCAATATTTATACCTGTCCACCACGGAATTTCCTTAAATTTAGCTTTTTACTCCAATTTAATGCACACAACTAATGTATGGTAAATGAATGGTTAGAATTAGGTTACAGACGTCAATGTGAAAATCTTTTGCCTGATTTTATTGTGCACTGCTGTTATTTTTGGTACATTTATTGAAATGTCTTACACACATAATGGTGTAGTATGTTACGCTTGTTTGTACTTCACATTTGTCTCAGGTATTTCAGTGGGCAGAATACAATGAGGTGCATTAAGGAAGGCATGAATATTTATGGTAATCCAAGGGAACTATACACAGAAATGAACTTGCTTGGTTCCTGGTCATCTAGCTTTTATCTTTCTCTTAAGGGTGTTTAAGATAAAAACAACTTACTGTAATTGATCTATTTTACCAAATGTCCTAATTATCCAGTGGCCATATCCAAACCTAAAAATGTTAATAGTTCAACACTAAAAGTGGTTGCAGATTGAATTATAAAAGGGTTTACTCTAAAAGATTTCTTTTTGGCTTTTATCTATCATCAGCTCTTCTTTACTGAATGTAATTTTTTTAAAATTTAATATTTATAAATTATATAACATGCATTAAAAGAACCCAAATGAGAAAATAAGGTAGTTCTGGAAAGAAGAATTTTTTTTTTTCTGCATTTATTGTTACAATCCCATGTAGAGACACACTATAGTGTTTGACAAAGCTACGTGCATGTGGGCTTTCAATGGAGAACCATATTCATACCATTTAGAAACCTGATAGAGAATTTAAGGGTGAGCCTGACCTCAGGGAATCCTACACTAGTTATTTTTTAGAGCTGGAACTGGAAAGTTGGAGACACTGTATGTGGAGATTATGGCTATGCTGATTCCAATGGTTCATAGCCCCTGTTGGTGGGTCAGAGAATAGCAGAGTCCTTCTACGTTTACTCCTGAACAATCAAAAATGAAAAAAATCTTAATGGGCTTAATGGGGAGAACTCTCCTCAGTGAACAATACCATCAGAAGATTATTAATGTTGGCAACACAGAAATGAAGTTTCCATGATATAAACATGGACACAAGAGAATGGCCCCAGTAATTCCAAGTATTCTGTGGCCTTTGGCTTTTTCATTGAGGACCTCAGATCTACAAAATTCCAGAACAAACGATTGGGAAGTTAGCTGGTTTTCTGACCTCACATGAATGAGAAAACAAAATGTCAACTATAGATTCTTGACTGTATACAACTTTATTAAAAATGAACTTAATCAATCTGACTGTACACAGACCAAATATGGCAATTAAAGTAAAGTTAGTGTTGAGAGCACTGGTCTGGGACGTTAGATAGTATATTACCTATTAGCTGTGGGAATCTCACCTCCGCATCGATCACGTTAAAAGCCAAAGCTGAACCAGCTGATCTTTGGAGGTTTTTTTTATCATCCTTCTCTGATTCTTCTTCCCTTTTTTTTGATTTATATTCTTAATGTGAGGGACTAGAAAGTACATAAATTCCTGCCAGGCATATCAGAGAGTAGACAGAAGCTGCTCCCCAAACTTATAATAAGAAAAAAATTGTTGAATAACTGTTTTTATGCTGATTAATTGAACATGAGGTACAATAGAAAGACACGTCAAAAATGAGTCCAAGGAATGTGGCCTTAGTAACTGGAAGAATGGATGTGGTGTTTATTGTGAAGAAGACCATGGGATGATTCTTACCCTTCTTGTGTGTCAACAGTGATTACTTAACACAACAAATAGATCTAGTATGGAACTGAACTAGTTAGGTGCGGAATTATTCCTACTCCTGCCAGGTTTCCTCAAAGACAGAGGGGTTGTTTGGCAATGAATTTTAGCCAAGAAACTATGTCTGCTTTGCATGATATTTTGAGCATCCAAGTGGCAGCAATATCAAAAGCAAAATGCCGTTTTAATTTGGAGGGAGATTGAGTTTCATGAGCGATGAACCTGAATTTAAGAAAGATGCATTACATAAACTTTCATTCTTTTACAATGTATAGAGTAATTTTGAGCAGGATTTCAGTGACCTGTGAAGAAATGTCATTCCAATGCAGCTTCCCTCTTCAGGTTTTCATAAGGATGGGCGTTGTTATAAGTGCCTAAGGAAGAATATGGGAGAGGATGAAAGGATAGACACTATTTTGCTGGTATAGATGCAGTGCAGTGTTGCTAGAACATCTAAGTGTGTTGTATCTTGTATTTAGCTCTATAGCCCCAAGTGAAAAGTCAATACCCCGTATGGTTCTAATTCAAACTATTTGTTAGTGTTAGGGCTTGAGGAGTCTTCTTAAATAACTTTCCTTTCCTAGGATTTGGAACAATTTAGAGATATGGGAGTCATTCAGACTTCAAATGTCAACTTAACTGCAATATACACTGGAAAATATGCTCTGGATCTGCATTTACCGACATTTTGCCTCCGCCTAATAACAGCCCCTCACTGCCCCAAAGGGTTCAGCCTCTTAGAGTATGGCAGAGAGCAGTCCAGAATTCATCTGCTTTTGTGAATAGCTAGGAGAGGCTTCACTAAGCATCTTCTCACTCCTTTACAATGCACCAACCAGAGAAGGCGCTTCCTGTTTTTCGAAGAGGAGTGAGTAAGAGGGCAGAGAGGGGTCAAAAGTGTCACTAACGGAGTTCCTTCACCTGGGACACTTGAGGGTGAGCAAAAAGAAACTTCACTGACCTTTTTCTGCTGGGAAATTTATCTCATTACATAATAAATTTCAATTGCCTTTATCCATGCTAAGTTCATGTTTCTGTGAGAAACGCTGTATATGTATGCTTCTTGCTTTATTGTATAGGAGCAGGAGGTTTTAACTTTTTCCCACATACACATATTAATAACATGCCATCAATATTGGTATCTCATAATATTGGTATCTACTGCTGAACTATGCACAGTTGCCAGTTTCACTGATGCTAAATCCGTTATTTTCTGTATAAGTCTAAGAACCACTAGCATAGGTATGTATTTCTATAAAGTGAATATTTGGAATGGATTTTCCCAATATTTCTACCAGTGTATCTGAATTGAAAGGTAGTTGTTTGATTTTTATTCCCCCAAATGCTGAATGGTCAGCTATATCAGAACCACATTGATTGGTGGTACATGTTTAATGGAATTTGAGTTTTCACAATTTAATGCCCCTGTTAAACATTATATTCTTTATCATCAGCAACGAATATTTATCAAAAGCCTGCTTCATACAAAGTACAGTACCAAGTTCTGTACAAGACACCAGGAAGTATCAATTATTTGCCCACAGGAAATTGGTGCTCCAATACAGGATGCATGCCATGTTGAGTACATGTGAAAAGTAAATAATCTACATTAAGACTATGCATATGCTACCTGCTAGTGAACTATATAGGCATTAGAGAGTGAATGTTAAGTGAGGCACCAAAGACACTTTAGACAGGTTTGGGATATCTACAAGCCATTTCCTAGGAATTATTCATAAAGCTTAAGACGCTAAAAATGAGTGTTACGTTAACTTTGCAAGAATAGTTCATTATGAGCTTTTTGGTCCTAGGAAATTTAAGGCAGGAGGTAAAATTTTAGTTGGGCTCCCGAATATCCCAAGGACTGAGTTGTTGGCGCCATCCTCATCCTGAATTTCTCTTATTAGCTCATAGCATCACAGGCCACCAAGCCACTCAATCAAAAGCTTAGTTGTCATTCTTGATCCCTCCTTATCTCTCTTTTTTTTTAAGACTAAACAGAGGTTTGTGGACAAACCTTTTAATTCTCGTAGACTCACATGCCAGCAGTTAATTCTCTTGAAATTGTTATTTTATTTTTTATTTTTTTGAGGGCAGTGTTACTGGCCCTCATATGTAGGACCCGAACTGGGGCTGCTGGCTTCCTAAGCCAGCACTTAACCACTGCGCCACTCGGCCGGCCCTCTTCCTTATCTCTTATCCCACACAGCAAATGCATCAGTTAGTCCCATGGCTTCTACCTATAAATGTTTCTTGAACACACCCAGCTGCCTTTCTGCCCTGCCACCCTCTGGTCTAAGCCCATTACCCCGTTCTCAGACATCACCATCTCCTGCCTGGACTACTCCATGCTCATCTCCCTGCTCCCATTGTTTGTAACCTGCAATCCATTCTTTCCGTAGAACCACAGTTGTAAATCATAAAACAGATGATGCCATTCTCATGTTAAAACCTTTTAATGTTGTTCTTTGCTCTTCAAAAGAAAATTCACATTCCTTACCAAAATAAATAAGGCCCTGCATGATCTAGTTTGTGTCATCTTTTTAAACACTTTATTTTACTATAGTGTAGCCACAATGGTCCCTGTTCTCTAAGCAAAATAATCCCCTTCCATTTAGCAAATGCTATTCCTTCTGCCTAGAATGCAGCTCCTCTGGCTATTTGTGTGTCTGACTCCTTCCATCCTTTAGGTCTCAGCCCAAATGTCACACTCTCGGCTCAAACGCTCCTTGACAACCCTAGCTGAAATAACTTTCCCCAGTTGTCCTCTGTTATGTCATCCTATTCATTTTTTTTTCATAGCACATTTCAGAAGATGCGACATCTAGTTTCATGTTTTAATTATTGTTTACTTATTTATTATTTGTTTTCCTCAATAGGCCTGTAACTACAGAGGGTAAGAACCTTGTCTTTTGTATTTATTACTGTACTTGCAGTGCACATCGCAGTATCTTGGATTCCTCAATAAACATTTGTAAAACGAATACAGAATGCAGCTTATATAAGCAGAGGGGAATGAAAGGGGCATCCAGGGTGGATGAAAGCGGGCGCCAATATCTAGACACTGAGTGTGCATAGGATGCAGGGAGCAGGGTCCTGCTCATGGGACAGGGGAAGCTGGGAATGTTGCCCAGGGTGGGAGGTTGAGGCCTGGGGTTGGGCGATAGTGGCTGAAAGTGAAATAGTCTAAATGGCAAGTGCAAATTGTGTTCAAAGAAGGAAACAAGAGATGAATAACAGACGAACCACATTAAGCAGTAATCCTGAGAGGGGGAGGCCCAAACTCTGGAGAGAAAATACCCGGCAACATCAGGAGCCATGCTTCATGTGGAGGGCCAGGGACTAAGTGCAGAATAGCTCAGGATATGGTTTGGGAGCAGCACCTGAGCACTGGTCTTGCTGGGAGTAATCTGTGTAGATGGTGCACTTTTTTTTTTTTTTGAGGGCAGTGCCACTGGCCCTCACATGTGGGACCCGAACCGGGCCGCTGGCGTCCCAAGCCAGCTCTTAACCACCACGCCACTCAGCCGGCCCTATGGTCCACTTTTATTTCAGTTGTACTGGGATATACATTTGGAAAGTAAAACAACTTAGAGAAGGTCTTAAATTCAAAGCTGTGGGACTAAAATTCACCTTGCAGTTAGCCAGCTTAAAGCTCCTGAAGAAAGATATTTGATCTGAGTGACTCTCTAAGGCAAATCTTGCAGTGATAACCATTGGTGAGAAATGCTGCAGGCAGAGAGGTCCGTTAGGAGAGGATGGTAGTTGTCCAGGTGAGAGCTTATGAAAGGTACTTCTAAGGCTGTTTCACTTGAAAAGGACAGCTTTCCTATATCTGTCATAAATCCCAAACGAAAACCTCTTCAAAGGAAGCTGCTATGCACTGAAGGGCATGAAGACTTTGGGAATATTAGAAGGGGAAAGGTCAGCAGGACGTAAGAGTACGTGTTCTTTGCCCTTCCTTGCCTCCCATGTCCACGCTCCCCTCATGTTTTGTACTCAGACCTTTTGAAACTCCCTTTTTCTGGCTTTTCTCTGAGATGTTAAAGGGACAAAAAAAGCCTGTAGAGCTGGGCTGCAATATCACAATTTATCAGTAGGTGCCACCATCTCACAAATGATTTATCCCACTGAGAATTTCTCAAGTCTACAGCTTTAAACTAGTATTTTATTTTATCCCATATATATTTTGAGTTCTCCGTAATTGTCAATGTTTATTCAGGTCACATGAAATCAAAGCAGGTTTTTTTTCTAAATCTATTTAATTCCAATAACATACTCACCTTTTATTCAGAATTCTGTTTTTTAGTGATATTTTTATACAATTGATAACTTGCTTATTTTTAGCTATTGTAATATTACATGACTTATTTTGATAATATTTTAATTTGGTGGAGCTATAGACACACCTGAGAGCCATAAAAAAATGTGGTTTGTGTACTTTGTTTTCATTTTTGTTTCTCTCCATTGAATTTCCACCATCACAGAAAATTCTATTAGATAACTCTGGTAGAGATTAAACTGATCTTTCTTTGAAAAAAAAAAAATCTGGGGCCAGCCGAGTGGCGTGGTGGTTAAGCGCTGGCTTGGGAACCCAGCGGCCCCGGTTCGGGTCCCACATGGGAGGGCCAGTGACACTGTCCTCAAAAAAATAAATAAATAAATAAAATCTGCATATATCACCATATGCCTGGGTTCAGGATCTTGTACATAGTATGGTTTTAAAAATTTAAAACCTAAAATATGGGTAGGAGTTTATTTTTCAGTGTATATTGTATTCCACTCTCAATTTTAGAGATTTTTTTTTTTTTATATTCGGGAACAACATTAGCAATAAAATGGAAAAAAGGCAAGAGGTAAACATCTAGGTGTATATAACAGCTCAACATTTTCATGTCTAATAATACTGCATGAAAACTAATACACTTGTTTTTAAATTGTGCATATTGTAATTGACCCCTGGAAATAAAACGATGAGCATGCAAGTATGGGGCTGGGAGATGCCAGGGGCCCCTGTGGCTCACACTCAGGAAGAGCCAACTCATGTCTGATAGCTGTTGGTCTCTCTGTAGTGTCTTCCATATGGAATTCCTACCCCTTCCCAATATGAAAATTCATTTGAAGTGGCAGACAGAATATTGTATATCCTCGAGTGTAGGCAAAATGCCCTGGTTTCCTTTACTTTCACACTACACTTCTGGCTAGGTTTTTCTCATGTCAATCAAGTCGCCACCACCAGCTGTGGGTCCAGCAATTCAATTCTGACACTAGCTACCTAGAGAGAGCATCAGGTACCATAGATGAAGGGCTCAGCCCCACATGATGGCTCCCTTTCTTTGGATGCCAGTACTAAGCACAGGTAGAATACTAAGCTTCTGACTGACTGGGCTGTAAATCCGAAAACCCCATGTCCCCCTCCTCAGGTTTGCTAACTTGCTAGAGCAGTTCACAGAATCCAGCAAAAACAGTTATTAAATCTCAAGTTTATTACAAAAGGTTACAACTCAGGAACAGCCAGGTGGAAGAGATGCCTAGGGTAAGGTGTGTGGGTGAGGCTATGGCGCTTTCACGCCTTCTGCAGGTGTGTCACTCTCCCAGCATCTCCACCTGTTCATTAAACCCCAGATACTGGACTTCAGGGATTTTTATGGCAGCTTCATTATGTAGGCATGATTGATTGTTAGCTTCATCTCCAGCCCCTCTCTGGAATGTGCGGAGTAAGAGTCGAAAATTCCAAACTGCTCATCATGACTTGGTCTTTCTGGTGACCAGCCCCCATGCAGGAACCCACCAAGAGATGCCTGCTTAGAATAAAATACACTCCTGTCACCTAAGAAATCAGGAACTCCCATGCCGCAGGAAGTTGCAAGGGTTTTAGGAGCTTCTTGTCAGGAACCAGGGTTAAAAACCAACTAACTATTTGTAGGAACTGGGAGAGAGAGAGACCAAGATATATATATATTTCTTATTATTTCACACTGAGTTATTTGCACAGTGGAACAGTTGATATTTGCTTTCTTGCTAGCTTGCTTAGCAGCTGCAGTGTTACATGTCTTCTATCCTGGTAGAATCTTGTGTGCTGTGTGACTGCTTTTAATGAACTCCTTCTACCAGTAGGGAAAGGGTCCCTGTTTTATTTGCTGTGGTGAAAGTCATAAAACATGTGACTGTCCATGTGAACACCCTGTGCAGATTAAAGCTGCAGGGCATGATTGGAGGGGACACGGGCTGCCAAGCCACCGAGGAGGCTGAGAAGGCGGCCTCTGCCAACGACAGCATGGGATTATGTAACGCCTGCAGTGTCTGGCACTGTGCTCCACTGGAGACGCATCACGTGTTGTGCAATGCTCTTGGCCCTGAAATTCAATTAGATTGCTTTGAACGATCCGTGAGTCTGCATGAGATAAGCTTTTACTGCTATACACTGGAAAGCAAATGGGTTGATTAGCTGCACATAAGTTGACAAATTGCCATTGTAATTCCAGAAAAGACATTTGCATTATGTATACATCATCATGCCACGGAGGAGCAGAATTTAAGCATTATGTAACCTCGATAAATAATGGTGGGGGGAACCCAACCCTCACGACTAGAGAAAAAATATTTTCTTACAACTTAGCAGTACATTTTTTTTTAAATAGATTTGTTTTGGGGAATGTGTTTAAAGGCTGCCAGTATTTTTTTTTTTAATGCTATGATCTATGAATGAGAATAAAGAAAATTGATAGAGTGATAATTTGGTGGGGAAGGGAAGGAATTTCATCAGAAAGAATTTTAAATTGTGAGTTTAGTGGCCTTTTATACTGAGCAAATTTACTTTCTTTGTGCAATTGTGGCTGATCAATTTAAGGAATTGGGAACCATCAGAAATTAACCTCTTATCGTTTGGCTGAGACTTGCTATCTTTTCACAAAAGGAGATCTGAAATGGAGGAGGGAAGGTAATAGTAATTGTTGAGAAATTGAGTACTTGGAAAGCTGTTGAGGATTATTATCATACTAAGAGCTTCAAGAACCATTGGGAAACAACCAAAATCACCGATTTGAGCTTGAGTTTCCTAGCTCCTTCTACCCCAATTTTTCTCCAAATAGGATTTAAGATTTCAACCAAAAACCCTGGTGAGAAGTTGATGTTCATTAGAATTGTTTGGGACACTGAGTTGAACCCAAAGGCACTGAAATATTAAGCAGAGAGCTTCCATTTTGTTCTATCGACAGGGATTAGGTTACAGCTTCTTTGTGATGTTAGGTAAAGTGGTCTTGAATTGTAGCAAAATCAGTGCCATTGTAGTTTTTTCCCCTGTTGATAAAAGGCTTTTATTTCTCTGTTACCCTTTGAAAAACTTATAGGACATGAATTTGCTCAATGTAACCTCATATCCTGACTGTAATGTAAGTATCTATTCCTGAGTGGGTTGTTTTTTAACACATCATATTTAAACCCAGATTTCAATAAATATTCATTTTAATAGATTATCTAAATTTTGTGTGAGATTTAGCATGTGTATGTATTTCCCATTCATTTAATTTTTCTATCGGCAGTAGGTATTATTATTCCATTTAACTGGAGGAAAAACTGATGTGTAGGGAGGTACAATGAGCTGCCGAGGGTCACATGGCCGGGAGGTGACTGGATAGGGGTTCCAAATCAGGTCATAAGCATTTTCATCCCACTATGCTAATGGTGCACAAATGCTGTTCCATGGACTGGTGCCAGATTGGGGCACATTTCAAGAAAATTCAATTTTATTATGCCTAAAGTGAAGGTCTGGAAATCTATCATTTTAAAATAGCTTCCCAGGTGATTATGATGTAAGATCAGAATTGGGCATTTCTTCATTTCTAATATTCTGAGCTATAGAGGTAGCATTAGAAAATCTCTATTTATGCTGTACTTTTGTTATATATATTTTCCTGTTCATCCTTGTGATAATAAATTGTATACAAGTGGACACTTTGGTCAGTGTTGCTCAAGCAGTAGCTTGCCTTAATCAGAAGCATTTGGATGCTGATGGTAACCACTTTGAGCACCTCTTGTAATTGCAGAAGTCAAACGTGACTTGTATTCATCTTTTTCTATCAGTACATATCAAGTATGATAATTATAATAGTTTTTTCCTTTCTTAAAATGTGTATACTTTTTTGTGTGTATATATATATATATATGTACTTGTGTACATATATGTACATCTAGGTATATATATCTAGGTATATATATCTATAGATAGATAGATAGATAGATAGATAGATAGATATTATCCTGTACATTCAAACCAAAACTGTAAAAACGTATTCCATTCCTTTCTGTTTCTCGGTAAGACTTTAACAGAAAATGCACCTTTCTAGAATAGACATTAAATATTCTGTGGCTAATATAGCAGTATTATAGTAGTCAAAAGAATATAGCGGGAAATGTAATTCAGTAAATGGCATCTGCTATCAAAAGGCTAGCTTCCAGGTCTTAAACTGATGCTAGATGTGGTAACTGTTAATGAGTGAATTCAGCATTAGTTTAATGAGTTGGTGATGGAGGGATGGCTTGTTATCAGTGAATGCCCCTTGCTGCTGCACTTTTACAAAATAATACGAAAAGACTACTAGCTCATTCCCTACCCTACCATAATTAAATCTGTTTTTATTTTTTTTCCTTTCCTGTTTACATCTTTAAAAGATGCTGTATGATTCATCGCTGCTGGGGCTGGGGCTCTGTGAGATCTTTCCTTTCTTTTTCTTTTTTTTTAATAAAGATTTTATTGGGGAATTGGGGGCAGGGAACAGCGTTGGGGAACCGGGGGAGGGGACCAGACAAGTTGCTGTCCTTTTTTGTTCTTCAGTCTACTTGTGGAGGTCATTGCTTCACTGGCCCATGTTGGTATCGCCATTGCGCTCTTCCCGGATGAGGGAGATCTGTCGCGGGCCTCTGGATGGTGGCTCACTGCGGCTATTGGCAGCTCACGCTGGCTGCCGGCCACTCAATGTAGCCTAAGGCAGCCCACTGCAGCTATGCCGTCCCGGGGACTCACAGCAGCCCAACTCCAGGTGGAGCTGTTGTTCACCATCTTAGCTGTAGAGGGCAGTGTTACTGGCCCTCATATGTGGGATCCAACCGGGGCCTTTGGTGTCCCAAGCCAGCTCTTAACCAAAGCGCCACTCTGCCGGCCCAGATCTTTCCTTTTTTTATCCTTCCCCTGCTCCCCCCATATTTTTCTGCAAAGATCTGCTTGTTTTGTACCACAGATATTTGTTTTAAAGGGGAATGTTTGCATAGACAAGTTGAGTCTGTAAACCTACATGCTTCACGATCAAAACATCATGGCTCAGGCGGGGGCTCTGATTTCATATAACCAATCTGAAAATTTTTGACAGTTCTAAGTTAATAACCAAGATACAGACAACTTTGCAGAAGATGTGCTCTCAAGAAACACATTCTTAATGGTTCCACTGTCTTAGTGCATTAAGTATATCACTGGCAGCTATTAAGACATTTTTTACTTAATTTAGTAGAATACTAGTATTACATAATAAGTAGAAATAATTTTTCAAGTGTTGCACTTATGAATAAGTAAGTAACAATAAAGTGTTACGGTTTTCTGAACCGTAGTCATGAGTGAATAAACTTCGTTTCGCATGAACTAACCATTCATGTCAGCTTTGCATGACTATTGAAAATGCACCACCTCAAAAAAAAAGAAAAAAGAAAATGTACCAACTCACAAAAATGTCTTCAGGTTGTACAATAAGTGAAATCAGCATTATACAGGTTGGTTAAGTAAGGATTTTTGAGGATTTATACTATAGAAAGGAAGCTACTCAAGGGCAATCTTGTTTTTTCTAATGTGCTTTCCTTTAGTGACTCATCTTGCTAGATTGACTATACAGGAAATAATTTATCCAGGTACTCTAAAAATAGACTAATTATATTTTTGACATAAACAAATTCTCCTAATATCTGACTTGTTCTGCTATAATTTTTCAAAGTTAAATGAGCCTATAAGAAAGCCACACTCATGAATATCTCTAATCTTTTTCCTAAGTAGTATGTTGCTTAAAAAAATTAAAAGAAATATTTGCTAGGTGTATTCATCAGGTTTGAGTCAGACAGAAAAAAAGACAAGTTATTTTAACTGATTAATATAAAGCATTTTTAACTAATAATTGAAGAAATGAGAGTGAAAAGAGAACAATAGTGAGTCATATAGATAACAACTTCAAGAAGCAGCTATCACCTCTAGGTGAGAGCTAAGGGAAGAAATTATAATCCCCAAACCTTAAAACCCTAGCAGAGGGGACCCATGTGGCTGGATGCTGACAGACTTCTGAGACGATCCGCCAGGGCCAGGAGCAGATGTTGCTGAAGGAAGGCCATATTGGAAAAACAACAAACTGCGTGAGTTATAGCTGTGGGCAGGATCCACCCCTGCCAGAATAATGTGTGGCTGGGATGCCACTCACAGGACTAGGAATAAACACCAGGTCGTTAGGCCCACAGGAAACAGGCAAGAAAGAACAAGTCTCTTCCTCCTCCATCCTTGCAGTCCTCTTCTCATGCCTCCTAGTGGCAGAACCTCGCCTGGATCCAGCCAGCAAAGCAGAAATGACATTTATAGAAACCCAACCCCAGCATCACTAGGGCCTGTGTGGAGTGGAGAGGCAACAGCTTAATAACTGACGTGCTCGAGTTACTTTGAGAATCTTAATCAAATTCTTTTGACTAAAAATTATTTTAATATTAATTTCTGATTAGGTAATACATCACATGGTACAAAAATATAAAGATGTCTTCCCCACCTTCATGTCCCTTGTATCCTGCCCTCCACCTACCTCCAACTACAATAGGTTATCACTGTTATTAGTTTCTTATGCACCCTTTTAGAATTTCTTTATGCATATACAAGCAGATACAAATATATATCCTTATCTGTTATCATATTACTTGTCATACCACTTTTTTGCACCTTGTTCTTTTTGCTTAATGATATATCTTATTGATCTTGGCATATCAGTACATAGCGTGCTTCTTCCTGGTTTTAAGTCTCATTACCTTAATGACTCTCTTACTGTTTTCAGTAGTTTTCATTATATTCTCTTTAGTGTTCACAGGATAAAATGACATCATCTGCAAATACTGATAGTTTCCAAAATTTCTATCTCTCAAATCATTTCTGTCTGCTAATTGTTTTGGCTTGTGCATCTAGCACAATATTAAATATTAATGATAATAGTGAACATTTTGTCTCTTTCCGGCCTTATTAGGAATGCCTCTCATATTTCCCATAAAGCATGATGCTGGATTTGGAGCTAAGAAAATTTATTTTGTTAAGAAACCATCCATTTATTGAGCTTATTTTTTTAAAAAATCAGAAATGATTTTCAGCATCTGTAGAGCATGATCACATGACTTTTCTTTTTATACTTAATGTATCTAAAGTGTTTCTGGGCCAGCTGAGTGGCGCAGTGGTTAAGTGCTGGCTTGGGAAGACTGCGGACCCGATTCGGGTCCCACATATGAGGGCCAGTGACACTGCCCTCAAAATAAATAAATAAATAAATAAATAAATAAGTGTTTCCTGAAATTTCCTATATTGTTAGTCGATGTCCTAATATTGAACCATCTTTGTATTCCTGCGGCAGACTCCACTGGGTCATGGAATTTGCTACCATACACAAACTCCGCCCCTCCCCTCCCCCACACACATACACTGATACTTATAAAAGGGTTGTAGTCATTTGCTATTGTTGATCACTATTTGTGAGGTTTTTAATCTGGTTTACGTTTTTTCATAAGAATAATTTGGAAGTTCTTTTTTTCTTCTGTTCTGAAACACTTAGATAGCATTAAAATGATATCTTCTTTAAAGTTCAGTAGAATTTCTCCATGAAACTCTTTGGGCTTCTTGCTTTTTGGGTGTTTAGCTCTTTAACAATTCATCTATTTCTTCTATGGAAATGGTCCTTCTAAATTTTCGTCCTCTTTTTGGTCCAACTTTGGTGAATTATATTTTCCTAGAAAATTATTTATTTTATTTAGGTTTTCAAGAAAAATGTTGTATGGAGATGAAAGATTATATTGATCATAGAAAATCTTATGGTCTTTTAATTTTTGTTTTGTTTTCTTTCGTTATTTCCCCTTTGCAATGTATTAACCTGGTGTTTTCGCATTTTATTTTTCTTTCTTTACTAGACTGTCTGATGGTTAATCTTTTTCACTTTTTTCCAAAGGGCAAGTTTTTAAAACTTTATTTATTAGTGCTATTTATTTTTTTTAACTTGTTACATTATATTTCGATATTTAAAATTTATTTGGCTTACAGTTTTGCCATTTTAAAATTTTTGAGTAAGAAATTTAACTTACTTTTATTGCTATGACTGTTTAGGTGTATGGATTTTTCTCTTAGCACTGCTTTAGCTAAATCCCATAGCATTTCTCTATATAGAATTTTAGTTGTTTTCTAGAAATTCTGCAGTTTAATTTGAATATTTTCTGTGGCCCAAAAGTTGTTGAAGGGGAGTTTATTATTTTATAGATGCAAGGCATCCTTTGTTTTCAGGGTTTTTTTTTTTTTTAAGATTTTTATTAAAATATAGCTAACATATAATATTATATTAGTTTCAGGCACATGCCATTTATATACCAAAAAAAAGTGATCACCATGGTAAGTCCAGCAACCATCTGACACTGTACTATGCTGTCACCATATTATTGACCATATTCCCCATGCTGTACATTACATCCCTGTGACTTATTTGTTTTATACCTGGAAATTTGAACCTCTTATTCCCCTTTACCTTTTCCCCTGCTTTTAAAATTTTTCAATTACAGTTGATATTCAATATTATTTTATATTAATTTCTGGTGTACGGTATAGTGGTTAGACATTTATATAATTTAAGAAATGATTCCCCCTAGTCTAATACTTACCTGGCACTATACATAGTTATTACCATATCACTGACCATATTCCCTATGCTTTACTTTACTTCCCCATGACTATGTTTTCAGCTTTTAAAAACTAATTCCTAGTTTTCTTATTTGGTATTACTATAAATCTTACACTCTTAAAATTTTCTTTACATTTAAGAAAATTCTCTTATATCTTTTAAAATATCTGTTTTCTTCCATTTCTTTGGCTTTGTTCCTCAGATTTCCAGTTATATGCATGTTGAGTCTGTATTCACTATCTTCTTGTCTTTTGTTTTCTCTTTTAACTTCAGAAGAAATTTCTTAATGTCCATTCATTTTTGTTTATCTCATATCTAACCTCTGTGTCCCTCTGTTTTCTGTAGTGTTTAGCTTATTTGTGTCCCTTCCAATTATTTATTCATTTTTGAAGAAATATTTTTTTTAGTTCCAGTTCCTACTGTGTTTTTTCACAGTCTCTTCCTGAATTTTTATCTTATTGCTCTGCTGTAGTCCTTTATAGTAGTGATTTCATCAAAATTTTAAAAAATGCATATCAACAATTTTTGGTAACGATTTTAATTTCTGTGTATAATTCATGAGTGACATTTAATTCATTTTGCTGCTGCATTCCACCTTTCCCCCTCTTCCATATCCCTTTTATGTATCCTTTCTGTTGATATAACCAGTAATTTACAGGAGGTCTTTGGAGGTTCAAAAGCTCTTTCCTTTTCTGCCATCACAGAGTCCATCTCATAAATATGGCTACTCAGATGATTCTTTTTAAAGCCATAGCATGTCTGCATCTCTGACACTGCCTGTCTTCACCCTCATTCTGAACTTCTAGTAAGATGACCTGGAATGTAGCTTTTGGGCTCCTTAGCTTCAGGAGTTATATTTTTGTCTTTCCTTTTTGGTGCTGTTGCTGGGCCATCTAACCACTCTCAATGTTTCTTTTCTTTATTTTTGCCTGCATGGCTCCTGCCTGATGGCTGCTGATATGGGCAATCCTTATATGTCCTTTATAGTCTTTGGATTATATGTTTCTTCCTTTTGCAGGAAATGGAGTTTTCAGGGTTTCATTTTATTCTCTGTTATTTTTGTTGATTTCCACAGAAGTATAATGATGCAAAATTAAAATGCACATACTGGAGTATGTGCATTTAAAGACTAGCATTTTAATATTAGGGCTTTGATAATTTACAAAGGTAATTCAATAAGCATAGCAAGTACTGTTCAAATGTGAAAGTAAAATAATGTTCATACTTTCCGCAAAAGTGACAGCATAGAAAATGAGAAAGATGCAACTTTTCTCTGTCTTGCCTTTCATTTCCTTAAAAAGTTTTTTAGTATTGAAATTTGGTGCTAATATTTAGGTATTCCAGGAAAATTATTTCATTAACAAATGATATAAGTCTTCTAGTGTTTTGTGGGGTATTTTTTCTTCTTTTTTTATAACTATATGTTCCTTTTGTTCTCTTGCAGGTACTTGTGGCAAATTTATTTAGGCTAAATAAAATTTTATGGACCTTATGTTTCACTATTCTTTTAGATGTCTTGTTACTTTTAGTATTTTTTTTTTTTTTTTTTTTGAGGGCAGTGTCACTGGCCTTTACACGTGGGACCGAACCGGGGCCGCTGGCTTCCCAAGCCAGCGCTTAACCACCACGCCACTCAGCCGGCCCATTGTCTTGTTACTTTTGATAGTGCAAAATATGTTAGTGAGTACTGAAGTAGAAATTGTTTTGTTAAACTGCCCAAAGTTTAGGAGAATAATTTTCTACCATCTCACTTTTAGTTGATGAGAAAATACAGATTCTGTTCTGTTTGAAGGCTGATTTTGTAAGTCTGTTGTTATAAATCCTCATGACAGTAGATAATTATGTTTTGCCTGAAGAGGTGATCATATTTTTTTTTTTTTTGAGGGCAGTGTCACTGGCCCTCATATGTGGGACCGAACCAAGGGCCGCTGGCTTCCCAAGCCAAGTAATCATATTTTAAATGATCAATTAAAATAGGAAACAATTTATGGTCAGCTATTCACTAAGTCTTATTCTTTTTTTGGTTATTGTTAGTAACTGAACTTAAAATGGCTTGAATTAAGATTAAAAGTAAAGCTGTAGAATTAATTTCCCTTTTAAAATACAGCTCTTGGCAATAGTCAGGAAATAAATGAACTGAAATCAGTATTCCAACAGTGTAACTGCACATACAGTAGCAAGCTACTGGAGCTGACGATTTTCAAATGATAGTAGCTGGTTATATAAGTCACCCAAGATGGCTTGATGTACTATTATTTCCAGACAGAGTTGGAAATAACATGTGCCAAGGCAGCAGGCAGTCAGACGAAAACATAACAATTTACTTTCCAATAATTATCATCACCTCTAGCCAGGCTGGAACTTGATTGATCCAGTACAGAAGAATATCTTTTGTGTGGATTTATTTGAAGCCCAGAAATATCATGACTCTAGTAAATATTCCTATAAATCATTTTCTGGACTTCATTGGAAGAACTAGCAATAATCACTTTGTTCTTTATATATCAAATTAAATTGATACAAATTCCAGCCAGTAAAATTCATCAATTCTTTTGCCCCTTTTTTATTTCCTGCACTTTTCCCTCTCTTTTTAAAAAATTTTAATTCATTGAAAGCTTTTTGCATGAGAACTGATTATGCTAAAGAATTTAACTCATACTTCTTCCATAGCTGGTAAAATAAAAAATAAAAACAAAGTCTTGCTGCTTAGTGTTTGTAAGTATCACATTATTATTGGAATACATATTTAATTGAGGGATTTCTAAGTACTTTCAGAGGCTCATTCATCTTTACGCTATCACTGTGAAGGGAAATATTTCCAGAGGTTTAAAGATGAGACAAATGAAAATGGACAAATGACAAGTTTGGTGGAAACAGCTGAATGCTAGAGTTTGAAAGGGCTGATGTATATATGATTTTGAAGTCAGTTGGTTTTCCTCTGAGTAGCTTTTACAAGATTGGATCTATTCAGGGACATTTGCGGGGACGGGGAGTGGAGAGAGAGAGAGAGAGAGAGAGAGAGAGAGAGAGAGAGAGAGAGAGAGAGAGAGATTGATTTTGAGAGAGAACGAAATTGAGATTGTAGTAATGGAGATTTAGAGACAATGGAAAAATCAGATAGGAGAGCGAAGGCAAAGATGGTGGAAAGAGGGAATGCTGTGACAAGAAAAGCCTGGAAACACTCTGATGTCAATGAAATTGTATGCCCAGATAAATTTTCATGGCAGCTTCCTGACTAACTTGGGCTCAGAGTCAGTTTCTTCAGACACAGGTGGGTCTGGACAAAATACCTTGGGAGGAGTCACAGGGACAAGACTAGTGATTGCCCATCCAGGCTGACCCACACTGGCCTGAATTGCTTAAGGTAACACTAACGAATGAAAGAGATAAACCTGAAACCTTCTGTGGCTTAACATAATAAAAGTTAGCTTCTGTAAGCATAATAAAAGCTAAAATCGCAATGAGTGTTTTGGCAGGACAGCTTGCCTATGACCCAGTTCCCCTAGCAATCCAGAGCCTGGCATTTCTTCCAGCTCCGGGTTCTGCATCTCCCTCAGTTGCGTTGCCATTTTGCATCAGGGTACAAGAGAGAAAAGAACACAAGATTCCCACATGAGCCCGATCCACTTCACTTCTGCTCGCCTTCAGGTTGCTCCTACTCAGTCACGTGGCTCTAGCTGACTGCACAGAAGACTGGGCAGCGTAGTCTAGCTTTGTGCCCAGGAGGAAAGGGGGAGGGTTTGGTGAACAGCTGACCAGCCCCTGGCATGTGGCCTCTTCTGTCTTTTACTCTGTCGTATTAGTAATGACAGACTTTCAGGGCAGGAATATCTGATGTTTTTTTTTTTTTTAAACTTTGTATGTTTTCCAGAAGGAACAACTACGCTAAAATTCTTTTATTTAAGGGGTTAAAATGGTAGCATCATGGCACTATAAGAATGAATCTGAATTCTGACTTAAACAGAGGCTTTTAAAATGCAGGATGGAAATGGCTGAGAAATCAAACCTGAGAAATCCCCCGGGCATAAATGCAGCATACTGTGCTTCACAATGATACTGCAGAGTGTCTTCCTGTAAAGTGTCTGCTTAAACGCTTTAGAATTAAAAATTGGTTCCCTTCTCAACCCGTGGAGAGGTAAAACAAGGGCAGAGGGATGTTTTCAACTGAGGTCTGAGATGAGGTGAAGAGTAGAGGAGGCAGAGGTACCACAGGAGGTTATTCTAGGTGACAAAAGCTGCAAAGCAGAAGATTTTGGGTGCCAAGAACGGTAAGACTGTGTGGAAAGGCATCGAGGCGGTCAGAGCTAAAGAGACTGATGGAGGCTGAAGCGTGGAAGTGAGAGACAGAGATAGCATAGGCTTCAAGACTTCATTTGCAGCCAGAATGGACATATGGAAATTCCCTTCTGCCCTCCCATCCTCCAATAGCTTATACATTGGTCCCATAATGTCCCAAACATGTGTTATGTTGTTCTCAAATATGCTTGGGAGTGATTATTTTCTACTCATCAGAGGCCAAAATAGGATGAAGAATGTTTATTTGATAATATGACTTTTTAGGTGATTTTGAAATATGAGAATTTGATTCTATGAAAAAAAAATTTCATTAGGAAATTATGAAAATGACAGAACGCAGAGGTATCTGGAAATAGAAACAAATGCATGAGACAGTATTGCTTCCAAAAAAACATATAGTGTCTGCTAAGCCCTGGGGATGCATTGATGAACAATCTATTACATCCTCGTAGAGTTTAGGGTTTATTAAGAACATCAGACACCAACCAAATCGTTAGGCAAGGGACTAATTAATTTCTTAATTACTTTGAGGGAGAAGTCAGAGCACTGTAAGAATGTGAAACTGGAGGGCTCAGGTTGAGCTAAGGGAGGGGTATCCAGGAAACAGGTTTTCCAAGAAAGTGACATGTAAGCTGAGACCTCGAAGGGTGACAAGGAGTTGTTGGTGAAGGCAGTAGGAGCAGTGGAATGACACAGAGATGGGGACAACCACATGTCTTATGGCCACTGTGCTGCTGGTGGCGTCATATTGGTAGAGATCTCTCCTACCTTAAAAAAATTAGATGCTTAGAAGCAAAAGGGATTGCAGGTAAAGGATTGGTTATAGCTCAGGTGAAAAAAACCCTGAGAAAACAGGCAGAATTTGGGGGAATCAAGATGATAGTGTATAAGAAACAGGGCTTTACTGCTGGCAACAGTAAAGAAAACTTCATTAGAACAAAGTTCTAGTTACTGTAGGTATTTTTCTAGGTAGAGTTCTTTGTATGTTCTTTTACTACCACCTCCTGCCCCAACACTTTTAGTAAACATTTTCTAATTGTTAAAAAAGCTGTACTTATTTTAACATTAAATTAAAACATATGTATACTTTAAAAAATATTTGGGAAATCATTATTGTGGTTGAGTTTTGCTGTTAAGCTAGGTGTTACATTAGTTTGCTGTGAGCATCAAATGAGATATCTGTGAAATTCGATTAAAATTTACTGAATATATTTGTCTCCTTTATTAAAACAATTTGTGTTCCTACCCCTCATTCATGCTGCATCTCGTGTAATGACGGGACTATGGTCCAAAGAAAACAACTGTATTTCCATGCATGCTGATTATCTCTTTAGTTCTGGGAATAAAACCTGACTTGTTTGCCTAATCATGGAAGTAATTTGGGGACATGGGAAAAACTGATGCCAGGACTTTCTCATTCTTCCTCCCCTAACTGTTAAAGGTGTGAATAAACAGGTGTGTGGTCAGGTCTTCTCAGTAAAGTAGTGTGGGGGATGTCTCCTTTTTCTTATGGACTCAGCATGTGTTCTTATACTTTATTTTGTTTAATTCTGAAATGGCTGGTGAAAAACACTGCGGTTTTTATCCTACATCTGGAAGATGTGTAGTCTTATTTCATGGGAAGGAGTAGAAGGATGGTGGGTGGAGTAAGCTGGCTGTAATTACAGTGTACATTTATTTGGAAAGATCAGCATATTAGTATGCAGTGGCCAGATTAATTAAATGCAGCTGGAATAATTCAATATATGTAGTTGGTCCTATAAAAGCTAAATATCTTTAAAACTCTTGAGGTTTGCTATAAGACTCATGATGATACATACATTTTGACTATCTCTTCCTCTACTGTGAATTCTAAAGCAGTTTAAAAACAATCTTTTTAAAAACTGGGCCACCCCGAAAAACCTTATCCACTTATCAACAAAATAAATTCTAGCACTTTTCTTTAGGAAGGTTCGTCTTTTTTTTTTTTAACTAATATATTTTGCGAAGCATAATTTTTAGGACATTGTTTATAATTTTGCGCTTCTCCACTTCGAGTAGTGTGAGGTATCCATGGAAACTGTCGAGCCTATATTCAGTGCCCTGGACTGCCTTCCCACACAGGTCAAGACACACACGGTCCTAGATACTGACCCAATTTATTGTGCCTTAAACATTAGGCAGTTTTCACAAGAAATTGGCTCCTAATTGACACATACAAATTCGTATTTAATTAGCAGTTTGAGTTGCTCTGCATTTACTAACAGATGTAACATTCAAAACATGTACCATTATAATACATCTGTTGCACAGATGCACTTACTTAACTGCGGGAACTTGGTGGCAATGGCTCAGCTGCTTAGCCAAAACGTAGACAGAACTGACATTTGTTTAGAATATGTCCTTAAAAAATCATTTAAAGAGTGAATTTCTTTAACCAATCTAATGGATTCATTTTATATTTTTACCAATCTAATGGATCTCTTTTATGGTGTTATATCAGCTTTATTGAAATAGCCACACACAGTAAGACTCACCCTGCTAAAAGTATATAGTTCAGTGGTTTTCAGTATAGGCACAGATTTGCAAACAACACCGACTGTCTAATTTTAGGACATTTTCATTACCCCAGGAAGAAACCCCATACCCTTTAGCAGCCACCCCCCATTCTAGCACCCACAAATCCGGCAACCTCTAATCTATTTTCTGTCTCAATGCTATCTGAATTTGCCTCTTTTAGACGTTCCATATAAATTCAGTAATAAAATATGTGGTCTTTTATTACTGCCTTCTTTCACTGAACATAATGGTTTCTTGGCTTATCCATGTTGTAACATATAGCGGTTTCTTCATTTTCTTTTTATTGCCAAATAATATTCCATTATATGGCTGTACCACATATTGTTTATCCATTTATCATTTGGTGGAAATTTGAGTTGTTCCTACTTTTTACCTGTTATGAATAATGCTTCTGTGAAAATTCATGTACAAGTGTGTGTGTGGCCATGCTTTCACTTCTCGTGTGCCTATCCCTCTGAGTGGAATCCCTGGGTCAGCTGATAACTCTATATTCAATTTTAGTGACTGCAAAACAGTTTTCCAAAGTGGTTGTACCATTTTATATTACAATCAGCAATGTAAAAGTTTCCCAGTTTTTTCACATCCATCGATGTGTTTATTGTCTGTCTTTTTTATTTTAGCCATCCTAATGGGTGTGAGGTGGTATTAAGAGGTGATATTCTTTTTAAGATGAGCAATTTAATGCTCTCCATGCTCCATAAATTAGTGAAATGCATCTCTCTTATTTATTTACTTTTCCATTGCTCTTGATTTGTAAGTAAATATACCTCTTGTCTCAATATTGTCATTTTCTTTACTAATTTTAATGCAGGCCCGACTCAGAGCATGTGACATCAAAACTTAAAATGCTGATGAATTTAGGTAGCATATAGAACATGCAGCAAAGAAAAAGAGAAAACACGAAAAGCATAGTTTCATGATAAGATTAAATCTTCAAATTTCTGGTATAATTTCATCTTGCTTTAGATGAACTGAAAAAAAATGGGTATGAAAGTAATGCCGTACTGCAAAGGTTACTTGTGTTACAATGCCAGATTAAAAGACATTCTTATTTTTTCATTCAGTATATCTTATCAGTTCTAATATGCCATCAATTCTATCACTAAAAATAAAAATAAAAAATGCTACCAACAAAGCTATGACATGCCATTGATTTTAAAGTGACCTATAATCAGAAATGTTAAAATGTCTCTGTTGGAATGATTGAAATATAATAGAAAAGGAGATGTGCTTATTCACTTGTTTGATTTATTGTTGTTTTTTTGTTTGTTTTTTTGGAGGCAACCCATTCATCTATGCTTAACCATACCCAGGGAGAAAGCAAGATTTTCAATACCTCAAAGATTTGATAAATACCTTTTACAAATATGTATTAATATTCAGGGCTATAAAAATATTACAGACCCACTCACACATATACAGATAAAGAGGACAGAGATAGTCATTGACTTATTCTTTCCCTCTTTGGGAGTATGAGATCAGTGGCCTATACTTCACTGACGTGATCTTTTTTCCTCTCCTCTTCAATTTGCGAATTAAAACTACCTGGTATAGGGCCGGCTGAGTGGCGTGGTGGTTAAGCCAGCGGCCCCGGTTCGGTCTCACATATGAGGGCCAGTAACACTGCCCTCAAAAAACAAAACAAAAAACCTACCCGGTATATCTCAAACCAAATTCACTGACTACTGTAACATGTTTTTTCAGCCTGAGAATATTTTGTCTTGTTTATTTCAGAAGCTGACTTCAACAGGTGATTGGTAAGCCTGTGAAAATCCATGTTTACTGTGCCAATGCCTAGCACCACAGCACGACCCAGCAGCCAGCTCTCAGATCAGCAAATGTTCTTTGCATGTTATTAAAAATAAAGTGTGAATTTCTTAGTGCCTGGATTCCAGTTACAGTTCCAGATATATAAAGTAGTGAAATATCTGCAGTGGTGTATGCCACAGGGAATCTAAAAATGATTTTCAAAATAGTGTTCAAAGACTATAAGCTTAGCCAAAGACTTTCTGAAAAAGCCTCTTTCTCAGGTAGGCATTTGGCACTTTGTCCTTTAATCAGCTCAGACATCTTTACGTTGTTTGAATGGATACCTCGTTTTTCTTTCTTTCTTTTTTTAAATTAGTTTCAGGTGGATACCTTGTTTTCTTTTGGTAATAATTATATTGGTGCTTTGAAATGTTGATGAATATTGAGAGAATTTCTAGTTTCCACTGCTCGTAAATCATGGTGTCATAGTTTTTTACTGTGAAACTCTTTGAAAAATTATGGTTGACATGTAGAACACAATTAGGAGCTCGTGACTGCAGATAATTGCTTATATTAGAGTAGGCGAAATATATGGTCTCATGGACAGTTTAATTCAAGAAAGGATCAAAGTTAGATCTACATAACTTTTTAATGTCATAACAACAAGCACTAAAGAAAGAAAATGGTTTTCATTTCATTATGGAAAATGGAAAAAATAGAATGATCTTTATTTATTTATTGTAAATTATGACACACCCATTTTTAAAGAGAATAGTGACTTTTTATCTTTTTAAAATGACGTATGCACATAATATTAGAGATTATGTTGCTAAGTCAGATCCTTGCATGATGTACAGATTCAAGTTGGTTTCTGTGTTTTTCAGTAAAATATGAACATTCTATTTCAATAGATACATTGTAACAAGAGAAACATCTGGACTGGAATTTGGCATATTAGTGTGTTCTCTTACATTAGGCCATATCTGCAATTATTAGTTAACATTTTACCATCCAGTCTTTCAGGCTGAGTGTTGGAAGTGTTCATCTTTATTTTTAAGTGTTCTAACATTTTCCTTGTTGGATTCCAACAGAACTCCCTTCTTTCAGCCAGAGAAGCATAGTTAATGAGTTTGTGTACTAAAAATATTTAATGTGCAAGTAACATTGAATATATTTCAAACGTTTGCCAATGTCATGACATGATATACAACATATATCACAGTCCTTAAATACATAGCACTCAGCACCAAATTTTGTTGGTAAATGTAGTGACCACTATTCAAAATCATTGAGTCATACATTCACTCAAAAATACTTATTGAATACTTAATATGCCAGGTTTTACACTAGTTATTGGGGGTCTGTGGTAAGTCAAAATGGAAAAAAAAAGGGCACAGTCCCTGTTTTCATAGTACTTATCATCTAGTAGGGGAGATAGAAATCATTCAAAGGTTGATATGAATAAATACAAAAGTAAAGCAAGTGGTAAAATATGTGGTGTTATGAGAGGATTGAGTAAGAACTGGCTTGGTAAAGTTAGAGAGGATGACTTCTATGGTCGAGCTGAGATCTGTAGGTTGAACAGAAATTAACTAAGCAACACTGGGAGTCCTGGGTGGCGGTGGTTGGGTGGGGAGGCTGAAAACCAGGCTGGCAAAAAAGAATATCTGCTAATGTCTTGAAGCAGAAGGGAACATGATGAGACAGTGGCAGTCTTGTGTGGCAGGAGGAAGATGTAGATTGATTCACAGAACAGTGATGACAGAGGTCCAAGATTTCTACGTGTCAGATCCTAAATTCTCACCTAAGCTATGCTATGGATTTTGGCCAGTATTCAAAGAGAGGTGGAAAGCAACAGAACATGATACATAGGAAGCAGCCATAATTGAGTTTAATATTTCTTGACTATTAATATTTGTTATGTTATATTTCTTTTAACATAATGTTGAATTTATATGAAAGAATATGTACAACATTTTAAATTATAAAACATAATAACATAATAAACACCCATGACCCCCCACTCCCACCCCCAGCCGACTGAAGAATGAGAACATTACCAACAACTTGTATCTACCTGTGTGCTCTGGCTGCCCCTCACAGAGACAACTAGTAGGTTGCATTTTTCATACTGCACTGCATGTCTTCTAGGACTTGGTTTTTTGTTTTTTTTTTCTCTCTGTCAACCTTATGTTTCTAAGATTCATCAAGGTTGTTGTATGTTGCTCTGAGACTCTCTTTCATTCATGTTTATCACTGTATAATATTCCACTCTGGGAATATACCTCAATTTATTGATCAATTTTTCTGTAAGTGGCTATTTGGGTTGTTTCTAGATTGGTTTGTTTTGTTTTGGTTCTGCTTTTTGTTCGTTATTTTGCAGTCAAGGCCAGCATGAATGTCTAGAGTGTGGTACTATGTGGCTCCTGGGCACATGTTTTAGAATTGCTGGGTGAGACCGTATGTTTTCCAGAGTGGTAGTCCCAATATTTATTTCCACAGTTGATCCATCTACTCTCCAATGACTGGTTTTGTAAGACTTAATTTTTGCAAATCTAGTGGGTTTAAAATGGTATCTTATTGTAATCTTAATTTGTATTTCCCTAACTACTATTAAAGGTGATATTTTTTTCATGTTTCTTGGCCAGATGTGCTTCTAATGTGAAATACCAGTTCAGTTCTTTTTTCCACTTTTCTACCAGATTATTCTTTCTCACTGATTTGTAATCATTCTTTATATTGAGTCGTCAGGAAATCCATGACATATTTTTCTATGTTTTTCAATGCAAAAAAGCGGCATGACTTTTCTGATGACCCAATAGATTTATATAGTCTGAATTCTAGTCATTGTTTTTCACAACCCACTGAATACTGAGTGGAGAATGAATTAGAGGGGCATCTAGTGAATATGAAGAAACTGATTAGGAAGTGTAGTCTTTCTTAGTGAGTAATCACTGTTTGATAATCTTATAAATATGTTTAATATTTTTCTGATTTCTTAAATCTTAAGTATTAAGAAGGAAATTGCTTTGTCCTGGCAGAACTTGGAATATTGGGTGTCCTACTAAGAGTACTTTAAGAAAAATTGATCTGAATTGGCTTCTGAAGAATTCTGCTTTGTGTATCCACTAGGGGTTGTTGAGTCCTATGCACATGTAGGTGTGATTTTTATGAAACCATAACATGCTGATTGAGTTGGCTTCAAAGTAATCTACAAAATGATGCTGGTTTTCATTTGCCTTCACTCAAAAAACTGTGGAAGGTTGGAGCTGGATATTTATGTCAGCAGTTAAAGCTATGGTTGTCTTCATGTCACCGAGCATCGTAGTATCCTATATGTGCCATCAATTGTGCAAGTCTTATTTCCCTTTAAACATTAAACAAAATATCACAATAACTTTTATCTAGCATTTATTGTGGGCTAAGAACATAAGGTTTTTCATATATAATTTCTAATCATTAAAATAGCCCTGCAGTATGGGTATACACCAATGGGGAAACTGAATCTCAGGGTAATTAAGTAAAATTCTTGAGATCAAAAAGCCAGTGGCAGAACCCAGATCCAAACCAACTACATTGGTCTCTGAAACATTATTATTTCCATTAAGTTAAAAGCTTTCCAATGCTGGGAAATTGCATGTATTATGTGTTAAATAGTATGTAGCTATTATCTCATTTAATTCTCAAGAACTTCCTTTGATGTTATATTATGCAGACCTCCTCTTCATTCCATGGAGTCCATAAATATTGCTCTTCTACCTGAGGAATGTCTAAATATATTCTGAATTTATTAAAATTTAGGTTCATACTTCTTTTGTCAAATTATTTTTATTGATTGATAAGTAATGCAAGTGCTAATTTTCTTCCTCCCTTTTAAGGACAATTTCATTCTAGTATATTTGGAGACAGGGAGGATCTCTCTCTCTCTCTCTCTCTCTCTCTCTCTCTCTCTCTCTATCTCTATCTCTCTTGTAGGTCTTCTATCGTATTAATTGTAGAGCAGTAGATCATATAGACGGCACTGAGAATGTAAGACCCTCCACAGAAACAGGAAGGTGAATATGGGGCTGCAGAGGAGTGCTGTTCTACCTCTTTACGTGTTGTTCCTTACCTCTCATTACACCACCTTGCAAAGTTGTACCTATGTATCAATCTTTACTAAATTGTTTTGGAAATATAACAGGAATTATAGCATTTGAAGATCTAAAACAGCAAGCTAAATATGACTTTTCCCATTGTCCAGGAGCAAAACTCTCCCATTGTACTTCATAATATTGTTCAGATCAGGGTCAGTTCTCTCATGTATTCCCGTCTCCTTTCACTCCTTCCTTATCCTCTTGTGTTCCCTGCTCCTCCCATAAGCTGAGTCTATTATTGAGCTATATGCCTCACCATACCATCCCTCAGGGACGCAGTCTTTGCAGAAGCTTTGAAATTCCATGAAATTCCATTTTCCTAGTCTTTGGTATGAGTGCATAGTACTCTAGTAGGTTTCTGTACTGTATACCAGGGGATTATGGGCGTAACTTTAGTGTTGGTGTGCACTTGCCATTAGAGTGTAATTTTATGAGGTAGTGATTTATGATGTGTGAGTCTAATAGTTTTGCTTCAATATGCAAATAGTATCTTAGGCTTGCCTGTTCATCTCTTGCTTATTTACTCTTCTCTCAACTCTTTATGTTCTGGAGATCAAATGAAGATAGCTTACTCAGAAAACTAAACAATTACAAGTAGAAAAATCCATTCTCAAGTACTATTGGTGAGAGGTTGCATAAATTCTCAATCTCTGAATTTAAGCAAGACCATATATAAAAATGTCTGAAATGTATGAGTCTGTTGAGTATGATATCACTCACTACGCTTCTTGGAAATAAAATACTGAAAGGCTTTTATTATACCACAAAGAAATAGTTCCTTTTCCTCCTCACTCTTTATGGGGCATACACTCATCCCCTAATAAGGCCTTTTCAGCAACCCTGTTTGTCTAGAAGCTGGGATATTTGATAAACCTGAAATCATGACCAAAATCACTCTTTGCAAGAGCATCATCATCAGATGCTTAAATATCATCATTTGCTGCTTAACTGTTTAAATTTTACAAATGGACTCAAATGGTCTAGTGAGGATTATTTATATTGAAAAACAGTGCCATATGTCTCCCCATATTTGAAAATTATTTTTCGCATATTGCTGCAAATTGCCTTTTACTCCCCTTTTCCTAGTTCCTGACACATGGTAGAAATGTAATATGTCTTTACAATGAATAGGAAAAAAAGGGGAGAAGAGAAGATGGAAGTAGGTTGTCGTTGTGGTTTATGAGTAACTGGTTAAAAAAATTTCCACTGTTTTTTATTTATTTATTTATTTTATAAATTGTTTTACTAGAATTGTTGAGACATTCAAATGTTTTTCAAGGTTATGATTGTGTCATTGTGTTGATGAAGAGCATCTTGTGAATGTGTATAATAATACTCCCATTGAAGTTTGAGTTTCTCATCTTATGAAAGCTGAGGAAAAGCATCAGGGAAAGGAACTGGCCTGTACTCCTCGGAGTCAGTGACCAAGAAATTCAAGATTACAGCTAGATTATAGGAGATTGGCTACGTTTTCCCAAAGGAGTTCCTTAAAGATGTAGTCGATTATAATGGTGGACCTAATGTAACTCCATTACAGTACAGCTGATGGAATAATTTATTTGAAATAAAAAATATACCTTTTTACCCCTGGGAATGAGGAAAGATATCTAATCAGACGTGCTGTCTGTCATTAAACGAAAAGGTTAGGGAAACACCAGTTAGGCTAATACCAAGTTTAATGTTAAAACGAGACTGTGTGGAGACTACAGGTATATTCAATCATCCCCTTGCAGATCTCGTCCAATTTTATTGGTACCTAATCATTGGCCTTTGAGGGAAAACCCTAAATTAAGCATCTTTAGTTTGTAATTTTCATTACCATTTGTATTTCCAGTTGAGGACTTAATTTTCTAGGATAATGGTTGTGTTGTCCTATTTTGATGATGGCTTGATGATATTGTCCACAACAGGAAAAAATATTACTTTAGTATGTAATTTTTCCAAGGGAAAAGGAACAAATGTGGAATGGGTACCTCAAATGTTAGATCCTTGAACTCTTCACTCCTAATGCTGTTAACTCCTTTTAAGGCAGTGTTGTGCTCTCTCAAAAATCAAAAGAAATCTTTAGTCTTTTCTATGACTAATAAATTTTTATTATCCTTTCTCTCCATGAAAGGCAATAATTCCTGTTTCTTAATTTTTGATACAGTGGAGTTGGTAAAACAGAAAGTGGCCAGGAAAAAACCAGTCTTCCCAGATATTCACAAACTGTCAGCATGACTACTCTCGCCACAGAAGATGTTTTTTTATGGAGCTGTTTTGTTGTAATTTCAGAAGGTGATTGTTAGTTATCTTGGCTACATGACATTTAGCACATCTGGGATGTGTTCACATAAGACGTTGGCCAAACGCTGTGTCTTGTGGCCTGGAATTAACTCTGATACTGAAAAGACTGGAAAGGACATTTCTTGCTACTTGGAGTAATCCAACAAAGACACCTTCCGTGGGAAGCCCAGTCAGGAATTCATTTTGGAATTGAGCGAGTGCAGAAGTCAGGCTTCGCAATTGTAGAATTCTTTTTAGGATGGCTTCATGTGCTTTTAGTTCTTCCCCAAATTTCTGCCATGGCAATTATAGCTCTGAGACAATAGTTTACAACCGTGGCACCAGAATTTCTGACAATGCTTCTACAGTTACTTTATTTGAGTTGAAGGAATGTGTGTAAAGGACTTGCATCCGTGCAGTCACCACTGTAACCCATCACAGATAATGCAGGCCATGAAGAATGCCCCAAAACAAGGCAGAGCTTGCCTCTCATCCCTCGTCAGAACTTCATATTTGGCAACAGAAATCCATCTTGCTGAACTTGTAATGTAACAATATGTAAAGTTTTCCAATTCTAAATGAGTACAACTAAGACAAACAGAACATAATTCTATTCTATCCATACCTATTATTTCTTCATTTTTCATACCAACTATGGAGTTTGAACCAAGGTATAATTTTTTTTCACTTTAGTTGAAATTATTAGGGCTGTTTTATATAATGAAGTATATGCATATTAGCTCACAAGTGTATAATTCCAAGGACGGATTAATAAGGGACAAATTAGGATTTTCAGACATCAGTTATTATTTTGGCCATTTTCTTAGCGTATTAAAATTTCTTTTTCACTTTTGTGGGAAGGTTGAGAATAAAGTGAGAAAGTATGTACAAAGCCCTTTGTAAATTGTAAAGTTCCATGATCTGGATAATATTAATATTAGCAATGATAATATCAACTATACACAACTTACACAGCACTTAATATGTGCCAGGAACTGTTCTACGTACTTTACATATTTTCACCTATTTAATCATCACAGAAAACCAAAGAGGATTAAGTGTTATGACTGTTTCATTTGCCAACTGTGGGACTAATGCACAGGGTGGTGAAGTAACTTGCTTAAGATCCTCCCGTCAGCATGCAGTGTAGTGTAGAAGGGATTGGAACCTGGCAGTGTCATTCCAGAGTTGAGAACACAGCTATAGGCAATCCTCTCCCCTTTCTATGTCATTCCAAATATTATAATTAGAAAATGTGTGCTTCTAACTAGGCTGGAATTGGATAAGAAGAATGTTGCTCCTTTGATTTTTGATGTTTATGAATTAGGATAAGTGCCTATGATTTTATTTTATCTGCCCAAGAGAATTTAGAAATAATGACAAATACGATGCTTCCTTTAATTTGATGGGACACAGTTCTACTCGAGGGTTGGTTTTGAACAAGTTTATTCTTCTAGCAATGTAAAGTACATTTTTTTTAAGAGCAAAGCATAAATTGCAGTTTCCGATTTCTCCCTTTTTAAAAAAGTAAGCTATTTGTTCATTTTTCTCTTGGTTGCATTCTTGGAGTAATGTGGTTAAATGTCTCCCTTACAGAGAATAAAAAGGGAGCTAGTTCACAAGGAACTAGGCCCCTATTCACAACAGGCTTTCTTTCAGACAGTGACACTGACTTGTGCAATTTCAAGAACAGCCCTGGATTTTCACATTGCACAGCTTTTTTCATTACAGCTGGGCAAGCTGTATCTTATAGAATTAGACTGATAAGCAGTACATTGGCCGGTATAGGTGAGAACTATGATTAGGTGAGATCTATGATTATTAGTTCAACCAACTGAGCTGTGCTTTAAAGAAATTTAGTCCTTTAGTTAATTTTTCTCCCCAATTTACAACTTCAATCCCATAGTTTTGGGTGTAAAAGTTCTCCTATGGCATCTCCTTCTACTGTAATGACATACCCAGTAAAAGCTCTTTTGACTCCAAAGAAATGTTTTGTTTTGTTTTTCCTCCCCTTTTGGAAGGATCCTTCTTTAGCCAGGTGAAACTAATTGAACTCAAAAAACTTTCTCTTAAAAGAAAAAAGGAAAGACTTTTCATTTCTTATGTGTTCTCTAGGGGCCCCACTTAGGTTTTATAAGTGATAGTAGAGTTGTATTTATTGGTAGAATAATCTCTTACACCTCATTGTTTCTTCCAAGACTAGTCATCATTTTGATGCACTGTACCCCTGTATGAAAAAGAAAGAAAACATGAAATAGGAAGCAATCATAAATGTTTGTGTTCCGAAAACACAAATAAAAAGTTGCTATACAGATAAACAACTCCGCTATAAAGATAAACAACTCCAGACTCTTTTAGTATCTATTAAAATGCTCGGCACTGTGACATTTGGGACATATTTGTTGTGCACTGGCAGTGCATAAGACAGCTTTGCTCTGATGAGTGTATGAGCTAGTAGAGGAGATATGCATGTAAAGCCTCTTCAGAGTCAACTCTGTCCTCTTATGTGTTTCCCCAGGGCCTAGTATACATCTCTATTATGGAACTGACCTTACTGTAAACTCTTTGAGGGGAGGGTTATATTTTACTCACTTAGGATGGTGCTTAAAACACAGTAGGTATCTAATGAGTGTTTGTAAAATGAAGAGGGTAGATAAGACATGTCCATGAGTAAGATAGAAGAAGAGCTTTTCAGGCAGAGAGTCTGAGGTGGACAAAAAGGAAGACTTAGGAAACTGTGGTTGAAAAATCATCACGTAGTTCAATTTGGTCAAAATATAATGTATAAAGACATTATAGTGGAAGCTACAGTTGAAAAGACAGAATAAGTAGGATTTCACAAATCATTGTCATGTTGGGGGTGGGATAGTAAGTGACCCCTTAAGTTTGCCCTCTAAATGACCAAAATGATTGTGATATTCTTAATATAAATTGAAATTGAAAGGAGAAGAGGGCTATTAAGAGAATCTATTAAGACTGTTATACCATTCTGAAAAATGGAGTTTGAGGGTGTCAGCAGATCCTACAGATGTAAATAAGGAAATCTAAGTGCAACCAGGATGAGAAACTTAGGAGAACAAGGTCATGGCTGGAGGAAGCACGCTTGGCAGTCAGACCTGCAGAAGTGATTGTGCAATGCAAGATCAGATGAAATTGCTGATGGGGAGAGGGAAGATGAGAGGATGGCAAGAGAACTGAGGACCAAATCTTAAGGGCTTGAGAAAGAAGGATAACCAAAGCATGAGAGAGAGAAGGAGCCAGGTGTTTCAGCATAAAAGGGGGGTGTGCTTAGGAATGGAGGGGACATGCAGCAAGGCATGGGGAAAAGCCTGGGCTTTGCAGTCAAGAGTGGAATTCAGGTCTAGCTCTTCACTTGTTAGCTGCATGATCTACAGCTAAGTACATATACTCTTGGACCACAGTTTCCATACTTGCAAGATGGGGGTAACACCTCAGTAGTTTATGTATTAATTTAAATAGTCTAAACAAGTATTCTTTAAATAATTTCTTATATACATGCAGGTGACTATATGGCCAAATATATTATTGAAAAAATGTGTTGTAATCAGTTACAAAACTGAAGACTTAAGAATTTTTAAATTGCATGTTTTATAAAGAAAAACACTTTTTTTGTCTACTGTGTACTGAATTAAACTCTTGGAGTTTAAATGTAATTCACTTGGTCTTATCAAGCTTAATTTTTGAGCATCTGCTATACACCTAACACTTTTCTTGCTCTTTTTACTAAGCTGCTCCACTTAAGGCTTTTGCTTCCCAATTCTTAGGGTGTTTGTTAATCTGTTTCTCTTTAGGTGCCCCTAATTTATTTCTTATCAACACTGGGACCCTAAGTTTTTGAAGCAATCTCAAATTTAAGCATTTGTGATTTTCCTAGTATAGTCATTGAAAGTACTGTATTTTATTCTTTATTTCTAGGAGAAGCAAAATTATTATTATTTTTTGAGGGGAAATATTTGCCAATTTTTGCCTCAGAAAATATTATGCAGTATAAAATTAATTTTTTCCACATGTCAACATCAGTGAAGAAATGCATGTTAAGTGGTACTTTCATGTACTGATATTTTCCCCTTTTATTGGAAAAAGAAACACTAACACTTTTCTTGTTCTTTTTATTAGGGTAGCACATTAAGAAAAATACTCCTGAATCGATACTTTAAAGGTGATTATGGAGTTGGCATGAATGGACACCTTTCCGGAACCTACTGCAAATCTGCTCAAGGCGGAGGCAAGCCTTATCACTTTTCCTCATTTTAAGATTCTTATAACATATTTTTATGTCGCTAATATTTTACTTAAAATAGCACAAATATTAAAAAATAATTTTAAAAGCACTATTATCAGCCATAAAAAAGAAAGAAACCCTGCTATCCTGCTACTTGCAGCAATGTGGATGTGCCTTGAGGCATTATGCTAAATGTAGTAAGACAGAGAAACACAAATACTGTGTAATCTCACTTATGTGTCTAATCTATTAAAAAAAAAAACCTCATAGAAACAGATTGTATTTGTGGTTGCCAGAGGTGGAGGTTGGGGAGGAGGGGAATTAAGTAAAGGAGGTCAAAAGGTACAAACTTTCAGTTATAAAAGAAATAAACCTTGGGGATGTCATATATAACATGATGACTATAATTAATGGTACTATATTGTATATTTGAAAATTGCTAAGACACTAGATTCTCAAAATTCTCATCACAAGGAAAAAAAATACAACTGTGAACTGATGAATGTTAACTAATCTTTTTGTGGCCATCGTTTTGCAATTATACATAAATCATGTATCTCAATAAAACTAAAAAAAAATGCAAAACGTTTAAAAACCTTTCAGCAATTTCAGGTTCATAAAACAATGGATTTGAACATTAGATTTAATTTTGCCTTGTAACTTTGGAAAAATAGTTAAAATAAGTCAAAATTTATTAATATGTATATAGATTAGGGGCAAAAATAGAGTTAGAGTTTTTTCTAAAGTACTTTTTATTAAGAAAGAACATTTAATTACAGGTGTTATATATATTTAATAAAAAGTTATATTTTTACAAACTTCTGATTTTTTTAAAACCCAAGCTTCTATTATATTTAACTTTGTAGGGGGGAAAAAAAATCCCAATTCTAAATATTCTTAAGGTGTAAGAATTTGGAAACCTTCTATGTTACTAATGTCTGTAATTAAGGTATATTTATTTATATTTCATAATCGCAGGAAGCTTTTCTGGACAAGATTCTGATAAGATGGGGATATCAATGTCAGATATTCAGTGTCTCCTGGATAAAGAAGGGGCATCTGAGCTTGTCATCGATGTTATAGTGAACACCAAAAATGACAGAATTTTTTCAGAAGGTATTTTACTTGGCATAGCCTTGCTCGAAGGAGGAAACACACAAACTCAGGTACCTGCTTGTTATGAAGAACATTACATTTGTCATTTGTATTTCTTTTTTAATTGTCATAGAAGACAAGGGAAAGTACTGTTTGTTTGTTTGTTTGTTTTCCTTTTAGCTTCTTATGACTATGGATGGATGGATGGATGGATGGATGGATGGATGGATGGATGGAGGCATGGATGGATGCATGGATGGATGCATGGATGGATGGATCTCTATATATATCAGTTCTACATCACATTTTCTTATAAATTTATTTGACTTGCTATAGAAACTACAGAGCTTCACAAATGATTCAGCGGAGCAGAGCCGTCCTTAGAAGCATCTTTTCCAACATGATGCCAGAAATTATGATTGGCTTAGTGAAATTTCAGGCTTATTTTCAGCAGATCAAAATGACATTTTGATCCATCCAGGAATTAAATGGATTAATTAAAAGAGATAATACACATAAACTCTTCCCACAATATTTGGCATTGTAGCAGGTCCCAGTCACGTTCCCCACCCATCTCGACGCATCCCTCCCATATACTTTTTTAGAAGTTCAGAACAGTAGTATTGCTTGTTGCCCCCAGTGTCCCAGTGCTCACCACCCTGATACCTCTGAGTCAGTGGATTTTTCACTAGCAGAGAAAGGGAAGAGCCATTTCATTTGTTCATTCAGCTCAGGGCAGGGGGATTTGAAAGTCATCTTTTATCTATTTAGTGCTCCCCCACAGTGAGCGATATGCTCCCTTGCATGCAGGGGATCAGACCACTGTTTCCAGAAGGCACACATTTCACTTTGAAACTTCTGCCAAGTTGCCCCTGGGCTCCTCCACAACCAAAGACAGAGCCACATAAGCCTGAGAGCGAGGAAGTGTTCCCAGTGAAGATATGTCTTCCTTCACTGGTCTGCACTTTCTAGGTTTGCTTTGGTCAGGGAAGGAAACTATGCTTACCCCTAATTGCAAGTTCCAGAATCCATTTTTTCCTATTCAGGGCAAGTAGGAGCCATGTCTAATTAAAAACTAGGATATTTCACTTTATTTAGCCATCAAATGCAATAAACAACAGGGATTTCTTGATGTGACATATCTAATAGCAGTTTTCTGTAGAAATAAAGGCCTCATGCACAGCAAATGGCACAATAACCAAAAAATAACCTTAAAACACTGGTACTTCTCAGTTGGAAAACAAGTCCAGTAAATTATGAATCCTTAAAGGTTGAAAGCCCGTGTTGTCCATCTTTGTACCCTTTGTGTCTGGCGTCATGTGTGGCCTAATGTAGAGCTTAATGAATGGTCGGGAGTGATAGCTCTGTGGATGAATGGGCCTTCATCACAAAGTCTTCCCTATCTGGCTGGAGCCTTTGGCATCCACTCCTTCATCTGAGCTCCCATAGCACTTGTTTCTTTAATACTCACTTGGCACTTTGCCCATACTCCAGCACAAATTATTCTGAATGAATTTGGGGGAAAGAGGTGGTGGCAGGACTTGAGTGGTTTTCTTGGAGATTGTCTTCCTTCTACAACCAGGTATCCAGTTTGGACTTTCTAAAGGAATTAGAAATTACCTAGACAGGCAATTATATAATGTTAGATGCAGAATATCCAGGGAATAGGAGTGAAAGGTTTTTTTTGACATCTCTAAGTAGAAGCAACCCTTGGGATTACAGTAATTTCTAGATTCTTGTTTCTGTGCCACTGAGGGTTATCAGATAGCATCACCTTGTTTTGTTGTTATTTGTATAACATCTCATCTCTCCAATGAAATTTCATCTTTTGTAAGGTAGGGGATCATATTCTATTCTTTATATCTACATTGCAGTATATCCATTCCACAGATATTTGTTGATGAGAGAGAACTAAATTTTTAGTATGAAAATCTTCTCTTAAGATGTGTTTTATGGCAATCTAATTTACCAGCCTTACCCTGTTCGGGCTTCTCATTTTATCTACCCCATTGTGTAACCCAGATATCAACTGAGTGCTCCTGGATCAAAGAGGTCTAGTTGAGATGAACTTGAATCCTATTCCCTGCCCTTTAAACAGTCTAAAACCCACGCTTCCCCAAGACTTTTGCCAATCCTTAGGGGATTGTACATTCTCAGTCTCCTTAGCCACTAATATTGCTTTCTTAGTCCATGGATTCTCTTGACACCCCTATTCCTGTAGTACTGAGATAGGATGCTGATCCTCTTTCTTCAGTTCTACTCTCTTAGTTACATAAGTCAATTTATACCTTTAATATACTTTATTAAACATTGATTGAGGAGGGGGTTAGAGGATGTACTTATATTATCATATCAAATTGAGCACTAACAATAAAGAAACTAACACCTCAAAAATACCAGGCACTATTCTTATTGCTTTATGTGTATTAATGTGGTTAAGCCTCACAATTTATGAGGTCACTTTTATACTATCTTTGCTTACCAAAGGAGAATCTGAGGTAGACAGTTTAAGCTCCTTATCCAACATCACATGGCTAGTTAGAGATAGAATCAGGATTCGAACCCATGCAGTCTGGCTCCAGAGTGTGCTCTTAACCACTATAAACATCTCCTTTCTAAAATAACCTATACCTCCTTACTCTTGGGAAATTTCCCTGGCTGATTCACCCTGTATCATGCCCTCGCCTTACTCCATCTCTCCAGTTCCTCACTTCATTTCCCTTCTCTGTCCTCTGATTTCTAGTCCACCCCCTTCTTGGGGGAAACTCCTTCCTCTGTCTCACAGATATGTTTATCCATCACCCTTGACTCCTGAAAAAAACCTTAGAGTTTCCCTTAATGCAGCTTATGGAGGTAGTTTCCTCAAAAACCATTATCTTTAGTAGGAGAGATCCTTATAAAAGGATTAGAAAAGCACACTTTTATCTTTGTTAAAATCATACTGTTCAGCTTTGCAGAGCCCTGGTTTAAAAAAGCTGTAGTCTATGTAAATAATTTGCTGTTTTGACCTTAAGTAGGTACTTTATAAATTTAGTGATTTAGACTCAAAGAATCTATATTTAAATCCCAGCTCTACCACTTATGTGGTACATAATGTTGAGCAAGTCACTTGTCTTTACTAAACCTCATTTTATTAATCTATAAAATAGAACCAAAAACAGTGTTGATTCATCACAGTTGTACTGAAAGTACCGATGAGATAACATTTGTCAAGGAACTATGTAAATTATAAAACTTTGTTTTAATAGAGTCACAAATTTTCAATAACTTCCTCATTAATATATTGGAACGCCTTCCTACCTTCTCCTCCCGTTGTTTTGAAATTATAAGGTTTAATCATCAGCTTAATTTGTGAGACCATATATGTCTGTGAATGTTGTGTTTATCCTTTGAATTAACAGAACTGGCTCGACTGTTTCACTGTAGTTGCTATGGTTACTGTGGCTTTTTTGGCCTACTTCCTTGAATGGTTGATAGCCCTCTGCTTAGGAGCTTCCCCTTGTAGGTATGAAGCCATCTTTTAAGACTTCATAAAACTCCCTGAATAGATATTACTCACATCGAAAATTGCGAGACAGGCATCCATTTCAAGACCTGATGTCATTAGAGTCTCACCTACCAGTCACAGGACTTGTGGGCTGTGGTTCCAGGAATTCTTTCAGGAAAGCGTTTCTGCAAGGGCCAAACTCCCCAAAAACGGCTGTTTAGATTCATTGAATTATCATCAATTTGACTTGATCTGGAAATCGTTATTTTTTTCATATGTTTTCTTCACACTGTCTCCCACTGAGTTTATATAACTCTCTTTTAATCCCTACAGTTACTAGGATTATTATCTTTATTATTATTATTATTTTTTACTTTATTTCTCTTGTTTGTATTGTGTCTATCCCACAGTTTTAGTATTAATAACTTATAATTTCCTCACCCACTGCAAATTCTGTCTTCTCTAGAGCGTATCACCTTTCCTATCTCCCTACTCTTCTGGATACTTCCACAAGTCACTGAGAGGATAATAATTAGGGCACATATTTCCAAGGTTCAGTATTTCCACCTCTCACTAAGATGTGTTTTGTCATATTGTTGCTGTTGAATCTTTTCTACATCATTTTCTACATAAACTAGGAGACAGAATTCGTGTACGATGGGCTTGTCCTAGACCCCATGCTAAGCAATGTAGCTAATGAAGTACCAAAAGGGCTTAGTGCCTATTTATCCTGTGTGTGAGGCTGCCTTGGTAACATGTTCTAAATTAAATATACTGTAATTTAAATAAAAAGAAAAACAACCTTTGTAACTCTCCCTAAACTCATTTGCGGAGGATAAGCATTGGATTAGTGGCTGTTTTCTACGCTTGATTACAAACTCATGAGGGCAGGGATTTTGGCTGTTGTTCCTTTTTGTTCAATCTCTAGTGCTAGCATAGGGCCTGGACATAGTATACACTCAATAAATATGTGTTTAATCAATACATGATTTTATAATAACATGAAAACCAAGCAACTCTTTGCATTCAACTTCTTACAGTGCCTTATAAACTTTTATAAGAAATAATCAGTAAGGATGAATTAAATAACATATGAAAATATGTTGGATTATAGTGGAAATGCTAAGCAAATACAGGCTATTATTGCTATACATTAAATAGTACAGGAGACTTGCAAAAACTTTCAAATTATTATTTATGCAATAATAATGGGCAGCACATTAAATGTGTGCTTTGATTCATGATGCCTATGTTTATTTCAAGCATAAAAACCCTGTTTTGCTCCCCTTGGGTATTGATATCTTAAAATGTTTTTTTGCAGTATTCTTTCTACCAACAATTGCATGAACAAAAACGGTCAGAAAAGTTCTTCAAAGTTCTATATGACCGAATGAAGGCTGCTCAGAAAGAGATAAGGTCAACAGTGACAGTTAATACTGTAGACCTAGGTAACAAAAAAAGGGATGATGACAATGAATTGATGACATCTGTTCCACGAATAAGAGGTAAAGAAATATTTGAATTTTGGGAGAGTAGAGTGAGAGAAAAGAGGGTAATACAGTATTTAGAGCTCACTTGTCTTTGTCATTTCACATCATAGCTACTTATCCCAACTGTGGCTCTGAGTAAGGCGTTCCATCCTTAAACTATTGTGGTGATAGGGTTGACCTTGAAACAGCTCTTCGGGACCAAACTCAAGGCATTATTAGTGCAAAGCAACTACAGCAGGTTCTTGAATATCATTGTTTCATTCAATGTAGATCATTTCATTTTAATGTTAATGAAATGCCATAGGAACTTAATGCTTTTTTACATCATTTAGCCTATGGTAAAATTGGTTTTGTTTTACATATTTCACTTAAAGTCACAGAAATTATCAACAGCATTAAGTGGGACTTACTGTAGTGACATGAAAATGTTTGTGAAATGCATGGTATAGAACAACTATCCCAAACCTTTGCGTGTTCATGAAATTTAAAACTTAAGACAAGAAGTTGCACCATACTCAAACGAAAGACTCTTGGTGTTTGGAATAACGAAGTCATCAGTGTGGTAAATACAAATCATAAAAAAAGTTAATATTTTGAAGTTTGCCATATTTCCCCACCTTGTATTCATGACCTCCCATAGTTTGTATTTATCAGGAAGATAAAAACCCTTCTAAAAATTGGCAAAACATCAAGGTCTTTTTTTAATATCCCAGTGCAAATATAATTTTTTAGTTGCTACCTAAAATTCTTTCCTGGGATATATTGTACCTCTTGTCAGATGATTTTTAATTCAGCTGTTAAAGAGAACTTGGAGTACCTGGCTGTCTTTTCTTAATTAGCAAAAGGAAATTATTTGAGAAATATAAGCACACTGCTTTATTTTCAGTAAGAGATTCATCATTACATTTAAAAGAGGGAATGAAAGGGCAATTAACAGAAGCTTCTTCAGCAACATCCAAAGCATACTGTGTGTACAGAAGAGAAATGGACCCAGAAGTAGACATTATGTGTACAGGATCAGACGCAGGAAACGCTGAGGAAAAGTCTGCCGAGGAGGTAACGATGAGCCCCGCAATTGCCATCATGCAGCCGATACTGAGATTTCTTCAGTTGCTGTGTGAGAATCACAACCGAGAATTACAGGTATTTGCTCTATTTTGTGTGAAAGCTGAGAAAATAGCCTATGATTTTAAGTAGTTAAGCTCAAGTACAACTAACTAGTAGTTTAGGAATGAGCTGGGGAGAGAGAATCAATAAAACCAGCAGTGTTCTTCTGAAACGGGAAGAAAGTTTTACTACCTAAGTAATGAAAAATGAAAGGGAAATTCCTTTATGCATGAAAAAGTGAGGCTCTTAAAGTTTCATTTTTTGCATCCTCTCCTTATACCTGTTTAAGCTCAGTGCGCATCATCTAATCCCAGTGTTCTGGTACTTAAATAAGGTCGCATTTGCCTCATCTGTACCATTCAAGGTTTTATAGACTTCAGGGGTGTCATCATTTACAACCCAATTCATATCTCTTGAGTGAGGATACAGAGCATATTTATGTCTTCATGATTGAGTTGTCAGAAAAGTCATGACGTATTTTTTCTGTTTTTTTGTTGCAAAAATATGTCATGACTTTTCTGACAACCCAATAGAAATAGAGTTACTTATAGAGAGGATTTTTTTACAACAGTGGCAGTTGATATCTTTGCAAATGAATATAATGCTGCTCTTACATACTCTTTGATACATTTCCCTTTTTCAAATAGATAAACTTAGCAGTATCTAGAAATTTTGGTTCTTTTTGTGTGAGTTATTTATACACACTGCTTACATCACCGTGGCAAAACCACATGAAAGGTAAAATAATTTCTAAGAGCAAGTGTTTAATATTAGAGGGACAGAAGAGTTTGAAGCTGTTTTCTCTACTAAGGGTCTAGAGTAAAGGTATTCTGAATTGGGAAGACATTATAGATTTATGTAAATTGAATTAAATATCCTCCAAGGGGATAAGCTTGGGAATTAATAAATGGTAGAAGCCATGACTCTTGTGGAGAGGGCTGCTACAGAGCTGTTAACAAGCAAAGGCCAGAAGCATTGCTTCCAAAAGGAGGACACCAGATATACCTCCATGCTTATCCTGACCCACCTTGTCTGTCCACATACTAGGAAATAGATATATCAAATCTGATCAAACATTTTACTAATAGGAATGTGGGGTAATACAATTTAGAAAAGGCTCCTTATAAAACTTTTGTTTTAATAAGAAGAAATGGTAGAATTATTCAATAGCTAATATATGGAAGCACCCCAAATGTCCATTGACAGATGAATAGATACTCTGAATGTGGTGTATACATACAATGGAATATTGTTCATCTTTAAAAAAAAAGGAAATTCTGACATATGCTACATCATATATGAACTTTGGGACATTATAAGTGAAATAAGTCAGTTACAAAAAGACAAATACGGTTTGATTTCACTTATATAAGTACCTAGCATAGTCAAAATCAGAGAGATGGAAAGTAGAATGGTGGTTGCCAGGGGCTGAAGGAGGAGGGAATGGAGAATTGTTAAGAGGTATAGACTTTCACTTTTGCAAGATGAAAAGAGTTCTAGAAATAAGGATGCTGGTGATGGTAGCTCAATATTATGAATATATTTAATACCACTGAACTAAACCTTAAAAATGATTAAGATGGTAAATTTAGGTATGTTTTTCCACAATACAAAAAATTGGGGAAAACAATTACAAAAACAAACTAAAAGAAAAAAAGAATAAACTGAAGAAATAAATTCAAACAAATAAATTAACAAAAATGAATATTAAATTTAAATAAAAAGTAAAAGTGTCCATTTTTGCTTACCCTTTCACCAGGTTTACTCCCCAAAGGAATTAATGTTAATGTGTTGCTTTTCCTTCCAGAAACCTTTATGCATATATAAGCATGTTGATCTGTAAGCATGTAAACCTTTCTTAAAAGAACATTATATAGTATTCCTCAACTTACTTTTTTCAGTTAGTAATACATTTTATTGCCAAATTACTTATTACTATTTTATATTTATATCAGTATACATTGATGTATCTAATTTTTATAGTTTCACAATATTCCAGTGTTTGGATATACTATTTATTAAACCAGCCACATTGTGATGGGTATGGTGTGGTTTCCAGTTTTTGCTATTAAAATGTCCAGTGAATCTCTTTGTGGACACACACACACACACACACACACACACACACACACACACACCAGCTTTTGAAAAGTGGAATTGTATGTTAACTGAAAATTTTGATAGGTGCTTCCAGGTTGCCCTCCAAAATGGTTGTATCATTAAATGATTGAACCCACACTGTTTATAAGGGATCATTTGCTTGGAAATGTGGTTGCTTTTTTCCCTAATGAACTTCTCTCTAGTTTCCTTTTTCCTTCTCCTTTTCCTGCTATTATTATTTTGCTTTTCTTTCTGGTTTTAGGGTAATGACATTGAGAAATGTTTAAGAACTATACTGATAAATGTAGTTGCTTGAGGAAAGCACCTAACAAAAAGAGGCTTCTTTTTTTTCTTGAACCTGGGAGAAAGTTAATAGATATGAACACTTTCTTTCAAAGGACAATTCCATTTGACATTGCCACGGGGATCGGTTTGAGTAAGCAACCCACACACGCACACGCACACACTCACACACAACTGAATACAATTAGCACAATGATTTCTTTTAACCCGTAGGTTATATTTTCTTTTGCTTTCAGAACTTCTTGAGGAATCAAAACAACAAAACAAATTACAACCTTGTCTGTGAGACCCTTCAATTTTTGGACTGCATTTGTGGAAGTACAACAGGTGGCCTGGGCCTATTGGGTCTCTATATCAATGAGAAGAATGTAGTGCTTGTCAACCAGACTCTGGAAAGTTTGACGGAGTATTGCCAGGGTCCGTGCCATGAAAATCAGGTAATCGTGAAAGCAGTTCTTCAAAACTATTCATGAATAATTAGCAAACAGATCAAATTGGTACACAAGCCCACCCTTGTGTACAATTAAAAGATTTCTTCTTGTTTTGCCAGGTAGTTTTACTTTCCTAACAAAACATACAAAGACTGAATTATAGACTAGCAAATACTATGCCATATTTTATTTAATCTCATTGTGAAAGAAAATTTCCATGAAAATGTTCCAGATAAAAATCAGACTTATTAGAAAAAGTAAAATATGTTTTTTCAACATTGTTCAGTTTTCATCTTTAGTGACTCTTTCCAGGATTTGTGGAATAAACTCCCTTTGGTTTCTTTGGACCCACTACTGTGGATAGTATTTATCAGCTCCCTTATATTCACAGTAAATTTATGAAACTTATGAAATTGTTATTATTGCTTCCATTTTGCTGATACATAGGTTCTGACTCAGAGATTCAGTGACTTTCCAGAGTCTCAGAGTGACAAATGGTAAATTGTAGAGCCATTCTTAAAACTTAGGACTTTTGGTTGAGTCTAAATGGAGTGCTCGTTGGGCATTTTTTAGGGCAAAGTTTCAACTCTCCCACAATATTTGCCTCTGATTCTTTTCTTGGGTATCAAGGACACATTGTGGCATTAGAAAACAGGTCACTTGAGCTAGTAAAGGGATGGAAGCCACCCTGGAGTTAATAATGAATGTTCACCCCCACTCAAGTGTTATGTGGCTGCTATCTAAAGCATAGATCCACCCTCGATGAAAGTTTTCAAATCACAAAGTTTCTGGATATAAATTTTAAAGAAGCTAGTTAGACCGAACATCAGTACTTAACGTAAAAAAGAAATCTGCTTTTCTATTGCAAATTACATGGTCCATATACACACACACACATACATACAGTATATACGTATACATACTTATGTGCATAAACATATGCATATATACATACATACATGAACTAAAAACACAACAGTTGCTGATGTAAATAATTTGTTATGGAGATACTTTTCCTCCCTCAGTAATGTGCATATGACATGGTAAAAGAGATTATGGATTTTGCCCTTGTTTTCTTGAATTATATTTCAGTCTCTTAGGGCAATGATACAAGTAAACATAATTATTGGTTTAAAGTTAAGAAAAAAATATACAAATTCAGAGGTTTAGTTTTGTTATTGGTAAAAATAGGTATATCTGTAATAGAAAACATGTATCCCCCACTTTTGGTTTTATAAGAGGATTAAATTGAATTTTGAAAGTCATTTACTAAATCAGGCAGGCTCTAAAAGTAAAATCCAATAATAAAAATAACATGAACCCCCACATACTCTAATGATATACTTACTCTGAACCCCATGCTAGGAAAATGTCTGTAAGGAAAGAAGGTTGCCAACAAATTCCAGAAATGATCTTCAAATTGATTCCCTTGAAGGTTTGCAAACATTTTAATGATCAGAAAAACCTTAGAGAATGTAGAAGATGAATGGAAAACACCTTCCTTTGTGTCAAGGATGTAAAAATTTCCTTGCAAGAAGGAGAAATAAAGCCCATTCTAAAAAATAACTTCATGTCCGAGTTACCTTGATTTTGCTCTTTCTTTTTGTTCACCTGGGTTTCCATTTTTCAAATCCCTTGACACTGGGTGCTTCATTTTTGTTACATGTAGCTCCACAAATTCCAACTCACAAGTTTCTGACTTTTGAGTTCTGTAAAATGAATTGAGTTCAAAGTCATAGCACAGAACACTCTAACCTTCAAAATACTGACATTTATCTCTCAGGATGTTTTAGAAACTTTGTTCAAATAAGCTCCCTCTATAAATCACCCAAGTTTGAGTAATCTGCTGGACGTTTCCTCAGATTGGCAGGATGTCCTCAAAATATCAGGAGGTGCCTATATTCCCTGTCTGGATGCCACCCAGATCTTGTGGCAGCATCGCTTGTCACTTATTTAGCATTAAGTAGCAGCTAGATTAAAATGCTTCATCAGGTACTGATAAAGACTACCTACAAACCTCAAACATAAAGAGCACGCTCCTTTCATAAATGGGAATATTCTCTTCGCCAGGATTAATTAGAACTGAAAATTCTAAATTTAAGGAACTCTTTTACCTAAGGGCATATTAAAATTTATTGACTGCAAAAGTATTTAGCTTAACCAATGTTGCTTGAAATTCTATAAAAGTAGTTCACACAGTGTATCTCTCGTCTTCGTACAAAGTGATGTCATCAATACTAATCAATTAATTATTCGACTCTGCAAATCTTAATCCTTGACTTATCTTTGACTTAATCTCAAAGTTAAATCTCAATTATATATATATATTTTTTTAAAGATTTTATTGGGGAATTGGCGGAGGGGAACAGCGTTGGGGAATCGGGGAAGGGGAACAGACAAGTTGCTGTCTTTTTGTTCTTCAGTTTAGTTGCGGAGGATGTTGCTTCACTGTTGGTATCGTCATAACGCTCTTCCCGGATGAGGCAGATCGGTCGCTGGCCTCTGGATGTCGCTCACCGCGGCTATTGGCAGCTCACGCTTGGCTGCCAGCCGCTCACGCTGGCTGTGGGCCACTCACTGTAGCCTATGGCAGCCCACTGCAGCAGGGGCTGCAGCCCACACCATCACCGGGGCTCGCACAGCCCAGCTCCAGGTGGAGCTGTTGTTAGCTGTAGAGGGCAGTGTCACTGGCCCTCATGTGGGATCCGAACCGGGGCCGCTGGCATCCCAAAACCAGCGCTTAACCAGTGCGCCACTCGGCCGGCCCAAATCTCAATTATATTTTAAAGGTCAAAGGGCTAAGGTGATTCTGGTATTTTTACGTCATGTGATTTCTAGTGCTTTTATGTTAAATAGAAGTTATTTTATAAACATTTTGTTTTCTAGACGTGCATTGCTACTCATGAATCCAATGGGATTGATATCATCATTGCTTTGATTCTAAATGACATAAACCCTCTTGGTAAATATCGAATGGACCTGGTGCTCCAACTAAAGGTAGAGTAAATCCACCATTCAGGAAGGAAAAGTGACATTGTCTATATAAAACTCCCTTCCAGAGTTGACTCTAAATCTTCAAGTAGCTCTTGTAAAAACCAAGATATTATCATATTTTGAACTAATGAATTGACAGAAAAGATTAGTGATAGCACAACATGCACTGAATTCCTGATAAAATGTCAAATAAACTTTGAGGTAATGTTCAGTTGGAGGGCACTTTATTGGAAGTTCTTTTAGGTAGCTGCTTTGTTTCACTACTTATCTACTGTTTTTATTTTATATTTTTCATTATATAGAGGAGCAGAAGATGTTGAACATTCACTATACCATATTTTAAAAATTCATCTTGAGTACAGAATTCTATCTATCAAGTCACTATTAATTGCACTATGTAAAAGGAAGGCTGCATTTTAATTTTATGGCTCTCTTCTTTCTAAGAGTTGTTTTCTTTTACATTAGAATCTTATTTTTTCCCAAATACCGTAAGCCATTTTCACACTCCCTTTGAGAAGTTACTTTAACTTAAGCCATGCTCATACTTCCCAGCAGTCCCATTTAGTAGAGTTTAGGGACAAAATGATATTTTTAAAAATGTCTATAATTTTTTGTTCAAATGGAAATAGACAAATGAATATACACAAGAACCTTTATAAACCCCAAAATACAAAGGCATGATATTCAATTGAGGTTAATTATTAAAGACCACATTATTGTGTTTAGTGTTAAACAGATAAAAAAATAAATCATTGGTGTTAAATACAATTTTTCTGTTAAGACAGATCTATCCAATATCATTGCAAATATAATTAGGTTTAACTTTGTATAGGTAAATTTATGATCAAGAAGAATGATATTTTTATAGTTCTGGTTCTAAATACGGGTTTAGGTAGCTAATAGAACGTAAATATATCCTATTTATGTGAAGATTGTGCTAATGGCTCTTAATTAGCATGTTTCTTTTAACAGAAGAGATGAGTTTGTATTTTTTCTCCTCTGTTCATTCACAATATGTATAAGCTTTGGGCCCTTCGGTTCATAGATTAGAGCAAAGGCAATCCTTATGCCGATTGAATTTGTGTCTTTGTCCTCATTTGCATCATGTTTCAGTTAGTGAAGACAACCTAAGCCAATATGACAGATAGCTTAATTTGAGTTGCTAGAAACATTTTTATTTCATCTTAAATTCATCTTTGAACATAATACATAAAGAAAAAACGTATAGGAGCCTTAGCTTTTTAAATCCTTCATTAGTCTAAATTTCATTTTTAATTGATATAATACTGAATGATTCAACAATTTAAAACGAAGTATAGGCATACAGATTACTTACAAATCCAGGTTTATGTAAAATAACTAAATGATGGGGTATGACTTAAGAGAAAACGGTAGTGTTAGCTATTCAAGTTGAAAATGCTTTTCTGAAAATGGGTCATTTAAAATATCATTTATGTTACTAAGCACAATTTATGTATAACTTTTCAAAATATGTTAGGTAAATCTAGGCATGTATAAAATACCAAATGAATAGATTTGACTTGAAATATTTAAAGTATAGTTTTCTATAAACTATCGATGAGGCTTTGTACATAATGGCCAATATGACAATGACGTTTATAAGAAAGAATGATATATATTGGCAAATTTTAGAGCGTTTCCCTGGGTAGGGTGCCTTTAATTATAAGTTCTCTGTAACATTATACAGAATCATATTAAAAATGTTAAGGTTTTATTTTATATCATTCACCCCTATATTTAATTGCTTAATAGTTGTTTATAATTTTAAGTATACTTAATCCTATATACTCATTTACTATACAATTTTATGAATTTTTTTTATGTCTTGTCCTTTGCTTTTTAATTTACATTTCATAACCAGTCTGTCACTATGAAGTGCTGAATTTGCAAAACAGATATTTTTTTGTTGTTTTCCTTTGTTTTTAGGACTCTAACTTCCTTTAGAAGGAAACCCTCTATTAACACTGACACTTGCATTTGATTTCTCAGTGTATATATAGGCTCTTGTACTTTCAAATTGATTCAAATTTCAGTAGCTCATTTACAAGGTTCTTTTTCTTCCAACATAGTATGAAAAAGAAGATAGGTTAGAAAAAAAAGACCATAATGCGAATAGCATTCTGAAATTGGATGTATTTTTAAGCTATTATGTATTGGGCTTGCTGAGTGAGGTTCATTAGAGAATACTGCTATTGTTGCCAAGGTTTTAGCTTTGAATTCTATGGGGTCAGTTCACATGGCTCTAAGGATTTAAGCTTTTCACTAATCCTGGAACCTTATTTTTTAGGTATGTTGTTGTTACGTGCTGCTACATTATACAAATGGACTATAGGATTGGTACAAATCTGTAAAATTGTTAAATGGCAAATGGATTTTAGGATTGGTACAAATCTGTAAAATTGTTAAATGGAGCAGAAAAAAAATAATACCACTTCCCCTACAAAATACTAACCTCTGTTCAGGATGGGTCAGTGATATTTGTTGTCGTTGTCATCATCATCATCATTGTTACTAATATTAGTCATTTAAAGATCATCTTTAGACTACTCCTAAAAGAAAAAAATAGTTGGATAAAGTTTGGTATTATAGCTACTCAGTAAAATGAAGTTATACAACTTTAACAGAATTTGTGTAGTGCATATCTGTATACACCAAACAACTGATTCAATTTAAGCTTTCATCCTATAAGATGTTCATTTTGAGTCACTAACAAGCATCCTAAAGCCATTTAATTCTACTTCTTATGTGCTACTATTAAAGATTGTGTGTGGAGGTTGAGATTTTTATCTAAATGAATATTACAAAAAACACTGTAGATTTGTCTTCCAAGTAAATTTTATCATTTTGCAGTTTGCCGCAATTCTAGGACAGTGCTGTTGAAAACAGCGTATAAATACATCTTCCCAAATGTTGAGGATTTTGCGCTTTGTGTAGCAAGACTTTCTGTAATTCTGTGTTACCCATTTTTGGTAATAAATTGACTATATTAGAAACATTTTTGATATCTATAGTTAAAAACATTTGAGACAATATATTTATAAACCAAATTAGAAAACATCAAAGGCAACATGAACTATTTTCATTCTTCATTAAACAAAAAACAGAAAATATTCTTCTGTAACCCAGATGGTAAACATGTATATAGTGATATTAGTAAACCATTATCAATAAATTTATATTTTACTTCTAACTCATGAATTTAGAATTTTATAGATTAATTCTCAGTAATTATTGCTCAAATTTATTTAAAACTTTGGTTTTATAATATACATTAAAGATTTATGTTAAATACAATTTGCGAAATTGTTTAAATTATATACCATTTCTATGAAATATGTCATTGATACTGGTTCATCTTACTGTATTATTAAAATGTCTTCATAAAAATGCCTATTTAGGAAATAGTGAAGGGAAATATGATTATATTTTAATGCATGATATATAAAGTCAATCTTGTTTTTAAAATACCTTTTTACCAATGTTTAAAATACTCCCTGTAGCTTATCTCTCATGATTCATTATTTTTATTTTGTGTTGGCAATAAAGTAAAACTTTCTATTTCACAATGCAAATAGGCCAAACAAAATTAGCAGTTTCAAATTCTGTTTGATTAAAAAAACAAACAAACAAGGTCTTGGTAATCTCAATTAAAACAAATGCCAGGGATCCTTAATCCATGAAATAGACTTTTCTTTTGCATTAACTCAATCTTGTTTTTCTAGAACAATGCCTCCAAGCTTTTGCTGGCCATTATGGAAAGCAGACATGACAGTGAGAATGCAGAAAGAATTCTTTTTAATATGAGACCCAGGGAACTGGTAAGAAAACTTTTGAAAGCCATGTTAATAATGTATAACTAAAAGGGACAAGTTTGTAGTATGCATGTCAGGAAAAACTCTAGTGACTTTCTCTACCAAGGCATAATGTCACATCATGACCTACCATTATAGTGTCTTAGAAGGCCCCATGATGGCAAAGGCCTGTGTGATTTGGATCTTTATGACTTCATTTGTTTTATCCACTCGAAGTACTTTTCTTAATCAGATTGTCACACTCAACTAAACTATCTGCAGATTCTTTTTGACAGAAAATAAAAGTTTGTTTTAGTTTGTGTATTGGAATATATGAGGAAGATGTGTAAATAAATATTTGTACCCCTCAAAATTATATTTATACCTCTTTCTGAACAATAAAAATAAAATCAAGGGCCGGCCGAGTGGCACATTGGGTAAGAGTTGGCTTGGGACACCAGCGACTCCGGTTTGGGTCCCACATCTGAGGGCCAGTGACACTGCCCTCTAAAAAATAAAATAAAAAAATAAAATAAAATCAATATCTTTTGTACCTGTTATCAGTGAAATGTTGCACAATGCTTGTCCTAGAGAAAATTGTGTGGAGACTGGCTGAGGATTCCACAGAGATCATTAGCGGGCCATCCTATTGTAGAAATTATGTTTTCCTCTTCACTTGTGACATGGAAATCATGAAGTAGCATCGGCATGCTTTAAAAGCATTGGGTTTCAAAAGCATTGAGTACATACTCAAACCATGTATAGCTCAATGCCCTCATGAGCTATTCATGAGCACCACTGTTGGTTCTATGGGGAAATCCTACGGATGCCACTTTTTTTGCTCTCTCTTTAATAGTAATTAATGGAGCTGAGGAGGACAAATAAAGAGTGAGATAAGATGCATTTTGATTTAACATATATTTAATGAGTGCCTAGTATCTGTAAGGCAAGAGGCTAAGGGAAGCAAGACCTTCCCTATCCTTGCAGTGAAATGGGGCAAAGATATTTATTCATCCAACAAGAGCACAGAACAAAAGCCTGTTGAAAAACACTATTTCCTCTGCCTACAACCCCTTATCCCACCATTCACTTCCTCCATACTGCCCATCCTCCACCACTTGCCTGAGTTGGTGCCCCTGCCCTGTGCCTAATTAGCGCCTTACACTTAGCCTTCTTGCAGGACTTCTGTGTTTGCCTCTTGGTTTGCCAACTCTCCCACTGGACAGAAAGTTCCCTGAGGGCAGATATTCTGTTCTAGCCACCCTTGGGTCCTCAGTGCAGAGGATAGTGTCTAGCACCATGTATCCCTGTTATCAAGTGGGCACTTGATAAATAATGGCTACTTATCATAGTTCCAGAGTCTCCTAATTCATGGGAACTTTGGCATTGTCAACAGTCAAAAATCAAAATAAAAATTCCCAAGGAAAACAGGGAGTATTTTAAAAAAATACTCCCATGTTCATTTAAATAAAGATGGTTTCCAAGACCATTTTCATTTAAGGTTCTTTTATGCTTTTCAAGTTTTAGGATGCATTCCAGTTTTTTAACTATACCTCATAAACAATGGAAAATGCATGTTGCTCATGCCATGTCAAGCCTTGCTGTTTCTATTTGTGTTTTTGATAGGTGGATGTGATGAAGAATGCCTATAACCAAGGACTGGAATCTGATCATGGGGACGATGAGGGTGGAGATGACGGTGTTTCCCCAAAAGATGTTGGACACAATATCTACATTCTGGCCCATCAGGTGTCACATTTTATATCTTCATATTATTTTGCTAATCTTATCAGTTATGTTTTATCTCATGGCTTTTTATCATGTTTTCAAGTTCCGGTTCCATCATTGAGCCCTCCCTTGCTTTTGACTAAGGAGAGGGAAAAGCTCCCTAAATGCCTGACTCTGCCCCTTGGACTATGCTAGGGGTTGATCCAAAAGAAAACAATACTTTCCACCAAAAACTGCTGGTTCAGGAGGGAGTCCCTTGTCAGAGCCCGAGGAAAGGGAAAGGTAAACCATGGCAACTAATGCAAGTCTTGGAGAGAGGAAGAAAGTCTACTGAGAAGACAGAGGGTATGAAGTAAGGGGGTACATTCAGGTCTAATCAGCACAAACCTTGTATATGGCTTCTGGACTCTTTGAATTACAGGTAGCATGTTTTCTGAAGAAGACATAAAGTGGCAGCCTCTACTTGGTTTCCATTGGACTTCTAACAAGTATGAAGATAGGTTTTAAATTCTTTTGGAGGAACCATTTTCATTGTATAGTAACTTATGAAAATGGGTGTTTGATAGCTATAATTCAATAAATATAATTCCATTAACATGAAGATCTACTTCTAAGGCAGAAGTTATAATTTCATCTTCTAATGCAGATTTGTTTAGAAGTTAAAATGTTTAAATGTACATATGCCAATTTGATTTTGTCTACAATGGTTCCCTCTTTTTTACAGAATAAAGTCCAAGCTTTATAGACTTTCCCAATCTTTCTTTCTAATCATTTTCTCCCATTGGCAATTTTCCCTTTTCCTGCTCTCCTGTACATCTTATCAGTTAATTAATAAACATTGATCGATATAAGGTAAGATTCTGTGTAGATTTTTAATTTCTAAAAAATGTTTTCCAGTTTTATTGAGGTATCATTGACATATAGCACTGGATGAGTTTAAGGTGTTAAAAGTTGCTCTTCAGACACTTCTTGCCTAATATATGTAAACTTGAGTATAATTTTTATAAAAGATTCAGGAAAGGGATCAAATTCTAAAATTAATTCCTTTAATTCAATTTATAAAAACTAAAAATGAAACAAAAACAATTTACCCATTTATTCCACCCTCGACCCCCTGCCTCTCAGTCTGTTCTCTATATCCATGAACTCAGGTCTTAAATATATATTTTATATATTTTATATATGTGTATATAATGTATAATATATATTTTATAATATATAATATATTTATTTATAATATATATTGTAAAATATGTATTATACATATCATATATAATATGTATTTCTTTTTTTTCTAGTTCCTTAAAGAGTTACGTTGTTTATTTGAGACTTTTCTTTGTTTCTTGAGGTAGGCATTTATCTCTATGAATTTCCCACTTAAAATTGTTTTTTGCTATATCCCTTAAATTTTGGTATGTTACATTTTCATTTGTCTGAAGGTATTTTTTGACTGCTATTTGATTTCTTTTTTGACCTATTGGTTGTTCAGTAGCATGTTGTTTAATCTCCACAGATTTTTGAATTTTCCCATTTTCTTTATGTAATTGATTGCTAGTTTCATAGTATTGTGGTTGGAAAAGATGCTCATTATAATTTCAATCCTCTTTAATTTATTAAGATTTGTTTTGTGGCCTAACATATGATCTCTCTTAGAAAATATTCTATGTGCACTTAAAAAGAATGTGCATTCTGTTGCTTTTGGATGGCATGTTCTGTAAATATCTGTTAGTTCATCTGGTCTAATGTCTCATTTAAGGCTGGTGTTTCCTTATTGATTTTCTGACTGGATTATCTCTTCATGTATGTAAGTGGGGTAGTAAAATCCCCTACTATTATTGTTTTGCTGTCTGTGCTACTAGGTCTATGAATATTTGCTTTATATACTTAAGTGCTCCTATGTTGGGTATATAAGTATTTACAAATGTCATATCTTCTTGTTGGATTGACCCCATTATCATTATTTAATGCCCTTCTTTATCTCTTATTATAGTCTTGGTTTTAAAGTCTGTTTTGTCTCATATAAGTACAGCTACTCCAGCTTTCTTTTGGTTTCCATTTTCATGGAGTAGCTCTTTCCATCTCTTCACTTTCAGTCTGTGTGTGTTCTTACATCTGAAGTGAGTCTTATGTTTGCAATATATAGATGGTCTTATCTGTTTTTATCCATTCAGATACTTTATATATGTTGATTAAAGAATTTAGTCCATTTACATTTAAAGTAATTATTGATAAGGATGTGCTTATTACATTTTATTTTTTATTTTCTGGCTGTTTTTATAGTTCTCTGTTTCTTTCTTCTTCTCTTGTTTTCTTTGTTTAGGTTTAACTTTCTTTAGTGGTATGCCTATTCCTTTCTCTTTTTCTTTTGTGTATTTACTATAGGTTTTTGCTTTGTGATTACCAGGAGGCTTACATATAGCAACTTATATTTATAAAAGCCTATTTTAAGTTGATAACAACTTAAGTTTGATCCCATTGTAAAGCCCAACATTTTTTACTGACCCATTCCCACATTTTGTTTTTGGTGTCACATTTTACATCTTATTATCTTGTGTATCCCTTGACTATTTATTGTAATCAAAGTTATTTTTATAATACTACTTGTGTGTTTTAACCTTCATACTAGCTTTATAAGTGATTAATTCATTACCTTTACTATCTATTTACTTTTACAGTGAAATTCTAAAAGATATTAACAAAAGAAGCTGCTATGTTTTTGTAATAGAGTTGGATCATTGAGAAGATTTCTAGGTCTCTCATAGAATAGCAAAATACATATATAGAACAGAAAAAAGAAAAGGGCAGATAGGTTATAGCTAGAACGACAAAAAAAGAATTTTAGGTATTGAGGAACTGAAAGGTAAGAAAGATGAAGGACAAGTTGAAGGACGTAGAACACTTAGGATGTGGAAAAGGTGTAGTTTAGAGAAAGAGAAATCAGGTGACAGGAAGTGAGTCAAACTAGAAAAGGAATGACGAGATTGAAGTGAGTAAAAAGGGAAAAATTACAGGCTAAGAATTAAAATCATATTGGCTACTATAATGAATACAGTACATGTACTTGGGCAAGGAGTTACTTCAAAAGCTGTAGCATTGTAGAAGGAAAACAGCGAAGAAGAGTAGGGAAGATTGAGCGGTAATAAGTTTTAGAAGAAGGGGAATATAGCCATCCATATTTTCTTGACTAAAAGCTAGCCTTGCTCTGTCTAGAGAGGTGTTCCCTCTGCATAAATGAGCAGCTTTGTGAAAAGGACCTAATCATTAGCTTTTAAGTGGGAAATGAACAAACTGACCAACTAAGTCAGCTCTGGAACCAGTAGAGTGATAGATATTTGAGCCAGATTACCCCACGTCCATAAAGAAGATGTTTAGAAATGCAATCTCATATTACCAGTATAATATGAGTAACAATAAAAAGGTCAAGAAAATACTTATGTTACGTCAGCTCAATTTTAAGCAGGCTAAGTATAAGAATAGAGAATACAAATTTTAAAAGCAGGCTAAGGTGGATGTTGAGAAGAATGGAGAATGAGGATAAAGAATTGAACTGCTAGTCATAGATCAAATGATAATGATATAAAATATGAAAGAATTTAAAACCAGAGACAGCATAAATGTCAATGATTTTGATGGATTTGACTTTATGAAAGTGCTTGGAGAGAACAGATTAAATTCAAAGATGATGGTGGAATTCTCTAAGGAGCAGGATTTCAGAAGTAGTAAAAAAGTAACAAAGGGTTAGAAACAACATACTGAAATGAAGACATAAAACAATGGATGTGAAAATGGCTTGAGTTGATATATAGAGGTTCCTTAATTTTTCAAAACCAAAATGTTGGAAAAGCAGAGCTTTGCAGAGCCAGGATGGTACAATAGAGAAGTACATAAATAAAGCCAGCCTTCAGGAAGAGAATGTCAGACTGAGTAAGGGGAAGGAGATTCTGAATTGCTGAATTCTTTAAGCCTTGTGATTAAGTTGTAAGAGTGTAAATATGAAATAAGAGTCCATATGGGTTCCTTCTAGGAACTCATCCAGTGGATAGGAATGGCAAAATATTTGCAACAGTGTATGTAACTTTAGACAGTGTAGAGCTAACCAACAGTCACTTATTTTCTTATAGCAAACGAGGGAGTTGTTACTTTGCCACTTTATAAATGTATTCTCTATGGGGCGATTCCTCCCACCAATTTTTCATGAGCAATTCAATTTTCACTCACAGAAGAAAGCCCACTGTGCTCTTGTGATCTTTCCATAGTGACCCTTTTGGCTTTCTCTGGGTCAAAATACTATATTTGGTTTCTTGGGAGGCCAAACATGGTTGCTGAGTTTCTCATAAACCTGTTTTCCCAGCAGCTTCCACACTGAGGCACAAATGCAAAAGAGCAGTGGTTGTAAGCTTTGCTTCAAAAGTAGCCATGTAGCTGTACCCCCAAGATTTTGGTTGAGTCTGGGATTCAGTGTTTTCATGAGGGATATGGACTCCATATTGTGGAATCCATGATGGATAACTCAGCTCTGCATGCGGATGACCCTGCATGCTGATGACCATGCAGATTGGTTTCTGCCTTTGCACAGTTCAGTAATTCCAAAACCAAGGTTCAACTTCCTCTTTGTTTTACTATAATCATCTCTTGTACAGACAGTTTATTTTGGTGCCCTCAGACTTTCAATTTTTGTTGTTAATCTTTTCATGGCAGTGAGGCAGTTCTGCTTTTTCTACCATGACATCCTTTTTCGTCCTTCCTGTGGCTGATGTTACAAGAAACAAATAATGCTTCTTGTAAGTGTCTTGTCTGATCTACATAAAACTATAAATACTTTAAAAAGGGAATTTCTTAAGTTCTGACACCATAGTGGAGAGAATTTCCTTAAAATTAAACTGTGTGTCCTTTTTGGCCTTCTGTCCTCCACATGCTCTCCTCACGCTACTCTATTCTTGGTCTTTTACATTCTGCATTCTTCCTGTTGGTTCCCCTCTTTATTCCTGTATTTCTACACAACAGTCACTGCCCACAATCTAGATCATTGTTCAGCACTTTTAACATGTGTTAAACCCTATTGTTTCTCATGTAGCAATTTTTGTTTTTCTGTCTGAGATTCTTTATTTTATTTTGCTTTCTTCGCCAGCTTTATTGGTACATAATTGACACATAGCTTTGTTTAAGTTTAAGGTTGATTTTATACATTGTGCTGATTTTATACATTGATTATATTGCAAAATGACTGCCACCATAGCATTAGCTACCAACCCCATTCAGTTACATAATTGCTACTTCTCTTTGGTGGTGAGAACATGTAAGATATACTCTCTTGGCAACATTCAAGTATATGATATACTATAATGAGCCATAATCACTAGGTTATACATTAGAGCCTCAGAATTTGTTAATCTTAATAACTGAAAGTTTGTCTCCTTTGAGCAATATTTCCCCATTTCCCCTACTTCCTAACCCCTGGTCACTACCATTATACTCTCTGTTGCTCTTGAGTTTGACATTTTTAGGTTCTACATATAAGTGATATTGTACGGTATTTGTCTTTTTCTGTCTAACTTATTTCACTTAACATGATGCCCTCCAGTTTGCTCCAAGTTGTCAGAAACAGCAGGATTTCCTTCTTTCTCATAGCTGAATAGGATTGTACTGTATAAATATGTGTGTGTGTGTGTGTGTGTGTGTGTGTGTGTGTGTGTGTGTAAAATCACATCTTCTTTATACATTAATTCATTGATGGAGAGTTAGGTTGTTCCAATATCTTGATTATTGTGAATACTGCTGCTATGAATATGTGATACCCTCTGTTTTAATACCTACTAGAATTAATATTATATGCTTTGCGGGATGGAGATAAATATTAGATAGCAAGCCTGTGGAAAGCAAAAATAGTTTCTGGCTCATAAGGCAAAAAATAACACATCACTGTAATTGGCTATATGAAATTATTTTTAAAATATAGGCTTTAAATTTTTTCATGAACATTTCCTCATGTCACTGAAGGGTCATTGAAAACGTAATTTTAATGTCTCCATAATTGGTTTTGTTTGAATGTACCATAATTTATTTAATCACTCCTTATTGTTAGACATTTGGATTTTTAATGTTTTTTGATATTATAAATTATGCTATGATTAACATCCTCCTGCATTGATCTTTGTCTGCTACACTGATCCTTTCCCTAGGATAAATTCCAAAAAGTTTAATTACTGGATCATAGGGTAGTAACTATTTTATAGTTACTGATGCGTAGTATAAAATTGTTTTCACAGTATGTGATGGTATTCATTTTGCTGAATTCTAAAATTATTACTATTTTAAAAAATCTTTGCCAATTTAATAGTGTTTGGAACATAGTAACCAGTCAACAAATGTTTATTGAATGAATCAATGAATTATAGCTTAAAGGGGATTTCATGTTAAGTCACATATTTTAGATTACTAATAAAATGGACTATCCTTTAGTATGTTATTTGGTCATTTCTATTTCTTCTGTTAATTAATTGAAGATGTGTTTGTTCTACTGTTGGGGCTCATTTTTTCCTAGTCAATTTTAATTAAGGTTAACAAACCTTAGTCATAATAGTTATATCTACTTTTCCCTGATTTACTTGCTTTTTAATATTTTAATGATAGTTTTCTTTCATAACCTTGAAATCTGTTAAACACTCACTCAGAGTTTCTTCTAGTGTGTAATGAATTCAGGTCTTGTAATTAATTAAATAATGTTTTCATACCATAATGCAGAAATAATAACAATATAACTTCTAATACTAGCTCCTCTCTAAAGATGTGGTCCAGGGTTCAGTAGCAATAGCAATCTATGAGGGCAGAGCTTGTAGGAGTTACATAAATGTGATGTAGAACACAGGTCACAGAGAGACGTTTAGTAGAAGAGAACAAGGCCAACATCCAAACAACATTCAGGGCCAGACAGGGCATGTGAATGAGTGATGTGGACCAGGTGGGGCTGGGACTATCTGATGTCCCTTTTCCAGAGCAGACAGCCGTTACTCACCTCTGCTGACCTTACAGTTGGGATTGTAGGCCCTGGATTACCACGTCTAGTATTTCAAAAGAAGCCTGAATTTTGAAATTTTTGAAAAATGTAAAATCTCCTCTAATTTTTAAAAGTTGACAGCTCAATCAATTAAAAAAAAAATGAGTCCAAACAAAACTCACTAGCAAGCCAAGTGTAATCCATAAGCCATAGTTTGCCACTTGTGGAGTAAAGGATCCCAATTTCTCATTCATTCTTCCCTCAATTGCATGGATTTTTTTGAGTGCTTACTAGATGTCAGTCACTGTGCTAGATACTGGGAATATAGCTGTGAAGAAGGCCAGCAAGAAATTAGCTCTCGGAGAATTTACATTCTAATGGCGAGCAATGAAGACTAGACAAACGAGAGAGAGAGCAGATGGTGGACCCAGCTATGCAAAGAAAGAGAATAGGGGGTGATGACAGACAGTAATGAGGTGCTGTTGTAGACTGGGTGATCAGAAGGGTTTTCTCTGAAAAGCTGAAATTGAAGCTATATCTAAGTGAGAAAACAACAGCTAGCGGTATAAAATAGGGAGGTATGGGGGATCATCCCCGAGAGTGACTTGAAAGTGGCAATGAGCTTGGCATGTTTGGAGGAACAAAAGTTCTGTTTAGCTGGACCCTCAACTAGCTATTAGCACGTGAACATTGTAATAAGCACATACAATGCACCTAAAGCTCATTTATTGTACACCTCATGTCAAGCATTGTTTCACTTGCTAAGTTGGAAAGATGAATAAAGATGCCATCAAGAAGCTCACAATTAAGTATGTGTAGGGGGAGAAGAAAACAGATAAATTATCAAAATTTAATGTGCTTTTGTTAAAATGGAGGTACACACACAAAAAAAGTCCGGAGAGAATTCATGGAAGAGGTGACACTTGAACTGAATCATGAAGGATAGAGAGATCCGGGAGTGTATTCCAGGCAGAGGCAACAACTTCTGCAAAAATGCACCATCGAGAAAGGAACTTCTTTTGGGAATATTGGTAGGGGCCTTGGGTGGTATCTACTTATGTCTTATATGAAATGAATTACAGTAATTTGAATTAAGTCATCATCTTTGATAATCAGCCTTGTTATAGGCATTTAGCAAATGTTGCATGAATAAAAAAATGAATGAATGACTAGGACATGATATTCTCTAAAACTTCAGTATTTATAATTTAAGTATTATAATAAAAAACTAATATTTTCCTGTTATCATCCTCATTACTATGATCAAAGTCAATGATAGTTTTTCCCACTAGGCTATAAATTCCTTGTTCACAGACACAATTCTTTTTTTTTTCTGTCTCTATGCCAAGTACATATCTAGCATATAGTAGATACTCAAGATGCCTTTAGGGGAATAATTTCCTGCAAAAATGCATGCATGCTGATAATATTTTTTATGTAATACAGGTTCTATGTAAGATGAATAGAATTTTACGAAACTGATATTAGCATTCTGGCAGTCAAGGATATTATTCAACTGCAGACTCTCCTTTTAATTTTTGTAAATCACTCTTTGCCAGTCAGTTGGCAAACTCTACATAGATAGGGCCATGTAATATCTTCCCTCACATGAGGCGTTTTTCTTACTTTTGTTCATGATGCCACTTCTCCTACAAACTAAGAAAATATCTCTTCCTGTTCTTAAAACTCATTTTAGTATTTCCTTAGTTCCTTTAAGATCCAAACTGAGACCTACTTACTCCAATTCCTAGGTGAATTCCAACCAACAATGATCTTTTCTTGGTTTTAAATTCTTATATTTGTTACCTTCATCCCAAACCACATAATTTATTTTCACATAAGCTTATGCTCTGTATCATCCTAGAATTGTTCTTTATGTTATATATGTACATCTTGGCTACTTAATTAGTAGTAGATTCACAAAATCTGGGTACCTATGAGGTCTCATTTTAAACAAAAAGAAACTTTCCAAAAAGAAAATATGGAGAAAAAAATGCTTAGGTATTACAGATTTAAATTCTTTAATCGACACCTATGTATCTTTCATCAAGCAACAAGAAATCGTTGGATTACTGCCATGTATGTGAACTTTCAAATTCATGGTTAATGGAGCAATAAAAAATGCAGTCCAGGAAATGGATTGAAATTGAACTCTCTAATTGTTAGTTTGGTGTAAGGATCATGAAGCCAAGTTCAGTGGAAGCAATTAATTTTCTGCTTAACTTTTCATGTTTGGTATATATATATATATATATATATATATATATATATATATATATATATATATTTCTAAGTGACATAATTATTAGAACATCAATCTAAATTTTAGCAACATAGAAGGCCTTGGCCATGTCTCTGGCTCTTCCTTATGTCTACTCTGACTTCAACTCTATCTACTGAATTCAAAGTCCATTAGGAGAGCTAGAAAGTTTCAGGCAGGGCTGCTTCTGTATATATGTTTTTCCATGCAGGAAAATGCATAGCATTTCTTAGTATATTTTAGACTCTTGGGTTGTTGCCCTGTCCCCAATCAAAGCCAATATCTTTTTTCTTTTCCCTTTCAGAAGAGAGAATGGTAGGGCTGGCCATAATGCTTCAAGGACTGGGATTCTTTATGTCATGCTGAAGGAATTTACTAGGTGTCCCGAAAGTCCTCATTAATCTGGTTGTTTTTTTCCCTCTTAAAATTTGATCTCAGAGCTGGAATTTCTTGAGCTATCTTCATTTTAAGGGATTTGCATATACATTACTTTAAATAGCTAAATTTTAATTTATACCGAAGTCATATGATATGTATATATTACTCAGACAACTTTAAACGTTTTCCTTAGAGACTTATGCCGCTTAACCTCTTTGCAGCTTCGATTTTCTTATGTTAATATGTAGTAATCAGTATTGCTTCATTTACTTTATTTGTAGACACAGAAGGATGGGTTTGTAATTAGATACATAACTTCCATCTTTAATATCTTTCAAGGAGTTTAACTAACTTACAATTACTTCATCTTTATTATTGCTTGTAGTGCAGAAAGTAGAAAAACACAGCTGGGTTTTTCAGTTCACAGAGGCACTTGTAGCTCAGTAATATGTTGGCTAGAATACTGTACAAACAGCTTAGCTATTATTCACTCCTGCACACTGTATTTCCTTCATTAGCTGATTATATCACTAAACTTCCCTGACTTTGCCCTCTCGTCTATGATGGGAATCCATGTGCTATGTTTGCAGAGCAAATTTGCAGAAACCTATGTGAACACTATAGAGTCGTTGGACTATGATGGCTCTTTTACTAGATTAGATTATGTTTTAAATAATGTAACAGAGTACCTAATCAGCTACTGGATGTTTATATATTGATTTATACCTTACCTAGTTCTAAAAGGAATTTGAGGTTGAATAAGAAATACACTTGTGTAATTGGACTGTTAGAAGACAAGATCAAACGCTTTCAGACCGAAAAGGAATCTGAGTATGCTAAGGGTCTTGGCTAATATTCTTAGCGTTTATCAGTGGTAGCTCTGAGCTTCTTGGTAACCAAGAGTGCAAAATAATGGGCAATACAATTAATACCCATACTATTCATTAGTTACCAACTGTTTACTACTGGTGTATAATTCTAAGTGGAATTTGTCCAAGTGCATAAGACAGCACGATGGGTAATGTTATCTAAATGGTTCTGCAGAACACTCTGGGTAAAAAAAAAAATGCACATAGCCGTTCTTAGTCCTTGGGGATAAATAATGACCAAAACTTCAGAGCTATAATCGAGTGAGTATAAATAAACTTGAACAATACAGCAGTCATTGTGAAACGTAGATAAGCAAGGTCACTTCATAGAGGGACTATGATAACTTAGAAACTTTTTAGTATGTGCACTTAGTTGAAAAAAAAGCATTTTTAAATATCAAGAGATTATTTTATCTTATTAAATTACAGAAAATAGACTTATCCTAATTGCTCTGCTACATGAAAAACCTGCTGTTAGTCTTGACAATAGATATGTAGAAATATAAGCAACTAAAGGAGCTTTGCCTGAAAACGTAACACAATTGCGAGTTTTCTTTTCTAAAAGAAAGAAAACCAAGAACAGCTATTTTCCACCAACCAAAAAGATATTTTTCTATGTTGCTATGACAAAGCATTTGGAGGTAATAAAATACATGCTTATTAACTAATTTTACTTTGTGCATTTAATTATTCTGTGTTTTTTGGCAACCAAAGCAAAAAACAAAATACTTAAGTTACATGATTCTGTATAATGCAAAAAAAAAAACCCTATACTGATTATTAAAAAATTTCTTTGTACTTAATTTTAAGAGGAAGTTATTGAGAGAACCCTGATGTAGAATATGAATTATTGTTGGTGTGATAGAGGTTTAGATGAGTAGGCCTTACTCACTAATATAATTTAGTAATAAAGAATGCCTATCAGACACCAAAAAAATTTTTTAAAAACTTACTTGTATCCTGTTGTCATACATTCTCTGGAGCAAGTACAGGTAAACAGATTTATAGTTAAAACCACAATATACTATAAAGGTTGATAATTTTCCACACATACATTTCTGCACATGCTTCCAACGTCTGCAGAGCCTGGTGCATAGAAAGTGCTCCATAAATGTTAAGGCTCATTGGAATTACCTCCATGACTTTCCCCAGCTAAATTCATTGTTTGTTAAGTCATTCTTTATTCAATGTGTATTTATTTTTTTTTTTTTTAAAGATTTTTATTGGGGAATGGCGGAAGGGGAACAGACAAGTTGCTGTCCTTTTGTTCTTCTTCAGTCTAGTTGTGGAGGACATTGCTTCACTGGCCTTTGTTGGTATCGTCATTGCGCTCTTCCTGGATTAGGCAGATGGGTCACTGGCCTCTGGACGGCCACTCACGGAGGCTCTTAGCAACTCACACTGGCTGCCGGCCATTCACGCTGGCTGCCAGCCATTCATGGTAGCTTTCAGCAGCCCACTGCAGCAGGGGCTGCAGCTATGCCGTCCCATAGCAGCCCAACCCCAGGTGGAGCTTTTGTTCTCCATCTTAGTTGTAGAGGGCACAACGTCACTGGCTCTCATGTGCGATCCCAACCAGGGCCCTGCTGCTCAGAGCTGGTGTCCCAAGCCAACTCCTAACCAACACGCCACTCGGCCCACCCTCAATGTGTATTTTTTTGATCATCCACTATAACCAGGCTCCATTCTCACTAGTAGGGTAGTGAGCAGACCCAAATCCCTGCCCTCAATAGGCTTACATTCTTATGGGGATGTCTCCCTCCTTATAGTCACATTGTTTGTTCTTTTCAGGAGCAGGTATTTTACAGACATCTATTTTCCAGTGGATTGGGAGTGCTTGGGGTGTGAATAGTAGATGATATCTTCTCTACTCCCTTAGAATTTACTGCTATTAAAGGGAGACATAAAAACAACCACAGCATGGCAAGTCCTGTGGAAAATGTGTATCTGGGGTTCTCAGGAGCTCAGCTTAGGAGTGTGCATGGGAAAGTGAGGGTGTGGAGGAGACAGAGAGTTGTAGATAAGAGTCAGAGGAAAGAGAGACATTGATTTCCCCCTGTACTCCATCATTCCATCATTCGCTCAGCATTAAAGCAGGCAAACCTGCTTCTCTAAAACCCTCCTAGCCCACTGGCTTCAAACTCTGCTCCCTTTTATAGCAAAAGTGATCAAAAGATTATATGCAACTCCTGTCTCCAATTCCTCTCTTTCTATTCTCTCTTAAATTCATTCTTGCCAAGCTTTCCGCCTGGCCATGGCCCCAAAACAGCTCATGGTGAGGCCACCAGGGACTGTCACCTTGCTAAATCTAATGACTTGTTTTCTTTCCTCATCTTATTTGACCTGTCACTAACATTTCACACAATCACTTGCTCTCTTTTTCTTGAAGTCATTTCTTGACTTCTCTTCCCTGCAGCACAATTTCCTGGTCTTCTTGCTTCCTCACCAGCAACTTCTTCTCAGTTTCCTTCACTGGTTCCTATTCCTCCCTCCTGCTTCTAGACAGCGTGTTCCAGGATTCGTACCATGGCTCTCTTCTCTTCTCAATTGATAACATGTACTAATTTATACCCTGGCGTTATTAAGCAAGTATTGAAGTAAATCAATTAAAAACAAACCCATGATGAAATATAATTAGTAAACACATAAGCCAATATGAAAATTCTTGTGTCAAAGCACTAAATAAGATCCTGTGTGTGTGTGTGTGTGTGTGTGTGTGTTTGCATTTATCTGCCTATGTTTATTGTTTAACTTGTTTTTCCAGCTCAGACATAAATGAAGAAAAGTTAACTATATAGCTGACACTTTATCCTGAAGATACATTGTAGAAGTATGAGATGGGAGAGGATGACAGAACAGAGGGACCAACTAATTCTTAGTCAGTAGATACAATGCTAGAATATTAGGGTGTGGTATGAAAATACTATTTTTTAATTTAATAACTGAGAGACTCCTGTAGGTATGTGAGTCTTACAAGTAACATGATAGCCTTTGTGTTTTGTGGCTGTTGGTACATTTTGAGTTTCAGAACTGCTTATAGAAACAAAAAAGTGACAGACCATTGTAACAAAATAATGCTGTAAGATAAACTGTTGAAGTAAAAAGTCAAGTTTCAGAAAAGGAAATAGTTATCCTTGGTCAGACCAGAAAAGTCCCCGTTCTACGTCACAGCCAAGTGGTTATCTGAAATTGTGTAGTAGGGGAAAGTCCTGGAAAGTCCCTGGTTGGGATTTATATTATCAATGAAATAATATCAATTTTCAGGATTTAAAACTGGTTGGTTCAAAAAAGGTCATCTAGAAATCCATCATCTATCTATTATCTATCTATCTATCTATCTATCTATCTATCTATCTATCTATCTATCTATCTTTTATCATCTGCCTACCCATCATCTAACATTTTGTCAGCTGCACAAGACCTACGAAGTATTTGCAAGTTTGTGTTATTTTTATAAGTTTGTAAACTTTTTGCAAAGGGCCACATAGTAAATATTTTAGACTTTTCTGGTTATATTGTCTTTATTGCAAATACTTAACTTACTGTTTTACTGAAAAAACAACCATAGACAGTATGTAAACAAATGAGCATGGCTGTGTTAAAAATGAAACTTTATTTAACAAACAGGTGGCAGGTCAGATTTGACCCACAAGCCATAGTTTGCCAAACCCTGCTTTAGATGATTTTTATAGTCCTCACCGTCAGAAGTTTCCCACATTTGAAATATCCTTATGAGTAAGAATTGATAGATCATTTATTTTTAAGTATTTTTCAGGTTTCTATTTATAATGTTTAATTTACTTTGTATATGAGCGTAACACACACATATATACACACAGAGAGACATAATTTAATTTAGTTTCTGCCTGGATAACAGAGATCACATTAGACATTATTTCTTTCCATTGTTGTGATTCTATGAATTTAGTATTCTATGAAAAGTAGAGCCTGATCATAAGTGAGAATTGACTAACCAATTGACAGGGCAGGCATACGTTTATTTATTAGACTGAAAGTATGAATGAATCAAGTATAAAACAGGAGTGTGAATCAATCAAGTACAATGGAAGCCAAAGAGGGGACATGAAGCAGTAGTAATTGGATGAGACAGACTTAGGGTTTAGGTCAGAGGGCAAACTAAAGGAACTGAGGTTGGAGAAAAAGTAATTTTCTGCTTACATCTGATACACAGCTTGGGAAACAGTATGCATAATATTAAAGTTGAGATAAAAAAGAGTGGTTCTCAAACTGTAGTGTGCAGCAAATTCCTGGACCTTATCCCCAGAGACTTTAATTGCACAGGTCTGGGGTAGAGTCCAAAATCACTTTTTACTGTACATTCTGGATATTTTTATTCAAGTTGTCCGCAGGCTACAGTTTCAAAAAAGCTACTTCAGACTTTCACCCTCCTCAGCTTCCTTCCTTAATTGTCTGAGAGTCTGATCACCTGACCCGCATAGCCCATAGCCTCTTCTCATTTCATCCCCTTCCTTCTCCTTTTCGCTTTCCAGTTTCCTGCCATCAAGCTAATCTGATTATCACCTAATTTTCATTTCTGTTAACCCCCACTTCTCAGAAATTAAAGGAATTAATCTCTGCTGTTTATCAACAGGATAATATCTTTTTAAAAAATAACTTGTACCAAAACTAATGAATAAAAACCCTAACTTTTTCCTCCTTAGGCATGTATGACTTGGCCCCATAAAGCAGTCTCAGAATCTGGAGCCTCTTACTGCTTTATATGTCAAGTTCCTAAAAAACAAACAAGAGGGCAAGAATGGCTGGGGTGCAAAGGGAGAGAGGGTCAGAAATGAGGTTTAGGGGGTAGGCAGGGTCAGATCAGGAGCTAAGGGTTTGTCCTTTATCCCAAAGCAATGAGAAGCCATCACCAGCTGCCCTTTCCTAGAGTCCAATCGCCACTTCATCTCTAGCTGATTTAATGACTGGGAGTGGTTTGAGGAGACTGAGGATGATGGGAGGGTGTCAGACAACTCTCAGGAATAGAGTTGGTGGGTGGGTAGATGATGGTGCATTTCACGAGACTGGAGATAGAGAAAGCTTGGAGGTGGAATGAGGGAAGAAAGGTTATAGACCTTTGGTATTTGAGGAGCTTCTGGGACGTGGGGTTAGAGAGGTACAAGATGCAGTTGATTGTATGGACTTGTTCTCAGGAAAGAGAACCAGGCTTGAAACATAGATGTACTGAGACATTAGTATGTAGAGGCTTGTAAAAATGGTGGCTGTAGATGTGATTTCCCAGGAAAAGAATTAGAATGAGAGGAGTAACAGATCAAGAATAGAGCTCTGGGGAATACCACACTTCAAAGGAAATGGGGAGAAAGAAAAACCTATAGAAATGGGTGGAGAACGGAAGGTCTGATGGAATAGGAGATTAAAGCAAAGTAGAAGAGAGACTCATGAAGAAGAGTGGGATCAGTGGTCCCAAAGAATTCAATATACAAGGTGCAGCCATAAGCCTGACCCCAGGATTTGGCACTCATCAGGTCACCTACCACCTTGCCAAGAGCAATCCAGATTGAGTGGTAGGGGTCCAAGCTGGACTGCAGTGAGCAGAGGCACCTGTAGAGTTAGTACCTGACCAAGAGATACACACTGCAGAATGCACATGAGAGTCAGAGAAACAGCAATTCAAAGCAGCAAAGTCCCTCTCATGATCCTGATCTTCAGCAGAATGGAAGTGAAATATGAGTTCTAAAACCTAGACGGTGGGGAGAAGGAGATAAACTGTTGGCATTCCAACTCAGGTCTTGTTGTCATGTTGAGCAACTTTTTACCTGCAGTTTATACACTGCAGTTCATCTCCAGAATAATGGGTGTGTCGGAGCGCGCGCGCGTGTGTGCACGGTGTGTGTGTGTGTGTGTATGTGTGTGTTTGTGTGTGTTGTTTAAAATGTCCACCCTCCAAGATTTCTTAAGGCTCCTCATATTTATGTTCGCCTTCCTCTTAGCACAGCAGCATTACCAAAAAGCAGTCGCAGTAAAAGGCTAAGAGGAAATACTCACAGATTCCAGTTTGCAAAAGCAGATCTTTATTGCCAGTCGGGAGAGTTGTTTTAGCTTGTACCGGCGCTGCATGGTGCTTTCTGGGTCTCATCTGGTAGGGCCTGCTGTGGGATCACAGCGACAGTGCTAATTAAATGCCAGTGAGTTTGGGAGCTGCAGCAAAGCCTTCACGCTCAGATGCTTGAGAGAGAAGCCGGAAGGAGAGGCACATCAGCTTTCTTACAGCTCATTAGGGTCGGGTAGGGCTGGAATTCAGGCAACTTGACTGTTCGGATCCTAAAGGGATGCTGCAAGAGGACCCACAAATGAGCTCCAAAAGGACTAAATGAACATATGTCAGTATCGTTTTAATAGGAAACTATTTCTTTGGGCAAGTTTTCCTTGATATTGTTCCCCTCCCTCACCCCGTTTTATCGACTGTATACTTGTATGTCACTGATTCTTGAAATGCCTTGTATTTAATGTTTTCAAGTTGCTCACTCCCACATGTTCAACCTTGACACAAACTAAGGGAGAAGTTTCCTAAGTAATCCATTAAATACACATCCCAGGAAAAGATCAGTACTTTGAATACAGGTAGTGACATGCAGCCAGACCTTTCCCAGCTGCTGAGGGCCCTGACATTTCACTTTCTTGTGTGTTGCAATCCAAGTTTACTTTGGCACAGGAAAAGCAGTCCTAAGATCGTCACATGCCTCTTCCTAGAATTACTCCGAGCTCCCTTTCTCAGTGAGTGGCATGATTCTCTAAGCAGTTACCAAGCTAGAAAACTGGCATTCATCTTAACCCTTCCACCGCCCGCCCCCACCCAGACAGCACCTATGACTGTCTACCTATGACTATGTCTTGGATCCGTCCAGTCATCTCATTCTTACTGCCCGTTTCCTCCTGCTGCCATTATCATTTCTTGCGTGGACAACTGAAGCAGCCTCCTGTCCCTTTGCCTCCATTCAAGACCCTTTTTAATCCACTTTCCAAAGGGAACTCAGAAGGATTATTCTAAAATGCCATCTGGTGTGTCTGTCTCCTCCTCATGAAACATTTCAATAGCTTCCAACAGAACAGAGTGTACACTCACTACCAGGGCCTAGAAGACTTTTGATGATGTGTCTCCTCATCACAATACCTCTCTGAGATAAGTATGAATAAAGTACTCTAATGGACCTCATTTTGCAGAAGACAAAAGTGAAGCTTAGTGAAGCTACATTTCTTGCCCTTGGTTCCTCTATGAACTAGTAGAAAAGAAGGGGTTTGAGCCCAGGTCTGTCCAGAGCCTGTGATGCTAACCACTGTACAATCCTGCCTTCTAGCCATCATTGTCATCACCTGTCTTCTGGCATGAAATGTTCCAGAACCTGCCCACATCTTTCACTACCACCTGGTCCAAACCACCATGGCCTCTCACCTGGATTATTTCAGTAGGCATCTAACTGTTCTCCCCACTTCCATTCACCTGTGCATTCCTTAGCATCTTTTCTAACCCAGCAGCTGCACTGACTCTTTAAAAACATAATACAGATTATCTCACCACTCTGCCCAAAACCTTATAATACTTAAGAACTTCTGAGCAAACATCAAACCTTGGCATTGACTTCAAAAGCCTCCCGATATGACCTGATCTCTCTGCCCCCTCTACGCACCTCCCTGTCCATCTTCCTCCTTACCTGCTCTAGCCACCCTGGTCTCATGGCTCTGCTTTGAAGCCAAGAAACAGAATTCTGCTTTGTTTCTTTGAACCGCTGTTTCTTCTGCTTTTTTAAATTTTTGTTACAAAGGTCTCTGACTACTTGATTTCAAATGGCAGCCTCCATTCCCCCTGAGCTCATTATGCCCACCTTCTGTTTTTTTATTTTTTTTAGACTTTCCCATTTTGATAGACCATATATTTGTTTGCTTCTTTTTCGTCCACCACCAGAAAATCAACCCCATAAGGACAGGAAGTTTGTCTGTTTTGTTCAATATTATAACTCCAATGCCAAAAGAATTACTAGGTACATACCAGAGGAGAGGTTTATCATTAAGTATTTTAGAATGAATATACAAGGAATACACTAATCATGGTTGCTTAAGTTATAAGGAAAATTTTTGTTTGTTTTGGATTGGGATAAGTGGGACTTTATATTATTTTAACATACTTTATGGATCCGACAGTGCTATTTCCTTTATGGATGATTCATCATGTAATACCAAAGAAGTTTATAATGCAGGTAATAATTTTGTCTAGAATATCTATATGTTTGTATTGAATACTTATATCTTTAAATGTCTTCTCTACCAGTTAGTAATATATTTTTTAAGAAAGGAGAACAAGGTTTTCTAAATGACTTTCTCTCTCAATTTTTTCCCTCCCTTCCTCTCTCTTCTTTGCATGCTCTCCCTTTGTCTTTTTATTTACAACCTGGGTAAATTTAACTTCTGAATGACTAGGTAACATTTAAAAGGGTGTTGGATGTCACCGAATGAACAAGTAACAAAATACATGTTCAAAATTCTTTGTCTCTCTTCAGTTTGAGTCAACTGATCAGAATCCTTACTTAAGAGTTGAAATTCACCTTGCCACCTCATTTCCTCCTTTATTAGGTTTGCCTTTGAAATGTAGAAGTTCACTTGAGCAATAATTCTCTCACTTTTGAGAACCACTCTAACAAAAGCTGGCCTTTTTTTCTTTTTTAAGCAGCTGTCAATGAGACAGTTAAACATAGAGATAGCACTAGCGTATTTCTCAGTCTGATGTAACTCAGAAATAGAAAGCTGCAGAAACCTGAGGTTGAAATGCTTTCAAGCAATTGAGCTTCAAGTTCCTGAAAATTATCTCACAGTGCTTCTTCTCAATTCCCTGTGTTCCACCCCCCGATTTTGCATCTGGCTAATTTGTGCACTTCAGATTGTATCCCTGAGCACACTGGCAGTGTGAGAACTGTTGTGGAACTCATCATTATAATTCCAAGCCTTTAATTAACCCACTTTAAAGTAGCTTTGTCAAGACGAGGAGCCACAGAAAAGCCATTGACTCGTTCTTAGACTCGGTATATCATAGAGGAGAGTAGAATAGTAATATTGTGTTCGTCACTGAGCCTGGTTGGTGCAGGAATTTAAGGAGCATTAGGAGCACAGATCCTCCAGTAATTCTTTCTGATGCAGTATTGTAGGTATTATTGTAGGTATTGATATAAGTATCACAGCTAGGTCCATTAGACATAAAAAGGTCGAGTGATTGGTACATGTTCCCATGAAGTCAGAGACAGAACCAGAGATAGTCCCCCCATGCAGATAATAAGCCCACTCATTTCAACAGTTACTTGGAGAGCAAGGACTCTCTAAGTTTTCCCAGTCAACCACAAGACCTATTTTAATGTGGTCAAAGCCCTCATAAAGATGGCTTTCTGGGACCGGCCGAGTGACACATTGGTTAAGAGCTGGCTTGAGATGCCAGCAGCCCTGGTTCGGATCCCACATATGAGAGCCAGTGATGCTGCCCTCTACAGCTAACAACAGCTCCACCTGGAGCTGGGTTGTGAGCCCCGGCGACGGTGTAGGCTGCAGCCCCTGCTGCAGTGGGCTGCCATAGGCTACAGTGAGTGGCCGGCAGCCAGTGTGAGCGGCTGGCAGCCAGCGTGAGCTGCCAATAGCCGTGGTGAGCCACCATCCAGAGGCCGGCGACCGATCTGCCTCATCCAGGAAGAGCACAATGATGATACCAACATGGGCCAGTGAAGCAATGTCCTCCGCAACTAGACTGAAGAACAAAAAGACAGCAACTTGTCTGTTCCCCTTTCCCGATTCCCCAACGTTGTTTCCCTCCCCCAATTGCCCAATAAAATCTTTCTAAAAAATAAAAAGATGGCTTTCTGTACCGCTTGGAGCTTGCCTTGGAAAAAAAATATAATTGCTAGAAACAGCAAAACATTGAGAATGCTTTTGAAGAGATAAGCAGTGCTATAATAATGTCTAATGTTTTTATGTTATAAAGTAATGACTAATTACTTTATTCCAGAAATAGAAATTAACACATCTTTCAAATTGTAATTCAACATTTTCTAAGAATTAAGCTCCTTTGGAAAATTAAACACATTTCCCATTAAGAACTGAACAAACATACAGAAACACTCTGTGCCATCCATCCATCCGTCCACTCAGTAAATATTTTAGTCAGGAGATGTTCTGTGCTGGACACTGTTGTAACTGCATGGGACACAACAGTGAACAAAATAAAATTTCTGTCCTCCTCAGACAAATATCCTAGGTGAAGGAGACACATGAAAATCAAATAAATAATAATTCACCATCACATATCATTATGTTAATTATTATGGAGAAGGATCCTTCTATTCTTTTAGTGTTTCCCAAATCGTATTTAAAAATCATTAAGAAGGGGACGTGATGGTAAATATCCAGAAAATTCATTTCTAGATGAAGCTTCTGAAGAAGCTTCTGAAGTAGTGTTATTCTCTGGGTCTGAAGAAGCACATTAATTCCTTTATAGGAAAAGTGAGACCCAGAGATTTCAAAGACTTGTCTTTATTTACATAAAAAAGAAATAGGGTCTGAAAAAATGTCTTTCATCAACTCTACAAAATAAAAGCAAATACTCCAAGTGTACGTCATATTGAGGTTTCCTAGAGATCAGTTGCTACCTTCTTTTTCTTTCATTTTTTAATTTTTAATTAAATTTACTGAGTGACATTCGTTAAGTAAATGATATATGTTTCAAGTGCACATTTCTATAATACATCATCTATATAATTGCATTACTACCTTGCTTTTATGATGAATGCTTATCTGTATTTTGGATAACCCCATTAAACATGTAGAATTAGTTTCTTTTCTTGCTTCTCACCCTAAAATACTTCATTTGCTTTAAGAGAACACTGCAACAGTGATTAATATAGAATATTTTTGTGAAATACTGATTTCAGATAAGATAACCCACTTATATACAATTTATTTTCATGTAGTTTTAGTCATTCAGAAAATATTGATGTATATTCCTACATTGGTATCAGAAGTGATTAAACATTATACTTCATTCGATTTTGCATAAAAATGTGAAATGACAGGTATTTTCTCTTAAAATTATAAATTCTTAATTATTTATATATATAGTTTCTGCCGTATTAAAGTAGAAGAAAGCATGACCTGTTTTAGTTGAAAAAAATGGAGCTGAAGAATAAATTTGACTTAAATAATTGCAGGGAAAAAGCTTGTTTTGGAAGGTAATTTTGTTCATCTATATTTTTCATGAAATAAACATCCAACTTTATAAATTAATATGTTTATTATAATTATATAAATCTCCTTATAGACTATTTTTTTTTTACTGCAGTAGGATTTTAGTACAGAAATCTTTTTAAAAGAGCAAAGTCAGCTCAGAAATTGGACTCTATGAGTGATAAATGACCAGTTTTTAAAAATTAAATGGAATATTTTTATATGTCTGATCTCAATTTCAATTTTTTGGAAAAATTTATTCAGTAAATTATTTACTGTTATTAAGAGTGTCTAAACGTTTACATTTTTCTTGTAGGTTTTTAAAGGAAAAATTCCTTTGAAAACAGTTGCTTCTTTTATGTTTAATTTTAGGTTTAAAAAAAAGTGGATTTCCTGTCAAGAATCTAAATGCGTCCTGATGATAAATCTATTAGGATAGGTTTCAAATATAATTTCGCTAACCATTGCCACCCCAACAAACTTTAATTTAAAAAAAAATTATTGCAGTTTTACCTTGCCTAAGAAAGGAAAATTGCAACGCTGAATAAACAACTTGTAAAACTAAAAAAATCTCTGTTAGGATTGTAGCAGGCTGCAATCCTCCAGAGGGCTTGTTAAAACGGGTTGCTGGGTCCCACACCCATAGTTTCTGATTCCGAAGACCTGAGATGGGCCTGAGAATTTGCATTTCTAATAAATTCCCAGGTGATGCTGATGCAACTGGTACAGGGACCAAGTTTTGAGAAACTTCATATTATGATGAATAATAGCAATCAGTAGGAAAGCTAGATTCTTCATCACAGTGCTTTATAATGCTTTATGTCTAAACCATAGCACAAAGATAACTGACTACCTTAAATCATTTAAAAAAGCATTGTTTCTTTTCATTTACTGTTTTTTTCCTCTCCTACTTTGTCCTGCTTCAAAGGTTAAGCTATCATTTATTGATTATAATCACTAAATGTCTTTAATTGATTTTATGGTAATTTCAGAGAGACCCTAATGAATAGCAGTCTAGATCACTTGAAACTTAGTTTTCCTTAAAATTTTGGTGAATTTCTTGTTATTTTTCGTCTATCTTTGTTTGGCCACCATTGTAATAAAAATATGAAACTGATCTTTAGGAATCAGAAAGAATTTATTGTAGATATTAGATAAATAAAACGTATGTTTTTTAAACTCCTTGGATAAAGATGCTGTAGTGAAGGGTAATGCTGGTGTTCTATGGCTCCTCCATCAGTCCTGTGGGGGCAAGGAAGAGGCCAGTTCCCTATTTCCCTCAAGGTGTGTGTGTGGAGTCGGGGGCAGGGATGAGAGAAAACAACCTTGAGGCCCCATGCTTTCCTTGGGGTCTGTGGTCCTGTGGACTGGTGGTCCACGAATCCTCCCCAGCTGCTATGTAGGGTGCTCGGGAGTTTGTGTGTTCTCTTTCCCAGGTTTGCCAAATGGTATTACTCAGAATGAACAGCCTTCATTCTGTTTCCTACTCATTGCTGTCTTTCCCTTGGCCTCATTTTGGGGTTTTCTCTTTGAATTCTCAAGAGACTATTTTGGAAGTCTGGAAAAATGAACATTGTTTCTGTCTCTTTCCATCCAGTTTCAATCCAAATTCTGCTCAAGACAATATGGGCAGCTGTATCTGACTAGGGAAAAAGGAAGTCTGGAAAATAGAAAAAAAAAAAGAGCAAGAATTAACTTTTTTTTTTTTTTGAGAGGGCGGTGTCACTGGCCGTCATATGTGGGATCCGAACCAGGGCCGCTGATGTCCCAGGCCAGCTCTTAACCACTGCGCCACTCGGCCTGCCCAAGAATTAACTTTTTAAGGCTAATCTAATGGTCCACCGGGGGAGAATCAGTATTTTCATCTGCTTTCCATAGCCCATCCATTATACTCTTCCCCATCTCCTCTCCCCTCACTTTGACCCTCCCCAAACTCTCTAATTGCCCACGTTTGTTTTTTGGGAAATACCACTATTTCCACCTTGTGAAATTAGCCCTTCACTCTTTAACCTCAGACTGCAGCTGGGTATTGACGGGGGTTTCCTGAAGCCTTGATTCTGCCGAAGTGGAAAGGATGTGCTCCTCTGTACTAGGAATGCCTGAAGCTGATTTCTTTCTAATGTGTCTAAGTGCAAATATCCCTGTCTCGGTGAATCATTGTGCGCTGAGGCCACACAGCTGAACTGTCTCATGTGAAAATGTCCTTTCTTCTTCTTAACATGACTTTGACCCTCCTCCTAACAAAGTAATAATTCTGGCATAAATATGCTAGAGGAACAATTATTTCTTCTTTAGGCTATTTTCTTTGTAAAGGACCTCGCAGTGCTGAGAGGAGTTCTGGACAGGTGACACCATTCCCTAATGGATTCTCTCTAATCACTACATTCCTTTTTTAATAGAAGGGAAAAGATAGGTAAGAAGATCTCAGTTTATCTTGCCACAATTAAGAGAAAAAATTCCTTTATGATTTGTATTTGTATTAGCTTCTGCTATACCTTGAATGTTTGCGTTTCCCCTAAATATATATGTTGAATCCGAATGCCCAGTGTGATGGTATTTGGAGGTGGGACTTTGGGGAGGTGATTCGATCATGTTGGTGGAGCCCTCATGGATGGGAATAGTGCCCTTATAAACAAGGCCGGAGAGAGATCCCTTGTTCCGTGCCCTCCCCAGACACCCAATCTGCCAGTGCCTTGATCTTGGGCTTCCCAACCTCCAGAAATCTAAGCAATAAATGTCTGTGATTTATAAGCCCCGCCCAGTCTATGGTATTCTTTGTTACAGCAGCCCAAACAGACTAAGACAGCTTTTTAGGGCTGCCATAACAAATGACCACAAGCTTGCCAGCTTGAAACAGCAGACATTTATTCTCTTACATTTCTGGGGGCTAGAAGTCCTAACTCACAGTGTCAGCAGGGCCATGCTCTCGCTGAAGGTTCTAGGGTGGAATCCTCCCCTGGGTTTTCTTAGCTTCTGGTGGTTTCCAGCAATCTTTGCTGTTCCTTGGCTCACATCACTCTAATCTCTTCTGTCATCAAATGTTATTTTCCTTGTGTGCATGTGTCTGTGTCCAAATTTCCCTCTTTTAGGACACTAGCCCACCTTAACCCACTATGACCTAATGTTAACTTGATTATATCTGCAAAGACCCTATTTCCAAATAAGGTCACATTCATAGGTTCTGGGTTTAGTATCTTTTTTGCTGGACACTGTTCAACCCACAACAATATTCTCTACTCAGACTCCTCACATGGCATTCAGGATGGCTCCAAACTCTTGTCCTGTCTTCCACCTCCCATTCTCAAGGATTTTGTTCCTGCTGATCCCTCTCTAAGCAGAATGGCTTCCTCAGGCCATCCACTCCTTCCCTTTTCTACCTGTGGACATTTTACCCATTCTTTAAAACCTTTATCAGGTGCATTTCTCGCATGATTCCTTTCCTAAAGCCACCAAACAAATACGAGTCTCCTTGTATTTCTGCCCTTAGTTTGCCTCATATTAATTTCATTTCTATAATTGTTTTAATTCCTCTAGCTAGAAACTACGTTGCTTAAAAGAAGAAAGTTTAATTATCTCTATAATCCCCAAATAATATTGTGCTTTGCACATAAGATCACAAAATTAGAGAAAAATAGATGTTTTGAAAATACAGGGCTTGCGTATTTTAAGCATGTTCGAATATATAAAACTTTTGTCTATATACTCTTCTTCTGATTTTTCTCTGCTTCAAACAAGAAGAGTGTTTGGTATAACAGCATTGTACAATTATTAACCTAAACATATAAGGCAATTTTATTCTGCCTTCAGGCTCCAGCTCACTTTGTAATCTTTGGAAAGGCAGTTGCCATGTCAGTCTTACCAATTAATAAAAGTAGAAATCACATGAAAAAAAATCCACAGATAAATGCCAAAGAATAATTATTGTTGAATATCATTCACGAGCAATTGCTTGGTGTTTTATTCCATCCTTACTTGGACCTAAATAGAAATGAACATTAAAATCCTAATGATAAGAAGATAAATTGTGAAATAGTTCAGTAAGGGATGTTACTAAAAGTTAAAAGCCTGCGTCTGTCTTCTTTATTTCCCAATCTTGGTTTAAAAAAACTGCATGATGTTAGTCAGAGATCCTGCTGTAGGTTGTATGTGTTTATGTGTAAGGTTTTTGTGTGTATATTAAACTGTATTAAAATTACGCTGATGGTAACCACTTTGAACACCTCTTGTAATTGCAAAAGTCAAACATGACTTGTATTCATTTTTTGTTATCAGTATATATTGAGAATTACAATTTTAATGCAGTTTTTTTCCTTTCTTAAAATGTGTATCGATTTTTTTGGTACCGTGTGTGTGTGTTTGTGTGTGTGTGTGTATTTCCTATTTAGTGCTGCATATGTATTTAAATTACAAATGTGGCATGGTTAATCATGATTTTCTTTTTTTATTTTTAACACATAATGAAAGAATCCGTAGCCTTTCTTAGCAGTCTTACTCTGTAGGGGATATGTCTTTATTCTTTTCTAATACTAACCATCCACCAATGCTTTTGATCCTTTCCTCATATATACATATGCATGTATCTCCCCATGTATTACATTGCATTTTGTTTTAAAACTTTAATACTATGATAAATGATAGATTATGTCAGGGATAGTTTTTCTGTGTGTATTAATCAGCTAAAAAGTTGTTGATAAAATTATTTTAGCACCGCTTCTTCAGTAGGTATGACACATGTAGACACCATGTCCACACACTATAAAAAACAATTGCCACTCTTTTGCCTAATAAAGATTGTTGTGAATTACAAGTATTTCGAGGACCAAGAAATTTCCCACCTAGACGTTATCCCCTTTTAGAATTCAGTGCTGCTGCCCATTTCAGACTCTCAGTATTACTAAGATTGATTGTTGGTTAATTTTTCAGGCCATGTTGTATATTGACATCAGCTAATTTCAAGTACTGTTGTGAGGGTCTCTGTCAGGTAAAGTTGGATGTCATAAGATGGCTGTACTTGAATATCTTCATTAGCTGTCTTTCAGTTTTTAATTAGGATTTAAATTAGATTTCTTACTGTGATGGCTCTCCACAGATGTGTTGTACTTGTCCAGAAACTTACCAAGTGTTTTCACCATTGGTTTCCAGAGCACTTAATAATGATTGATGCTATAGCTTCTTTAGATTCTGGGTTTGTTTTTCTTTATTTATGTCATGTAAAAGGTATATGTTAGGGAATAGTCGTTAAAATGTATCTATAGAGCCTATCACTAGGAAAAACAGATATCTTTGGTTGGAAGCGTGGCCATTCTATATAATATTTTTAATAGAATTGCATATATAGGGGACTAAATATTTTTAAAACTATTATACATGTTAATTGATCTCTGAGAATTTGTACTGTGCTTATAGTAAACTGTTAATTTGGACCAAGAGAGCTCTATGTTGATACCAGTCATTTTCACGTATTTCAGAATCATGGAGATATTCTTTATTTTCTTTGTGTTTTGTCTATATAATTGGCATGCTGTCCTTGCTTGATATAGAGTTCAGTTCAACCCAGTCCCTCCCTCTCCAAATAATTTACCACCTAGCAGATGGGATATAAGTACATCAATGACTATGAAACAAGAAAATATTTTATTTCTGTAAACACTGGAATTCTACCATCATCTAATGTCTAATCATGTTTCTTTGGCCATTCTCTTTTATCAAGGAAGAAACAGATAATTCACTGAGATTTAAGAGTCCTTGCCTAATCACATGCATAATGAATGTTATGAATTAACTAATTTCTTTATTGATTCAGCAAATATTTATTGAGTCTATTTGCTGTACCAAGCTCTATTTTTGTCTCTGAGAATACAGAGGTGAATAAGACCAGGCCCATTTCCTTGAGGATGTCACAGACCACTGGAGAGAAATAATAGTTAATAAGATACAATATGAGAAATTTTACTATCTAGATATGTACAGGGCACTACCTGAACACAGAACAAGGAAGAGCAAACTACGATACTTAGTCAGGAAAGGTTCTTAGTTACAAAGAATATAAAAGACATCCAGATAGAAAAAATGGTGTAATTATTGTGTTTGGTTTTATTATTATATATATTTAAAATTTCCAAGAAATGCATAGATTATTTACATAATTATGAATGAAAATATTGTTTTAAGTGTTTGAACATGTGAAGGGAATCCCAGGCATTTTTTTTAAAGTACCGCTTATCTGCAATAAGACAAAACAAATGTAGAATTATCTCACTAAGACCACGGGAAAGATAGAAGACCTGATAAACAGGTCTTATCAGATGTTAAGCAGGATATACTAAATGAAAAATATTTATACATATTTGCATTATTAATTATACCACATAAAATAGCATTATTGGTTTCTTAAAATGATTATAGTAATTTTTGACACTATTAAGTGACTTAAGAAGTAAAAGTTATTTAATAAATAAGTTTATAAAAATTATTCGAATAAGTGTCTCACCTTGGAAAGCTCTCCTTTATTTAAGGTTGAAGAGCTCGGATAGTTATATTCAATTTATTAAACAAATATGTATTGAGCATCTACTGTGTGCCTGACACTGGTCTAAGCATTGGAAATATAGCAGGGAACAAAACAAATGAAAATCTGTGTCCTCTAAGAAATAAACTTTCTTATAGGGGGAGATAGTTAAAGAGATGGATTATAAAATATGGTATGCCAGAGCAAACTATCCTATGGTGAAACACAGAGCAAGAAATGGTGTTAAATGTATTAGAGGAGGTGAGTGAGTTGATATTTTAAAGCATGGTCGTTGATAAAGCAATATTTGAAAGGAGCCCTGAAGTAGGCAAGGAAGCAAGCCAGGCAAAGGAAACAGCAGTGCAGAAGTCTTGAGGTGGAAACATGCTTCTCAGGTTGAAGGAACAGTCAGGAGCTACTGTGGCCGGGACTGTGGGGAGGGGCTAGGAGCAGAGTTCACAAAGACCAGAGGGCTCAGATTCTGGAGTCCTTACTGGCCCTGGGAAAGGCATTGCTCTGACTCTAAATGAGATGGCAGTGTGCAGAAGAGGGTTTTGAGCTAAGAGGCCTGATCTGATTAAAAGGAGGCTTCTCGCTCCTGTGTTACCGCTAGGTGCTAGAGGACAAAGATGGAGGTGGGAAACTCGTTAAAAGCCTTCTGCAGCATTCAGAGGTGTCTCGGACCAGGGTGGTGGTGGAAGTGTGAGAAGCAATTAAATGGTAGATGTAGCGAAACACCTAAAACCTGATCATTACTAATCAATCACTGCTCTCTACATTTTGTCAATAAGCTCCATTTCAAATATCTCACTCTGGGCCGGCCGAGTGATGCAGTGGTTAAGGGCTGGCTTCGGAAGCCAGCGGCCCTGGTTCAGGTCCCACATATGAGGGCCAGTGACACTGCCCTCAAAAAAAAAACAAAAAACCCCAAGTCTCTCACTCTGACTAAACCTTCCGAACCAGTACTTCTTCCACTTCTTCCAGCACCTCAACCCCAACACGTTGTTTTTTTACATTATAAGCTACAATTCGTTTATCCCACTACCTTTTCATTAAAGTCTATGGTCCCATTTAAATTCCTTGAATAGACACTTAGTTTCCACATATCTCTTTTTTTGTGTGTTGTTGACCTACACCTGCAAAACCACAAATCGCATTAATTACAACGCTGCCTACTCCATGCCTGGAACCAGATAGCTGAACCTCTCCGGAAAAACACACACAAAATGCTTACTGGCCTCCTTCATGGCCCAGACATGTTTACTGGCTCTTCCTTGGTGAATCTGTTTCTAAGGCAAACCCTCCATTAATATACACTATCATTCCATTCTCACATTGTCAAGATGTTGCTCCAGCAAACATTTCATTTCTCTCAAAATCAAACAAACATTATGTTATATACCCATCTTTAAAAAAAACTCTTCCTTTTGTCTTATCCATTTCTCTAGCTACCACCATATTTCTTGGCTCACCCTTACAGCAACACATTTTTAATAGTTGCCTGTTCTCATTGTTGACACTTCCTCTCCTCCCATTATTTAATCTCTCTGCATTAGGCTTTGGTGTCTATCACTCCCTGAAACAGCCGTTGTCCGGGTTACCAGTGACTTTCAAGCTGCTAAACCCACTGACCACTTCCCAGTCCTCCTTTAAATGGACTGTCAGCAACACCTGATGAAGTGGTCACTCCCTCCATCTTGAAGTTCTTTCTTTCATTGGTTGCCATGATACCTGGTTTCACTGGTTTTGTTCCTACATCACTGGCCCAACTTTCTCAGTCTTCTTTGATGATTCCCCTCATTTTCCTAACCTGTTAGACTTCCTTGGTTCCCTTTTCTCTAAGCTTACTTTTAGATTATTTCATGAAGGCTCATGATTTTAAATATCAGCCATACCCTGATGACCCCTAAATGTATAGTTCCAGCCCCAACCTCTGCTCAGAACTCCTCACAAACTTATCCAACAGCCTCTGCTCATCTCCTTTTGAATGATGTCCAAAGCTTCATGTGTCCAAAACCAGAGACTTGATTTGCTCCCCTTAAATATGTCTCTTCTGCATTTCTCTTTAGTGAATGGCATTTCTAAACTTTCAGTTGCTCAGGTTAATAATTTTAGAGTCATCCCTAACTCCTCTCTTTCTCTCATGCCCCAGATCCAGTCTGTAAACAAATCATGCTAGTTTTGACTTCAAGAACTGGTACTTCTTAAAAATATGCAAATGTTTCTAAATGACTAGAATAATTTTGGTTTGAAACACTTTTAGATTTTTAGAAACACCTACAAGTCACAACGTTTCATGACTATAATTTGTAATAAAAACCTGTATAATTCATATTTAGTAAAAAATAAAATGTAGTTAAAAACAAGAAATGGTTTTCTTGAGTGATTTATAAATATTCCTGAAAGTCAATTCTAAAATAATAGTTTAAAAAATGATTTGTTCTAGAGCAGCAACAATTGAATAAATATTAAATTTACCAAATTATCACTTATAAGGATGATGCTTATTTATTTTTTATAGGTTCTGGATTATTGTTTAAATTTCATCTCTATTTCTTATAATCACAATTTTAATTAACATCCCATGAATAATACAAAGCCTTATTTATTGCTCTGTAATGTTGATAAGAATATTGACTCTGGAACTAAGCTGCTTGAGTTCAATACTGGCTATATCATTTTCTAACTAGGTTATCACAGACCAAGTCCCTTACGTGTTCTGTGTCTCAGTTTCCCCAAGTGCGAAATGGGGATAATAAGAGTGCCTACCCCAGAATTTCTTAGCCGGACCAAATGAGATCAAGTGTTTAGGACAGCACCTGGCACAGAGTAAGAGAAAGAAAGTGTGATAGGAATAAAAGAATTATGTGGACATTCTTACTAGAAACCCTCGAGGGTTGTGAGGAATAAATAGAATAACTAGATTAAAGACATTACAAGGTTTCAGGAGTTGTTTAAGATAACCATAAAATAGAGAATGTAGACAATATATATTAGTTACCTACAAAGTGAGAGAAGTAGCCAACGAATGCCGTAACATTCAAAGGAGAGAGAAAAATTACTTCTACCAACAGTGGTTTATAATCTATGGTGAGAGTTTTGTTTTTTAAATGTCCAGTTTCAATTACCATGAAACTGAGATAGGTACCCATAAAGTACCAATTTTTACATATAAGTATGCAGAAGCATATGCAGAAGCATAGGACTTTAGTACCGACTCCTAATATAGAGCTTTGATTAGATGCCATAAGAGAAAGTCTTAGATATAGATACCTACTTACATGTATATAAGAAGCTTCCATTTATATTGGTACCATACCCACTGGACTATTGCACTGTTGATCAAGTTGTTTTATATGTTCATGTAGTTTAAATTTATTATAGGGACTATCGATTATATATCACCAGACTTTTCTTCTTCCTGGCACAATTGTGCATTTACAGAAGATATAAATTTAATCAACAAATGTTCATTGAACACTTACTCTGAACAAGACACAGTCTCCTCATACTAAGAACATATATGTTTCCAAATGAAAATATAAAATTGATATAGTAATAGCTGCTATTTGTGATTTCATTTTTTATGCCCTTCAAATACACATGTATTTCTGAAATGTAAATTAATTACCATTAACCCCAGAACTGTGAAGGTATGTGTACAACTGGACAAAGTAATTTCAAAGTTTGTTTCCAGCAAAGAGGACAATATCTAAACCCTTTTCCCCTCTCTTTCCCTCTAGTTGGCCCGCCACAACAAGTTACTACAGCACATGCTCAAACCAGGGTCAGATCCAGATGATGGAGATGAAGCCCTAAAGTATTATGCCAACCACACCGCACAGATTGAGGTAACCATCTATTATTTCTTGAAAGGAACCAACTGTGAAAAGATATGTTTACTTTCTATTTCAGACTGTTTTCATAATTGTTTCCCAGAACAATGAAGCAGAATTGAGTGATTTAAACTGTAAAAGTATATACTGAAAGATGAGATGTGAGGAGTGGTCTGTAAGAAACTGAGGTGCACATTTTTCAAAATTATCTTTATTTTTTGACCAGAACTATAATATATGTTTTATTTTGTGATTAATAAGGTAATTTTTGTTTTGTTTTAGTCATAGAAGCAATCATTGCAGAACAATGTTATTTTAGAGAAAAGATTATTATAATAGAGCCATCATTCAAGAAAAGATTCCTTTTTTTTTTTTTTTGAGGGCAGTGTCACTGGCCCTCATATGTGGGACCCGAACCGGGGCTGCTGGCTTTCCAAGCCAGCGCTTAACCACCGCACCACTCAGCCGGCCCCAAAAGGTTCCTTTTTTAAAAATTATACAAGGCTTATTAAAATAGAGATCTCTGTGTAAGAAAGTATTCAAAAGTGGAGGAAACCTGGAAGGCACTAATAAGGTCTTCTTGTCGATAACACAAACTTGGAGTGATTTAGCAATTTCCATTTTCAGTATGCAGCCATTGACCTCCCCCACATGAGATATTCTTTAATGGCCCGTGACAGTTCAGGAGGTGTGGGTCAACATAGACTTATCATTATGTGTTGTGAGACCCATCTGGCTCTCATTTACTAGCTCTAGTATCATTTTGACACTAGTTGGCAGAGCTAATCAGGCAGAAGTGAGTAGAATAGTTGACGCTTGTCACTAGTAATTTACATTCATACATTTATTCACTTTGGCAGGTGTATTTTAGTTTTCAGCAGAGTGCATAATGGGAGTCACTGATATTAAGTTTCAAGATATATAATCACTATACCTTATTGTTTACTCTTGTCAAACCTTTGGAATAATGAGCATCATTACCTTGTTTCACAAAATGGACCCATTGCTAACATTTATAAACACTAATAGTACTCTAGTTTCCATGGGAGAATTGCCCTAATGGAACCCAGGAGCTGGACCAGCAGCAAAAGCATTGCTTACTACACCAGGTGCTTAGGAACTGGGAGGCTGGCAAAGACAGGAAGCGGAGAAATTGATAGAAATAGTTCATCAAACACCATGGTTCTGAGGAAGGTCCCAGAAGCTAAAGTACAAAGCTAAGGTGATTTAGAAGAGACCAGGAAAAGCTGGCAGAATGGGGAAACCAGAGATGGGCTGTGGTTGAAGTTGGACTTTTATTGGTTTCCCAGCAGTGAGGAAAGACTTAGCTGTAAATACACAAATTCAGTAAATGTCTACTGAGCATTTACTCTCTAACAATTACATACACATACAGAAGATAATTCTGTGTAGTAAATGTATACACAAAGGGCCAAGGAAATGTAGAGAAAACAGCAATTAAGTGTGCCTGGGGAACTTCAAAATCAATTTCACAGAGAAGGTTTCCTTAAAGAATATATTAAAAATTGAGAAGTTTCTCTCTACTAAAGACCAGGCATGGGATTTCGGCAGAAGTAAATGAGGGGAAGGTGTGACAGAACATAGGAAGGGGATGATTCTTTTCTAATGATTACTCATAATTGCTGTTTGGAGAAAGAATTGGATAAGGGAATGGTTCAAGGAATGCATGTGGGTCAGATAGGGGGATATTATAATAAAAAAAAGTGAGAGATAGGTATTGAAGATGACTAGACTGGAGAAAAATATACATATACATGATGTTGGATTCCACATGTAACTTTGGGGAAATGGTGTGGAAAGGGATGTTTCTGTGATTCTGGTTTCAAAAAATGGAATTGGAGTTTTGCAAGGTAGCTTTGGCAGTTAAAAGGTCGAGGAAGAGCATTTTGTAGACTCTTGGATAAATTTGAATTTGAGGCATCTATGAAGCTGGATATAGAAATCAAGGATTCAAAGGAGTGGCCCGGGTTTATGATCTAAATTTTTCAAGCTAGGCTGGCCAAGTGGCTCAGTTGGTTAAGAGCTCGCTCAAGAGTGTGAGCTGAGCTCTGAGCAACAGCAGTTCGATGCTCAGCCCAAGCTGAGCTGCTGCTGAGCTGCCGCTGAGCTGCCAACCAGTGGCAGGATGGCTCAGCTTAAAAAAAAAAAAAAAGAAAAAAAAAGTGCTAAAGGGCTGGCCGAGTAGCACGTTGGTTAGGAGCTGGTTGGGATGCCAGCTCTGAGCAGCGGGGCCCCAGTTCGGATCCCACATATGAGGGCCAGTGACATTGCCCTCTACAGCTAAGATGGTGAACAACAGCTCCACCTGGAGCTGGGCTGCTGTGAGTCCCAGCGATGGTGTGGGCTGCCATAGGCTACAGTGAGTGGCTGGCAGCCAGCGTGAACTGCCAAGAGCCGTTGCAAGCGGCCGGCCTCAGCTGGCAAGCAACTGCCTCACCCAGGAAGACTGCAATGACAATACCAACATGGGGCAGTGAAGCAACGTCCTCCACAGCTAGACTGAAGAACAAAAAAGGACCGCAACTTGTCTGTTCGTCTTCCCCGATTCCCCAATGCTGTTCCCCTTCCCCAAATCCCCAATAAAATCTTTAAAATAAATAAATAAATAAATAAATAAATAAATAAATAAATAAATAAATAAAAATAAGCTCTTCACGTTGACCATTTCTCATGTTCATTCAAAGACCACCTCATACGACGTACACATTCATTCATTTCATCCCACTATGCTCCTATAGCAGTTTGATCATTCTGTTAGTTTAATGTATTATATTGGGATATTGTTAGCTTCTCATGTGTCACTTGTTCCCTACTTGATGCAGGGACTGGTCTTGATAATTTCTGTATTTCCCAAATCGAACATTGCTTGGAGCATAACCGCAATAACAAATATTGTTGAAACTAATTGTTTGTCTATAAGTTATAGACTCAAAGATCGTAGGAGCTAGGAAGGACCTTGTGGATTACTTGGTCTACTCACCCATCCAAGGAGGAATTGCTCTATAATAATCCTGCTCCTGCTTTACCTTCTCCCTTATGATAGAGACCTCACTACTTCAGGAGGAAATTAATCCAATTTGGAACAACTCTAATAATTAGAAAAAAAATTTTTGATGAAGTGCACACTGCCCACTTAAATGTTTACCCACTGTTCAGAGCATTTGCTCCTCTGTCAACGTAATCGCTTGGCTCTAACTTTTGAAGAACCACCATGATGATTCAACTACAAGCTCTTATACTGGATTGTCGGAAAAGTCATGATGCATTTTTTTGCAACAAAAACTTAGAAAAAAATACATCATGACTTTTCCGACAACCCAATAGATCTAAGTTCATGTTGTTTTCACTTTGAAATCCCCTAAAGTTCCCAAACTAAGGACTGAATAAGTATTTGATGAATTGAATGAATGTATTGAAAAAATTATCTGTCTTTGGCTTTTGACAGTGAACACATTCCCCTTTCCTTTTGTAATCCCTCCAGCTTGTCAATACCCCCCTGTAAAATGTGATAACAACCAGAATCAAACATAACATATAAAAAGGCTGAATAGCTTGGCTTATAATAATCAAGACACTATTTCTTAAATGTACCCTGAGATTTTGTTAATGTTTGACATTGTTCGATCATGTAAACCTTTTCTTTCCCCGATCCCTGGCTACATAGCTGTCTACCATACCAACTAGATCCAGTTCTTCTTTTGTACAATTGGCTTTTTCTTTTTTATTCTTTTTGGTTTATTGGGATGACAGTGGTTAGTAAAGTTACATAGGTTTCAAGTGTACAATTCTGTAATACATCATCTATATATCACACTGTGTATTCACCACCCAGAGTCAGTTCTCCTTCCGTCACCATCTATTTGGTTTCGTTTACCCTCATTTACCACCCCCCTCTACCCTTACCCTCTGGTAACCACTAAACTATTGCCTGTGTCTATGAGTTTTTGTTTCTTTATTTGTTTGTCTTGTTCCTTTGTTGCTTTCAGATTTATATCCCACATATCAGTGAAATCATATGTTTCTTGATTTTTTTCTGTCTGACTTATTTCACTTAGCATTAATAATCTCAAGATCCATCCATGTTGTCACAAATGGCACTGTTTCATCTTTTCTTATGGCAGAGTAGTATTCCATTGTGTATATATACCACATCTTCTTTATCCAATCATCTATCAAAGGACACTTTGGTTGTTTCCATGTCTTGGCCACTATAAATAAAGCTGCAATGAACATCAGAGCACATATATCTTTATGGATAAGTGTTTTCAGATTTTTTGGGTAGATACCCAAGAGAGGGATTGGTGGGTCATATAATAATTCTATTCTTAATTTTTTGAGGAACCTTCACACTGCCTTCCATAGCAGCTGCACCAATCTGCATTCCCACCAACAGTGTATGATGGTTCCTTTTTCTCCACAGCCTCTCCAACACTTGTTATTATTTGTCTTGCTGATGATAGCCATTCTAGCTTGTGTGAGGTGATTTCTTATTGTGGTTTTTATTTGCATTTCTCCAATGATTAGTGATGTGGAGCATCTTTTTATATGTCTATTGACCATCTGTATGTCCTCTTTGGAGAAATGTCTATTCAGGTCCTCTGTCCATTTTTAAATTCAATTATTTGTTTTTTTGATGTTGAGTTGTATGAGTTCCTTAAAAATATGGAATGCTTCACAAATTTGCATGTCATCCTTGTGCAGGGCCATGCTAATCTTCTCTGTAGCATTCCAATTTTAGTATATGTGCTGTTGAAGTGAGTACACATTGGCTTTTTTTAAAACTATGTTCAGGAATTTTTACTTCTACTAACTTTCATCTTGTTTGTTTTATGATAGTATTCTACTATGTAGTTTGCATCTTTATCATATAATTAAGGATGGCTTCAGTTACAAATAACAGAATACTAGACTGACTGTTGTTTAAACCATAAAAAATATTTGGTTATCCCATATAATAAGAAGTCTAAAGATACCAGTAGTTCTGTAATTGATCCAGCGATTCAATGATGTCTTCAAACATGCAGGCCTTTTCCATCTTTCTGTGAGGTCTTTTTTATTATGCTGGTGATACCTCACCTCATGGTTGCAAAATGACTGCCAAAGTTCAGGCATCATTCCCTTACACTGCCTTTTGTTCTAAGCAGGAAGGAAGAGAATACAAGGCAAAAGTAGTTTTGTGTTAGGTGTTTTTTGTTGTTGTTGTTGTGATTATTTTGTTTGTCTCGTGTGACTTCCTGCCTTTTCAGAAAGCTGAATCTTTCCTGGAAGTTCCCCTGCCCCCCAGATATTTCTCCTTATGCCTCATTTTCCAGAACTAGGTCACATGCTCACCAACATACCAGTCAATGGCAAAGGGAACTAAACCACTCTTCTGGCTTAGACCAGCCCTGATTCATTCCTGAGGACTGGTCAGATTATGTAATTATGAACCTTGAGATGTAATCTCCACAAATCCTTGTTATATAGTAAAACTGTCTGAAAATATTCAGCCTTTCATAAAAAAAATCTAAAGTGAAACTGTCACAAATACCAAATAAGAGAAGTTCACAATAATGATTATTTATATCTAGGTATAGGCTGGAATGGATATTAATCCTACCAAAATTATGTTTTGCCATGAATAAAAAAACATTTTAATGAAATAAAGTACCTTTCTCTGTAGAGCTTATGGCTCATCATGTGGAGTATGTCGTTTGTTTCCCAACAGCCCTCTTTAGGAAGAACAAGATACAAATACACCAAGTGCTGTGTTTAAGATGACGTAGCCAAAGACTTGCTCATTAACACCCTCTTAGTTCCCTGTTGTACTTCATGAAAATATAAGTGGATGGCAAAAATTTAATGTGAATTCAGAAAAAGTAAAGATTTTGGTTTTTGTTATTTATAACAAAGTATAATATCTAGGATACATTCGTCAGTTAATTTCTCTTATTTAAAGAGAAAAATGTAAAGTAGCACAATAAAGGACTATTTTAGATACTACCAAGCTGGCATATTTTTCATAAAATACATGAATTCATAAAATATCAATAATAAACTGCTAAAAAAATAATCTAAGACTGCGGTGTCTCAAAGCTAAAAAACACATGTAAATTAATGATTTCAGATTGTTCGGCACGATAGGACTATGGAGCAAATCGTTTTTCCTGTCCCCAATATATGTGAATACCTTACCCGAGAGTCTAAGAGCCGCGTGTTCAATACGACTGAAAGAGACGAACAAGGAAGTAAGGTGAATGACTTTTTCCAGCAAACAGAAGACCTCTACAATGAAATGAAGTGGCAGAAGAAAATCAGGAGTAAGTACAATAAACTAAGATGGTGAGTTTTGAGCATAATGGTAGATAAATTGGTGCTTTGGGACACATGACAGCGTTCCTTTAAATTGGATTTTAATTTCTTGCCATCTGATGTTATTGAAATCACTTACAGGCTTAAGAATATAAGCTCAGTCTACAGCTAGAGCCGAGACACCTGCAGCTTAATGGAAACAGAAAACTCTGACTAATTAGATCATCTTTTAGTGCTGATCCTATCGTTTTATAAATATTATGAAATACAAGGTTACAGCTGTATGTTTCAACTGTTGAACAGCTGCAGGTTTGAAGTCCCTGAATAGGGTCTGACTGGCCTTAACAGTCAGGGAATGATGGAGAGACAGCACCAGCATTCATCCTCTATTGTCTTGTGATCTTACGGTGGAGTAGGTTGTTTGATGTTTTTCTGAAAGTCATTCTTCCTTTCCACATATCTTTACATTGCCAAATCAAACTAAAATAATGTGACACTGGTATCCAAATAGAGACATGTTATCATTTTCAGGTTAAAAATGAGTATGATACAGTTCCCATCATTTATTTCTGTCTCAAAATTATTTGGAAATACTCAATTTTAAAATTTAAAAAGTTTAAAGTTTAAAATAAACTTTAATTTTCCCCAATAAAGAATAACAGGATCTTTTAACAAAAATTGATGGGAAACTCTTGATTAGGTCTTTTCTGTCTTTTGGGGAAATTTTCCAGACAAGCAGGTGGATGTTCTCAATACCTCTATTCAACAGTGCTTCATCGTTCTAGTTTTCTAGGAACTTTAATGATTGTGGCTTATGAATTTGAGTGGAGCTTGAGACACACAATTTTTGAATGTAACATAATGGCATGCATTGTGAGGCTTTTGTATCAGAATATTTGAAAACATAAAGAAATTATGCTCCCCTTAGCATTTTACCATGTAGGACCTTACAGAATTCAGGGAAAATTTTGTGTGTCTAGAATACGTATGAAGAAGAACTAACATTTTTATTTGGAACATTTGAAAAACATACGTTTTTATCCTTGACAAAAGGTAAATTGAATAACGAACTAGAGCTTGTGGGGCTGTGTTTTTGGATAAAGATTTCATCATTTATCAAAAAACAAATCTTAAAATGACTTCTAATGCACATTTTACTTTTAAAAATTGGAAGCCACTTATTATGAGATTATAGACTGAATCTAATTTATTTGATGGATTTGTTACAACCAATGTATGCATCAACACCTAATTTTATCTTAATATTCTGCTTTTAAAAATGAGGATTCCTAATTCAGGAATGATGGAGATGCAGATGTTTAAAATTTATGATACATTAGTCAATTTAATACCATGGTTAATCACAGCCTATTCTAGTGTTGAAACGCTCCGTTCCAAGAAAAGGAAACGATATGTACTTAAGAGAAGTACAGTTTATAGAAAATAATTTGAAAAGTTTGTAGCTTTTATTTGAAAATTGATGTGCTTTCCCCCCTCAATTAACTCCAGTATTTTAAATCTGATATTAAGATATTAAGAGTTAAAGAATGGACAAGACTTGAGGAAGTCATGTGGTCAAACTTATATGCATTACATATCTGTTTAATTACTTAGCAGAGGTAAAAAGAGCTGACTTTTCGTTAATGTAGACTGTATTCAGTAAATGCATTTGCTAATTCCTTTCAGATGAGAAATACAGAAAATATTCAGCAAATCCTTTGTCACTTATTGGTAGTTCTTATTGTATCTTTCATCTTCTGCTGTTGCAAACCCAACAAGTTCTTAGCAAGCATGAAGGTTTAAAACTTAGATAATATTATAAATTACTATTCCCAGGAAATGGTATTGTGCCACACTATTAAGTTTCAGTGTCAGGTATCTGTGATTGTATCATAGGAATTTTCATCAGAGATACATCTGTGTCAGGGTTTGGGGTTTTTTATTTTACTTTAAGGCATGGGAATGGGACAAATGTATCAATTTTACTCAATTATATGTAATGTATACCATCCCATTAAAAAAGACCTCTGGCAGCTGTCTTTCCCTCATCTCCTCTAGGGATCTATCAGAGAGAATTGTTATAGAATCACCTTTCCTGACCACTTTTAGCAATTGCAAAATTACTTACCCTTCTGTAATGGTTTATGTATAAACTGGATAAAGGATAAAGAAGGAATCAACTAGAAAACTCTGTTATGATATTGATTATAAACTTTCTAAAATAAGTCATATTGTTTATTTAAATAGGCTTTAAATTAGGCTACAAAAATGCAGTTAGTAAAGTGTTATTTCAGTAGGGCTGATGGGTTGAAAACAAAATTTATTTTTCTTCTCTGCCCATGGCACTTCTTCCTTCCTAGGTAACCCTGCACTGTTCTGGTTCTCGAGGCATATCTCTCTCTGGGGGAGCATTTCCTTCAACTTGGCTGTGTTCATCAATTTAGCTGTTGCTCTCTTCTACCCATTTGGGGACGATGGAGATGAAGGCAAGGACTTGTACTTCTTTAAATGACAAATATCTTAAAGTTCTAAAATAATATTCTTAATGCATTTCTCAACTATTTAGAACTTCAAAAATCATAATCATTTCATTCTTGTTAAATAGATTTTTCTGTATTCATTGGAAGTAGAGAATTATGGTAAGTGGAGTAGGCAGAAAACTATGGTCAATAAAAATGTTATTTTGCAAAAAGCTTATATGCAGAAGAGCTATATTATATATTGACAAATAAAGCAGTAGAAAAACATTATTATTATTTTTACCTATTATTATTGAAAGCACTTTTATACTTTATTGTCTCAATTATATAAATATATGGGAAAATGAAGGGTTTATGCCAAAATATTCGTTGTGATTATCTTAAGTAGTGGAATTTATGTTTTGCTGTCTTCTCTTTGCTTTCTGTCTTATCTAAGGTTTTTATAACGAGCATACATGAAATCTGAAGAAATTTAAAATGTGTAGCATAAGATGGAATGTAATAATAGAGACTCTCTCAGATATAGTCTTAAAAAGGTTAACTTTTGTTTCCAGTCTAGGACTTTTCTACATGAATGATTGACTATAAAATTAATATTATTAAACTAATAATATATGAGGTTTTACAAAAGTAAAGACAAATTATCTCATTTTAAGTGAAATGGGAAGTATAGGAGAAATATGTTAAAGGGTGGAACTATGGAAGTTAAGTTTGTTTAAATCTGGCAAAGTGAATAGAAAACTTTGTTACAGGTTTGTGATCCAATCAGGTAAATAACTTTGTAATGTGACTTGGAGGAAAAGATGAGAGATAGCAGCAAATAATAACCATAAGGTGCTGGTGTATCTAATCTGTTCATAGGATTCTGTGAGAATTTAATGAGATGTTACAGGTAAAGCATTTAAAATAGTGCCTGGTAATCATTCAATAAAACTTAGTTGTTGTTGATGTTGTTATTAGGTAAGCATTAATACTACAAAGGGAAGCCCAGTATAAGGGGTGGTATAGTGAGAGCAGCAGGTATTTAAGTCTTTTGCAGATGAACTGGAGGTGAGCAGGACAGGAAATGGGAGCCCAGGAGTAATTTTCTATTTTTAAAGATCCATTAAGATAACAGATATCGAAATCCTAACATTTAGATATAGTGGTTATGAATAAAGTTTGAATTTTTGGAAGGCAGGCAGTACTAAAAGAAGAATATTTGGCAGTGGAGCAATGTGTGAGTTAAATAGCAGTGAAAAATGTAGCAAATATTTGGTCATCCATTGTGGGGAAGTTACAAATACAATGGGAAGTAGAAAAAGCTTTCTCTTCACTGTGTTTAGTCTCATTTAGTGATGATAGCCTTCTTGGCACAGAAGAGTGTAACTCTTGTAAGGAGAGAAGTCCATCTTTATGTGATAAATTAATATCATCTGCATACAGAATGCTAAAGTAAATTGTAGCATCCTGGTTAATAGAGGCATAAAGTCTTAGATATGGAAGCAATTCTAAAAATCAACTAATAGTAAACCCTCATTTGATGGATAAAGAGACGGAAGCCCAGAGAGGCTAAAAAATGGCAGGTCTCAGAGTAGAAGGTTAGTTCTTTGGTTCTAATCTAGGACTTTTCTACATGGATGCTTGGGTTGGAAGTGTACAGATAACAGGAAGATAACAAATCTTCACACAGGACATAATTTTTCCTGAGTAGCATTCTACAATATAATATCCCTTATTGACTTCCAGAGCCGATAGATACTCTTATAGCCTCTGCTGCCACCTATTGTATATGAAATATAATGGTGATGGGCAATGCCACCCCTCTGGACATCTACTCTTTATTCATTTAGGAGAAAGTGGAACATCTGATCCATGTTTAATACTTACCTGACTATTAACAGAATAGTAATATAGATAATAATAATGGGAGCTAATGTTTACCATTTAGATTGGGTCAGGCAAAATGCTGAGTACTTCATGTACATAATTTCATTTACTCTTCCTGACAATCCTGTAAAATAAGCACTTCATCCTTATGGATCAGGAATCTGAAGCTTAGGAAGATTTACCCAACAACTGGGGAATGGAATCCAGAATTATGTATTTTTGAACAAACTCCCAGGGTATTGCTGAATAACTGGTCCTTGTACAGGAACTTGAAACCACATATGTAGTACCATTTGGAGTAAGTCTCCAGCCTCAGAAAGAAACAGGACTAACAGAAAACAAGACTGGAAAACATGGTGCTTCATCATCAGGTTCAGATGCAGACTTTACTCTTCAAAAAGGACTGAATAGAAGTTAGCAGCAGTAATCAAGGTGGAGGTTCAGTCTTAGGTATCTGAGTGTGGGGAGGGTGCTAAGAGGGAAGGGAAGGCGTGAGCTGCCATTCAGTAATATGGAATCCCAAGGTTATGTTTGGGTAATGTGGTTATAGTTCTAGATGAGTTATTGAATTCTAACTCAGTGGATAAGCTTAAAATTTTGGTCAGGATGAGTTGAATCTGTAACTTCAGTTCCATACTAGCATATCTAGGAAGGCTGAGGAAAACAAAACTAAGACTGATAAGCACACTTGGCCATCAGATCTGGCTAGAGAAAGAAAATTCTATGCTGGGCGTGCAAGTTCTCTAATGCTGGATTTTGTCAAGCGTAGGCTTGGTGACTACTTGTCAGGAGCACTTTGAGGTAACTTAAAGATGAATTAGTTGATCATTAAGATTCCTTCCAAAAAGTACTAAAACAAACAAACAAAAAAAATGATGGTGACATGTCAAAGAACACAGCATCCAACTTAAAAAGCCTCCCAGTAGCTAAATCTGGAAATTTTGAGGAAAAAAAAATCAATATTGACAAGAATACATAATAACCCATAGAATAAAATAAGAACCCAGGAATCCATATTGATAGTGGGAAGAAAAAGCTATTCCTTACAATAGTATTTTAATTAATAAGTGTAGAAGGAATAATGGAAATAGAATATATCATCATTTGGCAAACATCACAGTAGTAAGAATCATTAGTGGATACTAAATTAATAGGTAAACATTGGATGAAAAGTATGAGAAACAGTTTATTGACATAGTCTTAAAGTATTTCCCCACAATATACTTATTAATTACTAAAGAAAAAATAGTAACTTTAAAGGGGAGAAATCAATTTAAGTGATCGATGTTAGTGTCACCAGTAATGAGACACAGCAACATTGGGACGCTCTTGATATGCATTGACAAGGACATGACATCATTTGCTAAAATGCATAAACAGAGAACATTTCAGACAATCCAAGATGAGGGACATCTTATACAATATTTGGCCAGTAGTTTTCAAGCTTATGAAAGATAAAGATTGAAATTCCAAATTACTGTGTATGGATGCAAAAGTTGTACTGTGAAGAAAGCTGATGAGGGGAAAAATGATTTATATACAGTATGATGTTGGAGGCAAACTCTACAGTTACCCCGGAATGCCAGAGAGATGAAGAAGTGGGTCCTATAGCAAAGTAAGCCTGAAATATCTCTGGAGACAAAAATGACAGAACTGAACCTGCCTTACTTTGGGTACATCCTTAGAAGGCAGGATACTTTGGAAAAGACAGTGTTTCTGGGAAAAATAGAAGGCAGCAGGAAAAAAGGAAAACCAAATATGAGATGGGTTGACTCTATAAAAGAAGCCATAGACAAGAGTCTACAGGAGTTGAGCAAGGCTGTTGAGGACAAGATACTGTGGACACCACCCATTCATAACATTGCTGGGACTCAGAGCTGACTCAGTGATTTGTAATATACACACACCAAAGCAAAAGACACTAAACAGGCATGACAACTGAATGCAGTGTGTGATCTTGGTCTAGAAAATGGACATCAATTAGGTATTTGATGAACTTTGAATAATTTTATGGATTACATAAAGGTAGTAACATATTAATTTTCTGATACTGGTCATTGTAATGTGATTATGTAATGTGTTGACATTTGGGGAATCTAAGTCCAGGGTATGTGAGAATTTTGTATTATATTTGCAACTATTACGTAAGCCTGAAAGAGTTTTGAAATGGAAGAAAGGAAAGAGAGAAAGAGAAGGAGAGAGGGAGGGAAGAAAGGAGGGAGGGAGGGAGGGAGGAAGGAAGGAAGGAAGGAAGGAAGGAAGGAAGGAAGGAAGGAAGGAAGGAAGGAAGGAAGGAAGGAAGGGAGGGCCAACCTTGAGGTCTCTGGATTCTGGATTTAGAAGTTGATTGATCACAAAATCGCCTGGTGAATCCTGGCCCAAAAGAGACCTGTACTCAAAATGGAACTAACCCCGTTTCCTAACCCCAGACCCTAATAGAAGGTGCTCCAGAGTCACTATGGCCCATATGTCCACGAGGACAGTGGAGCTTGCAGAAGTGGGCTGTGTATGCTTTCTCCAAGTATGTTTTCTAGCCTGAGCGCACATGAGCTACTGGGAATTACTTGTGTTTAAATATCTGGTTCACACTTTGGTGATACTATTAACTGAGAGAATAGTGTCTCTCAGTTAAGGGAGACACATAAGAGGAAGGTAATTCTCAGAGGATGTGCTTATAGGCACCTCCAATCCCTACTGCAGATAATCTCCTTTTGTTGCTTTGAGGAGCTCTGATTGAATTCATTCGTGAATCCAGGACTTATTTGTGTGGCTGTGGGTTTTGGTCTGGGGTTTTTTTTTGTTTTTTGTTTTTTGCTTGATTGGATTATTTGTTTAACATATGCTTCTCTAAAAAAGAAAATTGTGCTGAAGTTGAGGGATGAGACTATGTTGGGTGTGGCTGAAGCAGCAGCTGTTGATGCTGGGGAATCTCCTAGATGTCTATGTAGAAATTGAACATTGTCATGCCAACCACTTCCGCCCAGTCTGGCAAAGGCAGACTAATTAGTGGAGAAAATTGCCACCAAGGGAATATCTTATATCCAGAGAGCATGTAATTTCAAAAAAAAAGAAGTCATGTCCAAATTTTGTGTGTAGTCCTTTTTTCCCTCAAGTGTTTTGTGTTAAAGAAAATGAGTTTTTCAAGGTGGTTTTGACGCATTCAACTTACTAACCACACTGATGAAGTGCCGCTATGTGCCCGGCACTGTGCCAGGTCCTAGAGAGACAGAAGTTGGTAAAGCTGTGCTTGTCCTCCAGGAGCTCATGGTCTAGTTAAGGAATGAAGAAAGGAGTAAAGCATAGTAGTAAAGACCACCCATGGACTTAGGGATAGATGTCTACTTTAGCTGGACTGAGGTGGGTAACAGGGCAGCCTTCTGAGGCAGTGTGGGAGGCAGAATGGGAGGTCAGCTGTGGCATGGTCTACACAGCAAACAAATCCGTGTGAAGCAGACAGGAGAGTTCCAGCATGTGAAGGCTCCAATTTTGCAGTTTGAATTTTCTTTTATAAAAGACAAGCTTCATGCTTTCTAGGATGTAAAAATGTATAGAGTGAATTCTAAATTTTTTTTTTCACTATAAAAGCAATACATGCTCATTATAGAAAATTGATACAAATATAAAGTAAAGAAGACAGCTCCCCTTCCCATTGTTAATGGGTGAAAATTGGCTTTGACAATCTGTACTATCGTTTCTAGAGTTTATCAGAGGATTTTGATTTATTTTTTAGCATTTGACCTTCATCTAGAAATCAATATGATTATTCTTGCAGAATATGATTACAAATTATTGTCAATGATCAGTTGACAATACTGTAAATTAATAGCCATTTTAAATAACTTTTAAGTTTATTATTCATTCACAAAGACATATTTAGCATTTAAATATGTTCAAGTTACTATGCTGGATGCTATTTGAGTTCTTTCTCCAAAGGGATCAAATGCCCAGTTTTAAGTGCCTGGTTATAATTTCTTGTTTAATCAAGGGGAAATCTTGGCAAGCTGGATACTGTCTGGGAAGAGTAGTCAAGATGTGCCTAGTAGGGCCGGCCGAGTGGTGCGGTAGTTAAGCGTTGGCTTGGGAAGCCAGCGGCCCCTGTTCAGTCCCACATATGAGGGCCAGTGACACTGCCCTCAAAAAAAAAAAAAAAAAAAAAAAAAAGATGTGCCTAGCTGATCAGGCATTAATGACAATGCACAGTGTCACTATCAGTGTGAAAGCTGAGACTTTTAAAATAGGAATATCATACCAAGTCATTGCTTATGAATTATACTGGAGTCCAAGGACTGGCTAAAAGTTGTTCAATAGGCAAAGATGTTGTTAGTTTCAGTAAACTGAAGAATAAAGCCCTACAATTTGGGTAATTTATAACTGGAGACTCAGTTACTTAAAATGAGCTCACAGATTATTTTTGTTTATTCATTTAATCAACAAATAAATATGTGTTACTGCATGCCAGGCGCTGCGATATACCCAGAAATGGTCCTTCCCCCTTACAAAGCTTATGTTCTTATGGCATCCCAGTAAGCTTGAGAGGGAGTTGAAGACATTATTCTCTCCACAGCTCTTTGAGATCTATGAAATCAGGGCAGTTGGTGGTCAGGCTATGTTTTGTAGACATAGAGTGCTTCCAAGCCAATATCACAATAAACATGAGCTGGGTACCCATTTTGTAAGTGTTGCCAGAGGATAGGAATTGAAGGTAATTTCCAAAGCAATTTACCCCTTTTCTTTATCTCCCAAGTAATCTTATCAGATCATAAATGTGGTGAAGGGGTAGATCAAATCTCTCCTCCCAACCTTCTTTCATCACTGCTTGCTTGAAGAGATAACGTAAGAATAAACATTGCAAAAATAAACATGTCTAAACCAATGCTGTTATCTGACTTTTTGTTTTGTTTTTAATGTCTAACAGGATCTTCCTACCTACTTTTGATCTTTTAGCCCTCACTATGAACTAAAAAGCTTACACAGAATTCATTCATTGCAGGATTCCAGATAACCCCATGGTTTTGATGATAATACAAAAGCCCTGCACACCACAGTGTTTTGCACGCAAAAGTTAATTTTATAAATAATAAAAAGAGATATGGCCAAAAGAAATAACTAGTGGAAAAATCTCCGTCTTGTTTTTTCCCCTCTGACTTCATTGGCCTATCGACTCATGTCTGAGGCCACAATACAGATCTAATCAGCTCAAGAATGTTGCCCCTTCATTTACTTCTGCAAATCCAAAATGCAAAACCTTCAAAGGGGGTTTCCTTAACTGGGAATGTCAGTGCAAACATCCATGAATTGTACCTCTTTTTAGAGAACGTATAGCTTTAAACGCTTTTTTGGACAATTTTGAAAGTGATTTTGTTTGTTTGTTTGTTCGTTTTTATTTTTGTTTTTTTGAGGGCAGTGTCACTGGCCCTCATATGTGGGACTGAACCGGGGCCACTGGCTTCCCAAGCCAGCGCTTAACCACCGTGCCACTCAGCCAGCCCGATTTTGTTTGTTATGGAGTTCATATTTACAATATTTGGAACTTTTGTTTTCTGATGATTTAAATAGCTTAACATTTTTTTTTTTTACAGCTTGAGTTGGCCTTCAAATACACAGACTCATACATATACATATACATTCCTACACATATATACACACACACGTGTTTTACCAGTTGAAACTTGTCCATTTTATTAAAGAATGGATATTCTACATTCTGAATTCTTTAGAGGAATCTGTAATATAGAAACTTGATAATGATGGAACAAGACAAAGTATGAGTTCAGTGGAGGAATACCAGATTCCACCTGATTTAGCCATATATTTAATGGTAATCGTTAACTTTTAAATGAAGGTTCCCAAGTGGGCTCTCTCTATCAAAAGTATTTAGCATTGTCACTCCTGTAGGAGAGAAAGATGAACAACTCTCAGACTTAATGGATGTAGCATTAACTAGTGAGGATGTAAGCATACTGAAATTAATCACAAACTTCCTAGAAAGCAACATAATAATGCGTAATGTGTTCAAAGACATTTACTCTAAATATACAGTGAGTAGCGTGGGGTGTTTTCAAATTTAGAGTCCTGTGGCTTGACTTGATATATATATATATATATATATATAAAATAGCTTGGTAAATATTTTAACATTTTCTAGTGTTCTTCCTTGTAAAAATAAACTTTTTTCACATGTTACAGGTACACTTTCTCCATTGTTCTCAGTTCTTCTGTGGATAGCAGTTGCAATCTGCACATCTATGCTATTTTTCTTCTCCAAGCCTGTGGGTATTCGGCCGTTTCTCGTGTCAGTAATGCTCAGATCAATATATACAATAGGTCTTGGGCCAACATTAATACTTCTTGGTGCAGCTAATGTAAGTACTTTCCCTAGCTTTGTACTGTTGTAGATTAATTATAATAAAAGTGTACTAAATGTAAAATTGTAACTATATGTTTTAATTCATATAGTATACACAATTTAATTTATTGTGACTCTGAATTAACCAGAGTTTAATGTGTACATTCTTAATTTTTGATAGAAAGAAAAAAATCACAAGTAAAATTTGATATATGTAAGAAGGTAGCATTTGGGGCATGACCCAGTTCTGCAGTCAGTTTAATCCAACCCAATTTTAATGCCTTCTGTAGCCTATACCTGCAGCTATTGACAAAAATGACTCCGAACCACTGTTAACATCCAAAAGTGACTTCTAAATCATGTAAGAGAGATTAAATTATAGTTAGTCGAATTTTAGAAGTGAGTACCTTTTAGAAAATGACCAACAAAAAAGGTTGGCTGTATGAGAAAATATGAAATTGGGCTCTTTTTATGTGAACAAAACCTATAAACTTGTGAAAGCCATAGATGAGATTAATTTTCTCTCTACTACATTTTAAAGTATTGGAACAAAGGAGCGCATTTCAACACTTAAGTTGGGTAAGTTTGGAATAAGTGGGCCAGAATACTATTCCAAATAATGGTAATTTCACACAAGAGACAAAATTTTAAAGGGACTAGACAACTTTCTGCATGGCAGACCCACAAAGAGGTATTAAGAAAAGGTAAGTCATCAGGTTGATGAACGAGTAAATGGCCAGGTAAAACAAATAAATGTTGCTAATATGTCTGATGTATACCTAAAGCATTTTGTATATCTTTACTGTATTTCTAACATAATATCCTACATTCTGGTATCTGTATATAGGCCTTATCTCCCCTACTACATTATACAGTTCTTAAGGATAATGATTGATCATTCAATGTCTGGAATATCATTGGTACTCAACAAATATTTCTTAAAGAAATTAGCTAAGAGTGAGTGAATGAATGAGGGAAACATTGTTTTTGTATTCTTGTATATTTATAGTGCCTTGCACATAAAATATGTGGCAAATATTTATTGAAAATGAATAAATTAAATAGTCAACCAAACTTTTGAGAATTGTAAAGCTCAGTTAGTATGGCCAATTCTATGTTTCTGATCCTATATAATTCTTCAGAAATTGGATATGACATATATGACAGCTCCCAGTGAACTAGAACATTCAAGCAACCAAATTGCCAATTACTACTCAATCATTGTCAATAAAAGATAGTATACTACACATACAAAGAAACCTATCAGTATAGAATTCTGTAAAGTACCAAATATACTATTCCATAAGTTTCTTGAGGGCAGAGGTTATCACATTCATAGATATATAATCCTGCCTTCCTTACTCCCTTCCAACTCCATTTTTTTTTGCCATATTAATACCTGATGCTTAAAAACATTTAAAAATTGTTTACATGAACTTACACTTTCAATACTTTTGACATAGGCTACTTTTGCAATATTGCCAACCAGGCTAATTAAGGAATCTTAATAGATTTATCTAAATTTTTCTAAACCTACTAGTGTGTCCAATTTATTATTTTTTCTTTAAAAAGTACATTGAATATTGAACCAAATTATTTAAAGAAGCAAATAATATTTATAAACTGGCAACTGGTCCTCAATAAGACATTAATCCAAATGATGAAATCCAAGTTGGTGAAGTGAAATAATAGCTAAATAGAATTGGGCCAAAAATAGCAAACATTTATTGGCTTTCTATTATCTAATGGACACTGCAAATACCAAGAGGTAGAGTATATGGTTATCACCATCCAGGAGTTTCAATAATATAAAGAGATAAAGAATAATAATTTAATGTCTACAGGGGAAACCAAAGACATTTGAAGTATTTGCCTTTTTCCCCTTAGGAGCAGGACAAAAAAACTTCTGCCTGGTTTGATGAGAATAGTTCCACCATAAGAAACGACTGTTCATATGAAAGACGTGTTTTATACTTTAATTTCTTTGCAACAAGGAATATACATGGAGATATATCTTTCTGATTAACTATATGACTCTGAGGATAATCTAATAGCCTTCACAGCATGAAACATCCATTTACACAGCCCGTAAATGATACAGTATGATATGACAGTCCAGGGCTTTTTGACCAAAAGAAATAATCAACTTAGATTTGGGACAAATTAAATGGAATAATTTTAATTTTATATTGTAGATATTGATAGAAGAGTTTTGATTTATAGTTTTGATACTGTAAAGATTAATAAAAATGTCTTAGCAAATAGTCTATTTACTTTAATGTTTAACATAACAAGTTCGTAAATCTATCTGTAGTTTACCGTTTCCCAAGAGGCAAGAAAATAAATAAATAAATAAAAGCATAAATCAATCATGTTTTGTACCTTAGGTTTTATATATTCATTAACTCAATTTACACTTAAAAGTTTGCATTGAGTTAACAGGGGAAAGTAAGTGCTACAATTATTCATATAAGGAACAGGAAAACAAAAGCAAGTATCTACCCGATAGTTAAGCCCTAATGAGAATCAGGATTCTAGACCTTAGGCAAATCCATAGGCTCTAAATTTCATTCTTTTCATCAGTGAAATGAAGATATTAAAGCCTGGTCTCTCCTCAACAGGTTGTTGAGAAGATCATTGTGAAAATTTAGGAAAGAAAAATAACAGTAATAATGATTATAGTAATAGCAATAAAGTCTACCATTTACCAACTACCTAATATGTGAAGTACGATTTAATTATAAAACATTGCTATTATGATCATAAAAGTGTTTGGTTCACAGAGTTGTTTTGGGAGTCGGTGTCTTTCATAGTGTTGAGCAAATACAGAAAGTCCCTTTTTTGGAAAAGGAATCAAGTGGGAGGAAAGAACTTCAATCTATATTCTGGCACTTGTTACCAGTTTCTATTTATTATCATGCTCCATTTTTATCATCTTTACTCATTTTTAAAAATTGAAGTTTTGTTTAAATTGCAATTTCTGTATCCTGTCACAAGAGTCATCTCTGTATTTGAGATGTTTCAAAAGATTCAAATGTTTTTCTCTGTTATAAAGTATAACTTATAACCCAGTACAGTTTTCTTCCCACCTTCTACATTGTATTTTTAGTTATTGGTAATGGAAATTAACATATTATTTTGGCAAATATAAACACACATTTTATAAATTTGGGATCACTTAATTTTTTTTCCATACTATTAAAATTAATTTGTAAATCTCAATTTATTTGTTTGTTTGTTTGTTTGTTTGTTTGAGGGCAGTGTCACTGGCCCTCATATGTGGGACCCAAACCAGGGCTGCTGGCATTCTAAGCCAGTGCTTAACCAATGCGCCACTCAGCCGGCCCATAAATCTCATTTTAGTAACAATAATATTTCCAGTCGTATTGATGTTATATAATTTGTTTAACCATTCTATTATTTTTTATTGTTTCTATTTTTGGATATCTATAATAATACATAATGCACTAAATACCTGTGAAAGATCTTTTAATATCTTCTCAACACTTACTATCAACACTGTTTTTTTCCCTTTCTAGTAGTGCCTGGAAATGTATAATTTATTTAATAGCATCTATAAATCATTTGCCTTTCTTGCAGGTATTTGTAAAGTGGAAATGTTTCCTTATTCTTGGACTTGCTCTCACCATTTTGCAGAGAGGAAGAGCAAATGGAGTTTAGCAGATCACTATCTATTAACTAGAAGTCACCATGTTCAAATTTAACAGTGCCATTCCCTTAGTTACTTACCTGTAAATAGTTTCCTGGGAGGACCTATTGTCACTGCAAATCCATAAAGTCAAGTCCCACCATATGTTCATTTAACATATACAAATTCAGTTACATATTCTGAGTCAAAACATTTGTAATCCCCACCCACCTACCCCCAGCGCGCGCGCACACACACACACACACACACACACACACACACTATTTTTCATATAATATGGCCCCTTAACGTTCCCAGAAACATCTGATATCAGTTACAGAAACAGAAAAGTGCTCCAGTGCTGGGAAAAGCTAGCATGTGTCAAATTTAATGGGAGACCTGACAGTTTACACCGCCCTTGTTTACTGTGCTGGTTTTTCTGGGGGGAAGGGGGGCAATGTAAAAGATTTCCGGGGTGATTTTGACTACATGAAAATTTCTCCTTAGGCTTTGACCATAGAACCTTATCCTGCCTAAGATGTTATGTCACTGAAATGGAGATTATTGTAATCAAATCATCTCATTTTTAGTAAGAAAGTTGATGGAAATATGGTAGAAGAGTTAAAATGTTGTTCAAGACTATAAATTCAGTTTTACTTTTCAATAAATAGTAGACAATCTTTTTTTTTGCTGTAATTTTTTTCCTGGAATATAGGTCATGTTTTCCCATAGGAACGATGTAAGATGGGGATGGAATTCCTGATCAGGGATATAGAACCAAATAAGACAACAAGAATAATATAATGGCAGCTATAAATTTCTGTGATTACATAAAATAGTACAATTGAAAGGACCTCACATAGAACTGTAGAGCTATGAGGCATCTTAAGGATTATTCACTTCTAGGCATCTCATTTTAGAAATGAATATATAGCATCCTATTGAAACCAGGAGGATTTACCAAAATAATGAGTGACAGAACCAAGACTTCTTAATCCTCGGTCTTTCTACTATACTGCATGGTTAAAAATCCTGCAAAGACAGATCAATGAACTATTAAGTACATGTAAAAATATTACTGTACTGCAGAATTACTTTGCCTAATTAAAATTAACAAACTTGCTTTAGTATACATTAATTAACAAATGGGCATTAATTTTGGTTTTAGAAGATCTGTTGGTAAATCATTCAGATGGTGGATCACTTTTATAAGACTGCACAAAAAGCTGTTTCCCTCACCCACCTCAGCCCGCTTTTTTCCCCACCATCCTCAACGAAAAATGTATCAAGAGCATCTTTGAAGAATAGATGGAGAAAGAGAAAAGATATGGGGTAGCTGTGGTCATTTATATTGGTATTTGTGTGCTGCCTCAAGGGTCCTTTCAATACCAGTTTTATTAATAGAAGGTCATGCCCTTTTAACTACCTTGCCCAGTTCTCACACCCTCCATTTATTGTTGCCCACATGGACCTTTGCCATAAAAGCAATGATTGCCCCCATAATGGTATTGACAAATAAAGGACTGGTTAGACAACATCAAGTAAGCCATGACATGAGAAGGGAGAATGTTTTTATAACTTCTTCGTTCTCTGCATAAATATTTTCAGCTTTCATAAAAAAATGCTATGTAAAAACATGTGGTTTTTAAGGTCATGGTGTGGGAAAACCGGAATTCAACTTCTTTCCTATCCAATCATTTATCCGTGCATTTATTTTACCTTGGTATGAACACTTCAAAACAAGAGGTCAACAATTTCCTTGTTTCTGATTGCTACAGAAACAGGTAGATGTTACTGCCAGCGTCAACTCCATCCCACTTCAGTGCTCAGTCAGGAGAACAGGGACATATCCATCATCATGGAGCTCCACGTAATGCTTCAAAAAAAACAATCAATATGAAAACAGATAAGGCAAATCTGTATTTTTCATGCAAAAATGGCAGAGGCCCTTTTAGGCAGAAATGTGTCCATGTTTTTGCATTATTTAAGAACTGAAATGTATTTCTTTTTGAGAATTTGAATTCAATGCATTACTTTTCCTCAGTGTATAGGGCTTGTGAGTAGTTTTCCTGAATAATATTTTTATGATTCAGTTTGGGGAAGTAGAGATCAGGAAATAAAATATAAATAATTTTTCTTAAATGTATCCTTCTGGAAAGTCATATTTCCAATTTTCAACTTTATTTTTTATAGAACTTATTTCTATTTCAGATTGATGTATTATAGTGGGTTAATCAAGGTAGTTTAAATTTAAACAATAGTCATTCAAAACAATTTCAGGAGTAAAACACTGTGTATTATTACTTCACCCATACATTCTATTTTTCACGATTTTCATAAATGTTTATTGTCAAATACTACACTTATATCAGCACTTTGTATGTATTTCCTGAGTTTTTAAAATAATGACTTCTTATAATATTAAATTTTCTCTTGGCTAGTAAATATAAAGACATCCTTTCTACTGTAGCTATATTTAATAATAATCTAAAGATGTGATAATGAAGCACTATATAGTGAAGTGAGACTTCCTGTTTAACATTATTCAAATTGTTAACAAGATGATGAAAAAATTGATAACATTGATTATTGAGAGGTAATTAACCGAGGGTAAAACTTAATAAAGGTTGAACATTTTAGTTGCTATGTTGTTTATTTGGTTCGGCTATTTTCACAACATGCAATGAGAGCCCATTTCTCATTTTATCTGTATTGATTTGGACTTCAGAAAGTTGAAGGAAAAGGTTTTTCTAACCTCTCAAATTTCACTTTTGCCTCAAAGTGTTTTGCTCCTGTGTTATTTAAAAATCATTCCATAAGGCAATTTCTTCTATGTATATTGAAAAAAATCAACAATGTTGCAAAGAGCAATCTTTTCCCCCAAAGTTTGGATTGGACATATAAAAACAAATATGGTGCCATTAGATAACTTAAAGAACTCAGTGAACAATTTGGAAAAACAAACTGAAATTTCGAAATCTGTAATTCTTTCCTTGGTGACTAAGAGGAAAAATTGGCTCTTTAGTTTATAAATAATGCAGTGATTCCAGAACCAAATAGATGACACTAAGTTTATGATAACTGTGTTCTTTGGAAATCATGACATAGATCATTGTTATTGCCAGCGAGTCTCAGTATAAATTTCTGTATTCTAAAATTATGCCACAAAAGGCAATATTAAATCTCCTTTTAATATAAATACTCTACATCATACCAATCATAATAAACACTCCAAATGCTTATTGAATTCACCACACAGAACTTAGAAAATATATGCACACATTATATTTATTTAACTTACATATATGGTATTTTATAATTTTATGTAGTTAAAGTAAATTAAATGTAAGCATAATTTGTAATGGCTTATTTAAAATATAATACTCAGTAGAGAAAGTCTAGGATTAAAAAATGTATATCAAGGGTAGATCTCTGGATATTTTCTGAAAAGATATTTTTCTGTTACCTTTCTAGTGTAATAAAAATATTACATATATTACTTTTAATATGGAAAATATAATGAGGAGTATTTAAAGAGTCATTGTACTAAGTGCTTCATATGTCTTATGAATTGTTTAACCCTCTGAAGAGTTCTATGAGTTGGGAATTCTTTTATTCCAGTTTTTCAGAGGAAACAATCAGGCCCTACAAACGCTGGACCTGTCACCGCAATAGTAGTGGGAAAGCCAGGATTTAAACTCAGATCTGTGTTGATTTCATACCTGGGGCTCTTAATCACCCTCCTCTCTTTTCCTGGAACTGCAAAGGATACAAGTTTTGGCATGTATTATGTTTACCTACAAATTTGTTAATAGTGGTGAAAAATTACAAAATGAGATATCATAAAAGAAAGCTATAGACTCATGAATAATAGGTTTCATCAGTGATCTGCTATTTATGTGAGTTTCAGGGTAAATGTGACAGTAAAATCTAATCTTTTCTCCCTTTAGCTTTGTAATAAAATAGTATTTCTGGTGAGTTTTGTCGGAAATCGTGGCACGTTCACCCGAGGCTACCGAGCAGTCATCCTGGATATGGCCTTTCTCTACCACGTAGCATATGTCCTGGTTTGCATGCTGGGCCTCTTTGTGCATGAATTCTTCTATAGCTTCCTGGTGAGTACATCTCTGTGTGGACGATCACTGCTGAAAAATGCAAAATGCTTCTTCTTCTGCTTCTTCCTTTGATTTTTTTTTCTTTTTTTTTTTTAAAGCAGGGCCTGACATTTAGGACAAATGATGTTATTTTTAGAATTTCCAAGGAAAAGCATGAATTGTTATTATTTTTAACCTTTTTTTCTGAGAAACCACAGAGGTGGTGGGTTCTTTATTTCCTCTCTGAGAAGGAACCAAGGACCCCATCTCTTGACCCAGGTCTCATACAGCAGGCCGCTTTTGGCTTCATACTTCTCTTTACATTTAGAGATTCTCCAACAGAGTGTGGGAGACAAATGGGAATAGAATCATGGTATTTTATTTACAGGGTCAAATATTATGTGTATCTTTAGGATGGCAGATAAGTAAAATGAGGGTGAAAACTGCCAACCTAGCAAAAAGACAATGAGCTGTTTTAAGTTAAATCTTATAGTTTCAGATTTAATGTCATGGTTGTTAAGCTTTTCCACTTATCTACATATATTTAATTAATGAAATGGATTTTCAGATTTCTTCTAGTTTTAGTTGTTTCTTTTTTTGCTGGTTATCAGTGTTTCTTCCTATATATATGTTTTATGGCCATTTGTATAGGAGTCAATACAAATATATGATAATGTTTTGAAACATAAAGTATCATGTATAGGAGCAATTTATTTATCTCTGTAGCCCATAGTTGACAGGCAGAAGAGAGCACTGCCCAGTAAAATAATTCCTGAAAACAAGTTGAAGATCTAAAAACATTATACTGGCCCCATTTGCTTGGGTCACGTGGGACAAATCCATTGGCTTCTGCTTCCCTGTTGTCTAGCACACCCAGGTAGGAGGACTGAAAACAGCTCATTTCCCACTTACTCTCAAACACTTGAAAGAGCCATCGCGAAGAGTGGATTTTCCCCATACTTCAGATTAAAAATTATCTTCCAGGCAGTTAATTAGATTATTCACCATCAAAAGATTTTTTTTTTCTGTCCCAGGGATTCAAATTAATTCCCACTCTGCTCTGATTTGTCAGAAAAATTCCATTTTAAAAAATCTGCCAGGCTGGCCGAGTAGCGCATTTGTTAAGAGCTGGCTTGGGACGCCAGCGGCCCCGGTTCGGATCCCACATGTGAGGGCCAGTTATACTGCTCTCTACAGCTAACAACAGCTCCACCCGGAACTGGGCTGCGAGCCCCTGCGACGGTGTAGGCTGCAGCCCCTGCTGCCGTGGGCTGCCATAGACTACAATGAGTGGCCGGCAGCCAGTGTGAGTGGCTGGCAGCCAGTGTGAGCTGCCAATAGCTGCAGTGAGCGACCATCCAGAGGCCGGCGACCTATCTGCCTCATCCCGGAAGAGCGCAATGACGATACCAACATGGGCCAGTGAGGCAACATCCTCCGCAACTAGACTGAAGAACAAAAAGACAGCAACTTGTCTGTTCCCCTTCTCCGATTCCCCAACGCTGTTCCCTGCGGGGAGCCAACCCCCGTGAGGACCAGGGGTTCCCTCAGGTGGGATGGCATCGGCGAGGAGAAAGAAGGAGGGAGACACCGGAAGGAGGTTCACAGGAGCGTCACACACACTTTATTATTAAAGTCTGGCCCCTTTTATAGGGGCTTCTAACCATTACCTCAATTGCAAGTTATGTTTCACATGATCAGGATGTTTTTCTCTTTCTCAGAGCTTTTACCTTTTTGTAATTGTATCTTTCCAGGGTACACGGGTTACCATGACTACCTTACAGGGCGTATACTTGAACTTAGTAGAAAAAGGAGTCTCAAACTTTTCCTATCCTACGAAGAGCTGCATATTATTACAATAGAGGGGAACATCTGTTTCTCAGTCAGAGCTTCAGTTTTTGTTGCTATAGCAATGTACAAAGCAAAGAGTTAAAACAAGGCTGTTAATTAAAATATCTCATGGTCAGTAAGTTGTCTCTTATCAGAACTCTCATGGCCGAGAGACCTTGGTCTCCTGATCTCCAAGGAAAACTTTCACAGCTGCATAGGCCAAGGGGCTTGAGTCCTTAATATCTCAGTTCAGGGGCCCCCTTGGGCTGTAGCCTGTTTTAGGGAGTATCCTTTTCTTTAGGAAATCTTGCCCCGTCATTGGCTTACACAACCAGCTATCATCAGGGTACCACAGGAACTTGTCACAAATGCAGTGATTGTATTGTCTCTTATAAGAGGAAATGCACATGGGTTCATAGAGGCAGGAGATATTACATGACCAACCATAAGGCTGCATCCCAGACATCCAGTGCTGAGCGTGGATCTTTATTTCAATGTGACCTTGTCAGACACCGGGAGACTGTCGGCTCCCGGCAGTTCCCCTCCCCCAATTCCCCAATAAAATCTTTAAAAAAAAACAAAAACAAATCTGCCTGTGACATATTAAAGTCCTATTATACCCAGCACTTTAACTTGACTGTGATATGTAATATTCTACAATGTTTTTGTGCTTTGATGTTCTTGTCTATAAAATGAATAGGAATAGTACGGGAAACTACAACAGTATTATCAAGATCCATTAAAGAGATAATGTGAAATGATGTATAGCAATCTTTATGTGTTCCAAGTAAAGGTATTTGATAAAATAAAGGTATATGTGAATGATTAGATGAGTTATTAATAATACTGTAATTTTAATTTATGTTACTTAAGCTAGTTTTTAGTTTTATTTTCTTCTTGTCTTTTGTCTTTCAAATTTTGCAGTATTGATGCTAATTTTTTTCATTGGGTTGGTTATGGAAAGGATATAATACATTTTGATGTTTTGAGTACTAGAAGGAAATTATAATGGACATAATACCAAAATGAAATTTAAACATATTTTAAAAATATTTTCATATTTTAAAAACTATATAAATATGCATTCCTGGTTTTGTCCACAAATGTCAATCCTTAATCCAAAATAATAAAAACCGCACTCTAAAATTTCCTTTTAGAAATAAGCAGAAAGAATCATCAACCTGTCCAATGTCAACACCTTTTGCATTCTCAAGATTCTGATTCCATGAGTATAGAATGGGGCCTAGGAATATGCAGTTTTTGCAAGCATCCCATGGACTTTTGAAAGCTATAAACTTCCAAAAACTATCCAGAAGTGACTTACAGCCCATTGCCAGACCGTTTCTTTAAGACACTATTGAGTTGAAGTTAAGAAAAAAAGCCTTTATGTAAACTAAATGCTTAAATAAATTAAGTCAGAATGTTGATAATTTAGAAGTTGAATTTGCATTAGTTAATTCATACAAAAGAATATTGACTTTATTTCTAGAGTTTTCTACTCGCTCCAGAAGATAAATAAATAGTGAAATAGTTAACATATTTTTGTGTGTTTGGCCATCATAAAATAACAGTTTCCTAAGGTGAGCAAACAAGTTACTATCTTTACAGCAATTATTTGCAAGGCTAGTATTAAATTGGAAAGTAACTGTTTAACCCTCAGTTCTCAGAAAAACAGAGTACAAGGCCCTGATGTTTCTGAGAGGATGCATGACACTGATAATTGATCATTTGAACCAGTTTAGAAATTCTAATCATTGCTCACAGATGGCAGAAGACAAACCCCAATTATTCCAATTCTTAAAATACTCTTTATTTCCAAACAGATGTTTATGCCTTCATTAAGTGAATGCTAATTATTGCTTTTAACCAGCTTTGATAATAAAACACGTACTTGCTATGTATAATTTAAACTTTTGATATTGCAATAAATAAAATTGTTTTTAGTGTTGACTACATATAGCAAACATATATCTAGGCTCTTGACTGGTGCATAGATGTCCTACTGCGAAATGTAATACAAATTGGGTAATAACCCATTAGAGGAAGTGAATTAGCAAAATGGTGTATTATGTTTTTGTTTCTACTTCTGTTTCCAAAAGTATATAGTAAAGTAATATGTTTTACCCCCATTCTACCCCTTTTTTAAGGAAAGATGTTTGCATTTCTCAAATATTTTAAAATTTCATACCTCTTCTATTGCAACAGGCTCATAAAATTGTTCTCGTAATTTCACCTCTAATCACTTGATTAAACAATTCATTTAATGAGTTAACTATTGTTAACTATTCATCACTTAGCTGAACCTAATTCAGCATTCTCACTTTAGCCATTTTATGTATTCCAGAAGCAACTGCGGAATATCAGTAGGCCTAAAAATATAGAATAAGTAGCTAAGTTGGTTAAGTATAATAATTTTTCTAAATTCAAATTTGAAACTATACTATTTCCATGTCTTACACAATTAAAATGATGTTGGTTACGAAACTAACAGATGCACATTACATGTTGTATTTAGAGTTCTCTTTATTGAAAAACAGTTTATTAACCCATTCCAACTGGACAGAAATACATATTTTGGTTCATTTTTAAGATATCATTTTGGCTATTTTTTCACAGATAAACTAAGATGGTTTGCATTTGTATTTGTAATGACCTTTATTATATATATATTCATCGTTTGCTCCTTGGCATTTTTGTTTGTTTGTTTTATTTGATTTTTGTAGCTTTTTGATTTGGTGTACAGAGAAGAGACTCTGCTCAATGTCATCAAAAGTGTCACACGGAATGGCCGCTCCATTATTCTAACTGCAGTGCTAGCTCTTATCCTTGTCTACCTGTTTTCCATTATCGGGTTCCTTTTTCTGAAGGATGACTTCACGATGGAAGTGGATAGGCTGAAAAACAGAACTCCCATTACAGGTATTGCTCTTACCACTAAATGAGCTTTCTCAGGTGGCAGATGGGATTGTAGGTAGCTTGTTAAGAGGATTACAGATAAACACTAATGGAGAAGATATTTTCTTTCATTCCTTTGAAAACATGTTCTGGTTCACTAAGAGCTCTTGCCTGTGAAATATTTTAAGGCTGTATATGGGCTGCCAAGGTGTATAGGAATGTCCTTATACAGAAACATGATCTAAGCACAGTCTCAGTAAGAGTGTTTTAATGCTGACTATATCCCACGAGATAGTCAACACTTTCAGTGCATAATAATAGCTTTGGTGTTCTTTTCTTTCTCTTTTTCCTTGTCTCTTCCAAGAACATCTAGGTAGCATCACTTACAACCAATATTCCATAGATGTTTGCTCAGAGTGCATCATATTATACTTAAATAACTGAAAATGACAAATGATTTGATTTGAAACCATCAGATAGTAAGAAATTTGGTATAGAAAAAAATACTGAAAATATTGTCATTAAGGGTCTGAATCCATCAGTACTTGTCTGTCAGAATTTCTGTACAGTATTTATTTCTGTTGGCTAACTGGTTAGACATCATCCCTTTACAGTTACTGTAATTTCTTGCAGTGTGAGAACTTGTATTTTCCATCTCATTTTGAATTTGTACTTATGATTTCTAATGGTTTCTTTTTTCCCATTTCCAAACTTTTGTTGTTCTGATTAAATTTCTTTGTTACTCTTTTCCTTCCTCTCCTACTTTGCTAGATAGAAATCAGGGTTCTGCACTTTGCTATTAGTTAGTTTCTCTGTGTGATTCTGCTGCCTATGGGTTATAGAGAATGGAAACCACAAAATGACTCTCCCAAAGCCATTAAATTTAAAGGTATGATTTAATTAGGAGTGCCTTATAAACATTCCTTCTTGCCTTTAATGTTTCTTAATTATTAAATTGATGATTGATAGTAGTACCTTTCTTAGAATATGGGATAATTAAATGACATTTAGATCCACCATTAAGTCTAAGTGATCAAAGTGCAAAATAGAAAGATCATGTATGTAGACTGAAACTTATTAAACTTGAGACTGAATTTCATACCTAGGTATTAGTCTTTATTCACAGAAACATGCAATATTTTCTGTGACTTCCTTTTTGTTCTTACTTAAATGTTACTTTTTCCAGAGTTGCACAGGTGTAAACAATTAGAGGAAAAGCTCATCTATATAAATACCCAAAACTCCACTTTTACTAAACTATCTATGAATCATAAACGACCTGAATCTAGTAGTAAATATTTTAATTGTATTATTTAAAAAGGAATTTAGTGCCATTATATTGTAAATATAAATATCTTCCTTAGAAATATAAAAAATATGTTTCTTTTTTTTTTACGAAATAGGCAACAGTAGACCTCAACTGTCAAGATCTTTTCTAAAAATACTTATGCATATTTATATGAAAAGCTGTTAAATAAGAGAAAGATTATACTATGAGATACTATGAAACTCTAGCATATGAAAACAGTTACCAAAGTTAAAACTCCTGATTTTTCATAGACTGAGACGTTTTGTTTCATAGACTGAGAGTGAATGTGATACCATGCCCTGGGTAAAACGCCCATATTTTTATAGCATTTTAAATTTAATTTCTATTGCTATATATTATGTCAATTCATACAGGACATAAAGTTTATTCTTTAACACTATTTGCTCCCAAAGTTGAGTGAAATTATTGAGGATAACACACCTAGGTAACAAGTGAAATTCGATGCAGAAGTATGCAGTTCTCCAGTGACTGCAAAGCCATCATAATCAGAAAGCTGGGAGATGGGAGCAAAGAGGGGTGGCTGAGAGTTCCTGAGCTGAATGGCAGGAGCATTGCAGGCATACATCAGAGTGCGGGATGGGGAATTTGCAAGTGGCAGTGGGGATTTAGGGGGATGCACATCCTACCTCTGGGACCTGGGGATCTGCAGCTCCACAGACGCAGGAGGCCCCACTTACAGTGTTCAGGGGGACCCATGAGGGAAGGGTCTGTTGATACGCGGAGATAACAGTGTCTCTCACACATGTCTCTTCTTCCCCATTCTCAGGGCTGCCCTCCTGTTTCTCACCCCCATTCCCTCTCACCCAGAACACTGCAGGAAATGCCTAGGTGGCTTCTTCCGCCTCTCTTCTGCCTGCCCAAGTCATTCATTCTGACCACAGCTCTGATTCTCTCTCTCCTTAGTTCACAAACCTTGCTGGGACCTGTGCTGACTTGTGGGACGCTTGGTTTAAAATCGTTAGCCTGGAAGTTCAGACCATTCTGCTGTCCTGTCTGTGCCTTTGCTGGTCTCTGTGCCATTTGTCATACAAATTACACTTGGAATTGTCTCCATTTTCTGCCCACCTCATCTTCCTGTGTGTAAACCCCATGTCTCCTTTAGATGGATCTTTCTCCAAAATGCTTGCTGTTTGTCTTTTCTTTCTAGAATTCACTCCTCCCTCTCCTATTAAACTACATAACTTTATCTGTACTTCACTTCCTCCGGTCAATGAAAAGTATGTCTGTACCTCTCTGTGTTCTCTAATGGATTGTCGGTTCTCCAAGGCATTTAACTCCAGGCTCTCAGAGCCTAGCACGGAGTTAGTAAGTATTTAGTAAGTAAGGGAATGACTACCAGGACACACTCAGAAACCCCACCTCTCTCCCTCTCTGACCATCTGAAACCTGCTCCACCCTCTCTTTGGTACACACACAAAGATGATGTACCCTCTCTTTGCCCCATGCTTGCCCCAGTCAGGAGGAGAGGAGAGATCAGGTTATATGTGTGGCCTCCATTCCTCCAGTGGACTCTAGCTTTCTCAGCTCCAGTGCTTCTGTTGCAGGCAACTAATCCCAGGCCTGGGCCATCTCCTCATCATCTGTCCTAACTCCATCTCCCTTTTGCCACTTCCACCCTCATGTCATTAAAGAATTAGAGTAACCTTGGTGTGGTGTTGATTGGAAACACACTTCAATGTTTCTTCAGCCCGTTGTATATGAAAATGAACTTACTCCCGTCCCTCCATCCTATGGACCTCCCATGATAGCTAGGTGTGAAAAATAAGCTTGAGAGGAATGAACTTCTTCAATTTGTATTTCCTACTAACAACAAAAAATATTTTTTATAAATTTTTTTTCACACATATACGAAAGTTGCTACTATTTTTCTGTTTGATTCTGGGCTAGGGAAATGGTGCTGAGCTAGCAAACAGATGGATCCTTGGGGGCTAAGGAAGAAAAGAAGGATCCTGAACAGGAGTGTGTCAGGAGATTCTTGCTCCCTTAAGGCATTTTATGCCCTGGTCCCTGTTAGAAAGCCACTGCTCGCAGTGTCTGCCTCAGCCATAGGGACCCACCAGTGACCTAGATCTCAGGAAGCACCAAAGGCATTGGCAGAAATGTTTTCCTGGCATTCCAAGTTTGAACCCTGAATTCATTTGGCCATGGAAATATTGTTACACATGATGGTTAAAGTCTACAAAATTATTAATACTTTATCTTCACTTTAAAAAGGTATAAAAGGCTTTCAGTGGGTTGGCCCATGAACCTATTCTCTATTTATAAAATAGCTTCAATAGACAAAACTGTTCAGCGTTCCCAACTAACTTACTAAAAGACTTTAGGAACACAGCTAAATTGGAGTAATAGCACCTTTTGTTTATATGCCTTTGTAATTGTATGTTCATTTCTTGTATTTTGCATATGTATGTCTATACCATATTCTACTTTGTGCGTTCTCAGGAAGTAATGACGTTTCTCCTATGAATTTTGCTTCAGTGATGGAAACATGTGACACAGACAACTGCTCCCACACGATACCAGCTTCAAATACAGGTCTGTAAAAACAACTCCAGTACAGTATGAACTTGATATTTCTGTAGTTATGTTTATTTGATAAATGTTACTACCGCTTAGAGAGTTGCTCTAGAAATTTCATGGCAGTTTGAAATAGAAGAATGGAGAGTAAGAGAACCAGAAAGTTACAAACCAGAGAAAGGAGTCCCATATCTGCCCTTTTGTATTCCCATTCTGTTCCTTATATATTTCTATTAATGAGAATTCATCAAATTTACCTAGTGGCATATGCTGTTAAAAATTCTGTTACCATATTGCAAAGCCATACCACACAAACGTGACTCTTTTAATTGTATAGGCGTTAACGAAAAATCTGGAAATGCATGGACTTAGAATTCAAAAGGCTTGGTTACAATCCCGGACCTGCCACTTTCTAGCTCTCTGTCTTGGATATGTTATGCAAATATCCTGGACTTTGTTCAGATGTCTCGCCCACGGATGGAGGGAGGGAGGAAAGAATGAAGGGAGAGAAGGATAGAGAAACAGAGAGACTATGATACTTTCCCTGCTTCCAAAGGAGCAAATGGAACCATGCATATAAAAAGAATTTTGTAAACTCTAATTGTTCTCAGTAGTTCAGAAACTATAACAAATGTGAAATTTAATGAACTGTAGAAGGACCTATTTCCAGAAGTGCAGCAATTTAGGGAGTATATGACTTTAAATATTTGAAGAGTTTTATCTATAAAAGAAGGAGTGGATTTAGTCTGTTATGTAGACGAAGGGCAAAATTGGACTCAGGGAAGATGAGGGAAGAGTGAAGCGCAGTGTAAGGAAAGATTGCCCCACTTCCATCTGGGAGCATGTTGTTTGTCTGATGGTCATAAAGGATAGGGCCTTCTTTCTTACGTTGCCTTTTTTCCTTGAGATGTTGAACTGTTGCTTGAGAAACAATGGAGAGTCCTTTCTACTGACTAAATGTTTCATACTTTATGACCTAGAGAAAGAAATAAACACATGAATGCATTCCATCCCAATGTCACAGCAGCTATAGCCACTGTGAGCAGCTGCCACCAAGAATTTTTTCCTCCCATACCTCCTGGGAACCCACTCACGGCTCCAAACCAGGAACCAGCTGATTCTCTGCTTCTGCAGCTGTACTGTGCTCTGCAGCTTCTAGAGTGCTGTTGCATGCACCCTCCAGGTTAAACACCTCCAGCTTTCTCAGCCTTCCTCATATATTACGGCTGTCAGTCTTGATGTACCACCCCAAGGGGAGAAGGCCCGTCTTATTCTAGATAGTATCACTACACTCTTGATCTGTATGTGGCTGACTCTTGGCGAACGTGCCGTTCTTCACTGGTTCAGCTGTCAAGCCATAAATGCCTGTCTTATACTCACATAATTGGGAGCTTGGGATTTCAAGTGTAAAACCATGCATTTATTTCAATATATTTCTGCCAACCCATAATTCAAAGGCCAGTTTGTTTTGTGAATAGGAGTTTTTTGACCAGATGATTCATCTGTAGGTTTCAGACCCTTCCTAGTCTAATGTGCCATGAGGCTCAGGGTATCTTTATGGATCCTGATTCTGTTAAGCAACATATATATATATATATATATATATATATATATATATATATATATATATATATATATATTCCCACCCCCCTCTTGTGTCATCCTCAGGTTTGATCAGCTCTAGAACAGGGATTGGCAAACTATGGTTCATGGGGAAATCTGACTTGCCACCTGTTTTTATACAGCCCTCAGGCCAGGAAGAGTTGTAACATTTTTCTTTTAAGTTCTTTTTTTTCTTTAAAGAAAAATATGCATTGGAGGCTATATGTGGTCCATATTTGTCACATGGCTCTTTACAGACAAAAAAATTGCTAATCTCTGCTCTAAAAGATTTTCATTAAAGGTGCTAGAAATGTTGCCTAGGACAGTGCTAAGGACAGAGTTCTTTAGCATGCTTCTAGAAACATGCTTTCACATTGGCATAGTCTGGTTTCATGCAATTCTTCAGCCACATAGGAATTTGTCTTAAATAAACTATCATTTAGCCCATGTTTCTCTATCTTTAAAAAAATCGCGAAACTCCTTCTCAAAACCTCCTTGCCAAAGCTCAGATGCATAATGTCTGCCACATCCCCAATCTGAGGTTAGTCTGAGCCCATACTGGTTTCCCTTCTCCAGACTGCTGCCCACACTACCCCTTTAATGATCCACTTTGGTATGTTATCTTGGTGACAAGCACCAAGCCCATTTGTCAGCAGCTTGCAGAATCTGTCACAATCTCAAATTCAGGTCTACAGATATCCTCTCCTCTTACCATTACCCAATCATTTTTTTTTAATCACAGCTATTTCAAAAAGTTAAACATACTTCAAATAACTTAGTAAAATTAAATACCTCAGTAAAATTAAATAGCTCTTAGGATCTTTTGGCCACCTTAAACTTCACTTTATTGTCACCAGTAGTTACCTTCTTTTCAAGTCAACATTCTTTCTCCTTAACAGAGAATGAAAAATAATGTTAAAGAATTTACTTTCTTGTTAGCACAAATATGTTAACAACATGGCCCCAAAGTATATAATAACCTTATTCCTGCCTTGTTCTTCGATAGCTGAATATGAATTCAAAATTACTTTCTTTATTTTATAGCACACACACTTTAACTATGGCTTGATTTTAAGAACAGAATATTACTGGGCCGGCCGAGTGGCGCGGTGGTTAAGCGTTGGCTTGGGAAGCCAGTGGCCCCAGTTCAGGCCCCACATACGAGGGCCAGTGATACTGCCCTCAAACAAACAAACAAACAAACAAGAACAGAATATTACTTTGCCAGTGAACCAACAGCAAGGCTAGTTAGTGTTCCTCCTGCCAGAGCCTGGAAAGATGGCTGACCCCAGGGGCCAGCACAGCTGGTAGCTGGAAGCCCCTAAGACACAGATAACCACCAGAACCCAGTCTCCTAGAGTAAGATCTTCCAGACCATACAATGTGTGAGCATGTCCCAGGTGGTGGCTGCCCAGCTCTGTCCAATTCTGTAACTGTTAGACTTTCTACAATTCCCTAGGCATTGCTGATGCTCATCCAGGCTATATGTTGTCATTGTTTCAAATGCTATTACTATAACAATTGGGACATTTTGATCTTAACATTGAAAAAAATGAAGTGAATATTTTTGTAAAACAGGAAATTAGTTAAGTCTGTTCAGTACAAGCTTTTGATGGTGATACTAATAATTTTGAAAACCTTGTGTATTCATTCATTCATTCAGCAGTATTTGTTGAGCCTGTGCTGTGGGCCAGCCACCATGCTAGGGGCACACTGTTGAATGAAAAAACATGGCCCCTGGCCTTTTATGGAACTTAGAAAATAGTGGGGAAGCACAAAAAGTTATCAGTGTGGTGAGTCCGACAGGCGGTGTTATGTTACATAATCACAAGAGAGGCTGGCTGTGGGCGATGCAAACAGAAAGGCCTTTCTTAGGAGAGATTATTTAAATTGAGACGTGAAGGATGAGAAGGAGCCAGTCAGGCCAAGAGGAAGGAGGCATGTATTCTGGGCACAGGGAACAGCATGTGAAGGCCCTGAGGCTTGTTTAAGGATAGATGGATGCTGTGAATTATCCTCGTATTATAGGTAAAATACTGAAGACAAGAGAACTTAAATAAGATCACATAGCTAGTAAATCAATCTAGAGCTCTGATTCCAAAGCCTATGTTCCAATCTCCTAAGTTTTATTGCCTCCTAATTAAAGAATTAAACTCTATAAATTATTTTTTTCCCTAACCAAAATTTAAAGATGGTTAAAATTCTATCATATTTCCTTTCCCAGAGAATGCTTGCATAGCTTTTTCTTAATGCATTTTTGTCTTCTAAAGGTAATTTTTAAAATACAAATATTCTCTATTACATCTTAATCAACCGGAGTTTATTCCCTTCCCCTCCCACCATGCTGGAGATATTTGGCAATGTCTGGAGACATTTTTGATTGTCAGAAGTCTGGGAGGAGTGCTACTGTCATCTAGTGAGTAGGGGCCAGGGATGCTCTAACTGGTCTGCAATTCAGCAGACAGCACACACCACAAAAGTATCCAGCCCAAAATGTCAAATGTGGAGGCTGAGAAACTCCACTGTATTACCGAGTTGGTTTGGGTATTAATTTCTAACTCTGAATACAAATTCATAAAAGGCTTCCCCTAAAAACCTCTACAATCTGTTACCCCCCTAATATATTACACACAAAGAACATCACTTCCCTTTTCTCTATGGACAAATAGGGACACTTCTTCCAGGTGTATTATCCCAGGGCAAATTCTCCATTTTTTAGCCTTCATCTGAGCTGGAAGTTGCGAGGAGAGGCAGGTATGATTGTTTCAGGAAAAGCTCCCACAGTAGGGAGGAAGGCATAGTGGAAGAAATGTTAGCCCTGGAGGTGTGACAGAGACACAACTGGGAGCCAGAGAGGGTGGCGACAACTATTCTCAATCAGATATCATCCCTCAATCAGTACAGAAAACTACAGGAATCCGGTGTTGGTCTACTCTTTTCTCTGTGCCTTTTTTGCATTTGACATGGTCAGCTCATGATAAAGCTCATCTGATTGAAAATTTCGTGGATTTCATCTTCTACCCGTTGCCACCTTTCAATTTTGGCCACATGCATTTAACTGCAAAAATGGAGTGAAAGCTAGAATCTGGTGTTTGCTGCACTGTATGTCACTTAGATTTAAAAATAGCTTTTCTATGTCTAAGACCAGGAGTAAATTTTAATTTGCAAACCCTAGTGTGCTTGTGTGATGGGCTTGGTTTGTTACCTTGTGGACAGCAGGTCCACATTACAAAGGCCCAGACACAAACAACAGCATAATAACCAGCCTCGTGGTGACTGGGAGGCAGACGGCCCATTCCCGAGGAAGCTCCAGCAGATGCAGGTAGGGTCACTGTCCCAACAGCTGCACGTTTGCACGGTAACTGGCCACCAACTGTGGTTGGAAAAACAACAAAAAGAGTTTTTATTTCATTTGCTGTAGACCTCCCTGACTTTCTAGACAAAAATATTCACTTTAAAAAATACAAAAAAAAAAAAAAAAGCCCTCTGATTTTCTAAAACAGCAGGCCTGTTTGAGGAAATTTACAAAATATAATCACAATTATTTTCTAAGTAAAAATATTTGGATGTACAGAAAAGGGAAGGAGTTCACAGATGTCTAACACTTATGAGTAATTAAAATTTAATATGTTTGGGTCTTTTACTTTAACAAAAAAAGATTGATGGATACCAAAAACTAATCAATTTTAATACCACTCTACATTTTGGCTTCCTTCTAGGTGCCAAGTATATTTAATTGTTTTTTCCTAGTTAAAACACTTTAAATCAGCATTTCCATAATGATTTGATGATAATTAAAGTTTAAGACAAACAAGAGGTTTTTAGTTGAACTCAGAATTTTAAATATATCTCAGTGACAACCTATTGCTTCCTAAGAAACCATTAAAATGAATAACAATTATTAAAGCAGAAAAATAGCATGGTTAGTACTCTTATTCAAGCATTAAAAATAAAAACTAACATCTCAGATCAGGGGGAAATATTTCAGAGCCAATAGAATATATTTTTATTCCTCTCCTCATATGAAACATTTTATTTCTGTTATGAATTAAGAAAATCACTTTATTTTATTAATACTCAACTGAAAATGAGGATAATTTAACATCTTATTGTTCAAGTGTAAAATGTGTTGACTGTGTTAAAACTGTAACTTTGCATAAGGTGTAACAGCCATCCCTCAGTAATAATAATAATTATTATTATTATGATGATGATTATGATACCTAGAATTTGTTACACCCTGTGTGCCAAACAGTGTTCTAAGTGCCTTACATGTATATATCTAGTTCTTTTTAAATGTCTCCACATTAAAAGTGTATTTCCACTAATTCTTTCCTTTTGCATGTAAACAACCACACTCTCTCACTTCTGTTAGAGCTGCCTCTGTTTTCATTAATACACCCTGGCCACCATTACCTAGACCATTGTTCTTACACCTGAAATCTTTTCCTTGCCACCATCTGTTCCCTCTTCCTAGAACGCTCCTAGAACGATCCTAATCGAACCTTCCACTGCATTCTGTTGTTCCTCTCCCCCCAAACTAATATCCTGTCAATCCCCTTCCTGTTAGTATCAAATTTTCCCATGAAACATTGGCCTAAAACTCTCTGCTTCAACTTCTGCATCATTTATCTTCTCTTTCACTATTTGCCACCTTCCTATTGTTTCCTATGACCTAATTGTTAAATCCAGCCACCTTTTTCTTGTTTCTCTTTGCCTTTGGCCCTTCTGTAATTTTGACATTTTATTTGATACCTTCTCCATTTTTAGATTATTTTCTTCCTTAATTTTGGATCATAGTAATTGTCCAGCTGTCTTGTCTTCTTTGGCTTTTTAAAATGTTTTCTCATCTTCTTATCCTATAAACATAAGAATCATCTGAGAGTTTTTCTTTGTCTTCATTAAAATACCCTATATCCATTTCCTCCTTCTATTTCTAAGGCCTAATGGGACCATCCATTTCCAGGTCACCTCTGGCTGGAAGCTTCATATAATGTTTAACCTTGCCTCCTCCCTCATGCCCAGAGTCCCGTCAGCAATCATTCAATTCATCCTTCCCACTCCCGTTGTCATGACACTGTTGAGGCTCACAGCACATCATGCCTGAATTATTGTAACTGCCTCCTAAGTAGTCTTTCCACCTCTGGCCATTCTCTTCTTTTCAATTCACCCACTATATCACTACCAGATTACTTGTCAGAAATGACTGCTTTGAATATTTCCTTCCCTACCCCCAATTCAAGATTTCTACCGTGCTCCATTGCCTGCCAAATAAAACCCAAACTCTCTGGAGCTTCACGGAGAACTCTCAGCTTTATCTTCCACATCTCTACATACTGTTTATTTGCTGTTTATCATATAAGCAGATATTTTTTTGACTCTCTGGGGCTGTCTGCCATGTGGACTGCTTCTCTATTCCTGTCGTAGACCTTTGAATATTCAAGGCAAACTTGGAGTATATATCAGTTAGAAGGACTCCCCTCTAATTTTCCATGGTATTAAAGGTTCCTTTTCTATTCTATTCTCTTTGCACTACTTCTGTGGCTTTTATCACATGTTAACTTATCTTATTATCTAAGTACAGTAAGTTGGTAGGTTCTTGGAACTGCAGCAAAATGACATATAATGAAACCAGTTTTATCATAGGCTAATTGATATAAACAAGAGTTAAGGTCTATGGCATCTCATCAATGTTATAACAAAACAACGTTGAATGAAACAGTGTTATTTAAGGGCCTGGGGTACATCTTTTATCTCAAACTGTTTTACCAACTAGATGGTAAACCACCTTGCCCGTGTCCTAAGTTCTTCAGTGGTTCTCCACAGCTCTCAGGGTGAAGTTTAAGCTATTCATGTTGGTGTGGGAGTTTCTCTGTAACCTGGTCCCTGCCTGCCCATGAGATGCACATCCTTCCTGCCTCCACAATACCCTGTGACACTGCCTTTGTTCTTTTGCTGACCCACCTTCCCTAGGGCAACATAAGTTTCCTAGGGGCTGTGACACTTTCATCTTTCCACCTGTATCCACCTAGCCCAGGGGCTATTGATGTTGTGAAACGAGGCAGGTGTGGACTCTGGTTATGTAGATAGATCTCCACAAGGTGGCATTTACTTAGGTGAATTTACCATGACTCAGGGCCTGGCTTTTAGCCTGAAGGCCTGAGAGTTTGGCTTAACATACCCATCTCACAAAGGTGAAACCTTATTAACCAAGTTCATAGAAGCTACTGTATCAAACTGGCATGGAGCACGTTGACTGGACTGTTATTGATATTGATCTGACCTGGGCATTTTCCCCGTTTATATGCCACGCAGAAAGCCAATTCTCTCATTATATATTTGCAGCCAATCTATTTTATTTCACAATGGCTAATCATGTGAATTGTGTGTGGATTTTATTAGCTCACCTGTTAAAGAACAAACAACCTCATTTCTGAATTCTGGGGAAAAGATGGGAGTAGTTTCCTGCAGCGTCTAGGTACTCATTAATCTGGCACTTAATAAGTCCTTAGTAAATATTTCTACTAAGGTAACTACTGATTGAATAAGTGAATTCAGATCCTGCCATGAAATATAACATTGCTTTGATTGCAAAGTTAACTGTTGCAAAGTAACTTCTAGACGTATTCCATATGACCTCATTACTGGAAAACCACATTTCTCTTTGAAAATTCCTTTAACCCTTCTTATGCATTTCTAACGATTTTTCTTCACATTCCTAGCCATCTCATTAGGACCCACCACACGACACCCACCACAGGTGTCGGGGACCTAACTGGCATTGCAGACTGAGCCGTCTCACTGATTTTCCTGCCTTCCTTATCTCTTCTGCTGCTCTGACTGTTGCCACTACAGCCTTGCCTCTTCCCCGTTTCTCCTTCTTCTAAAAGCAGTTTTACTTCTTCTACTTTCTAAATCAGAATTACCTCGGGGCTCACCTCCACGGTAAGTGGTCCAGCTCAGACTGCATTGAGACCTTTGATGCTGCACTTGGTGTTTGCCCATCTCTGACTTTAGCCCTCCACGTGAGGTGCATGTTTTAAAAATAAATAGCTTTGAATACAGTGAAAATAGTGGGATCCCTCATCGGAGTGATGTTAAAATAAAGTCAGTTCACAAGAGGAAAATTAGCCTTTTGTAACCAAGTACCAAGCAGACTATTGGTCATGGATCACGTAGACAGAATTAGGCTGACTGGTTTTTTTTCCTTTAGTTGTTTTTACGCTCCTGCCTTCACAGGCAGACTGTGGCTGCACAATTCCAAACTTCAGCGTCACTGTGGTCCTTTAGCTTTGTAACAAGAAAAATACATTTCTGCTTACTTATCAGTAGTAGGAAATCCTGATTCCAATATCCAACTTAGTATGAACTTTTGACTGTTTTAAATGACTGGGAAATTATTACCAAGTTTGGTAACTTCACCGTTAAACAAAATAAGACTCGGGATTTTTCTGTCACATTGTATCTTCTTCTCTCTCCCCATTTCTCCCTAAATGTTTTCCCATAAGCACATTTGCATAAAATAAGTTATTCACATGAAATAAATTGTCACATAAATACATTGTGCTTCTTATCTGTAGCTCCATGCTGGTCGTTAAGAGAGCTTAGACACAGCCAAAATGATAAAATCATGTCCTAATTTTTAAGCACCTAGTAATGTGTATGGCCATCTCTGTGCAAAGTGTTTTACATATCTTACATGTAACCCTCTGAGGGATTTATCCCTTAAACAGGCTTCCCATTTTACAGATGGGGATACTGAGGTTAAAGAACTTGCCCAACCACAATACTGGAACAGAGTAGAATTTGAAGCCAGGTCCTCTTCGCCTCCTTAATCACTGACTTTTGGAATTGGTATTCGTATACCTTTTGTGAAATCTCTGGGATGGGATCCACTGTGCCAAAATGCATTTGGCATAATGGCAGTCTGTATCAGACATGAGCTGCCACATATAAAATAGGCATTATGTGACTTCAAAAAATTGTGTCATGGCCCGGTTATAAAGAATTAGATCTTTGAAAGTAGAAAATAGTGTATTTCCAAAATGCGAGTTTGTTGCATTGTTTCATTTGTGTGTTTTACAGCTGACGAAGAATATGAAGACGGTATTGAAAGGACATGTGACACTCTCCTTATGTGCATTGTCACTGTCCTGAACCAGGGCCTCAGGAACGGAGGCGGCGTGGGAGACGTGCTGAGAAGGCCATCCAAAGATGTAAGCGGCAAGCTCACAATCATTTTTTTAAAGCCTTTCTTAGGAACGTTTACAATATGGTTTTGGTTTTCAAAGTACTATATTGTTTCATTTGCTTTAAAAGTATAACGGTGGCCATTAAAGCCAATTAATTGTATGCTAGGATTACATAGAAATAGCTAATGTACTAAAAATCTATGTTGTCAGTAGGGTTATGAACTTGTTCCAAGTTTGAACTGTGTCTTGTATTACAGCAACAAAATCATTACTCCAAACTTTACAGAGGAGTTGAGTGTTACATAAAAAAACAGAGACTAGGCTGCCTCTTGTCTATCAGATTTCTGAGGCATGAAGAGCTACTCTTTGCCTCTAAACAGGAACAGCCTCCATTAATTTATCCATGATGAATATACAATTTAAACAAATTCTAACAGGATTTCATATATTAAAACGGCAAGACTGAGAAATTTCTAATTAGCTGCGAAAGCTCAAGTGCGAGGCTGGGAGCTTGAAAAAGCTCAGTTCTCCAACAGGCTAGCTATATCATGTTGTCACTTTATCTAATGTTTCCTCATCTGTGAAACAGCTGCATTACATGATCACTAATGTGTATTTTAATACCGTTCATCAAGTAGAAATAGCTTGAGCTGTATGTACTTGACCCTGTAAGGCCAAGAACAAAGCCTGATCCAGAAATGGACAAATCATTAGGTCCTCCTCAACAACCTAACCGCGGGACTTTGGAATTGGGGGATTTGTATACCTTTTGTGCAACTTCTGGGGTGGGACCCACTGTGCCTAAATGCATTTAGCATAAATGATATAGTAAAAGGGTTCTTAATAAAAGGTAAGTCTCTCCTTTGCAGGGGTGGGAATGGGGGAGTGTAAGTCTTAGAGGATGGAAGGGGTTCTGGGAACAGCCTGTGAAGCTTTTTTCATGATACTTAAAGATAGAAAGTGGGTCTTTTTTCAACGTGGAATACTATTTATATTAATTTAGCAAACATTTATCGAATATATTCTCTATGCTGGAAAATATTCTAAATCACCATGCCTGGAAAATGTGTGAGTGTGTGTGTGTGTGTGTGTGTGTCTGTTTGTGTGTGTGTGTGTGTAATTTTATTTAAAATTTTTATTTCAGGAGCCTCTGTTTGCTGCCCGAGTGGTGTATGACCTTCTTTTTTATTTCATTGTAATCATTATCGTTCTTAACCTGATTTTTGGTGTCATCATTGATACTTTTGCTGATCTCAGAAGTGAAAAACAGAAAAAAGAAGAAATTCTAAAGACAACCTGCTTCATCTGTGGTAAGTGTTCTCAAGATACTAAAATAGATGAAGAAACTGCCTAGGAGGAAGGAGGGGCTAGAATGATGTTTATTTGACATGTTTGGGGAAAAATTATTTCAAAATGAAAGCTGGACAAAATTCAGATTATATAACTGAGCATTCGACTCGTGTTCTCTGTTCCACAAATAGATAGAAGAATTACATCCCAAATCTTATTATTTCTACAATTGTATGACACTCTGACTATACAATGTTTTGCACAATGCCAAAGGGTTCCATCAACTGGCAAACAGATTTTTCATCACAGTGACGTATTGATTAAACAGCAGAATGATTTTTAATTCATTTTGTTAGATTATACATCCACAGATGATTTTTCTAGCAGTTTGAACTTTTACTCACTGACATTTTGTTTAGGATTCTGAACTGTGTTTTCTCTCCATTTTTTAAAAAAATGTATTTATTTTTTATTAGTTTCAGGTATACAAAGCAACATAATAGTTAGACATTTATACCCTACAGAAAGTGATAACCCCTCCCCCAATCTATTACATCTTATACAACTGTTACAATACCATTGACTGATGCTATACTCCACATCCCGTGAAAAATATATATATATATATATATAATTTTTATTTTAAATAATTATTTATTTAATTATAGTTGACATACAATATTATTCTGCTTCAGGTGTACACTGCAGTGGTCGTGGACCTACACAGTATATGAAGTGATCCCCTGTTAAGTCCAGTGCCCATTTGGCACCTTACATAATCTTTACAACATTGGTGATGATATTCCCGATACTGTATTTCATCGCCCGTGACTCTATTGTGTCTACTAATATGCACTTTCTAATCGCTTCACCTTCTTGCCCATCCCCTCCTCTCTCCCATCTAGCAAAACGGAAACAGACTCAGGGATATAGAAAAAAACTATTGGTTGCTAGATGCTTTCTGTCCATTTTTAATGTATGTCTCTTTGTCCCTCTCCTTCTCCCTTTCCCAGAACCCCTTCCTTCCTGCCTCTTTCTCTCACCACACTGCCCTCCCATCTCCCGTCATTAATTCTCTCAGGCCCACCCTTTTCTTTGTCTTCATCATTCCATTTGGCTCTACCCTCTTCTCCATATACCTCAGCCTTTCCTGGCTTTAGTTATTTCTGTAGCCTGGCTAGTCACCCTAGAATCCTTCCCCCTCTTTGAGCAATCACCAACTCCCCATTACACTCACCATCCCTTTTTTTTCTTTCTATGTTGGGCTGAGGAATATTTTGATAAAAGTCACAAAACAAGCATAAAGGCTTCACCACAACATAATTCTGTATAACTTAAATGGGGCCCTCCATAAGTCCCATTCCCTCATTAGTTCACGCTTTGTATCTGCCTTGATGACTCTTCCAAACCTTTCCAACATCCGTCCAATAGTCGGAGGTGTACCAAGTAGTCACCTGCAATGATGAGTTATATTCTGAAGAAAGAAATGAGTCATGCCTTTCTTCAGGGTGTTCACAATCTGTTGTAGAATTTAAATACAATAAATATCATTGCTCTCTAATGTGTTAAGGGAAATAATAGAGAAGTTCATGGTCGTTACAACTCTTCGGGTTGTGGTAAGGGACAGACAGACAAGAAAGAGTCAGGAAAGGGTTCTTGGAAGACATGGCGATGGAGCTGATGGTCAAAGATGGAAGGGAGATCGCCATATCAGCGTGGGTGGCAGCAGAATGGCCAGCATAAGGAAAGGCACAGAAGGAAGAGTAGAACAATGGAAGTCTTCAGTTATTATAAGCAGCTCAGTATGGCTGGAGCTTAAATTTCAGAGCAGTGCATACCAAGAAAAGAGGTTGGCCAGATCATATGTGACCTTTTATATTGCAAAGCTTAGACTCTATCTTATAGATTTATAGAGGATGGCCAACCATTCAAGAATTTTAAGTAGAGGAGGGAAGGGCCTAACTTTGTTTTAGAGCACTGTGGCATCTATGGGAGATTATTCATCAGAGGACAATACTCAATACAGGGTAATCAGGTAGGAGGTTATTGCCATACTTCAAGTGAAAGGTAATGAAACCTTGATTCAGGAAAACCTTGATTTCAGGACAGAGTCAAGAAATATTTAGGAGATAGAATTTTTAAATCTCAGTGGTTTGGAATGAATATGAAAAACCTGGGGTACCTGGTTGGATGATAGTACCAACAGTTGAGTTAGAGAATGAAAAGGAGAAATAATTTTTGGTGAGAATATGCTACATTTAGCTTTGGAAATGCTGGAATTGAGTTCTGTACTGAGCACCCAGTGAGATACACTTAGCACAGAGGTCAACACATGAGTCTGAGCCTCAGAGAGTATGTCTTCACTAGAGACAGTAATAGGGGAATCCTCGGCCTGTAGGTGGTAGGAAAAGCTAGAGTGCAGAGAAAGACTTCTGAGTGAGAAAAGGAGATGGAGTTCAAGTAGAAACATTATCTAATTTTGAAAAGTTAAAAGAGAGAGAGGATCACACATTAAAAAAAATTTTTTTAGTTAAAAAAAATAATCCGTCAAGTCCAAGTGGTGTGAGGAGAACCCAGAATATGCAGCATGTGGAAATGAGGGAAGAAAACAGCATGGGAAGAAAGGGATTGGTTATCAACTGTGTCAAAGCAGAGAAGGCCAATAACATATGAGCAGATGTGAAGCCTTTAGATTTCTCATTTAGGCGGTTTGGGTACCTTTGGGTGAGCAGTTTCCACAACGGTGAGGGCGGATACCAGATTGCACAGTGCTGGAGAGGGACTTGCTGGGAAGAAACCGAGGCAGAAAGAAGAGTCTTCTCTTTACATATCTAAATTAGACACAGGAAAGTGAGACTGAGATGGAGCGAAAGAAGATGCTGCACAATAATTTGGGGATTTGGGGATGAGAACCATTGTATTGAGTGGTGAGCCTCACAGAGGAACAGAGATGCTGCCCTTGAAAATCTTTCTGTGTGTCTCATGGTCTAGCTTTTACAGTCCTTCCTCTGAGCCCTTTTCTTCATGAGCATAATAGCTATAATGTCAGCACACTACCTTCGAAAAATGGGCTTTTTGGAAGAATATGTCAGTAGGATGTGAGCCTCATTCTAAGACATGATTCTGTTTCCCATGTTCTAACAACAAAAAAGATGAACAATAAAATTAGCCCATCACTTAAAATATTATTCCTGCTCCTCTAAGCATTCCCTTCACTATCAAAATTTTCTTTGGCTTTTATAGTTATTAAAAAGGCTTTAACTTATAAATTTCTTAAAATATCACAATAACCTTCATCACCAAATTGAAATGTTTTTCTCAAATCTCATCATTAATTTTCTGCTGAACTTTTCTTCTACCTTGAATTGCACATTCTTTGGTTCCATCACAAGATCCTATTTTTCCTCCCAACCCCTAAATAAGAGGCTCTGATTTTATCATTGACCCCTCGTCTCTTCTGTCTGTCCTCATCAATAGCACTTTAATGCAGATTATTGCCAAATATGTAATCACAGCTCCAAAATTTTGTTTTCAATTGTTGACTGACATTTAGAAGGGTATGACTTCCTGGAAGCCAAATTTACCATGTCTAAAAACCAGTACATCATGTCCTTCCATCTCCTTCCTTTAACCCAGCAACTTATCCTGACTTCCGTAGTGCAATAAATGGTATCCCATTATATCCTCAGTAATCTGGGCTGGGAACATCGTTTTTAGCATCTCCTTTTTCCATTTCCAGGTGCAATAGTTCCCTTGGGCTAATGGATCTTTTTCCTGACCTTCCTTCCACATATTCCCATAGCCACACCTTGGTTTTTCAGGCTCACCCTGGCTCACCCCCAAATGGCCTGTTCAGCGCTGCCAGACTTATTTTTTTACTTTGAATTCCTCGCTTCCTTACTCAAAAGGCTATCAATAGCATTGCAGTCTTTAACTCTAAAATTCTCATTTTCCTGGCAGGTAAGGTGCCCCACAATTGGGACCCTGCTTTTTTTTTTTTTTTTTTTTTTTTTTTGCCGTCCTTCTCACTCACTGTTCTCCCATTTATAGCTCAAGTTCTAGTCCAACTGCATTACTAATCTTTAACTCTCCATGTGTTATCAGTTATGGTATTTCTGTTTGGAATGCCCCAACTCCTAAGCTGTCGAACTCCTGCCCTCACTCTGAGGCCCACATTTAACTCCATTATTCCTTGAAGCCTTGTCTGATCTCACTAACCAGAAGCAAACACGTCTGCTCCTAAATTCTTCACATCACACTTAGTTGTATGGTACTGTAGGGTTTTTTTTTTATTGTCTTACCTGCTCTTTTGGATGTTATGCATTGTCATATTGTAGAAAGTGCATGAACTTTATAGTCAAATAGACATAGGCCTACACTGATTCCACAGTTTGGCTGAGGTTGGCCAACTTTCCTTTCACCTTGAATTATTGTTCCCTCATCTGGAACATGGAGAATATAATGCCCTGTTTTGGCGTTGTTGCAGGTATAAATGAGATCATGTATGTCAGAATCCCTAGCTCAATGCTTAGCTGAGAGTAAACGCTCAGACATGTTAATTTCTCTTCTTTAAGAGACTTGGACCACATCTAATTCATATTTATGCTTTCATAGTATGTATTGGAGATCATTCATAAATATCTGCTTACTGAATGACTATGTAATTAGTCAGCTCCCAATTAACATTGTTTCTATACTTAAGTGGCTTATAACTTATGAAAGGGAGATAAGTACTACATTTATATATACTGCAGACAAAAAATTTAGTTGCACTAATTCCAAGTTATTCCAAATTTTGTCATGTGTAAGGTATTGTTTCTATGGCATACACATGCCCACAGGGATAGGGAGATATATCAGGAGGCACAAGGAGATATTAGATCAACATGGTCTATTCCAGGAGTTTTGTGTTTATTCAAGACTTTGAGAGGGCCATTAGGTAATTTAACCTAAGAGTAAATTTAAATGGTATTTTTTAAATAGTTTTTTTATATTAGGATAAATTGAATATTGTAAAGTAGAACAAATTTAGTGTGAACATTTAAAATTAAATAGAAAAACTTTTGTTTTATTTATTTGTGTTTTTTTTATTAGTTTCAGGTATACAAAACAATGCAATAGTTATGCTTTTCACCCCTCACAAAGTGACAACTCCCTTCCCCCAATTCACTGCCTCCCCTACCCCCGATATCATAGATACCTATTACAATTCCATTGACTCCATCCCCACACTATATTCCACATCCCATGACTATATATGTGTTAAATTATAGTTGACATATAATATTGTTCAGCGGCAGCTTCAGATGTACAGTGGAGTGGTCCGGCCTCTACACAATCCATGAAGTGGTCTCCCTAACAAGACATGTATCCATCTGGCCCCCTAAAAAATATTTATATTATTAATTATATTCACCAAACTGTCTTTCATATCGCTGTGGCAATATTGTAGTTACCAATTTATGCTGTCGAATCCCTTCCCCTTCTCCCTCATCCCCACCCCCCTCCCATCTAGCAACCATCAGTTTTTCATCTATGTCTCTGAGACTATTTCTGTTTACATTGCTCATTTATTCATTTCTTTAGATTCCACATATAAGTGAGATCATACGGTATTTGTCATTCTCCAACTGAGAAACACTTTAAATACTGAAAAGTGGTTCAGGTACTTTTTGCTGCTAATTCCTGCCACCTCAGTAGCATAAGGGTTCTCTACTCTCTGCCCTCAAAGGACTTTAATTCAGCAGAAACATGTGAGAAGTGTTATGATAATGTATATGTAGATATGCACTTATTCCTGGGAATCACCACGTGTAAGATCTAATATACACCATAAATATCATAAGAACTTGATTACAATATTGTGATTTAAACACTTGGGATATTTGAGGATTATACTAGTGGGCTATAAAATAAGTAATTATGATCAATCCAGAAATGGCTCTTGAAAGAGCTGGGTGTTACAATGCGATCCAAAGAGGAATAATGTATAAATAACAGAGTAGAGTCTCCACAGTAGAAGAGAGTTGGCTCCAAGCGTGGACCAAGTGACACCCATAGTAGCAACAGAGGAAGTAGATACCATGACAGGCGATGAGAGCAGATGGGACTTTTCTAGCATTGAAGGCAATGACCAGATGTTTGAGAGTTATGACTCAGAAAACAATTGCTAGTGATCCAGAAGGCGGTCATGATAGGGTGATAATGAGCAGATGACAGAGCTGAAGCAGTAAACATAGAAAATGAATTGGCTCTGGTATCCACAATAATTACTAATTTTGAATTAGTAGAGGCCGAAAATCCAGTGAAAAGGAGCTGTTGACAGACCAGGAGAGACAAAATAATAAAATGGACAAAGGATTTAAATGATGTCAGAATTCCTATCATAAGGATAGTCAGGGTAGAAGTAAAGATCTTTCTAGATGATTTAATAGGAGATAAAGGCTATATTGTGAGAGAAGGGTCATTTATGTTTCTCTCCCAGTATATTAGTCCCTTATTATCTATACTTACACATTAAAATCAATTCATTCATGTATTTGTTCAATAATTACTTACTGAGCATCTACCATGTACCAGGGTATTGTAGTGAAAAACAATAGACAAAAGGCACTGGCATTATGAAGCTTATTTTCTCACATAGTAGAATGTCAAATGATGACAAGGTCTATAGAGAAAAATAGAGCAGAGACAAGGGATGGGGATGCCCGGGAGACAGGTGGCTGTGTACCCTTACCTTAGTCACTGTGGGGGAAATACAGCATAACTATAGTCTTTTTCATTTCCTGAACAGTTTGTATTAAGCACACAAAGCTATTCTTATGATTCCTTTCTTTCTCCCTTGGTCATCTCACCCAGCATCCTGGCTTTCATTGTTCATCTTATGTCCTTTATCCTTGAACTACTATATTTACACTGTCAACTCTGTTGGGAGTTACAGCTTCCTGCCTAACACCCCAACATTGGTTGTTCTGTAGGATCTTAAACTCACCACATCCCAAATCAAACATATCCTCCCTGCAAAATCTCCTTTCTCTCTTCTTTTTCTTTCTGTTGCTTTAGTGATACGACTTTAAACTCAGTTATTCAAGTCAGAAAATGCAGTCACTCTCGATTCCCCCTAAATCAATAGCTCTCACTGGATGTCAAGGCCTCTTAAATTTTCATTCCGAATTCCTCTTCAATCTCTCTTATTCATTTATTCAATTATTCTGCCAACTTTAGTTGAATGCCTACTGTTTTGCAGCCACGATGCCAGGTGCTGATAATACAAAAATAAGGCAGACAGTCAAGTAGTACAGACTAAGATAGAAACAAATTTTCATAGCAAAATATTGTGGATACAAAGAGCATCAGCTAACTGGTTGTGTGTGTGGGAGCCAGAGTGGTGGCAGAGGTTGAGCTGGGTCTTGAAGAAGGAATACCTGGACGGCAGGAAAGAGACTAGATGGAGGCACAGAGTTTTCAAAGGATTTGGTGTGTTTGCAGAATGGTGAGAAAGTCAGATGAGGATTGTCAGTGCACGACTCTGAGGATAACTTCAAGTTCCTGGGCTGACAGGGACTTCATTATCAGAGATGAATAAGAAGGGCTAAAGAAACACATTTCTGATGAGTTGAACTTGACAGGCCCGTAAGCTATCCAGGAGAATTTATCCAGAAGGCAGCTGGAAATAGAAACAAGCTGAGAAGGAAGGTCAGTACTTGGGATACAGATTGAGAAATCATCAGCACTATCATGGTGGAAACCAGGGCAACGGACAATACAGCTTAGAGAGCAAGAACCAATGAAGATGAAATAGAACCAGTTCCCCTCTCCTACACTTCTTCCCTGTCGCTAGTACTAGTATGCTGGATTCTTAGCCTCAGCCTCTGAATCCTGCCACAGGAAGTTACTGAAAGCACAGCACTGAATACGCTAGTTGCCACTCGCAAGCCTTCAGAATAAAGTGCAGGCTCCTTAGCTTGGCATTTAAAGCTCCTTATGGTTAGTGCCAGATGTACCATTTCATTATCATTGCCAAATGTTCCCTTCTAGATGTGCCAGAGGAATTGACACTCCCCAAAATAGGTCATCTACTTTGATCTCTAGCTTTGCCATGCTATTTCCTCTGTCCAGACAGCAAAAGAACATAGCTTGGTTGTCAGAAATACTTTTATTTAAATACTGACATGCTTTTCTGCTAAGTAGAGGTGTTAACTTCAGCAATTAATTAAATCCTTCTGAATCTGTTTCCTCACATGCTAAAAGATCAGATTAGATTGCTGCATTTATAATAGCATATTTAGATATTCTTTATAGTTGTCAGCATAAATATGTGCTCAATAAAAATTAAGTATCTTTTATTACCATTCACCTGCCATAATCATGTTTTAAGGCCAGACAATCAAAACTGTATGCCTCTTTGAAATCATTCAAACTGTGCCTAGTTAAATGTACTGCTTTGAAATCTTTTTAAATGTATCTAGTCAGAATTCATTTTGCCTTTCTCTATGTGTCCTTGGCAGTTTATACCACTTCAAACTGTCTGTTGTCTGTTTCCTCTACCATATTATGGATTAATTGATAGTAGACATTATTTTTAGAGCTCTATGTACATTGCAACAGGAGATAATTGTTTAAATTGATTTCTGAGAAAATCTACTTCAACATTTTCACTTTTTGTGGGATAAAAGCTCTTCTGAGATATAATTTATATACCTTACAACTCACCCACTTAAAGTGTACAAGTCATTGGTTTTTGGTATATTCAGAGTTATGCATCTGTTATCACAATCAATTTTAGAACATTTTCACTATCCCCAAAAGAAACATCATCACCGCCACCCCCAACCTTGTATCCTCAGCTCAAGGGAATCATTGATCTATCTTCTGCCTCTATAGAATTGCCAATTCTGGACATTTCATATAAATAAAATCATATAATATGTGCTCTTCTTTGACTTGCTTCTTTCACTTAGTGTGATGTTTGCAAGTTTCACACTGTGGCATGTATCTGTACTTCGTTTCTTTTAATGCAGAAAAATAACATATATATATATATATATATCATAATTTATTTATCCTTTTATCAATGATGAACATTTGGATTGTTTCTACTTTCTGACTATAATGAATAATGCTGCTATGAACAATTTATGTCCAGGCTTTTGTGGGGACATATGTTTCTCTGTCTGTCTGTCTGTCTCTTTCTCTCTCTCTCTGTCTCTCTCTGTGTCTCTGTCTCTGTCTCTGTGTCTCTGTCTCTGTCTCTGTCTCTCTCTCTCTCTCTCTCTATATATATATATATATATATATAATATATATATTTATATATGTTTATATATGTTTATCTATCTATCTATATAGATAGATAGATAGATGTTTATATATCTATATCTATATGTTTTTGTTTTCAGAAATCGAGTTACTGGGTCATATGGTAACTCTTTGTTTACCTAGAGTTTACTCTATGTCCTTTTGAGGAACTGCCAAACTTTTCCAAAGCAGCTGCACACGTTTACATTTCCACCAGCAGTGTGTGAGGATTCTCGTTTATCCATATCATCATCAACAGTTACTATTATCTGTTCACAATTATAGCCATCCTAGTGGGACAATATTTTATGAGTAAAATATTCTGAAGGCATTGAATCAATATTTTATTCAGTGCTGACTATGTACTAGGAACGATTCTAAGCTATCGAGACCACTGGTGAATAACAGAGACAGATAATCTGCCCTTGGACCTGCAAAAAATGATAAACCTAATAAGTTCCTGGATGAAATGACATTCCTTTCTTCTACGCTGATTAGCAGGCAGGATTTTTCTTGCACAACTATTTTAACCTCTTTACTTTAGACTTGCTGTCCACTTTGATTTAAAACTGTTGATATGAATATGTTCAGTCTGTTAGGAGGTGATTAAGCGCTATAGGAAAAAGAGTGGGAAAAGGAAAGAGTGATTGAGAGTGTCAGCAAAAGGGATGGAACAGGTGGTAGTATTACATGAGGTAGTTAAATTAAGCCACATTGAGAAGGTGAGATTTGAGCAAAAACTTGAAGGTGAGCGAGTTAGTCACAGAGACTAACCAGAGTAGAGAAGAGTGTTGTGGGCAGAGGAAAGGCTCTGAAGCAGAGGTCTGTGTGCGAGGGACAGCACGGAGGCCAGTGTGGCTTGTTGAGAGTAAGCAAGGGAGAGGATAGTAGGCGATGAGGTTAGAAAGGCTACAGGGCCAAATCACTTAGGGTGTAGCAAATAGATATGGCGTGGGACATACTTACACTCAACAATTATTTATCGGAAATTCAAACTTAATTGGGCAATGCGTATTGGGTTGTTGGAAAAGTCATGACGTATTTGTTTCTATGTTTTTCGTTGCAAAAATGCATCATGAATTTTCTGACAACCCAATATTGTATCTGGCAACCCTATTGTAGGCCATTTAAAGGATTTTGACCTTTAAGGAGGGGAGGATCCACTGCAGGATTTGGCAAAGGGGAGACACCATTTCACTTAGATTTCTAAAGGATCATTCTGTGTTGAGTGAGAATAGGCTGTAGGAAGTAAGAGTGGAAACAGGGAAGCCTGGGTGGCTATTGCACGAACCCAGATGAAAGATGATAATGGCTCAGACCAGGGTGGAAGCAGAGGAGGTGGTGAGAAGTGATCTGATTCTGAATACATGCTGAAGGCAGAGCCAAAAGAATTCCAACATGGATTGAATGTGGGGAGAAAGAGAGAGAGAGAGAGAGAGAGAGAGAGAGAGAGAGAGAGAGAGAGAGAGAGAGAGATTGATTTCAAGGATGGCTCCTAGACTATTGGCTTGAACAACTGAAATAGTGGTGTTGCCATGGAATGAAAAGAGGACTGTGGGTGGAGGAGGTTTGGGGAAGAGGATTGGATTTTATTTGGGGCATACTGAGCTGATGATAGGCCAAATAAGATGAGACATATCCATCAGCCAACTAAATTTTATGGTATTTTCCATTAAAATATCCAATAATATAATTTAAAAGGTCACCCCTTTATTGGGGACAGATTTTTTTTTTTACTTACTGTACTTTGTGTCTTATTATTTGAAGGGTCTTCTTCATACTAGAATGGCTGAATGACTTTTTTTTTTTTAAATGCTTAGGAAAAGAGTACCAGGATTGGAATTGAATTTATTTCCTGATTTCTTCTCCAATATCTGAACAGCAAAACCAGACTGAATCCCAACATCCCATTTTATTTGGCATTCAAATTCATTTTTCCGTAGATGTTTTTCTCCATCTCCACTCATTTCCTTTTGTCCACTCTTCAACCTCTGAGCGAAGAGAACATTACTACCCAGATCTTCTCCTCAGTGTCCTTCCAGAGACTGAAAATGTGCCATTCCCTTCCCCAAATGCCTGGAACACATTAGTCTGCGGGGCTGGATGAGCCTGAGTCCTTATTGCTCTCAGAGCGCAGGCCTCTGTGGACATTCACTTACCCTTCACTCATTGCAAGTGATTTTGAAGAGATGCCTTCCCTCATGTTACCCAAGTTCCTGGATAAAATGACTTTTTTATCTGTCCTGATTGCAAGTGTGCCCTTTTCTTACACAAGCATTTTTACTCCTTTTTCTTAGACTTGTGGTCCAATTTAATTTGACAATTTTGACATGGCTATATTGAAAGTTATCTGCAAAATTTGTATCTATTATATAACAGGACTGTACATTTCTAAGGACCCGGGGGCTAGGGATTGATGTTAGTTGAGATGAAATCTGTAAACCATGGCCTTTTTTTTGGAGGTCTTATGTACTGTGTTGTTTTTAATCATAACATTTTAAATTGGCACACTCTTACAGAAAGCATTTTTTCACATAATTATTATGTTTTGTTTTTTGCTAAGAGGTAAGTGCTAATTAAATGATAAATTATACATGTTATGTTTCCTGTGTTTTGCAGGACTTGAGAGGGACAAGTTTGATAATAAAACTGTTTCATTTGAGGAGCACATCAAGTCAGAACACAATATGTGGCATTATTTGTACTTCCTAGTTTTGGTGAAGGTTAAAGACCCAACTGAATACACTGGACCTGAAAGTTATGTGGCCCAAATGATTGTGGTGAGTGATCAGAGGGTTTCTTTTTAATTTATTTTTAATTAATTAATTAATTTATTTATTTATTTGAGGGCAGTGTCACTCACCCTCACATGCGGGACCCGAACCAGGGCCGCTGGCGTCCCAAGCCAGCGCTTAACCACCGCACCACTCGGCCGTTCCCAGAGGGTTTTAACCTGGGACTGTATTGCATGTTGTGTGCTTTTATCTTCTCTACCTTACCCTTCTCCCAAAATATAAAGGTTTTTACAATCACTCTGGTAACTTTTAAACAGGACTGACAATCACTGAAGAACCCCTTCACTGGTTAAGTCATTGGTTCTTAATGGACTTCTCAGCTATATAAAAACCCAAATCTAAGTCTCAAGTGCACAGATATTTACTGAAGAATTCTCTGTGCAGTGAATAGCACCATCTGTCTCGTCTGTCATCTTCTGACTTCATACCTCCTGTCGTTGCTGATGTCTCAATTCCCCAAATTTGAAAGCTTCGCATTGCCAAATATAAACAGAAGATTCGTACTTTTCGAAATTCCTTGAATTTCAGAAATCAAGGGTTTAAGAAATTAAATTGTGTTTCTGAGGAGTATAATGTCCAATCTCAATGGGAAAGCACTGGCTTTCTGTCAGCATACACTTTGCATAGGTTGGCCAGTGTTGGTGATAGATTTGCAGTGGGCCTGTTACTTGGAACTCCTCATAAAGATCAGTAGCATTGCACAGAGGATGTGGCTGTCCCTGATCCAAAGTTTCTTCTGTTTCACAGAAGATTAAAACTAGCTGGCTTAAAGAGAAGTCAAAGATACAACTTTAGTGTATCCATGATATACATTTAGCTATTATCATTGCATCTGATATAAATTCTTGTACATAGCTGTATACTGGATTTTTTTCTCAAAAATTATCCTTCAAAATGGTGCTATTTGAGAATGAGTCCTTAGAAGAGTCATGGTCCTTTTTTGCTACTCAGACCCAAGGATAACATTTAATAAGCACCAATGCCAAAGTGGTAGGAGAGCCAGGGAACAATGGCTCCGTATCATTCCTTCTGGGAGCTTATCATCCGTTAGGGAGACAGAAACTATAATATAAGGAGCAATCAAAAAACATTTCCAGAGGCTAACATATTAATAAATACAAGTTAATATTGCAATAATTTACCTTATCTGACAATATTTATGTGTCACAGAAGAGCTCCATGTAAACTGAATTTTTATAGTTCAGCGTTTTTCATGTTTTTTTCAATTATTGACTTGCATCCTCCTATAAGTTGTTTTTTCTGCATTCTTCATATGACAGTAGACAGAATCTAATGTTCTTTTTCTCTCTGTATCTTTTTCTTCCCTCTCTCCCTTCTAAATTGGGGGAAAAACGATAATCATTTTGAGGATATGCATTCATAGGTATTATTTATACATTCTTGATCTCAAAATATTCAGGGGCTATTGTGTAAAACATTTTACTTCTGCTTGCTGGGTAAGAAACCATGTATAAAGCATTACATTTAAAGTGTGGCTTCACATTGCTGTATTTCATCAAAGTTTGAGTACATGTTATTATTTATTGGGCACTCATATGTCCCTTGAATTAAAAGATTTCAGAGACTGTACTGAAAAGCCTGATACATTTCTTCTCTGCCAATGAGTTTAGAGCTTAGCAAGGGGGAGACGGCAATAAGAAACCCAAAGTAGAATAGGCTAATTTCCCTAAGAATGGAACCAATGGAAATTTAAGTACACTTACAGATGTAGAGTGACATCTAATTGGCCAGTAGTATAGAGGAATTGGTATGTGTGTGTTGTGTGTGGGTGTTGGGGGGGGCAGCAATACATCACACAGGATAGACTTTGTTCAGAGTGGCGGTATCTGCTGGATTGAGATTATATATATATATATATGTGTGTGTATATATATATATATGGAATATTTATACCATATGCATTAAAACATACATTGTAAAATAAATTAATATATTGCTCCTAGATGTGAGAACCTAAGGAGATACATTTGTGCCTCTAAACCCATCCAGTGATAGGATCAAGACTGAAATATTAGCAAAAATTTAAAACTTCATCCCTGTCTTTACCCTAAATCAAGTTGTTTAAAATATCTCCTATCTGAGCATCTGAATTAACACAAAGCATCTTCTGGGATAGGAGAGATATGAGTAAATCAAGCTGTTTGGGGAAATATATTTTCTTCTTGCAAGGAAACCCTCATTTTTGATAAGAATTGATATTTTGAGCTAGTATGTATTGGGAACAGAAAATGAGAAGGGAAAAGGAAGGGCCATGAAGGAAAGTAAAAATAATGAAAGGGAACCAAAAAACAAACAAAAAATAACTTGAGGAAAAGGTGTAAGAGGATAAATCCTGCAGCCTGGACTAGTAATGATGTTTGAGCATCACTAAGCCATTTTGCTTTTCCCATTACCCAAAGGATGATGACTGAAGAGGAACAAGCAAAATAGAGATCATTAGAAAAACGCCCAAGGCTTTTAGATGTTGCTCTAACATTTTAGGGGTATTTCAGATTTTTCAGTGTTCATTTTCTGAGATATGTTAGGGGCCTTTAGGGATATTTATTACTTAATTTGACAAACAGCAGGATCAAAACGAGAGGTGCCTGTAAGAGAGGCACCACGCATACTCAGAGAATTGCTATCTGCCTGGAGTGTTCGGCTGGTGCTTGGCTGCAACCAGGACCCTGGCTGGCAGCCCCCTACATGACCATGGTTTTGTCAGGATCATTTCCTCATTTTTAGTGCATGCACTTTTAAACTCTTCTAAATATTGGACTCTTGACTAAAAACTGTTTTCTGACACTGTGGTAAAGTCAGCTAAGACAATTTAGCTCATGTTTTTGTTAACGTAATTGTCTGTCTTGACCACGAGTAAAGTAGCTCTTTGTTCTGAGTAATACCAGGGCAGGTTAATATCTGTAACATGTATTAAAAGCAGTTTGATAAACATTGTGTCCCTTCCATATGCTAGCAGCTGTGCTATGGGTTTGATATGTAAAGATAAATAAGAAATAGTCCCTTCCCTCAGGAAGCTCAAAATGCTTATTGAATGACTATATAAAATAATGAGTGAATTAACAAATGAATGGTTTATTCTTAGCCCTCTGGTAGTTGGACATAATCTGCAGAAAGATACACAAAAATAGCTGTAAGAGTTTGGAACATGAATTTCTCATTAGTCAAATGTCACCTTTCCCCTCTTTTAAAATCAGAAAATACAGATGCAATAGGAAGGGTTATGCCACCTGAACCAAATATAATGAACACGGTATTAAAAATCGGGTGGCTGATTTGAGAGACAGGACATTTTAATCCCTCTGTCGTGTCTCTCACAGCATTTCTCCAGCCCAGCTCCAACCCACCTACACGCTCAAATCCTCAGGAGTGCGTCTTAGGCTTATCTCCTAGCAAAGGGGCTGGCATGTGCATTGGTGGGTTTTTCAGCATAACTCACCCTTGAGAATGAATTCTTCCTTGCAATAATCTATTAAGATCTCAGAAAGAGAGGGATGGTGCTTTTAATGAGATAGAAAAGAAATCCAGTCACCCGTTACTTTAGCTACGTAAGGAAGAGAAAGAACTAACAAGTTTCCAGATGTTGTTTTCTGTATCTAGAACTCCAAATAAATCTTATTTAGTTAAAACATAGTTTTGAGCAGTAACTGTTGAAGAGGGGAGATGTTTGGGCTCATGAAAGACATTAAAAGACAGTTTTCTAAGAATTATATACACCCCTCCTGCATGAGCACCACTTGCCAACATAATTAATGCATTATTGTTATATGTCATCATTATGAAATTATATGTTCTGATTCTATTATTTCCAATTTACATCAATTGTGTAATTAGATCTAACTGAGCCAATTATGTAACTGCTCAACCTTTCAAATCTATTTGAAAGACTTTGGATCTTAATAAGACACTTTTTTAAATGTTTACATTTGAGGGCAAGCCAGGGGGGTCTTTGCATCTCAAAATGCAAAATTAAGAAGGAAATGTATACATACAAGGAGACACCAACTTCCCTTTCCACATTTTAAGTCCAGACATGTGTCTTCAATTTAAGAGGGACCTTTTTCAATTCCCAGCTCTGGATTTCGTTTTGTGATCATGGGATCTATCCTCTATATCATTCTTATTTCCTGTTTAGCATTCATATGTAAGATAGATGAGTTGCTGCATTTTTACGCACATATTGACAGTTTTCTAATCCTCGTTTTAATTTGTTAAATGGGGATAGCAATGGTGAGTACTTAACCATGTGGCTCTCCACAGAGTCTTCATTTCAAAGACCAGGGCTCAGGTTACTAGAGCTCAATGTTGGAAGTGAAATAAAATGATTTGGGCCAGATAGTGTTCACATGCGCTTCAGGGATGTGAGTGGGATGGTGAATAAAGACGAGGACAGGCAGGTGAGGCGCTGGCCCAGAGATGTCATCAGCTACTTCCTAAATTCATCAGCCACTCAATTTGCTATTGTCCAGGTGAGAGTCCTCAAAGTTCAAGAAGCAAAAAAAAAAAAATGGATTTTGTTTTTTTTCTAATTAGTATCTAAGGAGAAGCTTTGTGTAAAGGAGTAAACCTAGGCATCAGATTCTGAAGTTTGACATTTTAGGACTTCCACCTCGAAGACTGGTGGAGTGAGGGTGCATATCCCTCCTGCACTTCACTTTATCTGGTGAAACACGGTTCATCAGCCAGTCAGCACTCAGGATAGAGCCCTCTGAGCCGAGCCTGGATTCCGGAGGCCTCCTGCCCTGCCGGATCCTGTGCCTTTAGTTCCTGGATCGTGGGTGGAACAGGGATCCCAGGGGAAGAACCAGAGCAGAGCGTGCTGCAGGGTCCTAGGGGGAGGGGAGAATTCGGATGCCTTGGGACAGTAGCTAATTTGGCAATTAGGAAATACTGCAGTAGTGTAGTAACTAGTCCGGACATACCTGGGAGCACTAGCTAAATACTGACCCTGGATGTAATAAGACTTTCTTTGCAGAGTTGCTATGAGGATTCAATAAAATCCTGCATGCTAACAACACCACTACTAGTTGACCTGACATTTGATGAGTGCTGACTCTATTCCAGGTGCTGTGCTAAGTGTGGGATGTGTGTGATTTCTTGTAAAGCCTGTAACAGCCCTAAGAGGCAGTCTGTTATTATTACCCCCAACCTACACATGAGGACACTGAGGTTCCTAAAGGACTGGTAACTTGCCCCAAGTCGAACAGCTAGCAGGACGGGAGGCCGTGTCCTTCATATGCCAGACACGTGGAAATGAACAATAAATGTCCTGTTGTTATTTGAGGCTGTGTGACATACCAAGCTAGACGCAGTGGTTCCTTTGAGAGCAGGCGGGGCTGCTGTATGCCGTGCTCTCAGCAGAGGGACATTCAGTCCAGGGCAGGGAGTAGACCTGGCTGGGACACAGGAAGTCAGCTGACCACTTTGCAATGACAGGAAGGCCTGAGAGGAATTCAAATAGGAAAAATGTACTCATGCAGAGCTGGTGGGCAACTGCAAGCTTTCCACAAAGATTAGAAGTGTGACAATTACAATTATTACAAAGGCAGGCAAGAAAGATCGAGGCTGCAGGATGTGGCAATTTAATTCAACAAGCAATACCCGATGCATAGCAGGCACTCAGCATTACCCAGGAGCATTGTGCACAAGGCACTGACAGAAACAAGAGTGAAATATCATCACTTCCCTCCCAGAACCACAATTTAAGAGAAAGGACAACTATTAATACACTCACCAGAGACTATCGTGCAAATTAGAGCTCTGGTGAGAGATGTAATAGACATACAAATGCGCAGGTAGAGAAATCTCTGAACAAATTAGGCTGTTATGCCCCTGCAATAAGCCCTTCACTGGTACTTGGACTAGACTCCAATCTCTTTCCCCGTATTCAGTCTGGTCCCAGCCTACGTCACCACTCTCATATCATCCCCACTTCCTTAGCTAACTCAGTTCAACCACATTGGCCCTTTTTTTGTGTGTGTGTGTGGCAAAATGCCTCACTTTTCCCTAGTCAGAGCCTTGGCATCTGGGTGCCTTCCATTTGCACTTGTTGTCCCCCAGCCCCCTTCCATGCCTAACGCCTTCCCGGACACCCCCATTCCAGTTACTATCTGTCCTATCACCCTTTGGAGCACTTCTGTGTTTTTATACGTGTTGACATGTTTATTCCTCTCCACTATGACTTAGGTATTTATACATCTGTTTAGTTCACTTCTGTTTTCTCAGCACTTACATTAGTGCCTGAGACATAGTAGGCACTCAGCAGTGATTTGTGGAACAAAACGAGTAAGACATGTTGCCACTGGCACTCAGTTGACAGGACAGTTCTTCCTGCAGTTCGAATACGAAGTTAGGAAAGATAAACTACCACAGGAATAAGATTTCAGTCTCTTTTGTACAGTAGGGTATCCAAGGAGCATAGAACAGTGGTAAATAGTAGCTAAATATTTAAGGTTTGTTAAGTGTTCATAAAGATTTACAAGTCACTGGAGTATACTTGATAGTTGAAATCACAGATTGGATAAGGCTGTCCAGTGGAGACTGTACAGAGTGGGTAAATCAGAGAAAGCATGCCCTTTAATGGAAGCACACAGAGCTTTCTCTCGCTGTTATTTAATACCAATAATAACTGCTAATAATAATAATGTCAATAGTCTACCACCCAGATTTTATGCATTGAAAAATAGAACCAGGAAGGAGAAGCAGCTCATAGGAAAGCTCTGAAAGACGATTTTAACTTTTCATTAGCCAGTGAACCTAGAAATGCTTTTGGTCAGTTTGTGACCTAACATTGATTAGTAACCATTAGCATGAAATTATGCTACAGACCCAAATGTTTATAGAGCAAAGTGATTTGGATTTTGTTCAATATGTAGAAGTCCCTTTAAAATGGTCACCCATCCTAAGTCATTTATTTTAAAAATGTAAAGGGATGTTCCTGTGTCTGATTCTCATAACCTTAATAAAAAGATTTTTTCCCCCAACTGTGCCGGGAAAGAGAAAAGCCAGAAAGAAAGAACTCCAGAAAGAAAGAGAAAGAAATCCAGTTCTAGCCATTACTGTAAGATCTTGCTCAATTCTCAATTGGTTTTCTGTAACAATAATGTCCACATTGTTAGGACTGATAGATTTTACTCAGAAATTCTGGCTTTCTCCCAGAGAGTAACAAATGCCATCAAAATGTAAGTTGTGAGAATGAGAACTATGTACCGTAAAGCCACATAACTTCTGTCTAATGATTTGTAATAGACTGACATAGCCCATGCCATATCATGAGTAATTAGTTAAGATGGCAATTAAGCTAACACACTGCTCTTGTGTTAAGTAGGGTTCTCAGGCAGGCTAATATCCATAGGATTTTGGACTAATTTTATCAAAGGAATTCCTGCAAAATAATTGCTGAATTTTACAAAACTGGTTCAGCATTTGTATTTCAAGGATTACTCATTGGTTGCTTTTATGGGGATTTGGAGATCAAGGTGTTTTGAAATGATAGCGTGTGAGGTTTGGTTACCCCAGCTCTCTGAGCCTGTTTCCTCATATGTAAATGGGGATCATACTCCTTTTTACTAGGGTTCCTGTATGGATTAAACAAAATTACACATATCCTAGTGCCTAACTCAGTGTCTGTCTGAGGGTTATTGCTCAACAAAAATCTCGTCATTCTACTTCAACTTAAAATACCCGTCTACTTAAAATAATATGGATAAATTTAAATACTACTTCGCAGATTCAGAGTATTCTTAAGCCTTTTAATGTTCAAACACATTCCTGATTCTACATAGTGTTCCTCTTAGAGGTTAGGCAATGGTTGACTTTTACTTGTTGAGTAAACACCTGTGATATCCTAGTACTGGGCTCGCTCCTGGAAAGGAGGGCAATTTCCTGTTTAGAGAAGAACGCAGATCCTAAAAAGTCACCAGTTTTTACAGTTAGTGAATGTTATCATTGGAACAGATCAGGAAGAGGGACCTTCTTATCTTGTGTTCTGACTCAAACTCCAGTCCATTTGGCGCTTGTTTCTATGTTAAACCAAAGTCAGGTGCTCCCTTAAACACTTGAATTGCTTGAGCCGTTGAATCCATTTGAGTTTTGCAAGTGGTTTTAGAACAGATCTCATCACAAAGAAGCATGGTGTGACACTATCTGTAGTGTCCCAGAGAGGACATGGGGGCAGGGCTAGTGTGAAAGGGAATGGTAGGAGCTACTAGTGCATCAGAACAAAAGTATAACACATTTCATCTAGCTTACCTACATATTCACGTTGGGGGATAAGAGGGGCAAGCTTTGCCTTTATCTTGGCTATGGGATAGGAACAACAAAGAAAGTCTATTTCATTTTCCAAAGAGTACATTTTCAGCTTCTTCCAAGTGAAGACCTTCCAGCATTTTTCAGTCATGTAACCACCTTTTTCATTTTTTCCAACATTTGAAAAAGCTGCAGTGTAAAGCACACATTTTGCTGTAAGAGAGAATATTCTGGCTCGAAGTTTTCTTTGGCATTGGTGTTCGACTGTCATCATTAACTCTTAAGAGAGGTTTCAAGTGTTGATATTATTTTATGAGATTATTGATCAGCATTTCAAACACAACTGACATTAAAAAACAACAAAAAAACCCACCAGTGCACCAAAGTCTGAAATTCATAAACAACCAAATTCATGGGTGTTTTATTTGCAAACACGCCTTTATCTTAACAAAGAGATGCTCACCCAAGTTTTCTTCTAGGTATCTGGTTGCCAAGATGTGATATCAAGGCTCTTGGCTCTGGCTCCACCTGTGCCTTTGAGGAGGGACTTGACTTGCAGGCACATCAATTCCTCATTCATCATGAGAGTCTAAGGGGTTTCCCAAAGCCTTTTCTGTGCCAGTTCTAAAATTCTGATAACTCATATTTAAAATATTTCTTTAGATCAAATTTTGAATGTGTTAATGTTTGTTTTATATTAAACTGGAAGCAATTGTGGCAGGAATTTTGGAAAGGTCAGAATTTGCCTGTTTCCAGTTTATTCACTGAGAGGTCATATATAGTTTGATGCTCTGCCCACTTCCCGCTCACACATCAACCCTTTCTGGAGTCTGACTGTTAAATCCCTATGGTCCACTGTCCCCATGATTATACCTCCATGCTGCTGATATTCCTCACAGGACAACACTGATTAGAAACCAGATCATGAATTTTCCTCTAAGTCCTAGAGCCTAACCCTCTAAGAGAAAATCAAACTGTGATTCTGTTGAAGGGGGTGGAATTTCCACTGTTTCAGGTTGTACCTGTGCTGCAAGGCCTCGGAGAATTCCTGTTTCCCTAGTCGAGGGCCTAGTACCATTTAGAAGCACTAAATCCAGTTTGAAATATCATTTTAGAAGACAAAAGACATAGTTCCAATGGAATTATAATAAGATAACTCATTTTATTGGGGATGATAAAATTTATTCTTTCTTGAAAGCATCACGTTTTCCTCACTTTCTTTTCTAGAACACAGCTTGCTTGGGCCCAAATAACCAATAATGAAATAAGAGTATGAAAGTATTGAAAGGGAGTTGGTGGAAGAGTGCCTTGTGTATGGAAGTGGCACAGTGTGGCATAGTGCCTGGGGGACTTTGGGAGCCTTGGGCAGGTCATTTCACCTTCTTGTGTCTCAGTTTCTTCATCTTTAAAATGGGTAAAGATCCCTACCTATATGGTTTTTATGAAGATTAAACACGTTAGTATTTATGCAGTATCTGACACATAGTAGATGTTACATTAAATTTTAAAAATACCTGAGTGTTTGAGGATTAGAATAGCTTCCAGGGCTCAAGAAATTATTATTTATTCAACAACTTTTATTGAATGCCTATCATGTCTGTAGCAATGGGTTAGATATTCTAGGGGAACACAAATGCAGCGATGAAGAAATTCCCAGCCTTCAACACACTTGGGCCTAATTGGGAGAGCGTAATATATGGTCATGAAGCTTGGATGATAACACAAGGCAACAACATTTGGTGAGCTACAGATCAGGAGCTATCCTGTAGGTTGTGGAGAGGATGCTGTGTGTAAAGGAAAGTAGATTTGAGTAATTGATATCAAAGCATAAGTGGATCCACTCCCTGGATTAGATTGGGGCTAAATGGTAGCAGTAGTTAATTGCTCAGCGAAGGATTTTCTGCTTTATCCCGTGAACAAAGGAGACACTGGCAGCTTTTAGGTATAGGAATTATATGATTTTTTAAATGAGATTTTTAGGAAGTGTCATGTAGTCCATAGTAAGATGTAATGAAAGGGGAAGAGGCTGGAGAAAGGGAAACCAGTGACAATAGCATGGATGAAAAATGTGATGGAAAGAACCAGAAATAGAAAGCAAGGAGTGGGTGTGGTGGAACAATGATTTGACAAGAGCGAGGATGGGCTGTGTACTCATTCCACCACCCTAGAACCAGGTAAGCTTGCCCCTTCTTCCCCACCTGCCTCTCTCCCCATGCCCAGCCTCCCTGGATTTTTTTCTGAGGTATTCAGTTCTGCTGACCTTGTATCCTGTTGATCTCTTCACCTGGAATGCTTCTCTTCACGAAACTAAAATCCTCCATTTCTGGCCAAACCCACTGAAGACCCCAGGCCCTCTATAGCAGTGCCTTATCATATTTTACCAAAAGCCTTCAGCACTATCTGAAATTACTTGTCGGTGGATTCATTAATTACTTTTTTAGTTGTCTTTCTTTCCCTGAACACTGGACTTTTGATGATCCTGGCCACTAGAATAGTTTCTGAAATCAAAAGGCTCTCAACAAATATATATTGAATAAATGAATAAAATAACTGATCTCTGAGATCCTCCCAGCACTAACTTTTCACTCCCTGATTCCATATGAAGATAAAATAAGAAAAGTGATTGTTGACAGTGGATTTATGGGAAAGGAAAAGGAAGTAATGGTTTCAGGCTGGGTGACTAGAGTACTTTTTTGACTGAAATATCAATCGTTAACATCCCCCCAGAAAAGACATTCAGGAAAACTGATTTTAGTTTCCAGCTCATTTCATGTATGACAACAGTGGGCCATTTGGAGGGCAGTGATTCCATGGTTCCTAGAAATAACAAAACTGGGGTTCAGATGAGAAGACTGACCAAAATTAAAGATGGAGTTTTGGAAATTATATATAAGAGTCATGTTTGCTAACTTGCAATAATAAAGATCGATCTATTTAAAACTATAAGTAGAGCTATGGATATTTGAATAAAAATTTCACATGGAGGAAAATAACCTGAAAGAAAATATTAAGAGGTTTTAGCTTGGTAAATCAACTTTTAAACTGTAATATTTACATGGATTTACTCACTTTAGGAAAGATTGGTGGTGAGACTAAAACGCCCCCTCCCCTTTGACACCTGGCTGTGAATAAATCATCCTCCCCAGGTCCATTCTATTTTGTCCAGTGATAGTAAGCTAGAATGATGTTCTGTCACCAGCTGGTATTCTACAATCCATTCCTCATTCTAACTACCCAGAGTTAGCTCAGACCCCACATATTAGAGGGCATGGTCCCCAGTAAGACTGCCCTTACTTCAGATGCCAGCTGTACTTTGGGTGTCCCCAGGCCACCTGTACCTCTGACTAACTGGCTACAAATTCGAGGTTTCCCATGATCTCTTCCGGTTTGACAATTCTCTAGAATGGCACGTCTGCTGAGCTGCAGGTTTTTATTAGGGTTCACTACATAGGCATGAATGACTTCATCATTTGCCACATGATTGAACTCAATCTTCAGCCCCCGTCCCCTCCTTGGGGGCTCAGCTGACTCCAAGCCCCAACCCTCTAATCACATGGTTGGTTTTTCTGATGACCAGCCCCTATCTTGAGTCATCTCACCTCTTAACATAAATTCAGGTGGGATCCAAAGGACTCATGAATAAAAAGATGATCCTATCACTGGGATAATTCCAAGGGTTTTAGAATATCCCTTTCTAGAATCAGAGACAAAGACCAGCCACATTTTTTATTGTACAACAGGTGTATACTCCCCATTTTCCATACATGCATTTGTTACTTTTTTATTTTTAGGCACTTATTAGGAAATGAGTTTTAAACCTTAACTGGAAGTTTGAAATCCTCATTCCTCTGTCTCTCTTATAAACAATATACACTCCACCAAAATATCTCATCTACACTACCCAATGAAATAGATATGAATCTATTACTCCCTAAAACTTCTACTGCTTAGTCCAAATAACCGTCATGTTCCACTAAACTGGTCTTTCTGCTTCTATATTTGCCCTTCTGCTGAATCTTCCTCAGGGAAAAAAGTGATAATTTATCAAATGGAAATCAGAATATTGCACTCCTTTGCTCAGAACCCTCCACTAGCTTTCTAGTACATAGAATAAAATTCAAACTTCTTGTCTAGGCCCATGCACTCTAAAAACTGCCATCCTCTGCCTCAGCCTCATTTATCAGTTCCAGCTTCACTGATCTCTCTGCCTCAGTGTCCTCATCTGTTAAAAAACAAAGATAATATTATATATACTTTAACACTTAAAATTATATCTGAGGCCTTCTAATAATGAGGAACTTCCTCACAATACTTACAACTCTTCAATCTGTACATGTTCAGATGGAATCTCTGATGAGATCCAACAGATCTAAAATTGACTTCTTGGACATGGAAGACTCAGTTAGAAATTAAGAAACATAAGAGAGCTTGACTAAGTTATTTAACCTCCTCTTGCTTCCTTTTAGGAAAAACAAAAAGGTTGAATTAGATTTATCAAAAGATGCCTCGATCTCTGATGTTCTGTGGTTTTATAATCAAAACCGTAAGTTAGAACAGACTTGACAGCCAGAGGTTGATAGGAGAATCACATACCAATCTTGAATAAAAGCAGTAGAGTTCCCTTCCTTTTAAAGTTTTGTGCATTCAAATGGCCACCAAGTAGTCCTGCAGTGTCAACTAAATTTTCTTTGCAGGACTTAACCAGCCACTGAAAAGCATGGTTCAGTTGGTATGATTAGGTTGCCAGTTCTGGTCTGTGTGGAAAAATGGCAAAGAAATGGACTTGAAGTTGGAATCAGAATCAGGTCAATAAACCATGTCAGCCATCATTTTTCTCTCTCACTCTTTCTCTAGTAAAGCACTACCTAAGAAGGAATAGAAATTAGTTTATATGGTTAGTGAAAGACAGGGCACTGTCTAAGGAGAATTGGATAGAAGCAGTGATAGAAATGGGGTGGTAACATTCGTGAGTGAAATTTCTGCATCTGGCAACATGCAAAATACTTGATCTGTTCAAATCTTGGTAGCACAGTGAGTCTTCCCAGAATAAATAATTTGTTCCTACTGCTCATTCTAATTTTTTCCAGGTATATGTCTTAGTTTGATTCTATTGATGGATTTCTTCTCTTCATATAACTTCATGGTTTCATTAATCTTCCATATCTGTATTATGAGGCTTTTGTCAGATTTTAAAATTCGGTTGCAAACCTGCTTTGTGAAATCTTATCCTTTCCTAGCCTCATCTTTACATCTCACTTGTTCTCAGCAGTTTAATGGATGTGAATGTGATAGGAGCTAAGATTACATCATCTTTGATGAAGGAGAAAATGTAGAGTCTATAGAAATTAGGTGAGCTCTAGAGAAAGAAATCAATCAGGCTGGCAAATTGCATCTATGGGACAAAGTGCAAAATGCTTGTTTTATGCACTATTTATTGAATAAGTTTATAGAGAAGATGGTTAAAATGTATATGGAAAAGTAAGAAACCGTTTTGTTCAATTTAAATGACATTGATGCATTTCTTTTTACATTATGAAACCCTTCAATATTTCCAATAATCCTTGAAATTGTACTTTACACAATTGCCTCAAAAGACCTTCAAAGATAAAAGTATATATCTAAGATTGTAAATTGAGTGCATACAGTCTATATATAATAGAAGCCTCTACAGTCATTCCACAGAATTTCATAGATCAAAATTTGCAATGTGGCTTGAGAATTTGGGGGAAGTTGAGGTTTTAAATAACCCTCAAAGCTCACAAGTAAAGTAAACTGTCATTGTTTTTAATCAGTCCGAGTTCAATGGGTGTGGGCGTGCAATCCCAGTTCAATGGGCATATGAATGGTTTTCTGTAGGACCCATTAGTCAACTTATGCTCTTTTCTGTTCACTGTAAGTCCATTCGGCTCTGTCTTCCTGCCAAAGGTCATTCCCATTTTTGTGTCACTCATTTGTCTCTGCTTTATTATGAGCTACAGGTCCGATGTTTTATGGTTTGTTTAGTTTTTTCATACTGGTTTGTGTTCATATTTGGGGGGGATACTTAATAAATTTATTGCTGTCAGATATCCCTAAAACAACCCCACAATGTAGAGCCAAAACATGTATTCTTCCAAAATTAGCAAAAATGATAGAATGACGTTTCTTTCCTTATGGTTATTGAAACTATCACTATAGGCATCTTTTCTAGAAGTGACTGCTCAATAGGTTGTTTTTATTGTTGTTTCTCAGAAGGAGACATTCAAGCCAAGCACACCATCCCAGATCAACGGGTGCTTCCCTCTTGTGATAAATGTAAATAGGGTTTGACAACAGGAGGAGGAATATTCTGATAAAAGCTTGCCCTCTCTTTAGTCTTCTTATCCTTAAAAAAAAAACCCTAAAACAATAATGGAAAGAACATGGTACACTGTATTTGAGTTATTCTAACAAGAAAAGAATGCATCTTTTCTTGAAGATAGAGTTGATAAAGACAGCCCTGCTCGTGAATAATATAAACATAATCCGCAGCCAGTTTCTGTAAAATAGATACCTAATAAACCTCAAAATATCAAACTAAAATTAGAAGAAAAAATTGTCGACAAAGGCTTTATTAAAAAGTAAGCTCAGTAGGGTGTGAAATTGTAGTTAAAGCTCACATAGCACTTCTTACTTGCAATTTAGTTGGATTTTCTTATTTTCCCTTCTTGTTGTTGTAATTAGCCATTAAGCTAGCAAAACGACATTTTCTACATCACACAAAGAATGTCTTTAAAGTTTGCAAAGAAAACAAGGAAAGCAGGCTAAGCTGTTTCATGAAAAGACCAACTAATATAGGAAAAAATATTTGTTGTATAATCCCTGAAAACCTGTCTGCAAGCAAGAGGACATTTAACTGGAAATTCATGTAAAATAGATTTCTCTTCTGGTATCTTTTTAAAGAAATCCTATATTATTTTTATTTTCTAGTCTAAAATAATTCACAGTTTTCATGGCAAATTGGACAATGTGCAAGAATAATACTCTCTTACCTAAAAATGCTTAAATCAGGAATGGCTTCTATGCAGGCACCAGTGTGAGACCGGAGTTTGTGGACGGGTTTCCCCATGCACACTCATTAACTATTGTGCCTGAACACCTTAGCTGCCCTCAGCATTTAACATTGTTTTGGTCAGACAAAATTCTCTTTGGAACCATCCTGTTTGAACCCATTAAATGATAGATTTGCCTTTTAATGAAAACATTTTATTCCTGTAACAGTGTGCAAATATTTTCCCCAGTTTACTTTTTATGGAGAACATCTTTTCTGCTTATCTTCTAGAATAAATACACAGATGAGCACATTTATTTCAGGATTTAAAGCTGTAATATACATATATATATATATAATGGTAAACAAGCAAGGACAATTTAAAAGTTTCAAGGATGTCATGTGTACTTAATGAAAATTCTGACCTATTACTTCTGAACTCCTATGTCTTGAGTCTGGGGATACAATATGTCATGGAAAAAAAATGACAATTTCATAAAAAATGATTCATGTAATTAAAGTTGCAGGAGCCATTTCTTGAATCCTTGTATGTTTGGGGAATGTACAATGCTCTCCTCTTATATTAAAAATATTGTTAGGTGCTCAGTCTAAAGAAATTACCAAGCATTCAATTTAATTTTCATTCTATGTAGTTGTATTGTTCATTTTCCCCTCCTCAAGTCCTCTGTGTTCGGGCATGAAAATTGTTTGACTTGCCTCAAGTTCCCAGTTGCACCTTGCTAGTAAACCCTGAAGTAAAGCTGTGGCTTGTTTTTGTAGTCCAGCTGAGCCAGAGCTATGCCAGTGAGCTTCGTTTCCCAACTCCTGTCCATCGCTGTCATTCCCATATTACACCAGATAACTGTCGTTAGAATACTGTCTGCTAAAAATGCTTTATCCTGAGTAAAATGGGAATGCAGCGATATTGGGCTACCAGCTGGGGAGGTCACAGGTGATTTCTCAGGCACTGTGCTCCAGACAGGCCTTTTCTTAGGTGATAAATTCTAGATCGTGTGCTAAACACTGCAGGCTCAGATTCTTGATGCCATCAGGGCACACAGAATGAATTCAAGCAGGAACATACTAATCAGCCTCAAAAGATGGAGATGTGGATAAATCAGAATGCCCACGCATTGATTTAACAAGGTAAATGATAATATCCAAGCGGAACAGTCACGGATGATGGCTGGTCAGTTTTTTTTTTTTTCCTGAGAAGCCAGATTATAATCAGAAAGTTACTTAATGAGCAGAGATTTGGAGCAAAAGAGTTAGTTGGTTGCATGATATGAATGTTTAGTGGATCAGACTGAAGAAAACTGATGCAATCTCATCGCTGCAGATAGCTACAGACGGAGTTTAAAAGACAGCTTGAATCTTGTATGTAAGTCCTGGCTTTACCACTTACAAGTTCTTTGATTTGGAAACACCTGATCAGCTTTATATCAGTTTGCTTCTCTGTAAAATGAAATAGGACTAGGGCCTACCTAAGTGTTATTGTGGAAGTTCATTGATGTATTATTTCCTTAGCGACTAGTTGTGAAACACTTTCTATGTGCTGGGCATTATTTTAGGCACTGAGGAATAGCAATAAACAAAACAGACAAAAATCCCTACCCTCATGAAGTTTATGTTCTAATAGGAGGCAATCAACAAAATAAATAGCATAGTATGCTAGACTGTGAAGGATGCTGCAGAGAAAAATAAAGCAGGGAAGGGAAAATAAAGCAGGGCAGTGGATTTCCTCTTAAATGCAATGAAATAATAAGTGTAAATATGACAACACCTAGAGCACTGTAGTTTTTATTCTAACATATTATTATTACCACTACTCTCATTTTATCCTCCATGAGGGACTTGTAGAGTCCAGCCAGATACCCCCAGGCAAGTGCTAGGCCCAAGCTTCTCCTGCTGCCTCCCGCCCCACTGATTCCAAGCTAACTACCTCCCTCTTGATTGACAGAGTTGCTTTTAGATGTGTTAATTCCACCGATTAATTAACAGCTGGGTCTTTCTTTGTTCTGGAAGACATTTTATCTTTAACGAACGTGTCCTTATATACATTTCATTTATCTGGAGTTGAGTTTTTTGGGGTTTTTTTTATTTGTTTGTTTGTTTGTTTGTTTGTTTTTGAGGGCAGTGTCACTGGCCCTCATATGTGGGACCAGGGCCACTGGCTTCCTAAGCCAGCGCTTAACCAGTGCACCACTCGGCCGGCCCCTGGAGTTGAGTTTTTAAGTCTCACTTCAAGCACCTTAGAGGTGACTGTATTCTTAGAGCGATTTGTAGGACTATTTTCTAAGATATGATCATGAAAAGGATTCTAATACTTCGTGATCTCCAGGGAAACGGTCTTGGGACCTGGAAATCAAAAACGTGTATTCTAGCTCTGACTTTCTCATTATCTATGTGACACTTGTTAAACACCACTATGTACCTTAGTTTTCTCTCTTGTCTCTTGGGGACAATTAGGGCTGCCCTTCACAGGATTTGTGAGAGAATAAAATGAAATAATAAACATGAAAAAGCAATGAACTATTTAAAGTACTATGCAATTGAAATAGTACCAATTTTAATACTGTTATTAATGGTTTCTCCTTCATTTTTTCTTTCATATCTATTCCATTTTTTTTGCCCCCAAACTTAAGTAGGAGTTGAGATGATAAAACATGGGTTTAGAGAATATCAGGGCTACAAAGAACTAGTTCGACCTTCCCATCCAGCTTAATCTCTCTCCCAAGGGAGGATCAGAGAACAAAATTATTCACCTAATATCAACTGCTAGTAGGTTCCCTATCTTTTGTCCCCCAGTTAGCATTACAAAGAGGTGATAAGGGAAAGTAAAGGGTGAAGGTGCTGACCAAGATACCGGAGAAGATACCTGTAAATGAGGTTCGGTTGCTACATCATGGTTGAGCTTTAATGTTATACCAGCAACCAAAAAGATTAGATTTGATAGGTTAGAAAATGATGGTGTTTGAGCAGAAGAACAGCTATGACAGTGGGTTTAAGGAGTCCTAGTAGCATTGTAGTAGAGAAAAGGGGTCTGATATGAGAGACATAAAACTATATAAGTATACGTAATCAGTGACTGATTAAAAATAGCAGGTGGGGGAGTGATGATAGTAAAAGTCTATTCACAATCCTGCATGTGCATCCAGACCTAAATGATCTGAGTGCTTGCTGGTCTTGTGTGCCAGGCACTAAGCAGAGAAAAATCAAAGTGGTCCTTAGGTGAATGTGACATCAGGAAAACATAGAAAGACACGTTTTCTAAAAAGTCATGATGGCATTTAGGCTCCAGAAACACTATGCAAATTGTTTTATTTTTGATAAAGAACATATCCTTGCAAGCTCTGAGTTTGATCTTCAGCTCAGGCTGGAGATAAATTGACAGTGACCAGGTCTGAGGGACAGCCTGTCAGTGCTGTCATTGAACTGGACCAGGTGGCACTGCTCTGTACACCATTTAGTGACATGTGATGCCACCCTGTTTAACGGAGCATTAGCTCTTTGACCCCAGCCGGAAAACCCAGGAATGCAGTGCCCTCCGGCCCCTGAATCCTAAGCTGCTTGGAAATTGGGCATACCGGAAATACTTCATTCCCTACACGGGCTGTCATAAGTGTCTTTATTGCAATGGGACTCTATGCAATAAAGTGGTGATACCTTATGTATGATATAGGGTGATACCCTATAACTCAGGGAATAGCTCAGGAGACAGTGTATTGAAAGCAGGATTTGTCTGGTAGGAAGTTTGCACTGTACATTGCATCAGCTATTTTCATCCTATTAAAGTTGACTTTGCCATAAAATGGTTATCAAGATAAATAAGATTTTTCTAAATTAACTGCTTAACCTGATAGTACACATCAAAATAATCTCTTTCTCACTTTTTACATTAGGCACGTCATTGGAATGTTGCACATAAATGTATTTTGTGTTAAAATTGAGTCATGCTTCCAATATACCCAAGGAAATTGTTACTTAAAGAAATCCTATGATTATTCCAACAGGAAAGAATCCTGTTGAAATGAACGTTAAATAATGTATTCTGTTTGGTTGGTTTTATAAATCTGGTTTTTTTATATAGCACATTAGCCAAAAGGCACCTGTATCTCAGGTGAAAATAATTAGATTTTTTTCCAGAAGTAGTTGCCGTTATGCACAATCTAAGCCAATACAATCTGCATTATATAGTTGTATTGCCAAATCGTCCCCCACATTTTTCAGCAAATTAAAAAAGAGTTATGAGGCAATGGGAGCAGGAAGGACAAAGATTACTCTGAGGAACAGAAGTATGGGGAAATTATGCTTACAGGATACATAAATCATGGCCAGGGATGTAAATCATAACCAAATACCTTAAATAACATTGAAAAGATATTGCTGTAATTCCAATAGATTGCGTAATTTCCAACACAACACAATTAAATGTGAGACTATTGGCAACATTCTTTTAAATTCTGAATAAGTACCCCAAATGCAGAAAATTATTAAACTTTGGAGTGAACCACTAAAATGCCTTTTAAGAATATTTGTATCTGTAACACAAAGATGTAATCGAATTACTTAAAATCTTAATAGAAAGACAAAATATATTCCCATCTGCCTGGTGACATTTATTAGATATAGCAGAACATCCATTGGAAAGCTCAGGATAAACTTGGGTTCTCAACAGGACCTTGGAAATCTTGGCTACTAACACTGGCAAAACCATCCATTTTCCATTCCTGGTGATAAATTTTAAATCCAAATAAATCCTGTTTATAAGGGCACAAAAAAGCCTGGTCAGTTTCCGCAGTTAAGTAGGCATGCATTCGCTGGCAGCGTCTTGAAGCCACAAACCCAGCCCAAGTGCAGACATCTCCTATAATTTTGAAACACGAAGTGATGGCAAAGTCCAAAATGGCTCTAAAAGCAAGGCTTCTTTAGCACAGCTCATAACATGATGGTGGGTGTGGGGACCAGGCAAAGCAAAAGGTCAGTGTTACTTCTCCAAAACAGTGAGCCTTGAAGAGAAGTGATGATGAGAGAAGAGATAAACTTGATCTGTTGAAGTGGTTCTCTGTGCCCCCTTGGGTAAAATAAATAAAGACGGAGGAAGTAAAAGAGAATTAATAGTGTGTTTAGTAAAATATGGAAGGGCTAAAATATCCTGGAAAAAAGCCTCATTGCTCTCTTTCAAAGTAACAATCCAGATATACAAACGGGAGTCAGCTCTGTCTGTGTGGGCACCGCCCCTTGAGAAAGCCTGACTACAGTTCTTGCTGTAGAAACTGAGACAAAAATAGAATTCTTCCATTCTGAGGTGACCTCCCTTTTCTCTTTGTGTGTCAGTGATTTTCAAACAGTAGATTTTGAAAGCCATGGCAACTTGAGAAATTTGCATTTTAAAAAGTAGGTAAAGGTCATACTTGGGGATATGGAACAAATAATACGCCCTTCCATCTCATGAGGTTACTACTCAGTAGGGTGGGACGGAGGGGAGGGAAAACCCTCTGAAACTCCCAATAGCAACTGATGTGGGAAAATTTAAAAGTTCACATCAGGGTGACTCCTTGTTCTTGTCACTGTAAAAATCTGCGGACTTCAGGGATGTCATAATCTCATGACACCATTTACAGGCCACTCATCCTCTCCATCCTCTTTGCCCCAACCATATATATTCCCACATGCTACACCTCCACTGCCCTGCCCTAACTCCCATTCCATCCTCCTGCCACCAGAAGCTGATTATAAATATTAGCTCTCTTTCCCCACTAGGGAAAGATATGGCACTAGTGCTTCTACATCATTTTATCAAATCCTGACAGAAATCCTCACAGTAGGCATCATGATCCTCATTTTCAGAGGGAGAAACATAAATAATTACCTTCTTTGATCACACACCTAATGAGAGGCAAAGCTGGGAGTCAGAGAATGGGCTGCCTCCCAAACCCCTGCCTTTTAAATCACAGCCTGCTTTATTGGGTCTCTGCACCCCTAAGCATCCTATCATTTGGGGACCCGCAAGAGTGGTGTCACCTTGGTTAGTGTTAACACAGAGCATAGACCGTCCCCACATGGCACAAGTTACTAAAACTTTGCCGGAATAGTCTTCACCTCAGACCCTTGTTAAAAAACAACCAGTTGCAGTGGCAGAATACCGGAAAGGACTTTAGATTTTAAGCTAGGAAAAATTATTGTAAAAAAATATGTCAGCTCTTCCACTTTTTGATTCATCATCAGTTATTTGTAATACACAAAATTAATTCCTGACAAAGGAATGGGTAGAACATACTAGAATAAATAGTTTCAACCACAGAAAATTCACAGGCTGGTGGAGTTCAAATTGCTCCTAACCCCTCAAGCAGAATGGGTAGAGGGTAAAGAGAGAACCTAAGATCACAATTTAACCTCATCCTTTTTGTATTTTATTCTTTTGCCATAAATACAGCCCAGATAAATCTGTCTGCCTTGCAGGGTTATATCCTAAGTGTGTATATAGCTGCAGGTCCCTGAGTGTGTGCTATCTTCTGTGGCTCTTCTAAAACAGTCCTATCGAGTGTCCATGATTTATAGGTCTCAGACCAGCAACAATTAGCAAAAGCAGATGCCCAACTAGCTCAGTTACCTGATTGCTTGTCCATTGCTTTCATGGCACCCCGCCCCTCTTGCCATCTGCAGCAGCTGATGGCCACATGGCCCATAACCAGAGGCAGTGAACAGAGCTGGTGCCTATTCTGACCCCAACCATTCCATTTCAGCCCTAACTAGGGGTGCAGAATTCAATTCTGCCACTAACCACCCAGAGTTAGCACATACATCATAAGTTAGAGGGCATGATCCCCAACATGACTCCCTTTACTTCAGACACCAACCTCACTTTGGGTGTTCCCAGGCCACCTGAACTTCTGGTAGGCTGGCTAAAACTTCAGTGGTTCCCACAATCCTCTCAGGTTCAGTAATTTGCTAAAACAACTCATAGAATTCTAGGAAAACATATTTATGATTACAGTTTTATTATAAAGGATACAAATGAGAAAGACCAGCCAAATAAAGAGACACATGGAATGAGGTCTGGGAGGGAACACAGAGCTGCCATGCCTTCTCCCATGGAATCCAGGTCTGTCGCCTTTTCCGCACATCAGTGTATTTACCAACCAGGAAGCTCCACTGAGCTTCAGTGTTCAGAGTTTTTATTAGGCTTTTATTACATAGGCCTGATTGATTGAATCATGGGCCGCGTGATTGAACTCAATCTTCAGCCTCCCTTCTCTCCCTGGAGGTTGGGCTTGCTCAAAGTCCCTACTCTAATTACATGTACTTGGTCTTTCTGGTGACTGGTCCCCATCCTGAAGCTATCTAGAGGGCCACCAGGAGTTACTTCATTAGCATAAACTCAGGTGTGATCCAGGGAATCTGTGAATCACAAAGACATGTCTATCATTTGGGAAATTTCAAGGGTTTGGAGTCTTCCCCTAGGAACCAGATAAAGACCAGTCCCATTTTTTATTACACAGCAGTGCCCCAGCCAAGGAAGGTGATGGACCCGGGAATGGGCAGTTTGGCAGTGGGGAGGAGGGTGATGGAGGAAGAAGCAAGTTGGTGGAGAAATGTGAGATCAGAAATTCCCCATGCTGTTGTGCAGGCCATCAACATATATTGTATATATATTATGTTTTCATATATATATATATATATATATATATATACACACACACACACACACACACACACACACACACACACACACACACATGGCTTCAAATCTCAACGTGTACATCATCTTATTAAAGAGGCAAGATATATACTTAAATTAGGAAACGATTTAGAAGTCAGTCAGTATTCATTCTAAAGTGTCTCAGGGCAGCATCTGAGTTCTCATAGCATGGAGCACCTGTGTACAACAGCCAGTCAAAACCTGGCTTATAGTATTTCATCGACTGGCTCCATCATGTGTCAGAAATAAGTTTTACATGTAGGAATTATTCCAGCATCTACGAATTTCAACTTTTTCAAGTCATCTATCAGATTGCTATTCCATTAAAACAAATAACCAGGGAAATGTTTCAAATATGGAAAAATGGGTAAAATGCATAGAACCTGAGTAACATCATTTGAAAATTTAGAGAATTTGTGAAATTGAGAAAAAATGAGAGATGCAGCCCCTCATGATCAACTGTTTCCACACTGCTTTTGGGTCCAACTGCCCTGTGAGTCATGGCTGCAGTTCCTGTTCATGAAAACTTTGTGCCTTTGCATCATGGCATCTTATCATGCTAGTAAGCCAGGAGCCATTATTTACAAAGAGCCACCATCCTGTGGAGTTACAATATACAATATTCTTCTGTCAGCCTCTCCTGTGTCCTAGGAAGATTTGTGTCCACAGCTCTTCTTTGTCATTTAGAGTTTTCCTTGTTCATCCTATTTGAAATTACTTCAATTCTTCTCCCATGTACCAACTTCTAGACAGAGTTGCATCATCACCTACAGCGGCTGGGCTCACTGTGTTCAGGATACATTGTTTGTGGACTCAGCTAGTCAGCTGTTGATGGGTTGGCAGCCGTGGTAAGATTCTTTTCACGCTATGCGCCATCCTATAGTTGTTCCAAGTCGCAGAACCAACTACACAGTGGCCACTGCTCTACTCTGCAAAGCTATACTCTTAACGTAGAGTTCAGTCCCATTTTGACATCACATTCCCCTCGCACCCATCCCAGAAGAAAATATTGGTTTGGACTCAATTTAGACTTTTTTTTTTAATTCAGCATTCCTCAATCCACATGATACTCTATTTGAAGAATCGAGTGAAGAAATTTTAGCTCTCTGGTGCTAATGAAAAGTTGCATCTGAGTGTAAGATTTCTTGGGTACAACCTGACACATCATTTTGGTTGAACTTTGTATTGTGAGGTCTGTGTTGTGCTAACACAAAAGAGCCACCCCAGATCTTTATCATGACCATGTTCCAGCTCTTGGTGACGGACTTTTTTTTTTTTAACCTCAGAGAAAACTATATTTTAATGTCATCAATTTGTCAGTGCAGTCAGAAGAATATCACTCAAATTGAAACTGATGAAGAGAAATGTCCCTACTGTCCATCATAAATGGCAATCCCAAATAAAAGCCAGCCATCAGAAAGTCAAAGTGGCCATACAAAAAACTTCCTCAGTCCTAATTGAACACGATTGGTAAACTAGTGGCCCAGAGGCCAAAGATTACCAACAAGCATTTCTGTTTGATCTGTACAGCATTTTAAAAATTTTTAAATAATTGCCAATTCACCAGGTTCCATGTAAAACAGATTTGCCACTTTGCATGGCTTCCCCCTTTACCCTGGGCACATGCTCTCCAATTCACTAAGGCTGTCTTTATTCGTTTCTGCTATCCTGGCCCTCATAGATGTTTGTTTGCTATCTCTTTTATGGCACTTCGTTTTTGCCTGCTCCTTCTGCAAATGCTTTTTTTTTTTTTTAATTAGTTTCAGGTGTAAAACACAGTGCAGTAGTTATACTTTTTACCCCTCAAAATGACAACTCCCCTTCCCCAATTTGCCACCCCACTCCGCCCCCCCATATCATACATATCTATTACAATTCCTTTGACTCCCTTCCACTGTATACTACACATCCCATGACTATCTATATATTCAATTACAGTTGCATACAATATTATACAACATCAGTTTCAGGTATACAGTGCAGTGATCAAGCCTCTACTCCATCCATGAAGTGGTCTCCCTGACAAGATATGTGACCATCTGACTCCCCACAAAATATTTACAACATTATTGTATTCCCCGCACTGTGTTTCATATCCCTATGGCAATATTGTAGTTACGTATTTATGCTCTCTGATCCCTTCCCCTTCTCCCTCATCCCCACCCCCCTCCCAACTAGCACCCATCAGTTTTTCCTCTATATCTATGAGTCTGTTTCTGTTTACTTTGCTCGTTCATTTGGTTTTTCAGATTCCACATATAAGTGAGATCATATGGTATTTGTCTTTCTCCAACTGACTTATTTCACTTAACATAATAGTCTCTAGATCCATCCATATCGCTGCAAATGGTACGATTTCATTCTTCTTTATAGCGCAGTAATACTCCATTGTATAAATGTACCACAGTTTCTTAATCCAGTCATCTACTGATGGGCATTTCAGTTGTTTCCAAGTCTTAGCTATTGTAAATAGCGCTGCAATAAACATAGGGGTGCATATATTTTTTCGAATTAGTGTCTTGGATTCTTCTGGGTAAATACCCAAGAGTGGAATTGCTGGGTCATACGGCAGTTCCATTTCCAGTGTTTTGAGATACCTCCGTACTGATTTCCATAATGGCTGCACCAATTTGCAGTCCCACCAACAGTGCACCAGGGTTCCGTTTTCTCCACAACCTCGCCAGCACTTGTTGTTTGTTGATTTGTTGATGATAGCCATTCTGACCAGAATGAGGTGGTATCTCATTGTGGTTTTTATTTGCATTTCTCTGATGATTAGTGAGGTTGAACATTTTTTCATATGCCTGTCGGCCATCTGTATGTCCTCTTTAGAGAAATGTCTCTTCATATCCTCTGCCCATTTTTTAATTGGGTTGCTTGTTTTTTTGGTGCTGAGTTTCATGAGTGTTTTATAAGTTTTGGATATGAACCGCTTATCAGATATATCGTTGGCAAATATCTTCTCCCATTCAATAGGCTGCCTTTTTGTTTTATTGATGATTTCCTTTGCTGTGAAAAAACTTTTTAGTTTGATGTAATCCCATATGTTCATTTTTTCTTTTATTTCGCTAGCCCGAGGGAATGTATCAGTAAAAATATTACTCAGGGTAATGTCTGCAAACTTACGCCCTATGTTTTCTTCTAGGAGTTTTATAGTTTCAGGTCTTACATTTAAGTCTTTAATACATTTTGAATTTGTTCTTGCATATAGTGTAAGTAGGTGGTCCATTTTCATTTTTTTGCACGTCAGTCCAATTTGCCCAGCACCATTTATTAAACAGACTATCTTTACTCCAATGTAAATTCTTGCTTCCATTGTCATAGATTAAATGACCATATATGGATGGGTTTATTCATGGGCTCTCTATTCTGTTCCATTTGTCTATGTGTCTGTTTTTATGCCAGTACCATACTGTTTTGATTACTGAAGCCTTGTAGTATGTTTTGATGTCAGGTAGCATGATGCCTCCCACTTTATTCTTATTTCTCAAGATTGTCGTGGCTATTCGGGGTCTTTTGTGGTTCTATATAAATTTTAAGATTATATGTTCTATTTCTGAGAAAAATGTCCTTGGTAGTTTGATTGGAATTGCATTGAATCTCAATATTGCCTTAGGTAATATTGACATTTTAACTATATTAATTCTTCCTATCCATGAACATGGTATATATTTCCATTTATTCATATCTTCTTTGATTTCTCTCTTCAGAGTCTCATAATTTTCTGAGTACAGGTCTTTTACTTCTTTAGTTAAATTGATTCCTAGATATTTTATTGTTTTTGAAGCAATTGTAAAAGGGACTGATTTCTTGATTTCTTCTTCTGATAGTTCATTATTGGTGTATACAAATGCAACTGATTTCTGAATATTAATTTTGTATCCTGCTACCTTACCAAATTTGTTTATCAGTTCTAGAAGTTTTTTGGTGGAGTCTTTGGGACTCTCTATGTATAGTATCATGTCATCTGCATATAAAGACAATTTTACTTCCTCTTTTCCAATATGGATGCCTTTTATTTCATTTTCTTGTCTGATTGCTGTGGCTAGAACTTCCAGAACTATGTTAAATAGAAGTGGTGAAAGTGGGCAGCCTTGTCTCATTCCTGATCTTAAGGGGGAAAGCTTCTAGACTTTCCCTATTGAATACGATATTTGCTGTGGGCTTATCATATATGGCCTTTATTATGTTGAGATATGATCCCACTAGTCCCACTTTGCTAAGAGTTTTTATCATAAATGGCTGCTGGATTTTGTCAAATGCTCTTTCTGCCTCTATTGATATGATCATATGATTTTTATTTTTCATTTTGTTAACGTGATGTATTACGTTAATTGATTTGCGGATATTGAACCAGGCTTGCATACCAGGAATGAATCCTACTTGATTGTGGTATATGATGTTTTTAATGTGATGCTGAATTCGGTTTGCTAGTATTTTGTTGAGAATTTTTGCATCTATGTTCATTAGGAATATCTGCCTATGGTTTTCATTTTTTGTAATATTTTTGTCTGACTTTGGAATCAGGGTGATAGTGGCTTCATAGAAAAAAATATGGAATGTTTCACGAATTTGCATGTCATCCTTGCACAGGGGCCATGCTAATCTTCCCTCTATCATTCCAATTTTAGTATATGTGCTGCCGAAGTGAGCGCTTGGTGACAGACTTTTAAAACAATTCAGAGACTGGTAGAGAGGCCAGTGATGATTAAAAAAAAAAAAAAAAAAAAAAACTAAAGGAAATTTTTTGATTTTTTTTTTTTTTTTTTTTTAGAGAAGGTCATTGGAATTAAGGAGAAATTTCAGAGGAGTATTAATATCCATCTACTTTATAAGGAAAAGAAAGAATGGGAAATAATGAAGTGAGAGTCGGAGGTATGGACTAGACTACTTCCTTGAGAAATATAGCAAATCTCATTTTTATAGGCAGCTTACAAGTGACCAAAATACTTATGACTTTATAATAGATAGTACCTCAAAATCATCCTCTCGGCAATTCATATACTTAAATGGAAGTTTTTAATCTACAGAGGCTCCTTGGATACTGTTACAGAACTCTTTCATTTTCCTAACTAGTTGGTCCCAATAACATAAATGATACTCCAGCTTTTAATGGAACCCTGAGTGACTATAGTTTTGACTAGAATAGTCCTGGTTATGCCATTGTCTCTGCAAAATTTTGAATAACACTCCTTTCACACTCAAATGTGTACCTATTTAGCCAACAAATTACATGATGAATCAGTGTGTAACATGAATACAGTTAAAGGTTTTCTTTAAGGTTCATCCAATGATTAGTGATGTTGAGGTATCACTGGTTAGGTCTTGAATTATCTAGCATGGTTGTTTTCAAATTTCATCGCATACCAGAGTCACCCAGAAGGCTTGTTAACACACAAGTTCTTGGGCTGCAACCTTAGTTTCTGATTTTGTAGGTCTGGGGTTTGGCCTAAGATTTGAATTTCTAACCATTTCCCAATTCATGCTGATGTTGCCAGCCCACGGGAGACATACATTGAAGACCACCAACTCCCTTCCTCTGCCTGCTTAGGCAGTATTTTGAAGACAAGGGAAAGACTTAAGAATAGACCAAACAAGTTGAAAGAACAATTTGATAAAATATCATAAGATCAGAGACCAGTAAAAGGACACCCATCCGCTGGTGAGCTGGCCACCTGCAAACTGAGTACAATCAGACTATGACAGATGATAATCACACGCAGGAGCCTTCATTGAGTTATCGTAGGTGATTTTGAGATTTGGTGACCATTCATTAAATAGTTGGATCTCAAGGAAAAAAATAAAACAAGAACATTCTTTTTTTACTTCAAGGGAGTAATCTTCTAGTCTCTTAGAAGATTGACCCAGTTTTTTTGTGTGAGACAAACCTATTTGTGCTATGTAGGCACACATACACATACAAATATGAGAGAAAAAAAAGGCAGTAAAGTTCAAACGGTAACAGATGCAGTTACTAAAACAGATTTCAATGCCATTTGTTATTATGTTGCATTTGACTCGTGTTAAAAGATTTCTGGGAATGTTTTCTTCTTTAGAAATAGTTATTTTCTGTGTAGACGTGTTTGTGTATGTGTATAAAATTTTCCTTGAGCTCTACATATAAATTTATTCTTTTCTATTAATTTATTATGCTTGATTCTCTTAATAAGCCACATACAATGGAGATGAATATGATGATTATAGTTGAGAGAAATTTCAGGAGAGCCCTGTCAAAATATCAGAGAATACTTGCAGAAAACTGTTTTGACTTACATTTTAGAAAGGAATTTATCATTTATTTGTCAATCCAGGAAGGTGTTTTAATTTCAAAGGGCACAGCTTGATCCTTTCTCTCACCTCCAGTCCCTAATGTGTGTCAGACATGAGTATGTTTTCCAGCTCATCCTTCTTCCTCGTGAACCCAAGGCCTGCATCTGAACCCCTGTGAGAACAGCCTTTTTGTTGCCCTCATTGAGCAATACTTGTCATATACATGTGGCATGTTCACTAGGAATGAGGCCAGAAACCCAGACACCAGCATTATAGGTGTCCCTTAAGTTTCTGAGATAATGTCTAACTTGCCAGAAAGGCCACCATGCTGGTACGAAGACGAGAAGCCCACCATGCTCCCAGGTCATTGATCAGAGACTGGGATGGGATACACAAAGCACTCTCCCTTAACCAAAATGATTAATTTGACCTCATACACAACCCTCATTCCAGATTATTTCCCTAAATCTGAAGTTCTAGGAAAGCAGAAATGGTGTCTTTGTCTCAGGGACTGTCCAGTAAGTAGATAGTATCAGCATTGCTAGTGTTCCTTTTGAGAGCCATTTCTGCTGATCTCTTCAAGCCAAAAGTGCAAAGAGAAGAAGGCAGTAGGTCATACCGAGCCTTTGGGGAAATGGTGATGCTTGTCAGCCTCGGAGGCTTTGCAAATGATTTTTGAATGAGAAATGCAGTATAAACATAAGGCTTAGAAGAGGATGGTAACCAAGAAAAACCTTAGCAAATGGTCTCGTGACGGCACATTCTAAGCACAGTCAGAGAGTCTGGAAACAGAGTTGAACATACGTATGAAATGGTTTATTGATATTCCATTCCAATACAATACAATACACGGCATGTTCAATGTGTTACCCCTCATTAGCGATATTTTGGAACACTCTGCAAAACTTCAGTGAATGTCAAGTGTTGATGTATGATTTCCATCAGTACCTGCATAGGCATCTCTGATACAATTCCTAGAGGGTTTGTTTCTGATTTTCAATAAATAAACCGTTAGCATACCCCAGAAGAAGTAATCAAGGGAGATTAAGTTGTAAAATATTTTTTTTTCTCTGTAGTCTCTGTTTTCTTTGGCAAGTTCAGAAGCTAAGCATTGACATCTTGGTTAGACGTGGAAAAGTAGTCCAGTGCAGTGAAAGGAGCATGAGATTTCCATTTGCACAGGGCAGAAGCCGAAGTGTGGCTCAGCCACTCGTAACACCTATGTGACCTTGGGCAAATTACTAATCCTCTTCCTGCTTCAGTGTTGTCGTCTATAAAATGGGAATGGGAATCATCTCTACCATATCGAATTGTTGTGGGTATTGGTCCTCGCATGGCTGAAGTGCGCGACATTTGCCAGGCAGCCAACAAATGGGATCTATTACTATGGTGTAGAACTACAGTGCTTTGCGTTCTCTTCCACTAAACATGCTGGCAACTTTTAATGTCTACCTAATAGAGCTAAAAAGACGTAAGACCATTTCTCCAATGCTTGGCTCACTGAAATCAATCTCATTGCTTCTTAACCTCATTCTGATGTGGAGAGAAATTATTACAAGCTTTCCATTTTCCTAATCTAGTGGTCAATTAAGCATCAACAGGGATAGATTATATAAGAGCTATTCTGCGACATAATATGGAAGAACTTGTCCAGAAATGGGAATCCAGTGCAAGGGCATCTGTTACTCTGGTGTAAGACCTCAAGGCAACCTAAACTTTCTAGGTTTCAGGCTGGGCATTTGTAATATGCTGAGTTTGGGATTATGTGGTTTCAAGGTTGCTTCTAGCCTAAATGTTATGTTTCTCCTTGCTCACTTGGCAAGCTCAAGATTTGTCTCAGCAATTTGATTTTTAAAGCTTTCCTTGAATTCATAGCTCACAGAATGACAAGCTGGAAGAGACATAAAGACCACCTAGGGTAACATTCTGGTTTTATAGATGAGGAAACGGAAACTCAGAGAGTAAGGCTTTTTGTTGTTCTTGTACCACATAGCTGGTTTGGGGCGGGGCTAAAGCCAGAACCCAGGTGTCCTGACTCATTAGGTCAGCACTCCTTACAGGACACCACATCACCTCTGTCCCACAAATGGGGTGTCACATTGAAGAAGCACATATGAAAACAAAGCATGGCTAAGCTTTGACTGACACTGACAGCCTAGTCATTTTATTGAATAACTACAAAATTAAATAAGTAAAATTGATCTGACTGCTGAAAGGGCTAGTTGAAAGATTTTTACATTTCTATCTATTGATCCTCTAGATACATTATTATTATTAGAATTTAGGGATAGTAAGAGAGTTATGGGTAGCATGTCCTGTGCATCCTTTTTCAGAGATATGACTAGTTCATCTCAGGGCTTTGCATTTTAGAAACCTCGAGAAGCTCTGAGTTAATTTCCACTCACCAAGTCGCTAGGATCATATATTGTAACCTCAGAGTCTAACAGTTAATCTGCAACTTCCCTGACTTTATATTACCCTGTGGTCAAATATTTTCATTCCTAGTGAAATAAGGAAGTGATTTCATATTGACTAATCAGAGTCACCATGACAATCTACTAATCATGTGGATGATCACAAGATGTACACAACATATATGAGTAACCGAGAAATAACAAGTCAGATCAAACTGCTTTGTTAGATAGTGGACACCCTACAAGTCGACGTGGTGAGGAAGCAGTATCCTATTCACGGGTCACTGTTCTCTGTGTCTGTCGTGGGGTTCTAACTTAGACTGAAGTCCAGGTCTCAACTTTCTCACCCTCCTCAGGCTGAGCCCTCCATTGGTGCCATGAGAGGAGCCTTGGGGGATTTAATTGGGAGGCCATTTTCAATGAAAAAAACATATGCAGCATTTATTCTAAGAACACTTTTATTTGAGTTAATTTTGGTAAAAAGAATGTACTTTCTGCACTAATTTGAAGAAACATCAGTTGTATAAATTAGTTTTAAAAGACTGGTTTTATTTGTAAAAAGAGGAACAAAAACAATTTAGGCTGGTTATTTTTTTTTTTTCATTTTAGTGAGAGATGTAAGACATTCAAGTCAAGTTCCCTAAAAATTAAAAAAAGGAATCATGAAGCATTCAATATTGAAAAAATTGTAATTACACATTTTATATATAGTTTAGTTTTCAGATTATGGTCGATTAATATGACAAAAAACACAAAGTAGGAGAGAAAAGACTGAGTAACAAGCAAGCAGCAAAAGCACAATGATAACAAGCAATGAAAGAAAGAAAAATGAGAATAACCAAATGTGGATTAGAGGAGAATGATGTTTAAGGACTACGAGAAAGGACAACAGAGCCTGTAGCTTTCCCACGCAGCTCTTAAGCACAGGTTATTTTCATCATCCTTTGATTGAAGCCTTCTTTCCATATAGACTGTTAATTCCATGAGAACAAAAATTGTGCCAGGGTTTGCTCACTATTGTTTTCCCAGTGCCTAGCACAGACATAGTAAACACAGTAAGAATCAGTAAATGAATGGATGAACAAAGGAACAAGGGAAGAAAGAATGCACAGGGAAAGAGAGTCCTATGGCCCAAAGGCTGAGCTGATGGTTCCCTGAGAGCGGCCATTGTTTTCTCTAACCTTGGATTGGGCTGATCCTGGCTCTTGGGAAATCTGCAGTAGTATTTCTTTGAAGGCAGTTTCACCCATGTTTTCTTTGCCGAGTTGCAATCTGTTAAGCTTCAGAACAGTGTTTGACCTCTGTTTTTTTTGGACACTTTCTGAAAGTTGATGTGTTCACCATTCACACCTTGGGTATCAACATGTCACCTCGTAACTTCTTTCCCCAGCCCCAGCTGTCTGAGGCTCTCAAACCCTTCTGTTCCATCAGCACCTGGAGTCTGTCCTGTTACAGACTGACTCCTCTCTGCCCAAACTCTACCTTCTTGGCTCTCCCAAGAGGAGCCCTGCTCTTTTAGCTGGCTGCTGGCAGTTGCCTGTGTTCCCAACTCCTCAGGACTAAGGGCCCTAGAAGAGGGGCAGCACACTTAGTTCCCATTACCGACATCATCACATCTTCACCCTCACATGAAAATGCATTTTTCAAGCCTTTCCCAGCACCGTCCTCTAATCTTCCTGGCCGCCCCTGTACATTCATCACAGATTTCAGCCCATAGCCACCCACAGCCTCCTCATCCATCCCAGTATGACTTCACAGACTTTGTGCATGATTCATCCAAAAGATTAGCCTGTGCAAATTCAGTGAGTTTTTAAATATTGTAGTAAAATATACAGAGCATAAAACTTACCATTTTTACTATATTAATTATATAGTTTTATGGCATTAAGTACATTCACATTGTTATATAACCATCACCACCATCCATCTTCAGAGAATTTTCATCTTCCCCAACAAAAACCCTATACCCATTAAATACTAACTCCCCAAATTTACTAATATTTTTACAGATTTAAAGTACTCATTTCGTGAAATTGTTCTACCTTCAGAATTTTAAGTTTTATTATTCCACCTTCTGTCCACAGTCTCCTGTCTTGCCAAGCGACTTCAATGCTGACAGGCCTGGGTTGGGATCCCAGCTAAACCATTTGCTAGCCTCAGTTTCTTCATTTGTACAATTCAGATAATAGATAATACTGTAGATAATTCAGATACTAAAAAATTAAGAGAATGGAAGCTCATTGGATTGCTGAAAGGATTCAATGCTTGTAGAGTCTTTAGCATAGGTCCAGTCTTTTCCAGCCTTCCTACCTGTCCCCACATTCAACTTCCTCCTTGAACCATGGCTTTGCTGACACCCCATTGCAGGAGGCACAACATCCTCTATCCAGCTCTCAGCCTCACCTGCACATCCACCTGGGTTGTTGGTGAACAGTGGTCTTTGCTGAGCTCACTACAAGGCTGGGTCATCCATCCTACCCTGCAGGGGTTTAATGACCCCTATGTAGCTGCCTATTCCCCACACCAGCTATTTCAGCATTTCTTCACTCCATCTCCCTACCCTGCCACCACCCCAATGATTACCATTTATCTTCTCTGTCTCCGTAGACCAGAGTTCTTAAACTTTAATGCACATAGGAATCAGTCATGACCCCTAGGAGGTTCTGATTTGGAAAGAGGTGGTGGGTGTGAAATCTGCAATTTTAACTGGCAACTCCAAGGGATTTTGATATACACCCTGCACAGTCCACTTTTCTCAGAAGTCTATCTTAAGCCACAAGCTCCAGAGAGAGCAGACATCTTGTCCTATCTGATTTTCATCTCTAAATACCTGGCAATAGATGTTAAAGGGTTGATTGAATGAATGAATCCAGCTGTCACTCTGCACATAGGAATACAATACCATTCTCCTTTGAAATGCTAATTAGCTACAGCTGTTTAAATGCCGTTTAAAACTCTTTAATATGTTTTATCCTGAATTCTTTATCAGCACTTTTCATTGCCATTGGGGGTAGGGAATGATAAAAGAACTTGTTCTTCTCAGACTAGATAACAACTACCAAAACAAACAAACAAACAAATAGAAAACAACACCCCAAGGGCTAGATAAGATTGAGACAAAAGAACAGAGTTCCATGGATTGGGCCTTTCCACTGTGCCTTAGGGGAGGAAAGTGCAGTGTTGACTCTCATTCCAGGGACCACCAGGCAGAAATCTTTAAAGCCACTGCAGTGGGCTTTTCTAGAATGCAAAGAATCTTAAGCAGGAAAGTCACTGCTGAGGATGTTGGAAGATGAAGACTTAGAGGAATAGATAGGTAAATAGGGATAGAGACTGACATACCCAATCAGTGGTAGAAAGACTCACCTGGCTTCAAATCCTAGCTCTCCCATTTCCTAGCTTGTAACATAGCTAATTAAACTGTTGAGGTCACTTGTTTCCTCATCTATAAAACGGGGACAATATGATTTACTTTGCAAGCTTTTTTAGGATTGAAAATGTGATATAAGTAATTCACAGTGATTCTGTGGTGCTAAGCAATCAGGAAGAGTTTCCAAGAGAGCTGGGTATCAGGTTAACCCTTTGTCTCTACCCCAATGGATCACACACACACACACACACACACACACACACACACACCTATGCCCAGTTCACCTAGAAAAACAGAAGTGGTACCAGCTATTGCCCTCTGGGGAAGTCTAACTCTGAAACCTCACCGCCCCCCCTTAATAAAATGTTTCCAAAGGGAGCAGACAGAGTAACCTGGGGCCATGCCCTCCCACTTCCCTGTTCCCTGAGCCCAGCTCAGAGCCTGTCTTGGGGAAGTGGGAGGTAAACTGGTGTGGGTGGCTGGAACTGAAGCATTTCTTTTACCACTCTCCTGTTCCTCCACCCTTTTCTCTTTTGTGCCAAGAGCAAGGAGAGACAGCTCATGCCTATATTGTATCCACCCACGCTTGGATCTGCTCTCTCCAGCCTCCAGACCCTGCATCATTCATCAGATTCACGGAATGCCTGCAGGGTTCATGATGCTGTTCTAAGTGCGATATCCGGGACCTCCCTGGGAGCCCACAGGAAGTGTCTTCTGGTATTTAAGATCTTCCCCCAGCTCATGAAGACCAATGTGTAACTCCCACTTCATTCCTACCCTCAGCACCTGCCCACCCCTGGCCAGAAAGGGTCCCTTTTGCTTGCTTGAGTTCTAAGGAGCATTGATTTAAATGTTAATAATAATGAACATCTATAAACATTCTTTCCAGAAAAAACTTCAGGCTCCCTTCCATACTTACTCCCTTATTCCTGAACATGTATTTGCTTTTAGGAAAAGAATTTGGACTGGTTTCCTCGGATGCGAGCCATGTCCCTTGTTAGCAATGAAGGTGACAATGAGCAAAATGAAATTCGGAACCTCCAGGAGAAGTTGGAGTCAACCATGAGTCTGGTCAAACAGCTGTCGGGTCAGCTGGCGGAGCTCAAGGAGCAGGTCAGTGCTCTCGGGGAGATGAAGCTGGGTAGGGTGGGATCATTCATGACCTTGAGTGAGGGGAGCCCCAGAGTCTCCTGGGGGCAAGATTGTGACCCACAGAGACTTGTAACTTCCAATAAAGAAACGTCACCTTGTTCTGTAAGAACCACATCTGAGCAAGTAGAGGCTTCTACTTACCCACCTCCCCATCTTGTGTGACACTTCTTCTGCGGAAGGGAGAAGGAGGGTGTAAATGCCAAAATACAAAGACCTCTTTGCACTTTTTGGTAAAAAAAATCGTATTTTCTACCATCATAGTAATTACTAAACTCATTGGAAAGGCAAATCATCATTAGTATCTGTCAGTTCCATGCTATAATCAACCCCTTCATCATGTAAAATTGTTAGCATCTGTAAAAATAATATCAAAAGTAACTGTGGTAGCTGTTAAAATGACTATGGTGATGGTGATGATTATGTGACAAGCAAGGGCTGCTTTAAAAGAACTGTGGTTCCTGTTTCTTAACCACAGAGAGGGGTGTGCTTTTTTGCTCTGTTTATGGAAATTCACTTAAAAATATTTTCCCTTTTTTGGATAAATATATTCTATATGATGCCAGACAGACTGTAGGTGTTGGGAAATGTTAACCCCAAACCGTGTGGCCTACCAGCACTGGGAAGGAGTGAGGAAATCAGCTCAACACACACTCTTTCTCTTTTCCCCCAGATGACAGAACAAAGGAAGACTAAGCAGAGACTGGGCTTTCTCGGATCAAACGCACCCCATGTGAACCATCACATGCCACCACACTGACACCATGGGGGAGAGCCGTGACTAGCCTTTCATCAGTGCCCTGCCTGATCGCTGAATAAAGAACTGAGAGGGAGGGGAGCGAACAGTGCCTATTGTTGAAAAGTTAAAAACAGCCAAGTGCCAAGATGTTGAGTGGTTTAGCTCTGAGAACAATTTATAACTGTGTTTTCATGGTTGAGAAGACCAAACTTAAAATGCAGCCACTAGGAAGCACACACATCACGCATTCTGAATGCTGCGTGTAGCAGCTTGCTCAAATGGATGGAGAGGGCAGAGAGGGGCAGGGTGGGAGGAGGGGCAGTGCAGAGAGAACCACCTTTTGCTAAATCAATAAGAGTTGGTGTTGTCTTAAATGCTGACTGCAACCTTTGTCATGGTTGGCTGGAATTTCTTTCTTTTAATGATGGCATATAGGTCAGTGATACAGGAAGTCTTAGTTGGGTGGCTAAGTTTTACTAAAGAAAATAACTGAAAGATTAAAAATGAAAGTTGCAAGGAAAAATGTTAATGCTTCCAAACCGTAGCTGTCACAGGGCAATTTCCTGATTCATAACATGCACCACAGTGGGTTTAGAGCTCTAGGAACTAGTGCTGTGGAGCTTATGCCCCTTACGCTGACGACAACACAACTGGCATGTCATTGCTTTCTCTCAGGTTCAGAGCAGTTCTGTCAATAGAGAGCACAAAAGGAGATTTTCATGTAACTTGTTAAAAGAATGTTTTAAGTTATGTACAGGCTGAGATTTTAAAAGATTTGGGGAAGAAAGCACTGACAGTAAGCCCCAGGGAAGAGTTTTTCTGAAAACACATGTGTGCTATTAAAATGTATTGAGATTAATAAATGAAAACGCTTAAAGATGACAGGAAACATTGAGAAGCTTACAATGGTGGCATTGCCTTTTATAAATATGGAGTAAAAGCTATTTGATTCATGTTTGCTGGGCTTAAGGAACGAAGTGGTTTTATTCTTGCAGTTAAGGAAAATATTTAAGAAATTCATTGAATACTCAAGAAAATGCAACATATCAATTGCATATTTTAAACTTTATCACTGAGAGTTTTTCAAAATGCAGAAAGATAATAATCTCTTCCCCAAATTGTTTTTATGTTAAATTATGCAACCAGAATTTGTGAAGGGAGAAAATAACCTGCCCTCCTCATAGTATTCTTAGAAACAATATTTTTAGAGTGTTAAAACAAAATTTGGATAATGAAAAGTGTTAGGATACTCACTGTGTGGCAAGCAAGCAAGGCTCATGACACCAGACTCTGGGAGATGCTTTGCAAGTTGACCTTCTGACCCCCTGCCCCCACAGGGACAAAAATTGCTCCCAGAGGCTTTAAATGCTCATTATTACTATCAAGGTTTAAAGTCTAGACAAGGTTGCTATGACCATTTTTAAAGCTTTTGGGTTGTTTTAATATAGTTTAAGCTATTGGCTCCTCAGATTCTCAACTCATGGCCTATGTAGATTAAAAAGCATGCCTGAACCAATCCTTCTTCTACACACTGTTAAAATGTAGGCTTGGAGTGAAACTGTTGAAACCCAGAGCAACAAATTTTTGAGCTGAATCTACTGATACCCCGCCCCCATCTCCAGTCCCTCCCCAAGTTAAGAATTCTTCCCTCTGACATGATAGTACTTTGCCTGATCAGTTGCTGAAGGATCATGATCCAAAGAAAGGAAGAAATTGGGATATATATCTGTATGCGACATGGAATTTTGAACCTATTAGGCATTCAATAAATATATGAGAAATTCCACGGTCACTCAATTACCCTTAATTCTTTATTAAAACTTTAAACCATGTCACATATATGATTTTTTTAAAATGGCTTCACCAGGTTTGAAGTAGACCAAGGCAGCCATTGTTTGAACCCAAGATCATCATTGTTGTAACAGTATTAAATGAAAAGGTACTTTCAAATATTTTAATTAGGAAGAGAGTTTTGTGGGTAGGGAAAAAAAGAGAAAAGTGGTAATGTTGACCATATTCCAGTAGAGGAGCCCATCTCTGTTTCAGCACAAAATAAAATATTTTTTGATATCGAAATATCAAGAAAATAGATTAATTTTACAGATGAGAGCAACCTGTCTTTTAGATGATGAACTATCTAGTCATTTCTGATGCTGTGATAGTTCTTTTTTATAGGGAATAAGCCATTGGGTATATATAACTGCTGTCAAGAAATGGCCTAACCTCTCCCACCATCATGAGTGGCAGCTCTCCATTTCAGAGCATATTGTCTCCTCTGGGGAGTAGCCAGAAGAGATTGCAACTAACAAGATGCTTACTTGTTCAAAACTGCACTATTTCTAAGTTGTGCTTCTCTTTCTTTCCTGCCTAAATACTTAGAGATTATAAGGCAAAATGAACAAAAACAAGCAAACCAAAAAGGGCGTTTTGCAGGCTTTTAAATTCATGATGGAGAAGATAATAGTGCAGCAATTTGACATCTGATATAAAGTTATATTTGTTATGTATATGTTTGCAATGCAACTGGAATATTTGACCTAGGTGAGTATAAATTAATGTTCTTGTATTTATTTAGTGATCTTAAATACAATCATGCTGGATTTTGATGTTAAGGAAAATGTTTTACTATTTAGTTATTAAAATCCACATTAGGTTGAAAGTATCAGTTTCTGCTGAATATAATTTTTAATTTCAAAAGAATTTTATTCCCCTACATGGTCTATTCTGAGGCCCAAGAGTTTAATGAACGTGTATTTCCTAAATATTACTTTTAGATGAGAAAATATTTGTATCATATAAGACCATAATATTAATAAATAAATTGTGTACATGTACAATTTATCATATTTTTTACCCCTTACAAAGTTCCTTTAGAAAAGGGCTTATTTTTTTGCATATTGAAATTTTTCTGTTGATGATATATGCAGTCATATAGTGCAAAACAGAGTGGAGCCAGCACCTGAAACAAACACAGATGTCTACAGGAGCCAGGCAAGTCACTAAAACGGGTGAAATCGTGGAGTGCTCACCATACATAGGGAGTGGGGAGGCCACGGTGAGCTTTCTATTATATTTGCAAAATTTGACAACTAATTTCAGTTTTTAGAAAATCCCTGAGGCCAGTTATGGCCCCCTAGTCCCTCATTTGCTGTCTCTGAAATAATTGTTTGTAAAGCTATTCCATCTACTAGAAGAAAATACACAATACAAAACCAAGCAGAGGAGCTAAAATGCATGTGAAACTTGAGAAATCTGAAAACAAATTCAGGTATCATCTCTGAACAGGCAGGCTTGAATAATTTATACAATTATCCTACCAGGACTTCTCATATCACCAACAGACTCTTCCTGCAGTAGAGGATTACTATATTTGCCTCAAACACATGATTCTAATATAATATGTCAAGGCCAGATAAGTATAATTTATAAATTATTATTAATAAAATTGGATATGTATAACTTCTTGCATGCTTTATTCATTTTTTACCATGTTTCTAAATAATATATCTATTGATATGAAAGCCATTGTGATTGTTATTTTACATAGCGATGTAAAAGGGACAAATATTTGGTGACTTGAACTACACTGATGAGCTAATTCTGATGGACCATTTGCCCAGCATTTATTGGAAATTGGCTAAACCCTCAATTGGCCAACACCTACTGGTATATCTACATTGTATCTGATACTCAGCATGGTCTCAGTGGACACAGATCATTTGGTCATCTAAGATCCCCTGGTTCTTAATGTCCAGCACTTCAAATGGTAGTTCCCCTCTGAAAAGAATGAAGCATACGACAGCTGAAATCAAAATCAGTTGCATGAATCACATGCAAACCGTGAATAGAATTCTTTGCTCATGTGGACTTTTTCCAGTGTGCCATAGTTCCTTGAAGCAGTGTGGCAAGAATTGTTTTGTTTTGTTGGGATTCAGAGGAAAGGTTGGGGGAGGCAAACTGGACAATGAGTTCCTCTTCCAATGAGAGTAATTGGCACGAAGGGCAGGCATATACATGTGGAGGGACGGTGATGGATTTCCACATGTCACCCTGCCTTTGACAGGTCAGATGATACTTGGAGTGTCAGGAGGCCTAATCTTCAGGGCATAGCCACAAGCCAGAAATCGGTGTGCCTTTTAGCCTCTCTTATGCCCCTTCTCGACAGCAGAGGTGCTGGCACAAGCCCAACTTTATACAGATAGAAAATTTATAAAAACAGAGATTAGTTGTTGGTCTCAGTTTGACTCAATTTAACCAAAAATTCTGGGTTTTACATTTCAGTGTGGATTTTCCCCTAAAAACGCCTATTCCCTTTCAACTTGAGGGTAAAGTCAGCTGCAGGTAGAATAGTTCTCCTCACAGCTATGGATACAGGTGTGGATGTCCTCTGCAATCCATGGCAGCACCTCCTTCCAAAGTTCTCCTCCCCCTTTGACTATTTGCATAGAAAAAAAGCCACTTCTGAGGCTGCCCCCGTTCTCATCACTGTGCTTTTAGTTTCGTTTTTATAATTGTCTTCACTTTGGACACTGTACTGTCTTTCTATATGCTATAACCTGTTCTTTCTCTTTCAACGTGGATCAAATGTTTCTTTGTGATCCTAGTCTTCTTAGCAGCATACTTAAATAAAAATTCTGTGAAGGCAATACCTTAGACCCAGCTTTATTTAAAAAATCGTTAATGTATTTTATGTCAATTGGGTTTTATCAGAGAAGCAAAATCATGATGGGTAACGTAGACTGGAAGATTTATTTCAAGAATTTGATGTACAGTCATAGTGAAGAACTGGTGAAGAATCCTATGAAGGCTGGCACTCCTGCATCTGGTGGCAGGTCTGAAGTCACTCTAAGTCAGTGGGACTGGTAGTCAGGAAGAAAAGCTGGGTGTGAAGCAGGGAAGAGCCAGGACAAACTGGAACCCATGAGAACAGATTAAAATTCACATTTAGCTCTCACCATCTCCAAACTCCATAGTACATTTGACCTAAAAAAGAAGCTGGTGCCCTTCACCATGAAGTTGCATGTATTTCTAACCCAGGACTCCGAGAAGCTGAAGGAAGAGACCTGATAGGAGCTGGAGGTCTGCAGGCTGGCTGCTACCCCACACCAACCAGGTGAGCAGGTGAGATCAGGCTGAGCTGCAGTGGTGCCTGTTGCCTACTTCTTCTGATCTCAGTGGCTGTTGTCTCATCCCTACCTTTCCAATCTCATGAAAACATCCTCTGTGGTCCACTGGAGTAGACCTCAATGCTCACCAGTACTGATGCTCATTTTTATATTGGATGCACAGAAGCTACATTTCCCAGTAATCACTGCTGTTGGGTGGAAACACATGACTAGTTCTCACCAATGGATTGTGAGTGCAGCTGACAAGCTGAGGTAGTAAAAAGTCCCTGGACAACCATCGTTTCTTTCTCCACCACATCAGTCATGGAGGCCAAGATGGAACCTGAATCACTCAGTCACCTCTTTGAAGGTAACAACCCTAGAGAGCTTTGATACATACAGAAGAATTGCTATGAGTGAGAAATAAACATTCATGTGTTAAGCCATTGAAATATAAGGGGTTTTGATGGTTGTTAAATAAATGAGATTCTGGGGTATGTGATTGTTACTGTAGCATAACCCAGCCTACCTGACTAATAGAGACATACTGGTATGTATTAGGCACCAGATTGATCCAAATACACAACTTCTGGGATGTATCCAATACAAATATAAAATAAAGAAAAAAATCTATGTATGCTAAATATTCATCATGTCATTATATAGAATTCAAAACTGCAGTCCAAAGGTCCAGTAATTTGAGTGTGTTTAAAAATTTATGATTCAGTCATAGGGTGGAATGATATGAAATCTATGAGAAGTATATAAACTGAGGCAACATTAGAAAACAGGCAACTTAAACTTAAAGGTGGCTACATATTATATGTACATTATTAACTATAGAAAAGCATGTTTCTTAAAAAGACTTGAATAGGGCCGTCCAAGTGGCGCATTGGTTAAGAGCTGGCTTGGGACACCAGCAGCCCCGGTTCGGATCCCACATATGAAGGCCAGTGAGACTGCCCTCTACAGCTAACAACAGCTCCACTTGGAGCTGGGCTGCGAGCCCCGGCGATGGTGTAAGCTGCAGCCCCTGCTGCAGTGGGCTGCCATAGGCTACAGTGAGTGGCCGGCAGCCAGCGTGAGCGGCTGGCAGCCAGCGTGAGCGACCATACAGAGGCCGGGACCAATCTGCCTCATCCGGGAAGAGCACAATGATGATACCAACATGGGCCAGTGAAGCAATGTCCTCCACAACTAGACTGAAGAACAAAAAGACAGCAACTTGTCTGTTCCCCTTCCCCGACTCCCCAGCGCTGTTCTCCTCCCCCAGTTTCCCAATTTAAAATTAAAAAAAGACTTGAACAAAATACTCTATAATGATATTTGTTTTAAAAGAGCTATATGATTATACATCATTTTTCTTTATTTTCTAAACTTTTTGTAGGTTTTTAAATTGCATTTATATTCTAATAATAACATTTTTAAAAAGGAAATGGAAGTTGTATTAAGTCCAGCAAGTGTTTCCTAAGAATAGATTTTCCCAAACTCATTTACATTTCTATAGGATCACCAGAATTGTAGAGTAAGTGATTACCATAGCCACCATTTATATTGATTTCATTAAGACATTTAAGAAAAATTGCACGATATTCCTATGGACAAGAGAGAAAATTTAGTTCTGGATGAAACGAGAGTTCTGCAAATGAATTATTCTACTTACTGGGAGATTAGAGTAAAAGATCCTTGGCGTATTGCTACATTTCTGTCCTTGGCCTTTTCCGGACCAACATTTATTTGAATACCTGGAATAAAGAAGTAGATGGCAAAAATGATAAAATATGGAGATGACATAAAGTTGGGAAGCAGAGTGAACATGATGGATGACAAAGTAACAACAATGTCAGAAAACTGGAACAATGAACAAAGCTATTCTCATGAACTTTAAACTGGCAGAAATGTAAAGTTTAGCTCCAAAGAGCTCAGTTGCATAAATATAAGATAGAGCAGACAACCCTTCATGTAAAAATCAAACAAACCTTGAGATTTTGAATAGCCTTCTAGTTCCATATTTATATATTAATTTATTTCAACATATGATTATTTAGTGCTTATTATATTTAAGGACTATTGCAGAAATCCAGGCAAAATATTATGAGGGTTTTATTTCAAAGAGTAAGCACTGGGTATAGAAGCGGGATAGTTACAAGAAACATTTAAAAGGGAGAGTCTATAGAACTTGGTGCACAATTGGGTGAGGAACAAGAAAGAGGGAGGAATCTAGAATGATTCCTGGGCTTTTGATTTGATGAATGGGAGAATTGTGATGTTGTCCATTGAGATAGGAAATATTGGAGTAGGCTATAGGGGGAGTATAAGATGAGTTTATTTTTGGACATACTGAGTTTTAGTTCTTGAAGAGACATCCAGGAAGAAACAGATAGTTGTATATATGGATCTACAGTCCATGAAAGAAGTCAGGGTCAGAGCTAAAAGATTTAAGAGTCATCAAGACATACATGGCAGTGAGAACAAAGGAATAAATGAATACTAAAAGACAGAGAGTAGACATTAAGAAGAAAAGAAGATCTGGGCCGGCTGAGTGGTGCATTGGTTAAGAGCTGGTTTGGGACGCCAGCAGCCCCGGTTCGGATCCCACATATGAGGCCAGTGACACTGCCCTCTACAGCTAACAATAGCTCCATCTAGAGCTGGGCTGTGCGAGCCCCAGCCATGGTGTAGGCTGCAGCCCCTGCTGAAGTGGGCTGCCATAGGCTACAGTGAGCGGCCGGCAGCTAGCGTGAGTGGCTGGCAGCCAGTGTGAGCTGCCAAGAGCCGCTGTGAGTGGCCGTCCAGAGGCCGGCAACCGATCTGCCTCACCCGAGAAGAGCACAATGATGATACCAACATGGGCCAGAGAAGCAATGTCTTCCACAACTAGACTGAAGAACAAAAGAACAGCAACTTGTCTGTTCCCCTTCCCCAATTCCCCAATAAAATCTTAAAAAAAAAAAAAAGAAGAAGAAAAGAAGATCAAGGATAGAGCCCCAAAGATAATCTAGCAAGAAGAGCAAAAAAGGAAAAGAACAAAAAGGAATGGTGTTTCAGAAGTCAAAGGAGGAGAGTTTCAAAAAGATATGAAACGTTCTATCAAATGTTATTAGACTGTGAGAGCCTCATATATTTCTTAACTTTCTATTCATAAACATATAAAAGCTGGAGAGCAATACCATACCTAATATTATGATGTAAAAGCAAGATGCCATATTCATACATAAACTAGATAACGTAATACCATTACAAATACTAAGAAAATCTATTAAGGAATTTTTCTAGCTGCATCTGGGCCATACAAGAGACATCCCATTCTCAGAATCAATTTATGGACAGTGTAAGGTAAGGAACTAGAAGAACATTTTGACTCATTCTCACAGTTTGTCCTTAATTCCAGGTCATGGGCCACTCTCATCTGAAAACAGGTGGCCATCCCCTTCTACCTGAGTTCCCATGTCAACCTTCCCTTTTCCCCTGCTGTTCCCATCAAGTCTCCTCATTCTACCTCTAGAAATAAACTTCCTGTATACAATACTACAGGAAGTAGAATGGTGTGGGAGAGAAGCAAGGTGCAGCTTGGCATGTCTCGTCAATGGAGGAAAAGTGGTGTGAGCCTGGACAGGAAGGCCACTGGGAGTGATGCTTGCTGGGCATTGTGGTTCCCCACATATATTGAATAAAAAATAATGCACTGCATCTGACTCTCAGGGAATCTAGAATCAGTGGAGAAGAAAGGCACTTCTGCTGCTTCAAGGATTGTTGACTGGCCCCTGCAATTTGGGCTGCCAGCCACACATATCAACCTGCATGAGAGGAGGAAAGTGAGAGTGAAGAAAATGGGCCTCTACCCAAATGGGCTCTGTGTTGTCCTTCCTCCAGCATTGCTGATTGAGGGCAGCTAGAAAGGTAGCACAGAGCAGGCTCAGGGGAGCACAAGACACCCTAGGGAACCCAATCCCAGCCACACTTTCAAGTCAACCTTCACATTATAGGGATACAACTGAATGCTGAGCTAAAAAGGAAAGCCTTCTCTGTACCTTATTTTTAAAATTTGGTTACGTGAAGAAGTACAGGTAAGTAGAAGCTCGGGAGATTCTATAGGCGAAGCATATTACTATCACCACATCAAACTCACTTCATAATTGTAGGCTCCAATTTTCTGGCTCCAAAAACACTGGAACCTTTATGAGTTCACTTTTTGAAAAATATGTAATTAATACATACATGTACATGAAAATCTCTCTTGTCACCCCACCAACACACCAACACCAATATTGAAAAATGAAAAGAGTGGAACTTAGGCAGTCTGATTCTGTAAGGTCCATACTCAGTCCACATGCTCTCCTGTGCCTGGAAAAACAAATAGGAGATAAGGAGGACAAGTCATGTTCGGGGAGAGATGGGTATGGAGCAGTGTTGTGCTGTTTAATAGGTAAAGGTGGAGGCAGGAAGTTCTCAAAAGATGAAGACCCAGGATAAATGCCAGAGGGATAGGAAGTAATGAAGACAAGCTCTGCCTCTTCATGAATTTATTTATCCATCGAACAACTATCAGGGTCAGACACCGTTTCAGGCACTGAGCTAGGCACTGGAGATACAAAGAAAATAAAATCTATCCATTCTCCTTGAGGAGCTCACATTTTAGGAGTGAACAGGTTGATGTATATTTCATTAGAATGTAGCAAATACAATGGTCAAAGTATAGAAGGGGCCATGGAAGCTCAAAAGAAGGTGCTATGTCCAAAGTGCTGTGAGGTTGCCCAGAGGAACTGACATTTGAACAACTGAATGGGAAGTTAGACATGGTCAAGGAAAAAGCTCAGGGAGAAGGGACATTTGAAGTCACAGGCAGAGTGAAGGCAAACAGAAAGAGAGGAGCAAAAAATGAATGGTGTTCATGGAATGGCCAGAGTCACATGTGGCTGGAGAGTCGTGGAGGAGTACCAAGACCCAGGATATGAAATTGTTCCAGGTTATCATCCTAATGAGTGGGGGTGGTGGTGGGGGGCGCGCAGCAGAAACTTTTGTACATGAAGCAGAACATGATCATATTTAGTTTGGGGCATGTAACTAGAGGCAGAATGAAGGACTGAATGGAGAGGGACTGAGTGGAGAGGAAGAAGCTGTTAACAGGAAGGTCAGGTAGCTAGGAGGTTTTTGCAAAGATGCACCCAAGGGCACAGAAGGCCTGTGCAGGGCAGTGGTGGTCTGATGAAGAAGTGTGGGCAGACCCATAAGACACAAATGAGGTAGAGGTCCTGGATTTTAGACCAATAGGAGGAAAGTTGTTGAAGATTATCTTAAGGTTCTAATTTGAGAGAGAAACTCTCTCCTCCTTTGACTTCTGTAGACTCTGTAATTGCTGAGGCAAAATAATATCTTCATTGCGATCTCCTAACACCTTGTTTTCAAAGCCCGATAGTTTCACTATAAAGACATTAGTAATGGATAGTAGGTATCTGGCAACAGAATTGGTTTCCTGAGCATTATAGATGGAGATGCAATAATTGGGACGGACTTCGAGTTCAGTTATGAAGAACCAAGATTTCTACCAAGTTTTACAGTGTTTTGACACGTTATTACTTTTTTTTGTTTTGTTTTGTTTTGGTTTTTTGTTTGTTTGTTTGTTTGTTTGTTTGTTTGAGGGCAGTGTCACTGGCCCTCATATGTGGGACCTAACCGGGGCCGCTGGCTTCCTAAGCCAGTGCTTAACCACCACGCCACTCGGCCGGCCCTACTTTTTTTTTTTTTTTAAGATTTTATTGGGGAATTGGAGGAGGGGAACAGACAAGTTGATGTCCTTTGTTCTTCAGTCTAGTTGTGGAGAACGTCGCTTCACTGACCCATATTGGTATTATCATTGTGCTCTTCCCGGGTGAGGCAGTCGCTCCCGTCCATTGGACAGCTGCTCATAACAGCTCACTGCAGCTCACAAAAGCTCACACCAGCTGCCGGCCAGCCCCACTGCAGCCTACCTGGTCACCAGCGACTCACAGCAGCCTAGCTCCAGATCGAGCTGTTGTTCACCATCTTAGCTGTAGAGGGCGCAGCATCACTGTCCCTCATGTGGGATCTGAACTGGGGCCCTGCTGCTCAGAGCTGGCGTCCCAAGCCAACTCCTAACCAACAGTCCACTTGGCTAGTCCACGTTATTACTTTTAATTTCCCCACCTACTCACCCACCCACCCAGTAATCTTAAAGGTGGGTATTTAATATCTTTCCAAGGTAATATTTAATATCCTTTCAATTTTACAAATGAGGAATTGAAGTCACTTGTCTTAGTTATCACTAAGTTATCACTAGTTATCACTAGTTAGCTACTAGCAGAGCTAAGACTGGACCACCTTTTATCTTTGCCTGTGGAGAGAGATCATCCTCAGGAGACTGCAAACCCACTCAGGTGAAAATTGGGAAACTGGTCTTAGTAAGGCACAATGCCCCATGCATGATAGCATTGAGTCACTGGATCTATTCATGTATGGAATGAATAAATGAATGTCGTACATCTAATAATTCAGAATTCCTTACTTTGTTAAATAATGTGACTATGTTTCTAAAAGAAATAATTTCATGGAAAATAAAAAATTAAAGATATTAGCTAAGCAGGTGTTGGTGATTTCACTTCATGTGAAATAGCTGGGAAGAGTGGGTAGATTCTATTAACTAAAAGAAACACATATGGGAGACTTAATGTTTTAAAGAGAATATGTAAAAAGAGACATTTCCATGTGATCTAATTCATTTCCCAAACTGCTGGCAGGAAGACTCTTTTCTGATTCCCACCTGAACAAGCATTTTCATTGCTTACTTTCCAAGGGTGTGTCTACACACAAACTCTCCTTGCCTGCCCTGCCTGCCTCTCTTATTTTATTACGTGACATTTCCATTGAGCTATTGAAATTGGATGTGTCAGACACATTAAAAGCAATGACAGTCGTGGCAAGTTAGTTGATATATTTTAAAATAAACCAAGAGGGCCATGTAGATGTCAGGGGAATAAATTGCTCTGTTTAGCAACAAGTGATTTATTTAACGACTGTAGACAGGGTCTGAGAGATTGCCAAGCTGCATACATTGTAGAAAAAAGCTGAGCTATTTCCTCAGAAATCTCTCATGTGGGACCCAAAGAAGAACAGGAGACGTTTATGAGAAGATTAATTAAATTCTTGATTTGGGAATGACCCCAAGGAATGAATTTTATTTCCCATGTGCTATAAAATTGACCCTGGACATTTCTGAAGGTGAGACACAGTCTGAAAGCATCCGGTCTCCACACTGACCCTGACTTCATGAGCTTCACTCCAAGTGCAGCAGCAGCCTTTCTCCCCAGCTTGCCTTTGAGGGCCAAACGTGATGTTTCTAAGAGGATGGTGAGCCGCAAGCCAGAAGCCTGGGGTTTCATGCTTTCTTCCTCTTACCATTCAACCTTAGTAGGTGACTGCTGGGTACAAAGTAATTAATATATGGGAATTGATGGGAGCCTACAGTTGCAGAAGCACAGCATGCATAGCAGCTAAAAGCACAGACAGGCTCTGGAAACAGAAGGCCTAGATGAGCATGCTGGTTCTGCATGAACTTACTCGCTGGGTGATTGTGAAGGAGATTCTGGCCTTTCTGAGCCTCATTTTCCTCATCTGTAGATGATGATAGTACTGACCACATACAACTAATGTGGAGTGACATGGATGATTACAGTTGCGGGAAGGACCACCTGCCATTGTCCCTTCTCTTACCTTATTGCTCATCCCTTCTCCATTGGCTCATCCCCTCAGTATACATGCATATTATAATAGCTCCCTTGAAAAAGAATCTTTGATCCTGTATCCTCCTCCAGTTTTGACCTTACTCCTTTTCTCTTAGTGAACATCAAAACTCCAGGAAAGAATTGATCATTTGCTCTTTGATCCTCTCCAGTCAAACATTTATCTCTATTATTCCAATGAAACTGTTCATTAAAATCACCCATGACCTCCATCTTGCCTAATCTAAAGGTCAATCCTGAAGGTCCTCTCAACTTTGGGACACAACATTGTAGCAGTATTTAACCCATTCTTGACTTCCTCATTCTGAAACACAGCTCTTCCTTGATTTTCTTTCTTGCTCCACTGGCCACTCTTTCTTAGTCTCCTTTGTAGGCGCTTCCTCACTGGAGTGGCCCAGAGTTCAGTCTCTGGAATGCTTCTCTCCTTTTTTTCACACTCCCTAGATGATTTCATCCAGTGTCATGCTTGCTATAAATATAGATTTAGATACATGGTGATGACTCCCAAATCGATACCTTCACCCCCAACAATTCCCTAGAATCCCCCAGACTCCAACTCATTTTTCATATCTCCACTTGGATGGATAACAGGCCTCTCAATCTTAATACAGTCAACACAGTAGGAAATACCATGGACATATTCAAATTATGAGGGGCTCCATACTAAGTCTCCTCACACTGAAGAAAGCAGAACAGATATGGAAAGGACCTTAGCCTAAGCCTGCAACGTACCCTGGACCACTAGTTACGTGACAAAAAAATAAACTGCTTTCCTTAACATTTCAGACTGTTTGGGATGGGTTGGCCCTTCAGGCCAGATGAAAGGTGGCAATTAATGTGTGCTCATGTGCCAGGTTGCCTGGATTCAAATGCTGGCTTGCCAGATACATCTTTAAATAATTTTCTGTACCTCAATTTTTTTATTTGTAAAATGTAGTTGATGATTTTCTTAAATGAGCTAATATACTTTTAGAATATAATCTGATACAGAGAAAATTCTATGTATCAGTAACACTTTTACTAATGAAATTAACATTAATGTCCTTGATCAGTGGGCCATTCAGTGAGTTTTAATGAATTTATCACATTAAATAGAGGTGATATTGAAAAGTGGTACCCATACCTCAGGTCACTCTTGGCTCCCAACTGCCCCTAAGAGCCTTGTCTTTTCCTGCATTCTCCCTCCTCTTTGGGAGAGTGTCTGCAGTGCCAGCAGAGTACAGAGCTCTATCTATCCGTGACTTAATTTGGCCTTACTATGACCTGCCCAACTGGAGTTTCTCTCCTTGTTTTGCTCAGAGCCAAAATTCTACAGAGGCTGCAGCTCCCATAGGCAGTCATGTGAACGTTATTCAGTGGGACCTTAAGCAGGGGTTCCTGTGTGAACCCTAGGTGTTTTTTATTGTTGTTGTTTTGTTTTTATGCGGGCAGTGTCACTGGCCCTCATATGTGGGACCGGAACCGGGGCCGCTGGCTTCCTAAGCCAGCGCTTAACCACTAGGCAGGCCCCCTGGGTTTTTGACACAGAGTGAAGTTCACTAAGGCAGGAGATGCAGGAGATGCAGACTAGACAATGGGTACCAGAGCCCAGCCCAGTAGTGATTGGCATGGACATCCACCAATCAAAAAGGACTCTGGTCACAGTTCTGAAGGAGCATCATTAACCTTTTAATTGCTTGACCTTAGGAGGCCTGGGAGGTTCCAGGGAATGACCCAGGATGGTCATGGATTTAGGTCAGTGGTTCTTTACTTATAGCCAAAGAAGTTAGGGTTTGTGTTTTTTTTTTAAAAAAACTAGTGCTTCCACATCTGTGCAATAACAAAATTTCATATAAGGGAATCTGTTTAAGGA